>OX442328.1:6926534-9426534 GCA_949358125.1 Idaea dimidiata
TACCCGTTACAAATTGTATACATATGTGCATGACCAGAAATATAACTTTATCAACACAACAATACCACAAGCCGTAGGTGGGTATAATAAGTTCCCAAAATGTGAAATGCCATTTCATCATAGATCTATGCTAAAATAGTTCAGTTTATTCCAGTCCAGTTCTGTTACTGGAATAGTCCACTATTAAATTCTATGATGAATGGAAACTTACCTACCGCTTTTGGTAATTATTAACAAATAGCTACGCCCCGCGGTTTTAGCCGAGTACCTCCCGTTCGCACGGGAATATCGTGATAAAAAGTAGCCTTTGTTGTTATTCCTGATATCCAGTTACCTATATTACAAGTTTCATCGCAATCGGTTTAGTAGTTTGCGTGATTGAGTAACAAACACACACACACATACTCACAAACTTTCAGCTTTATAATATTAGTAGGATAAGCAAACGGTGAATCGACGTCGACAGTAGTAATCCACTACACATTTCAGTTACCACATACCTATACGTATGTATTTATAGGTATTTATATGCAATTTAGTTTGTGAAACAATTTCCATGGAGAACTTTCCACTTTGGGTTTTTCCTTTTTCGTAAATGTCAAACTACTTTAGATATTGGTTTACTCGTAATCCTCTTTGAAGTATATTTCATCTTGAGGGTTCCGTCTGTAGACGCTAAAGCGTTTTACTTATCAATATTTTTATCGATATTTTCCAAAACATTGGCTAGGGGCCTAATTCTGTATGAAAAAACGATACAGTAATCAGTGTATAAATATAGATTTAGTTAAAAAAAGCCCGATTCTGTAAGAAAAAAAAACGGAGTAGAAACAGTCTAACTTCTACATGGTTCGCCAGTCATTTTACGCCTTTTAATATTCTAGATGCAGTAATCGATTATAGTTATATGAAAAAATAATCTACCTAATAATAATATAATAAATACAATCTAATAAAATATTTTTTATTATTTAATAATATATTTTTATTACGTCTAAAACACCAGAAAAAGAAGTAAAATGACTGACGAACCGTGTAGAAACTACACGGTTTTTACTTACAAAATCGGTTAGCAGGTAGGCAGGATTTTCTAACTAAACACGGTTACACGGTTTATTGTACCTAAATCTATTTAATACAAATGTTCTGACAAACGGGAACGCGTATCTTTATTTATAGGTTCTATTCAAGTTTCAGTCATGCAAAATTATAGTTGTAGTAGTTATTATAATTTAGTCCATCCATACGTAGTTGCTAATAGATACAGAAGTCGATGTCAAAAAGGGAAAGTTGACGAAGGAACTTTGGAACGTTGGAAGTTGAACTCAAAATATAAATGCACTTTTTATTGTGGTACCGATTTGATTTGCGTCATCTTGGCGCTGTTGTCTATTGAAACGTGATGGTGATCGTCCACGGAACTAATATTGTGTACTGATAAAATCAGTTCCGTGGACCATCTTTTCCTTTCTATCGAAAACAGCGCCAAGAATTCAAGATGGCGCAAATCAAATCGGCACTAAAATCAGTGATGATGATACCTATCTACTTATTCATTTTTATGGGTTAGCCACAAAATCACGAGTGTAGAAAGGGCAGATACGTTGTCACACGCAGCATTAGATTGCATTAGTAAATACATATCTATGTAAATAAATATATAAAATAATATACATACCTAAATATGAACAAATTCCGTGATCAACACAGCGCCATATAGCCCCATGGTAAACTATTAAGCTTGTGTTACGGAAACTAGACAACGAATATAATATTCATATTCATTTTTCTTTTGTAAATACATACAAATTATACATAGAGAGACACCTAGGCCAGATTTTTTTAAGAATAAATACATTTACCCGGAAGGAATCGAACCCTCAATCTTCTACATTGGAGTCGGGCAGGCTGCCGCGTCATAGAGGCCGTTGAATGTAAATCTAACAGTCTAACACTAAATTTTATTGTGAAACTAAATTTTAACGCCATAATACAGCAGGCGTAGCTAATAATAATTGTAACCCAACGATGAGTAAATCAAAGTGGTCTTCAAAAAACAGAACAAATGTAAAGCAATAATGTTAGAGTGATGTATCGCATGGGAGCAATTCTCGTCTAATTTCAACCCGTTGATCTCTACGTTCAGCAATTATACTCGGGTCTGAATAGCTTTAAAGTTGATCACACACTGGACTGTTTCATATATTATGTACATTAAAGTTTGTATTTAAAATAAGCTTTGGTCATGCGTACTTAATTGGGTTAGTTCTAACAGAGTAGACGCCTTCCTTATCTTTATAAATAACTAGCTGCACCACGGGATTGGGATAAATTATCGGGATAAAATATAGCTTATATGTTATTCTCGGTATCCAGCTACATATATTCCTGCAATCGGTTCAGTAGTTTTTGCGTCATTGAGTAAAAAACACACATACATACTCGTACACACGAACACACATACTAACAAACTTTCAGCTCTATAATATTAGTAGGATAAAAATGAATCTCTTTTTCCCTTCGACACGGCATCACGCGTAAACGGCTGGACCGATTTTACTAATTCTTATTTTACCTATTGTACCTATTTTTTATCGTCAGGAGAAGGTTTTCGTGAAAAAAAAACGATATTTCCGCGGGATCGGGACTTACGCGGGTATAAAAATAATCTGATCTCTAATTTTAATTAGTACAGCGTTCAGACCACGCCAGACATTATACTCGTAACTTGCTATTACTAACGCTCTATTTCCTGGAACATGTAGGTGTTCGATGACATAGACCGATTAGCTTAGTGTTCAGGTGGTATAACTAATAGTTAATTGGGTTGGAGCTGTCTGCTCAACAAGAGCCTGCTTGGATGCATTTCTTAACTGAATGAGAAACCGTGTTATCATATCAAAATATAGTTATACTATGATATCTAACTGAATAACGCCGTGAAAAAGTAAAAACTTTGACCTTCGGTTGATGAATGATGGAAAAGAATAATTTTATTCCTTTTCTAGTCAATCCATTGCCGCTGCACAATATACCATCAAGGTTTCAATTTTTATTTACTTTATTTTTATTGTATTTTATTTAAATTTGGTGTTACAACGATCAAATTCTGTCTATCTATCTATCGTGTTCCATTTCTCAACAGTGCTTATACCCGTTTTTTTTTTAACTATTTCAGGCCACTCACGTAGCGTTTCAACATCGTCGCGCCATCTTTTTTTGTTATCCATCTCAACAACTGCATCAGGCGACTACTTTATTTGTCTATAAGTCAGCCTATACATTTTAATAGATGAATATTTAGGTTTTTTGTTGAAACTAGTGTGGGCTTGCCCTAAAATTGATAATTCCCGAGCAAAACGGACATAAGTTGTTAAATTGAGATGAAATGCGAGCTCCTGGGATGTCTCTGTGTGGAGTTATTGATCAAACTAACGTGATTGGATTACGACAAACAAACTGCACTTCTGACTCTAGAACAGGATCCCAACCTGGGCTTCGCGACCGGCAAGAAAAGTACCTTCCTACTTATTTAGTTGTACCTACCTAGTTGTTTTAAAAGGTTAACTCTCAGGTAGAGCAAAAAATGAGAGCAATCATAAAACTGTTTAGGTAGACCTATGCATAAAAATTATCCTTAATCATTAAAAGGGACAATACGCAGAAAATTTGACTAGCCAGGGTGGCGTGACCAACTATACTAACCCTAGAGGAGCGCCCTGAACTTTTAGGTATTGGGTATCCCTGTTCTACAGAGAAGATTTTTGTACAAACTTTTGTTAGTAATAGAAATAGAATAAATAAATAAATAAATAATAATTTATATGAATGTTAGTTAATAAGGTATAGGTATATTTTTATGGATTTATTAGGCGTCTATCTATATTGCATTATATTGGTTCCTCGGTTACTGCGATACAAGCTTGTGCTTAGGGTAGAATCTATGTCTGACATATGTAATTTGAGAAATATCTAATAAGTGTCATAGTTCTTAAATAAATATTTGATTTGATTTGACATACTTTTCATCTTTATATGCTCTAAATTTAACTGCTGCTAACAACATGGTAAACCACTATAGTGTTTTGGTTTAGGCATAATTGTCCTTGTCCTTTCCAGTCTATTTTCTATCAAAACGACTAACGAAGTCTTTTGGTTTATGAGTTACTTACTATTTGCAGGCGCATGGGTAAATTATACTACAGGAACTATTTCTGTGGGTACGTTGGCAAACACCTGTCTGCTTCCTAAAGTTTATGAGCTTTAATTCTTGTCATCGAATAAATATGTTTATGGAATATACTTACGAAGAGATATTTTACCCTTAGAGTATACATAAGTAAGCTATAGAGCGCGCCTATGGGTATTTGCCTACTGCGCAAAGTGTAAGCAGATGCTCTATACATAGATATTCAAATGTTGAGGTGGAATAGTGATCCGCGAATCATTTTTACACCGCGGCACTGAAAATTTCACCATAATTATTACTAGAAAAAATTTTAACGAAAGAAACAGTCCATAACCCTAGGTGACGTATTTAAAGTTAAATTTTAATAAAAATGACTTAGCCTTTGACACGACCTTTGGCAAGAAAACCGGCGTATCTACCACTACACCAACCCCGCTACACCTTAATTAATTATTCCACAAAAACACCAATTTGTGTAAAAGAAAATAAAATCAAAAGACAAAGTTAAATTAATAGAGTCGACCAAAGTAAGCAGCTAACCATAAGGAAGAATTCATCAATAACATGAAATAATTTATCTTGATAACTTAAGCTCACTGAAAGGGAGTCTTCAAACGATTATTTACACAAAATGTGCCGTCACCGTGACATTAACAAGTTGCTGTCATTTTAACGATTAAGCCTCCAACAAACCGGAACGACTAGTCTGAGCAAAATAACAAAACATTAGAAAATGTATAAGCGTTTTAGGTTCTCTGCCAGCTTCGCTGTTTTCTCAAACCTATAACCTTGGAGTCTTCAAATCCAGAGTGAATAGGTACCTTCTAGGTAAGCATACTTCATCGTCGACCTTATCCTCGCTTCCCATCAGGTGAGATGAGGTCAAATGCTAGCCTATAACGTATAAAAAAACACTTGTTTTAAATTGTTAAGGCAAACCGTAATCTATAATTAAATACATATTAGTAGAAACTTTTAAAATTAAATGAATCTAAGCTGCTTAAACGACTTCCTATAATTTTGTAATTAATTATTTTCAAATTTAATTGTAAGCATGTACTTGTGATTAGTATAAAAGTGGCGAATAAACTAAGTAGGTAATGTAAGTATATTATTTTGTAGTTATACTGAATTGGAACTCTTCTTAACCTATATACTCTTCTTGTGGGTAGATAAGATTGTGGGCGCTGAAACCAAGCCTTAGTTAGTAAAACAATTGGTTCGAATCCTGTCATGGGGATTTTTCGGAAATATATTTCCTTGCTAAAAATATTTCTATATTTTTTATCTAGTTTTGAATTTTGGATATCGACCCTGAATGTGTGTTCACAGTTTGCATACTGATGGATATGACATTATGATATTAGGTCACACGACTAATCGCGCAGGTTTGGCAAAAGCGGTAAATCTTACTCCTCACTAATATTATAAACGCGAAAGTTTGTTTGTATGTATGTGATTTTGTTACTCATTTACGCAAAAACTACTATACCGATTGCAGATAGCTGGAGACCTAGAATAACATTCCCGCGGGATCGGCACTTACGCGGATGAAACCGCGGGGCGCTGCTCGTTCCTAATAAAATGATTATGTAAACCAGGTCAGTTTAAAATAGCTGTCCTTGTTAATTAAATGTCTAAATGTCGACTAAAGGTTTAGTTAGGCAATGTTGATTTTGATGAGATCTTTTGATATTGGGTACGGAGTACCAGCGTACCCTGGAGGCCTGTTTTTAAACTAATTATAGTAAATTTAATTTGAGTTATGAGTATATTTTTAGCAAATTAAATTGTATGGATTCAAGTTCTGATACAATAAACCTTTAAAACGTTTTGCAATTTTTTAGTTTATTACGTTTTAAAGTCCAATATATAAATTTGCAAAGCGAGCTAAGTTGTTCGTTTGATTTATTTACCTTTATGTAGTACAATGCCTACATACATATACTCATTAAAATAAAAGAGTTTTCTTTTAACATAAAATTACTACAAAAATATGTATAGTAATTTTATGTTTTTTTACCTACCAACATGATAGCTCAAAAGTTAATTAACCTGCCGAAAATAGGAAAAAAAAGTTAGACAAATTTAAATGAACATGTCCACTTTGAGCTCCGTCTCGCCAGTCAATTAAAATTGTTTGCGTGAAATCCACAAAGCTTTGAAATGAAAATGTTACAGGCATGTCGCTTCAGGATTAGCTTACAGGCGTCACCCGTGTGGCAGTCATTGTTTGTTGTGGACTATAATGTCATTTAGATTGTTGACCATTTTATTATTTGAGCCTATTAAAATAATAAGGCTGAATAACTTTTTATAATACAAAGAATATTTCATAGTAGACCAACAATGTTCTATGATTTGGGATCGAAGTCAAAAGTAGCCAAAATCATATTTATTATTTACTAGCTGCGCCCCGCGGTTTCACCCGTGTATTCCCGTTCCCGCGGGAATTTTGGGATAAAAATTAGCCTATGTGTTATTCCCGGTATCCAGCTACCTATATTCTAAGTTTCATCGTAATCGGTTCAGCGGTTTTTACATGATTGAGTAACAAACATACACACAAACAAACTTCCTGCTATAAAATATTGTAGGATAAAATTGTGTAACATTTTGTAGAGATTTGTGTGTGAATATATTTGACCCATATGCACCTATCTAAAGTGTAACCAGATATCGCGAGGCGTTTGCAACGAACGTGTGCCCGAAGCATGCGTGAGAAACCATTTAAATGAGACCGGTTTGCTGTTTTGATTATGACCATTTAAGCCGAAAGGGGATAACTTTTGTTCTACAACTTTTGAAAACTCCCCCCTTTCGGCTTAAATGGTCATCGACGGAGCATCCTGTATACGCTTAGGCTGATAAATGAAGATAAGTCGTGGTCTACATAGCTGAAATTGTGACACCACTATACGGTCTCTGTGGTTATTTAGGCTGCAACGCAGAAGATTGCGGATTCGATTCACGCTGGACACATGTATTTACCTGACCATAAATGTTTGTTTCGGCTGACCATAAAAGTATAGTATGTAGAATATCCGTTGTCTAGTTGGTCTAGTAGTACAAGCCTAGTTGGTTAGTTTGGGGCTAAAGCTACTACTAGGGCTAAATTTCAATAAAAACGAACCATTTACGGCTTATACCTACGCTTAATTTCACATTTATGCCGTAGCTAAAATTAAAACATACAGTAAAAAATATGAACAACTTTTACCGATGAGAAACCTTAAAAACTAAAATTCTTAATCCGTATCACGTGGAAAGTTTTCCCGTTCGTTTCGAACCACGTGGCTTCGTAATGGAAACGTGACGGAAAAATCCTAATAAACACCGAGTTGGTTGTTGGCTGGTCACTTCACTCCACGTGACTGCTCCTTTAATATTCGTGCGATCGACCTCTGAGTGAAGTTACATGTTCTTGGGTAGGTTATAGTAAATATTTGACAATATTTTGATATTTGTTACGTTTACAAGTATAGTATACTAAGAAAGAAAGAAATGTAAGAAAGGGGCAAGATGAAAACCAGCGCTGTGAGATGCACATAGCTGCGTCTTGCAGTATTTGCTGAGCTTGCTCCTTTTGCTGTTTGCGTTTACCTTGTCTGAATAGTTTAAGTGTTTTTTTTTCTTTGGCAATAAATACTTTTATTATTATTATGATTATACAAACTGCAACCCACGGTTTCACACGCACGTAAGTCTTCATCCCGTAAGAATATCGGGATCAAAAGTAGGTAGACTATGTTACTTCTCAAAATTGTAATTTTTGCGATGCCTTAAAAACGTAAACAATAAGAAATGCAATCCTTAATTTCGACTCGATTGAACATGCATTCGTGGCCAAATTGGAAAAAGGCGTTGGGACGGATCCCCAGAGATGCAGGTTCAAGTCCAGTCGGGTGCGAAATTTTTGGAAAGCATTTCTTTAAGTATGTAATTTTTGGCCAAAAAATTCATCAGGTCTTCACCAAATTAAAATGGGACTATAAGCCAATACGCTATCACGATCGGACTTTAGACGTCGGTGAAATCCGGTAGCATACACACACAAAAAACCGGCGAAGTGCGAATGGGACTCGCGCACTAAGGGTTCCGTACTATTATTACGAAAAAAAATAAACGGTAAAAATCACGTTTGTTTTATGGGAGCCCCCCTTAAAAGTTAATTATTTTTGTTTTCAGTATTTGCTGTGAAAGCAGCAACAGAAATTCATCATCTGTGAAAAATCCAACTGGTTCTCGAGATACAGCCTAGTGACAGACAGACGCACAGACGGACAGCAAAGTCTTAGTAATAGGGTCCCGTTTTTAACCCTAAAAGGGTATATTATAACCCTTAATATATTATTAAGGGTATTCGAACGTATCTCTTTAAACCGCCTCCTTTTGGGGAAAGTCGGTTAAAAACTGGTCTTTATCGCTCATCTAAAGCTAATAACACACATAAATATCTACAAACCTTTTTTATCGTATCTCCCAAACAGGAACTTTAGAGCGATACTAAGGATCAAACAGCAATTCTGTTTCAAGCAGTTACATCTACGAGTTTCAGATAAACGGCTCTTAGAACTTGAAAGAACATGCGAAACAAATTCTAACGGGAATAATACATAGCACATTTTGTTGCTATTCGTATGCCTTTTAAGAATGGTGTGATTCATAAATTGTACTGATAGAAACGGGCGCACTGAATAAGTAGGATTTCCTTCTTGCTTTTCAAAATAAGCTGAACATGAATTTGTAAATTCAATTTGGCCTGGATGTTATTCCCGCATACGTAACGAGAATCTATCATTAACTTAATAATTTATTCGCCCTTGAAGATGTTTTATATTTATAAGTCTCATTTTCTTTTCGAAATTACTGTGTTTTATGGCTATACAATTATATATCTATCAGACTCCTCGAGACCAAGATCATTGTAACATGATCGAAACGTCGAGGTACGAAAATAAATAATAATAAGACCCGGTAAAATATACCTAAATATGTTAACATATTGTGTAAATTTAAAAGTTTTTAATATAATAATAATAATTTAAGGGTGAAAACCGCGGGTGAAACCGCGGGGCGCAGCTAGTAATAATACAGTTTCTATACTCAATAATGATTAATGCGATCTCATTTTTACGTCGATTTTAATAAACATGCAAAAATAAGTCGATCGTAGTAATTAATATAATTAAACTGCAAAAAAAAACGAAATGTGTGACTGTGCACCGGTGCGCAGTTTTAAAACAACATCCGTTGCACCAATTAGTTGGCGGTTCAATTAGTAAATGTAATTAGGAACGTAGTGGCACGTGGAAAATAATTACGATATCGGCACGGGTGAGGACTGGTCTTACTCATAAATGGAGCCTTACTTACAGTGTTTGAATTAACATTTCATACCTAATCTATCTATATTTATACTTATAATAAAATCGTAACTTAGCGGTGTCTGTTAACGACCAGGGAAGTACTGATGATGCCAGGCGCGGTAGCGCCTGGCTTCAACAGTACTTCAATGGGCGACCGTTTAAGTGTGGATTTTTGCATTGCGGTAGGTAGGTGTAAGAACAACGCGGGATCGCGACTTGCGCGGGGCGCAGCTAGTTAAGTAATAAAACTCTTTATTTATCGGGTTTAATCGCATTTTATTCATGATTTTAAGACGAACCGAGCTTTCGCCAACTTTACAGTTGGCTTTTTCAAGGTTGACTGAGATGTAGGTAATTTGTCTATTTTAACATTCTAAAAAGTTATTGTAAAGTACCGCCTCATAATTTTATTTATTCACTCATTTCTAATGAAGTAATTCATTTTAAACGTCTTTTTAGATGTTACCCCTAGAGATTATTATGCAGTGTAAATGATCCCAATATCTAAACTATCGTTGGGCCCAGTTGGCTTATTATACTATTAGAAACGGTGGAACAGGTCCCTGGTCCCAGTTTCGAGGTGGATGACTTCCCCGCTAACCCTTAATCTGTTATTATAATAATATTTGTCTTACAAATTAATTTTATAGAACGACGTAGGTATTATTTATCGTGTCAAATGAGACATGCCTCTTGCGGAGCGTGAGCTTATTTGTAAATAGCCTGTTTTACGTTGGATCATTGTAACAAAAATTTTAAAATGTCTGCTTTTTTTTAAATTGCAAAACAAATTGTGACCCTCGAAACTTTAACAGCCTTTTTAGAAGTAGCAATCACAATCCCATATCATAATTTAAACCAATTCGTTAGCTTCCAATAAGTAACGAACCTAACGAACTAATGAATTACCTTTGACTGCAAATTAATTCCGAGATTCGATAGCCAACGTCCCGCTACCTGAAACACGACACAAACGTGATCACGGCATTGGATAATCACTTCATTAATGTAATGAAATAAGTAACGATGTGATGATTTTCGTTGTCATTGCTTCGGTTAATAAAATTAATTTATCTCATTTTATTCATTATGAACACTGTTTGATTATTTATAGGTTAATTAATGATTCAACTTAAGCGGCTATAGTTGGCCATAACTGAGGTGGAAAATGAATTACTACAAAAGTTTTTGAAACCATATTTATTAAAATCGAGGATATTTACTAAGTCATGATTTACGTGAAAACACGATTCCTGAAAATTTTCTTTATAGAAAAAAATCCCAAACTTTCCTCTAAATTGCAGAAATAAGTGATATTACTTAGTCAATATTGTCCATAAACTAATAAAACTTTGTATAAGAACTGAACTTAGCTGTACAGGTCCTGAATAATTTGAATTTCAAGATTAACGTTTTAGTTATCTTAAGGCCTGATTTCACCAAACATTGTTTGTTAACTCTTAATGTGGCATTAGCTAATGGTTGTTTAAAATTAACAATGCTGTTAAAATGATTTACGTCCTATGGAGAATATTTAACATACCATTATTAAATCCAACGTTAAACGAATGAATCGCAAATCATTCACTCTCGTTGTAATACGACTTCATTGAAACGTTGTATTTGACGTTGCATTATTTATACAAATAGACAACTTTTTTAATTAGTCGTATAATACTTCATTAGCTTGCTACGCTACCAAATTTAGGTAACAGTGGGATAATAATGAAACCGGGTTGCTTTTTATTTTATACTGGTTATAATGTCAAAATTGACGAAATAGTACCATACCAGTAGGTAAAGTCCATGTAATGTCATTTCTAACAGTCTGTTATTGTTTTTACGGACCTCTAGAGCAGTGATTAAAATTAACGTCTTGTTAAGATAATTAAACACCCATTAGCGCGTGGTGAGACACACAACAACTTTAACATTCCGATATTGGATTTAACAAGGCGTTATTTTTTTAACATTGTATGGTAAAACTAGACCTAAAACTAGCTAATGTTTGATTCTACGCACTAAAATTTTGCATAGTCGCGTCTTATATCCTTCACTTACACATCTGATCACATCTGCAGCTTTATCCCTGTCATGCTGTTAGGGTTATATAGGCCCTTAAGGCTACTCGTGCACTGATAAAGCGTGACCGGGGACCGTTCGCTGTAGCGTCGCCAATCCTTTGTGACCACAGATCTCGAATTCTTTTGCTACGTTTGTGACTATCGGCTATTCTGCGGTTTTGTCAAAGAAATTCGCGACGCTATGCCGACGCGCCTCCGCCGCGACTTATCACTGTTGGGTATGGACTTTCTCTGTGATATTTTTATAACTCATAATAACCTTTACTAATATTATAATAGTCCGGTCATTTTAGACAATTGAAATAAAGAAAATTCCGACAGAGTCAAATCTTCGTAGAGACCTTAGGCTTACCACAAGGAATAAAGTGGCAAAATTCCCCATCAGTCCCATGTGAGCTTAGGGACTTATTCGTGACCCAAGGTCAAAATTTTAGATTGGATTTTTCTCGAAAACGGTAAGTTTTATCGAAAAAGTACTTGAAAGCAAAGTTGTAGATCTTAAAATTTTCTATAAAAATGGACCCCATATTTTTTTCTCTAAGACCCACTATTTCCCAGATATTGCGCTTGTAAGAATCATGTTCTACATAGTATGCACACATATGCCACGTATATACATATTTAGGTACTCAAGCAAGCAAAAATGCCTACTCGTGTCTCTTTTATGTATACATTATACTATTCTAAGAAAATTAACTCTAAAATGACCGCCGGTCCCTTACCGAATCCCCTCTACTTGAATAACATCTGGCCTTGAAAAACAAAATTATTTACTTTTTAAAACCTGGGAAGGCGCAGCAACAGACAGAAATATATTCTTCTAAAAGTTTATCAGCTTATCCAAAATGCCAAAACTTTATTTTATTTTTACATGCGATAACCGGATGCGATACTACGTCAGCAATGTTTAGAAGGAGCAAAAATTCAGTATTAAAATTATTTGAAAAAAAATGAGTTGATTGACTGCGCAAAAGTATTTACAGAAATTAATTCTTTACCTCAAATACTAATTACTAAAGGAATCCGGTTTCTTCTTGCGGTTTATGGAGCCCCGAAAAAAATTGATTGCATAGATACGTACAGATATTTAACATTTGTAAAAAATACACGAAACAAAAAGCAAGTACAGCTATCTTGTCTTCCTCCAACATCGGCATCTGCTACTCAACATTTGTTTCGAGTATACTATCAAGTTCAGACATGGCAAGGCAATGAACTGAACCCTGAAGACTGGGGTTGGAAATTGATAAATAATACTTTGGAACCGATTCGAACTTTACTGCCCCCTGCTCCAGAAAAACTTCTTAACACTATTTTTTGCAATTGCAAGAAAGGTTGTAGTGCCAAATGTGGCTGTAAAAAAGTAGGGTTGCAGTGTTCTCCAGCGTGTACCAATTGCCAAGGTGTCTCTTGCTCAAATGTTCAATTAAATACAAGAGAGGAAGATTCATGTGATTTTGATGAAGAGACAACTGATTCATCTTCATTTGAACAATTTCTAAGCGTTCATCAACAGGAAGGAGAAGAAGAAGAAGAAATTGAAGAAAACGTAATTGTTTGAAGTTGAATATGAAGAGTATGAGTCAGATTAAAGTAATAAAAAAAAGTTAGAGCGACAGTTAAACTCAGTAACCCATATCAATAATCTTCATACTATTAAATAATTATTGTTCCTGAAAATAACGTCATAAAGGTTCGTGGAATAAGCCTACCGGGGATACCACGTTAAAAAAACGCGCCGAGTACACTACCTCACAGGTGGTGTGGAAATGTGTGCAAATTATGTAGAACGTGATTCTTACAAGCGCAATATCTGGGAAATAGTGGGTCTTAGAGAAAAAATTATAGGGACTATTTTTATAGAGAATTTTAAGATCTACAACTTTTTTCTCAGGTACTTTTTCGATAAAACTTACCGTTTTCGAGAAAAATCCAATCTAAAATTTTGACCTTGGGCCCCGAATAATTCCCTAAGCTCACATGGGACTGATGGGGACTTTTGACATTTTATACCTTGTGGTAAACCTAAGGTCTCTACGAAGATTTGGCTCTGTCGGAATCTTTATTTGATCACTATTTTTATGTCTAAAATGACCGGACTATAAATATAAAAGTTCGTTTGTTTCACTGTCAAACGGTTCGATCAATTGGGATGAAATTTTCATAGGGTTAGTTTAGGTGATGGAGGGTAAAATAGGCTTTTGATCCCGATGATTCTGCGGGATCGGGACTTACGCGGGTTTATCGATAAATAGATTCTCTTTCTTTTTCCTTTTGATATGTAAGGAATCTGAATCATACAGTGTATCTCAATTTATCAATCCCAACCAACAAATCCGTCTGTCTACAGAAAGTAAAAATTTACATTTCCTTATCATTGAATATCTCAAGTGGAATTGGTTCTCAGACCACAATGCAAGAAACCCTCATCCCTAGCAGCAGCGTCTAGCATGCAGAATATAGACTTTTTATCGCCCGACAGATCTAAAAATTTAGTCTCTTGTAAAATATAGTGTTGACAACAGCAGGTATTCTACGGGTATAAACATAGCAGAGTATAATGTTGACAACAGCAGGTATTCTGTATTTTTCTAAGCAAACAAACAAAAGTGTAGGAAATTTTGTCGCAAGCAAAAAGAGCGAAACCACATTGTTTTCTGATTTTCTGGTAAGGTATAGGAAATTTTGTAGCAAGCAAAAAGAGCGAAACCACATTTTTTATTGATTTTCTGTTGGATTCTTAAATTAGGTATTAGCAAAAGCGGATCCTCTGCATTCTACACAATTCAATTTCAATACTATAAGTCCTACTACAAATATTAGAACGATATGTGTCTATACGAGTGGGTTTAAACATATTCAGGGACGGCCACTGTGGCGCGTCGGGCGAACGCTCGGCTGCGATACAGAAGGAATATCGGGATAAAAAGTAGACTATGTATTATTCCCGGTATCCAACTACCTATATTCCAAGTTCTATCGCAATCGGTTCTGTAGTTTTTGCGTGAAAGAGTAACAAACTCACATACATGCATACATACAAACTTTCGTGTTTATAATACTAGTAAGAAGTAAGATAAGATGTACACAGTATGTTCAGAGTTTAGCCTAATAGAAAATAACAAATTCTGACAATAACAAATAACTATAATTATTCTGAGATAAACAATGGTGAAAGTGATTTCGAGCATAATTTTTATAATTTGTTAATCTGCAGTCTGCGAAGTCTGCAGCTCCCCAAGGAATCTTCCACCCACGACCGTTGACAACCGTGGATAAAAGAGGGTGGATAAAAAATTGCCTCGTGACCGGGAGCAGCTGTGGGTGCATGTGCATTTCGCTAACAATTTGATAAATTATTCCAACTGAATACTGAATACCAATGATTAAAGTTTTCTTTGAGCGGATACATGGGGTGGTACGCGTCTAATATCTAATCATAAAATATATAAAACTTTATTATGTTTTACATATGACGCTAGGCTGACGGTGTATAAATATTTAGGGCGGATTGGATAAGAATATTTAAAAATAAATGTAACTAAGTACATCAATTTAATAACATTAATAATTAAAGATAAATCTAACATTGAATTCTATGGCCATAGGTAAAAGATTCCTATTACACTCTGACAATGTACACTATCTATTACTAATATTAGAAAGAGAAAATATTTATTTGTTTGTTTGTTTGTAAGGAATAGGCTTCGAAATTACTGGACCGATTTTAATAAATATTTCAACAGTAGAAAGCTACTTTATATTTATATATTTACCCCCTTACTTATAAACGCTGGTTATCAGCTGCTATGTATCGTTTGTCTTTTACTGTGTTATGAAGTTTCAAAGTTGACAGACAAAGACAAACGTCACATAACTTGGTCATTTGTTTATCATCGTTTAGAAGTAAGGGGATTAATATTTTGACCCTTATTAATCACATAATTTAAGAGTCATTTTAGGAATCGTTCTGTAAGCTGGCCTTATTATAACCACGTACATACAACAATCATGCAATTTTTTTTATCCATAATACATACAAATATCATAAATTAAAATCTATACGATCCGTTTTATGAATATGAATAATATATTAATTTTAATTAAGCACAATATCGATAATTAAAACTGGCAGTTTTGAAAGTCTACTTTATCTATATTTAAACGATTCAGAATTTATCGATAGGAATTATACTCGTCAATTATATATAATTGTCAGCTGTTTCAAACTGATTCCAATGAAACTTGCAATTAGCTAACAGAGCTACTAGAATAACTTATAGGCTACGAAATTGGTAGATGTATTAGCTGGTTCCACATTAATTTCTGTGACCCCTTTTACTCTTCACAACTACACTGTAATAAACATTTAAACTTACTCGATTTGTACTCATATTATCATTATAAGGTGTCCCCTCGCGACCAAGACTATTGTGACATAGGTGAAAGAATAAAAAAAACAATTCACTCTAATAACATTGCAAAAATGATACGTGTAGGTATACAGATATTCAGCAAGCAATTTCATCTTTCCTAAAGTACCTAGTACTCGCTTTCAGTCATTTTCTTTCTCGGAGAGAGTGCAAGGATCCTTGCTATTCGTACAATCGCTTTATGAACCGGGGGTGAAGTACCTCAATTGATTTGCATCCTAGATTCCTCGACAAAGCAATGCGAGAAGACGGGAATCCCGCAATTCACACTTTAAACCATATCCCGGGATTAGAAATCTAGATATGTGAACTGTGAAAGATTTAACATAATGGAATTTTCTTATCTATTTTCATTTAGAACAACGCATGTTTTAATTAAATTAGAAGGTAATTGCGTCCCAACTAAGCGTTGATAGTTTAAATGACGTGTATATCTTTAGACAATATTCCAAAAACACCGCAAAGTAGAAATCATAATGGAAATAAGAAATATAATTTAAAAAAACCATTCGACCTCTAGTTTTCGATGAACATTAGCAACGAATTCAAACCCTCCTCCTCTAATTTTTGAGAAGTCCATCAAAAATAATATGTTTCTTAGCGTATGTTCAGCAGTGGACGAATAAGGGCTTAAATGATGATGATGATGATGTTAAAAATAATAGTCAAGGTTGCCGAAGACCACATTAAAATATACCTGTATTATTTGTTTTTATGAGGGTCCAATATGTTGACTCATCGGTGTTTAGTGTAAAACTTGTAGTTTAAACGTAATACAGATTAAAATAAATTTATGATACCAAGGTGATTTGTACTTTACCAAAACAACTTTCAATATCAGCATCAGTTACATGTAAAAGGATGAAACAAACAATATTAGGCGACAATTGCAAGTAGCGGGTGTAAATGGGTCTGCCGTTTATTTTTCCTCTTAGATACAATGAGGGCTTTTACCTCCGCAATATCACGCTGAGGACAACAGGAATAAGTAAGGGAAACGTAAAAATATCTAATTGAATTTTTCATCTCATTCTGAGCTATATTAAACTCTGTGAATGGGCGCGAGGGCAATCGTTGCTCCTTTGATTTGCATTATCAGGATGGGCGAGCACAAAGCAGCCTCGGAAACGGGAGGAAAGAATTCCTGAACAGTCAAAGGCAGAGGTCCCTAGTGGAACACACTAGGAACCCTGATAAAAAGTATAAAATGAAATTAATTACAATTGTTCTAAATACTTTATTACACGTCAAACACTTTCCATATAAATCAAACCTCAAATACCTAAATCATCAAACCCTATTCAACAACAAAATGAACCAACAATTTTTTTATTCACCTCTATTCTATTCTATTTATTCTTAAATGCGAAACAGTTTTTGCAATAAAGGATAAATATAACGTGGACAGTTTTCAAATAATGTTGCTGAACATTTTACAACAAATAATGTTGTAAAATGGCAAAATAAAAAATCTAATAAATAAAGACTCGACATTCACCGTTAACGAAGCGAATAAAACTGTCCAAACCCTTTGAATAAACCGTGAAAATGCTTCAAAATGGCCTATTAGCACTCAGTGACAATCTTGTACCATTGTATAGGTTCGCTTCCTTGGATACCAATGATAATATTTTTCTTTTATTTGAAACAGTCCCCGCTTAATTAAATTAAACTAATTGAGTCTCTGCCAATTGTTCTGTAGAGAAATATGGTCGAAAAACACAGGGTTTTTATACGATGGTTTACGATCGTGAAATTAGGACAATAGCTATTGTGTTTTGAAGATTTTTTTTACAACGGTTGTGGTTATCATAATTTAGGGCTGTTACACTGATAGCACCTGATGGTTTCCTACTGTTTCGTGACGTACATAATATAGTTTGACGTTTTTAAACATTTAATTTTTTACCTGCGTAATAGCAGTGACCCGTGGTTTCCATCCCGTGGTTTCAATCCCATAAATTTTCCATAAACCCGTCTTAGCCAAATCTTGCCTACATACCACACAGAACACACCTTCCCATGACTATATAATCAGCGGCTTAGGCTTAGTGCTTTGATAATATAATAATATAAGTATTTTAGTCACGTAGTCAGGAGTTTGAATTTTATATTTATAGTTATAAGTCATTTAACTTCAAAGTGTAAGGGACCGTCTCCACAAGCGTTAGAATTGCGGCGATATTATCTTATTTCAGTACAACGCACCGCCACGTTAACATCGCCGTGTGACACGGAGACACGGTCATAGAGATTGTATAGAAATAAGTGGCTCGACGATAATATCGTCGCGATTTTAACGCTCGTGGAGACGATCCCTAAGGGCTGACACTGGCAAAGTAACGGTGCTACCTGTTCAAACACGACTTCAACACTGTCAAACTATAGGTTCGTCACGATAATTAATAGGTACAGACCCAGGCAACTTATACACAATTTCTCGCAGTGCGAATATAGCGTGACGCGACGACGCTTGACCATCAATACAGGCACAGGCACTTCTTCTAGTTGTCCTATGTAAGGATAGATAAGATTATTTTACCCGATTAGGTCAAAAAGAAAGGTATAATTTAAGTCAAAAAGAGAGGTATGATTTTGACCCAATTTATATATTATAATAAATTTATAAATTATAATTTATAATTATAATTTTAATTATTAAAAAAAAAAAAAAAATATATATTTAGGTATTGTTAAAGGCTAATTGCCAAAATTTTGTTTCTATTGTTTCCAGATCCAAAAAGTCAGTACGAAGCTAAAGGTTGTGCCTTAAAACAACCCTGTTTATTTGTACCATTAAACGAATTCAAAGGTTTTAAAGGCACCTAAACTCGTCCATCAGGTCCTGTTGTAAATACCATAAATAAGACAATCTACCTACCTACAGATATTTTGTTTTTGTATCTACTTGGAGCGCGGCTCGGGCAGGAAGAGTGCGGAAAACAGCAAGGGGCCTAACGATCCGCTACTTCTCGATACTTTTAACAAAATTAATTCTTAGTAAGTAGAGATTCTGTTCCATCGAAGGGACTACTTTTATAAATTTTCCATTTACTCTAAGATTGATAACGAATTTACTTTTAATTGAAAATTAGAAATTTACCTATCTATGGATGCAGTAGCTTCTTTTTCCTGTTCTAATTTCAAATTATTTTGGGTCGGCGGCATCGTAGTCTTTGTTTACCATACCTACTGCAAATAAAATTGATAAAATTTTATGCTTTAATATTTAAACATCACAAAACAACCCCTTCCACATATTATTCCAGGTTCCTGTTAGTGCTTTTTGTGATTTAAACTGTATGTACAAGGTGAACCATTTTGATGGGCTCTCAGGAGGATATCCTAAACTATAAGAGATAGCAAAAAGTGCTGAAAGGAGTTGCGTCCCCGATTTTTACAAAAACTAAAATGGCATTTTTTTTTAATTACCCTAGCCAAGAATCGAACTTTGTCTTTTTACACGACTGCCAAAGGAAGTGTTATATTTTTGCAAAACAATAAACACCCTGTATTATTGTACCGATCGATAGTGTTGCTGATTAAATTAAAGATCAAACTAAATTCGTCTCCAATACTCTTTTTTTTTCTTATCGGTTGTAAAACGATTATGGCCATTTAGAAATCAGCCAGTGTCAAGTATTATTAATATGCAAGTTATTTGCATCGAAACAGTCAAGTCGTCATAGTGTCTTAGTTAAAGTCAAGTCTAGGTTTCACAAAAATGAAAATTTAGCAACACATCTCCTCAACGCGTTCCCGCCAAAACTCCAATACTCCATTGCATGCAACAGTAAAATATATTGAATGCGCGGTATCCTTTGGCTACTAGTCCCATTTTCATTTAACTGTCTGAAACTAAGCTATTCGCATATCCTTATGCTTCCATCTACAACTTCATTATAATGTAAATTACTAGTCATGATTGTCGTATCTGGGGGTATCTGGGGGTAATTCACAAAATTAGATTCGCCCAGAAACCCCCAATTCTTATTAAAACCTCTGTATTCTACTTATTTTGATCTCTCTCGCCAACACGGACGTAATTTATTGGCCCAGCGCTGTAGACATATAATAAAAGTAGGTAGATACGTAGCTATAGTGGTCGAATTTCCAGAGATCCTGCATAGGGACGGAAATGAAAATATTTTCCTTTTATAGCGGTTTCTCGTGCCGGCCAATTACAATCGCAATTAAGTTAATTTGAGGGTTCCGTAGTCTAGGGCTTTATGTTTTGAGAGCTTACGCTACTTAAGTTGCCTCTGAATTGTGGTCAATGTTTTATGCTTGCTTGACTTCAGGGTTTTCGACTACTCGAGTGGTGTTACAGGGCTTTGTTTAAATTTATTATTAATGCGACAAGTTTACGATAATTAAGTGGAAAATGCAAATATAGGACCGTAGATGATTTTATTTTATTTAAAGGTTCTAAAAATGGTGTCTGCATGCATACTTTGTATTTGAGTAAGTTTTGGCGCTATAAAGTAAGTAAGTATAAAGTGGCGCGTAAGTTTTGGCATATTTGAGGTGAGTTTGTGTGGAAAGGCTTCTTTCATGGTTATCCGTTTTTATATGATGATCAATAATTTAAAACACAATATTTACCGGGTTTTACTGCGTTTTATTTAATAACGTCATTATTGTTAACGACCGAGCTTTTGCCAACTTTACAGTGGACTTTTTCAAAGTTGACTACCAACCAGGCAGGCAGATAAGGCAGTCAACCTTGAAAAAGCCAACTGTAGAGTTGGCGAAATCGCAATGACTTTAGATAAGAATTTTATATTGCTAATGTTTTAATTCTCATACCTACCTTGAAGATGTTGCAACTATAAAACAATAGTCGAACCGAGAATTTAAAAATGATAATGTACGAATAGGAGACCCAGGAAATGTAATTCTGGAAATAGTTGTTGGAATCTGTCAACAGAAGTAAATAGGCATGAATATTTAACGATCACCGGAATGCTCTGATTGCGGAAGAGTTATTCTTATGCATAATATTATACAGGGATCGATCGTTAAGTTCATCATTTGATAGAAATGAACTTAAAACTTCGGTTATTAATAGCACTATTTGACGGGAGAGTTGACGCGTAGGTACTTCTCCATACAGCGACAAAAATCATTTTTTTTTCCATCCCTTAACGTGTATCCGATTCTTTTGATTATTTATTAAAACAAAATTGTGACCTTTTATAAAAAGTGAAACAGCCTAGTTTTTTGTGAGATAATTTCATTAAAAATATACCAGAATCGGTGCGAAGGAGTGAAAATAACTCACTAGCTAGTGAGTGAGTACCTACCCGGATATAGAAAACGCACATTGTCTTAAGTAAGCATGTCCTAAATTTAGTAGTTTGATGATCAAACTGCAAGTTCAAGGAGACGGCTGTGTGATTGAACGTCATCAGCTTAATTTTCTTCTTTCTTTATTATACATATATTAAAATGAATCCTTATTTCCCTTGGTCACGGCATCACGCGTAAGGTTGAGCCGATTTTGCTAATTTTCTGTTTTGTTGTTGTATTTGTTATGATCAGGAGAAGGTTCTTATTAAAGAAAAAATGCTAATCTTTGAATATCGGGACTTACGCTGGTGAAACCGCGGGGCGCAGCTAGTAGTTAATATTTATTATTCGTCTTCTTTTTGTGTAATGTAGAGTGTTAGAGTTTCCAGTCCGCCCTAAGGCGTCTAACTGGACCTAACGACTGCTATCAGAGGTAACAACCGGGACCAACTGCGTAACGTGCCTTTCGAAACACGAAGGAGCTCGAAAAAGTGATTAGTAACAACCCCAACACGCTTTACCCACACGACCACTCAATATCAGCAGGTTATAAGCAGGTCAATAGCTACTATATTCATTTGAAAGATCACTTTATCAAAACACAAATCCCTTAGATTCGAGTCAAAAAGCAATGTTTATTAATTACAAACCCAGTACCCATATATCTGTGTAAGCAAATGTAAGCACAATTTACGTAACCTATTTAGAATGTATTAATTTCTAGTCAAACATGAGCTCCGTAAAGTTTCTAACATTACAACAACAATAAACGCAAAGCAACTTGGGCTACATCCCGTATGTTTTGTTTCTACACAATTTCTATGGATAATAGAAATTATGTAGCTTCTGAATTATACATTTCGGTACCCTTAAACTATGTATTTTTTTATTTTTTTTCTGTTGGTATATATTATGGTATTAGTATGTATTTTTGGTATATATGTATATATTATAGTTATTTAGTAAGTATATGTGGTATATGTGTGTACTAAATGATATTTAATTGATATCGTATATTAATATTTAAATTGATTATTTTATTATTATATTATTCCTTAGTTGTATTATTTGGGAATATTTAATATTTGTTATAAATTATATATATAATAATTATCCTTGGTTTTAATAAGCGCACCTAACCCCTTAATCATTCGTGTGATCCTCTCCATCCCAAGGTTTCCAATTCAATGATGATGATGATGAAACTAGGGCCCTTATAACATCAGTCTTACGATGAAAACAAACAATACTGATAAAACCGATTGCGGTGAGACTTGGTTTGCTGAATATAGCTGAAGATCGGGATTAAAACAAATGCTTCTTATCCCGATATTCCCGCGGGGTCGGGACTTATGCAAGTGAAATCGCGGGGCGCTGCTAATGTAGAATATGATACGTGAACAAATCCAAATAATTCCGAAGTTCAAATGTAAAATGGGGTGAACAAATCGAATTCCGCTAACTGAAATCAGAATTGTGACATCGGTGAACGGTTCCCCTCTAGATGTTACAATTTTATATTGAAATCTCACGATGTGGCATATTACCTGCTTCGAACTGGCAATTTTACTTTGGTAAAATGAGGTGATTGAATAGTTAAACCGTAGGCTGGAAATGCTGGCTTACCGTTGTGTTTTAAGTTAGAGAGAAGGAAGAAAGAAGAAGCAGAAAAATTTTAAGAAGCCGAATGAGGATAATAAGAAGTTTCTAATGTGACTCAAGTTAGTTAATTTTAATCATATTTGAAAACCGAACCTGAACACGAATAATTATGTTAGTTCTGCTTTTAAATATGAGTATATCAATTTTTTTTTTTTTTTTAACGTAACAGGTTAAGTTTTATATGTTGAAGTTTTTCGTTCTATTTATTCTTATAATTTCAA
The DNA here is from genome assembly GCA_949358125.1 of Idaea dimidiata. Classification (NCBI taxonomy): domain Eukaryota; kingdom Metazoa; phylum Arthropoda; class Insecta; order Lepidoptera; family Geometridae; genus Idaea; species Idaea dimidiata. The sequence continues at coordinate 6,949,785 of OX442328.1, forward strand.
ACAAAACAAGTCTTATTAATATTAATTTTTTTTTTAATTGGTTTTACATACCGAACAGTAAATTCCATTAAAATGTGTCGATAGATTTTCTTGTAGCATTTTACTTTTATGATACCTGAAAATAGAACCTACTTTCTATACATCTGTCAAATCAAACAGAACATCTACAACACTTATAATACTTAGAATAATATTTGTAAGCGGAAACTACGCACAAATTTCGCACTCTCAAAACAGCTTACCTACTACAAAACGAAATTGTTCCTATACGACAGGAAAACGTCAATAAATAAATTCGATATAAAAATATAGTGGTACCAAAGCAAATAGCACGCGTCGCCAACAAAAACAGTCTAATACGACACGAATATACCCATTTTGACATCACACCATTTTTCACCCTCCCATAACGAAACGTCGGTTCCAATGCTGGACCTTTATCATTGTCAATAAACTGCTGGATAAATCAAATGTGGATTTTTCAACTATATTATTGTGTTCAGAAAAATAAATAAGCGACCGACCCGACGCGACGTTCAGCTGCCTTTCCCAGTGAGTACATGAGAATCCTTAAAAGGTTTAAAGTTTTCTAAACTGTTTTGTAACATGTGACGTAGTAGAAAGGATACTTTTAAAATTTCAAGAATTTTATTGCCTTATATACCTATTAGAAAAAAGAGATGGATAGAATAGAGACAAAACTTGTTCCATCTCCATTTTCAATCCAATACCTACTCATTCTTATTTTCATTAATGAACGTGGTATAAGGTCGAAGTAATTTGACCACTTTTTGTTTCTGTCTGTCAACTTTGAAAGTTCTTGTCACGGAAAAAGACAAATCATGTTTACACCTCCACGTTTATTAATAAGGCTATCAATGTTTTGTATGGTACTAAAACCATTACAAATGACTAACCTAAAACTCCGATCGACGTTAGTTCTCTTAAACCAACCAAATTACGAACTAGCCAGTAGCCATGCATCAGATGCGACTTGTTTTAAAAACTTATTGTTTCTAAACAGCTTTCTTTAGGTGATAGGCAGCTCTAAATTAGGTACAACATTCTTAAAGCTTCACCAAGCTACATTATAACATCAAATCATATACTTAGTACATGTCAAAGTACATGAATTCTATTTTTGATATATTTTAAAGTGTTTCCTACACTTGGATGACTATACTTAAAAAAATGCTTTCCAAAAATTTCGCACCCGACAGGACTTGAACCTGCATCTCTGGGGATCCGTCCCAACGCCTTTTCCAATTTGACCACGGATGCATGTTCAATCGAGTCGAAATTTTGGATTGCATTTCTTATTGTTTACGTTGCAGGCTCAAGTCCTGTCGGGTGCGAAATTTTTGGAAAGCATTTCTTTAAGTATAGATGAATTCTAGTTAACAACAGATACTTAGCACTGATCAGAAAACTTATGTATATAATAAAAATAAATATTGCACTACATTGCACACAGCGCAACCTAGCCTCAAACTAAGTACTAGGTTATACTATATGTATGTAATTACACAATCTTATCTTCATACAAATATTATATTATAAGCGCAAAAGTTTGTATGTATGTCTGTATTTGTTACTCAATCACGCAGCAACTACTAAATCGATTGCGATGAAACTAGGAATATAACCGTGAAACCGCAGGCCGCAGCTAGTCCGCAATATTCTAAGAATCCAACGACATAACCTTGCAACACCTAAGCTAAGCAATATCTCAAAGTGTGATGTCTCCATAAATCAGAGAAATGGGATCTTCGCGGATGTCATCCAACCCTGGCTCGTTATCAGTCATTTCTCATTTACCAACGTATCTGAGCGCCGATACGTAAGTTGATATAATATCGATATACCCAAGTTCACATAACATTCGTGAATAACCCGTGAAATTACTAAGTCATAAAATGACACATTTGTGTCTTTTTATGACTTAGTAGATATGAAAATTGTTTTAGGATTATTTTGAAATCCATGCTACATACTCATTTTAAAATGAAGTAAGTCTGTTTTTCTGTTTAAATTAATTTTATATTCCTTTTTTATTTTTATTGCTCAAGGCATTTTAAACATAGAAATATTTTTAGCAAAGAAATATATTTCCAAAAAATCCCCATGACAGGATTCGAACCTGCGTCCTTTCGCTAACCAGGCGACTGCTCTAACCACTGAGCTACACAGGAATCACGTGACACGGTATAATTTCTCGGCCATATCCTTCCTCGCTAATTGTTTTACCAACTAAGGCTTGGTTTCGTTGGACGCAGGTTCGAATCCTGTCATGGGGATTTTTTGGAAATATATTTCCTTGCTAAAAATATTTCTATAAATTAATTTTGATAAAGAAATGCATAAATTGGACCTTGCAAAAGACTACCGCTGTTACTAGCTTTTATTTACACAAGTAATTTTAGACATCATATCATGAAGGGGCTTATTTCAGATGTAACCCTCAATACAAAAAGAAAACTCGGAATTCCGTTCTTTACATTATATTCCGATGATATTTTAGAATATATTTTCTAACACAAAAAATGAAAAACTTAAACCTAGTGTGAGGTAAATCGGAATCTGATAATGTTAAGATAAGCGTATAATGTTAAGCGGTAGAAAAGAGGTTTTTGTTTTTACTCTTGTTGTAAAAAGAATGGAGAAACGGAGAAGTACCCTTCGACCAACTGACAAGAGACATTGAACCAAAGAACGTGCAAAGAACCAAAGATTGAACTAAATTGTGGTATTTGTAATGTATTTGCTAAGGAATCTGCGCTCAGATATGCCTAATGAAGATGCGAAGGTAATATCCGGCTACAAATTAATATCCGTTAGGACTAACATCGGCAATATGTTACCGTAAATGCCTATAATTCGGTTTAATTCCGTTCTATTCCGATTTAAACGGAAAGGAGGCACGCCTATTTGCACTAATTTTATTCTTAACTAAATAAATATTGCATGATGTTACACACAGCTCAATCTAACTCCAAACTAAGCACTAAGCTTATACTATTGGTACTAGAAACGTACCTATATACCTAATACATTTTTTAAACATAAATATACTTGCACACGGCGGGAATCGAAACTGCATCATACTAAGGCCGTCTGTTAGGTAGAGGTAACTGTTTCCCACGACTTCTATCGTGGTTAGGATTATTATGAAAATTCCACTTAATCAGACAAAAGTGAAATTCACTGGTTAGCACTACGTTAAGTTAACCATTAAGAAATCATGTTATGAGAAGACGGTCGCAAGTGGCCTAAATTAATCGCTAAAAATTTATACATTTTGAGGAACTATTTCTGCACGTCACTTCGAAGATCTTCAATAAAATCTATTTAGTGTGGTGATACAACGTTAGGTACTTCAAACAAAAAACTGTAAGTATTTACACAGGAATCGGGAAAACAACTATTCGGTAAAACAATCTATCGGTCAATCGTCTTCGGCGAAAGGTGTTTCGATGGATAGTGTTTCGAAGTAGCGTAGGGAACCCGGAAATACCTATCTGTAGAAGAGTTTTCCGTACGTATAGTTTAATAATTAGTCCCTTTTACGTCTTTCAAGTCACGGATTTATTCGCGATTATTCCTTAAAAGTGATGATAATAGCGTACATTTTCTTTAATTGGTCAAAACCACATTAGATATATTATTTCATCGAAACAACGATCATCCCAACGAAAGTCGGGGTATCTACAACTAGTACAACACCACCCTAGCTAAAACGATTAACATAATAATATTTTCAAATTAAATCAACTTCTAAATTGGTTTATCGAACAGAATATACTACGAGAGAATATTTACGAGGTTATTCTACAAAGAGATTTATTCGACTGAAATATAGAAAAATACTAGAATATTTTATAAGCTAAACCTTGGTTTTCGTTTTGTTAACTTATCTCAATACTGAGTAATTATAATATTTTCAATTTTAGTTATTTGTAGATTTATTTTACTTTATGTGTATTCAGTTTTTTACGTCAACTGACTTGGTACCTATGTAAATATAAAAACTGTCTCAACTTAACTGACTTGTTTGTTTTATTTTTGAATTAATTTAGTTATTGATATTATAATTCCACAAGTGGAGTAAACTATTAATTAATACACTATTACCTGCTATGTGAGCTTTATTAAATAAAATAAATATTTACTACGAAAATAACAACATACATAAATTCTTATCTCTGCATAGAATAATATTTTGGCAATTACTCGTCCAGTTAATCTTTTTAAGGTGTTTGGTCTTTTAAAGCATTGTTTTAAATCCTTCTGACTTTAAATATCGTTCATCTCCCATGAGAATAGCAATAACACTTTACAACCGCGTTGGCGGTGTAAAGGGCAGGACATTTGCCGCCGCCGACGCATAAAAAAACAAAACCGCTCAACAAACTGAATTTCACAAACAAACAAATACTTTGTTTTTCTGTGTGATTCAAATCGTTGATTGTGTTCGAGGACACTGCTGAATGGAATTATAATAAAATTATAATAACTAAACGTATACCGCACTATCCACCATATTTGATATATGTTTTTGTATTTAACAAATACCAACTATCACTTTAATAAAGTTGAAAGTTAAAGAAGTGTGTAGCTAAATAGACTAATCTTTGTTTTTTTTATCTTACCTTTTTCTTATGTATCTTACGGCCAAATTCGGTTTGGAGCGTTTAACATTTACTAACTTTAACAAGTAGGTAACATTTGTCGGTTTATACTCTTTATATTTTTTTCATTAAAGCGCACAGGCAGAAGAACTATAAAAACTAATGCCCGATCCAGATAAATAAAGTCCGAAAATCACACATCATCTATAGGTTTAATGTAAGGAAATTGGGTGCGGAGTCCCGACCTTCATAACCGAGGGAATATTGCGAGAAAGATTGTAAATTAGCTCTTGCTACCTGCTTAAACTAACAACTATGGAATTGACCGATTAATAATATCTATGAAGAATAAAAAAATAATTTAAAAATTACAAAAACGACTTAAAAAAAAGTACAAACATAATTCAAAAATTTAAAAACGGTCTTACAAAAAGGACAAAATAACCTCTACATACAGGGCCACCAACTTGGCTATTTTGTTATCTGAAGTCGGGCAGTTTTACTGGCTGGGTCCATATTGTAGTAGGTATATATGGCTGCCCGACTTCAGATCGATGAACAATTGGATTGATTACTGCGATTTGAGGAGTATTTCCGTTCATCACACCGAAGATCCTCATCAGATCCTCATCATACTATTGTGGGACCATCTCGAAGCTTCCACCTTTCCATTAAAAAAAAAACATCTTAATCGGTCAAGCCATCTTCGAGTAATCGATGAACATACATTAATAAAAAAAAGACATGCAGACGAATTGAGAACCTCCTCCTTTTTTTGAAGTCGGATAAAAAGAATTAATCTGTTTCGTTTCGCTTCTGTTGTTATGACTTATTATAATAATATGATCTCTGTTGTTATGTCTTAGCTCACAGCGTGCCTAATGTACTATAAGCTAATACAGCTTTTTCTATTACGTCCATCTTCATACTTGTAGTAATATACAAAATAAAAATAATATTATTATTACTAACCCGTTAACTTGTATTACTGCAGGGCAAGAGCCTCCTCTTAGAGGCATTAGGAATTGACGGCATTAGGAAAAGCTTACTCCGGACTGGCCAATGTTCCATGTCTTTGGCAACGACTTTTACAATGACTAAAAAAGACGGGTCAGATCTTTGTCAGCTGCTTTCTTCCTTCTTCTATATGGCCAAACGTTTGTAGACGAAAAAACAAATACCAAAACTTGTGTTTTTCTACAGATTAGAAATCTATCTCAGACAGTGCAGTGAAAATACCTTTCAATACCATTCCAGAAAACATTGAAAAAGCAGACACGAGTATTAAGTCGATAGTCCTTAGTTTAACCGTCTGCGGCGAATAGCCTCTGTCTTTTACTATCATTTGTCTGTCTGTGCAGTTATCTGTACCGCTTTTATAGGTATACCCGTAGATGCCTCCCCAGATACTAGCTATGCAGTGTTTTGGTTGTTTTTGTATTAAGAGTGTTGCCTACGGGTCCCGAATTACCTATAAATAACGCCATCTAGTTTGTTCTGATAAAATTAGCAAACCAAATTGAAGTTGGTTTCCGGAGTTGGTTCTCATTCATTTGGGTGTGCTAGAATTTTGTTTAAGGTGCTTTTTATTATTTATGGGTACGTTTCTGATAATTTGGGTTCTAGAAAAAAAAACTTATTAACACTATTACTTTGCAATAGATAGCTCTAAAATTAATACAAGGGACCGTCGATGGACCAAGACTGTGACCAGTGGCTGAGACCGTATGGTGACCGAGAGAGGGGTGTTTAACTATGCTTCAGCTCAGATATTTTTTTTTCTCGAAAACAGTTCAATATTTTGTGGAAACTTGGCATAGCTTAGTTAAAGCTATTCTTGTGACTTTTTGCAAAATTACCAACAATTGCAGTACTTAATAGTAATTGCAGGGGGGTGATTGTTGCCCCCTGGCTGTAACTTTCTCGGCTTATTTAGGGTGGCCCAGTTTGTGAGTTGGCGAATCTTTGTCTGCCATTTTTTACGTGTTAATTGAACATTGTTACGGCAGGCGCCATAGTTCCTCCAGTATCCGATCCACTACCATCCCATTTTCACAGCCTAAGTAGCATTCACCCGTAATTTAGACATAGTTCTATCCAACCCGGGGGTTGTCCTTGGGTGAATTTTATAGTGCAGACAGGGATAATCGCCGGTTTGGTGTCATCACAAAATTTAAAATTAAAATGTTACTAAGACGGGCCTCTACCTTTTGACTTCGGTCCCACGCACGCCTTCCAAAGGTCCGGGTGCTCCATAACCCCCAGAAATCCAATGGTAACAATCATTAATAATAATTTAAAATACTTATAGATGATATAGATAGTAGGTTACCGAATGGCTCTAATACTAATAATAAAAAAAATTACTCTCTTGGAATTTAATCAAAACATTTAAAACAAACTACGTTCATCGAGATCTTAAAACAATGTATGGCTCCTATAAAGATAGGAGCCTTAAATTCAGTAGAAAAATTAAGAAGATTTTAGCTAATGTATGTGGTTCTCAGCCGACTTGGCACCAATGTCTAAATTTTTATAAGCTCACTTGCTGCGCCTCGCGGTTTCACCCGCGTAAGTCCCGATCCCGCGGGAATATCGGGATAAATAGTAACCTATGTGTTATTTCAGGTCTCAGCTATCTACATACCGAGTTTCATGGTAATCGGTTCAGCGGTTTTTACGTGATTGAGTAACAGACACATATCCCCTACCAAAATGTTAGGGGATTACGTACAAAACTAGATACTTGCAAAAAAGGTATTTTGATTGAATCAGCTGATCTGTTTGCGTTTACCGAGACCTTTCTACTTGGAGGTGTGAGCGACAGCGCAGTATTTCCCCCCGGCTACGTAGTTTTGCGCAAGGACCGGTTTGGTGACGCGGGACACGGGGGTGTTCTGTTGGCTGCTCGCGACCACTTCAAAGTACAGCAGATAACTGATATGGAAGGTGATTATCCGCATGTTGAGGTAGTTATGGCTATTATTACTTTAAAATATAAGAAAATACTTTTTTGCGTTGTTTATGTGACACCTAATTCGAAGGACTATAAATACTTGGACACGTTTCAATTATTAGAGAATGTTGTTGCTAAGCACCGTAAATTGGATGTAGTTATGGTCGGAGACTTTAATTTGAACTCTTGCAGCGATAATGTACTATTGCAATTTAATTATTTGTTAACCTATTGTAAGTTGACCCAGTTCAACACAGTTAGGAATCAGAATGGACAAGGTAATATATTAGATTTAGTGTTGAGTACATTAGGTGGTGAGTGTGTGAATGTGTTCGGAGACATCGACCCTGTAGTCCCCGTGGACGCTTATCATCCACCATTAAGCGTGTGTGTGAGGGTACCGCGGCCGCCGCAGCGTAGCAGAGTACTCGAGCGCAGGCCTCCACTCCCCCCTCCATCGGCGTACCCCGCATGGAACTTTCGTAAAGCTGACTTTTTGTCATTATATGCTTCTTTCGCAGAAATTGACTGGGTCGAGGTGTTGGAGTGCAGTGATGTAAATGACGCGACTCGTCTATTTTATAAAAAACTGTACAATTGTCTTGACTCCTATGTTCCCCCTAAAAAACGTAGTCCGTACCTAAAAAATCAATATCCCGTTTGGTATACTTCCGAAATAATTAACTTGCTAAAGCAGAAGTATTTTAACTTAAAAAAATACAGAGAATTAGGTAAACCTTATAATTGGGAGATGTTTAAATTTTATAGGAGTCGAGCCAAACAACTTATCGATTTATGTTATAAGGATTATATAAGTAGGACCGAAAATAACATATGTACTGATCCGAAAAGTTTCTGGACGTTTATCAGAGAGCAGCGGGCGTCGTTACAGTCTTGTGAGCAGTTTCAATATCAAGGCTCTGAGGTACCACTTGCAGAAGTAGCAGATGCCTTTGCTCAACATTTTGAATCAGTATTTTTAAAAGAGTCGCAGGTAAACGTTAGTTCTAGTGAAAATCCTAGAAAAATGAAAAAATAAATGTCCTTCTTGGTAAATTTTCAGCCATAGGTTTTTCCCCTAAATTGGTAAAATTATTCAAAAGCTATTTCTCGAATCGTCTGCAGTATGTTCAGTTCGGAGAATATCAATCTGAACCATATCTGACGACTTCTGGGGTAACTCAGGGTAGTACTCTTGGTCCGACGCAGTTCATTATAATGATCAACGACCTTCCAAATGCTGTTGCTACGGCTGGGTGTCTCTTGTTTGCCGACGACTTGAAAATATTCTTAGGTGTGAATGCAATTTCGGACTGTGTAGCGCTTCAGCGCGATATTGATAGTGTCGCACAATGGAGCCAGCAGAATCGTCTCGAATTTAACACCTCGAAATGCAAAACTATGTCCTTCACACGGTCGTATACTCCTATTGAATATACATATCAAATATCTGGCGCACCAATTGAGCGTGTTTATGAAATTAGAGATCTTGGACTGTATTTGGACACCAAATTAACTTTTAACCACCACATTACAGAAATGTGTAAAAAATCATTCAAAGCATTGGGTTTTGTGATGTGGCAATCAGGCAGATTTCATAATAAAAACGCCATTCTTCTGCTATATTACGCTTTCGTTCGCAGCAAACTTGAATTTAATTCCTTAGTTTGGGATCCGCACGAAGACAAGTACAGAACTATGATCGAGCGGGTACAAAAGAAATTTGGTCGTTATTTATACAAAAAAATGTACGGTTACTATCCATACTTATACCCCTCACTTTTTGTCTCAGGTATGATAGGTTTGGATACGTTAGCATTAAGACGAAAACTTGCACTCCTATTGCACTACTACCTCATATTCAACGGGAAGATAGATAACCCTAGCGCATTATGTCAATGTTCACTATACGTTCCAAATAACTATCTGCGTAACATACGACCGAATCGGATGCATAATTTGTTTGCGCGGGTAGCTGCACGCACATTGACGACGCGGTACGCTCCCACCTCGCATGCACTCACACTGATAAATCGACTGATTACAGACAGGTCTGAGGTTGACGTTTTTTGCATGGCTCAGCCATTATTTGTTGATTTGTCCATGGATTGGTTGAGCCAAGGCACAAATATTGTTTGAGATCTTTCTCTATTCTAGTATTAGCTGATTGATTTTGATGCCTACCTAGTTTTAGTTAAATGTAATTTATGTGATTAAAAAAAATTTTTTAATAATTATTTGTAATTATGGTAAAATGGCTTTCAGACGTTTTGGTGTTTAAATGCTGTAAGTCTGAAAGTGTTTGTTATATAAATAAATAAATAAATAAATAAATATCTATAGGATAGGACTTCACAAAGTCATTTTCTAACATTGCTCATACGGTTAAGAAAAATATCGTGAACTAGCTGCGCCCCGCGGTTTCACATGCGTAAGATTTATCAAAATCGGTTCAGTATTTTTTCTTTCATAAGAACCTTCTCCTGATCATAACAAATACAACGCAAAAAGAATTATCGAAATCGGTCCCGCCGGTCACGCGTGATGCTGTGACCACGCGAAATAGGGATTCATTTTTATAAATAAGATGATAAATCACAATGTCACGCAAAATTTGCCAGTTATATGGCTAGTTGAAAATATTAAAATATAAAATATTTTTTTAAATTTAGTTCCTTATGCTTCATTAACATTAGGTACCTATTTTTTTCTTAGCCTTTAGATATTCCTAAATCTACCTCAAGATATGAGTATAGCCACCAACTTTCATATCAAAATAACTTTTCTATTTTTAACCAGTAATATATTTAACTGAAAGTAGGTATAGGTATCAGCAGTAACTCGTAAATACAAGTGGCAGTTAAGTGACCGAAATGATTTGCCATAGCCCCCATGGCGAGCGACATGGGCCGTACATTACCACAATGGGAAGAACTTGTTGCAGTATAGTTGCCTACTGCCCTAGCTATAGTTGGCTGGAGTTGGTTGCAAAGTTATCCATTCTTTTGTTTCGAAAACTAAGGCCACGTTCCCACAGCGAGCGGAGCGGAGTCATTAATATGTTAGTTTAACATCCAACTTTCAACATCATCCAGTTCTCGAAAGAGTCGTTTGACTGACTTCGCTCTGCTTACGATGAGAATCCTTTGGTGTTTCCTGTTTTTATTGTTCAAGGCATTTTACTAGAAATATCTTACAAATAGCTGCATTAATTTTGTCTTAGGTTTTCGATTTTGCATAATTAAATTTACCTGATTTTTACTACAAAAGTACCGAGCTTTCGCTAACTTTACAGTTACCTTTTTCAAGGTTACTGGCGTATTATTTAATAACGGTATTATAACAAAAGTACCGAGCTTTCGCTAACTTTACAGTTAGCTTTTTCAAGGTTACTGGCGTATTATTTAATAACGGTATTATAGCAAAAGTACCGAGATTTCGCTAACTTTACAGTTAGCTTTTTCAAGGTTGACTCAACCATCAGTCAACGATCAATCAACCATAAGTCAACCTTGAAAAAGTTAACTGTAAAGTTAGCGAAAGCTCGGTACTTTTGTAATATTGCGGTTATTAAATAAAACGCGAGTAAAACCCGATACATATTGTGTTTTATTAAGGAGATGCATTATCAAAAAATCCCCGGGAATTTTTTGAGAATGCTTCTCCTTGTAAAAATACCTAATCCTTTGGTGTTTTTAACCCTTTATATATTAAAAGTTGATTTTTTAAGCAAAAATAACCTTGATGATTATGATCAGAGACAATTATAAGTAAAAACGTCAGAGTAATTTTTGCTGTTTTTGTTCTCCAGGAGGAACATTTTAAAATCACTTAGCATCCAAAATTGTTGTCTATAAATGAAGCTCCTGGCTACAACCACAATTTACCTAACGACGGCGCTCTAACTATTAATTTAAAAAAGAATACTGAACATATGTGTTTCAATAATTTATCCGAAATCGTGATAGATAATTTTTATAGAAGGTACTAGGTACACATAGAGCTTAGAAATATCTGATAAGTACAAATACAAGTGTTTTGATAGTTCAAAGAACTAGTCTAACAATGTCATATGTTGTTTCACACATTATTGCGTATTTCCATATTATTATCAATATTATAGCGGCTTTTTATGGCTTTACAAGCCCTCGTGAAGTTCATGAAATGCTGACAATCGACCTATATTGTCTATGACCAATAAACGATAGCGACTGACAAAGTTATTTTATACCGTCAACATTGAAATACTCGGATCCTCACAACTAAGTTATGTAAAGTATAAAAAATTGAGCAAGTACGCGCCTTCTTTCAATTACTCGTGAATTTGAAAAGATAGCACAGCTGTGATAATTTTCCTTTAAACTTTATTATATGAACCAGTATCTTTAATACATGTAAGGTATTCAAGTATTGCAATATGGCTGTTAGATCGGGGGTACACATAACTCTAAAAATTAGCACTTAGAAGCTCAATATTTAGAAAACAGAACCCTAAAAAGAAAAATGGTTGTTGAAAACCCACAATGACTTTAAAATAGCCATCTAACCCCACAGCTAAATAAATAAATAAAACTAAATAAATAAATAGCCCCCCAGGATGGGATGAACATAAAAAAAATATCATCCCAAATTTATACTGTTTTCTTGGCTTGATCAATGTGTATACTCATGCAAAATTACAGCTTCTTAGTACTAAGCGTCTCTGAGCTAAGCCGTGTACAGACAGACAGACAGACAGACAGACTGACAGACAGACAGACTGACTGACCGGCAGACTGACTGACTGACTTGACGAAACTATAAGGGTTTCTTGTTGACTACAAAACACTTAAGAAGTGTATGTTGTCAGAACTGAGTAAAAAGAAAATAATGAAAAATTGTACTATAGTAAAAGAATTTAATCCCCCTAAAATTAATAAATAGTTGTTTCAAAAACGAACAACTGTGAATCAAAACTCATCTTTTGGTTTTAATTTGTTTTTATTATCACCATTTTAGTGCAATGCCGATCCAACGTTTAGGATCCTATTTCATATTCCTTTTTCAAGGTACACTGAGTTTTATTTCAATTCAAATACGCGAAAAAAGAAGAAAAAAACTAACTAAGTACTTGTTATATTTTACCAACCTTTTTCATCGTAGTTTTCAGTAATCCACCGAATTTGTAATGGATAAATACATCCTCTGTTGAAACAACTATTAATAGATTAGTTTTCGAAGTATAGATAAAGGTATAATCACACATTATCAGCGGCTATAAACACCTTCTATATTTAACATAAACATACCTATGTCACATAACATATTTTAAGTATTGCATGGTAAATAAAAAATGTGTATTACACACATATGAAATTAATTTAGTAGCGGAAATTCCTAAATTTTGAAGGAAGGCGTATTATGGTGTATCATCATACCAAACGATAAAAATTCATGGACATGTTTTCAATAACCCCTGTTCAAACTAAGATTCACATATCCGTATTTAGTTTGTAAGAGATAATCCGCCCTACCATGATGTCTTATATCGCAAAATCGTCGCGTTATTGTTCAGCTAAAAAAATTATTAAAAACGAACAACACATTAAAAAAAAAAAAATTGATAATATGTGCTTTTAAAAAGTAGTCGGGGTATTTTTTATTATTTAAGATTTTTGAGTGACAAAAGGACGACAAAGCAACGAAAACAACGGTAGCGTGGATTATGAATTTTATATTTTTGAATTTTATTCGTAGATGCTTTAAAGAATTTTGGAGGAAACGTAAAAGTAAGAAGGCTGATTTAGGGCTGGACGGCAATCGAGAACATTAGGATGATGAGATGATTCTTTGCAGCGGCTCTAGCCAAAATTCTTATCGAATAACAAAAACGCCAATCGACAGATTTTTTTGTACAAAATTGACATAAGCTCGCGAAAAATCAAGCGTGACCTTATGTCAATTTCATTTTTATTTTAAGAATTTTGGCTAGGGCCGAAAATCCAGCGGGGGTTAGGGGTGAAGTCGTCCCCCTCGAAACTGGGACCGGGGCCCACTTGACCCCTTTCGAATTTGGTTGTAGTCAACTGGGCCCAAAGGTAGCTTAAACATTGGGACGAGTTGACTACATTTAATTTTCGCTAGGGGTGAAGTGGTCCCACTCTTAAGTTAAAAGAAGACTTAGTAAATTTTGAAGCAAAAAAAAGTTGATAGAAGAGATATTTTTGGCGTAAAACTAGGTACATTCCTATAAGTCTTTTTAACTTGTTGCCTATAATGATTTGAAGATTTTGTATTGCGTTTAAAGATAACACATAACTATTAAATATCTGCATACCTATATAAACAGAAAATATCAACCTACAGTAGAAAATAAATATGAGCATTGTGATTGTGACCCAAAAAGCCCACACTACACATGTCTTTGCTAAACTTTTGACAAAGATGGATGTTACTTTAATCGCTCTTCGTAGGTGAGTGAAATGAAAAGCTTTTGTACTTTTATACTAAGCATCTTCCAAAAATGTCAATGTACGAAATTTTCTTAACACGGGCAAAGATGCTTTGGTGCATGATTATTAATACCTATCACATAGGACATTGCTCGTCGCGTACGTACGTGTTAATGTACGTACACCGATTTCTCGAAGACTGCTTGGCCAATTTGAGTAACTTTTCAAGTTTATAGTTGATTAATTTGCGGCTAGATTTCGGTAAGACTTGTGCTATGGGTACTAGACAACGGATATACTACTTATATTTATTTTTTGTTTTTTATTTTTTACTTATATTTATAAATATTTGCACACGTCGGGAATCGAACTCGCAACCTTCCGCATTGCAGCCAAGCGTTCGAACGCTGCGCCACAGAGGTCGTCAAACACAAACTTACATAAAATATCACTCGCTTGTTCGTATGTCTGTTCAATACAGGTGACACCGAGTAACGTAACTACATACTTGATACGCTATTGTTTACGTTAGTTTGTAGTGCGTCGTGTGAGGCAGCCTTATAAAGCCTTCTGCGGCCGATATTACGGTATTTAATCTCGCGAACTTACGGCGGCTGCCCGTTTGCAATCCCGTAATATTGAATAGTTACTTTTGTTCCAAAAATAGTTTTAAAAATACCAGTTAAATCAACATATCGCATTGAAAAGTGCATTCGTATCCTTTTTGTAAGTAAATTTTATATCCAACTTATGGTAAAAATTTCTTTTAGAATTTGGCGGGAAATAAAATAAAAACACCACGTCTGATTTTATATTCTATCCTACTAATATTATAAAGCTGAAATTTTGTGAGTATGTGTGTATGTGTGTATGTGTGTATGTTACTCAATCATGTAAAAACCGCCGAACCGATTACCATGAAACTTAAAATAAAGGTTGCTGGAAACCTGGAATAACACATAGGCTACTTTTTATCCCGGGATCGGGACTTACGTGGGTGAAATCGCGGGGCGCAACTAGTACCTGATATTACATTCTCTTAAATTTATAAGACAAGCCTTTGTATTCACAAAGGCGCCTATGCGTAGACTCAGATTTTGTAACTGTTTGATTATCACTCACAAGAGCAAGACAAAGCATTAAGCGACGCATAGGGTCGTTTGTGAGTTCGACTTAAAACCTGAAATTAACAAAGTCTATTTTACTTTAAACAATCTAAAATGACCTTATTTCGGTCTGCGGTATGTGCTCCGGTGGTTTTTTAGAGAATAACATCACAAAAATAATGGTCTTTACCATGATCCATGAAAAATAGTGGCCCTTTTGCATAACCTAAATCGAACCTAAATCGTCATAGCTAAAAATAGAATTTTAAAAAATACACAAATAAGAAAAAAAGACCAACTTCAAAACAACCAGTTTTTTTTTATTATTTGTGGTTTTTAACGAAGTCGGGGTATTTTTATTTAAACTTTATATATTATTTTTAAGTGACTAAAGGACGATAAAATAACGAGAAACGATCGTAGTAGGGCAGATTTTAAATTTATTAGGTTTTAAACCGCTTTAAAATTATTATTATAAGGATATTCC
The DNA here is from genome assembly GCA_949358125.1 of Idaea dimidiata. NCBI lineage: Eukaryota > Metazoa > Arthropoda > Insecta > Lepidoptera > Geometridae > Idaea > Idaea dimidiata. The sequence goes on from OX442328.1 coordinate 6,965,393, forward strand.
TAAAAGTAATTTAATTACTTTAATTAAATAAATAATTTAAAGTAAATTAATTACATCAAGGCATATTTTTTTGCTCTGCCGAAAAAAAATAGTTTCGATCGAAAAATATGTTCGATTTTTACCTACGTCATTTTGTAAAAAATCAAACTATATGGATACAAAATATTTACAGACAGCCTTAGTGGCTGGGTAGTATAGACCGGAAAAATATAAAAAATATGTTTTAATAAAATGATAATATAATGTCTTTAAAATATCCTTTACTAATTATAGTATATGTAATATGTGTAATTAATATTGAAGTTTACAAGCCCAACGCCTAGCTTCAGATAGCTCGTTAGAGCAAAAGCCGCCTCAGTTGCAATATCTGGTGGGAGGCGGCAGTGGGGTGATTCTCGCCAATGAGATGTATGTCATACTAGCTGCGCCCGGCTGTTTCACCCGCTAAGTCCCATTCCCGCAGAAATATCGACGGTTTTCCTTCATAAGAACCTTCTCCTGACGACAACAAACACAACAAAAAAATAATTAGCAAAATCGGTCCAGCCGTTTACGTGTAATGCCGTGACCAAAAAAATAGGGATTCATTTTTATATATTAAGACTAGCTGCGCCCCGCGGTTTCATCCGCGTTAGATTTATCAAAATCGGTTCAGCATTTTTTCTTTCATAACAACCTTCTCCTGATCTTAACGAAGACAACAAAAAAATTAATTATCGAAATCGGTCCAGCCGTTTATGTGTAATGCCGTGACCAAGGAAAATAGGGACTCGTTTTTATATACAAGAAGTAACGGGAATGCCCTTTTAAGCCGAAAGTGGGTTGTTCTAGACATCTAGGCGAACAACTTTTCTTCTACGACTTTTGAAAATTCGATATTTTTTTTGAAAATTTTGAGGTTATGGTTTACTGAAAAAACATCTGCTTTTGAAAATAAACGTCATTGTAGTTTCGATTGTTGTCGACTAAACTAAATTAAAGGATAAGATAAGGTCAATGACCTCGAACTCTGAGAAACAGCAGATTTTCAAGTAAACTTTAAACTTATAATTTTCGAAAACTACTTCGAATTTCCAAAAGTTGTAAAGCCAAAGTTGTTTGCCTAGACGTCTAGAACAACCTCCTTTCGGCTTAAAAGGGCTTACCCGTTACACCTTGTATAAGATTATACAGAAACATGTCGAAAAAATATGGCGGAATTCCAAAGAAAACGGTTTTTTTTTCGGAATGCCGGGATAAAAAGTAACCTATGTGTTATTTCCGGTACCCACCTACCAAATTCCAAGTTTCATTGCAATCAGTTCAGTAGTTTTTGTGTGAAAGAGTAATAAAGTCACATACATACTTACAAACTTTCGCGTTTATAATATTAGTGAGATATGACATAAATCTCACACCGCGAGAATCCAGGCCCAGGTCTATTAACCTATTAGTTACAATTATAAACACCCAGCTTCGTCCCGCGGTTTCACCCACTCTACTCTCAATCGCGTAGGATTATTTCTATCAAAAGTTTCTAGCCCAATTACTCCTCGATAATGTAGCTTTCTATTGGTGAATGAATTTTTGAAATCGGTCCAGTAGTTTCGGAGCCTATTTATTATACATAAACAAATAAATTTTTCCTGTTTTTAATATTATTGTTATGGAAAAGCAAAGTAACTGATAACAGTGCTACGAACATCTTTATAGCACTTTCGTAGCGTCGTAGTCTAGCAATTCAATAGTTAATTTTACGTTATGTTTTCGTATCTTTGTTCGTACGTAAAACGAACGTTCGTTTCTTTGTTTTGCGAATCTGATTTCTTCAAACTTGAATTTTCTTTAAATCATCATCATCATCATCATCTTTGTTCGGACGTAATACGAACGTTCGTTTCTCTGTTTTGCGAATCTGGCTTCTTCGGACTAGAATTTTCTTTAAATCATCATCATCATCAACAGCCTGTTACAGTCCACTGCTGGACATAGGCCTCTCCAATTGCACGCCACCTAGATCTTTTTTAGGCTTCTCGCATCCAGTTTGTGTTTTGCGTTTCGCGTAAATAACAAAAGGTTTACCTTTAATTTATTTTTTTGGTGCTCAGTAAAAGAAAACATCGTGAGAATATATTCTAAGACTCACCACGGTCCGAAGTTATAGGATATTCGCCATTTCGAAATAGGTTCCCGTGGTGTCTTATTGCTTAACCACTCTAAAAGGAGGCCCTTGCTCTGTAGTAGTTGCTTGCACAAATTAACGAGCTAATTATGATTATATCTTATATATAAAAATGAATCCTTGTCTTCTTATATTTTAATCCCCATTTTCCTTGGTCACGGCATCACGCGTAAACGGCTAGACTGATTCCGATAATTCTTTTTGCATTGTGTTTGTTTTGATCAAGAGAAGGATCTTACGCTATGTGTTATTCCAGGTTTCCAGCTACCTATATTCCAAGTTTCATTACAATCGGTTCAGTAGTTTTAGCGTGAAAGAGTAACAAAGTCACATACAAACTTTCGCGTTTATATATTAGTAAGATAGCAGCGAACTGCAGTTTAACCCGCGTAAATCCCGATCCTGCGGGATTATCGGGATAAAAAGTATGTGTTATTCTAGGTTTCCAGCTACCTGCAAATCAAGTTTCATTGCAATCGGTTGAGCAGTTTTTACGTGATTAAGTAACAAAATCACAGACATATATACATACAAACTTTCACGTTTATAATTTTAGTAAGATAGAGGATATTAACAATTAACAATTGAAATATTTAACAATTGAAATGATAAATAAAAAAGTATCAAAACATAACCATTTTTCGCAGTCGAGTAAAACAAACGTCAAAGTTTGTCAAAACAGCTTTTCATTCTGTCCAGATAATACGAGTACAAAAGAAACATTTATCCACGCTCATAAAAAGCAATAAAGGACTTGTCAAATGTTAACACATGAGATCTATTCGTGATCTGTTTAATCCCCATCTAATGTAGAAACTCGGGGGACAATAAAATTGCGCCTTTCATAAATTTATTTTGCACTACAATAACGGTATTACTAGCCGAAAGGGTGTTCTTTGGCATCTAGACAAAAAAAAATGTTCTACGACATTTGGAAACTCATACTTTTTGAAAAACTAATAAGTTGAGTTTACTTTAGAATGTTTTTTAGAGTTAAATGTCACCTTACGTTTTTACACGACTGCCAAAGGAAGTGTTATGTTTTTGCCGTGAGTGTATGTATGTATGTATGTATGTATGTATGTGACCTATTTTTGTGCCGTCGTAGGGCCTAAACGGCTGGGCCGATTTAGATAAACGATACGTCGTTAGATTCGTCATGACCGTGAGAGTGACATAGGGTACATTAAAATAATAAATAAATAAAAATAAAGGTTTAAAACGCTATAAAGCAAGATTTGTCTTGACCATAAAAACCGAGCAAAGACAACGGAACGTTACTTTAAAACTTTTCGATTTGACTTTGACGCAGAGTTTCAACTTTTGAAGGAATTTGAATGTTTAATTTGTCAGTTTGTCAGAGATAACATAAATAACAATCACTATTGAGTTTTGGCGCGAATGCGTTGAGGAGATGTGTTGCTAAATTTTCATTTTTGTGAAACTTAGTTCAAATGCGTGTAAATTGTTTAATTTCGGGGGCATATTAATCAATTTAGTTTCGTGATGGTGTACAAGTGAAAATAAAAGTGAAAATCGGTGCAAAACATGGACTTTAGCTTAGAATTTTTTTCTCCAAAGCTCCGTGAACAAACATTGTAAAAAATGGCCCCCTTTTTACAATGATTCCCTCGACTTGACTTTAACTATGACGACTTGACTGTTTTGTTCGATGAAAATAACCTGCAAATATTGATAATACTTGACACTGGCAAATGTCCGAAAGGAAAAGCCATTTTAAAGAAGAAGAAGAACAATTACTATGTTTACAATAAGTAATTAACTAAAAATTTGAAATGTCGCGCTATGGATAATGGATAGCAAGGCTAATCCGCTAGGACAAAAAACCGCCAGCCTTTGTATCACCAGTCGCGACGAAGTTTTCGGATTTGGTAATTATATTTTAAGATGAATACCTGCCTACTTCATAGCCATCTCAGCAGAACTCAAAAAGAATAGCTATTATAATATTGAAGGCTTTTAGATAGCCTATCTTTAACCGATTTCGAGTCCTCGCTACTGGAGTATACACATCCAGAGTTAATGAGTTTCTCTGGTGTAATTGTATCTAATCTCTAATAACTAAAAAGCGTTAAATAAAAAAAATATTTAAAAAAAATAAAAAACACAACATGAAATAATGGCCGTTTTCAAATATTAAACATTTCTGAAACACCACAAGGATAGAAAATTGTGGATGCAGTCGGGTGGGACTCCTTTTAAAGGAAAAGTATAATGACACCAAATTGTGTTGAAGTCCCACCCGAGTCCATCCACAATTTTTTAAGGCTCCTAGATGCGTCGAACGATTTTTAAGGTTTCTTTACCTTTAGGTATCGTCTTGTTTTTTACTTTTCAGTTTTAACGGCAGTCGGGTTTTTTATTTATTATTTGGTGTAGTTAGACTTCTACTTAGAAGAAACTTAGACTTAGAAAGCTAAGAAAGAAAGAAAGAAAAAAACGGTCCCGCTTGATCTTAGAGACACCTCAGTCTGTACTTTTTTCACTTTAAAGTTCGTCGGTTAGTTAGATAAGGACAGGCTGGGAATCAGTTTAGTTTTGTGAAAGTGTACAAATGTAATGAAATTGAAAACCAGTGCATAACATGGACTTTAGCGTTGTCTCTAAAGCTCCGTGAACAATCATTGTAAATGGCCGCCGTTTTACAATGATTCCCTCGACTTGACTTTAACTATGATGACTTGACTGTTTCAATGCAAATAACAAGATTTGCAAAAATTTATAATACTCGTACTTGACACTGGCTACTTTCCTGGTGCTTTGTGACGAGCAGAAGTCAATAACTAAGAAGAAGAAGATGTGTTTTTCTTTTGGCTGAACGATATAGTGGCGACTTAGCTACGAATTATATAAGAGATCATGGTAGATAGGGCGGATCAACTGTCCAAGTTACAATCGTAGCTGAGATGTTAAATTTATAAATAAGAAGCACTTATTTATTAATTTCCGCTCTAATTAACTATTGCAAGCTCTAGAAACTCTGCCGAGTAAAACCTCGAGTAAGTAATAACTTAGAGCGATGATTGCCCTTTATCTTAGGTTAGTTCTTTAATAATAAACTATTAATCCTGTCCTACCAATATTAGTATTAAAAGGTGAAAGTTTGTGTGAGTAAGTAAGTTAGTAAGTGAACGAGTATGCTTGTTATTCTAACAAGCAAAAACTTCTGAGCCGATTGTGATGAAACTTGGTTTGTCGATAGTTTGATATCCGAATTAACACAGAGGTTATTTTTACTTCAAAATTATCGCGGGACCGGGATTTATGTGGGTGAAATCGAGGAGCTCGGATAAAGACGACAATAATTGTTGGCACGATTTGGCAATTAATTAAAATACTAACAATTGTTTCTATTTATGTGTATAATTAAAATTATAATACATCAAATTATATTCCCACCAAGACGACCAAGCGAAGCGACCGCCACTACATACCATTTCTCGAAACGTTTCGCCGGTTTTTGAACCCTCATAATTATCTAAATGTATGAAAGGTAGGTACCTAAATAATCTATATGTCAACAGGTAACAACAAATGTGTGATAGCAGCTCGAACATGTTGAGGTCAATGCCTCTCCTCATGCTTGCGCTGGCGACGACCCTGGCCGCGCCCGCTGCCGTCTATAATGAATATATTGTAAGGAATTACAGGAATTTCTATGTATAATATGTATATGTATTTACAAAAGGAAAAGGTTATTTAAGTAGTATATCCGTTGTCTAGTTACCGTAAAACAAGCTTAGCAGCTTACCATGGGGCTAGATGGCTCTGTGTGTTCGTCACGCGATTTATTTATTTATCATCAAGCTATCAGTGACCCGATTCTGTAAAAACATAGCATGCGACAAGCAGGTGGGATGCACGAGCATTGCATAAGTCGATTTGTTGCATGAGTGAAAATAAAAGCTATTCCATAATTTCCTTTAATCCTGATTGGCTGAGAAACAAGGTGAGCTATTTAAAATTAAAAGTAGCCCTTAATTATGAAGGCTACCTAACTAATTAAATAGTAATTAAGTAAAATAACATTTACAGAATACGAATTAACGTACATCTCCTGCACGTCGCCTGCATTCGGCCGGCATTTCGCATGCTCTGTCCTAACAGAATCGGACTACTGTTCAGACGCATCTCACCAGGCCATTATCCATCTCAATAATTTTAAATGGCGCTTTTATACCACAACATTTTATTTATAAAGCCATTTATTTAACACATATTTTAATATGTCGGTGAATATCCTCTCGTTCATAACATGTTATAATGACTTCCTGCTATTTCTATCAGAGCTTCTAATTAGCTGTTTACTCATCTTCTTAATTGTCAAAACCGTTTAATTTAGATTTGATTTCGCTTTAATAACCTTGCTTGGAATGAGATAAGGTCAAAACGATGAACATTGGTGCAAAATTTGAATTACTTAAGTTTTTTTTAATAACCAAGTTATGACTATGTCAATGATTTAATATGATTTAATTACAAATTAGCTCTATCAAATGCTGACTGCATTAATAATAAAAACATAAAAACCGACTTAAACAAAAAGTTTTTTTTTTGCTTAATTAAATTAATTGATTTATTTTTTATTTTAATTTAAATTATTAGCAGGACGATTTAGGTCCTGCAAAAAGGAGATCATTGTAACCCCCAATATATATATTTTCTTGGGAAGTATAAACAAATATCCAACATAGCCGACATAACTGTTCTGAAAGCAGATTGCATTAGCCCACAGAACACTATTACTCCTAGCATTAGCCCCACACATTTTGTATAGAAAAGTCAGCTGTCACCGTCACCGTTACCATGGGGCTAAATGGCGCTCTGTGTTCGTCACAGGATTTATTTATTGTTATTATTATTTAAAGCACGTTTTAACGGTTCGATCGATTTTAACAAATCTTCTAACTTCTTACTAATATTATAAACGCGAAAGTTCGTACGTATGTATGTGACTTTGTTACTCTTTCAAGCAAAAACTACTGTACCGACTACGTTTAAACTTAAAATATACGTAGCTGGCGAACTGGACTAACACATAGGCAACACTTTTTATATACCCCAGAAACCCGTAGAAACGGAATAAACGCGGCTGAAACTGCGGGGCGCTGCTAGTTGTTTAGTTTTTTAAGAAATTCAATTACTTTTGTGGGGTACATTTTTTGTTTTAAAAAAACTAGTCATCCAAGTATAGGAAACACTATAGAACTATATCAAGCCAAATTTAATTGATCAAATTTTAATGTATCTGTATTTATTAACCGAGCAAACAAGACGATTATTATACAAACTTACAGATTAATAAACATGTAGATTACAAGAGTAACTTTAAGGCTGTAAGCTTTTATTTGTAGTCTCAAAGGACGAGTTAAATAACGTAGAAGTTTCACAAAATACTTCGTTTCAGGTTTAATTAACTGTATGGTTTTTGGGTGCTACAATTTATGGGAATCCTTGTGTTTCGTTTAGTTCACATTGAGAAGCTGGCCTTGTTCAAAGGACGTCATTTTATGGGACTTTTACTAAGCAAAGGATAAGTGCCTATAGCACTTTATTAAGATTTCAAGTTGTTAATTAACCGAATATGGTGCAAATAGCACCTAAAGTTACTGATAAATAGGAAGGCTATTCTGAAACTAAACCGCGTAGATGCCGCGTAGGTTTTACACGGTTTGCCAGTTATTTTAGGCGTTTGGTATAGTATACATGCATTACATGTCCTTTTGTTAAAAATATTGGAAAGTATAACTAAAAATTAAACCCTGACGGAAAAATCAACAAATAGGGGGGCTTTTTAACTTTGTGTCATTTCATATTGTTTCTTGATAACTTTTTTTATACTTAAGCTTTATGGGGCTTGGTGGGGTTTTATTTAAGTATAGTCATCCAAGTGTAGGAAACACTTTAAAATATATTAAAAACGACTTTTTTATTTTATTTTAGGAAACGGTCCCACAAAAGCGTGCAGCCCTAGTTCTGGACAGACTTCTCGTAGCGCTACAGAAAGCTCTGCGGGAGGACGACAAACAAATGGAGTACGAGCGACCCGACCGAGATGGACCGCAAGTGGCACCACTGCGGATTTCAGATGATGATTTTAATGATTTGGTTTGTACCTCTGTAATATTTTATGAGGTTAATTTCCAAGGGTGCTTGAAAGAAATCGCTTTAAATGATAAGGCCGCCTATTTGCACAAAAACATTCGAATTACGAATATTGTTGATCAAAAAAAGTGTTGATCTATATATCTATGATGAAGTATTGAGTTTTATTAGAGGCTAATCTGCAACGATTACTGGTAGATGTCGCGACGTAGGTATCTCTATCCTGATAACTGAAAAGAATACAATCCTTCATTTTATTCCGGTTTCAAATCCTATCGGGTACAGAATTTTGGAAAATCTTTTATCAACAACCAAATTCAAGCGCTGCGTTTATTGATCACTAGCTGAATCCCGCTGTTTTTCCCGCGTAAGTCCCAATCCTGTGAAGACTTTAAAAAACCCTTTCTAATCACATACTGAAAAATGTTTTCGCAAGGAGAGATTTTTAAAAAAATCCCATGACCAGATTCGAAAATGTGCCCCTCGCACATTTCATTAATTACACCATGTCACGTGATTCCCGTCTAGCTCAGTGGTTAGAGCACTCGCCTAGATAGCGAGGTGGGAAATTTACGAAAATATTTCTAAGTTTAAATTTTCCTTGAGCAATAACAACGAGAAATATTAAGAACACATTGTTCAAATTTCAGCACTCTACTGGCAAGGGTTTAGGCTGTGCGTTGATCGACAGTCAGTCAGGAACACGAATTTTATAGATATTGATGGATTTTTAATTTGTTTATTTGTTTTGTTCCAGAGTTCCTTAGAGCGCCGCGGCCAAACAAATTCAGGTCGAGGACGGGTCCTTCGTTGTTACTTCAACGCGGTTACCTGTTTCTAACATTACACTTATACTTAATTATACATAATATACGGTACATTTGAGCCGATGGCAGCTACTCCAGTATACGAGTCATAAGTGGTTATTTATTTACCTCTTACATTAATTATAGTTTGGGAGTTCGGAGCATAACGTATCAATAAAGTATTTTTAATTTTATTATACTGCAAGATCATGATTTAAATTACATATAAATAAATAAATTAGGATAACAAATAAATGCATATGATTTAAAATGTTACACTTATACCTAAGGATAACGAAGTAATGCTTTTCAAAAAAGAAGATGAATTATTTTGATCCTAAGAGACAGCAGTTTTTTGCCGCGGCTGTTTAAAGTCTGCGTGCTGCAACAGTTACGCGGATTGAGAGCATCTTCAATAATTATCTAAAAGCATCATTTTAGATAGTAAATCCAATAAACCCGCGAAAGTCTCGTTCCTGCGAGAATATCGTGATAAAAAGTAGTTGATGTAGTATTCCATGTCTTCAGCTACCTATATTCCTTTAGTTCCCTATAAGTTTCATCGCAATCGGTTTAGTAGTGTTTGCGTGATTGAATAACAAACCCACAGACACGCGTTCATAATATTAGTAAGAAGTAAGATTGTTAAGTATTCTTAATAATTTTACTTCTTCCTATTGAAGTATAGTGTTCTTACGGTTACGGCTAAACAATTCGACCAATTTTAATGATAAAAATAACTTTGTAAGACACATACTTATTTCAAGTGGTATATTAGTGTAGGGACTTAGAGGGACAGAAATGAGGAGCCTACTCCACCTTACAATGTCGCCCGGGACTACAGCGCCATAAATCGCATGAATTAAAAGTTGTTTGCGATGAAATCGTCTAAAATTAGTTTAATCTAATTTTATCTTCTATGGTTTTCGCGATTTTGCATAATAAAACACTTTATTTATCTTGTTTATTCAACCGGATACATAAAGTGTTTTATTATTTAGTTTAATCTAAATTTAGCTAGTCAGCCATATTCAGACCTGGAGCACCCTGGAGCTAGCTCTAAGCATGCTGAACTGGGTACTGGTAGCCACCCATTTTTACTTATCTTAAACAAATGTCATACCGTAGGTATAAACGATAAGTGCGTAAAAGCTTATGTAGGTGTGATCGTAAATTTGTTTTTAATATCCTGTAAATGTTAAAGAGCAAATAAGTTATTGCCTGTATTTTTTGTTTACGACATAGGTACTTTCTTTTTGTGTTAAAAATATGACTGCTGTAAGGTCAGTTATATAACATTGACTGTTAGACCCTAAGGTGTAGTTCGAAATATTAATAACTAGCTGCGCCCCGCGGTTTCACCCGCGCAAGTCGCGATCCCGCGTTGTTCGAACACCTACCTACCGCAATGCAATAATCCACACTTAAACGGACGACCAGGGAAGTACTGATGATGCCAGGCGCGGTAGCGCCTGGCTTCAACAGTACTTCAATGGATTGGATTTTTGCACTTGCTTGCGTAGGTGAAGTAAGTTAAAGTTTGTATTTCGTCAGTAAGTGACGATGACGAAGGATGACGATGGATGACGATGATGATGATGCCACTCTACATCACTAAACTTATCCTACCCCTGTGTCGATTTTCATTCATTGAATGGTTATCACCCGCGTAAGTCCCGATCCTGCGGGATTTTCGGGATCAAAAGTATCCTATGTTACTCTCCATCATTTAAACTATCCCTATGCAAATTTTCATCCAATAAATATGATCACCCGCGTAAGTCCCGATAACGCGGGATTTTCGGGATCAAAAGTATCCTATGTTACTCTCTATCACTTAAACTATCACTATGCAAATTTTCATCTAATAAATAGTTATCACCTGCGTAAGTCCCGATCCCGCGGGATTTTCGGGATCAAAAGTATCCTATGATACTCTCCATCATTTAAACTATCCCTATGCAAACTTTCATCCATTAATATTTTCACCCGCGTAAGTCCCCATCCCGCGGGATTTTCGGGATCAAAAGTATCCTATGTTACTCTCCATCATTTAAACTATCCCTATGCAAATTTTCATCTAATAAATATTATCACCCGCGTAAGTCCCGATCCCGCGGGATTTTCGGGATCAAAAGTATCTTATGTTACTCTCCATCATTTAAACTATCCCTATGCAAATTTTCATCTAATAAATATTATCACCCGCGTAAGTCCCGATCCCGCGGGATTTTCGGGATCAAAAGTATCTTATGTTACTCTCCATCATTTAAACTATCCCTATGCAAATTTTCATCTAATAAATATTATCACCCGCGTAAGTCCCGATCCCGCGGGATTTTCGGGATCAAAAGTATCCTATGTTACTTTCCATCATTTAAACTATCCCTATGCAAATTTTCATCCAAATCGGTCGAGCCGTTTGACCGTGAAGAGGGAACAAACAAACAAACAAACAGATTTTCGGATTTATAATATTATAGTAGGATAGGATATTGATATACTACTACGAAATAAAGAAGACACGCAAAATATTATAAACGCAAAAGTTTGCATGTATGTATGTCCGTGAGCTTATTAATCAATCACACAAAAACTACGGAACCGATTGTGATGAAACTTGGAATATAGGTAGCTGGGGACCTAGATTAAAACAAAGGTTTTTCATATTGATATTCCCGCAGGAACGGGACTTGCAACCGCGGGGCGCAGCTAGTAGTGATAAGCACTAATCCTCCGTTACTAACCCTCATATTCAGAAACGACCCGCATGGCCTCAACTTTTGTCACATTTTCTGTGACGTTGATGACATTCATAAGAGCAGGACAAAGCTTTAAGCCACGCGGATCGTTTGTAAATACGGACCTCAGCCCCTTTCTCAGCCCAATAAATTGTTTAATTTTGGTTTCACTCCGATTATCTCTTGTTTCTTTTTTTATCGCGTTTTGTTTCTGGTTCGAAGAAACTTGGTCTAAGAAACGCAAATTTCTTTAATTACGAAATAGGTTCTCGAGAAACTCTAGCTGCGTTCGAACCTAAAAAAAAGCCGTAACCGTTTCATAACGTTTTCGCTTACCCCGACGCCTTAATCAAATTTATTTTCAAATAATTTTAGCATATCAAAAAAAATAATATTTTTACAACTTTTTGTATTAATTCTCACTGTCTTTTTTTTCATCTAGGTAGTTATATTTGTTTTCCTAAACTGACTACGACTTAATTCACTTACACTTTAAATTAAGTAGGTATTTTACCATCCTAAATACATGTGATTCCTAAGATACATAATGTGTATCTGTACGCTACTAACATAATGAGAGCGTGAGACTGTCGCGAAATTTAAATTAAATTTACCCTTACATACAAAACTTTATTAGATTTGTTAATGTAATTACAGCCTGTTGTACATCATATTTAGTAGTAAAAGTTAAATAATTTCTACTTTTATTACCTTGACCTCGTTCGGTTTAATCAAAATTGGAACACTTTACTAAACTATCTAAATGAAGAATGTTAGGTAGGTATGCAAAAACGGTTGAAAGTTTGTTACAGTAAAGCTTGTATGTATTAACAAATACACTAATTTTTGTTGTAGTCAAAATTCCTATTGGATTTGATTTTACAGGCATTTAAACTTTCGATTAATTGAGTCTCGCTAACAGTCACGTGACGTCTTTACAACGCTGCGCTAATCTATACTTATAATAGAGGAAGAGAGGACAAAAAGTCTGACCTTAAAAGTAAAGTCGTTTTTAATTGTTTAAAAAAACAGACAGAGAAACAGACAGATAGACATGAATTTTAAAAAATATACAATATTGTTCTACTACTTATCCTAAGTCCCCTAGGCCACTTTTTTATTAATTCACTTCCAAGTTACAGACTTTTTGTCCTCTCTTCCTTTATTATAAGTCTAACTTATCGAATAGACGAATGTGTGTTACTCTCGCGCTAAAAATAGTAAATCTTTTGCGATTAATACTTGGAATATAGATAGCCGAAGATCTAGAATATACACATTAAATCATTAGCTATAGTTTTATTTTTATGAAATATCTGTGTCAGCTAAGCTGTCAATTATATGTAGGTATGGAAAGTAGAAACTATTTAATAAGAAAGTGTAATTAAAAACTGCAACTGCTATAACAGCATTAACAATATTATTACGTCTATCGTGAAACTAAAATGAATATCGCTTTTTTTAGTATTTTTATAAGCGATACTCAATCTGGACGTATTGTAGAAAATTTGGTCTACTTTTTCAACGCCCTGAGAAGGTACTATTGGAAGCTGTAACTTTTTCGGGGCGCAATATAGAAAGTTTAGTCTACTTTTTAAACGCTCTGAGTATCAAAAACTAGTTCTTTACGGAATAGTAGAACTACTACTCCGGAAACGGAGACTACTGGATAAAACAGGTTCTACTTTATAAAGCAACCTACCCTTCGTTCACTCAGCTTCTGGTTCAATATTACAAACAAAACCCAAAGAGATGGTTCTCTTTGCTTCGTACTGTTTGCTTCAATGGATCGCCAGAGTGCGCTGCTAGTTTTACGTGGCGAACATACTTATTAATATATAGGTATAAGTACTTGTTGATTCTACAAGCGTTGTAGTCGGATCATGTCGTAGTAACTTTATTGCAATTAATAATGCATGTTTTGATCTCTGTTTGTATTACGCATATTATAAAAATCTTACTTTTACGCATATCTAGTTATTCTTCCTGCCCTCAACCCAAATTCTTTGGGGACGGTAGGTAAACTATTTTGACCATACCTATCGCAAATAAATGTGAAAATATTTCACTTAAAATAATTTACAAGGAACAATGCATCATCAAAAATTCTCCCGTGACATGATTCGAACAAGTGACACTACCTTGTGGGGTTAGGTGTAAGCTCGTCCCCCTCGAAACTGGGACCAGGGACCACTTAACCCCTTTCGAATTTGATAGTAGGCAGCAGGGCCCAAAGTTAGTTTAGACAAGTTGACTACATAATATTAATATTCTCTAGGGGTGAAGTGGGCCCACTCTTAAGGCGGCGATAGATGATAAGCAACGGTCCTTGTCCTATTGCATATAAATGAGCGAGATGGAATTGCGTGAAAAATCTACAATTTCTCGTAAAATCAATAATTAACGAAGATTAAAATAATATTTTGAAAAAATGCGATGAAGGGGTTCTAGGTATTGTATTTTCTAATATTATGACGCCTATAAGAAAATATAGCGGTTAAGGATTTAGAAGAAAAATTGATTTATTTTGTAAAACAGGGGTAACTTTGCCTGTATAATAGTGGTATTTAAAGTTATTTTTTATTGTTTTTGAAATGAAGGGGACACTTCTTGTATCATGTACAATAACATAATACATTGTTTAAAGATCTATTTGATACCGGTTATGAATAAAACCATTCCATCGGAAGGGATTTCACATGAGTCGCGTCCTTAAGTTAAGAAAAGACTTAGTAAATTTCGAAGTAAAAAAAAGTTAATAGAAGATATTGGTGGAAAACAAAAGATGATCCTACCTAACTTCGAAACTATTGACACTAGACCACTACTTTCTTAGCACAAGTGATAGAGCTCTTCGAGATCATCATTTTGGATGACAGCTGTCAAACTTAAAAAGTCTACATCTCGGAAACTATTGACACTAGTCCAATACTTTCTTAGCACATGTGATATAGATTTTTGTGGGTTAAGTGTGGACTAAGCGCGGCCACGACGCGATTTTATAATAATTTGTTACAAACTTAAACGACCTACGTACGATTAGACCTAGCTAATAAATTATAAAACCTCATATTTAATTCCTTCCGCTATAAATATCTCGAACTAAACGTAGGAAGAACAAGCATTTCTTTATGCGAAAGAACAAAAGTATGACTATTCGCAGCCAACGTTGCCTCTTTGACAATATCCGACTGAATAGACATCAAGCCTTTGAATAAACATTCAACGATTCATTGATGTTTCAATTGTTCCTACTTCTTTTGCGTTTTGCTTCACTCATTTTACATTATTAGTAGATATCAATGTATTTGATGCTATTAGGTAGGTAGCCGTAAGCCGAACGTTTGGTTTACATACAGGACCTAGGTAGGTTTGTTTTGTATACCAAACGTTACTTCCACGTTTACATAATGGCTAAATTGTAAATTAAAATCGGAAAGCGCCCCTAGCGGCCGTAATGTGAAACTTCAAAATTCTATACAAAAGCTTCAAGAAAACAATAAAAAAGTTTATCAATAAAAATGGCTTTAGTCAAAAGAAATTTTATTGCATTATCAATAAAAAAGTACTGGTAGCTAATGCTCTTAATTTAACAATTGCTTTATAGAATATAGATACCTATTACAAAGATACTATGTAGGTATATTCAGGAAGTGTTTCTTTGAAACTAAAGACGAACCTCGTGGTTTCTTTGACTTCTCGTTAGCACCAAATTACGAACTGTCTTTGTACTGAATTAGGTACCTCACTAGAACTTCCGTAAAATCATGTTGCTGAAATATAATGCCATTCAGCAGGCGAATCAACGAGCAGTGCAGTAATGTATACCTAAGTTTGAAAATTGTTTATGCTCCTTCTTTTTTTTTGTTATTGTTGATAGGTTTGACCACTATCTCACTTGATGAATAGCGACGATTAGTAAGCCGATCGTCCAACTAAATTATGTTTGAATCTTGCCTCACCAGTTTTTTAAATAAGTGAGCTTAGCTGGCATCGTTGGCGGTGGACGCCCATGTATGAAAATCTGCCCGAAGCGCTAAACAATTGAATTGATTTACAATTTAGTCGACAGTGTACGGCTTTATTATTGTGAAACATGCATAACTTCGCTCTTACGCTGAAGAAAAACATCGTAAGGAGCTAGGTTCCTAACCCACGGCTTAGGTATATTGCTCCAGACGTAGTGACAACTTTTAATAAGCACAGACAATTATTAATATTTTTATTAAGTTAGTTGAAAAGACCAATCACATCTACATAACATTAAGCTAATAAGCATCATTCTTTTATTACACAAACAAGTCGTTATCGAACTGGAATTTGTAAAAAAAAGTTTGTTACTAAGTCTCTTAACAAACCTCTACAAAAATCTCAATTAAAAATATCCAATTAAAAATAAAAATACCTATCCTTGATACGTTGCGTAGCGTCGTGATCAAGAGCCGGTGTTCAATTATTATTGTAGGTTATGGAGGAGCAGCGTCATCCGATCACCTCGCGTTGATTGAGTGAACCGACACTGATAACACCTAGGGACATATAGAGAAGGTAAGTAGGTGAGTTGAGGTATTACATGAGTAGGTATTATATTTATTTTTTACCCTTGTTGTTGCTCGAGATGGGAACTTGATACGTCGACTTCTCCTTCTTTTTGCATGGTTGTGTGACTTACCTAGTGTTAGAGTTTTCAAGCCGCTCATAGGCCTCTTACTTGACCTAACGAATGCTTACAGTGATAATACCGGGACCAACTGTTTAACGTGCCTTCCAAAGCATTTGTTGTCTTACATATCGGGCTTTTATCAAGAAATAATTAACTGCGCCAAGTGTTGTTTAAGGCGAAGCATTGATAAACTTAACACTTATACTAGTTTACTATGGGTAGCTATCTCGAGTTGCGACAACTCGTAATTGCCAATACAGTATTTCTCGATTCATATTCATTATTGCTAATTACGTAAAATTGTAATACCAATTCGAAGTACAGTTTACTACTAATCAATACAGGAAAAACAATGTTCAAATACAAGCCGTTTCGTTGTAAAACGGAAAACCCTGTTTTTAAAGGGCAACCAAAATAAATGCAAAAAATTAGATAAATTATGTTCCAAAATATGGTTTCCGTATGTTTTGTAATTACTGAGATATATTAATAACTAAATCTACAAATTCTTCGATTCGTCCTCTTAAACTCTTAAACTGTTTACGTTGATAAACGATAAAAACTTATAAAACCTGCTAAATACATTCAGACTTTCATTCATAGTATTAATTTGAATTTGTAGGCAAGTTAGGTATTGTAATGGATGGTCAAATTACTTTACTAGACTCCGAGAGAGAACTTTAACATAAATTAGTTCGACATTCTTCTACAGATATTTCGTAGGATAAGTTGTACAATGATACTGCAATGTTGCCCATGTACATTGTACAGTCGAAAGCTTTACTGGGTTTGATTTTGCTTACAAGGTCTTGCACTTAGTAAAGATGATAAATAATTAAATATATTTCATGACAATACAAACTTTTCCGTTTATAATATAAGTAAGTTTGTTACCTACTTACTTGCAGTCTGCTTGCCTGTGGCCAAACTAACCTTTGATTTGACGAAATACCCACCCTTTAGTCTCTTAAAGTCCACTATATATAAAAATGTCCATGTGTCAAAAAGTGCACAGTATCGAAATGTTCACTGTATCATAATGTGCACGGTAGCATTATGTACATTTATCATAACGTGGGTATAATATGATTATTCCACTCTCAGTTGAAGCTAATGTTACCGCTGTCTGTATACTCACTTTGATAGTACCTAACCTAGTAGTATTCTCACCTCTTAAATTGACGAATCGACGATATCCCCATGGCCAATAACATAATCGGTACGTTATCAAATATAAGAAGTCCCTATGACTATATGTGACGATATGTGCCGTTTGATTGTGAAGGAGCTTAAGGTTCAGTGTTATTAAAGATTCTGATTCTTGATGCGTTTGATGGATGATTGGTCGGAAATTTTGCTCAAAATGTAGAGATTTAATATAGCTTTTAAGCGCAGGGCTCCCATTAAAGCTAGGGCGGGAATATATAGTCATTGAGTATCCCTGTCAGACAAAGACTGCGGAGCCTTTTCGAAGGATCGTTTTGTTGGGTAAATTAATGAGTCAAAAGGGCGTTGATGCAACTCTTTCTTTCGTTGTATGTTGGCTAATCACAAAAACTATTGAATCGATTGCGATCCAATTAGTTTTGTACGAATAGCTAAAACCTTGAAATAACATTTTCACACCGATTCCAATCTGGGAATCACGTAGACGAAACCGTGGGCGGCCGTAGTATTGTGTAGGTATTTACGTAGGTATGTCCATTATCGCCTATTAGTTGTTACACCTCAAATCATTTTGTGACCCTTCAGGGTCCCAACTTTAAATTGCTTGGCGAATTTAAATTTAGTAACTGTAATTTGACCTTCCCATCTTAATTGCTATCAAATTAAATCCCCATACACGGGGATTTTAATTACACCATTACCGAACTGAGTAGATATATGTACAAGTGGAACTGACCTGTTTGATGATAATTACATAAATTGCATATAAAACATTAACTACTTGCTACTAATTTTGTTAAATACGTTCGTAGAATTAGAATACGTAGCGCAGTTAGAAACTAAAGTTTTGCATCGAACGAAGTATACTGAGAAATAAAGAATTCTATATTTTCTGTGTATATACTTTAGTTTTAGGCCTAGGCACCTACGATAGATACATCTATATCTATACTTATAATAAAATCGTAACTTAGCGGTATCTGTTTTTGAAAGATATTTAGAAAAAACTATTTTCAGGGGTAGGTATGTACTAACGTAACAGAACCTATTTCCGTGTTTAACTTTTTGTCTGTTTGTCCGTTTGTCTGTGCGTTTGTGCGCGCTAATCTCGGAAACGGCTGGACCGATTTCAATGAAATTTGGTATGCAGGTAGCTTAAGACTCCGATTAACATATATTTTTATCCTGATATCAAGTCCGGATATCCGGATAAAAAATAAAAATTGCGTAATTTCGTTGTTTTTTAACCATTGTCATCGATCGTCATCCATCGTCATCGATCGTCATCCATCGTAATCAACAAATTTTGCCTCACTTCACCTACCTACCGCAATGCAAAAATCGTAATCATCACTTACAGGCAAGTTGTGACAAGTGATCTTATAAAAAGGATATATTAAGAAAAAGCTTTTGTTTAATTGTAGCAATGAAATTATTTATAACTACCTGCGCCCCACGGTTTCACGGATCCAAAATTTATCAAAATTGGTTTAACATTTTTCTTTCATAAGGACCTTCTTCTGACAGAAAGCAAGAACAACCAAGAAAGAATTAACAAAATCGGTCCAGCCGTTCACGCGTAATGCCGTGACCACGCGAAATAGGGATTCATTTTTTTATATATAAGACTAGCTGCGCCCCGCGGTTTCACCCGCGTAGGAATTATCAAAATTGGTTCTGCATTTTTTCTTCCATGAGAAACTTCTTCTGGTCATAACAAAAAAGAATTATCGAAATCGGTCCAGCCGTTCATGTGTGTAAAACGGGATGTAGGTACTCCAGCCTGCAGTCCTTGTACCTGGATTTATCCAGGTAGAAGGGGAGTGTCGACGTCCTTATAAAGAACAATGGCTGTATCTGGGTTCACTGGAATATGAAATGGATTTCCTTCATTGTACCAATTTCCGAGAGTTGGTAACAATAAAAACGTGAAGAAAAGCAAGCAGTGAGTACTCGTTTCGAGAAATCTAAAAAATAAACTTTTGAGTTAGCTTGAAAAAAATAGACGAGTTTGTTAAAAGTTTAACAACAGCTGTTAAATAAGTTCTACACAAAACATTTAACAAGTTATTTTTTTTTTTCAGATGCCTCTAATAAATATTATTGTAACACGTGTGTGTAACGCTTAGACTATACATACACTTTAGATGTTGCGTAGGTAAGACGAAGTGTATAGTTTAAGCCAATACCTAGTTATGGCAGGTGTGTATATTACTACAGCTTCTTTGCTGAGGTCTCAGTGTGACCTGACGGCACTTGAGTTCTTGGACATTTATTTCTATGTTTAACGTTTTAAAAAGAAGGATGATCTCAATTTGGTTGTGGTTACAAGAATCAGCCGAGCCATATTTTTTTACAATTATTTGTGTGGTTGTTCGATGATTACTTTTATATAATAGAATGAGCAAAATATGAAATTAAGTTTTAAAAACCAAATTCATAAAAATAATAATTGCACCTATGCAGTACCTATAATAAAATAATAAACCTATAAAAAAGGTTGAAATTAGGGAACCAAACTAAAAACACAAACTGTACGACTTCATTGTCACAGCCCTTTAATTTTTAATCTTGGGCGTAAGTCTCCTTTATTTTCCTTCACTCCTGACGATCTTGAGCTAGAGAGCTCAAGATCGTCAGGGTGTATGTAGAGACATACAATCTTATCCTGTATGTCTTTTGATGTTTTCTTTCATCATATACTTACTGTTACTATGGGCTCTATTTGAATAAATCTAAAATAAATTACGACGAATATACAAAGATGTTGTAGTGTCGTAACCAGCACTTATAGCCCATGTTTTGCGAACTATTTACGAAAATGACTATAAATTTTAATAGCACTGTAGGGCCATTTCTGAAAATCAGGTCATAACTTGCTGCGAAATAATGGCTGTTTACATGTTTCAAGGAAAAAGACTTTGAACTTCGCAAGTAGAGCTGAGGGGTTAATAAGGACATTAACACTGAACAGCCTGTAAGGTTGTAAGTATAGACTGGGCACGTAGGTACCTCTATACAAGTATCAACGATAAAACCCTCGTATCCCGCCGATATGTTATGAAGCCATCAGGAAATCGTTTTTACAAGTCGTAAATTGTAAGTGTTGTTGTAATGGTAACAGGGCTTAGATTATTTACCGTACTTATTTATTTACCGGCACTATAGGGCAACGAATACATGTAACCCGTTTCTAGACGACTGATTGATAGGTAGGTATTTCTATTTTACCACAGTATGTTGGATAAGTTTAGCAGTATTATACGTTTTAATATAAAAAAGCTAAAATTTCGGTGCTAGAAATTGTTGGTATGCTAACTTTAACATACCAATTAAGAATTATTACTGACACTACTAAGTAGCTAGTGAACCACATACCTACTGCGACTCGTAAAACCGCAGAGACATCTAAGGGCCATTTTCTTCAATTCTACGAACAAACGAAAAAAAAAATTTTCATTTTTTTTTATTAAAGTACAGGGTGGCCGTGGACTTTCTCTCTTCAGTTTCAATTTGTATCTCCTAGATAGCAATGAAATAAAATACTGCTACTTTGATATGACTTATATTATTGATTTATTTCATGCAGTGGTAACAATTGTTGATTTCTTATATATCGCCTATGTTTATCATTCCACAGTTTACCTAGTAGTTGACGTCTCGGCGCTTTGCTATCTGTGCCTGACTATTCCATTTGGACCTAAATTGATAATTTTATAACCTGGCACTGACTGGGTAAGTATATGGACAAATAATGCCAGGCATTACATGTCTAAGACAAAAACTTTTTATACGTATAAATTAGATTATTAACTGTGAAACCACTATTATACCTTTTATCTATCTAACTTGTGATTGTAAGAGCAATACGAAAAGTTGTACCGAAAGTTTGTGTGTATGTAAGTGGGGAAACAAAGTTTGTCCATTAATATGACCCACTGCCAGGCGAGGGTCTTTTCCCAGGTGAATTATGGGCATAGAGACGTCACTAGTGGCTACTCTGAGACTAATTTAACAAATTCGCAAAACACTAGAAGGCCAATTAATAAACGGTTTCCTATTAAGATGGTATTAGCAAGGCCGTGTTTTTATTAAAAGGTTTTATTTAGTTCTCTTTTGGGGTTTCATCGTGGAAGTATAATTAAAATAGGAACAATTTTCAACTTCTGAATTTAAGACTATTACATTTTACAATCTTCTTCCGTTTTGGTACACTAAAATGATAGAAGAATTCTGAAGCTACTCTAATTCTACAAACAAACGAACGAAAAATAAAAGCTGTCATTCAGGAAGAAAATCTGTCGTTATAGTAGGCATTATGACAGTTTTTTTGTTCGTTCGTAGAATAACAGTAGGTACAGGCCCTGAAGTGGGTTGCTCATATATCAATAGCATAGCAATATCAGTATAAATAAAACGGCCTCTGTGGAGCATCCGTTGGGCGAAGGCCCGACTGCAATGCAGAAGGCTGCGGGTTCGATTCCCACCGGGTGCAAGAATTTATGCTTAAAAACAAATATTTGTTTCTGGTCTGGGTGTTAAAACTATGTATCATATGTATGTATTTATAGAAAAAAACTATAATGTGTGTAGTATAACTATTGTCTAGTACAAATAATACAAGCCTATAATGATTAGTTTGGGCCTAGATTGAGTCGTCGTGCAATATTTAGTAAAAACATGTGTATGACCTACGTGAATTTCCATTATAATCAACAGACGGTAAGTCCAATCGGTAGTCTATTTCCCCGTAACGTTCCATCTAAATTATCAGCAAATGTCAAGATAGGCAACAATTTCAGTACGAATGGCTGCCACAGATTATGCTTAAACAAACATTACCATAGATAATAATGATAAATACGAATAAGTTAATATTGGGTATGGTCAATTGATCACTTAATCTAGGACATGATTACATGAATAATCGAGATGGCTATGTAGGTATAATGAAGCACTTGTTGCGTCTCAGTACTTGTGACTCAGATACAGGTGATTGTGGAATGAATATCACTAAAATTTACATTTCACACGGCCAGTATACTTAGGAAAAGTTAATTGGCTGCAAATTTAATAGGCCCGAGTCAGTGAAACAGCCAGCATTCACTAAATTTCCAATTTAGTTTATTCAGTGGGTCTGTAAAAGTCTGTTTGTAAGGACTATTTTTAACGTGAATTCGCTTAGTTGAATGACTCTGAAATCTTAATCGTGTCATCTCATAAAATTGTCTTGCACAGTTCTAAATCTTCTTCTATACAGTTCTAAATCTTCTTCTGTACAAATGCTTTGTTCTGGCTAACTGATGGATTAAACGCACAGTCGAGAGCTTCTTCTTCTTTTCGTGTAGTGGTGTCGTGTACTCACTAATCGAAAAGTAGTTATTTATTTAGTCGAGAGCTAAAATATGATGTTATTGAATGATGTAGGTTTTGGTTTATGTTTTTGAGGTATTTAAAAACGAGACTTGCCTACGCGGGTGAAAACGTGTAGACAGGTAATTTGCGTGGCATAAAATCATTTTCTCGAGCTCCTCCGTGCTTCAGAAGAAACGTTAGGCAGTTAGGCCTGGTTGTTATCTCTGGTAGCAGTCGTAAGATCAAGTTAGAGGCTTTAGAGTGACTTGAAAACTCTAACACTAGGTAAAAAGAACCACTACGCCACTATACAAAAAGAAGAAGACTGTAAAATTTATCTAAGTAAACCAATTGATTCCACATAAGGTCTCAGTATACTTCTTTGACGTAAAGAACCCTAAAATTGATACAATATATACAAAGTATCCAGCGTCTACGCAACAGGATATGACTGAAAAACTAATTTAAATGTTCGATACAGATAAAAAACTTTGTTAATTAAAGTTGACGAGTTAAATGGAAGAGCAATTCCATTCATCTTCAGACCTGCTGTGTTACTATTTCATTTCGTAAATTCCCTAACTTACCTATACTGGTACAGTCAAAATACGACTTACGGTACCAGGTGCATATTTTAAAGTTTAATCTTTTTCAAAAACGGTTCTTTAATTATTGGATATTCGGCATCTACCACTTCGAAAGCTTTAGTGATATCAAGCAGAATAATCAACAAATACTGAACCGTCATTGATAAAAATAAAACTTTAGGTACATACAATATGCAACTGGTTCCGCTAGTCGTATTCTGTCTGTACCTGTTACCTGCTATATATTTTAAAATACATCCGTTGAAGCTATGTTTAAGCGGATATTTGTTTGTTAACCAAGTTATAATATAACTGAGGACTTAAATTTACTATTTGAAAAGTGTCAAGCTATTTTTAGTATTGATATCAATTTACTTAATATAGTTTTAATGAAATATGGGGCCATAACTGTCCATCAGTTAAATTATTTTTTTTAAATTTTAAAACAAGCAGAGTTTAGGGACGCCTCTGTACTGTAAAATATAGCGGCTGTGGTAGTACTAAATACTATGTTTTTTACTACTACGCAGCTATGACGTTTCATCTGCTGTTCTATTAGATTGCGTTCTATTTGGGTATAAGTAAAAATTAATTAATAATTTATTTATTCATTTTAAATAAATTTTATGTTTTTCGAAATGCAATACTGGTAGAATTAGAACACATGACCTGCACGTGACCGCACCGCTAGGCTAAACACTGTGTCACTGAAGTTTAATTAAACTATCGAGTTGAAATTAAGGAAAGCATACTTTTATTTGACAACTGAGACTCGTAGTAATCTCAAAGATTATAGGTTATGCAAATGGGCCTACTGTGAACCAATAGGATATTACAGCTCCCATTGCTAGAATAAATAGGTACGGGTATAACAAACAGAGGTGTCGCTTTTAACATCAAGATTCAATGGAAAAATCACATTTGACATTTTATACTAAACGCTGAATTCACGATTCTGGTCCTGTTGTACCGAATAGAGGTCTGACATGACAGGCTGGCAGTTGAGGACATCAGCTTTATTTATAATTGACTCATCCAATACGTTAACCTATTTCGACTTTTGGGATAAATAGATAGGTAGTCCAGAACAGCCACCTATAGCTTTCAAACAAGTGCATTTTCCGGAATATAGGTGACTCGTCACCTTTTTCTTCCATCTACTATGTATTTTAAGATGTTTACTATGTCTGACTGACTATGTTTACTATGTCTGTATGTAAACTGGATGCGAGAAGCCGAAAATAGATCTAAATGGCGTGCAATTGGAGAGGCCTATGTCCAGCAGTGGTGCAGTCCACTGCTGGACATAGGCCTCTCCAATTGCACGCCATTTAGATCTATTTTCGGTATGTTTACTATGTCTGTATGTAAACTGGATGCGAGAAGCCGAAAATAGATCTAAATGGCGTGCAATTGGAGAGGCCTATGTCCAGCAGTGGACTGCAACAGGCTGATGATGATGATGATGACTATGTCTGAGCTATGTAAGATCTTTATATGACTTGCAGTAATGTTGTATGAACTTATGCACTTAACGGACCCAGCAGGAAGTTTTTCATTAGAAATCTACAGAATTATTAAATCATTTTAAATAATTTTTCTTCAGATTTAAACTCTAAAGAAGATACGAAGTTTGTGATAAGATGACTGACGTGAAGAACATATTATATAGACAATTATCAAAATAAACATCACGATCCTGGGGTGACTTGGAAGACGAGGAGTTTTTGTTACTTATGGATGTAGATACTAACAGTATTTTTTTTAATTGTAGCAGTAATAGCATACCTACTTTTAAGGTCGTATACCCGAGAGTTTAATTGATTGTTCTTTGTTAAAACGGTGTAACCTTTCTGCGATACAAGCCTAGCTTAAGCCCAGCTTAGTGCAGGGACCACTCTTAAACTCACTTGTACATTCACTTTCTTATTTCATATAGACAGCCTCTGTGGCGCGTCGGGCGTACGCCTGACTACAATGCAGAAGGCTGCGAGTTCGATTCCCGTCAGGTGCAAATATTTATGCTTAAAAATAAATATTTGTATCTGGTCTGGGTGTCTATCTATGTATAATATGTATGTATTTACAAAAAAAGTATAATATGTAGTATCCGTTGTCTAATACCCATAGTACAAGTCTAGTGCTTAGTTTGGGGCTAGATTGCACTGTGTGTAATGTTTTGCAATATTTATTTATATATATTTATCCATATAATTCTATGTGTTACAATTTTTATTATTGTATATCATTATATGATTTGTACTCATTGTTTGTAAAAGCTGTGTAACCTTCTGTGTTTAATAAGCATTTATTTTTTATGTTAAGCATTTCAGCAGAAATTTCCTTCGGTTTTTCAAATTACAATGCTGTTTAACCAACATAAACAAGTAAAAAAAGAAAACAAGTGTGTAGTGTGAAAACTAATGTAGTAGTAATAAAAATAAGCATTAAAACTCAGCCTAGTAATAATTTATAATGGACGTTAAGAGCTTTAAACGCGAAAGCTACGGGAAGCGGATAGTAGAGCAATAAAACGCATTGTATTTACTCGTAAAATGCTGGTTTCGGTTTTTTAACATTTTTGCACTCTACACAATAAAAACAATATAATTTTTTTGGCAACACAAAAAGTAATCATATTCAAATAAAGCAACTCATATAATAATGATCGAACTTTTCTTGAGAAATTCGTTTGATTACCTATAATAATTATTATAATACTACGCGATTAAAACCCGATAAAATGTAACTACGGTAACAAAACTGGCTACCTACTGGCACCATTGACTGACACCTATAGCACAGTACATAGAGGGAGCAGTATGGCAACAGCACACAACACACAACCGTGCACACTGGTCGTGACGCGGCACGCTGACTGCACCGCGAAGCATACTTAGGGTCTCGTCGACGCTCATGTTTGTGTGAGTGAGCCGTTTCGACCGTTTTGTTTGTAGGTAGTTTCCTTACTGATGTGCCTCAGCCTCAGCCTTTCTATGTACTGTGCCTAAAGTAAAATAGTTAGTTACGAGTACTATAAGGTCCGGGCCTTAATCGTTAAAAATTCATTTCCATCACTATGAATATTACAATTACTTTGTACAATTATCCAACAACCTTGTTTATTGAAATCACATTCATAAATTAAATTGTATACTGTACAGTGGGTAGGTATAGCTACCGTAATTTACAACAGGAAATAAATAAGCGCACCATGGTATGGAACGTTGGAGTTTACTGCAGGCACATTAGTTTCCGGTAGGAATCTGTTGAGCAAATAATTCAAAAAATGTAATAAAACACAATATATTATTATATACCGGGTTTTACTCGAGTTTTACCCAGTATATATTGTGTTTTAATATGCAAAATCGCGAAAACCTCGGACAAAATTCAAAAACTTTGTAGGAACTTTATTCATTAATTTTAAAGACAAAATATACAAACAGGCCTTTCGTATATCTAAATCGTTGACATATCGAAATTAAAAAAAAAACTAATTAAAATAACGAAAGCTAAAATGGCACGACGAAATGGTTTTCGTATGTTTAATAAAAATTCAACCTCTTTAATAATCGTGTTTATTGGTTCCTTTTTCCTCCACCTTTTATCCTATTCTAGATGGTACGATTACCAAAACCAATTAACTCGGATGATGACGATGAAGCACACACACCTATGTATTAAAATTCTTGGAATACAGTCTTATACAAGATGTAACGGGTAAGCCCTTTTAATCCGAAAGGGGGTTGTTCTAGACGTTTAGGCGAACAACTTTTGTTCTACGACTTTTGAAAATTCGAAGTTTTTTTCGAAAAATTTAGGTGTAAAGTTTACTTGAAAATCAGCTGTTTCTTAGAGTTCGAGGTCGTTGACCTTATGTTGTTCTTTCATTTAGTTTGGTCTACTACAATCAAACCTTCAATTACCTTTATTTTCAAAAACAGCTGTTTTCCAGTGAAACATAATCACAAAATTTTCAAAAGTCGTAGAACAAAAGGTGTTCGCCTAGACGTCTAGAACAACCCCCTTTCGGATTAAAAGGGCTTACCTGTTACATCTTGTATACTCTATGACGTGCAAAGAGACCTACATGTATGAATCTGATTTATTAACTCTAAAAATAATCAACGACAATTTACACAACTCGTTGGTTATAACCCGCGCACTCAAACGCAATAACATCTTAAGCGAAATGTATCAATGTACCTTACGTCTCTTGAACAAAATCTTCTGAACCAAGAAATATAAAGTGCCTGTGTAAAACTCTGACCGCTACAATTATCATCAAACATTTCGACGATGTTTTAATTTATCAAAGTACTGAAGTAATCTCGTGGCTATCCTTGGCTAAGAAAATAGAGTTATATCGCAGTTTTTATTTACAAATATTTAGGCATATTGTGGAATCAGCTTTAAGTTATAAATATTTAGGTATGGCATAATATCTTAATGTAATAAAGTTACATTTTACCGGTTCTTCATTACGTGGGTATTTTTATTTATTTTCTTTACGTTTTAACTTTTTTACACTAGCTGCGCCCCGCGGTTTCTCCCACGTAAGTCCCGACTTTTTTTTTTTCAAAAGAACCTTCTCCTGATCATAACGAACACAACACAACAAAGAACCTTCTCCTGATCATAACGAACACAACAAAAAAAGAATTAGCAAAATCGGTCCAGCCGTTTACGCGTGATGCCATGACCAAGGGATATAGGGATTGATTTTTATATATAAAGATAAGATTATCGAGGAAAAGATTCTTAAAACTGATTTTTTTAGCATATATTAAAAAGCTACCGACCGATTTTAGGAACTTAAATCCTTTTAACAAGCGCACATTTTGACATACATCCCATCTGCATCCTCCTCAAATTTTCAAAACAACATCACATGCCCCAATTTCATAAATTAGGGCACAATACCTACTCCATCACGTAACCATACAATTTCAATGCTACAAATTGCAATAACTAGATGCCACGTAAATCGTACCTATCTATAGCTACAAATAATTTCGTAGCACGTCTCGATGATCCGTAGCAAATACGCAATCTTGTAGCTTCGTAGCGATCCGAAGCAAAAGCTTATAGAAGCGCGTTACGCACGAATAGAGCTAGGCTTGCCTTGCGTCGTATATAAGGCCGCGTCCTTATCCGCTGGCGCTCATTTCTTTCGTGCCTTCGCAGGTGACAACAAAGCAGACGCGAGTGCACCCTTCCTCTACGAACTTTTTGAACAAAGCTCGAGACGTTTGCGGTGAACCCTTTGGTCGGTAAGTAATTATGAAGATATCATTATGTATAACTAATAAAACACTTTATTAATCGGGTTGAATCGGGTTTTATTATGCAAAATCGCGAATAGAAGAAATTATTCATAACTAGTTGGGCCCCGCGGTTTCACCCGCGTAAGTCCTGATCCCGTGGGAATATTGTAATTTTTCATTCAAAAGAGTCTTCTCCTGATGATAACAAACACAACAAAAAAGAATTATTAAAATCGGTCCGGCCGTAACGCGTGATGCCGTGCCCAAGGGAAATGGGGATTCATTTTTATTTTTATTTTGATATATTTTTCTAGTGTATAAATTTATATTTTTTAATTACTTTCATAGATATATTAAGGGTATGTATAGGTTAAAACTAAAATAAAAATGCACTCAAATGAAAGAAATACTATTAGTAAATACAATTAAAAGAAAAACGAATGAAATCCGTAATCAAATATTTTCTCTTGTCAAGTTGTCTTTTTGTAACTTTTTAACGTTATTATTAACGAGGTTTTTTTTAAATACGTAAAAGCAGTGAACGGATATTTATGCGTAAAAGTGAGAACTTATATCTTACTAATATTAGAAACGCGAAAGTATGTAGGTATGTTTGTATGTGACTTTGTTGCTCAATCACGCAAAAACTACTGAACCATTAGTTGATTGCAATGAAACTGGCATATTGGTAGGAATTACACATAGGCTACTTTTTACTTAAACCGCGGGGCGCAGCTAGTATCCCTACAAATTTCAAGTACGAGACTCGTGTAGAATAACAAACCAATTCACATAATTATTGGATTATTACTAACATTAAAGTTTGTATGTTAAATTGAGGACTTTCTGGTTGCCTGTGATCACAGGTGGGTTTTACAAATACAAACATACAGTAAATATATCACTTTATCAATAACTTACAATAACAAAAATCGATAAAAATGAATATACCTACCTAACTTTCATTATAGAACAAAAAACGAGAAGTTATTTTTACTAACTCAGAAGTTAGATATACTAACTCAATTCATTTATTCATTCGTGATACACAGGTATAATACATACAAAGGTAGATGTCAAATACAAATATAAAAAATAAAAGATGTCCGCTGTGATCTGCCATTTAGCGTACAAATTCACTTTTCATGTAAAAACGCGTCAATTGAATATTAAATTATATAGGCTTTGCCAATAAAAACATCTTTTAACTGTGTCGTAAACTCATTAAATGTTAGCTCTTCAAGTGAAATCGGTAATTTATCGTAAATTATGGGTCCCATATAAAAATGCTCTTCTGCGCTAGCTTATAACATGGTTGTAACGTCGAAATAAGAAAATTCAATACCCAGTTAAAATCACATGTTTAAGACCCGGGAAAATTATATAATCACTAGTTGCGCCACGCAGTTTCATTCGCATAGTTCCGGATCCTGCGGGAATATAGTGATAAAAAGTAGCCTATGTATTATTCCCTGCATCCAGCTGCATATATACCAAGTTTCATCGCAATAAATTCAGTAGTTATTGCGTGAAAGAGTAACAAAGTAAAATACATACATCCCAAATTTTGCGTCTACAATATTAGTAAGATGACACATGACGATTGTAAGTTGTTATTCTAGAAACTCCTCATTAGTAGTGGAAATACAGTAAAGCGAAACAAACCCTTGATGATGATTACAAATATCTCCTTTCTTGTGGACCCGAAACCCGATTCGGGACCCCCGCATGTAAAACCACGGGTCGCAATTGATACCTTCTGACACAGTTTGCGAGAGAAACTATTCAAGACCATGACAAGCGTGGGAATAAAGAAATGATTGATTGACCTTAACGGAAAGGACTACGTTTTAACATGATACTTTTTGTTGTACAGTTTATATGAGATGATTTTTTTTTAAATTGAATATTTTGAACATAGAACACGAGGTGTTATACGCTACGTTTTTCTAGTTGTAATTCTAGCCTATGCGACGTTATTACGTTTGGTTATTTGTAATTGACTAAATACTTGGCGCCTGTACAGTAGGTAAGTATTTGTTGACAATACCTATATTTGGCAAATAACCTTCCTTGGTTCCGATCCGAGCAATTTACCCGCCACCACCCGGGGAGAATTTCATGTACACTAGTCGCCCTAGAGCCCTTACACACCTTTGCCTTACACGCCTTTCCGACGGTAGGTGCCCGCCGGCACCCACCTAGGGAAGATATAGGGTAGCCCTATTCTATGCAGTGTCAAAAGATGTACGTTGATGTACAAAACGAAATAACGTTGAAATGAAACTCATTTTCCGGAAAATTCCGAATGAATTATTCATTTTAGCGTTGTTGCAATGCCGATCCTAAGTTACATAGACTTTACAGACTCCTTCTTTAATGCTGAAAATAAAAAAACTACGCATAATTTTGTAAAGATGACGCTAGTAAAACCCGGTAAATATTGTATTTTATTTTACAAAATCGCGAAAACCTGAGACAAAAACACAACGCGATTAATACTGGAAAATGAGTTTCATTTAAAACGAAGTTATAATTCAAAAGTTCTTCAAAAGACTTGCATATATGTTTTTTTTGTATGAACATTTCTCAATAAAACCTACAAAAACTTTTAGTTTCATAGCTATAAAAGCTTTTAGTTTCACAAAATAATTCTGTTTATTCATTACGAAAGGACGTGACAATTGGTTTGTGCTATTAGAAAGTTTTAATTAAATCCATGTTTATATTTAACATTGTGTTAGTGCCTTCCTACGGTGTTTGTTTGTTTGGCCCAATTATTAATCATGTCGAAGTTGTTCAAATCGTTGATCTCGAAAGTTAAAGTACAGTTAGACAGGAAATTTGTTTATCAATTTCTGTTTAGATTTGTTTAAATTTGTAAACTTAAATAGGAGATATACTCATAATGGTTTCTAAGTAAAAATGCTGCTGCACCTTGAATTAAATATTTTAATTTATTTTATTTCTTTTATTTATTTTATTTATTTATTAAAAACTAAGTTACACCACTCTTACAGCTAAGCCAATGCAGTGACATAACTAAATTACTTAAATAATATAAAAAACTAATAACTTAAAACTAATTATTTTCAATGCATCTATATGCCATTTCTGTGAATTTCGGCAGACTACAATAAAAAATGTCGTAATCTCTCGCGACGTCATTGATAGCCTGAATGGCTCGTACCATAGGGGCTTGACCCAGCAAATTGGTTCGAGCAGTGGGGGGCGCAGCAACTGCGGCAGGCGCGGGCGGAGGAGCTCTGCGTTCCCACCCGGGACGCGCAGCTGTAGCGCCGCCAGGATTTCTGGGTGGTGTACTTCGCCACGGAGCACACGCCACAGATACCGCATCATCGACACCTCTCTTCTCACCTCCAGCCTACTGTATCCGACCATTCCTATTACAAATAAACTGGGATACAAAAGGGGATAATATGGATACACTCCGTACTGTTTTAAGTATAAGTACCTGGTAAATTTATTCTGTATCTTTTCTACCATATGCTTATATTTAGCCTCGTGGGGACTCCATATAAAAGCGTTGGTTTCTAAGCAACTTCGTACTAACGCGTTGTAAAGTGACTTTACAGTGATAATGTTTTCAAACTCCTGGCACTGTCTAATTATAAATCCTAGATTGCGGAAAGCCCTACCACAAATGTCAGTTATATGAACTCGGAAATGCAGATCCGGGACCATTACTACACCCAAGTCCCGTACCTGTGTTACCCTCGGTACCACCGCTGTGTCAACTACGTACGAGTTGAGCAGCGGACTATGTTTCCGTGTAAAACTAATTAGGCAACATTTACTTATATTAAAAAATAGTTTGTTACGTTTGCTCCAATGTACAACCTGGTCTATGTCGTCTTGAAGTTGTAAAATATCCGAAGGCGATTTTATTTCAAAAAATAATTTTAAGTCGTCTGCAAACAAAAGACATTTGGCATTCTTTACAACTTCTGGGAGGTCATTTATCATAAGTACGAACTCTAGGGGCCCGAGGTTGCTTCCTTGACTTACCCCTGAGTATGTGTGATAAGGTTTCGACTTGAAGCCTGCGTATTCTACATACTGCCTGCGGTCACTCAAGTAACTAGAAAAAAATTTCAGCAGCTGTGGTGTGAATCCCAATGTAGCGAATTTGGATAACAGAATATCATTGTCCACAGTGTCAAAAGCTTTTCGAAAATCAAAATAGGCGGAGTCTACTTGTCCTCCCGCATCCACTACTGGCGTCAGGTAGCTCGCAAATGAAAGGAGATTGCTTCCAGTACTTCGACCGGGACGAAAACCGTGCTGTGCGTCTGACAATTGTGATCTAACCTGATTGAAAATGCTAGAATGTAAAATTGACTCGAAAGTCTTGGCAAATGCAGACAGTATTGCTATTGGTCTATATTCACCCACTTCAGACTTCGAATTGCACTTCGGTATAGGAATTACTCGTGTAATTTTTCATTCCATAGGATAACGACCCTCCTCTAAACATAAATTAAAAATATGCAAAAGAGGTTTTTCCAACACTAACCTACAGTCTTTTAGTATATAAGGCGGTATCCCATCAGGACCCGCCGACGACTTAGGTTTAAGACGAAGGAGCGCACTGCGCACCTCTTTTAAGGTCAGCTGATCGACCTGTACGCGCGCCGCGCTGGCGCGGGCGCTGCCTGCTACCGCAGCTGAACGCTGCGCCTGGTTCGGGTCTAATACAGGTCGGACCTCACTGTAAACAGAGTGAAAATAAGATGCAAAACACTCAGCGGCATCCTTATCGCTGATCTCATTGCCATTTTCAGTGAGTTGAGTTCGATTACGTCTAATTTGCTTTTTCCTAATAAAATTCCAAAAAGATTTAGGGTCATTTTTAAAATTAATCTGTAATTTACTTTTGTAAGAATCATAACATTTAACTATTTTATCTTTAACTATTCCGCGGTACCACGAAAAGGATTCGTAATCCGATTTCGCCTTTGTTATTTTGTACATTTTATGAAATCTCCACTTCTGTTTGATATCAGCTATTAAATCAGGGGTATACCATTCAGGATATACATACCTACCTTTACATTTTTTTACTAGATTGCTTTTTCTAGGCACATTTCTATCAATAACATCGTTTACTAATGTATAAAAGCACGATAACGCAGATTCCAAATTCCGAGTGGTAAACAGGGAACTCCAGTCTATTAAGTAAAAACCATTATATAACTCTAAGAAGTTCGCTTTAGTAAAATTCCATTGCCTATTATAAAATAGAACATCGTTATCATCAGATCGGAGCGACGCGGGCGGCGCGGGCGATACGTACTCACTCCCTGTTGTAGCGGAATCATACCGACACCTACCTACTCTCACGTTGAGATCAATAATTAACGGTGGATGCTGGGTATCAATTTTAACCAACGGCTCATCCGCAACTTTCACAGTTAAATCATTTACTTGAAATGTTGTTAACGTTAAATCTAAAACCCTATTGTTAATATTTAAAACTTCGTTTACCTGCCGAAATTCACAGAATGTTGTCACGTAGTTGAAATAACTTCGTATTTCATCCGATGCAGAAGGTAGGTTAAAATCACCTAATACAACTACTTTATCGTAATTAGGGCACAAATTTTCCAATATTCTAAATAAATGCATGTATTCACAATAAATGCATTTTTCATTTAATAGAAACATTGACAGATACGTTTTCAAAACGTAGGAACGCCATTACAAAAATAACTGAAAAAAACAAAAGCAACACGATTAAAACCGAAAAATGACTCTCATTTCATTCAACATCGCGAAAACAAAAGAAAAATCTAACTTAGTTTAGTTGGTGAACGACAATCGGTTTCAATGTTAAAAATGGTTGTTTTTCTTTCTAATAAACACAATACTTTATTTAAGACAAAGTCACAGAATGTTTAAACGATCGAACCGGGCCTCAGATGCAATTCAACTCTAAGTTTAAACCCGTCAAATAAATTTTCATTTTGTCGCGACCCTTGTCTTTTCGGATCTACTAATACAATTTGACCTACTGATCCGTATCAAGAAATAAACTCGCATGGTTTTTGTCTCCTTTTTCTCTTATAAAAACAAAGCTATTTTTACAATGGGTTACCATGATCTCCTCGTTGCAGGAGCTAAATTGCGCTGCTAATAAAATAAATTTTAACAAAAAATCCCTGACTACTTTAAACAACTCAAAATAATAATATAAAAATAATTTTGTTTTTTGTTGAAGTGGGTTTTTAATTATTGTTTTTATTATGTGAATTTTATTCAATTTTATATTATTTATTTTTTATTAAGAGGACGACTTAGGTCCTAAGACCATGATAACCTCCAATAAAAAGGTTTAACTAAAAAAACTATTAAATAATAAATTAAAAAAACAACTTCAGATAAATATATTTATTTTTAATTAACTTTGTTTTTTAAAGAGCTCTGCGTATTTTTCATTTAAAATTTACTTAACTTTTTTGGGCGACAAAAGAACGACAAAACAACGAGAAACGTTCGTGGTACGGCAGAATACCAAAATTCAGACTATTCATTTAAACTATTTCAACTTTAAATAAAAAATTTAGTTAAAAGTGCGCGCCGTCGGGCGATTCCGTGTACTTAATCACTTAATAGGTAGTATATATTTTTTCCGTTTAACTTTTTCTAATCTTTTTTTTAATAACATTGTTGCCTAGTTATTATTAAAAACGTAGGTGTACGTACGTACGTACCTAATTTAACAGTTATTATTACGGTATTTTATCAACCGGGATAAAAGGGATTCGTAGTTTCCATAACGACTAATATTTTGCACGTGCTAAGCAAATGCGGTCAGATAATTGGTGATATCATGGTATTATAAAAATATATCTATAAGCTTTTTCTATTTCTGTTGCAGGATTAAGTTTCATTTTATAAAACAAAAGTACTTATTTAACTATATAACAGAAATAAAATGATTCGACAGTTCCAATAAAAATAATGGACATATATTTTCAATACAAAAATATTAGATACTTTCTCATACTTTAAGGTGAGAATGGCGTCAAACTTAGCTGTATTCAAGAGCACGAATCGAAAAATTTGTTGATTTGGTTGTCAAAATATCGTAGTAATTACGAAACCACGGAAACCATATTTTGGTATTTCATTTATCCTTGTTTTGCCTTCATTTTGGTAGTTTTGTTTACACAATCAATTAACTTTTACAACACAAAAAATAATAATTAAAACAGCCCTTAGAAACAAAGTTTTCCATTTCACATTAATTGAATGTTGGTTATTCTATACTGATAAGTGGTAATCTGCACTTTTAATAGGTACAGTTTTACCTTATTATTAATATTAAACGAGAAATACTGTTTTGGCACTTATGAGACGTCGCAACAGTCAAACACATAATAATAATTGGCCTTTACATCTGATTATAGATAATTTATACAACGCAAGCAACTTTTAATCCATGCTATTTATGGCGATATAGTGCCCGGGACGTTGTTAGGTGGAGTAGGCTTGCCCAGCATCTATACCACCCTCCCAGCCTAGTCAGCCATGGCCAGAGGAAAGAACTAGTCACGTCTGAAACTAACTAAGCCGTGGGTTTCCTCACGATGTTTTTCTTTACCGTATGAGCGATATTATTTACGCACATAACTTTTCCACAAGGAAAAAGACATTGATGCGCGGTAAGCCAGGGTTTGGAAAACACGACCTACGGAATGAAAGTCGAGATATCTACCACTAGACCAACACCGCTACAAACACATAGCTTGTAATTATATAAATATAAGACCTGATGACACACATTTCCGATATCTCGGTTGTGAAAAATATATCCTAGATAAAACATCAGAGGCTTTACGATACCTAAGTTGCTGTGAAGATTTCCCCGTCACTTACAGTAACTAAGTTTACCGCAATTTCCGCTCTGAAACCAAGGATCTCATAGTTATTCTTGGTCACCTACCTACGAATGTATTCCTGTTAGTTTATTAAAGAAATAAAACCAAATACTATGAATTTCATATCTTTCATTATCCTAACATATGTTGTACTAGCTGCGCCCCGCGGTTTCACCCGCGTGAGTCCCGTTCCCGCGGGAATACCGCGGGATTAAAACAATCGCAATCGGTTCAGTAGTTTTTGCGTGATTGAGTAACAAACATCTAAACATACAAACACATACCTTTTCACATTTATAATAATTAGTAGGATTAACTTTGTTTCCGCTGCAATTCTATTTAATAAGTAAAGAAAGAGTAATATGTATGTGTAAATATTCGTTGTCTGGTATCCATAGTACAAGCCTAGTGCTTAGGTTGGGGGCTAGATTGAGCAGTGTGTAACGTCGCGCTTATTTATTTTATTTATTCATCTTACCATAAATAGAAAAAAGGCCTTTAACGACGTTTTACTACTTAATAAAAGAACCGGCCAAGCACGTTAATTTATAAAGTGTTTAATAACACTTAAGAAAGTCTGCTTTTGAAAAAGTGCTTACAAATTTTTTAACACTCAACGGAATCTGAACCAGCGACTAATGGTAACCTGAACCATCGCGTTAGCGGCTTACCTGTCTAAGCGTATTCCGCCAGTTTTAAAAAATACACATTGATGGAAACATTGATCTCAAATTAGAAAGCTATTTTTCAAAAGTAATATCAAATCTGATTAATTATGTGATGCTCCACAGAAACCCCAACATTCGTTTTGCTGAATTGTGCTTCAAATTGACTAAGTATATATTGGAAATAGAAATAGGTCTTCTTTGTATTCGAAATGCATATTTATTTTGATAAAAATTCCGAAGCCATCGAAGTAAATCATTTTAAGTACCTTAAGTATAGTTGCAGATAACGAGCGACCTTTCCTTCCTTTTCACTACATCATATATTTATATGATAAAATATTTATTTTATTGACATTATAGAAAAAGCAAAAAAGAACCTTAGACTTAGATAAAAAAATACTTTTCGTTCTGAATGTATCATTAAGTAGCTTTTTAAGATAAAAGTATTTACCTGATTGAAATTCAGTTACAATTTTTCAATTTTCCAGTTTCGAACCCGAAACAGGAAAACGTCCTAAAATATTCTGGAAGGTGATTTGAAGAAAATCGAGAAAAAAACGTCTAAGTTGGTAGATTACGACACGCAACAACTGCAGGTGAACATAAAAGAAAATTGAAAATAATCGCCATTTTTCTTATTTTTTATAAGCAATCACAACTTATTATTGAGCATAAGCAATCACAACTTATTATTGAGCATTGCCGCCGCCTGTCGTTTTCCTATTTTTACGTGAGTGTGCTACATCTAAGACCAAATTATAACTTTCCAAACCTTACAAAGTGCACAATATCTGAGGCAATCTAGGAAAGATTGCCTCAGATACCGACAACTTATTCATAAACAAACAATCAAAACTGTAACTCCGGTTTAAAGTTATGGATGGACTGTTTATTTGTTACTTTGACTCTCTATAACAAGCCAATTTGAACACAACTACAAGGAAACAATTGAATTAAATATATGCAATAAATATTTAGGAAATACCTTATAACTGTTTCAAAACAATGATTCAAACTTATCAATTGACAGTCAAGTGTTAATAAAAATCTGCAGTTGCCGCATGCCGTAGCTCCGTTCGCGTATCCAACTAACACCTACGACGAAAAAGTTAAACTTAATGTACCTTTTTATAGGGCGTTAACCTCTTGTCTATTAACGTCAAGTATCAAATAAGTAAAGGCGAATTTGAAACGATAACACTTAAATATAATACCTATGTAGGTTTTTCCACTTTATTATAGATAGGTACTATATTTGGTCATACAATTTTATTTTAAAACACACAGTACCTATTTACTGCACACAGATTTTTTATCCAAGCAAGAGTTGGATTTAGTATAGACTTAAAATGAAAATAAAGGCCAAACTATTGTTTTCCATGAAAGTGGAGTTATGTGGGTGAACCGCGCTGCACACATCTAGTTAGACTATAAAACAATGTTTGTTCAGAAGCTGAAAATATCTGGTTTTTTAAAATAAAATTTGGAACTACCAAATTTGACACTAACGACTAGGTAGGCGGAATAAAATTTGCAAATGGTTTGAACTGACAAGATCATTAAAACTTTATCCAGAATAATATGGGAAGTTTTACATTCTGAATACCTAAATAGGTTAGTATTTCAGACCCACTTATTTCCCGGAAACCTTTCAGATCAGCCGCAGAAATGGTTAGGTTAGGTTAGGTTAAATGCAAAAATCTTGTGTATATTAATTTCCATACAACGCGCTCCGAACAACAAAGTGAAGTCAATTTCAGTAATACTAAATGCATGAGTAAGCTGTTACTCGTGTCGATGTCGTACGTGTCTGTGGTACCAAATAGTGGCACAGAGGCGTATGACTAGAGTAATAGCTAGTTGTTTACTGAGCGCGGAAACGTATTACGCATACATTTAATATTACTGAAATTGACTTCACTTTGTTGTTCTGAGCGCGGTGTCTGGCAATTATTTAGTCGGAGGCAACAAATTCGTTTTGCTCCATTGCTTCTGCATATTAATATGACGTTGCAATCGTGACTTCGGCGAAACGAACGACGACGTCTGATGGAAATTGTGTACTTGCCTTTGTTAGGAAACATATTAAGGAAAACGTGATTGCTTTTCGATTAGCTTTTTTGCATTAAATAGTTTTCAGCTGGGCAAGGAAGCGTGTAGCGTAACATACTTACCTATTACATAATAAATTTGTTTTGATCTTTGGATTTAAGACTTCGATGATGATGAGATATCGATTCACCGAATTCGCAGGAATACTTACCTAAAAAATAGCGATAAAATATCTAACAAGGGAAGCTGGTCAAATACTGAAATATTTAGACAAAAATAGGTCACATACATGCATGATATTTTCTTAGAACGAAAGGGCTTTCGTATCATAAATATACCTATCTTTGAACACGGCTGCAAAGGAAACTGAAAAAGAAATAAAATAAATTATACCAGAAAAAATATTCTACGAATTAAGCGAACAAAATATTTATTTACTTAGGTATCAACATTCCTAAGGGACGTTGTATTTCCCAAGTTTCATAAGGGAAGGGCCGTATCCCGTATTTTTCGAGTGTTGTTACGAGTATGGGAATGTGTTTTTCTTTTTTTAGAAACTTTCACGTAGACCGTATTTTTTACTTTACATTCTAAAAGAAGCTTCTCATAAAAGTTGTAATGAACTTTTATGAGGAGCTAAAACCTACGTAGGTATACCTCCTGCGATTATGGTTTCATTCGTAAACATTATTTTACATTTATATCACCCTACACAGTAGTATTTCACAAATTGTAAAATATAACCAGGGAGCACCACCAAATGAAAGATACTTTTGAGTCACAAAATTATTTCAAATAAATATGCCCAAATGCCTAAACACCTTTTGTACCGGGTGTAGAGACTTTATTCTTCTTTTAAATTAAAATCATTTTGTCTGTTACACGTTGTACTTGTTTTTACTTCTTTAGAAAGTTATTCAGAAGTTAGTGAAAGAAAGCTCGTTCGTTCCGTTTTGTACCTGTGTACCACTGGTTCTTGGAGTTTCAACGAAAAATGCGGGTTTCAAATTATCATGTTGTTAAAGAAATTACTTTTTTTAATACATTACAAATATTACAATGTGTCGGGGTGTTTTGTTTGATCGGGGTTATCCCCTAGATATCCCGGAGAATATCATTTTAAAAAAGTTGCCTGTGTGTTTTAGCGTTCTAGGTTTCGTGCTGTTTACATAGGTACCATTTCATACTTGGTTGCATTATAAGTTTCGGTTTAGTATTTTAGAGTGAGAGGGTTTCGTGTCCCAGCGTATAAGCCTCGCGATTCAGAGGGGAAACGCCGCCTGTTTGCTTGGGACTTTGGGTCGAAGTGCCTTGGAGGATGACCGTATTTATTGATTTTATTTCGTTTTTTTTTATTGGCTGCTTAAGCTTCTTCCTATAATTTTGTAATTAATTAGTTATTGTTTTGTATCCATGGTAATTTTATGTTTAATTGATTTTGTAAGTTTATGTTTAATTTAATTAATGAGTGAGAGTAAAAATAAATAATAAATATTGCACAACATTAAATACAGCCCAATCTAGTCCCAAACTAAGCACTAGGCTTGTGCTATGGGTACTAGACAACGTATGTACTACATATTATACTTTTTTTTGTAAATGCATATTATTATCATACGTAAAAAGGCATCCAGATCAGATACAAATACTTATTTTTAAGGATATTTTGTACCCGGCGGGAATCGAACCCGCAACCTTCCACATTGCAGTCGGGTGTTCGCACGAAGCGCCACAGAGGTCGTCTCAAATATCACATAGAGTGACATTTGTAGGTTACTCTACACTAACTAAACAATAATCGAAATAAAGTCGTATCGAAGCTGTATGTTGTACTACACCGTAATTAGGCGGCCTCCTTACTTAATCAAAATTTAAGGTAGACAACAAAATACCAGTTAAAATTCAAATTAAAAAAAAAAAAAGTGCATTTATTTTTACGCCGACCTATCCTAAACAATGCCACAAGAGAAATGTTGGTCTCTGAAACATCATCCGTTATTTTTACGGTCGGTGAGTGAATTGTATACATTTACATTTAGTTTTTACAGCACCCACTTTTTAATAATAAAGGGATTAAACCGCTAAATCTAGGAACTCAAAATTTGACACAAATATTCCTCAGCATTTATAAGCAAACCCCTAAGAAATGTATTTTTGGATATACATCCCCATAGAGTTTTAAAATAGGAATGAAATACGATGGGATGAATCCTTTATTTATCCAAATTCATAAATTTACAATATTTATATAGGTACACCATCCTATCCTATCCTACTAATATTATAAAGCTGAAAGTTTGTGAGTATATGTGTTTGTTTGTATGTGTGTATTTATGTGTGTTTGTTACTCAATCACGCAAAAACT
This sequence comes from Idaea dimidiata, assembly GCA_949358125.1. Taxonomy (NCBI): domain Eukaryota; kingdom Metazoa; phylum Arthropoda; class Insecta; order Lepidoptera; family Geometridae; genus Idaea; species Idaea dimidiata. The sequence goes on from OX442328.1 coordinate 7,007,258, forward strand.
ACTGAACCGATTGCGATGAAACTTGGAATATAGGTAGCTGGATACCGGGAATAACACATAGACTACACATAGATTTTTATCCCGATATTCCCGCGGGATCGGGACATACGCGGGTGAAACCGCGGGGCGCAGCTAGTCATAAATATAAATAAAATAAAAAATTTGAAAAGGAGTCCCTAGGCATGGTACCCAAAATACTGGCTACATTGCCTCTTTGAATTGCAATACCTAATTATGATAGCCTTCATAATTACCAAATCAGATGATAAGTGCAGAAGAACGAACTCAACTAATTTTAGTAATTCGATAATGTAGGTAAATGTATTTATATTTATGTATTTGTAAATAACATCGCATTAACTAAAACTCAAATAAATTTGACTACATTTACTGCTTAGTAAGTAGTGCTACATACTTATCACCTAATAACTTTATTCATTTAATAGCTTTACGGGTGCGGTGACGTCGAAGGTATTCAATATTGATAAATATCATATCATATATCCAATTATTTGTCAAGGCAATTCCAAATCCTTAGGGTGCGTCATTCTCGCGGTTTCATGATGTGAAACCTCTGACTGATAGTGTACACATTCTTACAAAATAACTAAGTAGGTTTACCTATTGCGTTAACCTTTTCTATTGAAAATCTGCGTTGGGACTGACTTTAATAATATAAGATAATATTATTATTTGAGTTTGATTTCAAGCGTCTTCTAAGCGTGAATCAAAAATATAAATAACTAAGCAATGTATTTTAGAGCGATGTTGGTCTAGTGGTAATTAACCCAACTTTTACTTCGAAGATCGTGGTTTTACATCCCTGCGGCCACGCACTAATATCTTTTTCTTAAAGAAATATTTATGGGCGCTATTGACATCGCTCGTACGGTAAAGGGAAACATCGTCACGTAAAAGGGTCCAGTTGTATATTTATTATTTTTATTGGTTTGACCGAATATCCTCGGCATAGTATAGAACTATCCTATATCTTCCGGAGGGGGTCGTAAAAGGCGACCAAGGGATCTGGGGCGACAAGCGAACCTCAAGTTCTCCCCGCGCGATGAAGCCTTCTAGGGATCAACTCCTTGATCCCAAGACGGATTCAGGCATCTGGTGGGCCGTATAACCATATCAAAATTTATTTGTAGCATGTATGAAAGGATGCAACAGGGAACATCGCTCTGATAAGGAATTAGTAGTTTAAGTAGTATTTTTTTTGCTCAAGTCTTAGGGCGAGGTTTTGCGCTGAAATATCCGAAATCGACCTTTGTTTGATTTAATGGTACATAATCGTAAACTAATTTTTGGTCGGATAAAAATATATGTCGTATAGTTTAAAAACCTAATGAGGAAACATTCGGTTAAAAACAAGATTTAAGCAACTTCGCTCGATAAATAAAATCTCAGAAAACTGATTTTTTTTTTTGTATTTTTTCGTATTTGTTTGCAGAATATTGGACTTTTATTTATAAAAAAAAGTAAAATCGTTGGTATTAACATTTATGAAGCACGTGTTTGGTTAACAATTCTAAAATATAAAATATGTTCGACAATTTGTTAACATTTATAATCTATATATATAAAAGAAAGTCGTGTTAGTTACACCATTTATAACTCAAGAACGGCTGAACCGATTTGGCTGAAAATTGGTAGGGAGGTAGCTTAGAACCAGGAGAAGGACATAGGATACTTTTTATCCCGATAATCCCGCGGGATCGGGACTTACGCGGGTGATAACTATTTATTAGATGAATATTTGCATAGGGATAGTTTAAATGATGGAGAGTAATATAGGATACTTTTGATCCAGAAAATCCCGCGGGATCAGGACTTACGCGGGTGATAACTATTTATTAGATGAAAATTTGAATAGGGATAGTTTAAATGATGGAGAGTAACATAGGATACTTATGATCCCGTAAATCCTGCGGGATTTGATCCCGAAAATTCCGCGGGATCGGGACTTATACGGGTGATAACTATTTATTAGATGAAAATTTGCATAGGGATAGTTTAAATGATGGAGAGTAACATAGGATACTTTTGATCCCGAAAATCCCGCGGGATCGGGACTTACGCGGGTGATAACAATTCAATGAATGAAAATCGACACAGGGGTAGGGTAAGTGTTGTAGAGTGGCATCATCATCATCGTCATTGATCGTCATCCATCGTCATTAATCGTCATCCATCGTCATCGTCATCCTTCGTCATCGTTATCGTCACCTACTGATGAAATACAAACTTTACCTTACTTCACCTACCTACCGCAGTGCAAATCTCTACACTTAAACGGACGACTAGGGAAGTTCAATGGCCGACCGTTTAAGTGTGGATTATTGCATTGCGGTAGGTAGGTGTTCGAACAACGCGGGTTCGCAACTTGCGCGGGTGAAACCGCGGGGCGCAGCTAGTATAATATATATATATCAAATATTCTCGCATTCTGTTATCTGGTGTCGTCCAACGTAAAAAATATTTTAACTCGGTACTGCAAAAGGCCCTTAAGCCTTCACAAACGACACAATACAATTTATCATGAACGGATCCAATGTAATGTTCCTGCTCAAATTGAGTCTTTTATCTTAACGTGAACGGAATTTCTATAGTTTATTGTTACACTAGTATTTCTGAGACATGAAAGCTTAGATTACCTTATTGTTGCATGTTTGGTACTTCTCCATAATTATTAATTAAAAGGTGGTCTCTCACAATAATAATTTATTGGTGCACACACACACCTTGATAACATAATAAAATAATTATTACTGTCTTGTGTAATTGACATATTGACATCAAAGTAAAATGCCCAGGGTGTAATAATAAAACAAACGGAGGGCCTGTCTCTAACAGGTTTTATCCTTCACGGACGTGTTTACGGTATTTTTAATTGAAAAGTTAAAAACTTAACTTTAGTTATACAAGATGAAACGGGCATGCCCTTTTAAGCCGAAAGTGGGTTGTTCTAGACATCTAGGCGAACAACTTTTGTTCTACGACTTTTGAAAATTCGAACTTTTTTTTTTTAAATTTTGGGTTATGGTTCACTAAAAAAACAGCTGCTTTTAAAAATAAACGTAACTGTAGTTTCGATTGTTGTCGACTAAACTAAATGAAAAGACAAGATAAGGTCAATGACCTCGAACTCTGAGAAACAACTGATTTTCAAGTAAACTTTAAACTTAAAATTTTCGAAAACTACTTCGAACTTCCATAAGTTGTTCGCCTAGACGTCTAGAACAACCCCCTTTCGGCTTAAAAGGGCTTACCCGTTACATCTTGTATATGGTATGCTAACTTTTTTGGAAATAATAATAAATATATAATCATCTGTAGCCTGGGCCCTACCCTGCTGCGGACGTACTTTTAGGTTAAGTTTTAAAATAATTTGCTGTTTTTGTACGAAGTTTAAATACATTTATCTATACTTAGGACCTGTAAATTTAATTTTGTAAATGTTCGTACTTAGATTCAACATTGTTTGTAGGTTTTGTAACGATATTCTACATTTTGTATTTAGTTTATTTTTACAAAAACTTAAATTTACGAATGAAAATAAATTTGTAAAAATAAACTTATTAAACATTTCCCCAGTTACATTGGAAACCATTTTGCGGGTTTACTGGTACTCAGTATTTTAATTTCAAACGTTATCTGCCGGATGGCTACTTTGCCGAAGTCATTCGCCCGAACGTCCAGGTCGTGCAATTACGAAATCGCATTTTGAAGTAGGAAGTATAATTTATGTACGTACCTACAGCCCAAAACATTAAAAGCATATTTTATTTGCCTATTGAGGTTATTCATCATAGTAATTCACGTTAAGAACCGTATATTGATTGAAAATATTATTAAATAACCAGGTACTTACCATTTTAATTCTGTTTTTTGTATTTCGCCAGTAATTTTAACTGGCTTTTTCACGAGACAGTATTGAATCTTTAAAAAAGCCACAGGTTTATAAATGGTAATACTTTTATCGTTTTTCAGTTACAATTTAGCTTATATTGAGATAACCTAACCAAAGGTAGATAAATTGATTCAATTGAATAGTGAAGAGTTTAGTCTGACAAATTAGATGTTGTTTTTTTAAGATAACTATAAAAAAATTGGAAATCTATATATATAATGTACTTATAATAAAATCGTATCTTAGCGGTGTCTGTTTTCGAAAGATATTTTGAAAAAACTATTTTTTCAGTAACAGAACCCATTTCCGTGTTTAACTTTATGTCTGTTTGTCAGTTTGTCTGTGCGTTTGTGCGCGCTAATCTCGGAAACGGCTGGACCGATTTTAATGAAATTTGGTATGCAGATAGCTTAAGACTTCGATTAACATATAGGCTACTTGCATTGCGGTAGGTAGGTGTAAGAACAACGCGGGATCGCGACTTGCGCGGGTAAAACCGCGGGGCGCAGCTATTATAAAATAAATCTTATTACGACTATATGTATCTTTTCTTTATTTTCCCTCCAAAAGTCTGTTCTATAATAAGTTAAATTGAACTGTCAAATTAACGTGAAATTCATTTTACAAACGGCATAATAACTTGTTGTAATTGTAACTGGAAAAAGAAAATGTTACAAGATTTTCTAAAGATACAATTTCTGCTTCGTTTCTTATCTATATTTAATGAGCTAAATTATTTATCATGTCAATAAATTTGTGTTATTAGTACAAACACCTGTAAGTAAATAGAGGGTTGTTGTTTTACGTTTTGATACATAGGTAGGTACAGTCGGTTGCAGTTGGTGTGTCTTCATTTATTAAGATACGAGTTTTTAGACTTATTTTTTGACTTAATCACTTATATATTATGTTTCTAAACTCCGGAAAAAATATTTATGATGATCGTTTTCAGCAAAATTACGAAGTAGAAATACTTATATAAAAATACACCTACGTACACAACTAAAAAATAAAGCGTAGGTTTAACTGGAAATGTTTTGTAATCCATTTAATTATAATATATACCTACCTATGTATGATTATCAACAAAATAGAATATTTTTGTTTGTAAATAACATTTCCAACAAAAAGCTCGACTTAAGACTAAAATTCTAAATATCTTCCTAAACATCATTACCTTTTAACGTCATTATTAACCTCCGACGGAAAAAGAGCTGTGTTCTAAGTTCGATTTTACCTTCAAATATTATGTAAATAAGTTAAGATACTTTGCGAGAACGTACTTCCTACACCTACCTAATTAGAAAAAGTTCGTAATTGATACAATTCTAATCACAACATTAGCATAATATCCGATTATTAAAACTCGTGTTCCTTAACTTTGTAATGTGTTTTCGATGGAAACTTACAATGTAAAACACTGGAAATATTCATGTTTATATTGAATCGTCTCTTTCACTATTCCCGTGTTATTTTGAATACCAATTAAATGCAGAAATGTAAACGATTGCTGTCAAAAAAGGAAATATTTCTAACTCTACAACATTAAAAAAAATATACATTTTTCTTCGGTTTCACAATGTTGACATGAAATTAAACTCATTTTTTCGGTTTTAATCGCGTTGGTTTTTAGATGTATCTAAGCACTTTTCCGACATTTCAAGTACATCTATACCTCCTAGAAAGATGTTCTCCTGGTCTACCCGTGAACAGGAAACGTGGAAAAACGTCGAAACGCAGGGCGTTGAAAAATGTTTAATATAAGCAACGCTATTAAAATCGAAAAATAAGATGAATTAAAAAAAAATAATTGTTCCTTTTTTCTTCTATTATGGACAAACTAAAGATTACACAAATTGAAAGACTAGGTATACCAACTAGACAACGTCATACTAGCTTTGTACTAACCAATACGACGACCTCTGTGGCGCTTCGGGTGAACGCTTGACTGCAATGCAGAAGATTGCGGGTTCGATTCCCGCTGGGTGCAAATATTTATGCTTAAAAATAAATATTTGTATCTGGTCTGGGTGTATTTCTAAGTATAATATGTATGTATTTACAAAAGAAAAATAAATATATGTAGTTTATCCGTTGTCTAGTCACCGTAACACAAGCTTAGCAGCTTACCATGGGGCTAGATGGCGCTGTGTCTTGGTCACAGAATTTATTTATTATTATTATTAATATTTTTTTTACTATTGATTCATAGGAACAATAGGAGAGAGGATCAAAATGAAGGCAAACAACACAGCCATGACCGTTCTGGTGTGCTCGCTGGCGTTGCAGTTTCTCACGATAGTTTTGGCCGCGCCTACCATGGTAAGTTTTAAATAATTACTCCGGTATTCAATAGTATCTTACTTCTTACTAATATTATAAACGCGAAAGTTTGTATGTATGTATGTGAGGTTGTTACTCTTTCACGCAAAAACTACTGAACCGATTGCGATGAAACTTGGAATATAGGTAGCTGGGGACCTGGATTAACACATATGCTACTTTTTATCCCGATATTTCCGCGGGAACGGAACTTAGCGGGTGAAACCGCGGGGCGCAGCTAGTATTATAAACACGAAAGTTTGTATGTATGTATGTATGTGAGGTTGTTACTCTTTCACACAAAAACTACTGAACCGATTGCGATGAAACTTGGAATATAGGTAGCTGGGGACCTGTATTAACACATAGGCTACTTTTAATCCATATATTCCGCGGGAACGGGACTTACGCGGGTGAAACCGCAGGGCGCAGCTAGTTGGTTATATACGAGTCATCTAAGACACTCCTGACATAAATGATAATATGGATTAAGTGTGGTTCTACTGACTATGATCAACAATAATATCTAAATAGTTAGTTGAAGGCAAGGGATCAAGGGCTAACACTTCAAAATAATTAATTACTTACTTACAAATTATTATTGAAACGTCATGCCTTATGTCATTGGCATGACGTTACAATAATTATAATAATGGATGCAAAGAATTGAGTCAGGTTTAGACATAAGAGGTTAGAAGGTGAATAGTGAACCGCCTGATAGTGATGCATTTCAAACTCGTCTCTGACAGACGAGCTTCTCCAGTTCCAAGTCAAACTGCTCGGGAAATTACTCACACACCTTTGAAAAAGTCGAAACGAAATTCGAACGTTATTGTTAGTCCACTATCTAGGTAATCCAAAAATGAATGTTAAAACACTTGTAAAATCTTGAAAGCCAAAACATAAAGTTTAACAAAATAAATTCGATCAGATCACAATATATTTGGTTAATATAGTACGAGATTAAGTTCTAGTTTTTCGTAAAATAACCAAATTAACGAAAAGTAATTCTATTTTGCAAATCGCAATCCGCCATTCTACGGTTATTTACCAGCCGCGGCTTCGAAACCATCTTAAATTGGATTGAAGCTGTATTCTACGAAATAATCACCAATGCTTGGAATTTACAGCTGCATTCAAATTTAGGTAGTTATAAATTCTGACTAGAAATTCGCCGACCGAAAGTATCTGTTACCAATTAAATTGCGAAAATCTAAAAGTAAATTTGGTAAGTGACGTATTAAATAAATATCTGCGACGACGTATGAAAATTTCCATAGTAATTTCCATTAAGGTATTTATACACCTACTCCCAAAATGTTGACTTCTCAATATGAAGTAAATACGCTCTATATTTACTCCCATGGCTCCCTAGGGTGTGAATTTACATTTATACGCCCAAAATACTTCTAGAGACAGGTATTGATGTATTGTTATCATCAATTGTATATTTCTGTATTATATTTAGCACTTCATAGATTCTTCAATTTTCCTGTTCAACACCATTATTAGTGACTTCAAATTTCGATTGAAAAAATAATGATATATAAAACGTTACATAAATATCGCACCAAATTAGCATAAATATAGAGTCATTTAACCTTTAAAAAGCAATAGGCAAGAAGTTGAAATTATTAAGTTACTAGCTGCGCCCTGCGGTTTCACTCGTGTAAGTCCCGTTCCCGTGGGAATTTCGGGATAAAAAGTAGCCTATGAAAAAAGTTACAAAGTCACATAATACAAAATGCGAAAACTATATATAGACTTATTTTCCGCATTTTCATTTATAATATCAGTAAGAAGTAAGGAGTAAGCTTTTACAAAAAATTAAGTTGCCTTTTGATTTTAAAACACAGTTAAAATTAGATTACTTTTACCACAAACATGTTAAAGGAAGCTCATTAACCGTCACATCAAGCTTTTTGTGGTTAATTAATTGTAATGAACGTTGCCCATCTACATTCAATTAGTACCTGTCTACAACAATTAGGGGACCTGCAGACCATGTTATGTGGTTTGGTTTGATACACTGAATTCTAACGAATCACACGATTGATTCGTTTCATAGAGTGTAATTTGTGTAAAATCAGAACATGATTTTTAAACTACCTGCCCCCCATGGTTTCATCCGCGTTTTTCTTGATCCAGTGGAAATCTGGGAAGTTTCCAAGAGTGACTTGTCGAGTCTTTTATTTAAACATTTTTATATTAAATATGTAGAAACAAATCTACAAGACTATATTTTCCAATCTATTTAAAAAAAATAGTTATTACATAATACATGTCAAAATACAAAGTCAAAATAAAAATTATTACAATGTCAAACTTAAAAGTAACTTAAACCTAATCAAACAATCCGCCCCGAATTGTACGAGGCGCAAAGGTACCCATAACGCTGGCAGCATTGCCGCGCTGTATGGCAATCGCCAGCCTTTGCTCCAGGTACGAACCGGCGCGGGGGTCACCTGTTCTATTTAATACACTTCAAACACTTTGGAAATTTTTAAATTTGGATGGTATCATGAGAAACTTCTCTTTCCACTGGTGTCATGATGGTGCCACGAGCCACGAATATATTCCAAAGTTTTCTTCAAACGTGCCATGCTTGCCGAGTTAATTTTCAATATATCAATATACTTACTTATTAGGATTCAGACTAGTTTTAAAATATATTTTAAAGATAAATGAGTATTCTAAAATTAAACTCCGCAGCAACGGCGACCGACTCATCCTTTTGTCCTAAAATTATAATTTACAACTTAGGTCTAGTCTCATCAGTCTACCTACCTACAAACTGTAGGTACCTATATGTAGGCATGAATAGTACCTACCTACTAAAAAATAGTAAGATATGTAATAAGGGACCTCAATTATAAATTGTAGAAATGATCCTCACTTAAGTACCACAAAGGCGTCTTAGAACATGACTAAAAAGGCTTTGCAAAGAGCGTCTTATGTTACTTATAAGTTAGGTACTTTGTATGTAATTAGAATTTACCTGAAGTAGTCACGGTCTGTTTTACGCAATAATTATGAGTTTAAGAGATCCCTGACCACCTTTTCATTTTCATTATAAGTACAAATTTAGAAACACTGAAGTTAGTAGTCTATTCTAAAACAAAGCGACGAATGTTTTATTGTATGTATTATGACTTAAAGAACATTTTAAATTTTATGTAGATACCTATAGTTTTCTTGTCATTTATTAGTATTACGCTGGGATGATTAATATTAGACCGTCACGAACGCCGGCCGGGTCCAAGCTTCGTTGTCCATTGCTCGGCCGCCACTACTCGGTTGCAACAGACAAGACGGATCGACTGCTCGCCGAGCAATGGACAACAAAGCTTGGACCCGTGACGGTCTAATATAGAACACTGTGCTCTACGACGAAAATGATAAGATGCGGCACCGAGGTAGACCTATCTATCTACAGTAATATTCATAGCCTCTCTATAATAAACAAAAAATACTTAATTCTGTCTGATTTTGGGATAAACTATAAGAAATAATTAAATATTCGTTTTGACTAAACTCAATTTATCTTCTGTTATGCCACATTCGATTGAAATGAAACTCACGCGAAAAAATGAGTTTCTGTTTTTACTAAACTTATTTAAAAATGTATTTCGTGGTACTTATTTAATTTGAAAAGTTTGACAGAAACAAATAACTTATAAATAATACCTCTAAGGACTTTTCCAACCCCCATTCCTTTAATAAGATCCGAACTTTTCACATAATTCTTGGCCGACTACATATATCACGATTTTCAAGATTACTACCCCACCTTTATCACATTTTTACCTGTTGTACTCGCACTAATACTTTATGGACTTGAGAATTCAGAGATTTTTCAAATCAATACCTGCTTCCTACGGTGAATGAGAATGGGAAACCTATATGCCGAAGGCGTAGGAAATACGCTTATCCGGAGTATGCTCCCGATGCGTCTTAACTGCCTAACCCCTCTAAGAAGAGGCCTTTGCAGTTGGTACAGTGGGACAAATTAGCAAACCAACTAAAAAATCAGACTGATTAGATACCAGCGGAATACCTACCCTATATCACCACTTTTTATCCGAATAATTTTAAAGAAAAACTTTGTTCTAGGATCAAGAAGATGAACCGGTAGAAAATTCACTGGTAGCCAGACCGGACAACGATCAGTTATCAGGGCCTTGGGATGCAATCAACACGGCAGCGCTTCGCAAAATTCTTATGCAACTTGATCAGGAAGACAGGTAAAGAACAAAGCACATTTTTATCACATGCAGAAAGTTGTGTAGGTATATATATTATGTATCTGCAAAAAATGACGGACAACTACAATTTTTTTATGGATATTGGACGTTGCGTTTTTCCTTTGGGCCCTGCCATACTACCCTTAGTATAAAGAGTTATTTTCATTGTTGCTGAATGTCACATACTCCGTCTTAAACGATGTCCTTATTCTGCAGGAATAAATTAATTAATGAATAATGATTATTCATTATTATATAAATAAATTATTATTATTTATTTATGTTCCTTCTCCAAGGTCTCATCTATCTCCATACCAAAATTTACCAATATCGGTCAGTGATTTAGATGTGAAAGCGTAACAGACAGACAGAGTTAGATAATATTAGATTAGTTAGAAAACAATGTTCCTAAATATATAACGATTTACTTATTTTCCGGAGCCTACTTTTGAACGCAGTAGGAAAAACTAAGCTACCCATAAAAACACAGTGTTTCTAGGCTAAATGTAAACTGCAACTGTAACTAGTTAGCAGAGCATTCTAGGTAATTAGTGTACAACACGGTCTTGTGTTACTTTGTGATTAGCCTGCTTGTTTGTGAGATAACCGGACCTAACGGATGCGGCTTGGTAGTTCTACGAAATGGAAATACACGGAATGAACCATTCTCGTAAACGAAAGAATAAGGGAAATAAAAGAACAATATGCAGTTAGTTGCAAAGAAAGCAATTGCTCCTCTTTGCAAATAAAATGAATTTTAATATACTCGTAAATTAATTTATTTATAAAATTAAATAAATAAAATAAATTAGAAAAACAAAATAAAATAAAATAAAATTAGAGAAAATAATAATAATAATAAATTTCATTTATTTCTTCCACAAACAAAATAAAAAAGAAATACAACAAAGAAAAACCACTATCTAACACTAATTACAATGTTAGGTAAATTGAACTTAAATAATTTATTTGTGGGAGAACTGGAGCCTAAACTAAGCCAAGGCTTGTATCTTAGGACTCCAGGACTCGCCCTCACAATTGGCGTAGCAGATTGTAATGTACTGAAGAAAGAATTTAAGTACAACACAAAACTCACTAATTAGTTAATAAATACTATTATTTGATATACAGATCGTCATATAAAATAAAGTTAATAAAATAACGTTAAGGGTGAATTAAATAAATGTATATGCGTAGAAAATGGATAAATACAATAAAATATTACTAGTTTAAAATTGATAGGAGTACATTTCCTTTTAACTAACAAAAATAAATAATAAAATAATATATATAAATTTAGTAAAAATAAGTATATTTAGTGTTTGTGATTAGTGAGTCTGACTATAACTCACAGAATTATATCAAATAGTGATTCTGTATCATTATAAGTAAGATTAAGCAACCATCTTGTTGTCTTTTTCTTACATTCTGAACTGCTAGTTTGGTAGTTGCTAATTTCTCTATTAATCATATTATACAGTCTGGGACCTTGAAAACAGTAAAATCTTTGAGTAAACTTTGTCTTAGTAAAGTATGTAGTACATACATTGTGGGAGCATCTGGTGTAACTTTTTTGATGATTAAACAAAGACTTATCTGTATGTTGTCTAAGTATGATTGATAGGACATATAGTTGCCTTACAGAGAGAACTTGGGTCTCTCTATAAAGTTCATCAGTAGGATGCAACCTGGGTTTAAAAAATGCAACTTTCAGTATAAGCCTCTGGGCTCTCTCTAGTTCTAAGATTTTGGTTTTAGCCGCCCCTCCCCACGTTGACACACAATAGGACAGAATTGACTGGACTAAAGCAGAATAAACCACTTTCAACGTTTTGACATCGGCCACATGTCGGAGTTCTTTAAAAATGTATGTAAGTTTACGAACCCTGACACAGAGATTAGAAATGTGTTCGTGGAAAGATAGGTGACTGTCAAGTGTCACTCCTAAGTATTTGATACTCTGTGTTTGCTGAAGAGATGGACAATCGCAATCCGATTTCGGGGGATAAGAACAATGATGAGCCCGAATACCCAAATGTGCCAAGGAAATTGAAGAACGTATAGAAAACAAAATGTATTTAGTCTTAGAAGCGTTTAGTGTCAGAGAATGAGCCGCAAGCCAATGACAGACCTCACTGAAACCTTTTTCAGCGAGAAAGAATACTCTCTCCCAACTGTCAGCTACAAAGGTCAATGCAGTGTCGTCAGCATACGACAAAATTTTACATCCGTCAATATTGAGTTGACTGAGCTCATTAATGTAGCAGATAAAGAGGGTAGGACCGATAATACTTCCCTGTGGCACACCGAGGGTAGTGGGAAGCTCATCGCTTACATGTTTCCCAATCCTAACACATTGTCTACGATTGGTCAAATAGTCAGCAAACAATTCGAGTTGTCTTCCTCTTATACCCAAACCTTCAAGTTTGCAAACAAGCGTAGAGATACAGACGGTATCAAATGCCTTGGCTAAGTCAAGGAAAATAGTCAGACATTTTTTATTTTGGTCCATACTTTTCACTAAATAATCCGTAAGATTATGGACAGCCTCATCAGTTGATTTGCCTGTTCTAAAACCGTACTGTGTTGTGGAAAGTAAATTATGCGTTTCCAGATAATTTACTAATCGCTTATTAATTATTCGTTCAAAGATTTTGGATAAAGAAGACAAAATGGAAATGGGTCTGTAATTGTTTACACATTCAGTATCCCCGGTCTTGAAGACATATGATCGATTTTTTAAGTGAGTTAGGAAACTTTCCTGCCTCAATGCACATATTTATGAGATGGGTAATTATTGGACAAAGAATATCTACGAGATGTTGTAATAATCTGGAGGATATACCATCCCAACCTGGGGAACAATCACCTTTAAGGTTCAAAATCGTATTCCTAGTTTCGGCATTGTCTACTGGAAGAAGAACAAAAGAACTGCACGGAGCAGTATCTTTTGTCTCACCCACAAATTTTGGAACCAGAGGTATTTTCTCAGCGAGCTGTATACCCACCTGAGAAAAGAAACTATTCACGCTGTTTACTGAAGCTAACGGGGTACCTTGCGTTTGTAATAGTTCTAATTGACATTCTGCTCTCTTATTGTTATAGTTAGTAATATTTTTAATAGAATTCCACATTTTCCTTGTATCATTTTTTGCTAAGTTAAGCTGATTACGTTCATATTGCCGCTTTACATTCTTTAAAGTTCTGTTGCAAAAATTTCGATATCGTTTGTATGTTTGATTCAAGATATAATTATTTGGATCTTTTTTAACCTTTTTGTTCATCATATCCCTATTTCTTATACAACGCAGTAGCCCAGTAGTGATCCAAGGTTTAATTATGATTTTTTTACGTGGGCACCTACTAAGTGTTGAGTTTCGTAAAGCCAATTCAGAGATCGATTTTATTAAATAGTCAAGAGAATCATTAACATCACTAATACTGTAAAAATTATCAAAATTAATTTTTTTGCTATCCAACAATATTCCATTCCAGTCCAGTTTAGTAACTTGTTTGGTAATTTCACGCTTTGGGTGTGCCCTATTATTTTTATATTTTAAACAAAACAAAGTAGCCTCGTGGTCTGTTACAGATGTTTCTAGCTTAAAATTGAATGAGGCTAATTTAGTTTTAACAATAACATGGTCCAAGCAACTGTCACCCCTAGTGGAAGCATAGGCAGCAGGCGCCAGACCATGGTAGGTCATTATGTCTAAGTACGTATTACTCGCATCTTTATCTGTATTACGTTTATTTATCGAATTCAATATATTAATGTTTACGTCACCCATTAGAATTATATTTTTAAAATGTTTTAGGCTTTCAAGTAACTTTGATAGCGACTGTAGGAAAACATCACAAGTTTTAAAAGCACAGGGTCTGTAAACAGCTATAATAACCGTCTCAAGCCCCATCCCTATCAATAGACAGTTTGCCTCTAATATAATCGAAGATTCTTCCACTTTCCAATTATATCTTTTATTTTTTAGATACACTACCAAGCCATCATTTTGGTTATAAATTCGCATGGTTTTATATGCTGTGTAGCCATTTAGTTGCGGTATGTTTTTTACACAAGAAAGCCAGCATTCCGATAAAATAATCACATCACAGTCGAAGTTTAGTCGAGATGACAATACCGGGATTTCATTAAAATTTCGGCCTATACTACGTATGTTTTGATGAATAATTTTTAGGTAGGATATTGGATTTTGTAAATATTTGATACATTGTTCTGGGCCGCACGTAATAGACACAGCGATGTTATTCTCGTCAATATGATTCAATAATTCCTTAGTCGAGTCGAATGTAAAAAGTAAAACGGGTCAAGGTCAAGATAGCAAGTCTCTCATTTGATTGATATGACGCGTGCGCATCGGTCGCTCTAAAGGTTCGAAAAAAGTAAATTATCATTAGTAATACTCCAGGGCAGTTCTCAAAAGTTATTTTATACGTAAAAATTGCAAAACGTAGTGAAACAACGGCTACATTTTGAAAGTGTTGTGTTTTTGTGATAATAATATGTTGTGTTAGTGAATATAGTATATTATATTGTGCTACTGATAAGGAGACAATAGTATAAGAAGAAAGAATTCGATATTTTAATACAAGGGACGGTAGTTTTCGCATTTGACGTAAATAAGGTTTGATACTTATATTAACTCTTATAAGCAGGCATTCCAACGATAATAGTCAAACAGTAGCAGACATTTTGGATAAATCTTCATCACATTCAATACGTATCGCTGGGGTACCGTCTTTTGTTCTGAGATAGATCTTGCCATAAGCTGACCAACAAGAATAAAGACTATGTTTTTTAACAAATTCTCTTGACAGAAAGAACAATCGGCGAGTCGCCGCTGTTAGACTTTCACATACGTATATGGGTCTGGGGGTTCCGTCTATATTAATGTGGCTAGTGTTTAACTTTTGCCCCTTATTTTGCTTATTAAACTGTGATACCGACCTAAGTATGTTTTCTTTAGCAGACGTTGAATTGAACTCCACAAGGATAGGTCCGGTTTTTTCCGATTTAGTTTTGATTCGGTATATGTCTTTTATCTCGTTCTTCTTAATTGTACAGTTTATGACGTTACCCAAGGTCTCCATTATTGTAGAGAGTGTTTTATCGTTTTCTTGTTTTGAAAACGGGATGTTACGCAGTTCTATAGTACAAGCCTTAGATTTTCTTTCAAGTAACTCCACTCTATTTTCCAAGGAATTGATGCGGTTCTTATGAACACAGTTTTCTTGTTTAAGAATTTCAAAATTTTGAAGTAGGACGTCGTATTTATTTGAAAAAAATTCCAGCGATTTTTGCATTTCTAGATTTTGTGTTCTAATGTTAGACATCTCACTCTCCAATTTATTGAAGTTCATAGTTTGTTGGAGTATCACATTATTTATAAGGTTTTTTAATTCAGAATTAGTTACCTCCGTTATCTTCCGTTTTCGTCCGGCCGTTTTTGCTGACATATTTTGCGAGTCCGATTCTGAGTAATCATCAGAATCCTGTATAGTTCTCATTTCCGTGATCATTACTTTTGCCATGGAGTTTGAAGGAGTGTGGTGAGTCGACATTATTTAACAATTAAGCAAAAAGTAAATAAATATAAAAGGCAAGAGTGTACGTCAGCACTAAGCCAAGGGCGAGGGTAGAATAGAAGAAAATGGAAGTGACTCCCGCTCCGGCTTGTTTCTGGGGCAAAGGTTAGCTATCGCTTTACAGCGCGGCATAATGCTGCAGGGAACATTTGCACCAGGAACAATAAGGGGCGGGTTATTTGATTAATTAGTTTTTGTTTTTATTATTTAAAATGAAATTTACCTATCAATGCAATATTTAATTATTTATTTACGAAAACATTAAAATTTATAAGTACTAGATGATTGTAATGAATTTAAAGTATTTTTATTCTTCAATTAGTTGAGTTTCAATTGTTTATTAGATTATAGAAACTGCTAGTTTGGTTTCCACGACACAAATAACCCTATCGTTATATTTTTGGATTTGCGCTATTAATTGTAATACCAAGTTTTATCGGTCATCGTTTATTAAAGACATCAAACTTACAAAAAAATGATAGAATTTGATTGCTGCAGAGTCAATTTGTATATAGAAAAATTGCTTTAGCCTAATGAATGATTAAAACCCTTGAATGATTAAAATGAATGATTAAAACTCTTAAGCTCGCTTGGCGCAGTTTCTTAGCGCATTCGACTAGAAAACGAGAGGTCGCAGAAACATTGAACATTGAATGATAGCATTTAATTTTAAAACAACAACATTTACTTATTAGGTTTCAAAACCCAATAAGACCAGTTGGTAGTGCAATAACTTGGAAAACGTATCAAAATAAATAGGTAGTTAAACATTATTATTATTATGTAATGAGACCCTAGTTACTGCGAAACGTTTCTAATTAAGTTTGTTTCGTTCATGAAATGCAATTTAAAATAATAATGTAAAATTGAAACCTTACAACAGTGACACGTATCTGATTGTATAGTACTCATTATGCAATACGTGCAATGACTTTACTTCTTCCCTCTCGATTATCGTCACAAAGCTAATTAAAAAAAACTTTATTTTGACGATTGCTCAACTGTTGATAATTTTGCAAGATATAAATACTAGCTGAGCCCCGCGGTTACACCCGCGTATGTCCCGTTCCAGCGGGAATATCGGGATAAAAAGTAGACATTGTGTTATTCCAGGTCTCCAGTTACTATATTCCGAATTTCATCGCAGTCGGTTCAGTAGTTTTTTACGTGTAACAGTAACAAAGTCACATACATACATAATTATATACTTTAGCGTTTATAATATTAGTAAGATATTACATATACCTACAACTCAACCCTTTATACAATCAGCAAATTGAAAAAAAAAACTAGATACATGATGATGATTTTAAAAACCGTTTTTAAATTTAACTTACTTTTTTTTAAGAAAAATAAACTGAAAAATATATCTTTATTTTGTTTACCTCTCTCTGGAGCTTCATCATTTGGTGTCTTGATGAAACGAACACCTACATATCTATACAAACATATTTTTCGCACAAGGTTACAGCAGCGTACCTAATGTTATTATGGGGATGTTAACGTAATCCATTACCGGCTTTTGCCTTTATTATTGGCTACAACACGAAGGATCAAGCTGATTGATATACATAAAATAATGGTCTCTTTCCTTTCCGAATTGGTAACTATAGTACACACCTATTACTTGCCTATAGCTTTATTTAACTATGCCTTTGAGACTGACATTCCTACTACATTAGTATTACGATTACGTTTGTAAGAACGAGTACTTAACTTAAGAGGGTAATCCTCGAGTTTTCGTGTTTTATTAGTTACACAAAATTGTTTTTGGAAACAAAGGATACATCGAGACGCTTCACTTTGAACGGCAACGTGTCCTCAGTTATAGTACACTGGGTACAATTGCAATAAAAACCAAATTAATTGTATTTTAAGTCGTTTTTAAATATTGGAACTGTCCCAAAGGTACCACATCAGGAATCGTACCCTCTTAATTTGCAAAAAAAAATAAACAAAGTTCATTTGTTGGTCTTTCTTCCATTGCTCTCGCTTGTATTTGTCACAAAACAAACATTTTAAGCTGTCACGCACATCACAAACTAATGCTTATAATCTCCACTAACCAGAGTTGGCCTTTCGTGTGGCGGCCAAGCTGAAATCCTCTGAAATAGAAATATCTGTGTCACAGCTTACAAGTAACGTGGAAATATGATAGCCGAATACAGAAAGACTACTTAAAATTTGAGGCGTACTTACATATTTTAGCAGCTTCGAAATTTGAAAATAAATATGGATTTTTATGAGTTTCATAGTTGCTACATTGTTTAAGAAGAACTCAAATTTTGAGTAGAGTTTCTGTATTCGGTATCAAAACTCTGTCGTCAATTTTTTAGCTGAATGTCGCTCCTGACTAAACTAAGTTAGTTTAGCTTAGCGCCGAATAGTTGAGACAGGTTTGAAACATAGCTGGCATTATTTACTGTGACGTATAGACGTATATATTTAAAAAACGTAATAGAAACCTACCTAAAATGGAAACCATTCTAATCAAAGCCATTTTAGAGCTCCAGTGCGGGTTCCAACTGATCTAACCATCGATAATTGGCAGACTATATTTACAGACTACGAGAAGTTACCTTGATTGATTTAATTGATTGGAGAGACCACGACAATCAAGAAATGTTAGCCGTGGACGTATGTGGGCAAGTGGCCATGTAGGTGTACACTGTTCAAGATGTTGACGAAACAAATTGTCCATTTTAGTTGAATCCTAGACGTTATGCTGGGCCTGTACCTTTTTAAATAAGTCTTGGGAGGAAATATACTCTTAGTATGTCCTTAAGTTTTGTACATACTTAGAAATTATAATAAGTACTTCACACAAAACAAACCGCTTGATTGGCTCAGCAAACTAAAGCGATACACATTTAGATAAATAAATAAATTGGACGTTGCACCCACGATTTTAAGGTTACATAGCTTTTTTTTTCAATACAAATACCTACTATTAAACATCGGGGTATTTAACATGTATAAATTTGTAAAAAACCCCATGTGAAAGCCCCAGTATTTAGTGATATTGTAGTCAAATATTTGTACCTGGTGCAAAGGCTAGCTATTAAACCATACCACGCAATGCCGCCAGTGATATGAGTACCTTTGCGCCGGGTACAATTCGGGGTGGGTTGTTTAATTAAATTTCAAATGTATATTAATTTGACATGGTTGTATTTATTTCGACATTTATACATATAAATAAATAAATCGTCTAAACTACCGTTGGGCCCAGTTGACTATTATCAAATTCGAAAGGGTACAAGTGGTCCCTGGTCCCAGTTTTGAGGTGGACGACTTCATCCATAACTCGAATAAATTTAATTATTATTTATAGTCAAACCTAAGAAACTATAGGTACAAATAAGGCCTGTGTTGTGAACAAGGAACTTTTTCAGGATGGTGCGAGGAGCTCGTTCTTGGCCGCCAGCGGAGCCCCGCTCTTGGGGCCTACGAAACATCGACGGACGCATCGCCCGACAATGGCGCACTGACAAACGGCAGGTCCGCTTCCGCCAATGCTACTTCAACCCCATCTCTTGCTTCAGGAAGTAAATGACCCGGCATCATAGAGCATAAGTCTATCAAGTTACTATAAAATATTACGACTTGAAGCGCGCTATCTAGCTACATTGTTTTAATATTTGTTTACAATTTTACGTTCTCTTTAACCTCCTAAGACCCAGAAACAATTCGATCGAAATGGGAATATCAACCTTATTGCCTCTGAGTTTACATAAATAGTGAAAACACAGTTTACTTAATAGTTGGAGCGCCTCGGCGCTGTTATAGAAGTTTAATGTACTTCTTTGGTATGGTCGTGGTCAAAAGTGCAGTAGTCATCTAAGTATTGGAAAATACACCAATTTATGAACAGATGCTAGAAATGTGCAGGTGTAGACGCTTTAGCAAGTTGGTTGGCACCTTGGTATACTTACTTACTATTTCGTAGTATGCCTTGCACAGAGCCGAGTAGTAAATTTTATCGAAGTACGATACTTGCTTAGGGTCGTGTAGTCAATTGCCTATACCATAATTGATGAGCTTTTGAACTTATGGCCTTCGACTGTACATATTCTTAAAAAATATTTTATCTCAAGATAGTATGAGACAACCAGCCCAGCCATACTTCTTGAGATCGAATTTTTAAACTTATTCATTTTTGAATTGGATTGCCCAATCATGCGAATGGAAAATTTGTAAATAACATAAAGTGCGTAAAAATAAATAAAAAAATTAAAATATTTTGATATTTATTATTGTTAGAAAGTAATGTGTATTGTATGTGCTTATCCACTTTTTTTATGTTTCGTTCGAGTTGCTTTTTATTTTAGCATTTTAAAATGCCAACTTGATGTGATTCTCGATCAAGAGGCTATGTAAATTGTCAAAACCTCGGACGTTTAAGAATGCTAAAAATAGTCAAAAAAATGCGATTAAAACCAACTAGGTCCACCCGTTGCTGAGAAAATCGAGTGCAATGCACAGACAGACAGTCCCTAGTATTAATTAATTCCGAATCAGCGTCGCTGAAATTGAAGAAAAATGTACTTATTAGTGTTATATTAGCGTTCAAAGTTAAAAGCAGAAGGAAAAGCTATTTATATATTACTAGGCGCTCTAAACATCAATAAGCTCTAAAAACTGTCAAAATAATCTTGTGTGTCTTCTTTTATTCGTACTTGTATAGATGTGGTGTAGTGTGGTGTGGCTCACCTAGTGTTTGAGTGTCAGGGTAACCCTAAGGATTCTATTACTGCCTTTATCTCCAACATGCGGAAACAGAGCCCTATGTTCGATTGTATTCTTAATTGGATTTAGCGTTAATTTTTCAAATTTCTAGATAAAGAATAAAAAATGTATTAACATTACCGAATTAAATCGTCACAATCTTTAATAAGAAATCAAACTTTCAAAGGTTTTTTTTTTTAATTTAGTTGCGTTGGATTTTTTTCATCGAAATTTTTTATCAGTTCAGATCTTTTATCAGTAAATTGGACAGATATCTCTTAGTTAAATACATTTTGAAATGTTCTGATGCAAGTCGTCCATACCGTCGACAATTCAATTAAGTATGTGAAAGGCAATGGGTATGGGAACATAAATAAGGTATATTTATCACCCTCAATAAACACGGCACAGCTGTTCACACACTTCATTACATTTAGAAGTCGCTATCGAACTAGGAACTATATAGTTAAGTGGAAGAACTCTTATAAACAACTTCGTAATCTATAAATTCGACGTTTCCTTCCCTGTTTCGTAAAGTTTTATCTACCCTGCCTGGTTAAAGCGCACTCATAAGTCTCGGTAGAGGCGCGTCGCCATAGCATCGCGATGTCTATTGACATCATCACGGCATAAACGATAAAGTGCTAAGTAAATGGTTTGTGTCCCGATAAATAGGGTAGTGCAGCCACTAAGGAAGACGGATCTGAACTTGTCTTTCTAACTTCTAGCTGAGGGTGCTATATCTTAGACCAAGTCAGCACTTATATCTAGTAAGGTAGTGGTTAGACGTTAAACCAATCAATTATAAAAATAGTTACAATTTAGACAAATTAATAAAGTTGTTTCAGTCGTAGCACGCTTCAAAGCTAAGTCAGTATTTATTTTTATTTTTAAATTAATTTCCTACTGCACTGACGGTCCCAAATGTGCTTTTTGTTTACTTTAATTATAATAATGTATGTAAGTTATGTACTTAAGTAAGATCTTTCCAGTTGGTCTCGTTTAAACTATAAGTACATAAGTATTATATTGTCAAATTATTGAAAGTGAAATCTGTATTTAGCTGTAGAATATTGTTAATTCCAAATAAGGTTATATTTTAATCTAGATATTGAAATAAAACTTGAAACACTGTCTGAAATTTATTTAATTTATCCTTTTCAACCTGACTGCTGAAAATAAAGGATTCGTAGCAGAGTTACGTCGTAGCATAGTCGTAGTAAGAACTCGTAGAACTAGTCTTACCACTTCATAGAATTTCTTATAGCGCAGCAATCCACGGAAACATAAAAGAGGAACTTGACCTAATATTACACTGGGTTAGGTTATAGTAAATTACCTAACATGCAGTCAAGGGGTGTTTTAGTATCGACCACGTACAGCTACATCGATATCTAATAAAATAATACTACACTACTGTAACTAACTATATAGGGACAGGCAATACCCAGATTTTCTGAAAGCACTATTAAAAATACCTTACATAAACGCTGTAGTTATTGTAGTCAAAAATACCTTTTAGTTTTGATTTTACAGGCATTTAAACTTAAGATAAATATTGAGTCTCGCTAACAGTCACGTGACGTCATTTACATGGCTCTCCCCTAATAAAAACGTAAGACGAAATGTACTGTGACATCGACATATATATGTGTCGATGTCACAGTACATTTCGCTCTATAGAGCGCGAGCGGACTGGGCGAGTGTGAGATGACGTCACACCCGAGCATGTGTCCGCATCGCACGTTTACATCTATAAATCGGAAAAGAATGAACGTATCGAAGTAATTCTTTCCCTTGTATTTTTTTTCTTTTTGACCTAGAATATAGAGAGCTAATATTCAAAATTAGTTATTTTTCTTCATTGAAAAAACAATGATTTCTCTTAACATACACTTTTTTTCATCAAAGCACTAATAAAAGTTCCAATAATATATATATTTAAACAAGTTTCATTTCATGTGAATGCTCGCGGCAAGAGATCACCTTAGGATCAAAATTTCACGTCATTTTCTTAAATAGGTAACATTTTAACGCAATGTCGTCTTCACTGTCTGTCTGTCCATTAGCGTCCTTTTCTTCAGCACGATTCTTACAATTTGCATTTAAATCCGTATTTGAAATTAGATGAGGTCTATGAATTGAGAACGTATTTAAATTTAATACGTTTAATTAAAGATTATGATTTTATAACATTTAATTTCCTATTAAATAGGCAAAAAATAGGCCAACGTACTGTGTCAAAATCGTCAATGCGTGGATGAAACACAAACATCCGAAGAAACAAACAAACATCTGAACTTTCGCATTATTATAATTAGTAGGATGTAAATTACGTAGAACATAGTTCACCACTTTAATGAGTCATTAAGATACCCTGACTTTCATGTCGAGGATAGTGGATTCGGATTGCCTTTTTTTTTCAATATAAAATATCTATCAAAATATAAAAAAAAGTTTAATTTTACTTTTAAAAGATCGTAATGCTTTTGTTCGATGTGTAGGTACATTTTATTGGAGCTTTTACTTAACTAAATTATATTTTATTTTTACTAAAATAAAAATGTGTAAATAAAATAAAGATTTTTTGAAACAAAACATTGCGCCTTATAAAGCAGACTGCAGTTCACTTAACAAAAATTAGTTTTAATCATTATTTTCATACTTGAATTAGCAATCGGTACACATCGTGTGATACGTGATACTGTGACACGGTGGATAAGCTGTCACCGACGTAGAAGGATGTGGAATTTCGACATCTGAAACCACAAAATAGACCGTAGAGCTACAAAGGAATTCGGCACGATACGACGAGCGTGTAAAAATTTCGACTTGCTATCACGGTTCATGAGATACAGCCTGCTGTGGTATCATCTAATTAGCATCCACCACTACTAAGTGACTAACTTGCAGTTCATTGCTGCTTTGACGTAACGTGGTTGTTACCGGTGATTACTTCAAAGCAGCAATGTAGAATACCAAATATGTTTTTTGACAGTAAATAGCAACTAGTAGCCGTTCATGCTAATTAGATGATATCACAGCAGGTGACAGACAGACGGACGGACGGATAGACAGCGAAGTCTCAGTAGGATTCCGTCTTTACCATTTCGGTACGGAGCCCTAAAAAAGTGTCTGGGCTAGAATTCGTTGGGGCTTCAGTTACATTGCAGATTACCTACTCGTCTGTAGGGATTCTAATCATGGAACTTTCTGGATTTACCTGCATTTGCCTTGCTAATGTTCGCTCAAGTGAGACTTCGATTTGACGATCACTCGATCCACATAAAGAATTGGAAATGTATTTACATGATTTTGCAAAGTAGATCCGGCTGATTACCGACCTACCTACTGCGAGGTAAATTTTCCTACGTGGATTTATGTACCTATGCATGAATCTTTTAAACGCCTACGTGTCAATTATATAAATTACAGGCTGCGCCGTAGGTGGGACGGTAGAAAAAAAGAGAAATAATTACTAACGCCTGTTGGAAAAACAGGAGGCTAGGCGGGAGGTGCTTTTTGCCCGAAAAAGTCTAATTTGCATTACGAAACTAGTGTCAATGCATTTTAGAGTTAATTTCACAACAGCAGTCTCGCAGCAGTTATTGGAAGCAAAAGATAAATACCTAGTACCGCTGTGTCTAAGCAAGTGCTTTGTGAAAATAACAGTAGGACATCGATTATCCGAACGTCGATCAACCGAACGACCGCTTAACTGTGTCTCACGCGAACGCGATCGTCGCGTCGTTCGTATTTGAAAAAGAGTCTCGTATATAAATGATATTTTATGAGATATCCGTACATAATAGTTTACACCGCATCGACTGTAATTAGTCTAATACTGTTATTAGTGTAATAACACACATTATACACATCACACATCTTTTTCATATTGATTTTAAGAGGCTCAGGAGCATGCTGAGTCAGCTTTTTTTTGTTGTCAACAATTAGGTTCTGTGTGTTATGTGTATTAATGTGTTTTTTTTTTGTTTATTCTGTTATGAGTCATAAATTGTATTAGTTTATATGTTGTCTTGTGTTCTGTCAGGAGTATTTATATTTTCTTAGTTTGTTTTCATTTGTGATTTCAGTAATTGGCTTTCTGTTTTATATTTTTAATATCTATTATGTGTATGTAGCTGTCGATGTCCTTTAAATAAATAAAATTAGATATTTGTTATAAATATGTTTAAATTCGTACATAATAGTATTCAGTTCGATTATATGAATTAACCCGTTTTCAGAACACCCAGTAGGTCCCCCAATTAGTTCGAATAATAGGCTACTGGCTACTGTACTTTAAACGGCATGCCACTAGTTTTGCATGTTAATCCTGTTTTAGAATCGGCTCCTATTAGAAGAAGAGACTTGTCCTTTAGTAGAGGATTGTGGTTGTACACCATCAATAGTGAAATTGAAACTTTAACTATTTAATTGAACTAGGTCAGTCAATCTACTTTTATGTTGCATAAAGTAGCAACTAGCAAAAAACATAAAAATTAAAGGACAAAGGATTTTGTCGTCCTTTTGACGCTCAAAAAAATTCAATAAATTTAAAATAAAAATTACCTACTACTACTACCTACAAAATACTAAAATACGACTACTTTAAAAAAACACAAATAATAAGAAAATTCGCTGTTTTGTTTTTAATGATTATTTGGTTTTATTTTTTTAGCTGAACGATATAGCGACGACATATTATAAGAGATCATGTTAGGCCAGATTATGTAGGACAAAAAAATATATATTTTCAGTTAAAAAGGAAACTCTACCCACGTACCCAAATACATGGGTATTTGGAATACGTGTAGGATTTTGTATGCCGTTTACGTCATCGTAGCTAAACCGGGTAGCTTTACAATGATAACTTCAACGAGCAGGACTTACAGCGTTCGCATGTGCATTACGGAATAAGGTCCAGCGGGGCAATCTCGACTTCGTGAAATTTGAAAATTGGGAGTCGAAATTGCCCCGCTGGACCTAATACCTACGTGCTTTAAACTAAATAAATAAAATAAAAGGCTACTAGGTTGTAGGTGGTCTGTTACATTTATTTTATTTATGTCAAGTAAGTAGGTATTTAGGTACCTATACGGAATATTTAATTGGATATTTTATGTTTTAATCAAGGTATTGAACATTGACGAGTTGATTTGTAGTATTTATTTCTTGTGTAAGTATTTAGTTTACCTGTCTGAATAAAGCATACTTACATTGACGAATCATGCAATCAATAAATATACATACATACCTAGTGAGATTTCAGGGGCGTACCAGTGATGACAGTAATCTCACTAATATTATAGACGTTTCGAGCGTTCAACCTTATTGACAGACAATAATAATTGATACTAACAAACCGTGCCTCTCAGCGCGACATTTATTTATCTTCTTCTTCTTCTATCTATACACATATCAATATATGTCAATTCTGTACATTGAATATATTTACAAAATAACTATCAGGGGGTGACCAGTTATCGATACTAATGCCAAAAATACAATCAGTAAAAAATTGTTTGTCTGTCTGAATGTTCGGTATAGAAACAAAAACTACCAAGTAGACGGTTTTAATGACACTTAGTACAAATATACTTCATACTCCTGCGCAGGTTATAGAACACTTTTCATCACGCTACGATATATAGGAACGGAGCAGTGAAGAGAAATGTTATAAAAACGGGTAAAGTTACTCCATTTTTAAGCTTCCGTCGAGTGTGCAGCCTGATTGGTTAAAGCTACACAGAAATCATGTATGACGGATTTGTTCCGCTAAACATGACATAAAAACACACAATAACACATATAATTTCTGATTGCTTAGCAAGGAGTTGCACGCGGATGGAGTCGCGGGCACAGCTAGTTCGAAATAAAATAAATATAGGTACTTACTTATTTTAAAATACATTCAGCCGTTAAAACACTTTATACTTCCCATGTATATTGTAAAAATTAAATTTATCCTTTTTTCATAATGCGTTATTTTTAAGAAAAAAAAATTGAATGGTGAGTTAGCTGGGCACCAGCTACGCACGTACCGCCGACGCAGCAGTAACAGCCGGCGCATGCGACCTAGATTTAAGTGCTTACTAATAATTAGAATAGTTTTCTTTAAAAGTAGTAATTAAAATTGTAATTAGTTTTAAGCTAGCATTTGACAAATAAATTGTCTCTTTTAATTAAAAATAAATATTTTTTTTAAACGTCTTCCGACCGCCCATACATAATTGGTGTTGTAGGTTTCCTGTTTGCTAATGTCCATATCACTTGAATTATCCTCCTCACCTCGGCACCGTCTGAGAGTACCTCCGGCCCCACCCAATCCTTGCCCCGCAGGCGTTTACCTAGTTTCGACTATAATAAATCTGCTTATAGTGAAGTGCTGCGAGAGTTCTTTTGTGAGATTGACTACATAATGCATGACACCAGTTTCGTAGGTATAAATAGACAATAAAGAACGCATAAGAGCACAAATCCATGCTGAAGAATTTATGTATTTTCACACGGGATCGGCACTTTACCTTGGGCAACTTTGAGGTACAGCTAGTTAGTAGGTAAATAAGAAAAGTTATTAAAACAAGATTGAGAATTTTCTTCTGTTTTCGCGACTTTGTTTCCTTATTTTAAAACTCATTTTCCAGTTTTAATCGCCCATTTACTATCATCATGTTGCAAAGCTGTTCCGACGGTAGGTAATGCAAAATGCTAATATATGCAGAGAGCTTTGTGTCGTTGGGCAAAGTTGGGTTAATATTTTATTAAATACTCAAATGAAAGTATCGATCCAACTTGTTGTCAAAACAGAGATGTTAGGACTTAGGTGTGATCAATGATTCGGATTTATATTTTCTTTGCCAAAGAAAATTATGATGCCTGCCTAAAAAAAATCATAATTTGCTGTTAGTAATTTATGCACCGAGGTACTAAAGCCGTGTCTTATATAGCGTCATATTGAATCTAAAGCGTACGACCCTAGAGTTAACTCCCGAGCGCAGCGAGGTTAAGTAAGTTAAGGAGCGTAAGTGGTTATATTCTCTGTTAACCTGCATGCAAAGTATTTGTTTTGTTTCCTCTAATAAGTTTAGATTTACTTAATATTTAGTTATCCTTTGATTTATTTATATCTACCGTGTCTGTTCGAATTTATTCCCTGATAATATCCATTATAGCTATCAATCTCTCTTTAATGTTTGTTTCGGACACAATTAATTGCTCTGTTGTATATTTTTAAACTAAAACAATAAACCAATTCACTATCAAATTAAATTTACACATAACCTACATTTATAAAAAACATGCCGCATGGTGACTTGGGGAGGCTCTCGCTCGTGGGGCGTCCTCATGCAGCGATAAATTTGGTTTAAATTAAGAAACATGTGTATAAAATTTTCAACTAACCTTCACGATTCGCGTAGGTTGTACTCGGATAAATATGAACATAAAACTTCATTTATCGTGTAGGTTACTTACCTATGATAAAATTAGGTCCATATTGAATTATATCTAAGACGAACGAGTAATTTTCCTAGCTGGAGATCGTCTCATCAAGTCATCACGAAATGTTTTCAAAGAAACGATTTCACATTGGAAAACAACAAATTAGGTATTGGTACCTCTCCACGTCTTTCAAACAATATTACTGATTAGGTTAAATAAGTTACCTGCCGAGTATAGATATTTAAATTGTCGGATAATAAAGTCAATAGGAAATGAATACCTACTAACTATACTTACTTACTTACCTCCCTATTAAGTATTAGATTTGCCCTCTTATTATCATTAGCCACGTGTATCTTTCTACACGTGCTTACCGATTGAGTACCTACTGGAGATAGGTACGCCGAAAATACTTTTCAAAACATTTTATCAAACTTTTAGGAATTTCGTAGATCGTTAATTTCAATCATTAGACCCTCTAACGAGCTATCAAGTGACAGATTTTTAAGTTGGGAAAAGTTGTTCTAAAGAGTTTTGGATCAATTTTGATTCCAAATTCTTGGTAGGTAATATTATTTAGTTTATATTTAGTCGAAGACGGCGCCTTGCTTTCTTTTATTATGTAAGTAGGTCGGAGGTCGTACTTTTAAGGCTAATTTAGCTATCTATGGTATACCTATTTAGTTATACCTCGTCACACTCAACACTAATGTAATTTATAGGTAGATATTGACAGCCGAATACAGTTAGAAACGCTACTAAACATTTTGAGGGAGACTTAGACAATTAAGCAGCTCAAACCAGAAAAATACTATAGTTTTGTATTTAGACGTAGTAGTAAGTAGGTAGGACTCAATTATTTCAGTAGATCTCAAATTTTAAGTTACCTACACGTTTTAGTATTCAACAGTGAGTGTCGTGATTTGATTACTGATGAGGTCCTTTTTGTTAATTTGACATAATTCCGAGTTTCTCTGTGCTTCAGAAGGCACGTTAAGCAGTTGGTGCCGGTTGTCCCATACACTCCTCTGATATATACGTATAAACTTATTTAATATAATTTTATACCTACATGAAATAAGTATAGACAATTTAAAAAAATCAAATTAAGTAGGTACTCTACTTAAACATAATATTTATGCAGAAACTATTTCAACCATATCTTAGACATAAGGCATACTAAATAAGTATGCTTAAAACAATTATTCTTTGAAGAAATACACACAATAACAATAGGTGTTACAAATAAACAAGCTGCGCCCCGTGGTTTCGTCCGCGTAAGTCCCGATCCCGCAGGATTATCGGGACCAAAATTATCCTATGTTACTCTCCATCACTTAAACTATCCCTATGCAATTTTTCATCCAAATCGGTTCAAAAAATAAATGTTAGAGGTGGACAACCCTTATCTATCACTTAGGGTATGAAAAATAGATAATAGCCTATTCTCAAACCTACCTACTGTATCCGTACCCGACACGTAGGTACCCGAACCTGGACGTGACAGAGAGGTAACGACGCAGCAGGAATTTGACAATAAATATGTAGAAAGGATACTTTTGTATTAAGTACTATGTCCGTCCACGTGTAAATATTAGAGAAGCAATAAGGTACCGTGAAACACGGCTACTTTGCCCTTTGCATGTCACTTTGCCCAGTCTGTCACTTTTTTTTCTTCGAAAAAATGGATTTTATTTTCGATTATTGCTGTTATTACTTTTTTATATAAAAATAAATTATATTCATGGCAAGACTGACTAACGGAATAACTCGATAACCTCTTCAGTTTTCTGTCAAAGTGGGTCGTGTATTTTGCGGGCCACAATATGATAGAAAAACTTTTTTTAAGCTCACAGTTGGAGTGACACCTTAGTATTTTTTTAAATCCTGTTTGGGTGTACCTAACAGGTAAGCAACGTAGGTCGATAATTTAGAATAAAATCGTAAATAGATTTTAAGATAATGTCGATGGGCATTATCTTAAAATCAATTGCATTGCATTTATCTATGACATACCGGTGTTTCGAAAACATTCTTGTCAACTTTGCCCATCAGTTTTTTACAGCTAGTATTGTCACCAAACTAAGACGGCTTAATAACATCGTTTATAAATTTTCTTATTATATTATAAGATTCTTATTATACTTATTTCATATTTTTTTGAAGAAAGATTTATAATAATTACAGTTATTTTTTTAATAAATATTTTTATTCACAATTAATCATGTATGAATATAATATTAAATAGTGATAGCCCTTTGACTGTTACGTAAGGGTTTTCTAAAAAATATATTTGTCACTTTGCCCGTTGAATTTTAAAGCTATAAAATTACATTGCATGTTTTACTAAATAGTTAGGTATAAATTTGTTTAATATACGTTTTATTTTCTGCGTTGCTATTATGTTAGTGAAATATATCTAATAAAATACATAAAAAAACGGGCAAAGTTGTAGTGTTTCACGGTACTCCCATACTTTTTCGATGAAAGAGATTAAAAACTAAATGTCAGTAACCATTAAAAACTTTTAATGAACGGAGCTTAGTTAGTAGGTCACGTGTACTTGTGCGTGTACTAAGTTGAATAATACCTAGGTACTTTAAAGTAAGTATGTACAATTTAGTTTTAATAATAGGCGCTCGTAAACAGAGAAATAGAACAGTAATTACTAGAAAGCTTATTTCGACAAAAAGATCCCGCTTGATGTTAGAGAGACCCCAGTCTGCCCTTTTTTATTACCTTAACCACAGACCTTAACCTTAGATAACATGATTGAAAGTGATATTTCAGAAGTTGTCAAGTCGACAGTCTTCTAGGAGCGAAGACGACGATGTAACATGTCTCTGCTCGGAAACGGGCATGATAATGATGACCCGTAAAAATACGTTTTCGCTAAAACACAATTTCAGACCTTCCATTTATCGAACGTTTCAAAATTGGAGCTAATCCATGTATTTAATATACGGACCCAAGCCCCAATTCAGGAGTTTTGTGCTGAGAAAGTGTTCCATAAATCCCCAATCTAGTGACACAAAGTCTGGAGCTCTGTTTTTGAATCGGACATGCGGACTCCGGCGAATGACCACTCGACACTCGTTGCGGTCGAGCGATTACCGCATTGAAATCGCTCTTCAATCAAGTAGCACGAGCGATTTTAAATAGAGTTGAAGAATTATTTCTATGGTAGAAGTCCAAAAGTAGTAGTTAAGCAATTTACGGCTTTATTTTTATTTTAACTTCTTTTGTATGGCTATTGCTGACACAATTCTGCCAATGTTATTTTTATTAATTTCTTTTCGTTTGTGAACCAACCAGTGTCAAGTATTATTAATATATTATGCAAGTTATTTGCATCGAAACAGTCAAGTCGTCATAGTTAAAGTCAAGTCTAGGGAATCATTTGTAAACACGGCGGCCATTTATTTACAAAGATTTTTCACGGAGCTTTGGAGACAACACTAAGTCCGGAGTTTTGGCGGGAACGAGATAAGGAGATGTGTTGCTAAATTTTCATTTTTGTGAAACCTAGTTCAAATGCGTGCTAATTGTTTAATTTCGGTAACTAAAGTCCATGTTTTGCACTGATTTTCACTTTCATTCCACTTGTACACCTTCGCGAAACTAAATTGATTAATATGCGAAATTAAACAATTTGCGCGCATTTGAACTAGGTTTCACAAAAATGAAAATTTTGCACCACATCTCCAGTTCTCGCAAAAACTCCTCTGACTTCTATTTCTTATCGGTTGTGAACCGATTATGGCCATTAGGAACCTCTGACTTTTTTTTTTTTTTTTTATTTCTTATCGGTTGTGAACCGATTATGGCCATTAGGAAATTAGCCAGTGTCAAGTATTATTAATATATTATGCAAGTTATTTGCATCGAAACAGTCAAGTCGTCATAGTTAAAGTCAAGTCTAGGGAATCATTTGTAAACGCGGCGGCCATTTACAAACAATCTTCACGGAGCCTTGGAGACAACACTAAGTCAATGTTTTGCACCGATTTTCACTTTCATTCCACTTGTACACCTTCACGAAACTAAATTGATTAATATGCCCCCGAAATTAAACAATTTGCACGCATATGAACTAGGTTTCACAAAAATGAAAATTTAGCACCACATCTCCTCAAGGAGTTCCCGCCAAGACTCAACCTCTGACTTGACTTTGACTTTTCCTGAATTCGTCGTAGGTTCGGAACGCATTCTATTCGTTTTCTGTGTTGCCAGAAATGAACAAAAAATTATTTATTTGTGGTAATATTTATGCACTCTCCCAGAATATTACGAGAAGTTATTTGATAAAAACTAATTAGTAAATTTAATTTTGGCTAAATGTAAATAACAGCTAATATTAAAATAATCCGAATTATTACACGATTATAGACCGTTATCTGTTTAAACCGAGAAGAAAATAAATAAAGAATAATATTATGGTAAGTTTTAATTTTGGTTGCTGGCAGTACGATTTAATGTTTGTTTGTTGCGGGAAGCGCACGTTTTTGTGACATTTTTTGTCAACTTTGTTTCGAAATTGTGAAGTTTCTTTTATAAATATTGGTCTTTTTAACCAAAATAAGTCGCATGACAAATACAATATGGAAGACACTGAAACTCAGACGCAAACGCAAGGATCACAGGTCGAATGGAGTCAGCAAACTCCATCTTGCATCCCAACCATTTGGGGAAGGCTTTATTTCACGAAGATATCCCAAAAGGGGAATTGTTGGAAAACTCCTAACAATCCAGAATATTTTGGTGAGCACCTAGCTAATTATTCCCGTATTATAAATCTTGCTCAGATTTTGAATCAACCAACATCACCTACCTTCAACTGTTCTTTCACAAAAAGCTTACTAAGCTTATTTAGATTTAAGCAGTTATTCAATGTTTTGGATCAATACTCTTTGGTCTGTTCGAACAAGCTAACCTTATCATTTTGTTTGAATATTTGGAATCTATAAAACTTGTTACTACAATAAATACCTACCTATGCATACTAAACAGTTAGCGAAAGGAAAATACTAAGAACCAACCTACCAAACATAGTCATCCATCTAACATACACATCCATACACATCATTACACCATAACACACACCCTCACATAAAACTTTAAACAAGTGACAAGCTGTAATATTTATAAATTTTTTCTTTACTCATTTCTTATTCTCGTATAAATAAGACATTAGTCCGATGGTGGAGCCTGGTACCTGTAACACTGGGGATCCTAGTTCAGATATCAGTCTCCACAAATAGTTTAACCAAAATATTTAGTGTCAGAAATTAGTGTAACAATTTGTGGAGAGAGAAATAAACAATTTTTTTAATTTTTATTTATTACCTACCTACACAGTTTGTTTTATGATGTTTACCTATTCTTTTCAGACTTGATACAGCCAGAGTTCAGTCTGGGTAGAGCATTTAGCTGCAGTTTCATCATGAAGAAGACAACAATAAAAGAAAATATCTTAAAAATGATCAGCAAGCGACAATTTGTGATAAAAAGGGATCTATCGTGAGTGTAACAATATGGTTTTCAATCATTCCTCCTGACACTTAACTCTTTGTATGATGACTTATTTAAAAATAGCGTTCCTACTTACCTTATTATTAATTAATTGAGATTTTTAACAATTGCTAACTTGTTTGAGCTTTTATCAAGCATCTACACACCTTAGACTTATCTGACGACCTGCTGTGCAGGATGCATGAAGGTTGCACGCTAGGAAACTTGCAAATCACCCCAACCCACTAGCTTTGGAGCTAAACTGTGAAGTGACGTGATTCTGTGATTCGACGTTTTAAAAGTGATCAACACATCCAATTAAATAAATAAATAATCACTACTTAACTACTTTTTAATTTCTTTTTTTTATTGTTTATTGTTTGTAAACAAACAATACACAAAAATTGTATTGTTTGTTTTTAATTTGCAAATAATAATTATAATGTTTTAGGGAGAGACTGAGCCCAGCAATATTAACTGACCTCTCTTACAATGGCACTTTTGTCAACGGGGAAAACGTTGGTAAAGGCAACAGCAGGGTATTGGATGACAATGATGAAATATCCATTACACATACCAATGTTAAAAGTAAGTTATTATTATACCTATTAAATCAATTTACACACTTCTTTATAAGAATAAATTCATTCCTTTTATTCAAACCAATGGTTTGAGCTCATTTGGCGCAGTTGGTTAGCTTGCCTAGCTAGAGTAGGGTGGTTGTGGGTTCAAGTCCTGCAGGATGTATTAAATTTTAAAACAAAAAGCATTTTTTAAACACACTTTTTTATTATTTTTAAACATGTATGCACATTTTTTTTTTCAATTTTTGTTGTTTTCTTTTCTACAGTTTTTGCATTCAAAGATTTACTTAAAAATGAACAAGACCAAGTGCCTAGGCAAATAAGTCAAAAATACTACATATCTAAAGTGTTGGGGCAGGGGGCATGTGGCCTGGTAAAATTAGTCTATAACAAGGTAAGAATTATTTATTTTCTCTAACAAAAATTCCATGTCCTAAAGCCTTCATAATCGTCAAATATTCACGTAAAAATTTGAATTTGAACGAAAATAATTGTTTCTTATTTCTTTCTAGTACAAATGTACGAGACATGCCATGAAAATAATCAAGAAGAGTAGACTGACCAATGGACAGTTAAATCATTTGACTGACCCCGAGAAAATTAACAACGAAATTAATATCATGAAGAGTCTGCAACATGTAAGTTTTGTCACATTTACCTTACGACTAGTAAAGGACATTTCCCACTCGATGTGACAGAATGTAGTAATGAGACATGTATTGTTTTTTAATACAACTGTCTTGTTTTCCCTCTCTCTTCTTCAACAGCATGTATTGGCCCACTGCATGACTTATGCCTCTCCACATCTTCCTATCACAGGTCTTTCTGGACCAGCTTTCCCCGGCATGTGCTTTGATATCGTCGGACAATCTGGCTGTCTATTTTACTGACATGAATTTTTTTCTAATTCGATCATCGTCTTTTGTCAGCGTGTCGATCTTTTGTTAGTGATTAAAACAGAAAAATGGGTATCTTTTCAATATTTTTCTTATACTATTCTAGCCATGTATAATAGCAACGGAGGAAGTATTTGACTCTCGAGACGCTGTCTACATAATCCTGGAGCTGATGCAAGGTGGCGAACTGTTTGATAGGATCACTCAACACGGCCATTTGTCTGAAACCCTGACCAGGTTCTTGTTCAGGCAAATGGTATTGGCTGTCAAGTACCTCCACTCTCAAGGCATTACTCATAGAGACCTGAAAGTAAGTGATGACTGCTACAGGTTGAATTTGTCATATAAATGTATCTTTAACTGTTAGGAAAAAAAATTTAGTTAAATAAAATTACAAAATTGTTTTGGAAAGTTACATGTGGTTTATAGAAAATAGAGTCTCCATAGACTATTAATTAAGGCGTTAATTAAGGGTTGATTAGTTTGTATTTTAATTTAATTTGTTTGTATTTTTCATTTGATGTGTATAATAAATAAAGTTTAGGGATAGCGAATAATTATAGCGGCAAAATAATAAATCACCTGTGAAAATTTCACCTGTCTAACTATCATAGCTCATGATAGATACAGCCTGGTGATAGACAAAACGGACAGTGGAGTCATTGTAAAAGGATCTAGTTTTTACTTTTTAGGTATTGTACCCCATAAAGTATATATAATAGTAAAGAATACATTCCCCTATGTTATTCCAAGTCTATCTACAAAGGTACCAAAGTTCATTGCAATTTGCAAATGGTTTCAGTAGTTTTTGTCTAAAAGAGTAACAAACATACAAACGTTAGCTTTCTTAATACTTATCTAGGATTTGGATTCATCCTTTGGTTCGTAATGTTGAATTGAAATTAAATTGATTTTTCCGCATTGTTTTTATTATTGTTAAAATTTTATGAAAGTTTTGAGATGCTTTCAGGGGTCTACCCCTGAGAAAGAAATCTGTAAAGATCTGGAAAAATGAGTTTACATTCATTAATTTTTCAATATTTGTTCTAGCCTGAGAATGTATTACTAGAGAGTACGGAGGAAGAGTGCCTGGTGAAACTAACAGACTTCGGTCTGAGCAAGTTCGTCGGTGAAGATACCTTCATGAAGACTGTGTGTGGCACGCCGCTGTATCTCGCGCCCGAGGTGATCCGATCCAATGGGATCAAGAGTTACGGTCCTGAAGTTGATGTTTGGAGTTTGGGCGTCATTTTGTTTGTTTGGTAAGTTGTTAAGAAACTGCTTTGCTGATTTGTTACGCTTAACATGACGTAAAAACTATCCTGCGACAGTATATGTCTAACTTTTATAGTTGACTTACAATAACACATATAACTCCTGATTCTTTAGCAAGGAGTTGCACGCAGACGGAGTCGCGGGCATAGCTAGTTACAAGTAAATAAATTCGGCTATAAGATGTATAAAAAGTATAAACCTTATTCTGTTTTTTTTTTAGTTTGGTCGGCTATTTACCATTCTCCCCGGAGTACAAAGACCTATCCCTCACCGAACAGATACTAAGCGGCCGGTACAAGTTCTCTCACGAACATTGGAAGGACATCAGTCAACCAGCCAAGACACTCATGAAGAGAATGCTCACTGTGGATGTTAAGAAAAGAATCACTTTGTCACAGATTTTAATCCATCCTTGGATGCGGGTTAGTATTTTCCAATTTGTATTTTGTGATATAACGACTACTATCTGCGTCTCGTAAGTCCCGATCCCACGGGAATATCGGGATTAAATTTCAAAGTTTACTCCCTTACTTACACTAGATTATTTACACATGACTAAGTTATGTGACGTTTGTCTCTGTCTGTCAACTTTGGAACTTCATGTGACAGTAAAAGACAAACGATGCATAGTTGCATTAAGTATCGTTTATAAGTATAGGGTTTAATGCGTAAATAAATGAGTTCGTTTATAACTTTATTCATCATCATCATCATCAGCCTGTTGCAGTCAACTGCTGGACATAGGCCTCTCCAATTGCACGCCACCTAGATCTATTTTCGGCTTCTCGCATCCAGTTTGTGCCAGCCGTCTTGCGCAAATCGTCGCTCCATCGTGCCTGAGGACTAACTAACTAACTAACTTTATTCACAAACTACTAAACCGATTGCTATGTAACTTGCATATCAAGTTAAATAGCTGGATTGACACATCCTATAAGATTGTTTTTCGATAAACGCTTCGTTGGAATATCTGGATAAAAAATAGCCTATCGGAACTTACGCTTCTGAAACCGTGGGGTGTCATTTATCTTATAGGTAAAGTAGAACGCCGGTTATCCAAAGTAATTGGATGTTCGGAAAACCGGTTAATTCGGATAATCGAATTGTGTACGAATGCACAAATAAATACACATTTATAATTCAAATCTATTTGTATTTATTACACTGATAATACTAAGTGTAATATAAAAATAAATAAATTGCAGTCGGTGCGGTGTATATTATTATGTTCGAATACCACAATATAATTTTTTTTTACTAAAATATTTTTAACGAATAACAAGCGCGTTCACGCAGGGTTAGGTTAAGAGGCGTTTGGTTGGTCGACGTCCGGATAATCGACATCCTACTGTAAGTAAAATGTTTTTTTTTTACAGAACACAGAAACCATCATAAGGGTGGAACAACTACTATCCCACCACACTCCTTTGACCGACACAGAGTCTACTATATCCACTTCCTCCGACAAAGAGAATGGCTGCCCTGAATCCAACCACATGACCATCATCAGGCTGGTGGCCAAGCGAGCTATGAGCGATAGCTCTAACTCCAGTGAACCGATACCAAAGAGATTTAGGCTAGCGATGCACTGTGATGATACCAGTTCCACCACGAGCTGCTATTCTGAAGATTAAGCTGTTGTAAGTGCTTATTAAGGCGCTGTAATAAATTACGCACACACTTTTTAAACTTACATGATTTTCGTCCATCATTATCATCGCGACCACGGCTGGTGTAGCCCGTTTGCCAGTAAAAATTGTCCTTTTCATCTTATTGAAGATGATTTACAAAGAGCCAGCAACTTTTAATCTATGTTTGTTAGGGCTCTGTAGTGCTGGGACATTGTTAAGTTAAATAGGCTTGCCCAGCACCTACACCACTCTCAGGCTAGCCAGCCTTGCCCAGTGGAAAGAACGGGTCAATACGTCTGGAGCTAACTAAGCCGTGGGTTTCCTCACGATGTTTTCCTTCACCGTCAGGGCGAGGTCATGCGTTCAAATCCCGGTGGACCGCGCTTCGCCTTCTTGCGAAAAAATTACGTGCCTTATCAACATCGTAACAAAGCTAAGAGATAAAGTCAGTTTTTTTATATGATAGTAATGACCACTATATTACCAGATGATAAGTGATGTTGGTCTAAGATGTAGCACTCTCATTTAGAAAATACAGGGACATACCACTTTCACTATAGGTAATGTACTATGCAGTGCAAAATTTAGTTGGAGTTAAAGTTCTATAACAGATAAAAAAAATTAAGCATAAATTGTGTTTGACAATTCATAATTTATATACCGACTTAATAATTATTACAGCGCCTTCAATTCGATTTTAATTTGGAATTTTATAAACGCTGCAATGCACGTTAATATATCATTCTTATAAACTCTGTTCAGTCAGATTAATTAATTCCTAAGTTTCATTCTGATTTTTATCGAATATTTTAGAAAAACAAACTTAGATATCTTTAATGCGAGCGAAAGTTTAAAGTGAACTTTCAAATCTACCTCTTTAATTTTAAGCACTTAAGGCCGAATACTGAAAGGCTACTCGAAATTTGAGGGCTACTTAAGAATTAAGTAGTTCTTAAATTCAAAATAACTTTGAATTTGGAAGCTGCTGAATTATTAAAAGCTGTGTTTTAGTATTCGGCTGTTAATTTCCTTTTATTGACATCAAGGTAATATTTTTGTGTTCTGTCATATAGATTATGATAACATAGCCTTTGATCTATGTTTGTTTGGTGCTAGTTTCACCATATAAATGTGATTGAAATTAGACCGGGATGGAGCCATGTTGTGACCTCACAATAAGTACTTACTAAATTCATACGATAGCCGGCTTCATAGCGATTCCTAAACAAGTTTAAACCTTATTAGGAACTGTCAAAATCTTATAGCAATTTTCTACTAAAATAGAGTTCAATGCTCGATTTCTGTAAATGGTTTTATGCCAGCCAATTCTAAAAGACGTCTTAAAAACTAGTTTGACCGTTAGCATAAATGAAGTTAGTACTTAGCTGTGACTTCACACTGAACCGATCCTGTTATTCGTAATATTGTTTGATTTTAATTATTTTACGTTGTGTTCTTTGATTGTTAATGATTGACATTTAATTTTTTGTAATGTATGTTAAGAAAAATGATTGTAAGACCACACAGACGCGGTATTGCGTCCCAATTCCTACCCACAGGTACGTTTTTAATGGCCGGTAAAAACCGATAATACAGTATTTCTATGAGGATTATGACAATTTTGATAATTATCTAAGCAAAAACGCTTACGATATTACGCAACGCATATAAAAACGCAGCTGTGTGCAAAGAATCGGAATGCATTACAGCAAAAACGCATGCGGTATTACCGCTGGTAAAAATGCAAATGTGGCTTCATTGTTTTCATTATTTAATTGTTAACTCAATTAGGTATTATGACAACGAGATTTTTATCTGTGATTTTTTAAACCAATCTCGATTAGAGATTAGATTGTTGATTTTAATTACATGTTGATATACGGCAGCAACCTCAAGTTGCTATCAATTTTAGCTATAATTTGTCCCACCTATTTGTTAGATCTTAATGGATATCTTCCAAGTTTAAAGTACCTTATTTACCTTACCGTAAGTTACCTGCTTAGTGCCACTTGCGCCAGCCAAAGTTAGTTTTTCATCCTAGAATTAGGACGCAATTTTGACACAATGATGTCAATTTTTTTTGCATAAAACACCGTGTTAGCAAAACTTTTTCTGACGCAAGCCCGCTTTAGGTTGATTAAATTTCAATTAAAACAAATATTATGAAAAATAAATTATGTTTTATTTCAATTCCATGCTGTACACATTATGTACAAAACAAATCATTTCATTAAAATTAATTTCGATCATTATAAATTATAATCAGTCTTGTTATATTCAGTACAGTTTAACTTGACTCACTACATTGCAGGAATATTTATTTATCGATAGATCTTATTAACGTTGCTTAACGCTAAGCATCATAATACAATCTAGTTAATTTGTGGCCTAACGTCCCTTTTTGACATTACAGTCATTTAGACCCAAACTAAGCAACTTGGCTATATCTATCGTAAATTAACAGGACCGTAAGGCTGCGTTGGCATATGCAGACGGGATGCTGAGCGCCTAGTGGCTGCATTCTGACAAGATACACAGCTAGACGCCAAGCGCTCAATGCCGATCGCGAACTTATTAAACCGTTCGTTTTAGTTAATCGACTCGCTAGCCTCTAAGCGCTAAGCCCGCCTCCTGCGTATGCGGATTTCGCCTAAGGTTTTAAGTGCTTATTCATATTGAACACGCGGACGTAGCATTTCTAACGCATAAGGTAGTTAGGATGTGTCCAAATCGAAGAAACGCGAAAATTTCCACTCTGTTTATTATGAATAAGTACTAACAGAGATGATTAGCTACGTATAAAGGTGACAACTAGCTGGACCGAGTTTTTTCTTTTACTTACACAATCAAATTTACCGAGAGAGAAACATAGTCAAGCTAGTTCGACCTTAAAACGCGGTTATTAATACCCCTGTAAAAATATATCTACCAAGCTAGGAACTATTAATAAATTTACTATCTAACGTAAATTTTATCATCATTAAACTCCACGAATTTTTTTTTAGTTAAACTGTATGAATATTTCTTTCATAGCAGAAATATTAAATTAAGAAGATTGTTCAATAATTAAAAATTATAAAATCATTCCAGTAACACAATTATAAATGTCTAAACAATGAATAAATTACGCTGAAACTGATCATACTAAGAGAGTAATTTAAAATAGGTATGTTTAAATTGCAACAAATGCTATGTACTTCGCTCTATTACAGATTACTTTAGGTACAACTTCTTAACAAATAACAGTTGGTACTGTGATGCCTTTCACATAGAATTCTCACACAAACTCAATTTAAATAACAACACACTAACTACCATCCCATTTCAGTCTTCTACAATCAGTTTTCGGCTCCATGACTCGCTTTAGCTGCTAAAATTGAAACCACAATTCGCTGAATCGAAACTGCCAAAATAGTTTGTTTTTTAACAGTCGAGAGCGTAATTAAGGTTTGGAACAGGTTAATTAAATTATTACGTTATTTCGATTCATTTTAACATTTTTAAATTAAATTGCACTACAAGAATATTAAAATTTGAAAATGAACGTTAGAGATAAAAAAAATTGGAAAGCGTCCATCGACTTCTAGTTTTCCATGATGTCAAATTTACATCATGAATAATGTGACAAAATTAATTAAGTAGCACAAAGCTATTAAGTATTTAAGACAATGCACCTGAATTTATTTTATAATTTAAAAGCGTATCAGTACTGATAGGATATGCTCTTAAGAA
Source organism: Idaea dimidiata (assembly GCA_949358125.1). NCBI lineage: Eukaryota > Metazoa > Arthropoda > Insecta > Lepidoptera > Geometridae > Idaea > Idaea dimidiata. The sequence continues at coordinate 7,049,141 of OX442328.1, forward strand.
GTCCTTCACTTAACGACAGGTTTGCTGTTTCATTTGATTTTTAGGGCAAAAAAGGACCCTTATAAAATCACTTGTTTGTCCTCTTGTAATTATTGTATCATACAATAAACGTAAAACGACCTCTTGTTTAGTTTCATTATGTACATCGACTTCAATATTGGCTTATAATAACGATCTATAGTTATTACCCGGCTAAGCCCACCGCCCAGATCTATTCGACCACTTTATTTACACCGAATGGTAATTAGTACACTAATTTACTCCCCGCTGACTTCCTCTTGCGCTGAACTGTGGGATGGCTCCGTACTTTGTGCTTCGGCTTCTGTGAAACAAAAAAAAGAAAAATATTAATTTACATACCTAGGTAGTGTAATTCTGTCGCTTTTCGCTCTATCTGTATAAAGAACGGCTAAATCCCTCTTAAGTTAATAATATATTTGAAACATACACGTGCAAAGCCTGGGTGGTGCGCTAGTTAAACGTTTCGATAGGTTCCCACAAAAAAGTGATTTTATGAAATGGATAGAATAAATATTAAAGGAAATTCTTTAGTAACTCGATTGATGTCACCACAAGCTAGAAATTAAAAAAGTGAACAAATCTCAATTATTACAAAACTAAAAGTTTCGAAACGTATTAGTTTTTTTTTTCACGTTGTTTCAATGTCAAAATGACATAGTCGCAATCTCAATGCCATCTATCGCGCAATTTAAGTTTTAAAGGTATAAATTAACCAGTTAATATTCCCTCATCATTATATTTTCTAAGTTTTCCAACACCCAAATAAAGAATGCAGAGAGGCAGACGAACGATGTAAAAGAATGATAATAACAGTAAGAATACTAAATAGGTATATAGAGAACAAAGCGCATAGCCAGCTCATCACGAAATCGGTCAATCACAAGCAAGGCAATTCGTGCTGAGTGGCGATTGGTTCATTTCGTGGTGAATACAGCACCCTAAGCTTTTCAGATTGACAGAACTCACCTAAACAACTTTTGACGTAACTGAAACAAGGGGAAGATCAAAATTCACTCGAGATAAGGCATCTACTTAGCAAAAAGTGTAGGTTCCTACTATATGAGGGAAGCGAAGCGCGGATGATAAAAAAGTACAAAAAAAAAAAAAAAAAAAAAAAACACCAAAAAAAAAGAATTGATAAAAAAGACCAAAATAACCTCTACATACAGCGCCACCGACTAATTAATCTGTTTTATCATCTGAAGTCGGGCAATTTTACTGGCTGTATGGTACCATATTGTACTTCGTTTGGCTGCCCGACTTCAGATGATAAAACAGATTAATTAGTCGGTGGCGCTGTATGTAGAGGTTATTTTGGTCTTTTTTATAAATTCTTTTTTTTTGGTGGTTTTTTTTTTTTTTTTTTTTTTTGTACTTTTTTGACGTCGGTTTTTTAATTTTTAAATTATTTTTTTATTTCACCCTTTTTAGTACCTACCTACCTACTTCCGACTGCCAAAATTAAATTAACAATACCTATTGTTACCGTAATTTTAATTATTGAGGAGTTTGCTGATGAGAAGATGGTTTTAGGTGGCCCATCAATCTGTTCTGAGTTCTTTAGGGGTCTATTCTTTTTGGTAGGAGTCCAAAAACGAGTAATTTATTACATTCTGGGAAGCTATCCTGTCCATCATTCCGAAGATACTCATCAGATCCTGACCAAATTTTTATGGGACCACCACAGGGCTTCCACCTTTCCATTAAAAAAAGAACCATCTCAATCGGTCAAGCCACCTTCGAGTAATCGGTGAACAAGTGAATTGAATACAGGTTTTTGAGGAGCATTCCCGGTCCTTACTTCGAAGATCCTCATCAGATCCTCACCAAATTTTTATGGGACCACCTCGGGGCTTCCACCTTTCCATTAAAAAAAGAACCATCTTAATCGGTCAAGCCACGTTCGAGTAATCGGTGAACAAGTGAATTGAATACAGGTTTTAGAGGAGCATTCCCGGTCCTCACTTCTAAGATCCTCATCAGATCCTAACAAAAATTTTATGGGACCACCTCGGGGTTTCCACCTTTCCATTAAAAAAAGAACCATCTTAATCGGTCAAGCCACCTTCGAGTAATCGGTGAACAAACATAAAAAAAAAAAAAAAAAAAAAAAAATATACGCGACGAATTGAGAACCTCCTCCTTTTTTGAAGTCGGTTAAAAAAATAATAGGAAAAGGACAGCGCTACACACTAAAGCTAACACTATAAGAGCATTTTACATGGTACTAGACTACGCCCCCAGTTATACCCGCGTAAATCCCGAACCCGGAGGAAATTCGGGATAAGTTAGTTTAAGAGATTCTGCATTTAATTAAATTCTGCTTTTGGACACATTCATAATAACTGTACGTACACCTGCTTGACTGGCATGACAGCACGAGAAACATTTTATCGAATCGACATATATGTTCCGTCTCTATCTTTCAAACGATGAGAAATAGAGACGGTAACTTTTTGTCGACGAAATGTCACGTGTGCTGTCATCTAGTCTAGCTGACTGACTTTTACAATCAAGAACAAGCGGCACTCGTGCGATAAAACAACTATACTACTTAATACAATATTCATGGACTTTAGCGTTGTCTCCAAAACTCGAGTGAACCGTCATTGTAAAGAGCCACCATTTGATGACTGACACAATGACTTCCTTGACTTGACTTTTACTACGACGACTCGACTGTTTTAAAGCAAATTGCAAATAACTTGCAAAAACTAATAATACTTGACACTGGCTACTTTTCAAATGGCCATAATTGTTGCCAACCGATAAAAAAAAAACTACGTTTGTTTGAAACTCATAGTGCAAATGTGTTTATCATGTTCTCACCTGCAATAGCTCTGTCAACTTTGAGCTTATCTCTGACGATATAGATAGCTGTGAGCAGGAAGAAGATCCCTCCCAGCACTTCAACGAAGCAGGTAACGAACAAGGCGTATTGTAGTGACTTGAATTGTACGAACTGACTCGGCTCCTCCAAAGGAGAGTACGATAACGACTTTTTTAGGCTTTCTGATATCTGGAATTTAAAGAAAAATAATTAGATTGAAACAGTAGTACCTACTTATTGGTTATTTATGGAAAAATGGTTCCAAACTTTCATCACCATCATCCGAGCGATGTTCCTGACGTCCCCAGTGGGGACGACAAGGTGGGGACGACCGGGAATCAATCACTACATCTATCTTAGGAGCCTAGAGTTCGTTTTCCAACTTTTGCGTCTCCATTACGTACGATCTTTAGTATCCTTCCAAACATTCGTACTTAACGGGATTCGAACCCACGACTACTGTGTTAGACCGCATATGCGCATGGCCACGAGTACTAGTAACTGCTAAGACGAAATTAAAAGCATTTCCTCGAGTTTATGCGAGTAAGGTAGCGACATCTACTAGGTAAACTTCCGGTCAACAACAAGGGCTTGTAATTGTCTTTTTTATATAGCTGCGGCCTGCGGTTTCACCCACGTAAGCCCCTTTCCCGCGGGAATATCGGGATAAAAAGTAGCCTATGTTTTGTGTTATATCCAGCTACCTATATTCCAAGTTTTAACGCAATCGGTTAAGCGGTTTTTACGTGATTGAGCAACAAACACACATATACACATACTCACAAACTATTAGCTTTATAATATTAGGACGTAATTATCACCAAGACTCATCCCCTATCTCAATTCGTGCTTACGCCATGGTGGAACTTATCCTAAGATGAAGTTGAATTACAACTAAACAGTTGAAATAGTAGAATGAAAGGCGGGAAGACTCGTATTCTAAAAGGTGAACCTGGACAAATAGCATCTTTAGAATCCGGAGCCAAATAAGAAAAATAAAACAGTAGAATGATACTAACCACTCCAACTAAGTACGGACTGCCAGCGTCCCCGAACATGTGTGATATTAGAATCTGGAATGCTTCCGCGGTCGATCGCCGTGGTGGTACCACCACATACTGGAAAATAACCAATTTAATTACTACATAGCACATGGAAAATAGTTGCGTGTGAACTGGACAAAAAATGATGGGTAGTGTATTTCATGAACAACATTTCAGCTTTTTGGTACCATATTCCATTTATACTTGGCCCCTAAAGACCAGCTATGCTAGAATGATAGCACGAGAAACATTTTATGGAATCGATATAAAGGTTCGGAGTCATTTTCTCGTAGTGTGAGAGAAATACGTGGATCCTTTATGTCTATTCGATAAAATGTTTTTCTTGCTGTCATGCTAGTCTAGCTGGATTGTGTAATAGGTAGATTCAGCAGATTTAGCAGAAACATGTTATCATTGACACGGTGTCAATATCTGTGCACCTGGTATGTACGGTTCTGCCCCCATATTATCTATCCAGTGGACGTCTGACAACAGTGGAAAATGACAGGCACTTTGTGCCTTTCATTTGTTATGTACTGTTATTGCTGCTTTGTCGTAACGTGGTTATGACCGGTGATTACCTCAAAGCAGCAATGTACTGCATAGTGCCTGTCATTTTCCACTGTTGTCAAACGTCCACTAAATAGACAATATAGGTGCTGATATGTAGATTCAAATGACGTCATTGCGCGCGCAATTATTACAGGTGCACAGTTATTGCGAAAGTGTGAAAAAAAAACAGAATTGCTTGCTGATTTACTAAACTAACTATTAAACACCCTGTCCGTTTATTCGGCACTAGGAATCGTTTATTCACGAAATTCTATATCGGATTGATGTACACACGCAACTAAAGAAAAGGAATCCGCTTAGAAATATTAAAAAAAACAATGTCAGGCTACATTCCTTCAAAATAGTGAGACGATACCAACACAACACGACTAAAATAAAAATCTGATGGAAAATGCCCAATTACCAAGAAAATATATAAGAACCTTATTTACTTTAATTTGAAGAGAAAAACAAACAAAAACGTAATAAAAATACTATCTTCATACTCATCTTCAATAACACTGTATAGATAAATAGCTAAAATATAACATTGTAGTGTGTATCTAACATTACTTTTGGGCATTCCCTTGCAAGTCAGACAAATTTTTCGATGCATACAATAACGTAATTTTTTAATTTACCGCCATCAAAGCTTGTCATCAGCGCCATCTATCCATTCTATCGCGAATTTAATTCTCAAAGCAAATCTGTGCCAAACATGACGCATGCTAATATTTACGTTCACCAAGAGATGGCGCTAATTAAAAAAAAAACAATCGAAACCAGTCCACTCAGCCCAAAATGATTTTGCCGTAAAAACTATACATATTTCAATGAGACAACACTTTTGGGATTATTAATGCTCACACCAGGCAATGGTGACCCGTTATGTGCTAATGAGTGACTGATATCAATCGGCAAGCAAAGGAATAAAAAGCATAGAAATAAACGGCTACGTAACAACATGACATGCTATATTCTCATGCATAGTCTAATTACCGAAAATATAACCAACAAAAAAAACTAAAAACTACAATACCTACAACCAAATTAAACAAAATAATAACAATCAATCAGCTAGTAATCAGTTTCTTGTGCTGATTAATAACTGAAAGGGAGCAATATCAGTAAACTTAGTGCGTTTTTTTTTTGAATAGCAAAACGCTTAAAATCACACGATTGTGGAAACGAAATTGTATGAAAAGTTGAAAAACGACTTCAATTTGTCTATACATGAGCGTACTTTTGAATAATCCGAACTTTATTTCCCATACAATTATTTTTGAAATTGCGAAATTAACGCTTCCGTATACGAATTAAAGTTCAAATAAATCAAAAACACCGCTTCAGTTCGACGTTATCGTTTGTTACACAAAAAAACTAGCACTTAGAATACAGATAAGTTGTGAATGCGGTCCTTACCAGCGACATATCGGCCACTATTGCCCAGTTGAGATTCAAAGCTATCTCGCCAATGAACATGAGGAAGAAGGGCATGAAGAAATACTGCTGAGTCAACACGATGCCAAGGGTCATTGCGGGGGCTGAGACGAGGAGTCCAACGCCGCAGATGATCGGGTGCGCTCGAGGGAATCTCTTGATTAGAGCTGCTCCCAACCACGCGCCTGCCGGGACTCCGACGACGCCAGACATCATTGTGATCGCGCCGAAGATTAGCGATACCCTTCGTGCAATCATAGCCGATCATCAACACATGCGCGTAACAATATAATGCGCCGTATTGCTCCTTTCAGAGCTTTACCCCGCGGTCGCACACTTTTCGAGAGCTGTTTTTTTGTATTAAAGTCAACTGGGGAAATTGTGGTTTTGGGGAAAATGCGGCGGTCATCGACTCATCGGGAACCTACTACCATAATGGGCGATTTTATCCCATGATTGTTAATTTCGGGTAAACTGATGCTAGACACACGTTCCCCAAAACCTGCATTTCCCCCAGTTGACTTTATTTGCAATTCATTTGCGTCCACTACAATGCTTGAGACTAATTTTGGCTTCCATTACAGATCACTAAAGGATCATGACGGTGAAGAGTCGTAAAAGAAATTACTTAGACGTACGCGACCCCATGCGTGAACTTAGCTTTTGTCACATTTTCGCTGATGTTGATTTTCACTCACAAGAGTAAGACAAAGCATTTGTCCACGCATAGTGTCGGTTCTGATCGCGGACGGATACACAGACGCATTCAGTGAACTCCGAGCAACTTCGTAAGCGTACGTAAGCATCATTTGACTCATTCATAAAAACTAATCAAAAAGACATCTTTAGCGAGCATGATTCACAAGTAACAGAATTAGTAATGTCCTCGCAATGCATATTTAGCTACTCGAGTCAAGTGTGAGACCGTAAGGCTACTTAAATATATACTTAGTAATTGACTGACGACGATTTATAAATAGGTACTTGTATCATCATGCTATATTAAAAAAAATAGCATAATTATAGCATAAATATCTGAGTAAAATAACTTAAAATGGTTCGATGCAGGGATGATATTATCAAGTATAAGCGGCATTCTGGCGTAATATGTATGACTATTATTTGGTTAAATTAGGACAGCTTTGGGAATCACGTTGTCTCATTGAAATGTTTTTTTTTTTATGAAAAAGGGCTGGTGGACGATTTCTGCCTTATAAGCAAAAAGCGGAAACATCTCAAAAAATTCGACTTTGAAGTAAAATTTCACTTCTGTTAATAGAATTGGTGGTTTGTCTAAAAGAATCGCATAAAGTAGTAGATATTTCCGCTTGATAAAGCAAGAAAACGCTCACCAAAATCATATCGGCGACGATGGACCATGTCAGGTTCAGGGTGACCATTCCAAAGAATATCAGAACGTAGGAGAATCCGGTGAAGGTATCGACGGCAATTAGCGCGAAGTATATAAGAGGCGCGGAGGCGAGCAGAGCGAACCCACAGATGAGGGGATCGCAGTCTGGAACCGTTGGTCGGAGGCGTTGGGCTATCGCGGCTCCCAAGGGCACGCCAACGGACCCAGCTAGCATGCCCACTATACCAAACTTGTATGACACACTGTCATACCAAACTTTGCATTAGCAAACTTTTAAACTAACACGATTTGAACTCACATTATCCCGGATCTTAATCGCGTGATTTTTACTTTTTAATTTTCTTACCTCGACGTTTTGATCATGTTTTAATGATTTTGGTTGCGAGGGGAATTATTTAAAAATTAAAAATCACACGATTAAAGCCGGGAAAATATAAATTTACTTAAGCAATTGAATACATTTTTTTTAACCTTTACTGTCCCACTGCTGGGCAAAGGTCTCCCTAATATCCTCCCAAGCAGTCCTGTCCTGGGCTAGATTTGGCCTTGACTCCTTCAAATGCATCAATTGACATCATACGTTTTTTTGGTTAAACAATTTGTGGTTTGAAACCAGTTTTCTTATATTAAACAGATACTAAACCAGTTTTGAGTAAAAAAAACGTTTTATGTTATAAAATATCAATTTACATTGGCAATATAAATTGAAAAGCCTTTATTCTGTCTGATCGAGACAATAAGTTTTGAAATGTTTTTTATATATCAGATACTGTTACTTTCAACTATGTAGGTTGTAGGTAGTTAACAATTAAATAGTTTTTGTTCGTTTGTTAAGAATAAGCTAACTGGATGCGCCCCGCGGTTTTACCCGCGCTTAGAAATTTTAAAAAGGTTACACAACGATTCACTGCAATCGATTCGGTAGTTTAGCGAAAACAAGTTACAAACCTAGAAATATTTTAAAGGAAAAATTCATCTTCAAAAATTCACTTGCGGCGAGATTTGAACCTCGCGTCCCTGGATTAATACTTCAGTGCCTATACCGCTCGACCACGCAAGTTCCCCGTTACAAACCTTTCCATGAATGTAACTAAATGATTTGTAGGAAAGGAATGTTGTTAAATGCCGCTTATTTCGTCTTTCGCCTAATTCAGGCTATAAATCTATGCTCAAGTGCCATTACTGGTTTAATCCTATTGGATCAAAATGACGTCCCAAAGTAATTACAATTTGTCAATTTTAGCAAACAACAATGTCCTAAGTAGATTTCGGTTTATACTCGTAGAAACATCAAAATTTTTAACAATTTAATGCTTTTCGCTTAGTTAAAAGTTTGTGTAAGTGTTTTAATGGCGTTGTTTTTATTATCAGCATTGTTGCAATGCTGATCCGATGTTTCGGAGCCTATTTAAGACTCCTTTTTTAAGGCGGCGATAGATGATAAGCAAAGGTCCTTGTCCTATTGCATATAAATGAGCGAGATGGAATTGCGTGAAAAATCTACAATTTCTCGTAAAATCAATAATTAACGAAGATTAAAATAATATTTTGAAAAAATGCGATGAAGGGGTTCTAGGTATTGTATTTTCTAATATTATGATGCCTATACGAAAATATAGCGGTTAAGGATTTAGAAGAAAAATTGATTTATTTTGTAAAACAGGGGTAACTTTGCCTGTATAATAGTGGTATTTAAAGTTATTTTTTATTGTTTTTGAAATGAAGGGGACACTTCTTGTATCATGTACAATAACATAATACTTTGTTTAAAGATCTATTTGATACCGGTTATGAATAAAACCATTCCATCGGAAGGGATTTCACATGAGTCGCGTCCTTAAGGTAGGCTCTTTTTTAAAGTAGTTTGAAATAGGGTTTTGCAACAATGCTGATATTAAAAACAACGCGATTAAAACCGTACAATGAGATTTACTTAAATGTTGAAGTTGTTTCTCAGATGTTCTCTCATCGGGTGGGAATTGAAACTCACCTTTCAATAGGTATGTCGGCGCGTCCTGGCTGCATGGACAGTCCCAAGTAGATGAACTGAGGTCCCCACCAAGCGAGCGCTCCCGTCACGAAAGCAACGCATGTGAACGCTATTGAAGATAGCATGAACGATGGGCTGTGGACGTAAAGAAAGACGATTTTTAAAGGTTTTTTCATACAGGTATCCACTGAATACCTACTATTGGTTCATAAATCAATTAAAGAACCTAAGACAGGTATTCGTTTATAAAGCGGGTATTTAAAACTCCCAATTAATAACCGGCAAGTGGGTCAAATTTAACTTGCAAGATTTAATCACAAACGGGAAAGACGAGACAAAAAAAAAGCTTGTAAAATGGCTAGAGATACGATTTCTGTGATGTGATCTTCTCTTTTCATTTGTGATGATGAGTTACTCGCATTGTGTTTAAACCCTTCCGCAGTGCCATGACACATTAACTAAAATGAATGACCGGCAAACAATAAAAGATCCATATTGGTTGCAAAATTGATAACTTCTATCGTCAGCATTTTTGACTTAATTGTAGCTTTTTGAATGAGCTAACGAGTACAAGATTAGGCTCTGAAAATCAGGAAATTCACCTTTTTTATACATCAATCACCCACAAAGGTCTTGTTGTAAATGTCCCTCATCAACAGAGTCAGAGTGATCTAATAAATATGTACCTTTTACCAACCAACCCTTGTGAAGAGTAAATAAACGATTAGGAAGCATTTACTATCGATAAACGTAACTCATATGATGTTTAACAACAATACCAAGCCGTTGCCTTTATCAAACTTATCAGTGAGACAACGACCCCTGAGTGAGGCCATGTTACTCTGTCTGCCTGATCCAGCATGAGACAGGGTCAATCAGGTCAGCGATAGTAATGAACATCATTAAGAGGGATTTTTCCTACAGACATGCCTACCAGATATTTGTTCATGTAAATGGAATTTTAACAAATTATAATAATAAAATAATAATACGCGAATAAGACCCACCATTTATAAGTAAGAGGGTGTTATGAGACTCTTAAGTTTTGCCAAACAAGTGGGTTTAACATAACTATTTTAAATTACATTATATGAAGTTTGTTTCACATTTCTTAAGATACAATTTACTGAAATCGTATTTCCTATAGCTCATTCTAGGCCCCTAGGTCTATCAAATGGTTGTCGGGCGTATTATAACAAAACAAAACAATTTAAAGTATTAATAACAAATAAGCACATTTTTGCATTAATAATAGTAATAAACATATTCTGAGACCGGATATGCATTCATTACGATTTCGTCAAAACATTAATTGAAGACCTTGCCAGGTCAGCGATTACTGCCATGCTTGACCGCTTACTCAGTCGCAATTGTAATGAAACTAGACACCGAACCTACCATTACAAACACGTGATGAATAGGAAACTTCCGTTCAATAGTACACAACGCAAACAATATTTTCTTTATAAAAATATTGCTTCCGGAAGCCCAACTTAACAAGGTCAAAAACAATTGCGATAAGACGTACGTCAATATCTAATTAAACAAAAAAATAGTAATCGGCTTACGATGTAAAATTATACCACCAACCATTTTTAGAAATACTCTGATCGTTCTCAAACAGATTAGAGAAAATACGATACAATATGAACACAAAATCAACTCAGCCAAACTAAGAAACTAGACTTATAATATTACTAGCTGCGCCCCGCGGTTTCACCCGCGTAAGTCCCGTTCCCGCGGATATCTCGGGATAAAAAGTAGCCTATGTGTTAATACAGGTCCCCAGCTACCTATTTTCCAAGTTTCATCGCAATCGGTTCAGTAGTTTTTGTGTGAAAGAGTAACAACCTCACATACATACATACTTCCATACAAACTTTCGCGTTTATAATATCAGTAAGAAGTAAGATGGGTTACAGTCAACACATAAAACACTTGTAAAAAACTCAAGAAACATTATAAGTACAAATATTTAATGATCCATGTTTTCGCAAAACACAAACCTTGACAGATCTCAAATCAAATCATCATTGGGTAGTTAGTAGACTTTTTCATATAAATTTTATATGATTTATACAGCACAAGCCACATTGAACTCAAGCTATTTATGGTGCTATAGTGCCTGGGACATGTTAGGTGGAATACGCTTGCCCAGCACCTATAATAAATAATACACTCCCATCCTAGTCAGCCATGCCCAATGGAAAGAACTTGTCAATACGTCTGGAGCTAAGTAAGCCGTGGGTTTGCTCACAATGTTTTCCTTCACCGTAAAATAAAAATAGGTTAAAATAGAGTAGCTTAAGGAAATGGGAAATACGAATTTTTTACCGATGCTTCAGTAAAATATTAAGGATCTTTTTTAAAGACAGGTAAACCCACGCTCAATACAGTTAGTAGTAGGTTTAAAATATTAGAGCATTAGTCATTTATCAATGCCATCACCTATATTACAACGATATAAACATTGTAACGGTACATTTGTATGCTAAGTTGTCACAGCTCGTATGTTAATAAACGTAGGTAACACGTGACGTTGTTGGACACTACAAGTCACACTGGGTTGGAAAATGATTTACGACGACATTCATCAAACTGGTATTTTAGAGAAAAATATCCCGAACTAATCGAAAATTATTAAATCTAGCTAGTAATAATAATAGATGTGTACATATGTACTTATTATGTATTTATTATTGATTGAGTGTACATCCAGCTAGTTTTTTTATTAAGGTATGAAGTGTTCTTAAAAAGTTACCAAATATAAATAGTTTTAGTTTTGTCTTAGATAATTAAGTGTATATAATTAATTGTATAATTAAACACTCAGAAAAATCCAACATAAAAGTTAGCGAAATCTCTGTACATTGGTAACAATGACATTAAGTAATTAATAAAACGGGAGTAAAACCCGGTGAACATTGTGTTTCATTTAAAACAACCTTAGAGGGTGGGTTATCTTTATAACGACATTTTACATTAAATTCAACCTACCCAAATTGGTCACATTATTTTATTACAGTACAACACATCAGCGAAATTACTTCAATACCGGCTTTAATTTAACTGCCTATCAAAAAAAACAGTCTTACCTAAGAATATTAAAGTTTTTACTAAATGTTTCCGCATCCATAGTACCTACGTTTTATTTTTTGAATTTCAGACTATAATCTGACGTTTTGCTTTGTATTTGACATTTTTCTTCAGAAATAATAAGTGTCAAATCGTAGTTTTTGTAATGAGTATTAGTTTATTTATTTATTATTAGTAGGACGACTTAGGTCCTGCCAGGGTTCTGCAATAAAGAGACCATGGTAAGGACTAATGTGGTGGAAAGCTCGCCTGCCCGTCTTACCTATAACATAAAACAGTCTACTTACTTTTTGACTAGAGATTTAACATCGTCAGTGTACGAAGTGGGCTTCATTCTGCTATCTTCAGCCTGCCCCCGTTCCGGGTCTTGCATAACCCACGTGATCAATGCCACGGCGATGGCCCCTAGGAAGGGAGTGACGCGGAGACCCCATCGCCAGTTGCCTGCTGCAGCGCCGGCTAGGGATCCCACTATGTACCCTAAACCGCTGAAATTAAAGACATCCCACTTATGAATTTAGGACTTTTGGAGGTTAAACTAAAAACAGTCATCCAGGTAGAAAATCTGTCATTAAAGTAAGCATTTTGCCAGATTTTTCGTTCATTCGTAGAAACATAGTACAGGCCCAGAAGGGCTTTTACGAAATATAACTTCCGAATATTCGGTTCCGAACGAAAGCCGACCGAAGTTTTGATTATTGCCCTAATACGAAACAAGTTCGGATTTGGCAAATTCATTCGGGGCCATAGACTATTTATATTCATACAACTAACATCAAATGAAGTTCGGTCGGAACCCGAACCGACCGATCGCAGTTCGGAGTAGGAAACATACGAATGTTCGGCCGAAACTTCGTAATAGACTTCCTGATTCCGAGCGAATATCGGGATCAAAAGTAACATATTACTTCTCTAAATATAGCTTTAAATTGGTAAAAGAATTTTAAAAATCGGTAGTAGTTTCGGAGTCTATTCATTACAAACAAACAAACAAATATTTCCTCTTCATAATATTTGTATAGATTTGTATATTCATTCAAAAGCAGAACGTTACCGAAAATATGAGTATCGTACATTTCGTAAATCTATAATGTTATCTAAGAAATGTTGATGAAAGAATCCAATATTATGCTAACAATGTTAAAAGACCGGTATGAATTAAGTAGTCAATTTACATTATTAGGCTTCTCTAAATGGGTGCATTAACATCTGATAGGTATCTCATTAGTTTGGATGCTCGAATGAAAGATACGTGTAGTTATTTAGCTATTAACTTTATTTATGCAGAGGTATTTGAAAATGATTTATACCGACTCATTGACTTTCAACTGTAATGCACACGCTTGTTTTCCTGCTGAATAATGTTTCCAAACATGGCTTTCCTATAGGAAAGTAATGTATGGAAACATAAATTCTATAGTTAGAATAGCATATTAGGGCATTTAAATTGTTAACACACAATATGATACATCAATAAAATTTATAAAAACAAATGCGAAAGTAACTTTGTTTATCTGTCTCATACGTTTTCACACGTAATAAAGCTATTTGATCATAACTTGTTTTAGTTTCGATCATATTTTGATTATATTTCAATCGTTTTTTGTTTCTATTTCAATCGCCTTTCGATTCTGTTTCAAGTCCCCTATTTTGGAATCGATCGTTGTATAGATGTCAATGCAATAGTGAGCTCATGAAATTAAATAACCTAGGTGCAATATAGGTGCAAAACTGAACCTATGCTCACTATATTGCATGCAACGAATGAAACTATGTACACGGATGCTGTTTAGATGCATTTTTTAATGAATAAACGCGACCAAAATTCATTGAATTGTAACTTATATTTTTTATTCGTATTTATGATATAGGTACTATTAGGTACGGTGCAGCTAGATCAGTTTTGATACGATATATTAACCATAAATAGCTATTAAATTGCAAATATGTATTAATAACGGAGTGTTGACCATGTTTTTTTTTTCAGAGTTCGATATTATGCCAGTACCGAACTCCGGAAAAAAACGCCGACCTTGAAATAGGTTGGAGTTAGAAAGCTGGTATCTAGCTCGATATGGACGCCTCTGTCTTCACCTAGCAGTAATCTCCAGTCCCGTGAACAAGTGTTAAATACTTATAAACTCACCTTCCAACTGGTATAGCAAAGTAGAAGAACGCCAGCATCTTGGAGCGGACGTTCCCGACGAAGAGATCGCTGATGATAGTCGGCGCTATGGTAGAATACGATGCCTCGCCGATACCGACCAGCCCACGGAATATCATGAACCAGTAAAAATTCTGCGAAAGAACGTACCGTCTATTTATGACTAGCAACAAAGAGTTTTATGTTTTCAGTTTTACTTCTGAGTTTCATGTTTGACCTACTGTTGAACGTCTTACTGCCGTATTTATAGACGAGTCTAGTAATTGCTGCTCTTAGAAAATATGTCTGTCACATTTCCTTTAACGTTAAAAATTCTTCGTAAGAGCGAGACAAGACATTACATAGAACTTCTTAGACAACGTTTATAAAATACGGCTGTTAGTGCGGCTTAATCTGCTGTGACAATATATCCTTTTTGTTGCAAATACGACAAAATATTGTCAAAATATCTGATTCACTTTTCTTCTGTTTGCGCGATGTTAGATTGAAATTATTTGGTTGTAATCTCGTAGTGTTTACTTAATTATTTCAAGCGTTATTTCAACGTTCGATCCGACGTTTCGAAACCTTTACAGGTGTCTTCTTCAGGGTCTACCCTGATAACTGAGTTTAATCTCAAAATAACTGATACCGAATTTAAGTAGTTTGAGTTAGGTATATCTTTTAATGTTTTTATTGAATACGTAACAAACACCTAGCGTTAATAATTTATTAAATAATTGTCCGGTTTGTCACAAAATAAGCACTTAATGAATAGCCTTATTTTTATTCAATAAAAATCGATAAAGTATATATATACTCGAAGGTACATGCACTTATCGATATCGACTGAACAGTATCGAGCAGGTAACTCGTAAAACGAGGTCATCTTTACAACCAAGGTTTAAAAAACTATATAACTAGTGGGTATTGCTGTAATTTCTACAAATATTAATTTTAAATAAATGCAAATATACAAAATGTTATAAAATGTAACAAAATGTTACGACTTACGAGTAAATAAGATTAAAATAATCTAAAATTTTCGTCACACTGATTCTTGAATACTGGTTTCGGCACTAGGGTTCACCGCCGTTTAAGGTAAGTAAGTATATTAAGCTAAAAGTTAGGGCATTAAAAAATTATAAATCAGTTAAATCTCCAAATAAAATACATCTCTCATATAAAAACCATCAATACTTAGGCCCCATTTTTCATTCTACGGATAAAAGATATCTATCGAATTAGTTCCAACGCAAGCAAATATAAAAGCCTTCAAATTTTGATCTTCTAAATTCAGATTTATTTTCTTTTTAAATATCATAGTGACGTTTTTTATTCGGTGGTGTTACATTTTATTTGTCAGATATCTCTATCCAGGGATTTGAAAAATCAGCCCTAAATTAAAAAATCCTTCGAATGTTTCATTTCTTTGTAAAACATTTTGACGTTTCTTATCGGTAAGTAGCTTTACATTTCATGGACAGATTTATTTGATCGAAAGACTGAAAAACTTTGACCCTTTAAACTTTAAGTAAGTAAGTACTCGTACTTATGGTTTACTTTTTTTTAGTACTCACGGTTAAATATGATCCAAAGAAAGTAGTTAGACACCAAAGCGCAACTCCGAATGCCATGATGATGCGTCGGGAATACCGATCGCCGAAGTAACCGAATACAGGTGCGAACACCATGTATGCGATGACGAACACCGTCTGGAGTAGACCGGCCAGGTCATCGCCGATTTTCCATTCATTTTTGACATCTCCAAGAACACCTGTAAAAGAAGAAATATGTTTTAAGTTATGGATTCGGATACAAATTTCTTGCCAAGTTTCTTCACCATTATAAAATAAGTTTTGTTATTTTTACATGTGGTGTAAATTTCACTTTTACACTTGGTGGACGAAACATGCAGTCGGCAGGCCAATATTAATACATATAAGTAACAATAGAAGTAAATTATCTCCCAGAGATATCACTATATCAACTTGTTCCATTGCAGTCTTACTGACTTCTAGATAAGTGAATTTGCTACATCTTAGACCACAAGATCACTTGTCACCTGGTAAGATAGTGGAATAATAATCAAACTGTCTTCTATCGATTGTAAAGTAAAATCTAAATCAAAAAGTTACACAGAACATTAAGTTAATAAAAAGGTTTAACTTTCAGCGCAATTTTAAGTATTCTATGATATTCTATGATTTCAAATTACCAACGTCATCGTTAGCTTGAACCTCAGGCTCATTGGAAAAAATGACATTCCAATGTCATTTTTTCCAATAAATACTCCGGAAAACGTCTCAGTGTTAATTGAAACACGCAAATTCATGCATGATTTAGCAAAAGTCCCATTTCCATATCAAATCTATATCTTTACTGTACTGATATTAAAAGATTTATTTATTTGTGTAACTACTCGACCGATTTCAAAAATTCTTTCACTAATAAATAGCTAAGCCAATAAAAAACATCGAGAAGTAACATAAGCTACATACTTATTATCCCGATATTCCCGCGGGATCAGGATTTACGCGGGTGAAACCGCAAGACGTTGCTAGTGAATAATAAAGGTCTTCGTTTTGTATAATATGTGTCAGTGAGTCTTATTAGACTAAGGGCCAATTGTTCAAATTCCTAGATAGAGATATCTGACAGATAAAATGTAACACCAACGGAAGGAAAACATCACTATAATATTTAAAAAGAAAATAAATCTAAATTTAGAAGTTATAGTTAGTTAGTATCTTTTAACCGTGGAATAAAACAACCCTAAATAAATCATCGAGACATAAATAAAATATGATAGAGATGATACGATATTGACGTCATTAAATGTCTCCATAATTTCTGATCACACAACCTTCTATGCTCGCTTACTGAACTAAATATTTTATGAACAATACTACAATAATAAAACAAGGCAAAGACTAAAGAGCCTAACTTTAGCTTAACCTTGCAAAGGTGAGTGGCCCGATATTTGCGAACGCACACCAACCGGAACCAGAGCCACTCGAAACTTTTTATTTGCCGGTTGAATGATGAATATCGAAAGTTACAAGATGGAAAAATTGTACTAACATTTGCGAGAAGGGACAAGATCTATACAAACACTATCAGTTGACCGAATACCTGGCGAGTTGTTGTTGACACAAGGCACGGCAAAGGGAGTGGTTTGCAAGACGCTACTTGGCACTGTCCGATAAAGCAAAACAAACATCTTCAGGGCCGATGGGAATACTTTAGACAACAATATCATTTCCGTTGTCAAAATAGACACAGTCGTTGGTTCGAGAACTTTAAAAATAACCGATATTTTAAACAAGACTAGCGAAGTCATCAAAAGTTGCCTATTTTACTCTTCAATATTGTAGCTTTTTATTGGGGTAAGAATTTTTGAAATCGGTCCAGTAGTTTAGAAGCCCATTCGTTATATATAAACAAACAAATACAAGTTTCCTCTTTATAATAATATTACAAGTACAGAAACATAGATTTCAAGTTTAATTAAAAATATGGTTAATAAGATGACATTTAATAAAAGTAACATAAATTTATTTTAGTTTTACAAAAGCTTCCCTTATAATGTTGCATCATTTTGACACTGCAATAAATCATCTCCTTTATCGTCCAGTCTCTATTGTTCGCCTCATTTTATTATTTGTTGTTACCCCTACTTTTTATACTGTCTACTTTATTTTTTTATGTCTGACTTGTTTACAATAGAAGTACTTACATATAGCCAACGGCTACAGATTGATTAAATCAAAGCGTTATACATAGAATAAGTATAAATTATATGTATTTTTTTAATTATTTAAGATCAAAGTAAACGGCCTTTGTGATTTGATTTGTTCCGTTTTATGATTTGTGTTTTTTTTTGTGTTTTGTGAAGTGATTTGTTAAGATTGCTTATCTAATTCCCATCGTTGATCAGAAAGTATTACCTATACCACCTACCTATATCACAAGCTTAGTTGTATTATTTTGCGCAAGATCACGCTTGTGCATCAGTTATTTATAGTTATGTTGATGTGTAAGTATTTAAATTGAGTAGGTTTACGTAATTACTAAACTAAATACAATTTCATGTGACCTTCAACTGTTGGTGTTTGTCAATAAAAAATCGATAATTTATAGGTAAATCTGTCAATGAAACACTTTTGCAATGTTAAAGCCGAGAATACTATGCATTCTCGCGTCGGCCTTGCCACGCAAGTCGATTTGCAGAGGTGTCGTCGTCGTCGTAGTGTCGCGTTGTTCGCAAACATGTTTATAAACGCTTCACGTTTACTTACGCTTGGCGATCTACAATCCTTAGTAGGGGACTGCCATTTGTAAGTAATATTGTAAACGACTACACGCAAAAATCTTACATTAATATGTTACCGATTGAGTCTCGATTACATATAGTAGGTACGTATTTTTTATTTCAGACTATAATCTGACGTTTTAGCTCATTGAATTTAACTATTTTTGTATAGAAAGAAGTGTGAAATGGTTGCATTCAATTAAAAAATAAGGTCTAGATGGTGGGTAATAGACTAATAGAACAACGACGTTCGAATTTTGCGTCATCTTTTAGGGTGTGTAAGTAAATTTCCGAACAGTTTAACTTTGGTAGGTAGTTAGGCACGTATGAAACTTGCTTGGCAGTCAGGGCCGAAATAAAAAAGCTTTACTATCAAGCGGTCTTTCTGCTTCTAGCCTCCAATAGAGACCAGTACAATTCTATGGATAGAGTAGATATAATTAAGTACTTACTTACATTGAAGTTTGAAACTTCCCAGATCAAAGTAGCAAGGTATATTTTAGAATGGATTGGATTAGCTACCTAGCTAAGTATAATTAATGGAAAATTGTGTGAGAAATTCTTAAAGAAGGTGCCTAATTAATTTAACTTCGTGTTAAACTGTGAATGGAGCAATAATTTGGATGTTCACAACAGCCATCTGCACGAAATCCGCTCACACCATCGCCGGTATCAAAAGTGGCGTGATGTGAGGTCATAATGACGCAAACACGATTATTCACGGTCAGTTCATGGACGGTTGATCACCAGTAGAAATATAATCTGATGGTAATTGAGGAATCTCGACGATACGCTCCTCAAAGGAATACAGGAATTGATACACTGCACGCAGTCAATGATATCACCGTTCTTTTCTGTGACAAGCACAAGATTAGCGAGGGAAAAGTTCAAGTTTTAATACTAAGTAAATATAGAAGATACTTTCTCTACTAAAAACTTCTAATAAAGTACCTACAAATTATATCTATTCGGTAAAGTAACTCGCGTTTCCTACGTTGCCTTTCATTATTATTACGAACATTTTAGCGGTGAAAGTTTATAATGATAAGTTACTCAAGATCTGACTGAACCTTGGCATTTTAATACTACTGGTCTGGTTTGATATTAACCTTTCATTTCCCATTTCTCTTAAATTACTTACACAGAAAAGTACCAATATTGCAAAAGGAACGCATATAGGTAGCACTAGGTAAATGATCCTACCGAAAGAAGCTCCGCAGATTGTAAAGCTGCCATGCCGGTGCCGCAACAATAAAATAAATGTTGTCTATCTATGTTATCTGGAACTGAATCATAAAATCAGTCACTAAAACAACATCAACAGTTTTAGTAAGTTAAGTAGGTTAGGTACAATAGGAATATCTGAAACATTAGATTAGTAAAATGACCTTGGAAATACGTGGGCGGGTGTACTATCCAGATGAGATAGTTCGATAGTGGATGGCGTGAGCGTAGAACGGTTACGGTAACGCTACGTCATCTTCACCCGCCAATTTGTTGACGCGGCTACAGGTGGCAGCACTGAGCTACCACGCGCACGCGCCTCCATATCGCAACATCACGCCACGTTCACAGACCAATCGGCGGCCGCGAGACCATGACGCGTAACCAACGCGAAACGCTAACGATCCGCGTGGCTTGTCGCTCGTGACGACATTGCCGCAAGCAAGCAATAGGCACTTATCCAAGTGCTCTTCGATTTTTTTCTAGGACACTGTATGACATGACATGAGATACAGACAGATTATGAAAGTAAACACCTAGTTGAAAATAATCACAGATTTGTTGGTATAGGTATATACGAAATAGCGGATACTGCAATAATGTGAAGGCTGCAATCAGCGACGTAATCACAAACAGAAAACATAATCGAAATGACCCGCTGCGTGTGCCAACAACATTTTACTCCATATACCTTTTGTAATTTACCGATGGAAATGGAATATACGACAACTTTTCATTTCCGGACAGGGTGAGGCTCAATATTGGGGTTGGTTTACTGCAATTGACATGTCGGCGACGTAGCAAAAATTACGGAACGAAAATTGTGAAATTTTCCAGCAAGAATTCGATTTACCTGATAGAGAATTTACCTAATTGTCAAAAAATATTTGATAGTGGTATGTACATACGTACTACCTAAATAAACACAACTCCTGGGGTTAATAAAATTCACATACTTAAATAACGAGTACTTAAGTAAATTCTTAAACAATAGCCAACAAAAACTTTAAAAACATGACAAATAAACACGATAAATTATTAATATAAATTAAATGTAATAATTATCAATAAAATGTGATGTTTAACATGATGGAAAAATTAAAATAAAATGCACGAACTGTGCTGCAGGAAAATGCCCGAACATTTATTATTCTATACTTATTCCTACATTTCTACGAGTCACTAATTAATTCATTACATTACATTTATAGATAATTATTTAACTTTTCAATTTTGTTTACACACATTTATACGCGGAAGTTTAGCTATTCTATTATTTCACATACACAGTCTACTATAGACATTATTTACATCTTAATGCCAAAATATTAAAAGAATTTTAAGAATCTTTATTTTTAGTGCTGTCACTGTTTGAGCACACGCCAAGCGTGTAAATAGAGCAGTCAATTAGCTTAGCCTGACAACAAGTGTGTCAATGTATTATTATTCAATACTCACGTAAATACAACAGAGAAATTACAGGAAATAAAGTGAAATTCACTTTAGGTAATGTTGTTAAAAGTATATCAGGCAAAACCTCATTAAAACCCTCAAAAGATATTAGTATTTTTGGAGCAAAATAGAATGAAAAGGAGATCTCCAAAAACAGATCAAAAGTTGCCTCAATTTGTGGTTTCTACCGTGATGGCTTGTGGTGACGTTCCGTCTAAATAAACCATCGTCGGAACAAGCAAATATTTGTTCAGCCACTATCATGTGACGATGGAAAACTATACGCACAAAATTGTAACGCTATCAAGCTACCGAAATTGTAAAAAAGATAACAACAATTTAAAGTAAATCTACGATTAGTAAGTAACTGATCAAATTGTGAAACATGAAGTAAATTCAGGTGAAGGTGAAGAGACAATAAACTATTGTTTTGTCGTTGCCTGTAAATGATTTTTAACGAGTAAAGTTCATGAAAGCAAGCGACAACGGTAGGTGAATACATTACTCGATCCAGGTGTAGTAAGTGACAAGTACCTTGTGAAATTACAACGTAAATAATTGTGAAACAGTAACACGATGCTTTCGATAAACTTCCGATACCAGGAACGCGACGCAAGATAATAGGTATATAGTAGTCATGGGCCGACTAGTCGGGTATAGTCGGGAAAGTCGACTAGTCGGCAGTTTTATCGACTAGTCGGTAGATGCCGAATACTTTGCAAATTGTGCTGACTAGACGTCAACTAACAATTATGCATTAAAATTAAAACCAATATGTATTGAATTGGTAGTATAATTAGGAGGTGGGTGGTTAGAAAAACGTAAACAAATAGCTCACAACCAGGGTGCATTTTAAATGTCTCGACATATTAAATAATATTAGCCGTATTCTATTTTTTTTTTTTCCAAAACGATTTAACCATTTTTTGGAAGTTTTAATGATGTTTATCCCGAATATCTTCGAATTATAATGATTTACATTGCCGACTAGTCGGCTAGTCTGGTAGTCGACAAAAACCGTAGTCGGCCCATCCCTAAGTATATAACGTATAGACTGTCGGATAAACTTTCACGACACCTCGGAGTACCTTATGTACCTTACTTTCATTGAAATGCATTTACTTAGAAAACAAATAAGTAGGTAACCACTTCATAATAAGTGCTTAATGTTAATTCTGCAAGAGTACCATTAACCGTTACTCTTATCTCTAACTGAACAATCATATCAATTAAAGAGTATAACGTAATAAAAATTAAAATCAAATAAAACATCAACCTTCGTAGAAATTTCGTGATACGAATACTATTACAAAATTACGATACGGTAGTAAAAGCCTGGTAGCTCTGGCTCCGGGATGTAACTGTAACGTTAAAGTTTTAAATAGTAATTGCTTTACTATTACGATTATTAAACATAATTAAGGTTAAAAGCATTTCTCGACAGCTGAACCTTAATCAAATAAAGGGCTAGAATTATAAAAAAAGAGGGGCCATGCCACCGACCACACCGCATAGATTGTGTACCCATTGTTCACTTAACAAGTATCACATAAAACCCAACTTGCTGGGACATTTATTTTCGGAAGAAAAGAATTTGTTTTTAGAGTACTAAGTATAACTTCGATAAGAGTGCATCCTAATACTCAAAAACAGACATTTATGACTATAAAACGTACGATATCCAAACACAGATAAAGAATAAAAGCTAAAGTTTTATTTTTATAGCCATTCTAACAAAGTGCTTCCGGACTTTGAAATCAAGACGATAGAAAAAGTAGTAAAACAAAGACAGAAGACTTTTAAAGATATCTTGTAAAAATATATATTTCTAAACATAGAAAAAAATCTTTTAAAAGAAAAGGAAATAGCGACGACGAGACAAGTTCGCTTATCAAAGACTGTCGGCGCCGTGTTTAGCAAAAAAACTAAATGGATCCTATAGAAAAAAGTGACTGTGCAACTAAAAAGTTAGTAGGTATCTCCATTTTCTAACTATACCACTTGTCAAAAGAAATTACGCAATAATAACTTGACTCAACTAAGTAAAATATAATAAACTTGTGTATGCATTTGTTTAGTTGTCATTTCTTAGGCAGACTGTATTATAAACAAGATAGTAAGGAAATGAGAAAGTTGCCCTCATAAATGTACCCTGCGACCATGTGTTGGATAGTTTACAAAAGAGAAGTGTAGATTTTGTGAATTATCTCAAAACAAAATAAACATGGGAGCAATCTTGTGCCAACACAGCCATTCATTTTGATAGCAATCTTAAACCACTTCAAATATTAAGTCTGTGTATCTGGCTAAAATAAGTTGCTGGTAGATAGGGTTGCCATACGTTCGGAATAGCGGACATGTCCGCAAATATAGGTCTTCGTCCGGAATGCGGAGGGAATTCTAAACTGTCGTGAATTTCTATTATTTAGGTAACACTAAATTCGGATTTTGTGTGTCGGTTTTCATTA
Organism: Idaea dimidiata; assembly: GCA_949358125.1. Taxonomy (NCBI): domain Eukaryota; kingdom Metazoa; phylum Arthropoda; class Insecta; order Lepidoptera; family Geometridae; genus Idaea; species Idaea dimidiata. Next base: position 7,073,087 of record OX442328.1, read on the forward strand.
TTTTTTCTTATTAATAAAATCGATTTGACGATCTAGTTCTAGACGAACAAATCGACAGAACCTGGTAACCGACTCGCTAGGTCGAAGCGCCCGCGTGAAAATTCATATATGCATTTCATACACAATGTCTGGACCGAAAGTCCGGAATTTGCTACGGAATTATGATATTTATATCTGAGAACCCTACTTGTAGAGTACGCACTACACATGCAGTTAGTGCTTACTGAAGCGTTTTATATTTTAAGAAACCCCATTACCATTTTGAGTGAGTCTACAATGTTTTCTTAAATGTTAAGATAAATAAATCTTCGCTGGATTAGGGAACGTTGATGAATGATGAAAATAGATGAGTATAAGTAGATTATTCTTAGCCCAAATATTCAAAGGTTAATATTTTCCAAACGTTGAGAGTGAGTATCAATAATAACAACAGTAGAATCTAAATAAATTTAGTGCTTTCTAAAAAAATACACAGTCTACGAATGTTATAATAAGAAAAGATTTACCTATTTGTTTGTAATGAATAGGCTCCCAAAGTAATGGACCGATTTCAAAAATTCTTTCACCAATAGACAGCTACGTTATCGGGAAGTAATATAGGCTACTTTTGATCCCGATATACGGGATCGGGACTTACGCGAGTGAAACCGCGCAGCTAGTGTTTGTATATTTATCTTCCTCCTTATTTATAAACGCTAATTAATGCGCTGCATAACTATGCATCGTTTGTCTTTTACTGTCACATACAGTTTCAAAGTTGACACACAGAGACAAACGTCACATAACTTAGTCATGTTTAAATAATCCTACTAATATTATAAATGTGAAAGTGTGTGTGTTTAGATATTTGGATGTTTGTTACTCAATCACGCAAAAACGGCTGAACGGATTTGGATGAAATTTAGAATGTAGGTAGCTGGATACCGGGAATAGCACATAGGCTTTATATCCCGATATTCCCGCGGGAATAGGACTTACGCGGGTAAAACCGCGGGGAGCAGCAAGTATTTTATAAAAAAAGGAAGCTAATCTGTATTTACAAATACTACAAGTGACATAAAAGTCCATGTCTATGAAGATGAATGACTATTGATTTCACACCTTGTTTAAAATACATCAAGCAACATCAACGTTAACGCTACTGCCCTAAACTACTCAACAACCACAGTAAATTACTAACAAATCGATACCGACGTTTGTATAACTTTTAACCTGAAACATTTATTATCAAGCGCGTGATAAAAACTAATAAATAATCTATATAAAAAATAAATAAATGCCATTCTTATCTACGTGTACTGGTTGATGTTTCGCAAGAGTACCTAGGTAAATGTGATTTTTTAATGCGATTGGAATATTTTCTGCAGTAACCGATAGTGAATCGTGATAACTCGGTACACCAAACCCAATCATTTTTGAAAATAAGCTTAATGTAAACTTTTTAAAACACGATTGGAAATTGATATTTCATTTTTCCCGGGACTTATACGCAAACTTAATGTAGGTAACTTAGAGTAAACTATAGATTTTTATTCGGTTTTCGCGACGAAATTAAACTAATTTTTTTATTGTAATTTATACATATAGAGTAAGTTTATTTGTTTGTTTGTAATGAATAGCCTTCGAAGCTACTGAGCCGATTTCGATTCTTCACCAAGAGAAAGCTTCATTACTTTTGATCCCGCTATTCACACAAGATCGGGACTTACGCGGGTAAAAACGGCGGGACGCAGCTATTGTATACAATGAATCTTACTAATATTATAAACGCGAAAGTTTGTATGTAAGTATGCATGTATGTATGTATGTGAGTTTGTCACTCTTTCACGCAAAAACTACTGAACCGATTGCGATGAAACTTGGAATATAGGTAGCTGGGGACCTGGATTAACACATAGGCTACTTTTTATCCCGATATTTCCGCGGGAACGGGACTTACGCGGGTGAAACCGGGGCGCAGCTAGTATTTAATAAAACTATTTTTTTTCTTCTATCATGTATGACAAAAGCAAAAAATGAGTTTTATTTCACAGCGTACTTAAACTTACGAAAAGTCGTAACATAAAACAACATAAAATATACGCTCTGTGCACTAATTTATATGCAAAACAAAAAGAACCTATAGTCATAAGTGATTGAACCACATTGAGCCCTTCAACGTTCACCGGTGAAACGCGAGCGGAACTAATTGGTACCGAGTGGAGTTCTCGATGGCCACTCGAGTTCACCGCTGCAGACACGATATACCAAGAGTTACGCAGCTGCATCATATCACATCAAACGCATCACTGTCTGCAAAGTCGGCGTCGGTTGTGGTCTAAAGATTTATTGTTAAGTTACAGGAACTGGTACACTGTTTAGTTCTGTGTTTCTGACTAAATCAGGAATCATTGATAACTCTTCAACCTTCCTTTGTACCTTTATGGTCATTTCCGTCGTTTATTTTTTGTCAGCCTATACCAACTGTCACAGTCACTGAGACAAAGGTCTCCCCAACATCCTTTCAAGAAGTCCGGTCTTAGGCTAGATTTAGCTAATCTTGTTTTAGCTTGTAAAAATTAACAAATTTAACTTTAAGATGGTATTATTTAAAACTCTGAAGAGATTTTTCATATTTATTAATCGAATTTAAACTACTGAATATTGCATAAAAGCCGTAGAGAAGACTTTCAAACAATGAAAAGCCTTAAAATTTCATAGACCACCCGCACAAAAGCGTCACTTCACTTATCTCCCAAACTTGCATCATTAAACCCATAAGACAGTCCATAAACAGAGGCCTGAGCCGGCTTCGGTGAGTTTATCCCAAACAGATAACGACACACGAAGTTCGAGTATCCAGCCTGAGTATCCTGAGAAATGTATTCTAAATTCAAATGTTCTTTAATCGACACCTGATGCGCGCACGGTGGTTTAATTTTAAAAATAGAATAATTATGCCAGGCTTAAAAGGAATTCCAGACCGATCCCTTTTTCATTCCTTGGACGTATGACGTGTCACATAATAATCCTGATGATTAATGCGGTAAATTGAAAAAGCGTTCACGAGGGACGGGATTATTACTAAAGCCCATTTACAGGCGGTTACTCAAACAATATTCTGTACTCGTTATGCCCCGCAGTATCATCTGCATAAATTCCGATCCCGTAGGAATATCGGGATAAAAATAAGCCTTAGTATGTGTTAATCCGAATCTCTAGCTATATGCATACTTAGTTTAAACGCAACTTCAGTTACTTTTGCGTGAATTAAGGAGGAACAAACATACTCGTTTACTTATTTACACACAAACTTTCACATTTATAATATTAGTAGAATAACAAATTGATAAGTTAAGCCGGTATTTAAGTATATTATGTACTCTGATTATTTATTTTTTTATTCTAAACAATTGTTATTCTGCAATAAAATCGGTGACATTTGAAACATATTAAGATAGGACGATATCCCCACAATTCAATCTTGATCACATTACCACGCAGGTCAATTGTAACATTTACGATTCCACATAAAACCGTCAATTTAAACTTGGAATCATAAAATTTCGATCGAGAGCGAGAGAAAACCTCTTCAAAACCTATTTATCTCAATCTAAATGTTAGATTCATTTGTTGACAACGACATCAGTGAGAATGCGCCTCGATTATCAATTTATCACAAGAGAAATGCTTAGGAACACAACACAAATGTGTAGGAACACAACCGTAATAAAAAGTTGAAACCCCATAAAGTAAATATTCTGAGTTGTCCCATCGAGCTGCATTTTTAACCCCTCACTGAGCACAAGCTAATGCCACACATATTTTATTCATCACATAACCGTGGCTACAATAATTCACCGAACAAAATAGGAATTATATTTACCCCTTCAATATGTCCCCCGTCGCTGTAATAACGGGATTTTATCTCGATCAATTATGAAACCGTGCGTAAATGTTATCTATATAATGTATATTAATGTTTACACGTGCAATTAGGTATTTTTAACCAATAGTTAAAGCATAAACATATAGGTTTTTAAACTACAAATGGTAATTAGGAGGTATGAGGTCAATTATTGTTACGTAACTAACGTTTTACGTCGGTTTGTGTTAATTTACCTAAATTATGGTGTTCTCAAAGAATTATCTTATTACGACATAAATTACTACGTTTACGTAAGAATTGCATTGAAATTAAAGGAAATAAAATAATCGTATAAAAACACACATGTCTATATTTTGGACATTGTTTTTTTAAGTAAAAAAAATGTACTAAGTATGTACCTACCTACCTAATTAAGTAAACACAGACAATTGATTTGTATTGGATAATTACAAAAAGGTTTTTTGTAGATATATCAGAAACATTTAAATCAATTGAAATGAATAATAATTAGGTATTGTCAATTTACTAATGTAAGTAAGTACTTTTAGGTGTTTATAATTTATAGTAGGTAATTATTTTAAATTAGGTATATTCACCTAGTTGATATTTTATTCCATATATTGTAGGTATCCAAACATTCGAATGGATATAAAATATTTTCCAAGTAAATTAACAACACGTCACGAGTTAAAAAAAATATTTCGAGTATAATAACTCTGTCTGTGAGGTCTCGGAATTTTGAGTGACTGGCATTTTTGTGTGTACCTACGATATAATAATAATAATACAAGCTTGTTACCAGTCAAATGGAGACATGGACAGATATGTGGATAAGACTTTAGTAGAAATAATAATTGCTTTACCTAGCGGTAATTTATGTTTAAGAGTTGTCGTGTCACTCTTTTAAAACATACACGTTTTCTGTCTATTATTATTATTATCAGAACTACGGTTTTAGATGGCGTAGTAGATATTTTTTTGTTTAAATTACCTCAATAGATAGATAACATGAATCACAACAATCACACAATCTTTACTGACCTTCTTCTTCTTCCAAAGGTTGCCTGGAAGAAATCGCTTTTAGCGATAAGATCGCCCATTTGTACAACTTTTTACTTTTAAGCTTTCTGTGTAACAACGCTCTATAAGATTTCAGCTTAAATGGCGTCACAGCTAACCTAACCATATTTAATATCCTTTAATATCGTTTCGATCAAACGTTGATTTGGCCGAAAATCCCTTTGCACACATTTATTAAAGGTGTTAGTGAACGTCACGTTTGATTAAAACAATAAGTAGGTATGTACTTTATGGAAAATCCTCAGATATTTGGTGCAAATGAACTGCACTTATAGATAACTTACTAAAAGTCTACTTAAACAATCACTTCTTATTTATTTTGTGTGTCACAATGATCATAATATTATGAATAACCTTTGAATATTTTATTTTGTCTCCTCTATGTCTAATCTAAATGACTCATACATATCGCATATCGTACGATGTTTTGTCAAAGACGTCACGTTTATCAACATAAGACAGCTGTTCAATAAGTTGCGTAAGTTACTAACTAACAAGATAATTAATAAGTATTGCTAATTGTTAGTATTTGTACGAGGACGTCTTCATTCACATGCAATTTTCAAATAATTTTCTACTTCAAACGTTCTAAAAACGTTTAGCATGTTTTTTAAAATAAATAGTCATCAACGCAAGGTTAAGTGTATGTCAAGTAAAGCAAATAATTTAGATTTTAGACAAAACTAAAGTAGGGGCATCGATACTAATGTTGAAACCTTCTTCAAATAAAAAAAATGATTGCATAAGATTTTAATCAAGATATGGACGATTCTCTGTGTACCAAACCCTCAGAAGCCGCACTCGAAGTGTGGTAACTCGACGATTGCTCCCCGGGGAAATCAACCGCTCAATAGGTATGAAACCAACATCATCACGATATCAAACATTGGTATAATAACCCGCATATTTTATTTTGGTGCTACGTAGCTGCGCTGCGTAGCATCATTTGAATTTTTACGGTTCATCACCCCTATCATCTTTATTGTCCTTCCAACTTTTACAGTTCTTATCCATATTATACAAAATAGTTTTTTCTTATCCTAAACCTTTCGAAACAACAATAGGTGAATTGTAACACCTCTTCTATACATATGTAAAGAGGTACGTTACTTTGTTCATTGAGGAGAAGTGAGCCCACGCACGTGATCTGACATTGGAGATTAGTTCTTTGATTACGTGACACCGGTGCTCCCTTGGCGTTCACAAAATGTATCTAACCCTCTATTTACGAAACACGTTCTACTCAATACGATATCAACAAAGCTTCTAAATCGATTTTATTGTAACACCGAACTGAACATGTTTCCATTGATTTTAATGCGTGCCGCACTAATTTGGAATCCTCACGGCATGCGGCATCACGTAGGCAATACATTTTAAATGGTTCTGTCCATATCACATTCCTTTCTTTTATCGTGTGTACACAAAAGTCCTGGGAAATACATTTAAGTTAGTGGAAACGTTAACGACTTGGCCCATAGTGGTTGGTTTTAGTTTTAACCGGTAGTGTAAACACAAGCCTTTACCACAATTTCGAAAGCAGCTTCCTTCTGGTGGGTGAAATATAAGTTGCGGTAGATAAAATGATTACAGGGTAATCTGGTTTTAAGCTTGTTAAATTAGTAAGCTCCGAGAAGGTATTAACGAATTACGTTGCACAAGAAATATTTTGATGTAACACGTAATCCTGAGTAATAGGTTAATTTAGGGTACGAATGAGCAATGTTTGTTTACAAAACAAACTAGAGACAGGAAATGCTAGAAGATAGTATATCGACTGATTTACTAACTAAAACTTATGTTGAAACAAACGTGACCAATTTTTAATCCCGATTTTGCCTACTAATATTATAAATGCGCAAGTTTAGATGTTTGTTTAATCATCTCGGTACCTACTATTGTTATATATTGTTACTATCCCGGTTGTTGTCTCTAATAACAGTGGTTAAGTCAAGTTAGAGGCCTTAGGGCGATCTAAAAACTCTAACACCAGGTGAGCCACAGCACTATACGAAAAGAAGAAGAAGAAGAAGGTACCTACTACTATTGGGAACAGAAAATAGGCGGTTAATTCCGCGGTGCACAGTTACTTTCCCACTAATATCATAAATGCGAAAGTATAGATGTTGTGTGTCAATCACGCATAAATGGCTGAACGGATTTGGCTAAAATAATTTATAATTCCCATAGGATACTTTTTATCCCGATATTCCCGCGGCACCGGGACTTCCCGCGAGAACGGGAAAACGCGGGGTGCAGCTAGTTGTATACCTGAATAAGGAAAGCTTCTTTCACTTTTAAGGAATAAGTTTACGAAGTTCGATGTTTCGATTGTAGTTACTTCGACTTTGTTGCCAATTTTCAGCCAACTGAGTTCAGCCGTTCTTGAATAAATAGTGTAACTAACACGACTTTTCTTTTAAATAGGCCCCACATATGAAATTGGTGTTTTTTCGTACTGGGCACTTTGATCTCAAATATCTCGTATTTGGTTAGGAATTCCAACTAAAACTACAGCTATTTACTCATGCTTTGCGTTATTTATGAGTACGAGTTCCATCGTGGCACCAGTGCTGCAGAAACGGCTCAACATATTAATGATATGGCGGCTTTTTCGCAAAAGAAAAAACACAGTGCGTTTTTGGTTGCTGCTGCTGTGTTTTTTTACTCAACCGGCACAATAATGAAGGGATTTTAAATCTAATCATTACTTAAATTAAATTTGGATAACCTTTTGCAAGGGAAAAAATCAACTCCGATGGGGCAGTCCAAAGCGCCGTCAAAGATTTTATTGATCCCCCGTTTTATTGATTTTTTTAGTAAAGGGATAACGGATAAGTGAACTACCTATGAGATGGCAAAAGCGCATAGACAGCAATGGTACATACCTACTTTGATTAAATAAATATTTTATATTCAAAAAAACTTTGTTTTCCTCCCTTACAAAACACCAGTTTTATATTATGTAAGGACCTAATATATAGATATACAAGCTGCGCCCCGCGGTTTCACCCGCGGAAGTGAAAAACGCGTTTTCACGGGCGCAGGCGGCCGAACCTTCATTTATTACTCGGGTTCTACTAATTGGATTTCTATGCAAAATAAATCTAAATCACGAAGTTCCTCGAAAATAGAACTACCAATATTGAAAACGAGATTTCAATCGGATTAGTAGTTTTTAATTGTATAAGGAACAGACAGAGAAACAAACAAACAGACATGAATTTTAAAAAATATATAATTTTGTTCTACTACCAAGTCCTTCAGACAACTTTATTTTTTAAATTTACTTTCAAGTACAGACTTTTTGTCCTCTCATTCTTTATTATAAGTATAGAGGAATCTATACTTATAATAATAAAGAACAAAGCTACCTAAAAGATGATTGCATTTGGTAGATATATTGTTTTGTAACCTGATTCAAAGATATGAGTCAAATCCCCTACTAACAAATCAATTTATGGTAACAATCACAATACAGCAGATTCTGAGTTTGCTTATTTGAAAATAACTGTTAAGCAATATACCTAAAACTAAATACAATATATTGGCCATGGGGTCGTGGGAGCATTTTTGCAAGTTTTCGTTAGGAGTTTAGCTAAATCATAGCATTACGTCATCCAATTAAAGATAAGCAGGATTACTAGATAGTGACCGATTTAAAAGATATCGTGTGGCTATTGCGATATCTGGTAGATACTAGCTAGATGCTAGTGGCCAGTTGGTGTGGGCCTAAATCTAATAATTTACTTATTAATATATCTTTAGCACATTTTTTAATTGACTTGAATACCTACCTCGTACAATTTAAGTCATTGAATAAGTAATTAGGATTTAAATTTAGTAAGTGGCTAAATTACTCTGATGTGATGTCATAAATTAAACATTACTTAAAGTGAAATTGCATACAAATAGATAATTTAAGGTAAATATACAAAAAATGTTAGCATGGTATACAAGACTGAATTGTTAAGTTCTTATTTAACATTCAACTTCAAAAAATTGAAACAATTAAGATTCACTTTAGATAAGGCACTGTGGACAGACAGATCTCATAGAACTCATAAAACTTGGCTCAAATTTTGTAAATATTTCAAAATATGAGTCACATGAGAGATGTTTCATTAATGAAACTTAATTGAGAATAAAAAATATCTTAAGATAAGTAACTAGGTACTTTACCAGTATAGATACCGGTTAGATGTTTGTTTCCTATTGGAAAGAGTAACCTAACCACCACCCAGACCAATGAGAATCCTAAATGCCCATTCAGTTGGTACCCCTGAAGATATTTTACATGTTTCAAAATGATAATGTGATATCATATAGAATAAAGATATTTTGAATTTTGGTTCCTGAGGCTTTAAATAAGCCATGAGGTGTTAAAAGGTGTACTGCAATGGGATAGGTATAAAATTATCTTCATTTGTTGTAATCAGTACCTACAATTCAGTTTTCTGTGTCCATATCAGAGATATGTGTCCATATAGCATCTGTTAGCTCTATGACTAGGAAGGACGTTGAAAAAATTATGATTATTATGCTTATGGTGTAAATAGAAAAGTGGACAGAGTCCAGGTGATATTAACACCAATTATTGGTCCTAAAAAACATAAAAATATCACCCGTATGGCTGTATGTACCAGGCATTGTCAGCATATAAAAAAGTTGGAATATCCTATAGTTTTAATTAAAGATGGTAATAGAAACTTACCCGCCAAGGTGAATCTGTCCATATAATTGATGAGGTTTACAAAGCACAGAATTCCCACAGTCATGTATTCGCGGAGGGTGACATCTCTCAAGGTCTCACGTCTTCTCGACTGCTTTTCCTGCAGCAGCGCCGTGGCAGAATCATTATCACCATTTGACACCAACTGCTGGTTCGAAGTATTCGGAGTAATGCCACTTTGGTCCATCGTGGTCACAAACGCGAAACTTACAACAAATACTATCTGCGGCCACTTTCAAAAATATTACAAACGCCGATTTCGAATCTTATTGGAGGTTACCTACTTATTTGAAAATACAACGTACAAAACAACACAGAACTGAAAACAACAAATTGTCCAAAAAAGCAGGCTTTAAATAACTTTAAATAATCGAAATAACTCGAGCATATTTTGAAATCGAGCACCGTTGTTTTTTATCGAAACGGGACCCGTGTGGCAAAGAGATTAGCGTTAGAACCACTACGTTTCCCGTGCGTGACGTAAATGAAGAGAAAAATAATTTTTGAAAGAAGAGGTGACGAGGAATGACGGCAAATGACGTATTTCACTTTTGACATTGACAGACTTCCAACAGCTGACATTATGGTGTGCTAAGTATTGCCACTTTTTATAATTTTGCATCATTAATTATCAATACATCGCATGGACAGACCAATAATAACACCGCATATAAATGGTAATTTAACTAAATTCCATTTAACCAAGGGACTCGACTCAACTATGACTAGACATAGAAAAAACCAGTGTCAAGTGGTTTTCGAACTCATTCTCCGAGGGCTCCGTACTCATGTACAACTGTAATATAATATATTGGGTATGTAATTGAGAACCAGACATTAAAGTCGCTTCTATTTTATGGGTGCCCATTTGAACCAGAGACCTACTTTCACTGGTTGAAGTTTTGTATGGGGAGACACTTTTATTTTCCAATTCTTTTTTTTGCTTTAACTGCTAAAGATTACAAGATTTTGACTGTTTACAAATTTCGTGGTTCCAAGTCAACGGGAAGTACCATAATGGGTTTCGACCTAAAACTAGAAAGTACTGCCGATTGACCTAGATTTGTAAATGATGAAAAGCAAGGTCTTACAGTTCAAGTAATGGTAAAATTCTAAAAAATAAATAAATTTGAAAATTAAGGTAGGTACCGAAACTTTTTCACGAAATTTTTTAGGTACCAATATCTTTTTATAGTGTGAACTCCGAACCCTTTTTATACACTCAATATAATATCTATAGACCTAATTATACAGGGTTACCGAAAAAGTCGACCTAGATCCTTTAAGGTGAGTTTCAATCATTTTTGACTAATTTCACTATATGAAACACCCTATTCCAAAACTAATCGTTTTTGAGATATTGGAATTTGAAGTTTTTTTTATTTCTAACTTTTTTTGTATTGTATTGGCCTAAGTTTTTTGGGTTCCTATCATCTGATTTACGTATGTTTGCATTGTGTAGGGGATAAGTTGTTTTAATAATATCAACACTAAAATTTCAGGAACTCAAAAAAACTTAGGTCAATAGAAAAATAGTTGGGGTTTAAAACAAAACTTCAAAGTCCAATATATCTTAAAAACGGTTAGATTTGGGATAGGGTGTTTCATAGTGAAATTAGTCAGAAGTAATGGAAACTACAACACCTTAGAGGATCTAGGTATAAATTTCTGCACGTTCCTGAGATAACGGGACGAACAGACAGACAGACCGACAACAAAAGTAACCAAAAAGGATGCCTTTTTTACCCTTTGAGGTACAGAACCTCAAAAATATAGAGTGGCAATGCATCGCCACCCACAGCCTGTATCGCCACGCTGACAATCAGTACCCTCACCTATAGATGATTCACATCAAAAGTGCACTAGAACACTGGGAGTTTTTTTTTTACTGAAGGAAGGAAGGTTTCGGATGATGATTTTGACAACTAGTTTTATTGTGTGAAGTGAAGTTTATTTTCACTGACCACTGTTTTAAGTTAAAAGTTAGCCAATTTCTAAAATCAATTCTGGCAACACCAACCCAACAACTTAACTTTTGTTGTGGTTGTGTGGATCTCAAAAATTCTTTCGGCTCAGAAAACGTACAAGTTAGAAACTTACGTCTTACGACGAGTAGGAGAACTATTTACTTTCCCTGTAATGCTTTTATAAAATCACAGGCTTAGAATATTCTACGTAACAATAAACTCGTCTCTAATAATGGCAAAACTTGTCTGCATGTTGCTTCTGCTCTCCTGCATCATAATTTCTGCAAAAAAACATGACGGTGAAGATAAACCGTCCTGGGCAAAGAAAGATATTCGAGATTATTCAGAGGCCGATATGGAAAGGTAAGCTTTATAATGAAATTCAAGGGATAAGTTCTGCAGCCATAACCTGTATTTTTGTAGAAGAATAGCTGTCTGTTGATTGAGGCATGCTCGTTACATTTTTTTAATTCTAGCCAGATTTAGGTAACTACACTATGGTTTTTTGGTTTCCAGATTATTTGATCAATGGGAAGAAGATGAAGAACCGCTACCTGAAGATGAGTTACCAGAACATCTTCGTAAACCACCTGCTCTAGACTTGAGCAAACTTGACACATCTAATCCTGAAGCTATAATGCAGGCAACTAAGAAAGGGCAAACATTGATGATGTTTGTTTCTGTTGCTAACAAACCTACAAGGGCAAGGACTGAGGAATTGACTAAAATATGGCAGTCGAGTTTGTGGAGCAATCACATACAAGCAGAAAGGTAACTAAATACCTAAGACTACCACTTTGTTAACCCAACAACTGTCACAAGTTTGATTTAATTACGTTTAATGACATCACACCTTCAATAAAAATTTTCAAGATTTACAGTAATTCACATGCAGCTGATAGATACCAGGTAGGGCATTTCAGTAACTGTTTTTATAAGGATCCTTTAATCAAACTATATTTCTTGTTTTAGGTATCTTGTGGATGATGACAGAGCCATATTCATGTTTAAAGATGGATCCCAAGCATGGACAGCTAAAGAATATCTGTTAGAACAAGATGAGCTTAAAGAAGTACAGCTTGAAAGTCAAGTTTACCCTGGAAAACATCCAGACGTAAAGAACACAGCTGTAAAAGACGAATTATGAAAGATCTGAATTAGATTAAGTGATAGTGGATTATGCAGAACTTTTGAGTTAGAAAATTTAAGATTCTTAAAATCCTATCAGGCTAACTCAGACTGCAGCCTATGCATTTAAGAGATGTAAATGTTTATTTATTTTTGTAGTTTGGGATATTTATTATTTTGTATTTGTATGTATATTATTGAAGGCTGATTTTATGATTTCTCTGCATGATAAAATCTTACAAACATAATTCCATTATGTAAGGTAAAATAAAATATTATAATCTTTAACTGCTTTTTATTTATAAAAATAAATCATAGATTGAATGTACCAGCTTGCTAGTATAACATAAGTAGGTGTTGGTAAAGGCAACATGCAGCACTATGGGAACTAGGGAATAGTGTAACTAGATTAGGTATCTTATTCTATGGCTAATGTTAAACAAATATATTTAGTTTCTTTAACCAGTCTACCAAGCAGTTGTGTACCTTGGAGCTATGCTTCAACCCTCAGTCAGAAGTTATTTTGCAAAAATATACAATATATTCCCTCAGCTCCACATAATAAAACAGTGCAATTAAAAAGCATCAGTGGCCCTGAAATGTTCTTCATCAATTGTTGAATAAATGTGCCCCTCTCCACACATCCATTCTAAAATGTTACTGAAACAATGGAAAAATATAATAAATCAATAAATACTAACAGTTCTGTGAACAGACGACCTTGCAAGCACTAAGCCCCCTTAGTGGGCGAAATACCCCGCCAATCAAAAAATGAAAACAAAAAATAAGTGTTTAATAAAAACAAGAAAGATAATGCTTATTGGGAGGTTTTAGCAAACAATCTTTGTCAAATTTTTTATTGCTGAAATTCACTCATTAATTAGAAACAAATCATAGGTATACCTGAGGAATATCTGTATATTGACTGCAAAATACTTACTCAAATTCAGCCTGTGCCATCCTATCCTTTAACGAGGCATACATATCCTGCTTGCTGATGCCCTGCTCCAGTGTTGAAGCCCTGATAAGGTTGAACACCATCATCTGCCGTGGATTCAGTCCATTAACTGAGCCACTGTCAGCTGCAGCACCCACCATGGAGTTGGCTGGCATTGTATTGTTGAATGTAGGATTGGAGTCTACTACCTTTTCCTGGAAATAGTTAATATTTTTAGAATAATTTAAGACTTGGAGATTAGTTCCTTCAAGTAATTTGATTGCGATAACTACTGAACCAATATTCCCAAGAGGTGCAGCTTGTAAATTTGTATTTTTACCTTCTTGGAATCAGCTTCCATTTTCACCTTATTATTGATACATTGCAAATAATGGAATGTTATGGCATTGACATCAGTAACGGGCATGATTTTGAAGGCCATTAATACTTTTTTGCCTTTGTTTGTCTTGATATTGCCAAAAATTTGTATGTAATCATTGACCTGGACTTTGGGTGCCGATTTATCCTGGAAAATTAGGTTGAAGGTTTGAAATAGACACAAAAATATTTATGAAAAGAGGCTAGTCTCTTTAAAGTCTAGTCTAGTAATTATACCTGTAGCAAGTTAAACAAACCTAAAAATAGGAATAATAGGAAAATTACATTAACAAAAGGCAGGCTAAGTGCAGGCTTAAACACTTAAAAATACATAGATTTATCAAGTTAAGGAAATGCCTAAAATCCTTACAGAAACTGCAGTGCATTATACATAGTGACAAGTATGTCCATTGACACTGATAAGGACAACATTGTAATGCATGTAACTCTGTTATCAATAAATTATTTATATTCAATAAAACCGGCTACTTTTCAGTGTCACATGGGGCTTTTCGATTTTTTTATTCAAAACTATACTTACATCTTCATCCATAGCTTCCTGATCCAACCAAAGAACAGCTCTCATTCTTCCAGTAATATCTTGAATAGTATATGTAATTTTGGTACTTTGTAACCTGATGTTTCTAATTCGAGCCACAACGGACACAATTTGAATCTCGGTCCCCCATATTTTGATGCCCTCATCTCCACTGTGTATGGCTTGTTTTATGACGATTGGTGCAGTGCGAGAGGCTCGCCTACCCTGGTGTAACGAGAAAGTGACTTAATTAAATAAAAGATTCCTTTGACTAAGTAGAATAAAGTTTTAGCTCCAGAACGACAGGTTAAGACTTGTCGCTGTGCACTGTGTGTGATGTCATGCAACATTAATTATGAATTGTAATCTATACATTTCACCTACTTCTCCATAATAATACAAAATATTATCTTTTCAAACAGCAGAGTCACAATTTATTAAATTATCTACAGTAGCTTCAATGTTGAAAATAAAACACAAATGCACTCACTGTTTTTTGTTGCTGTGTCGGAGTATTAACATTACCAAATTGATTTGTACTGTTGTTGAAAAAACCACCTCCAACTGCCGACTGATCTGCAAATGTGAAACAATTCGTTATGAGTTTCTGTACGTACACCAACCAAATTGCGTTCAATAGGAAAATGAATGTTTACCATTCCACATGTTGAATTAATTTAAAAGCTTATATCAATTATAAACTTTGAAGAATCACGTCTTATTTAACAAAGTACAAATTGAACTTATGAATTTTCTTCGCATTTGCCAAGTATTTGCATCAAAAATATAAAGCAACTTTCAGCGGGAAACAGAACTAGCCGGCGAGAGCGACAGAGGCACAATGTTACTAGACCTATTGGAGATAAAAGTTACATTTTTAACTGACAATAATGTTGAAGAAATGGACCTAATGAGAACACTAAGGAATTATTTATATTAGACCGCCTTACGGGTCCAAGCTTGACGAGCTTCGTTGTCCTTGCAAGCATTGCAACCGAGTGGCGGCCGAGCAGTGGACAATGAAGCTCGGACCCGGCCGGCCCGTCACAAGCGGTCTAATAAAAATTACACCTAAGTTAACTAAAGACACAAACAATATTTTTTTAAAAGAACTACAACGTAACGTTGAACCATGTTTATCTATTTCCCAAAGGAAATAGACTTACAATACATACAACTGCCGATGACAATTAAAAAAGTTACAAATAATGGTAAAAAATAGATGTTCTGGTAACATTGATGTTTTGCAAACTTTGAAGTTGACGGAAAAAACAGACTTGACATTGACAACTCAAACAAAATTAAAAATGTACAATTATCCGGTATTTTTAATCTGCACTCCAAAATAGTGTTCGTTCAATTTTGATCATTCATTCATTGTCATAGCAACATCGTTTTTTTTTGGAGTCTTGGCGGGAACTCGTTGAGGAGATGTGGTGCTAAATTTTCATTTTTGTGAAACCTAGTTCATATGCGTGCAAATTGTTTAATTTCGGGGGCATATTAATCAATTTAGTTTCGTGAAGGTGTACAAGTGGAATGAAAGTGAAAATCGGTGCAAAACATTAACTTAGTGTTGTCTCCAAGGCTCCGTGAAGATTGTTTGTAAATGGCCGCCGTGTTTACAAATGATTCCCTAGACTTGACTTTAACTATGACGACTTGACTGTTTCGATGCAAATAACTTGCATAATATATTAGAATACATGACACTGGCTAATTTCCTAATGGCCATAATCGGTTCACAACCGATAAGAAATAAAAAAAAAACATCGTTTTTTGAAACTGTATACAAACAACGATTATTTCAAGAACCGCTAGGATTAATTGTTCTGTGTTCAAGAATTACCTGTCTACAAAATAGGACGAAACGAACTGCATAAATAAACAAATGGTTAACTTTTAACATGGAAGAAGACTCACATTTAATTTGAAACAAGAAACCATAATCTACAAAACAACAATATAAGTTTCTAACCAAATAAAAACAACTTCAACCATTTCCCCATCAAAACAATGGCTTGCAAAATATTTCACAAAGGCAAATATTACGTGACTTTCAAACGAGGGTTTGAAGATTGTAAAAGGGACATTACGGTTACTGTTGACAAAGTTTTTGAAAATGATAGCTTGGTAAGTTCAATATCTATCAGTATTTGATACATGTATATACGTTGTACTTTAGTACTACTGCTACTGTAGTAGCGGGCGTTGGGCGTTAGGCAAAGTTTTGCCTAACGCCCGCGTTGTTAGAGATAACACGAAGACCCTGTACCCAGCTTAAGAGCTTTCCGAGGCACAGAGGAGTTATTTATAAAATTTATTAGGATTTTCACAGCAAAATCTATGCTAATAATAAAAGAATAGGGGACACAAAGTCTGTAACTAGGTAGTAAATTAAAAAATAAATAGTATAATTAATTCACTTAGGATAAGTATCAAATTATGATTTTATTATTTATTCCAGAAAATACTATTGTCTGATGACGAAAACCCACAATTTCTATGTGTATTGATAATTACTCGGATAGACTATGAGGATCTGAAGAAACAGCAGGGATTGCTTGTGGATTTTGACAATTTTCCATCACAACTTGTGAGATTATTGCAGCAATGTGCATCTAACAATATGTAAGTTGCATTGTAATGTTTCGATTTGAACAGATTTTCAAGCAAAATTGTTCATTCTCATTAAAATACCTGTTATTTTAAGTTTTGTCATTATTTTTTTCCTTAAAAATATTTCTCAAAAAAAAAAACAAGTATTAAAATCCCACTAGTATTATAAAAGTAAAAGTTTAAATATTTGTTTCAATCAGGCATAAACAACTGGACCAATTGAAAAGATACTTGCTATGCAGATAACTGGAGTTCCTGCGGCTGAAATTGCTGGAGGTTGCTAGTAGTTATAATATAATTTTTGTACAATTTACAGGTTTCTTATAATGCAACAAACCAACCCCATCCAGTATTATTTTGAAGTAGTAGAACACAATGAATTCAAACGCCTTGTTCATCTGTCATTGAAAACTGGCCCTGCTACCGATGCAGATATAAAACAGCATATGTCTGATACAATATCTCAGTTGAAAGTAAGTACATAGAGTCCTAAAAAGCCTGTTAGGTCCAGCGGGACAATCCCGACTTCAGTAAATTTCGACTATTCTTAATAACTGCTGCATTTTACTTTATTTTAAAAAGTGCCATCTATGACCTATGTAGAAATTTATACATATTAGGGGTTAAAGTATGAAATTGCCGATTTGTACTGAAAATCTTAATTGTTTATTTTTTAAATTTTTAACAAATTTATTTAATCAAAATAGTTGCCATTATTATCTATACATTGCTGCCATCTAATGGGAAGGTTATTAATGCCTTTGCGATAGAACTCCGACGATCTAGACTGCACAAACTGTGTAAAAGCATTTTGTACTGCCTCCTGGGAAGAAAACTTCTTGTCACGTAGATAATTGTCCAAATCACGATAAAAATGGTAGTCCGTTGGAGCAAGGTCTGGTGAATACGGAGGATGACGAATGGTTTCTAAGTGCAGTTCCTGAAGGGTCAAAATGGTTTCTCGTGCTGTGTGAGGTCTCGCGTTGTCGTGGAGCAATAATGGTGAAGATCGATTCATGAGTCGGGGCTGTTTTACTGCTAGTTTTGTCAACATGGTTCGGAGTTCGGCACAATAGACATCTGCCGTAATTGCTTGACCAGATCGAAGAAAACTATAGTGAATAACACCATGCTGAGACCACCAAACAGTTACCATTACCTTTTTATTGGTAAGTTTTGCTTTAGGACACTGTTGTGGCATTTGACCTGGGGTCAGCCATTGCATTTTTCTTTTCCGGTTATCATAAAGAATCCACTTTTCATCACATGTTACAATTCGATCCAATATTCCTTCATTTCTGTACCGGTTCAACAAGGCAACACAAGTTTCAACACGCGTTTCTTTCTGCAGATCACTCAAATCATGAGGCACCCATTTTTCGTATTTTTTATTTTATTGATTTGACGCAAGTGAGTCAATAAAGTGGGTAAGGTAACGTTAAACCATGCCGCTAATTCCTGGGTAGTTTGACTAGGATCGGCTTCCACTATCTCTCTTAATTCATCGTTATTCACCTGTGTGGGCGGTCTTCCTCGTGGCTCGTTCTTTAAGTCGAAATTTCCATCACGAAAGCGTTTAAACCAAAATCGCACGGTGCGTTCATTAGTAGACCCCTCTCCAAACGCAGCATTGATATTGCGGGCTGTTTCTGCCGCGTTAGTTCCGCGTCGGAACTCGTATTCAAAAATCATTCGAATTTTCGCAGTATCCATCTTTCTTGTCTAAATTGAATAACAAAAACAATTGAAAGTCGATATTCAAATGTTTCACATTTTTAAAAAAAAGAACATCACAGAAACCATTTGAAAAAAGTTTCATTCGAAAACCTCAAACCATGAAGATTCTATGTCAATTCAAAGAACCTATTGCAATAAAACGGCAATTTCATACTTTAACCCCTATTATAAGTTATTAAGAATAGTCGAAATTTCTCAAAACCAAGATTGCCATGCTGGACCCTATGTCAATTGTGGACTTTACCCACTGCCAATTATGTTGAATAATGCTATTTCGTGTTTCAACAATATTATAATTACCCGACTGCAATGCGGAAGGTTGCGGGTTCAATTCCCACCAAGTGCAAATATTTATGTCAGGCTCTTTCTATGTATAACTAGCTGCGCCCCGCGTTTTCACCCGCGTAAGTCTCGTTCCCGCGGGAATATCGGGATAAAAAGTAGCCTATGTGTTAATCCAGGTCCCCAGCTACCTATATACCAAGTTTCATCGCAATCGGTTCAGTAGTTTTTGCGTGAAATAGTAACAACCTCACATACATACTTACATACAAACTTTCGCGTTTATAATATTAGTATCAAGTAAGATATGTAAGTATTTACAATAAAAAAGGATATGTAGTATATTATGATCCATTGTCTAGTACTCATAGTACACGCCTAGTGTTTAGGTTGGGGCTAGATTGCGCTGTGGGTTATGTCGTGCAATATTTATTTATTTATTGTTTACATTTTTTTATTAGTAATTTGCTATTTGTGTTTTGTGGTAAAAGTCTTTCATAATTAACTAAATTATTTACTATTTACAAAGATAGCCTGTGGTTGAATTAACAAAATTTCATTAATTTTGTTGCAGAACAACTTATCCATCTTAAAAACCTCATCAGCAAGTAGTGACGCCATTCTAAATGATCGATGTATAAACTTAGAGAAAAAAGTTCAAGATTTATCACATCTAGTTTCCAAAATGGAGGACGATAAGAAAAGACGAGATTCGGAAAACCAAGAGTTATTGAAATTTGAGAAAGAGAAATTTGAAATAGTTAGTATTATTTGGTTTTAGAAAATGTAGCGTATAGATAGATCAAATAATAAGAATTCTAACTGTTTCGTAAATTTGTTTTTATTGCACAAGGCATATTTACTAGAAATATTTTAAAGGAAAAAACGCGAGGTCAAATCTCGCCGCAAGTGAATTTTTGAAGATGAATTTTTCCTTTAAAATATTTCTAATTCTAACTGTTTTTCATTAACATTGTCATTGGTATTTGTTTAGCTTCAAACAATACTGCGGTTTCTGATCCCTTGAACAAAAGTTTTATAGCGTTAAAATATGACGACCTCTGTGGCGCGTCGAGCGGTCGCTTGGCAGCAAAGCAGAGGGTTGCGGGTTCGATTCCCGCTGGGTGCAAATATTTATGCTTAAAAAATACATATTTGTAGCTGGTCTGGGTGTCTTATGTATGATGTGTGTGTATTTACAAAAGAAAAATAGATAGATAAGTAGTATATCCGTTGTCTAGTCACCGTAACACAAGCTTAGCAGCTTACCATGGGGCTGGATCGCGCAGTGTTGGTCACAGGATTTTATAATTCAAAATTAGCCCCGTTCTTTAGACGAAATTTCATAGTAATAGTTTCAGTAGTTTATTGCATAAAACAGTCACATCGTTACAATCTAAAATTGTATGAAAATGGCGGTGTGTTGATCGCGATGTAAAACCAATATTTTCAAACAAATAAAATAGGTTTGCTTCTATTTGTGTATAAATAATATAGAGTAGTGATAACTATAACAATAATTATTACAGGAAAAAATTCAATGGAGAAAAAACGCAGATATCAATATAAAAACACAAACAACTGACTTTCAAGATACTTTGCATAGAAAAGACAAACAGATTGAAGAAGTCAACGCTGTCTGTAGGCAGCTTAGAGATACTATATCACAATTAGAAGGTCAAATCAGGTTTGTATGTTAGCTGAATCTTGCAGTTTTACCAGTAAAAGAAGAAATTTGTAACTCTTATTAGCTGCGCCCGTCGACCTTGTAGTCTTTCGGGTTGAGCAACGCATGTCGCGGTCATTTCTTAGATGGATGACTGTCTTAGATGGATGACTTAGATGGAGGATGTGTATGGCAAATACCATTTTCTTGGGCTCCTCCGTGCATCAGAAGGCACGTTAAGCAGTTGGTCCCAGTTTGTTATCTCTGACAGCAGTTGTGACGTCGTTTAAGCTACCTGAAAATGCTTAGGTTTTTGTCTAGTACTTACTACTGAAAACTTGTGTTTCCCAACTACCGTGAGTTATATTTGGTAAATAATGTCCTATTACACATTCAGGTTTTTATTATGAAACTACTAAATTTTATCGCAAATGCTCTACCAGTTTTGTTGTTGCAATAAAAAACAACACACGTAATGGGTCTTACCATTATCGTTTATAGTTTTTTTTTCGTTTTATCGCGCAAAAAATATAATCAATTTAAAAATAATAATACCCCACATATAATACCTACTTAGGTTTTTTTAGTTGGTTTTTATTTTATTTTTTACTAGTTGCGCCCCGTGGTTTCCCCGCGGAAGTCCTAATCCCGAGGAGTTATTGGGATAAAAAGTAGCCTATGTGTTATTCCAAGACTTATATTCCAAGTTTTATCGCAATCGGTTTAGTAGTTTTTTCGTGATTGAGTAACAAACATACAATATACTCGTGTACAAACTTTTAGCTTTAAAATGTTAGTAGGTTTTTTTTTTTTTTTTTATTAGCTAAACGATATAGGTCCCGCAATAAGGTCATGGTAAGGGCAAATATTACCTATAAGGCCCAGCAGCGGGTCAATCTAGACTTCGGGAAATTCCGACTATTCTTAATAACTTGTGTAGAAATTTATGAAACTGTGCCATCTATGGTGAAATTCGAGAAATTGCTTTTGCGTTATCCGGTCACAGATGGTAAAATGCAGAAGTTATTAAAAATAGTCGAAATTTCCCGAAGTCGAGATTACCCTGGTAGACCTTAATTAAAAACGTGTCTGGTGAAGGTTAATGTTTCGCATCTATACGCTAGGCTAGGGGCGCTATGCGTCTTTTATGATCGTTTCTGTTGTGAATAAAACTGAGGGTCACTTTTGCAATTCTGTTGTAATATAAGTCTGTATTTTCAGCGACAAAAGCCAACGTCTCAGCTTGCTAGAGAAGGAAGTACAAAAGAGTCACATCGAAGTGGCAACACTGAACGCTAAGAACGCATCGCTCGAACGGGACGTGGCTGAGAAAGAAAAGCAGTGTAATCAGTATACGTCTAGATGCACGTTTTTAGACAAGGTAATCGTTTTTTAGGGTTCCGTTTTCAAACGGTATAAAAGGAACACTTTTACTAAGACTGCACTGTCCGTCTGTCTGTTACTAGGGACCTTACCGCACAACTGTATCATGAACCGTAATGGCTAAACAGCGAAAATTGTCACAGACATGGACATTCTGGGATTTGGACATTTAAGGATATGGACATTCTGGGATTCGGACATTTTAGGATATGGACATTCTGGGATTTGGACAAGTTGTACCCGCTGGACATTTTGAAACATTTTCAAACCAATATTAATAAAATAGTTTGTTCGATTTTTATACCCTTACGTAAAGTCTCTGGTGACACTTAGGCCAGTGAAATTGTAGTCCGAATGTATGGTAAAACCGCGGGGCGCAGCTAGTCACATAATATATTTCGTTTTACAGATGGTCAAAGAAAATTCGGATACCATAAAAGAATTGAATCATTCTCTAATGATGATCAAAAGGGAGAAGGCATCCTTAGAAGAAAGACTAGCAATAAGTGAATCGTTAGTTAACAAAAACAACGACGCAGTCCAATCTACTTCAGAACAGCTCCTGAAAGCTAATCAAATTATTTCTAAGCAAAACGCAGATATGATTGAAATGAAAGAAAAGGTAAAACATTTTGAAATTGTATATAAAACACTTAAGTATCACAAAAAAATTTAGGCAATTTAATTGAGCTGAACTAAACTGTCAATTTAACAAATGATTTGATAATTTTCTTCGTATCCTAAATTGGTGTGGCTCATCTAGTATTAGTTTTCAGGCCTCTAACTTGACTTAACGACTGCTATCAGAGATAATAACCAAGGTCAACTGGTTCATTGTGTCTTCGAAAATGAAATAAAAAACTAATTTTGAATGAGCTCTTCATATTCTCTGTCAAAAATAAAAAAATACAAGTGAAACAATTACTTCGATCCGTTAATTCGTTTCCGATTTATAGAAGTAAACGTGCGATGCGGACTCGTACTCGAGTGTGACGTCATCTCACACTCGGCCAGTCCGCTCGCGCTCTATGTGTTGATGTCACAGTACAGTATGTCGTCTAACGTTTTAATTAGCGGAGCGTTGTAAATGACGTCACGTGACTGTTAGCGAGACTCAATATTTATCGTAAGTTTAAATGACTGTAAAATCAAAAATAATACGTATTTTTGACAACAACAAAAACTAGTGTATTTGTATTCAACTGATTTGGCAAACCTGTTAACATTCTTCATTATTAAAATTTTAAAATGAAATGTATGTTTTTTCAGCTATTATGCAGAACTGCGATAGCGTTAGAACAAGAGAAAGTGATAGAAAATAATACAAAAGAAATAGAAGAGTTGAAATCGAAAATCATCGAAACACACCAACAAATAGATGCACTGCAAAAAGAATTAAGTAGCACAATAGAGAAATATGAAAACAATGACAAGGCTTTGAAGGAACGCGATGAGACTATTAAAAATAATAATATGGGTAAGTACTAAGTATAGTAAATATTGAGACTTTAGGAATGATATAACAGTTAATATAGCATATTTTATTTATGCTCAGTTAAATTAAGCACTTGTAAGCCCCATATTGCTGAAACAGCAAAAAGCTCCTCACTCAGTTTAGAATCAAGAAAATTTAGGGAAAAACTGTGTATGGTGCCAATAAAAATGGAAAAGCACAAACTGTTTGTCCATCCCGGTCATACAATATAGAGTAGGTACTTAACATAAGCACTTCTTTAAAATTAAAAATAACAAAATAAGTCTTAAATCTTAAGTAAAGGAAACATCTAATTCTATAAATATTCTTTGACACTAAAAAGCTTTACAGATCAACCATTTTCTTAATTTATTGCAGAAGAATTTGCGATCTAGCATTGTAGTGGTAGATTATTAAATATTCTAATAGCAGAAAGGCGTACATATAGCGTTATTTGTTTGATGGTAACAGATGTTAGTATTTAAAAAATATAACTACTTAGACCCTTTTGTTTCTCTGCTGGGCATACAGCTCCATTCCTTAAATCGAGAATAGGATAAAGCATAGGGAAACATAGGTTCTTTCAAAACAAAAGTAAAATGTGAAATCGAACACAATAAACGGTTTTCCCTGTATATAGGGCAGAAAGGGATCGGTGATCGACAGGTGCGTTGGTTTTAATCCAGGAATAGTATTCTAAAAAGCATATCTTTGTCTTTTATTTTCGCGATGTTCAATTGAAATGAAAACTACCTTGAAGGAGGAGGCTCCAAAACGTTGGAACGGCATTCAGACAATGCTAAAAATAATAAATACTACGCCATAACATAATCAGCCCGTTAATATGTCCCACTGCAGGGCGAGGGCCTATTCTTAGAGGGGTTAGGCAGTAAAACGCCACGGGAGCCTACCCAGGATTGGCGAATGTCCTATGTCTTCGGACTTTGGTGAGTCCTAGGACATGTCGGTTAACGGTTTCCTCACGATACTACGCCATTTAAACCGAAATATGAGTTTAACTTCATATCTTGATTAACATTTTCAGTAATACAATGGCTCCACAAGAAACTAGACGAGCTAGGTCCAAGCGAGCCGTTACACAGCGAACCTCGTAGAGACATCCACGCGGCCACTAGTTCCACGCCATATTTCTTGACGAAGAACCACACCCTGTCTTCCCATGGAGTCACTGATGAATCTATCGACTTCTATGGCTCTTCTAAAGGGTAAGGTCCTCCATTGTATTTCAATATGAAACGAAAAGCAGTGTTTTTCTTCTAAAATAGATTTCCCTTATGTGTGGTTATTACTAAAGACTATAATATATTAATCTACTAGCTGCACCCCGCAGTTTCACCCGCGTAAGTCCCGTTCCCGTGGGAATATCGGGATAAAAAGTAGCCTATGTGTTATTCCCGGTATCCAGCTACCTATATTCCAGGTATCCTCGCGATCGGTTCAGTAGTTTTTGCCAACAAACAATGAACAAGCCGGAGCGGGAGTCACCTCCAATCCCTAATTCTATGTCCCAAAATCTATGTTATTTCTAAAAAAATTAATAACATCAAAGTACAATTGTAATAAGACGAAAAAGTTTGTAAGGACTTTAGGACCCCTAAAAAAGAATTAGTTGACTGATAATTCATAACCACTTCAAGGCGCTCTGCTGTGACGATTTAACACCGAAGGCATTAAGGACGCGACTGATGTGAAATCCCTTCCGATTGAATAGTTTTCTTCATAACCGGTATCAAATAGATCTTTAAACAATGTATTATGTTATTGTACATGATACAAGAAGTGTCCCCTTCATTTTAAAAACAATAAAAAATAACTTTAAATACCACTATTATACAGGCAAAGTTACCCCTGTTTTACAAAATAAACCAATTTTTCTTCTAAATCCTTAACCGCTATATTTTCTTAGAGGCATCATAATATTAGAAAATACAATACCTAGAACCTCTTCATCGCATTTTATAAAAATATTATTTTAATCTTCGTTAATGATTGATTTTACGAGAAATTGTAGATTTTTTCACGCAATTCTATCTCGCTCATTTATATGCAATCGGACAAGGACCGATAATTATCATCTATCGCCGCCTTAAGGGTCGCGTTCGTTAGGCGCCATACATTTTGTCATCACATCGTTTTGGCAGCGAGCATGGGGCGCTTTCTATAAAAAGTCCCTTAGGCCCTAAGGTACCGTCTCTATGCTTTAATTGGCACTGTCCTTAGCAAACGTGACAAATAAACGCGTTTCCAATATTAGTGGATAAAAACGATAGATCTACTATAATTTTAATATAATAATTTTATGCTTAATACCATTTTTAGATCAAACGTTGAAGAAAGTCCTGGCCCAAATATGCAAGACAGTAATAGCAAAGTCGGATTGGATCCAAAATACTTACAACCCGCACCAAATGATAATAAATTGAGTAAAACTAAAGGTAGGCAGATAAAAATGGATTTAAATATAACGCAAAAAATTTCATATCCTTTTATTCAAAAATAAATATCAAATAATATTTTGTTTTGCAGCCAGTAAAGTGAAAACAAATGAAGTAACCCAGAAAGGAAAAGAAAATGTTCAAATAAATCTACCTAAAGTTGATTATAGAGAAAAGAAATCAGCTAGGAGTATGCACAGAGCTACACCAGTATCAGCTTATTTTCCATAATTAAGAATGAAAACTAATTTTGAAAAAGGTACTGTGGCCAAATAAGGCCTATCCATGTTTATAAACGCTAATAAATCAAAAAATAGGATTAAACGATGAAACATGATTACAATATCGTTTAATTTGGTTCATTTTCAAGTAGAAATCATATATTTCTCTAAAATAAGCCGTAATAACAGTAGAAAAGCAAATTTTAAGACAGCATTTTTGCCTTTTTGGGCCTATTTGAGAAACTGGTATCCCTTCCTCTATAGCCCGAGATGATTATATCATGATGATGATATTAGACGCGAAGATTCAAATTTTTCAGAGTAAATTTTTCAGTTCAAATTTTTTTTTCGGTCACGTGACTCAGGGTCAGAATCAGGATTCAATATTTTAACGTAAGTTTAAATGCCTGTAAAATCAAAATAATACGTGTTTTTAACTACAACAAAAACGTAACTCTTTTTCTGAAACTTAGATAAAAAAAATATTTTAAAAAATAAAAAACCCGACTGGCTTTGTAACTGAAAATTAAAAAAATAATAATTTAAAAATTAAAAAACCGACCGATTAAAATTGTTACCGTAATTTTAATTATTGAGGAGTTTGCTGATGAGAAGGTGATTTCAGGTACCCCATCAATCTGTACTTAGTTCTTTAGGGGTCTATTCTTTTTGGTAGAAGTCCAAAAATGAGTAATTTATTGAATTCTGGAATGCTATCGTGTCCATCATTCCGAAGATACTCATCAGATCCTTACCAAACTTTTATGGGACCATCTTGGAGCTCCCACCTATCCATTAAAAAAATAATCATCTTAATCGGTCAAGCCGTCTTCGAGTAATTGGTGAACATACAAAAAAAAAAAAAATTATACATACAGACGAATTGAGAACCTTTTTCCCACCAATTTTTAAGGCTCCTAGATGCGTCGAACGATTTTTAAGATTCCTATACCTTTAGGTATTCCTAAGCTACGAGATCAGAGGAATAGCTAAATTAGACCAGCTTGACTATGACTGATTCACCCCAAGGCGAATGGTGGTTCATCTTGTTTTTAACCGACTTCAAAAAAGGAGGAGGTTCTCAATTCGTCGCGTATATATATATATATATATATTTTATGTTTGTTCATTTACTTTTCAGTTACAACGGCAGTCGGGTTTTTTATTTTTTTTAAAATTTTTTTATTTATCGCTTTTTAGTTTTTAGAGATCAGACACAAATGCACCAGAGAAACTCATTAACTCTGGATGAGTATATACTCCAGTAGCGAGGACTCGAAATCGGTTAAAGATAGTAGGCTATCTAATTATGGAACCAACCAGTAAAACTGCCCGACTTCAGATGATAAAACAGATTAATTAGTCGGTGGCACTGTACCTATGTAGAGGTTATTTTGGTCATTTTTATCAAATCTTTTTTCATTGGTTGTTTTTTAAAATTATTTTTTGTTTCTTTTTGAAGTCGGTTTTTTAATTTTTAAATTATTTTTTTATTTTACCCTTTTTAGTATACCTACCTACCTAAAAATCAACAATATTGTTACCGTAATTTTAAATATTGAGGAGTTTTCTGATGAGAAGGTGGTTTCAGGTGCCCCATCAATCTGTATTTGGTTCTCTTCTTCTTCGTATAGGGGTCTATTCTTTATGGTAGAAGTCAAAAAATGGGTATTTTATTGAACTCTGGGATGCTATCCTGTCCATCATTCCGAAGATACTCATCAGATCCTTACCAAACTTTCATGGGACCACTTCGCAGCTTCCACCTTTCCATTAAAAAAAGAACTATATCAATCGGTCAACCCATCTTCGTGTAATCGATGAACAATTGAATGGAATACAGCGTTTTGAGGAGCATTCCCGGTCCTCACTTCGAAGATCCTCATCAGATCCTCATTAAATTTTTATGGGACCATCTCGGAGCTCCCACCTTTCCATTAAAAAATGAATCATTTCAATCGGTCAAGCCATTTTCGAGTAATCGATAAACAACTGGATTTATTAATGCGTTTTAAGAAGCATTTCCGTTCATCACTCCGAAGACCCTCATCAGATCCACATCAAATTTTTATGGGACCATCTTGGAGCTCCCACCTATCTATTAAAAAAAGAATCATCTTAATCGGTCAAGCCGTCTTCGAGTAATCGGTGAACATACAAAAAAAAAAAATATTATACATACAGACGAATTGATAACCTCCTCCTTTTTTTTGGAGTCGGTTAAAAATTAAAATTTTTGCTAACTGTGAAACTTTAACATTTAATTTAGCGAAAATAAACCGAAAATACTAACACATTGGCTTAAGATCACGTTAATCTATGAACGGTTTACGAACGGCTATTACTGATCGTCGGGTGATCACGCGTTCTATGTCATCGAGCGTTGTCCGACGACGTTTACGAACGCAGCCTAGTTTTATAATTATTTTATTTAAAATATCATCGCAAACCGTAAATTTACGACTATTACTATTAACTGATTAAATAGTAATAGTCGTAAATTTACGAAATAATAAAACATATCGTTTGAATAAACAATGTTGCGCGTTTCCCCGGTTTTTATGGTCAAAACAAATCTTGCTGCATAGCGTTTTACATATTTATTTTAAATTATTTATTATTTTAATGTACTCTATGTCACTAACACGGTCATGACGAATCTAACGACGTATCGTTTATCTAAATCGGCCTAGCCGTTTAGGCCCTACGACGGCACAAAAATAGGTGACATACATACATACACTCACGGCAAAAACATAACACTTTCTTTGGCAGTCGTGTAAAAATGTTATCAAAGGGAAAAGTAAACAAAGAGCTGTCACTTTCAAATATTTAATTTGAGTTTTTTGTTTAAATTTTTTTTATTTATAGTGTACTAGCTGCGCCCTGCGGTTTCACCCGCGCAAATCGCGATCCCACGTTGTTCGAACACCTACCTACCGCAATGCAAAAATCTACGGTCGCCCCGCGCGCCTGGCCTACCGCGCCTGGCATCATCAGTACTTCCCTGGTCGTCCGTTTAAGTATGTATTTTTGCACTGCGGTAGGTAGGTGCAGTAAGGTAAAGTTTGTATTTCATCAGTAAGTGACGATGACGAAGGATGACGATGACGATGGATGACGATGACGATCAATAACGATGGATGACGATCAATGACAATGGATGACGATGATGATGATGCCACTCTACATCACTTACCCTACCCCTGTGTCGATTTTCATTCATTGAATAGTTATCACCCGCGTAAGTCCTGATCCTGCGGGATTTTCGGGATCAAAGGTATCCTATGTAACTCTCCATCATTTAAACTATCCCTCTGCAAATTTTCATCTAATAAATAATTATCACCCGCGTAAGTCCCGATCTCGCGGGATTCTCGGGATCAAAAGTATCCTATGTTACTCTCCATCATTTAAACTATCCCTATGCAAATTTTCATCCAAATCGGTCGAGCCGATTGACCGTGAAGAAAACAAACAAACAGACTTTTGGATTTATAATATTAGTAGGTGTTCGGTACTTCTATAACAGTCACACACAGTGTGATGTTGCGTACCTATAAAGTATTTTGCAGGTTCTAATTGTTTACACCTAATATTTTTATTTAATTCTATTTTGGTAAATGAAACACAGCTTCCCATTTTACGGTCTCTATGACATTGACATTCTTTATTCAACAATCAAATTGACATTAATGAAATGGCTTCGACTGACTAGCCATATGGACGGACACCCTAACATATACACTCATTTTTCAGTTTCAATCGCGATGCGTTTCAATAGGCTCGAATGTTTGAAACGCAACACTCACTACTACATGGACATAGTTATGCAGACGAGAACCAAGCCACAGAAAGTTACTTTCGAGATAATTAGGTTTTTGTTTCAAAGGTGTGTAGAAGCAAATATGTAACTCGTAGGAGATCAACAAATAACAATGGTAAAAATAGTATTAAGGGCAATGTAGAATTATTCAATTTATAGATTTTTTCTTTTATTTTGTATTTATTTTAGGTCAAAAACCTGATAGTTCTTTTTTACAAAATTGCTATTTTGTGGGTTGGTTCTTTTTAGCAATATGTTTAGGATTATAAGGTAGGCCCTTTAATTCAAATCATTTTAAAATACGTATGTTTTATTTATTTTTTAATGAAATTTAAGCTTATACTATAGTTTTACTTAAAATATATAATCACATGACCAAATATGCTGATGTTTTAACAAACAATCCTACTAAAATTAGGTAATCCTAATCGACTTCGTCCACTTTGACGGCAATGACTAGCGTCTGTGACGCGTCGATGCCCTATGTCAAGTCGCGAGTTCGCTCGTGGATTGGTGGTGTGCAGAAGTTGCCTCCCTCCACGCTACCTGCTTAGCAGCGCGCCGCCAATACCAAAGGCACCGGAGGCGTCGACACGGTCGACCGCGGGAGCCCGAAGGAGACCCGGTGAAGGACCGGCTGTACGAGGAATGGCAGACGGCGATGAAGGCCCTCCGAGCGGCCATAAGGGCCACGAAGGACCGTGCCCGAGAGGAGATCCTGGCGTCACTGAGTGAGGACCCATGGGGGCGCCCCTACCGTGCTGCTAGGGGCAAGTTCAGACCGTGGGCTCCTCTTACGCTGACGCTCGACCCAGCTCTCCTCGATAACGTCGTCTCGTCGCTGTTCCCACAGCGAGAGGAGCACGTCCCGCCAAATATGGCTCCGCCACCGGTGACAATCTTGGTAGAGAGAACTCCGTGGAGGCAACCCCCCCCGGAAATGAAGATGGTTCTCTGTCGCCTCAGTGTGAAGAACGCCGCCCCTGGGCCCGATGGCATACCGGGGCGCGCGGTAGTTCGAGCCTCGAAGCACTTGGGGGACCATCTTCGGAGATTGTTTACTACGTGCCTAGAGCGAGGGGAATTCCCGGCTCAGTGGAGGTTAGGCAACCTCGTCCTCTTGAGAAAGGAGGGGCGCCCCGAGGACTCTCCGTCAGCGTACCGGCCGATTGTCCTGCTCGACGAGTTATGCAAACTCCTCGAGCGGATAGTCGCCGTGCGCCGCCACTTTGGGAAGTTAATCTCAAAGTTGGTAGGAGCGGCGGGGCCACTTGCCTGGCTCCTACCTAATATTGGATGCCCGAAGGCATCCACGAGGCGGCTGTACTTTGGTATCATCCACTCAATGGCACTGTACGGTGCCCCGGTATGGGCCGCGAATATCCCTGTTGGCGTCATCAGGAGACTTTTGCAAGTGCAGAGACTGATGGCCATCAGGGTGACGCGGGGATACCGTACCATAGCGGGTGATGCCGCCCTGGTACTCGCTGGTTCCCCGCCATGGGACCTGGAAGCGAGAGCCCTCGCATCCCTTTATGAGTGGCGCGAGAAGGCGGGTAATCGGGGTGACCAAACGGCGCTCAGGGTGGTGGAAGAGCGCCGGGAGGAACTCCGCCAAAACCTCTTGGCGGAGTGGATGGTTCGGCTGGAGCAGCCAGGGTACGGCCGAACTTTAGTAGATGCTATTCGTCCTTGTCCTTGCCTTGCTATTCGTCTTGGGTGATTGGCTCAATAGAGCCCACGGAGCATTATCGTTCCGTTTGACACAGGTACTTTCCGGACATGGCTGCTTCGGAAAGTATTTGTGTCGAATCAAGAGGGAAATTTATGAGAGGTGTCACCACTTCTTTTGCAGCTGTGACACCGCCCTACATACTCTGGCGGACTGCCCTGCCTGGTTTGGGCCTAGGGTTGAGCTAACGAGGGCAATTGGCCAGAACCTGACGCTGTCAGCCGTCGTCGCTGCCATCCTTGGCAGCGACGAGGCCTGGCAGGCTCTGCGCCAGTTCTGCGAGATCGTCTTGCAGGCCAAAGAGGAGGCCGAAAGAGCGCGAGAAATCCTTCCCGGCACTCAGCGCCCCAGGCGCACTAGGCCAAGGCGCAACGACTTGTTGCCGCCTTAACTGCCCGCTCTTGGCGGCGAGTTCGGGGGAGCTCGTCGCCAGCCAATGAGCACCGAGATGGCGGCGGCGTGTCCACGCCGCCTCTCGTGAGGGTTTTTCCTTTTTTCAGGATTTTGAATTTGTGTGGTGAGGCCGGACGCGGCCATTCGCTGTCGTGGTCAATGGTAGCAATGCGGTAGCAGCGCCCTGTTGACTCCAACACTTGCGGCGTGAAGGACATCCTGGGTTTTTTAGTAGGTATACCCCTGGCACACAACACCTAGACCAGGGGGGACCCCCACTCACCGGACCGCTCTCCCCCGGGAGCGGCCTGAAGGTCTTGATCAGATTTTTCCCAGGTAAAAAAAAAGGTCTTCAGCTATCTACATAGGTACCAAGTTGAATAATAATAGGATAATTGCGATTGACAGAAAATGATTTTTCTTCATCACGATATTACGATAAATATCAATATTTTTTCATTTGTAGTAGTTTTTAGTTTTTTGGTAGATTTTTTTAGTTTTTTAAGTAGATAATAGTAGAATACGGTAAAATATCAAAATTATTAGGGAAGAAACCATTATTAAGTAATGGGTACCTTTATATTTGCACCAATCATTTTAATTTATCAAATGCAAAATAAGCCCAACCTTCTTAGTTCTTTACTTTAGTACTGATTATTCAAAATTTTATTACCTATAAGGAACTAAGCATCTTGGTAACTTTAAAAACCTTTTTTAATTGATATGTTAAATAGAACCAAACATCATGGTTCCCATTTTTCAAACAGAATTTGTATTTTTAAGAACTATGTGGCTTGGTTCCATTTAGCTTAATGAAAATGCTGAAGTTTTACAGGAACCATGTTACATGGGTCTGTTTCTTCTTCTTCTTCTTCTTCTTTAAAAATGGCTTTTCCTTTCGGACATTTGCCAGTGTCAAGTATTATCAATATTTGCATTGCAAGTTATTTGCATTGAACAAAACAGTCAAGTCGTCATAGTTAAAGTCAAGTCGAGGAAATCATTGTAAAAAGGGGGCCATTTTTTACAATGTGCGTTCACGGAGCTTTGGAGACAACACTAAGCTAAAGTACATGTTTTGCACCGGTTTTCACTTTTATTTACACTTGTTCACCTTTACGAAACTAAATTGATTAACATGCCCCCGAAATTAAACATTTTACACGCATTTGAACTAAGTTTCACAAAAATTAAAATTTAGCAACACATCTCCTTATCCATTCAAAAATCACTCTAAATAGGGTTAGTACCCTAGACAGCTGTCATTATCTTTTTTGTAGGTTGGTATTTTGACTAGGATCTTTTCTGAGTCGGTAAAGAACATTGTTATGAGACCATCTAAATATATAACTCAATTTCACTCGAAGTGTGGCTTGGTTCTCGTTTGCAGAACTACGTCCACATGTAGAGCAATTCAAATAGCGCGCGCGATGGGGCGGCTGATGCTGGCGCCACCATGCGGATAAGGTAGGTGCGACGCTCAAGTCAAGTCGAGACAGCTCGACTAAGAAGTTGAGTCGAGGCTGTATAGGCTAAAAGTACATACCTACTTCACTTGAAGTTTTTATCAAAATATTAAAAAAGTCGTGCCGTGACGTCAAAGTATATTTTTTTATCTGTAGGCTATGGAGTAGCAAGGGAGGTGTATGTTTTGTCGCTAGTTTTTATCATGGTTTTTTATTTATTTTGAGTGATTCATTACTAAAATATCTAGTATCTACTTATTTTTTTATCATAGTTTTGCGTGTAGTGATTTAGTTTAACGAGAAAATAAATATAAAACTATCTGTGCAGTGATGGAGCATGACTAATGTTCTTGATACAAAAATTGTGATTTGTGCGGTGGAATCTTTTACAAAACACGATGCCGTTCGACTTCCTGTGTTGTGTACGACCAGGCGCCGAAGATGTGGTCGAACTGGACTACTCGCATCACTCCCTGGTGGATTTCCCGACAGAAGTTTTTGTTTACGAAAGAACGTTGGAAGTTCTTCATTGTCAAAGCAATAGAATAACAGAGTTACCGAGACAACTTTTTATGTGCCATGGCTTAAAGTATTTAGATCTTAGTGATAACGAAGTCGGAACAATGCCACCAGCAGTCTCTTCACTCACAAACCTTCATCACCTAAACATCAACAGGAATTCTCTGACATCAATACCGGAAACTATGAAAGCCTTGAAGTACTTAATGTTCTTAGATCTTAGTGTAAATCCACTTGAAAAACTACCAGATGCCATAACCAACCTAACAGCCCTGCAAGAGCTGTATCTTAATGACACATATCTTGAATATTTACCAGGAAATTTTGGGCGTCTATCCAACTTACGTATTTTAGAATTGAGAGACAATTACTTGATGATTTTGCCTAAATCCCTATCACGTTCGACAGAGCTTCTGAGATTAGATATAGGTCAGAATGATGTACAAATATTTCCCGAAGTGATTGGAAGATTCACAAAGCTTAAAGAATTGTGGATGGACAGTAATAGCTTGACCAACATACCAGGTACAATCAAACCATTAGTAAGTTTAGTTCATCTTGAAGCAAGCAATAATATGATTGAAGATATTGCTCCTGAAATAGGCTATTGTACTCAGCTGGTAGACATAAGTTTATCATTGAACAACCTGACCCAACTTCCTGACACAATTGGGCAGCTATCCCACCTAACAACTTTAAAATTGGATAATAATAAGCTATACTCATTGCCTGATACCATAGGCCAGTTAGCTAATTTAGAAGAACTTATGCTTATGTGTAATTATTTAGATAAAATACCTTCATCTATTGGGTTACTTAGAAAACTACAGTATTTAAATATTGATGAAAATATGTTGCGAGCTATCCCTCCAGAGATAGGGAGCTGTACCAAGCTCTCTGTGCTCTCACTTCGAGCAAACAAATTAATCAAAATTCCCCCTGAATTGGGACATATAAGTTCCTTACGTGTGCTGAATTTAGTAAGGAATTCATTAAGCAGTCTTCCCCAATCCTTGTTAAATTGTGAAAATTTGGTCGCCCTTTGGCTGTCTGAAAACCAAAGTAAACCTTTAGTGCCTATGCATTCTGAAGTTGACCCCCATACATATGAACAAGTCCTCACTTGTTTCCTTTTTCCTCAAGTGCCTTTGAACCAAGTTGAGACAAAATCAGAAAATGATAAATCTGGAAACATTGAATCACAACAGGGTGCACGGCACATTAGTTTTGTTGATATGAAAGTTGCTCCTAAAGTTCCAGAGAAACCAGGCCAGTTACGTAGAGCCCCAACACCTTATCCTAAAGAGCTAAGAGCTTTAGCTAAACATGCTCGAAATATACACAAAGATGGTACACAAGATATAACACCAATGCAAAATGCAGTACATATAAAGGCAGCCAAAATAACACCTACATTACAACAGAGATTTGCATCAGATAATAAAAAAGAAAATGAAAACAGTATAGAAATAAATCAAGAAACTAATGATGACCCCATGAAAGTCTCAGTTTATGACAATCTACCAACTGAAACGACTTATGATAAGGCTATAGACTTGAATTATGAGCCTAATAACACATACAGAGGTGTAGATCATGCACTTTACACAGAAAGTAATGGTGTCACTGATGAATTTAAAGATGAAACTGCAGTTGATGACTATTGTCCTCCACAAAGACAAATAACTACTAAACAAAATGAGAAAATATATTCATCAAGACAAGAAGTAGATAGAATACACACACCCATTCAACAATTACCACAAAATATTTATGGGACTCGATTAGAAAATAAACCTTATCCAGTTGATAATAATTTTAGAAGTAGTCTAGAAGACTCACGAAACCATTTACAAAGACTTAGCATAAGTTCACAGGACAGGCATATCAATAATGAAACAATTTTATCACCTCATTTTAATGAAACAACATATTCACCTAGATCAGTAATAGAAGAAGTACCTCAGTTTGAGGCACCGTATCAGAGAAAAGATCATGTATGTCATTCAGTACCAGATAATAGCTATCATGAAAGTGGCTATGGCAATGAAACATATGCCCGCGCCAAAGAGAAAATTTATGGTTCAAGAAATTTTGATCCCTATAGCTACCACCATGCACACGGACGAGATTTGCCTAGTCCTAGGGTACACACAGTCAGTCAAGTTGTAAGTTCTAATACAATGCCAAATTTGAGCCATTACAACAATGTTTATAGTACAAATCCGGATGCTCATGAGTATCAAACATCAGTCCATCAGTCGGGTACTCCCAATGCTAATGTATATGGAGTTTCAACATCAAGTCCCACTTATATAGCTAATCCATCTCCTGATTTATACTCTCCCACTGGCCATACTAATTCAACAAATCCATACCGCATGACAAATACGCCCTTGATATCAGATGACGGTAGCTACAGCCATATCCACATGCAT
This sequence comes from Idaea dimidiata, assembly GCA_949358125.1. NCBI lineage: Eukaryota > Metazoa > Arthropoda > Insecta > Lepidoptera > Geometridae > Idaea > Idaea dimidiata. Next base: position 7,109,927 of record OX442328.1, read on the forward strand.
TCTCCATCGAGTCAAAATATGTATGACCTGTATGAGGCTATACCTTCGTCGTCTAATCCTCCAAGTGTGGTAAGCCACCGACACAGTCCTAACAGTGTCTCGGAACCAGTGTATGGCCGTGGCCAGCCTCCACCCTACCACATTGCAGCGCCCTTCACAAAACATGCTCAATATTTCAACGGGACCGGTGGATAGCATTGCCTTATACATGGCAGACCAAGATGTCCTCTGCAGAAAATGAATTCGTATGAACGTTTTTAATCTTTTTAAAATGCAATATTATGTGTTTATTGTACAATCAATCCAGTTTCTGGATGTGCAATTCAAATGTGATAAAGTAACAGCTATATTAAATTATTATATTGTATTTAATGTGACTTTTATCTTAAATTTTTAAGGTGCTAATTTTAAGAAAAAGATAATTACCTACTTATTGATTAAATTTTTAATGTGACTGAAAGCATAATCATCACAGTGTGTGTGGAAATAGATATTTATTAAAGGTTCTCATGTACTTAGAAATATGTAAATAATATGTTGTATTTCTTGATGTTGTCACGGAAAAACACATTTAGAAGTCAGAGTAGGTACTAATTTAGTACATTTTGTAACAACTATGTTGTTTGAGAACAGAATTAAATTAAATTGATAAATAAAAAGAAAATTGTTCCAGATGTTAGTCATAATAATTACATTGCATTGATACAGTTAATGACTGTTATATGGTACTATATGGTAGTTACTTATTGGTTGATGATAATAAACACCTATCTATAGACTTATGTATATCAATAATATTGTATGTACTTAATAAAATATTACCTGATAGAGGAAAAACCTATAGATTTGAAACAATTAGTAATTTAATTACATAACCACCTACCTACTTACCTATTGTTAATTTTGTAGATACGTTAATAAATAGTAATTCAAATTAGCGGAAATTCTAATAACATGGGAAATATTTGGAAGAGATACACAGTAGGTACTTACATGAGATTATTTTACAGTATCACAGCATTTATTATGTATTAATATTATATTTAAACTTACTTAATTCAATGGTACAAATTATTTAAGTACATGAACAAAGTACTTTTTGCTTGCAATATTGGAAAATACATTCATAATAATAATTTGTTATTAATATTACAAAGTGCATCATGTACTTATCCAAAATGTGATACTGAGTACGTAATCGTGTGCATTACTATAAAATATCCAGAATAACTTAGGTCTAACATTTAACTATAAACCTGGTGATAAATTGTTATAATTCTTTAGGTGGTTTGCATAAGATTGTGCTTTAAACACGCATATTTACGTATGAAAATATATTTTAAAATAATTAATGAGAAATCGAAAATTGAACTTTCACAATAACAAAAAGGTTGTAAATAAACTTTTACTTACACTATTTGTAGGTACTTATATTTACATTTTTTCCCGGGTCTTATCCACGTTTTGTTATTTTTAAATTCTTTACGATTCGACTGTCTCTAAAAATTTAAGATTTCTCAGTTTATACCTTAGTCATTTCATTAGTCATTCGTTATGCAAGCCACCCTTACTTATCTACGGGCACTTTTAAGTGCATTTTATTTTGATAAATTTTCAATTGCTATAAGAATGTGTCCATTTCGCCTACCTATTCAAGGATTGAATATAAAAACTCGCAAATTAATACAGGAGAACGTTAAATCTATTTACTTAAACTAAAATTCGCACGTTACAAGGTTTTTATTAATTTATAATATGTACCTACTTATTATTAATTTTTATTATACCTAACAGTATTTGAAATTTAAAATGAATACTAAATTGTATTATACAATGTGGTTAAAGGTTTATGCATTTTTTTCTGTAAAAAAACTGACTTTTCGAGGAACTTCTGGTTACAAATATTTAAGCAGACACAGGCTGCCTGATTTTAATCATTGGAATCGTCGGAAAGTCTCCGAAACGTTAGGTAAAAAAAAACGCTATTTCATACATCTGCAAAATCTGAAAAAAATATTAAGTTTTATATTAGACATATTCTGCTATTTTGTTGTTATTTACACCCAGAAACTATTATCCGACTCAGTTAATAGGCACTACCAGTAATTACCGACATTGATGTCTAATCACTAATCAGCAATCCCCTGCATAGTGCCTTTCAAATTGGTATTAACTGAGTTAGAGAATACCACTGGTTTGTTAAGTATACTTATACCACCTACTTTGGTGCAAGCCGTCCGTCATTTTGGGACATCATTTTTCACTGTTTATGAAATATTTACGTCTATCTGCTATAAATTCTTGTAAACGCCTCTATTGTTATTGTCTGACCCAACGTTGAACAGCTCTCTATTTTTGTATCTAAAGTTAAGCAAATTTTTCTAATTAAACTTTGGGTTTAATGTACAGTCTGGCAACAAAAGTTGTTATCCGCCGTAGAGTTTTAAATTTATCGATCAAAAAAATCTCAAAAAGATTAATATTCAACTGATGCACAACTTTAGAGTCATTTCTTCAACCTTAATAATTTACCTTTTTTAATATGTAGGGTAAATTGCAAATTGGATGCAGCTCGAATCTTCACAGACAGGGCGAATCTTAATTCACCACCGTCTTCTAGATGAGTGTGCTACATTTTAGTTCATTATCGTATATGATCAGGTGAGATAGTGGTCAGACGTTTATCGTTTATAAAAAAGATTTTAACTCTACAGTAGAGTAATTTTATTTTTGGTGCTGACTGTACCTACAATTTGATGTTATTCTACTGTTTTGTACAAATGAATTTACCAAATTTAGATGTTATAAAAAAAAATTAAAATATAATATTTAAATGTTCAAATATCATTTGCTGGCTTAAATAAGATGTTTAGTACTGAATAATAAAAAAAATCGTTTCTAAAATAAGTCGACATGTATTTTAAATTTGCACGTTGCACTAGAAACAGTAAAAATGACGTTAATTATCCGATCACTCAGCACATATAAATTGTTTAATATTATATATTATATTAATGCAATTTAGATATTTATAGAATTTGTGTTCTTATGTATGGATTTAATATATAATTTGAGTAATGTTATTGCATGAATGGATGTACTATGAAACAATTTGATCATAGCATAATATACTTAGCTCTCTGGTTATGTAAGAAAACATGATAGTCGATGGAAAATGATCCGCCTACTAAATAAAGAGACTAAATATCCACATATACAACAATAGAGAACAATCAGGCCTAATATTTACATCTTTATAACTTTATTTATACGAGCAATATACGAGCCCCTATACGAGCAAAACTGAAAATCCCAGTCGGATTCATCGAAAATTGTTGATTATTTTCTGACACAATATTTTAGAATATTTTCGTTTGTAGCATTTGTAAATGACATTGTTTTCTAGATTTCAGTTTAGATTCAAGACAAAACTTCTTTTTGTTTCGAAGCCTTAGGACATTTTAGACAAAAATATATTTTTTTGTCTAAATTTTAGACAAAAAAATATATTTAATATAAATATATAAAATATATTTAACTAAGGCTTCAATTCAAAACCTTTTGACATTTTTATTTAAAATTGACTTCCAATATGTAGGGAACAATGTCATTTACAAACGATACAAACGAAAATATTCTAAAACATTGCGTCAAAAAATAATCAACAGCGACAACCTCAAGGCAATCCCCGATTTTCGTTTACTGTTTACAGTATAAAAAAGTTAGTAGTTGTAAAGGCACTATTTTAATTTTTATTCAAAATTAATAAAGGTTGTAATGACATGCAAGTATGTAAGTTAAAGCCTATAGTTTACCTACTAACAGATTTAAGTTCGTATTATAACTCGTAAAAGTAGGTGGCCATAGAATAACAATTTTGATAATTTTTTTGTAAAATTGTTGATTCTTTAAATTCAGTACCTGGGGCCATCGTTTGAAAAGGTTCTAATGTTGTCTCTATAGCGTTGTCGGTAATTTTAACCTCTTTGAATTTGGTACAGTCAGGCTCCATAATTGCATACTCAAGAAATATTCGATTAAATTCTTTGTAGACTTACCACCTCCTTCTGTCGACATTTCATACAAAACACATAAGTATTAATCATATCGGTGGGGATTTTACCACAGTGGTATTTTACTTCAAAACCCGTACAAGCGACTAAAGAACTTACCTATATAAATAAAATAATAGAATTTTTAATAAATACATATACTACTGCCTTAATAACGGCGCCAACGATTTAACTGGATTAATATAGGGTCGATAGTACATCGCAGTATCTGGGTAGTTACTTAAACTGGGTATGCAGTTATGTAGCCGACCGTACTTATCTACTTTTCCGCCGTCCTCTCCGGAATAAGGGCCGGTCGCTTTAAGATTTTACAAAAGATAATTTCATCTACGTCAGCCTGTTACAATATTCTTACATAATCAGGACATCTAATTTCACTTACGCCTGCTTTTAATTTTTTTTTAATTTGTTTTTTAAGCATTTCATGTCATTCCATGGTCATGTTTTATGTAAATCTATCGCTATTAGTATTTAATTTTTATATTTTTTTACAATTATTTTTGGTATTTTATGTTTTGTGACCCAGATTGACTGCCATATTTTGTTATAAATATAATTTTAAAGTCATTAGGCAATTACATTAATTTATTAGATAGTTAGCGTTATGTATACTTAGTATCTTTATTCACTGTACAGCTCCCCACTATACAATACCTACATTACTAAAATGTTCTCTTGACTTGAGAATTTTATATCATTTTAAAATAAAATATAATTTTTCTATTAATGGCGTTTACTTTATTTTTTAAACCCTTTATAACAAAAAGTATAGAGGTAGGTTTTTAGTAGTGGTTTAGATTATGTGACAAGTTGGAACTCTAGACCCAAGGTCTAGCTAGACGTATCGCAATAATTCGAATGTCTTCGATTTTAATGGAAATAAAATCATTAACCACAGATAATAAAAATATTGTTACAAATCAGTTCACTGGTTCAGCTAGTCGTATTCGATTTTTAACGCATTAATTTTAATCTTATTTTTTATCATAGCTTAATAATATTTATTATAAACGTGAAAGTTTGTATGTATGTATGTGAGTTTGTTACTCTTTCACGCAAAAACTACTGAACCGATGAAACTTGGAATATCGGGATAACACATAGGCCCGATATTCCCGCGGGAACGGGACTTACGCGAGTGAAACCGCGGAGCGCAGCTAGTATACAGATAAAGTAAATCAGTAAATTAACTAATTAGGTACCTAACTTCAAATTCGGTAAAGTTTTACTGAAACACCAAGCGGGGTATTTCCTAAATTCACACAAAGGGCAGTATAATTGTTTATCGACTACCCACATAAAGACATAAAACGTATTAAACCGCCCACATCGTTTTGTAATTACATGAATTAGTTTCTAAATTAAATAAACGACAATGGAAAGCCTCGTTTTCAGAACTTTGGATTATATTATGCTAACAGTTGTAGGTACCTACCTACATACTTAGAAGGCGTTTAAAAATATGCGTTTATAAGTTAGAAAAGCTTTTTTTAGAAAATAGATTGTTTTACAGAACGCATAACCATAAGTACCTACCTACCTAAGCAACCTAAGGTAAGTACTTACATAACCATAAGTAACCTACCTACCTAAGGTTAGGAATTGTAAAATAATTTTTTTTTAAATGTATGGAAACCAAGTGGTAGACATAGAACTGAACTCTGGACTGTCTTTTAGAGACTGGAAGGTGAAAGGCAGCCAGATAGTAAAGCTTTTTTATCTCGGCCCTGACGGCCGAGTTTCACACGTTTCAAAGTTAAATTGTACGGGAAATTACTCAACATGCCTTTAAAAAAGATGACTTTTTGAATGTCGTTGTAGTTTCTATTACCCACGACCTAGGTAATAGACGAGCGAGTAAGTACGCGGACATGTGGCTCGACTACCGACCAATAAGCCACCTCAACGATCTTTTTCGCCTGTGTGTCACCGACGGTGTTGTGCTCAGTAAGTTCGCGATGTTATAAACCGCGCACTTAAAGTTTGTACATCTATCACTCCTTAATATGGTAGAGTATTTTATCATTATGTGCTTAGTAGGTATATCAAGCTGTAAGAAATAGGTACCTAGTACCTAGTTACCTATAGCTTTCAATATCAAAACCTTAGCAGCAAATTAAGGTTTTTTTTTACTAAGACGCTACGGCCGCGCCGGGTTTGACAAAACTCGAATAAGCCTTATTCTCGTGATTTAGGTAGCTGCCTAGTTTGCATCTTTCCTTACTCAGAATACCTACTTCTTAAATGATTTACTCCTACGAAATTACCTATGTAGAGAAGGCTTCTCATAAAGCTAGCTAGATGGTTTCTTAGAACCTGCGCACACAGAGAGCGGTCAGGAGTTCTGAGTTCCGCGTTCGCCGTTCATTATAATGTAGGTCTGTACCGAGTCTATAACAACAACGCACACAGCGGGCAGTTAAAGCGGAACGCCGCGTTGCAAGAGTTCTATTGCCACCGAGACAGAGAACGCCAGAACACCGCGATGTATGAGCTTGCAAACACGGAAAAGTTAATTGAATTGGTTAGAGAAAGGAGTTTATCATACGATTTAAGTGATGGAGATTATCATCTTTAAGTCAATCCTGAACAAATACTACCAAATTCGCCTTGTTTTTATCGTATTGTGTTAATTGGGTGCACCCAATACTTCCTTTTCTTTTTAGAAGCTGGTAAGCTCAACTAGTTCGTCTAGTGACATGTTGCATGTGCAAAGAAACAAACGAAATTAGAACGCGAGAATTTGACCGCCCGCGCCGCATGTATGCGTTGAAACTCTTGAACGGTCAACGGTCACTAGAACGCAGAACTCTGACCGCTCTATGTGTGCGCAGGCTCTTAAGTAGTTATTCTGCCCCACCTGTACGAGAATGTTTTTTTTTTTCAGTTTAAATATTAATTAGTACGTCTACCTACCTACGCGCTACGTTTCTACCTAGCTACATAAAAGCTATCGTATCCGTACAAAAGTATTCAAATATAAACATTTGGTTGTTAGAGGGAGGTACAGTACCTACACATAACTCTTAACACTAGCAATTTAAAGCTCAATATTTCGAAAACGGAACCCTAAAATGAAACATTGTTTTTGAAAACCAAAAATGATTTTAAAAGAGCTATCTAATGAATGATACCCCACACGATGGCGTAAGCAAGAAAAAAAAGTCATCCCCATGTTACATGTGAGGGGGGGTACCCTGAAAGGTTAATATAAAACAAATGTATGTAGGTACTATTTTCTTGGCGTGATCAATATGTATACTCGTGCATGTATTACAGCTTTTTAGGACTAAGCGTTTCTGAGCGCGGACAGACAGACAGACAGACAGACAGACGGACATGACGAAGATATAATGGCAGCTGTATAGTTGGCAAAACTATAGTTGTACTTAATGAATTAAAATTTTAATTTAAGAAAAATGCTAAAATACTACTTCCTCGATATACTTCAGTCTAATTTTGCATTGTATGACAAAACGAGCGCGTAGATTAAAAAGTTTTAACTGTGTGTTTCCGCTAATAGCCCTACTATTGGGCCTTTGTGCGTGATTTTACGCCGTGAGTTTCCTCACGATGTTTTCCTTCACCGTAAGAGCGATATTAATAGGGCGCATATTTTTTTCTTAAAGAAAAAGACATTGTTGCTCGGCCGGGATTCGAAACCACGACCTTCGGAATAAAAGTCGGGGTATCTACCACTAGACCAACACCGCTCTAATTACATAACTCAGTTACATAGGTACCTAAACTACCTACCCACGTAGTAGGTAGTGTCATGATTTTTCTTTCCTAGTAGGATTCAAGTAAATAATACTCACATAATGTCTTCAATAATACCTGTTTACTTGCAACAATAGATCATCTTAATATTAATCACTAGTACAACATTCCTTGTCAACTAAACTCAGATATTATAACCACTACATTTAACTAAACTATCGTAATCTTTATCATTGCTTGACTTTACTAAAAACCTTCCTTTTTTTAAGTCTACAACTAATTTTCCAAACATGAACACACGAATGCTTTTAGGCGCCATTTCATCTCTGTCTTTTTTTTTTTATTTTCTTTTCCGGCCGTCAACCTTCATTAAAAAGGTTGCCACTGTCAAAATCAATTGAAATTATGTCAATATTAATGAAACCTTTACACTCGACCATCCTGGCACCGTGCATGTCCCCATGCACGCATAATAATGTCACACCATGTGACATCAGGGCTAAAACCTTTACACTTAAAACATGTGTGCGGCCATGAAAGGAAAAGAAAAAAAAATACAAAAATATCACCTTAGTATACATTTTTCTAGTACACTTATTAGATTGATTCACAAAGTTGAAACATTGTAACATAATATCTTATGTTAGATTTCATAAAATTAACATTATTTTTATTTTTACCAGATAAGTTACATTTCTTAATTACCTACACTTGGTACCTGGTTCGTATTTTGTTTAAAAATAAAATAACATTTGTTTTTCAGTTGCAATTCAGGCCAGTTAAACATGATATCACACAACATAATAATTATAAATCCATTAGGTATAAGCTTTGTCTTTACTTTATGTAATGTAAATATTTGTATTTTGTTGTATTGTTTTGTGTTGCACAAATAAAGCCATTATCTATCTATCGATATTATAATCAAGACAAATAGATACAGAAACTTTTCCTGAACAGATCATTACTTTTCGAGACGGTTGGTCAATGAAGTGGCTTAGGTTTAGGTACAATTAGATATTACCCAACCATTCATTTATGACAAATACAAGAAAGTTCATCTATGGACTCTAGATAAGATTATGTTAGTAGTATACAGATTTTAATTAATTGAACTTATATGCAAATATCAATTATATTACCAGAATGACAAAATTATACCAATTATAAATTTAAAATATAATAATTAATTATACTTTAATTGAGTTAATTATCAAATTTTTTTGTTTAACTAATAATCAACTAAAATCATAGGCAATTAAATGTAATCATGCACACTTATTGAGAACACGGTATTAATGAATAAAGCATTATTGACTTTGACTTTATGAATATATGTCAAAGCTATTCATATTCTTTCATCAGTAGGTGCTATGTCTTAAAATATAATTAATTTCAATTCAGATTCTCTAAATCAGAAGATTTCCATTGCACATTTTAATTAAGTATGTGTTTTAGCAAACATCACAACTTTTTGACAGTACAGTTACAACATAGTAACAATAAAGAAAAAGTACTTGATTACTTTCATTGCTTAAATATCTTACCTCTCTGCCATTAATATAATAGGGTTATTGAGATTCAGATTCAGAACTTATTTGCCAAAATACAGTCAAGCGGTAACTATTACAGCAGGTCTTTAAAAATTACATTATGTCCTTGTACTATGCTTCATAGAGCATGCAAATGTTAGTTTCATAAAAATTTAATTATAGGTAAGTACAAGTACAGTATCATATAAAATGATAATTAGGTATATTTTGAATTCAAAAATATGTCTAAATCAAAAGAAAATAATAATAATCATTATAAAGTTAAATAGATTCAAATTCATTAACAGATTTGTAATTAAAATAAATAAATTCAATGGTAACTCTTTAAAATGCTCTGGAAATGTAAGGTAATTTCAATTAGAGTTAGAGAGAAGAGTTAGCTAAAATAACTCCTGTCAATTCTACAGTAAATAAAACTACAAATTCCTAAACAAAAAAAACACGTGTATACAATTTATATTAAATCATTATAGATAATTTCAGGTGGAGTTCTGATAATATTCGCCGACAGTTTGTCGTATCTGAAATTGTTTCATTGACAATACTTCATAAATTCTAACTAAATATTAAAAAAATATATATATTCAAAATAACAAAGGCTTTCAATTAATCGGATCAGGTATTCTAATACATTATTCATTTTAATAGACAATTAAAAAAATGACATTGTATGTTAAAACACAAGTACTTTCATTTAGCAAAATTATCATACAATTATTATTATATCCAAAACTATACAGGTTCGTTACTTGACTTAAGTATATGTAAAACATAAGTAAAATTAATTATACGTAAGAAGTTGTCGGCAACGCCCACTAGAGGCTCGGTGCCCAAGATGCTGGCGTTTTGATTGAGAGCAACGTAGAACATTTATACTAAATCAAGAGGTGTAATCTGTGATCTTTAACTTTTTATATTTTTATGAAGTAATGTATGTAATCATCAATATCCTCCAGGATATAACTTTTCAAAAGGAATTACTCATAATAACTTTTTGTCATTTAGTCCAGAAAAATAATATACAACTAAGAATTTTGTATCGGGTTCTGACCCATCCCAGGAGTTTCTAACTATTCTACCACCTCTATTTTACCTTCAATGAATTTTACTTAATTTCATGTCATTGTCATTCGATAGACACATTCCATACAGTAAACTTAGTCCAATCACATGAATGCAATTCTCCCAAGTCAATCTGGTATCTACAGTCCAATCATATGGACACTATTACCCAAGTCATTATAGCGAACAAACTAATCTATTTTCGTTTCGTTTCGTTTCGTTTCGTTTCGTTTCGTTTCGTTTCGTTTCGTTTCGTTTCGTTTCGTTTCGTTTCGTTTCGTTTCGTTTCGTTTCGTTTCGTTTCGTTTCGTTTCGTTTCGTTTCGTTTCGTTTCGTTTCGTTTCGTTTCGTTTCGTTTCGTTTCGTTTCGTTTCGTTTCGTTTCGTTTCGTTTCGTTTCGTTTCGTATCGTATCGTATCGTATCGTATCGTATCGTATCGTATCGTATCGTATCGTATCGTATCGTATCGTATCGTATCGTATCGTATCGTATCGTATCGTATCGTATCGTATCGTATCGTATCGTATCGTATCGTATCGTATCGTATCGTATCGTATCGTATCGTATCGTATCGTATCGTATCGTATCGTATCGTATCGTATCGTATCGTATCGTATCGTATCGTATCGTATCGTATCGTATCGTATCGTATCGTATCGTATCGTATCGTATCGTATCGTATCGTATCGTATCGTATCGTATCGTATCGTATCGTATCGTATCGTATCGTATCGTATCGTATCGTATCGTATCGTATCGTATCGTATCGTATCGTATCGTATCGTATCGTATCGTATCGTATCGTATCGTATCGTATCGTATCGTATCGTATCGTATCGTATCGTATCGTATCGTATCGTATCGTATCGTATCGTATCGTATCGTATCGTATCGTATCGTATCGTATCGTATCGTATCGTATCGTATCGTATCGTATCGTATCGTATCGTATCGTATCGTATCGTATCGTATCGTATCGTATCGTATCGTATCGTATCGTATCGTATCGTATCGTATCGTATCGTATCGTATCGTATCGTATCGTATCGTATCGTATCGTATCGTATCGTATCGTATCGTATCGTATCGTATCGTATCGTATCGTATCGTATCGTATCGTATCGTATCGTATCGTATCGTATCGTATCGTATCGTATCGTATCGTATCGTATCGTATCGTATCGTATCGTATCGTATCGTATCGTATCGTATCGTATCGTATCGTATCGTATCGTATCGTATCGTATCGTATCGTATCGTATCGTATCGTATCGTATCGTATCGTATCGTATCGTATCGTATCGTATCGTATCGTATCGTATCGTATCGTATCGTATCGTATCGTATCGTATCGTATCGTATCGTATCGTATCGTATCGTATCGTATCGTATCGTATCGTATCGTATCGTATCGTATCGTATCGTATCGTATCGTATCGTATCGTATCGTATCGTATCGTATCGTATCGTATCGTATCGTATCGTATCGTATCGTATCGTATCGTATCGTATCGTATCGTATCGTATCGTATCGTATCGTATCGTATCGTATCGTATCGTATCGTATCGTATCGTATCGTATCGTATCGTATCGTATCGTATCGTATCGTATCGTATCGTATCGTATCGTATCGTATCGTATCGTATCGTATCGTATCGTATCGTATCGTATCGTATCGTATCGTATCGTATCGTATCGTATCGTATCGTATCGTATCGTATCGTATCGTATCGTATCGTATCGTATCGTATCGTATCGTATCGTATCGTATCGTATCGTATCGTATCGTATCGTATCGTATCGTATCGTATCGTATCGTATCGTATCGTATCGTATCGTATCGTATCGTATCGTATCGTATCGTATCGTATCGTATCGTATCGTATCGTATCGTATCGTATCGTATCGTATCGTATCGTATCGTATCGTATCGTATCGTATCGTATCGTATCGTATCGTATCGTATCGTATCGTATCGTATCGTATCGTATCGTATCGTATCGTATCGTATCGTATCGTATCGTATCGTATCGTATCGTATCGTATCGTATCGTATCGTATCGTATCGTATCGTATCGTATCGTATCGTATCGTATCGTATCGTATCGTATCGTATCGTATCGTATCGTATCGTATCGTATCGTATCGTATCGTATCGTATCGTATCGTATCGTATCGTATCGTATCGTATCGTATCGTATCGTATCGTATCGTATCGTATCGTATCGTATCGTATCGTATCGTATCGTATCGTATCGTATCGTATCGTATCGTATCGTATCGTATCGTATCGTATCGTATCGTATCGTATCGTATCGTATCGTATCGTATCGTATCGTATCGTATCGTATCGTATCGTATCGTATCGTATCGTATCGTATCGTATCGTATCGTATCGTATCGTATCGTATCGTATCGTATCGTATCGTATCGTATCGTATCGTATCGTATCGTATCGTATCGTATCGTATCGTATCGTATCGTATCGTATCGTATCGTATCGTATCGTATCGTATCGTATCGTATCGTATCGTATCGTATCGTATCGTATCGTATCGTATCGTATCGTATCGTATCGTATCGTATCGTATCGTATCGTATCGTATCGTATCGTATCGTATCGTATCGTATCGTATCGTATCGTATCGTATCGTATCGTATCGTATCGTATCGTATCGTATCGTATCGTATCGTATCGTATCGTATCGTATCGTATCGTATCGTATCGTATCGTATCGTATCGTATCGTATCGTATCGTATCGTATCGTATCGTATCGTATCGTATCGTATCGTATCGTATCGTATCGTATCGTATCGTATCGTATCGTATCGTATCGTATCGTATCGTATCGTATCGTATCGTATCGTATCGTATCGTATCGTATCGTATCGTATCGTATCGTATCGTATCGTATCGTATCGTATCGTATCGTATCGTATCGTATCGTATCGTATCGTATCGTATCGTATCGTATCGTATCGTATCAATCCGGCGGACATAGCCCAATCATATGGACGTAGTCCACCCGAGTCAATCCGGCAGACATAGCCCAATCATATGGACGTAGTCCACCCAAGTCAATCCGGCAGACATAGCCCAATCACATGGACGTATGCCACCCAAGTCAATCCGGCAGACATAGCCCAATCATATGGACGTAGTCAACCCAAGTCAATCCGGCAGACATAGCCCAATCATATGGACGTAGTCCACCCAAGTCAATCCGGCAGACATAGCCCAATCATATGGACGTAGTCCACCCAAGTCAATCCGGCAGACATAGCCCAATCATATGGACGTAGTCAACCCAAGTCAATCCGGCAGACATAGCCCAATCATATGGACGTATGCCACCCAAGTCAATCCGGCAGACATAGCCCAATCATATGGACATAGTCCACCCAAGTCAATCCGGCAGACATAGCCCAATCATATGGACGTAGTCCACCCAAGTCAATCCGGCAGACATGGCCCAATCATATGGACGTAGTCCACCCAAGTCAATCGGGCAGACATAGCCCAATCATATGGACGTAGTCTACCCAAGTCAATCCGGCGGTATAGCCCCATCTGCAGCTACCTGGTTTCATCTGTGCCAACTGGACTCAAGCTAGAGCCATCAATTACTGCTGCTGATAACTGTACTCGTTCGTCCATAGCCGGGTGGCTACTGCTGCGGTTTATCATACTCAACTCTGAACGTTGTCAAGTGTATCAAATTCCTTACTTTCATCGTTAATATCTATACAAACAAACAAAATCCACTGCACAGAATCATGCCCAAATAAAACATAAAATTATGTCAATGCTCAAGTCAAAATATAACTTTAGATTTAGTATTCAATAATCTTAATTAATTATAGGGTACTGGGTAACTTGCCAGTACCCTATAATATTACTAGGGTACTGGGTAACTTGCACAAGCGTACATCAATATTATTATTTTGGTAAAATATTAAAGTAGCTCCACTAGTCTCAGAATATTCAGGTTGTTCTCAATCCTCTAACAACTGTTATGATTTTTGACAGATAACAACAGGGATCAATTGTATAATGTGTCATCGGAAGCACGTGAGGATTCGAAATTATTATTGTTAACCACAGTCTTGGTCACTCATAAGTCATAAAATAAAATTTTAAATTTATTATTCCGATGACATTTCAATGTCCACGCCATGCGTTCCTCAATTCGGACGACTATAAGTCCTTAAAAAAAAATTACTAATTGTGCTTCACTGTAGGAAGACCAATTGCGTGAGACATACCCAGGGTTAATCAACTTTTCACAAAAACTTGTTCCAGTCCAATCAACAACTATCCCTAAGATAAAATCATATAGTTCTGTGCAATTTCACGTCTAGAGTATCGAGTGGAATCGAAAGACCTGATAAACTCTTTCATGGCTTGGCTAACCTGACTAATGTGCATTGTGGTCCTAAGTATTCTATGCAGTCGCAAAAATAACGTTAAACAGTCAAAATGTTATTCTTACCAATATCTACAAAAGCAAATTAATTAGTTATTGTGTGTCACTTCAGATGACAAAATGAATACTCATGTAGTGATCCGGTGCTTCTTAAATTCAATTCATAAGCACTATACTAGGTTTAGAATCCGAATGTACTATCTTTGGTCAATTTACTAATTGAAATTGTTTTACTGTACTTACTTTGTTTAACAGCTAAGCCAAATTTCATAAAATTCCCTCAAATTTTATAATATTCACTCAAATTTTTCTACCCCGAAACAAAATAAGTGTATATTTAAATAATTAAGTTTCATAGTTCATGAAATTAGATTCACTACAACATTTTAAACAGTTTTTTTTTTTTTATAAAATTCAATAAAAACTGTTTATATCCTAACCCTAACGGTGAGGGTGTTGTCTATAATGCATTTCCTAGTTCAATAAGTTCTGGTTGTGTATACATATAGACTGCAAATCTCAACTTCTCTTGTTATATCAACTGAATTTTAAAAATGGTTTCTAGTTCTTAGGTTAATTTTTAATTTACGGAGATACTTATACTCATTTTAGAATGGGCTATCACAATAAACATCTTACAATCTAGATAAACATAAAATATAAGTCCAATAGAATATTTTTGAAGTTAAGGAACTAAGCTATACCTATCTTTCTTACTAACTTTATTTTATTCAAAGACAGGTAATCCAACAAGCATGCAAAAGCACCTCTCAACAGTCTAGTGTGTTGTTTATCCTCTTTAGATAGCATTTCTTAATCGATCTTCACAAAATTTGGTGTAAATGTACTTTGAATTTATAGATTTTCTATTCATTATTAAAATCATAGGGAACTTTCATACTAATTATCATGGGTACTAATTTATAATGTCCACTGCCACCACCGGTACAAATTACCAAAAAGGACATTAATATGCCTTAATATTTATCAGTAAGCGAGTAATCACTACGTTATTTAGAATTGTACGTACAATACCAAGGTTTAATCTACTTGCTTCTACTTAAAATCGTCTTAAAACACGTCTGGTAAATTAAATAATTGTGGGCGTATATTATATCCTTGGATTCTTGTCACTTCTGAGATGTCATGATTTTTCTTTCCTAGTAGGATTCAAGTAAATAATACTCACATAATGTCTTCAATAATACCTGTTTACTTGCAACAATAGATCATCTTAATATTAATCACTAGTACAACATTCCTTGTCAACTAAACTCAGATATTATAACCACTACATTTAACTAAACTATCGTAATCTTTATCATTGCTTGACTTTACTAAAAACCTTCCTTTTTTTAAGTCTACAACTAATTTTCCAAACATGAACACACGAATGCTTTTAGGCGCCATTTCATCTCTGTCTTTTTTTTTTTATTTTCTTTTCCGGCCGTCAACCTTCATTAAAAAGGTTGCCACTGTCAAAATCAATTGAAATTATGTCAATATTAATGAAACCTTTACAGTAGGTACCTGAGAAATAAACCGATGTGATCTAATTAATTTCAGTAGATTAAACACACTAACAGAGGTGCGGCTAACCTACCTACATTAGGTTAGTCTCGATTTAATTAGACTTGTGTGCCTACCGACTCTACCTTTAATTTCGTCTATACTGACTTACTGTAACGCACCTTTTTATTGTCAAAATGGTAATAAGTCTATTGACCTAATACCATCTAATACCTAATATAAATCTAATCGTACACGGTTGGTATTAGCGGACTTCCGATAAAAACTTCCTAGATAGAGTATATTATAGTATGTTGTTGATGATCTTAATCTAAAATGAACAAGTGCGTGCTTTGTTGGGCCACACGCAGTGTAGGGTTTCGTAGTTTACAATATCAGGGATTGCAATCCGGAAAGTCTTTTTAACTAACACCTACCTAGTGCGCCCCACGGTTTCACCCGCAGAAGTGAAAACGCGTTATCACGGGCGCGAGCGGCCGAGCTTTTTCGTTCATTACTCGGGTTCTACTAATTGAACCGGTCGGTTAATGGAACCGACAGATAAACAGAGAAACAGACAGACAGACATTAATTTTAAAAATTATATAATTTTGTTCTACTACTTTTTCTAAGCCCTCTAGACAACTTTCTTTTTATTTACTTCCAAGTACAGACTTTTCGTCCTCTCTTCCTTTAGCATAAGTAAATATAGTTATAGACTACTATCGCGAACACATGACGTATCCAAATATAGTTATTTGGCTGTTAGAGGGGGGTACACATAACTCTAAAAACAAGACCTTTAAGGCTCAATACTTCGAAAACGGAACCCTAAAAGAATAATGGGTTTTAAAACTCGATTTTTTAAGAGCTATCTATCTCTTAAAAAATCGAGATATAGATATCACACACGATGGGGTAAGCAAGGAAAAAAACATCCCCCGTGTTACACCTGGGAAAGGTAGGTACCCTAAAAAGTCACTTATAATATCAATATAATAAAAGAAAAAAATTTACCTACTATTTTCCTGACGTGATCAATTTGTATACTCGTGCAAAATTACAGCATTTTATCTTAGTACCTACTAGCCGTCTCTGAACTAAGCCGCGGACAGACAGACGGACGGACGGACGGACTGACGGACGGACTGACGGACGGACTGACGGACGGACTGACGGACTGACGGACTGACGGACTGACGGACTGACGGACTGACGGACTGACGGACTGACGGACTGACGAAATCTAATAACTATTTGTTTCTTGTTGACTACGAAACCCTAAAAAGACCTACTTACTTTGAAATACTTAGTCCATATCAATCAAACAGGTGTTTTCGCTTAGGCGCTTATAGGGCATAACTACCAAACAAAGGCAAATCGGACAATAACTTTTAGATACGTGTCTTATATAGCTATTATCTCGGACAGCCAGCGAACTAGATCTAAGTAGGTACCTACCTATTAGGCGCCTCTGTAATAGTCAATTTAAAATGCAACAGAATGAGCCTTCGGATACTTACTACTAAACTATAGATACACAAAGTTGTGTATCAAATCGATTAGATGCGCGCGCAGATCTTTTCAGAGCTAGATAATTCAGTTTTGGATAGTAAGTCGTCAGCTGAGTTCAAGAATACCTACCCCAAAACTTTTCTATTCAAAAGGAGATCAGAATCAAGATTTGCAAGGCATTGTGCCTTGAAAATATAACATTTGGACGTAGTGGTTGAATGGTGATAGGTAAGAATGTCATTATACTTGTGTTGTGCTTATATTATACGAATAATGACATCAGGTAGGTACCTACTGGTAGATTGAGCGGTGTCTATTTATGAATTTTGAAATTCAGTAATATATTAAGACATGGAATGTTGTGTGATTGGGCAACAATGAAAACAATCTGTAAAAGGTCGCTAAGGTACCAAACAAACCTACCAGGATTATCTAATAATATCCGCGTTAAAACTCATAATATATAGGTAATTAATTTCCATTAAAAATATTATAATATTGTGTTTTTCTTATTTTAAGGTTACAATGCCTGGAGCAAGGCATAAGATATTGGGACATGTCCTCTCAGGGTTCTGCCATAAAATGAATCGCCGCAAACCCATATACGGAGACTCTATGGATACTCCTTTAAATCGATGCCTAACTACCTTGGACATCACTTTACTTGGTAAGGATTTACTTAGCTTTGGTGTTAGAGGTTAGTAATAGCTTTGCACTTTTCTTGTTATTGATAATAATTCTTTTTTTATCAGGCGTTGGGCACATGGTTGGTGCCGGCATTTACGTCCTAATCGGCACAGTTGCGCACAAAATCGCTGGACCTGCTACTGCGTTCAGTTTCCTTTTGGCCGGAATAACTTCTACTTTAGCAGCATTATGTTACGCTGAATTCGGTACCAGAATTCCGAGAGCTGGAAGCGCCTATGCTTATACGTATGTGAGCATTGGAGAGTTCTGGGCTTTTATTATCGGATGGAACATCGTTTTAGAATACATGATCGGTAAAATATCGAAAAATATTAGAACACTAAGAAGTTGACTGGAGAACTGATTACTTTATTTATTTCATGTTTTTCCAGGTGCTGCGTCAGTTGCCAGAGCTTGGTCAGGCTATTTGAATACAATGTTCGATGGTGCAATAAGCAACGCCACTATATCCATTACCGGAGAACTCCACGAAACTCTTCTTAGCAAATACCCCGATGTCCTAGCCTTTTGCATATGTATCGTTGCATCTCTCATACTAGCTGTTGGGGTTAAGACTTCCGCTTACATAAATAATGGTCTCACTATCTTGAATCTTCTCGTGATTTCTCTGGTCATCTTCTTGGGTTTCTATTACGCTGACATTAATAACTGGTCGTCTGAAAATGGTGGGTTCATGCCGTTTGGCATAGAAGGTGTTTTTACCGGAGCTGCAACTTGCTTCTATGCATACGTAGGTTTCGATAGTATCTCAGCATCCAGTGAAGAAGCCAAAGATCCCTCAAAGTCTATTCCGCTAGCAACTCTAATTTCAATGGGGTTGGTCGGCTTTGGCTACATCTTGGTAGCATTGGCTTTAACCCTCATGGTTCCGTATAAGACTATCAATCCAGATGCCGCTTTGCCAGCGGCTCTAGGTGCCGTCCACGCTGATTGGGCAAAATATGCAGTAGCTATAGGAGCCGTATGCGGCATGACATCAACCTTATTAGGATCACTGTTTTCCCTCCCTCGCTGTCTGTATGCAATGTCTGCAGATGGTCTGCTTTTCGGTTTCCTAAGTGACATGAGCCACAAACAGCAAATCCCAATTGCAAATCTCATTATCTCAGGTTTATGTTCAGCTATAATTGCTTTACTGTTCGACCTTGAAAAACTGGTAGAGTTTATGTCAATAGGGACTCTATTAGCTTACACTATAGTGAGCGCTGCAGTTATTATTTTGAGGTATCGACCTACGCCACCGGATGACAAGCATTTTACACATCAGCTGGATTCACCTGGAGATCGGGAGGATAGTTCAGCTACTGGAACACCAGGGACTGACGCAGGATCTTCATCATCAGAGGTAATTACACTATTTAACTAAGTATATAAAATATGTTAAAAAAAATGTAAATATGTTAACAAATCCTGTGAATTTAAAAAATAGAGTTGTAGAAATATACACATTTGTCTTATCTTTTACACGTTTCAGATGTTCGAAGCGTTGACAGTAGGACGTCTTCGTGCGAAGTACGCGTGGTTGGAACCGCTTGTAGGAGGCAGGGCTCCAGGAGCAGTGGTGGCAACTTGCGTATACACGTTTACTATCGCCACAGCTATTCTGTTCCAATACCGTCACATAGTTCCTGCATGTGGATACTGGTCGCTGATACCTATATGTAGTTGCTTACTCGTCATGGGAGCCTGTAAGTATAAGTTTTAATAAGCTATTTGACATGTGAAAGCCCTACAGTGGGACAAATTATCGGGCTAACTTTATTAGAAGTTAGAAATATTGACTTTTATATATCTGTAATTATTTTGTTCTCAGGTGTATTAATAATATCGGCTCACCAGCAAAATCCGATGAAACTACCATTCAGAGTGCCTCTCGTTCCAATGATACCAATTATTAGCGTTGCGATGAATGTCGAGCTTATGAGCAGTTTGAATGCTTTTACTTGGGCACGTTTCGCTATTTGGATGACTTTTGGTAAGTTTCACAGATAGACGAAATAAAATAGGTAGGTAACGTAATCAGGTACTGAGGTACATAATAGCCGCATACTGTCGATGTCGTATATACAGGGCGTATACAGTATAAAAAATTAAAGTTTTCTTTCTCCTGTAAGTTTTCAATAGGTATAAATCATTAAGTACAGAATGGTAGCAAGTTGCCATTCAGTCAACGGTTAGATATTCAACGATACATAAATTTCATTGATTTGTTTTTAGCAGAACCTTTATTTAAGTTTTCTTTTCAGGTCTTCTCCTTTACTTCTTATACGGAATCCATCACAGCAAACTTGGAGAAGGCGTGACGGGTCTCTTATCCCGATCAGGAAGCAACAGCGGCGGTGGCGGCGGAGGTTGGGGAGCAGTGGAAAAGACGAACGCTATCGCACGCAGAGTCGGTCGCTTCGGCCGCGGGAGCAAAGGCGACGATCGCAAACCCATCATATGCGACGACGAACTTTCGCGAAGAGACCCTTGATTCTAAAACGACACTGACAAAGATATTGGCCCTACATTTTTACCCGGGTTTGTTTTGAATATAGGGATAAAAGTAGTCTATTAAGGTGTCTAGTTCCAGCACTGTCTACGTACTTTTTTTTTACGCGTACTGTTATAAAAACAGTCGCATTTATGGTATTAGTAGGTACTTGTAGGCAGTTGAATTGATTTGCGCTAAATCACTTGACATAAGAAGGGGTATACTGGTATCTACTGCCTTTCGTCATTAATAAAAGTGTAGGTACACAATGCTGCAAAATAAAAGCATGTGGTGCGTGCACAATAATGTGTGTACAAAGCACTTGACTATGTGAACGTCAATTCAAAATATCTGTGCCTAGACTACAGGTGCCATATTTTGCTCTAAACAATCTTGTATGAGAAGTATACTTTATATTGCAGGTACCGTAGCATAATTTAACGTTTTAGTCAAATCGATGGAATAAATTATATCATTTTGATGTTGCTTTTTAGTTACAATTATTTAGTACATATAGATACGTTATTTAGGTGCAAGATAGAAACGGAAACTTAAACGAACATTTTGTGGGTTTACACAGTCTATGAGACATCTACCAGGGTTCAGAAGACATATTAGAAGTTTTATTATAAGTTTAAAACAAAATATAAACGTTGTTAGCACAAAGTTACAGTGTGATACATTATTACAAAGGCACAAAGTGTAGGTACAAAATCTCAAGAGTTAAACTTAATGAAACAATAGTAACAGATAAAGATAATGTTTACCAAAATCCCTGCCTATATTAAGAATAGTTTCACATGTGTAATAGGTACCTATTAATTAATATATGTGTTCAATTTTACTCAACTTTTTACCGATTTATCAGTTAGATACGATCGATCTTCCACTATTATTTGATCTACTTTTATATAGATACGTACTTATATTAAATAAATCAACGATTTTTTTAATTCAAATTGAGGCTAAATTAAAAAAAAAGTTGGATATATTATTGTTTTAATACAAAACAACGACCCGATTTGTACTAACACAAATCTCAATTGAATATTAGTTAATTATTTTATGGGTCTAACTGTTTTACATAAATTTAATTATTTATTATTAAAATAGTGAAATACCTAGATATTATTAAAACCTATCTACTGAATTATCTATTATCTAGATTTATGGTTTTTTGTTGTACTTACCTACTATTAAAAAAATCTATAATTACTTATACATATATTTTATTAAATCCTAATTTAGAAACCCAACTACTAAATTGTTGATACTTAAATATATTTATAAATTATTTATTATCTAAGTGTTGATGTGTATAATGATGAGCTATATAAATAAAACACCTACATGAACGCAATAAAGTTTTATTTCTTGTAAATCTATGAAAATCAAATATAATTCACGACTGCACATAGAAAATACATAACAAAAAATTTAGCTTATGTGCTAATGTAACCATATTATGAGCAGCGCCCTTTGGTTTCACCCGCGAAATTCTTGTTCTCGTGAGAATACCGTAATAAAAAGTATCCCATCTGTTAATACACGTAAGTACCTACCTACCTATAAACTACCTGTTTGCCAAGTTTCAACCAAAACTGTTCAGTCATTCTTGTCAAATAAGACGAATAGAACCAGTTGCCCTACTGCGTAACTTCCGTCGAGTTCAACTCGACGTCGTTTTGGCAATACGATGCTGTGGATAACGGGGTGCGACCCACCGCTCAAGGAGCGAGCAGAAATTGTCTATGGCTTAAACGTCGAAAATTTCTGCTCACTCTTTCTTCACTCACTTCAAGCAACCCCGTTATAGACAGCATCGTATTTCCACAATCGCGGTAGGGTCCCTGATTTAAAACTAACTTGGTAGGTAGGTAGGTACTGAATAATGAAGTACCTACCTGTGTATTTGCAATTTTCCGCTCAGTAAAGCACAGACAGCAAAGCGTTATTCCGTATTAGGGATGATTTATACTAGACCGTCACCCGGCCGTGCCAAGCTTCGTTGTCTGTTGCTCGCCCGCCACTCGGTTACAACAGACCGATCGACTGCTGGCCGAGCAATAGACAACGAAGCTCGGATCCTGCGCGGATTAGTAGTATAAATCATCCTTTAGACGTTATTTTGTCGGGCTATTTTATCAGTAGCGACATCTGAAGTGAGCATAAAGTAATTTTAACCTAATTTTAACCCCATTATAGGTATTCTTAGACAAAATAAATAATAAAGTTTACAACTAATTATCTGTCATACATATGAATACATATCCTTCCTTATGTAGTAAGTTATATTATGCAGAATACATATTATTATAGCATACGTACAGGGACGTTCGAGTATTACGTAAGCTTGACATGGAAGAAGGGTTTTAGATTTGCTTTTTGTAAATATTAAAAAAAAAACTACAATTTATTGTTCAATCAAAATCTACCAAAATAATATTAAGCCATGCGAGTCATATGACTCATTCGAGTCATTCATTCATGAATCAATAAAGAAACTAGAAGACAGAAAAAATAATGTAAAAATGATTACGTAAGCAGGATAAAAGTTTTGTTTACTTTTGCCACAGTCTACTTTTTTCCTTTTACTTGTTGTTTGGTGTCGATAAAAAGAGGGAGGGAGGGGTTATTAAGTGCTATATATAAATCTGCTTTCGTAATACTTGTAGGGCCCCATACAAATAGGTACTTAAAGTACAAAAATATATGAATAATTCAAAAATTTATCACAACACATATTTATATTAATAACTATTAGGTACTTAACTACAAAATACATCTAAAATTTTGTTGGAATGGTTTGTGCTAAATGAGTGCGTACTAGATGCCCGCCCAATTTAAAAAGAAAAAGAGAGAACTGTGCGGCCATCCGGTTTGACATACCGCTAATATTATTAGATAACAAGGTATTTACTACCATGTTTATTTTGATTTACGAGACTCGTGAATAAGCTGGTCGAAGTTACTGGCGAAATATAGAGCTCCTTGTAAACAAAAATATACACGGTAAACACCTCGTTTTCTAATAATATTTATAGTGAAAATAACTATGTAAGTTTAAAATCATACCGTTAACAGTGGGAAATATTAAACATTATTTTTAATTTAAATAATCTTTAGGCTTTGACCGTAATATGGTGAAATAGGAAGTGATTTTCTATTGGTCGACTACTAGGCCAAAAAGGTAAGCAAAAAAAAGATCTTTTGGTGACTTCTAGGTCAACATGCTTAGTCTTAGACTGCACTTACACTTATTATTATTTATTATCGGTTGTGAACCGATTATGGCCATTAGGGAATTAGCCAGTGTCAAGTATTATTATTATATTATGCAAGTTATTTGCATCGAAACAGTAGTC
The DNA here is from genome assembly GCA_949358125.1 of Idaea dimidiata. Taxonomy (NCBI): domain Eukaryota; kingdom Metazoa; phylum Arthropoda; class Insecta; order Lepidoptera; family Geometridae; genus Idaea; species Idaea dimidiata. The sequence goes on from OX442328.1 coordinate 7,134,338, forward strand.
GTCATAGTTAAAGTCAAGTTTAGGGAATCATTTGTAAACACGTCGGCCATTTACAAAGATTGTTCACGGAGCTTTGGAGACAACACTAAGTCCATGTTTTGCACCGATTTTCACTTTCATTCCACTTGTACACCTTCACGAAACTAAATTGATTAATATGCCCCCGAAATGAAACAATTTGCACGCATTGGAACTAGGTTTCACAAAAATGAAAAATTAGGAAAACATCTTCTCGACGCGTTCCCGCCAAAACTCCTATATTACCATCAAATGTTATAGTGGTCAAAAGCTGGCCTATGCGAAATAAAAAAAAAAGTTTAGGGACAGAGTTGATAGAGAAGTGATGTTTAGTTGGGGCTAAAGGATAATAATATTTACAATATTAATTAATTCTGCATACTTACTTTTATACTACTATTTTTACTTATAACGATATTAAATTCGTTATTGTAATGGTGGTGAATGTTGTATTTCCTTGGAATTGCTTTGAAACATCACACGCACTCACACAGTGATTTACAATTATAACTATTTGTATAAATTGCTTAGTCTTTGTGAGATCGTACCGGATGCCTAATTCATTCGAAAATGTTAGAAATATTTTTAAAGGAAAAATTCATCTTCAAAAATTCACCGCAATCTCCTCGCCGCAAGTGAATTTTTGAAGATAAATTTTTCCTTTAAAAATATTTCTAGTAAATATGCCTTGAGCAATAAAAACAAATTTACGAAATATTAATATAGGTATGTGTTTCTTAAAAATTGGCTAAGAAATAATTATATTATTATGTCATTTATCATTTTGAGTAACTCTACGACTCCTAGATAATCTTTAAAACAAGTACTACATACTATGTTTTAATCTATCCGGAATTCGAATATTTACCAAAACTATATTAATTTCAATTTCTTGAGGTTCCTCAAGAAATTCAAATTGTTCACATCCATAGTAGTTTTCTATGTTCATACTTCTCAATTCTCATGTCGAAGATTAATTCAATAGTGTTTTCCGTGCTCAACCAAACAGACAAATTATACTATTATATTTAAAATGCACAAGTCACTGTCATAATTATAAAATACTATTATCGTAATATAAATTCAAAGAGATTTATCATCGATTAAGAATGATATAGTGAGTCGATTATGAATCGCATAACTAATTCGACATTAGACTAGGTTTAAATTAATTAATACAGTGTTTTTAAATGTAATCACCTAGAGGGGAGCACAGGTTTTAATTTAAAAAAAAAAAAAAAACTTTCAAATATCGTACTTGGCAGGATTCGAACCCGCGACTACTGGTAAGACAAAAATTGCTAACTTGTAAACACTTTTATAAATTGTGTTTACACAGTAAATACTATTTAAAACGGAGTGTTCAATTTGTTCAACCTCTATCTTGTTATTGTTATTGTGGAGAACTCAATAAATACATTTATTATTATATTATTATTGTTATACAGAGCTCGATAAATTACCCCATTTTTTTAAAATAATATTTGTAATCATGTTAGTTTTAAAATCATTATTATAATTTTGTTTAAGGTTTTACGATTTTGTATAATAAAACACAATATTTACCGGGTTTTACTCGCGTGTTATTTAAAATTGGCCATTTCAAGGTTTCAGTCAACCTTGAGAAAGCCTACTGTAAAGTTGGCGAAAGCTCGTTAATATTACGTATGATATAATAAATAATGACGTTATTGAATAAAACGCGAGTAAGATCCGGATGATGATGATGATGATCATCATCATCATCCGAGCGATGTTCCCGGTGGCATCCCTCTCGGGAGCCCGGTAACCCTAAAAATGAAATACTTATTAATAGTGCACTATATCTATACCATCGACAAATAAAATCTCTTCATATAAATTATCTATTCTGGGGCCTAGTTCAGTCTTATCTGCCATGTCTGCCAATCTGCCAGGCTGAAGGCGGTAGTCTTTGCAGCCGCTTGATTGTAGGCTTTCCCCACAAGAGCCACAGGAATCCTACTACGAGGCACAGGAGCGTTTCTATGTAGTATCCGTCAATTCGAATGTTGCAGGTACCCCCTTTTGATTTGCATAGCTGTTAGAAAAAGAAAAAAACTTAAAACTTTTTAAACTAATACGATTGAAACTTTTACTTTTTTTACCTTAAGGTGTTGTCTATGTTACTATGTATCGGTCGCATGGAGACAGGCAAGTACTAATAATGTTCAAAAAAATTACATTTAACACAATTCCTTTGTGCAGATGGGGTGCGTTTGGTGCTCATTTATGCAAAACTCTCTGAACTGATTGCAATGACACTTGGTAGGTGTATGTGGTTAGCTGGAAATCTGGGAAAATACAGAAGCTACTTTTTTATCCCGATACGGGATCGGGACTTACGCGGGTGATAGTTCGGGTATTATAATAAGTATAAGCATGATACATACCCGGCGGACCGACGATATTGTAGCGGTTGCAGGGAGTCGTCGGATGGAGGTCTCTCGCGATCGCCGTTTGTGGCCCCTTATGTTCACCAGTAGACGGATAAGGTTTGATATGATGATGATGGTGATGATGATACATACCTCAGTCTCCAAAGTGGACGAGCAGGTATTATCCCCCAAGTCAGGCAGCGAGCAGGTCCTGTAGGTGAGATGGTCGATGGCCCAGAGCGCCAGCGTGTTGGGCCAGTTGGTGCCGAGGTTGGAGACCGTGTTCAGGAGCGTCATGTAGGTGCCGCCCACCGCCGGGTCCGATACCTTCGCGAAGAATGCCATCACTGCCACGAACATGCAGTATAGGCAGGTCTGGAATACAGTTTTATTATTATTAGATAAGTTTACTTGGCAATTGCAATTGGACCTGGCGTAGGGTTTTCCGGTGGGTTGCGTAAAAGGCGTATGAGGGATCTAGGGGAGAATAGTAACCCTTAAGTTCTCCCCACGCGGTGGTGGATAAACTTCTAATCTATTTACTGTGCCGAACCCAAGTATTTAACCGGGAATATCTCTCAGATGAGAAGTCCGCTTGGCAGTGGGGGCTGGGCATTTTCATCACAAATAGTATATGATACAGCGTATTAGCGTCCTTTCCGACAACTTTTGTCGTTCAAAGAAGACCCGTTACGCCAGCGACGTGGTTCACTTCACTTCTGGGACCCCCATACGAAACAACTTCGTCTAAAACTTCGGAGCCAATCAAACGTCAGTAGGTGGTTATCCTTCATTCTGGACCCATAATTCTCAATACATTCTTCTTTGTATGTATGTATTTACAAAAGAAAAATAAATATAAGCAGTATATGCGCTGTCTAGTCACCGTAACACAAGCTTAGCAGCTTACCATGGGGCTAGATGGCGCTGTGAGTTCGTCACAGAATTTATTTATTTTATTTTATTCTTTGTCTTTTGTCTTGAACGTATAGTAATTATTGGTCCAGAACGAACGATAACCACCTACTAACGCTTGATCGTCTCCGAAGTTTCGGACGTTGTATCGTATTAGGGTCCCTGGTTCGATCTAGCTTCGAGTCCGTGGCCTGGGGTTTTTAGGGGAAGGTGCATGGTGACACACTGTAGCCAAAGCCATTCACTATGGCATTCTATTATCCAACTTAGCTAAAATTTAAAAAAATCATATCTAACCTGATGAAAAACATACAGAGTCATCAGTAGGAATAAATAAGAATATGAAGGTCCTGAATCTCCCAGGAGTTTAGGTGTGATGGCCACCAAACCTGCCGCTAGAGGTCCAACCAATAACCGGAGAGGGAACGCCTTTAGCCACAGGGAGAGGGGAGCAGGCCCCGTTGTGTGCTTTGCTAGTATCTGTAAAGAAGAATAGAACAACATCATAGGTATTTAGTTGAAAGTTAAATAAATATTGAACTACTGCACACAGCGCAATCTAGCCCCAAACTAAGCACCAGGCTTGTGCTATAGCTACTAGACAACGGATATACCACATATTATACTTTTTTGTAAATACATACATAATATGTATATACTATGTATGTACATAATATGTATGTATACAAACCAAGACCAAACAAGACCAGATACAAATATTTATTTTTAAGTATAAATATTTGCACCCGACGACGGGAATCGAGCTCGCAGCCTTTTGCATTGCAGTCGAGCGTCCGCCCGACGCGCCACAGAGGCCGTTAAAGGGTAGAGATTTCTTTTAACTTTTAAGTGATGAAAACGCATGTTATTTGTATATTTTCTTACTGTTTTAGTCATTAGCACATACTTACACACAAACTTTAAAATCATAGTAGGATGCGAAAGTTTGTACGTGAATTTATAGCTACTTCACGACAAAATTGATGAATTGATTGCGATGAAACTTGGTTTGTAGATAGCTGGAGTTCTGGAATAACACATAGGCTACTTTTTATCATAATATTCTCAAGGGATCAGAACTTACTCGTGCGAAACCGCGGGCGGTATTAGACCTTATGAGGTCTTTACTATTAAGTAGTTGTTTTATTATAAGTTACAGAGTTAGGTCATCATGCTTACCACTGGCATAATAATTTGTACTGGCACCAATGGAACTGCGAGTAAAGCAAGATCTTCACGCGGCACTCCTGCTTCTACCAATTTTAACCCTGACACGGCATCACTGGCACAGAAACCAAGCTGCAAGAGAATATAAACAATTTTTAATAAACAATAAACTTGTTTGCAAATCTCTTAAGGTTTATTTTGTGTTCTATTACCATGTGGTATTATTTATGAAATTAAGTATATGTACTGAATATTTTCAATTTAATTTATAATGTGCATCCACAATTAACAACATTTGTTTTAAAAATATTCTTCAAAATACTGGAATATTATGAGAGAAAAAAAATTAACACCACTGTGTGGATTCACACATAGTGGTATCATTTGTTTTTACTACTATTAGCTTACTGTTTTACACACACATGAAAACATATGGAAGACAACCAAGTCATAACTTTATAAGATATTGACATGTTAAAGAAACATAAATAACATATTTAATTTGTCTAAGACTATAGTTAAGCTACAAAACAATATATAGCAAACATTAATATACTACACCTTGGCTGTAAAAAGAACAAGAGCCAATGTTCTTACTGATGGCAACTTTACAATAGTGTACAATTGCTTATAAGCATTGACAATATCTTTCATCCCTTTTGGACTGCTTTCTCTTGTATTCACAGTGTCATCAGCCTCATGTTTGAATACAGCAATAAATGTAGTAGTGACTATAAATATCCATCCCCAGAACGACAGGAAACTACCTAATGTAACAAGACCAGTGTCTGCAGGGATTGTTCTGAGGTATTTGTTACAGAAGTATGACGATTCTAGAGCTAGGAATAGTACATAGCCAAGGAAAAAGCCTGCTGTTTGACCAACTGTGTTACAAGTCGATGCATGGCCTACATTGCACCTGGAAAACAAAACATAATTCATTAATCACTTATTTGTCAATAGGGATAGACAAATTTTTTAACAAAACGGTGTTAAGTCAGCATGATAAATGACAATAAAAATTGTAAGTGGATCAAATATTACAAATGTAAGTTTTCTAGTGTTTTTTTTTTTTTTTGAAGGTGTCATTTTAATTCATCTTTGTTATTGGTTCTAATCCAATTAAACCAGATTTCAATCGATTAGTAGATTTTAATTGTATAAAGAACAAACAGACATTAATTTTAAAAATTATATAAAGTTGTTCTACTACTTTCCCTAAGTCCCTCAGACTTTTTTTTTTAATTTACTTACAAGTACAGACTTTATGTCCTTTCATCTTTTATTATAAGTAGGTATATGTATAGAATAGATTTTTTTTTTTTTTTTTTATTTAAGCTCACCTTTTAAGCATAGTAAGAGCCCATCCATCAACAGCAATATCTTGAGTAGCAGCCAAAAAGTTGAGGAACAAGAATGACAAAGTAAGACACATCATTGCTGGATCCTTATCACCAGATCCAAGCCAGTCCATCACACTACTTGACATGATTATCATTACTATCCCAATAAGATACTGAACTGGTACAAGCCATGTTTTTCTTCTTCCGAATTTGGGTGAGAATATAGCATCGACTATCGGAGCCCATAACAGTTTCACACTAAATGGCCAGTTCACAAAACTGAATTCTGCCTGGAAACATTTTTTATTAATTACATACAGTATTTTGGCATTCCAACTATTTCTTCTAATACTTAAGTTTATAGATCCAATTACAAATATAAACGGTTAATTATTGTTACAAATGTCTTTACATTTCCATTTACTGATAAGAATAATTAAAACTTTAGGTATACCTGTTGAGTGTAAGTAATGCCACGATTTTGTAACAACATGGGCACAGCACCGGCGAGACCAAGCGGAATTCCTTGCAACGTATACAAAAATAAGAGAACAGCAATGTTTACTTCATCTCCTTTTATGTTACTCCGACTTCCTTCTGTCGGGTCGCCGTTTTCAATCAATTCCTCATTTTCAGGAGATTGTTTACGTTTAGTTAAAGCCATAACTATAGCATTAATGGACTAAAAATATTAGAAAATTTATTAGACGTCGAGTTAACGTGTTTCTAATGAAATAAGTACACGTCAGTGAAGCAAATTAACAAACCTTAATTTTCGTTTAGTTTGAAAACTATGAGTGAAACAAAACCAATTTAAAAGGTTAAACACCTTATAGAACTAGTTTTATCTCAAACTCCACTGTTTTTTCAAGATAAAAGCGTGCAAAATCTAAATAAATCATGGAAAGAAAATAAGACTATAGCGCGATCGACACATAACCACAATACATAACTTTGATTGATACGTGTCTGTCACAGTCAAAGTCAAGTGACATTGATTGAAACTAGACATAAAGTGTGAAGTAGCGAGCGCGAGCGTTTTGCAAGGCTGTTTGATCAAAAAACTGGATGCCTTTACCTGATTTTTAGACAAACCGAAAATGTAGTTTCTTCTTCTTCTTTAAAAATGGCTTTTCCTTTCGGACGTTTGCCAGTGTCAAGTATTATCAATATTTGCAAGTTATTTGCAGGAGTCTTGGCGGGAACTCGTTGAGGAGATGTGGTGCTAAATTTTCATTTTTGTGAAACCTAGTTCATATGCGTGCAAATTGTTTAATTTCGGGGGCATATTAATCGATTTAGTTTCGTGAAGGTGTACAAGTGGAATGAAAGTGAAAATCGGTGCAAAACATTGACTTAGTGTTGTCTCCAGGGCTCCGTGAAGATTGTTTGTAAATGGCCGCCGTGTTTACAAATGATTCCCTAGACTTGACTTTAACTATGACGACTTGACTGTTTCGATGCAAATAACTTGCATAATATATATTAAAATACATGACACTGGCTAATTTCCTAATGGCCATAATCGGTTCACAACCGATAAGAAATAGAAGTTATTTGCATTGAACAAAACAGTCATCAGTCAAGTCGTCATAGTTAAAGTCAAGTCGAGGGAATCATTGTAAAAAGCGGGCCATTTTTTACAATGTTTGTTCACGGAGCTTTGGAGAAAACACTAAGCTAAAGTACATGTTTTGCACCGGTTTTCACTTTTATTTACACTTGTACACCTTCACGAAACTAAATTGATTAATATGCCCCCGAAATTAAACATTTTACACGCATTTGAACTAAGTTTCACAAAAATGAAAATTTAGCAACGCATTCCCGCCAAAACTCTCTAAATGTAGTTTCGCTTTGCTGTTTATTTCTTGCAACTGTCAAAAAATTAAGAATGTTTATATTTTTCGTGTTACTTCCAAAATCATAAAATCTTTTTCACTCTTTTCTCATTGGTTTTTCCATTTTTTCCTCATTCAGTCAAAAATTAAATGTATATTTGTGTATATTATTTCCTCTGTCTATGTAGTTAAGGCCAAAGAGAATATAATCACTATAGTTAAGATAAATAAGGAATTTATAGGTTATATTACGATGAATCCAGTGAGACAATGTTTTATGAAATGTTTACTTGATTCTCATGCTCCATTAAAATTACCTCATAACGTAGAAGTTATTATTGGTCGTAGCAAGGACACCAAAATCAAAGATCAATCATGTTCTCGTCAGCAAAGTAAGTTCATAATCTACTTACCTGCAATGTTAAAAAATGTATTGCAGCTGTTCAAATTTTAAATTATAAATTCTTGTTTGATTACTTAGAAAAGGAAGGACTTTACTTTAGGGGACGCGGAGGAGCAAACTATTTCATTCGCGTGCAAATATTTACGCAAGTAATCTATGGCAGGCCAAAATTTGAATCCTATTATCTTATTTTATATCCTATCCTATCTTTTTCTTACTAATATTATAAACGCGAAAGTTTGTATGTCTGTATGCGACTTTGTTACTCTTTCGCGCAAAAACTACTGAACCGATTGTGATGAAACTTAGAATATTATATTTATAGAGAGCTGGAGACCTGGAATCAAATCATCATCATCAATACAATACAATACAATATTTTATTAATAACTCCATAGTCATCATCATCATAGGCTACTATTTATCTCTATGTTCCCATTTGTGCCTACGTGAGTGTATAATACGGTGCTGTGGATAGTCGGAGATATTTTTATTCGAAAAAGTCTGCACTTGATAGAAATTTGACAGTTGCGGGCCAGATTAAAGCCATTTGCGGGCTGTAGTTTGCCCACCACTGCTTAGGTGACCTCTTGGGTAAAAAAATTATTGCACTTGCTGTTAGTGTCGGTCGTTTGCGTGACCTCCAGCCTCAGTCGCTACAGCTCGTGCCTGGTGCTGCGTTTCGTCACAGCATTTTGTTCAGAAAGACGCAGATATGTTTATAAAATTTTCCATAAAACAGCTACATACACAACACAGACTCACCATTGTCATATTAGTAGGATAAATAAAGGACAAAATATAAGCTATTGTTTAATTTTTTATACAAATATCTGTTTTAGTTAGCCTAAAAGCTGATTGTGACGAATGCATAGTTGAATTAAAACAATTGGGAATCAATGCATCTGGTTTAGATGGGTTTGCTCTGAAGAAAGATGCAGTTTATAAAGTAGGACACAGTTCTAGAATAGAAGTGTTAGTGAATCAATATATTCATGTGATTGAGTTTGACCCTCCACCTCATGGTCATGAAAAGCCAAGAAATAGTAAGAGAAAATTGGAGACAGATGACTCATCCCTAAGAAAATGCAAAAGCTTTAAAACTGATATGAGTAATAAGTGTAGTTCTGCACCAGAAAACATATGGGATGACATTGACAATGGAGAGTTATATGTATTCACAGCCAAAGGTGTCAAGTCAAGTTGTAAAATAGCTGCTTTCGACATGGACGGTACACTAATCAAAACTAAATCGGGGAAAGTCCACCCTGTCGACTTAAATGATTGGCAGATCCAATTCTCTACTATATCACAAAAACTTAAAGAATACCTCAGTGAAGGTTTTAAAATTGTGATACTTAGTAACCAAGCCCCTATTGGGAATGGAAGGGTCAAGATAGAGGACTTTAAAAAGAAAATTGAAGCTATAGTGGAGAAATTAGATGTTCCTATTCAGGCATTTATTGCAACTGGTAAAGGATTCTATAGGAAACCTGCTACAGGAATGTGGAAAACATTGGAAGAAAAGGTACAAATAGGTTACTTGTTATTTTTGGAAGCTATACAGCTGAGAAAAACTTTAAAAATTTTAGGAAGTTCACTTGGCGCTTCACATAAAGTATCAATTCACTTTTTCATGCATGTTTTGAAGTGTACAATCTTTACAAGAACATCTATTGCATTGTTATAACATAATACATGTAATTCCAGAAAAATGATTCAATACAAATTGATATGGATAAAAGTTTCTACTGTGGAGATGCTGCAGGCAGGATAGCAAACTGGGCACCAGGGAAGAAGAAAGATCATTCAATGGCTGATAAACTTTTAGCTGAAAACCTTAACCTAAAGTTCTACACACCTGAACAGTTTTTCTTAGGACATTCTGTTGCAAATGTGCCTATGAGTAAACCAGAATTTATTCCTAAGGAGCTAAAGCCAGAGCCATTTAATGATAGACTTATTAATGACGAGAAAGAGGTAAGACTTTTTAATCCTACTTCCTACTAATATTATAAATGTGAAATTGTGTGTGTTTGCATGTTTGTTACTCAATCACGCAAAAACTACTGAACCGATTGCGATGAAACTTGGAATATAAGTAGTTGGACACCAGGAATAACACGTAGGCTACATTTTATGCCTACCACCGCGGTTTAACCGCGGGGCGCAGCTAGTATATAATATAATCCACCCTACCATGATGTCTTATGTCTTTTGTCCCATCAGCCAAAAATTAATAATTAAAAAAAAAACAATAAATAATTTAAAAAAAGACAAAAAAAATTGGTTTTTAAAAGTAGTTGGGTTATTTTTAATTTAAAATTTACTTTATTTTTTAAGCGACATAAGGACGATAAAGCAACAAACGACCATGGTAGCGCGGATTGTCTTAATTAAGTCTACATTTTCATAATGTCTTACAAAAATGTTGTATTCCAGATACTTGTTCTAGTGGGATACCCAGGCAGTGGCAAATCATTTTTGGCCAAACAAATAGAAAAGAAATCTAATAATCAATATGTGGCTGTGTGCAGAGATGTATTGGGTACATGGCAGAAATGCGCTGCAGCAGCAAAGAAACTCTTAGAGGTCTGTATTTTGTGGAATTACTTTGCATTTTGAATTTAGTTTTTGCTTAAATTTTTATCGGGTAAAAGAAATGCTAAAATTCTCTATCTGTACTTCTCTATACATTTAATTCGTAATAGGCCATTATACAAAAAGGACTTTATACATTTAATTCGTAATTTAAAAGCCCATTATTTGGTTGTTACAAATAGGCTTTGAAACTACTGAACTAAACTAAAAACTACTAAAAAAACTACCTGTTACGCTTTCACGTCTAAACCGCTAATCCGATATTGATAAATTTTGGTATAGAGATAGATGTGTCCTTGTAGAAGAACATAGGCTATTTATCCCGTAATTCCCGCGTAAGTCCCGTTCCTGCGGGTTTATCGGGATAAAAAGTAACCTTAGTGGTATTTCAGGTTTCCAGCTACTATATTCCAAGTTTTATCACAATCGGTTCAGTAGTTTTTGCGTGATTGAGTAACAAAATCACAGTCATACATACATACTTGCAAACTTTCGCGTTTATAATATTAGTAAAACTTTATTTTTCAGAAAGGTTCAAGTGTAGTAGTGGACAGTACAAACCCCGATGCAGAATCCCGAGGCCGGTGGACCGCTCTCGCTAAAGAAATGAACGTAGTATGTCGGTGCGCCAAAATGGCTACCACCAAGGCGCATGCGCAACACAACAACAAGTTCAGGGAACTCATGAAGATAAACCATATGCCCGTGAATGATATCGTTTATCATACTTATAAGTAAGTTTTGCACAAGCTGCTTTTCGCATAAACTTTTCTGTCCCAAAAATCATAACGGGCGTTTTGTTTTGCAATAAAAAAATCAAGTGTTTTCACCATAATAACGCTAAAAAGTTATACAATGTGTCAATAGGAAGCACTATACAATACCAAAGCCAAATATGCGAATTGCGAATGTCTGTCTCATGCGAAAGATTATGTGAAAAGTATGAACTCCTTTTCGTGCACCAAATTATTTTTCAGTAGGGACTTTTTGAGTCACAAGTTTCTTTAGATCAATTTTAGCTTTTTTCTGGATTTGAAGACATGTCTATTATAATATGAAAAACTGATTTGCACAAAAAGGTTTTATTGATGGACATAGTTTTATGTTATTACAGAAACAAATTTACTGAACCAACACCAAAAGAAGGTTTCAAAGAAGTGATTGAAGTAAAATTTAGCCCCTGCTTCGAAGACGACGCTTCGGAAAAGGTTTATAAGATGCATTTGTTGGAAAAGTGATAGTAAGTTATGCTGGTATTTATTTTCTTTGAATAAAAAACGAGATATTTAAACCGACAATTTTTATTGCAAACAGAACCTTGATGAATAGACATAGAGTTATTGATCGTATAAGGTGATGTAGGCCAGAATTTATTGCTTAGAAGATGTAGATAAAATCAAAGCTGGAGCACAGTACATAGAGGGAGCAGTATGGAAACTGCACACACAAGTGCACACTCGTCGTGACGCGACACTCAGTACTGACATCTACGTAAACCCCCTTAGGGGTTCGCCGAAGCGCATTTATGTGTGAGTGAGCTGTATTCGAGCATGACTATGTAGGTAGTTTCCATACTGGTGTGCCCCATGCTCTAGCATTTCTATGTACTGTGGCTGGAGTCTCAAAATGCTGCGTGTCGAAAGTCGAAAAATTAGAGTCCATTTCACAAAAGAGATCTTTCGGACGTTTGCAGATGCAATCTTAAAATAAACATTTATTTCTTATATTATGACTTCTACGAATTAAATGTATAGGGAAAGTTGTCTTATCTAAGTAGTAGTAGGTATGGCAAAAAGCTACAAACTTTCCATTTTAAAGAACTAACTCTTGTTTGTTATCATGAAACTTTTTTGTGAAAAAGACTAGTCTGTAACAACCGTCCATCGTCAGATCGACCAAAGAATAAGTACTTTAACTACTTTACAGATGTTTCAATTTCCTTTAGCAAAATTCGTTCCGACACGCGCCCCGTTCAGTGTAAATCGTACATGAGTTATGTACGATTCACATAGCACGCCCGTTCGAATACAGTCATTTTAGTTACCTACATAATATGATGTATGTAATATTGAAATTATGTCACTTGCGTGCACGCTCCTGTTACGCCCATATAAACCTACATATATTTCCGCCAGGTATTGATTTTATCTAATTTATTTTATTACAGAGATTAGGAAATTCTTAAAAATACTTTTTAAGGTAATATTATAAGAATAAATTTTCGAAGCTTTTATTCTAATACACAGCATAATTAAGGCAAAAGCGGTCCAGTACATGAATGGACGGACTTATTCGAATTTCCCATCACATGTTTAATTTTTTTATTTTAGAAATGTTATAGCGATAAGCTAGCTGAAGAATGTTGACTTATTTACATCGTATCTAAATACTAGCTGCCACCGAATAGTTAATCTATACTTACTAATATTATGAAGAATATAGATTTGTTTGTTTGTTTGTAACGAATGATCTCCGAAAGTATTGGACTGATTTCAAAGTTGTTTCAGCAATAGAACGCTAATTCGAGGAGTAATATAGGCTACTTTGATTCCGATATTCCCACGGGGTTGGAATTTACGCGGGTGAAACCGCGGGACGCAGCTAGTCACATATAGACTATTTATTGTTTTGCTAATTTTGCATGGATATTTACAATGCTTAATTATTACCTAGTGCTATGCATAGTAGAATCCATTTCAAGAAAACAGTCTCGCAGACGCTGCTGGTTAATTTATCAACGGATTCTACCATGAATCTCACTTATTTAGCAAGGTTTATTAACAAGCAGTCAGGAATAGTGAATACCACCGTAGTATTAAAATTAAAAAAAAAACCCCTTATAAAGGATTATTAGCAGATGACTAAGTTATGTGACGTTTGTCTCTGTCTGTCAACTTTAAAACTTCATGTCACAGTAAAAGACAAACGATACATAGCTATGCAGCTGTTAATCAACGTTTATAAGGGGGTAAGAGATAGAAGTGAAAAGGCAACTTGTAAAGTCGTTTCTATATAAGTATTTCGAGTTCTACGGTAGATACGTACTTTTACTGACCACTGTACAGTGTATAGTGCAATCTACGTATAAGTACGTCATGAATTGACTAGAAATGTGACATTTTCAGGTACGATTCATTGTCGAGTATTAAAAACATTCTTCAGTATTATATCTACATCTTTATCTAATTTTGAATCTTATATATCAATATGTCCATAATATTATTTTGATCTTGTTTAATTTTCACCATGCTTGTGTATTTGTTTCGTACATTAAGATATTATGTACTTGTAATAGAGGTGATATCTAAAACATATTATGTTATGTTCCTTTTACGATAAATAAAGTACCTACCTACTTATAATAAAAAGCCGCTGCCACGTTGCCTGATAAATAATACTGTTACGTTTGCGTTACCGCAGTGCCTGTTTACAACTGTCTTCCTCCTTATGTGATATCTACTGTTAGATTGAGATCAATAATTTTGTAGTAAAATTTTCATGGTTTATGTAGAAGGGTGAAAGAACTGCGGAGCAATGATGACTAGGGCTTCCGCTTGATGTCATTCATCATCAGGGTCCTGCTCATCCTCCATGTCCAAGAGATTATCCAGACTCGAATCCGAGTCATCTTCCTGTCATCTAGAAAGAGTTAGTAGAAAGAGATTTTATTTATGAGTGCCACTTCAAGGATAATTCAGAGAAAATTTGTATTTAGAAAAAAAACAATGGTTCGGAAATAAAGGCCAGCCGAGCGTAAATTTTTGAGTTATGAGTCGCGTAATAGATAGAAAAGTCCTGTCGACAGACAACTCATATTGCGCCTAGAAGTTCTTTCGTTGTCATTACAGGTCCTCACTTATATTGTGTGTATGAGTTACACCAACAATACAATTGGCTATATGAGTTTATTATATCTAACCTGGTAATATACACTGTGTCGATGTGAGCAAGACGTGATCCAGTTAAGGGCATGGTGGCTCCTATCGGCATCGGTCGCAGTTTGCGTTTCTCCAACGAGCTACGAGCTTGTTGCACCGCCAAATCGCCGCACCAGCGTTCACAACGAGCATAGATTACTACACCTGAAATTTAAAAAGTATTTGTAGAATCTATTGCCGTTTACAAATGAGAGTAGGTCTCTAAAAATAAACTGATCTTCCGTTTTATCCTAATTCATATCAGCATCGCGTAAACTGCAGAAAAAAAGTAGTCTTTATTAACGTACCGGCTCCAGCAAAAAGACTTATAGCCGGCCACGAATCGAGCATTAACGGTGTTAAGAATAGCAGAGCCGTTAACAAGGTTACTGGTCCTTCCAGACTTTGCCCCTTCCTCATGGCTAGGCTATGGGCTGGTTGCCAAGCACTTGCGAAAGTTCCACAAAGCCATACTGAAAAATTATACAAAACAACGGTCTATGATTTGATTCACCAAGGCTCTATTTGTAGAAATTGGTTTGGTCCTTACATGGTACTGCAGCAGCGAACATCGGAAGTCGTATGGATTCGTTGCAGAAAGCAGCTGCGATTAAAATATCTGCAATTACTTGAATTATAGCACCTGCTGCCGCCCAGCGTGATCCTCGTACGCTTGGGGGAGAAGGTGCAGTAGCTTCTGGGGCTGAAGTCACCACCTAATGCAAAGAAAAACATGTCTATGTAAGCAACTTAATTCGTGCGATTTTATAAAACAGATACTTTCTAAAGTTCTGCACCGGAATGGATTTGAACCTGCAACTGCTGCAAACCAGCTGTAGTGCGTCTTATCGGTTGTGCCACACACACATGCCCTTCGCTTCGGGATGGAATTAAGAATTGCATATCTTCGTGTTTTCGACTAAAGCACGTAGCGACATCTGCCGATGATCGTTGCAAAATATTGGAAATCTTTTTAAAAAATAAATGTGGGAACCACCAGAATAAAATGTAGAAGGCAGATAACATTATCTTAAAATTTTGTCACCTGTATGGTATCTCTGTATTCTTTGACAACAGCGTCGATATCTGTAGAATCATCGCCAGATGATATCTCTCCCTCGCTTGCATCTACATCTGACACCACTTCTCCAACTTCTGCAGTCGTTTCTCTTGCGCCACTACTGCAACTTGGATCTAAATCTTCAACTGTTCCACCGTATTCGTCCAAAAGAAGACATTCCCGTTCTTCTGTTTCTAAAACGTTAATTTTATTGGTAAATTAGATTCATGATATTTCACATGATTTCAGTTATAAGATATTTATGTACCTTTGGTCGTGGTGACTTTTGATTTGATACTTTCGAGAGTTTTTGTATGCCGTATTGCCGAGGGTATAGATATCGATATCTGTGGTATGAACCAAAGCCCGCGTTTAGACTTTGGATCAGAAGATTTTGATCCTCGTGCATGAGCTTCACGTCCTAATCTCTTATACTCGACGTCTGAAAATTGAACAAAAGTGAAATAAATCATTATAGAGGAGTTGTCGTCCTGCAATATACAAGTTTTAGTATTTATTTCGATACGTAAATGCAGATAATGACGGGTCGGATCTTCCACTTCCAGCGTCCTTCGCGATTTGAGCGTACTATCTTAGGCCATATGATCACTTACCATCTGATAGACCACTATCTCATCATTTTTATTATTTTTCGTTTATAAAAAAAAAAGTTATGCTTAGATTTTTTTAGGATTGCAAATTAAAGAAAAAAATTAATAATAAGATAGCAACCTGCTTCCACGCTACTATTGTATCCAGTGATTGATTAGTTCTTAAATAGTTTACTTGTTTCAGTATTTATATATAGACAACATAAAATACACGCAAATTTTGTTTACCTCCTGCTTCTTTCTGCTCTGCTGTTGGTACGCAGCGCATTATAATGAAATGAAACGCTTGTATCGATACCCCTAGCAGATGACTAGCATTCATTAGAGTTATCATATGGGATAACGGGCACGCGAATGCTAGAATTGCTGCTAGACTACCTGAAATACATAATGATAAATATAGATAAAGTTTTATCTCAACGTTAAATAAAAAAAAGAAACAAAGTTGTTCAAGAAAGATTTGACGATAGAAGTAGGTATAAGTACCTAAGTGGTTACTTTTTTTTTTTTTAAATTTATTTATTAATTAAACGGTACTTAAAAAACATTCAAACATAACTTAGCATAGCGAAACTACTAAGGTTTACTTATAAATAATACTAAGTATAATTAAGCTAACGTCGCGTCATCAATTTGATACAGCATAGACAGGTACAAATAAAAAATAAAATAAATATGTAGATACTTCACACAATATCGAACTGCACACAATAATTTAGATTCAGAGAAGTTGGACGAACACATCAAAAACACAAACAAACTAAACCAGATAGTAGGGACTTACCAGCTGTAAATACCGCTAAAACAGGACTCCCAGTGGTGGTGCTCTCATAAGTCATAGATCTTGTCAATACCTTCCATTCAGTGGAAGCTAATGCTACTAAAACTGTAAAGAGCAAGGGGCACAGTTCGGTCAGAGCTAAACATACGCCTGCCACTGTGACAGCAGCCAGGACTGGGCATATCCAACCTGCTGATCTTGCTTCAAGAAGTGTAGTTACAGGTAATGCGGCATCGATGCTGTTCCTGGACAATACAAACATAATTAAATGACGCGTTTACTATTAGGCAAATAAAATTTTACTGAAACCAACTTACCCTTTCAACATATTTGTATAAAGAAAGCACAACCCTGATAATACCAATGTCGGCAATCCAACTACCAAGAACAAATTCTTTTTCAGAGATCCACTTTCTTTTGGTGGTAAAACAACACTAAATGCGTATGATATCGGTGCGCCTGCGGCAAAGAGCTGAAACAAATTATAAAAGAATACAGACTCCTTGTGACACAATTAAAGTTTTACAGAACTAGTGTTGATTTTTGTTCTTACCTCATACAAAGTTATCGGTATTGGCAAGTTTATGTTTGCAATGTCCAGATTTATAAGACCAAAGATGGCGAAAAATTGACTGAATATGTATAGCAATACCAGTAACATGCATGTAAACATCATACTTTCCTGAAAATTAAAACGAAAATTAAAATGGTTCATGAACTCTTACGTAGTTACGAGTATACCCGTAGTTGAAGATTAACCTGAATAAGATTTGTTTAGTGGTAGATTTCGTTACAAGCAGTTTATTTAGTTAGGTTACATTCTCAGACGGTTAATCAATTAGCAGTATCAAGTGTAACAATGGCGCTACGTCGTGTAGGTGGCGTCAAAGGAATTGTCAAGTATTACGTCAGTACTTGCCTCTAACCCACACATGAACATGGCGCACACTACCATCACGACAGTGACACCGAGAACATCCGGCCACGGTTCCCCCAATGCCCGAGTCTCATATCCGAACAACCATCTCCTAGTCCTTCCTCCAGTGACGTGATCAGCAGTAGCACTCAATATCCTGGCACAAATAGCCACAGCTACCAAGTGGGATAGAAAAGTCATCCACATTGCCAGAAAATCTCCGAATGATTGAAGGTTTCTTTCTCGGCGGCCTCTTGCTGTTCTTGGTGGTGGAAGAATTTCCGCCAACTTTTTTAGGTCTTTACATGTGAATACTGGAAGAAAGACAGACGTTTTGAAGTTAGCCACAATTCTGTGACGGTCAGTAGCAAACTTGATGGTATAACATGTCACCTGCAATAGTAATGAAGACAGAGAGTAGTAGAACTGCCAGCACCGCGCAGTAACTGGAGTTGGCCGCAGTGAGCGGAGCCAGCAGTAAAGCCCCTAGTGTCCATCGAGCTCCGCAAGCTTCGCCACCCCCAAGGGCGCTCAGCATGCTACTCATCTTGCTACGTTCCCGATTATTACTTGTCATCCTTCAGCTGTAAAATTGGAAACTGCGTAGTAATAGATTCTTATAATTCTAGAAAAAAAAAGGGTTTTGCAGTCAACAAGAAACCCTTTCTTTATTATTATTGCTTTGTTTAAAGACTATATTAATGACTAGCTGCACCCCGCGGTTTCACCCGCGTGATTCCCGTTCCCGCGGGAATTTAGGGATAAAAAGTAGGCTATGTGTTATTCCAGGTCCCAAGCTACCTATATCCCAAGTTTCATCGCAATCGGTTCAATAGTTTTTGTGTGAAAGAGTAACAACCTCACATACATACATACAAACTTTCGCGTTTATAATATTAAGTAAGAAGTAAGATTTGTACTCTTTTTAGTTTTGTAAAAACAAAACCTTTTAAAGCGTTATATCGGTCGGGATTTACAAATACATTACCATATCGAAACATAAAACAAAATGTGAATGTAGGTTATCTTCTGGAGGCAGATCATACAAGCCTGTAATCAAATCAAACTTACGACGCAAAAGTAGAGCGTTTTAATAAAAGCGAAAATAATGGTGTTCATCTCAGTAGGTACCTACGCTTTACTACGTTATATATTTTTCACGTTATTCTACTCATTTTACCCAAAGATTAATTTGTTATTATCAGATAAAAAGTTTTTTGATGATCATAGGACAACATACTGCTGGTGTGTTTTATGCGATATTTATTACATATAAAGCAAATTAACCGAAAAAATATTCGTTAGATAACTTACCATATTTTTGGGTTTTTTAACAGCTGTTACTGCCGGTAACTCATATCAGTGCAATCACATCTTCACCGTTTCATTTTAACTTTTTCTTTCGGTTTAATTATCACAGAATATCACTATTTACTGAATATATCTGAAATATATCGGGATGTTCAGTGTATCGGTAGCGATGACCGGTAAATAAGGTCGTGTTTTCATGTTAATGCGACAAACTAGAGCAGTATCGACATATGTCTTGTTCTCTTTTGTTTTCCTCACGATCGATACAGAGTTTTCGCTGGGGTGACCATTATAGACGAGGGTTTGGGAAACCGGGGAAAACAAAACTTTAAAAACGGTATCATTTTTATAAGTCGGTAATTTTTTTTGTAAAGTTTGACAGATAACAGCTGTAATCAGTGATTACCCTATTCTTTAAAAAGTAGATTTAAATAAAGTGATATCACATAATAGGTGTCAAATGGGTGGTATGCTGTAGAATAATAAAATACTTTTATAAAATAACTAGCTGCGCCCCGAGTGTTCATTCGCATAAGTCCCGTTCCCGCGGGAATATCGGGATAAAAGTATCGGCCTATGTGTTATTCCAGGTTTTCAGCTACATATATTTCAAGTTTTATCGCAATCGGTTCAATAGTTTTTGCGTGAAAGAGTAACAAAGTCACTTACAGACATACATAAAAACTTTCGCGTTTATAAGATAAGGATTAAATACTTAATCTTTTCGGTATACTACGTTGCTTGTGATGTGGATACCAACATACCTAGGTGAACGTCGATGTTCTAAGGTTTCTGTCTAAACGGTTTGCTTAGAGATATTTCAGTATCTGCTTCACTCGCAATTCTTCGTTTCTACGTTCTTTCTACTTAATCTAATAGTTGCATTTAGATTGCTACTTATTTATTTATATTTTTTTATTGTCACTAAGTGGTAGGTGACCTACCTAATTACTAGTCATTTACTGAGTGCAGAACTATTATCTTACCATATTTTGTTTTTATATTGCGATATAACGTTATTTTTCTCATCTCATAAGCCTTTGTTCCCAACTAGTTGAGAATTATTTTACAAAGTTCTCCCAACGTGTTACAGTGTGACTAGTTGGGAATCATTTTACAAAGTTCTCCCAACGAGTCACAGTGTTACAGGTTACAGTGGTACAGTACAGGTTCGTTGGGAACAAAGGCTCATAAGTCATAATCTTAACTATATCATATTTTACTGCTGAAGTTAAAAAATAAACGTTTTAAATTCACAATATTTGTTAACATAGTTATATTTGTGTCATTCTCGCGTGTCCCCTCGCGACCAAGATCATTGTAACATGATGGAAACGTCGAGGTAAGAAAATAAATAATATTACTCAATTAAGACCCGGTAAAATGTAACTATGCTGAAGTTGAAATCGCAAATGAACGCAAAACTTACATCGCAAATCGCTGTATCTAAATCGCAAACACAACGTGTGTGCCCTTTAGCAGTCAAAGAGACTAATGCCATCCATATCCAAACGATTCGTTTCATCGAAACGTTAGGATTCTCGGGTACAGATAAAAGTAAATCCAAGCTTAACGAAGTGCTAAATCGGTGACGGTGACAATTAATCAGGATTATTCTAGAAACTGTGTCAAAGGACACTTTGTAGGTCTCACATTATGACGCGTTGAAATGTTTCAGATTTAAACAGTTGAATCCAATTATGATCTGACTCAGTGTCCTACACTGCAGTTCGCGGAAGAGTTTCATGGACAGACAGTTTGTCGATACTCGGATTACGGACTGTTTGTCCGCACTTAAACATAAGGAAATTAACTCAGACTATAAAATGGCTCCATCGCAGAATGTCCCTTTCGCAAAATGTCCCCTGTTCGCAAAACGTCCCTTTCGCAGAATGTCCCTTTCGCAAAACGTCCCTTTCTTAAAATGTCCATTTCGCAAAACGTCCCTTTCTCAAAATGTCCCTTTCGCAAAACGTCCCTTTCGCAAAACGTCCCTTTCGCAAAATGTCCCTTTCTCAGAATGTCCCCCTTGTAGCACTCTCGCTAAATTTCCATTTTCTTCGAAATGTTCTATGAAACTTAAAAATTACTACTTGAAACAAAAAATGAAAGTCAAATATGTATAGGTTATTATGTTATTATTAATGTTATTATTATTAAGTAGGCCGCTGCTTTAAATATCTACCTTCGTAAATAGATAGTCAAATGACAGAAGTGCATAGCCTCATAGAGATTTAAAATTGCTAATAAATTGACTACTAGAATACTTTAATGATAATAAGTCAGTAAATAATATTTTCATTATGTTTAAACAAAACAGGTTTTCTAACTAAATATGCAATATCTTTAATTCAACTTATCTAAACAATACAAACGATTGAATTTTTTTGTTATTTTTTGCATTCACAAAGCTATTTTTACTCTAGAAAAAAATGAAATACTATAAAAATTTAGTATTTCATTATTTTCACAAACAATTTTTAGTAAAAATGTTTTTTTTTGTACTATACATACTTGTATATATATACAATATACATTATGTATAGGTATACATTTCAGTGTTGTAACGATACCTATACATAATGTATATCGTTTTTTTTACATTTTTATAGTATTTCATTTTTTTCTAGAGTAAAAATAGCTTTGTGAATGCAAAAAATAACAAATAATTCTATCGTTTGTATTGTTTAGATAAGTTGAATTAAAGATATTGCGTATTTAGCTAGAAAACCTGTTTTGTTTAAACATAATGAACATATTATTTACTGACTTATTATCATTAATAATAACATAATAACCTATACATATTTGACTTTCATTTTTTGTTTCAAGTAGTAATTTTTAAGTTTCATAGAACATTTCGAAGAAAATGGAAATTTAGCGAGAGTGCTACAAGGGGGACATTCTGAGAAAGGGACATTTTGCGAAAGGGACGTTTTGCGAAAGGGACATTTTGAGAAAGGGACGTTTTGCGAAATGGACATTTTGAGAAAGGGACGTTTTGCGAAAGGGACATTCTGCGAAAGGGACGTTTTGCGAACAGGGGACATTTTGCGAAAGGGACATTCTGCGATGGAGCCCGCTGAATTGCAATGCTTATTCCTTGTGCTAAGTAAACTCCAATATTTTGGTCTCGCGTTTTCTCCACCAGGCTTTCAGACAAAAACCGATATATATATATATTGCCTGTGCCCCCGGCCCCACGGTCCCAAATTCTCCACTCCAAAAGGTTCAAATATTTAATTATTAAATAACCTATTGTTATTAGACTATTATAATAATTTCCAGACACTGCCCGCCGAACAAAAAGGAAACAAATTTCAGTAATACTATTTAGCATCACAGAATTACTCCTGCATGTTAATACGTTTCTGTATTAGTTTTAATTCCGTTTCCGCTTTCTGTTTATATGTATACTTACGTAATATGTTTAAAATAAATGGTATTAAAACCAAATAGTAGCATAGAAACATGCTAGACACTTGTGTATGACACGAGAAACAATTGGTTGATATTGAGCGTGGAAACGTATTACTCATGCATCTAGTATTACTTAACTTGGCATCACTTTGTTGTTTAGGGCGCTCTGGAAATTATCATATAGACTGAGAAAAAAAGATGCAGTTTTCATTAAATTAACTTTTTAAATCTTGTTATTAACTCCTAAGAACAAAAGCCTTCACGAGACCGCTATCTTTCCATTCACTTTACTGTGTTGCTATTCATTAGATGTAGATAAGTCAGCATTACAAAAGATGTTCGTTCTTAATAATAATCAGATAACGTTGAACAAGTCCCTAGGCTGATAAAATAATTCTTATTGAAGCTTAAAAATACTTCTTAGTAATATTATAAACGTAAAAGTTTCTATGTATGTATATATGTGATTTTGTTACTTTTTCACGCAAAAATTACTGAACCAATTGCGATAAAACTTGAAATATAGGTAACTGGATACCGGGAATAACATAGGCTTCTTAACCTTAACATAACCGCGAGGCGCAGCTAGTACACTATAAATCATAAATCCAAGTAGAAAGATGAAATAAAGCGTATTTTCTTTGCGAAATTGTTTTCAATTTTCCATGTTCGTTTAGATACTGTTAGCCATTCATCTCTGTCCAAATTGTTGTTCGCAACCAACTGTATCTACCAAGATACAGTTGATTGCGACTAACAATTTGGACGCTATGCAACCTAGTCATCCTACCTATTTGTGCAACAAAATGCAATGTTTTTAACTTAGTTTAGAATTGTGATTTCTGCGTATTTATACTTTAGTTTGCACTGTCATTACTCTACAGGACATAAGCCCGTATTCACGTACGTTTCTATGCGTGGCGTCAACGTTTGTCATATTTTCACTGACATTGATTGCCACTCATAAGTAAGAACAAGACAAATCATTTAGTCACGCATAGGGTGGTTTGTGAATACAGGCCTTAGTCACACGGATGCGTTACGTCATGTCTTAGTAGAGATACCTTTGGCGGGAGTCTGTTGCGGCCAATAGGGCAGAGTGTGCTTCGTTGGAGCAGCAGTACTATTTTGTGTCTGGGACTGTAGGTAGAGGGTTGTTGATGTTTTGTGTTAGGGACATTGCCGCCGCCGGCGCCGTCTCGAGGAGGAAGAGCTAGATAACCGCTCGGGGTAATTTCTGCTGTATTATACTTATACTTCGTTAAAAAATTAAGAGAGAGCGGTCGCTGCAACTTGATTCGAGATATGTCATACATAATTAATCTCACGCACGTGGGTAATAGGTAGGTACACATGATTAATGTTGCTTGCGAAGTTTATACAGAAACTTAAATTCGCTATCACTTACAGTTTTTTTTTAATTTTGCCTAGTTTAAGTTGCACATTTTAATATATTTGTTAAATAACGGGAAATTTGACAAATAAGTTTCTAAGTATGTTCAAAAATAAGGTGAGTGGACAAATACTTATAACTGTCTTGGGTCTTTAAAAGCGTTGAATCAATTAGATTAAATTTTATTTAGGTCTACATTATAATAATACTAAAATCCAAGGCAGTACTAGGAAGCGTTAATGATTCGACCGAATCCTTAATCTCACTGCCGACGAATTATTTCCATAGAAGAACCTTCCTTTTAATATTTCAGCTGACATGCAGGCGATTAGTCAAAAGAAAAGTTATCGAATTCCATTTCCAAAAATCTAATTAATTTCTCGCCCCAGCTTGGTCCTACATACAATCGCTTCGGCTGTATGTAAAGCGAGAAGAAAGTACGTGGGCGCTCTTGTTCCCTTATAAACGTCTGGACACCTGTGCTATCCCGACATAAGTAAGGAATTACCCGAAGCCGTTCGACGTGTGCATCTGAATCACTTGGACCTGTTGAGCTGTACTGAACTGACCTACATTATGATGAAGTTTCATCATTTGTGTTTGTTGTACGGACTGTTGTTGTGTTTCGTGGTTATATGCGAAGCTCTGCCGTTTCGACGTGGTAATATGGATTATGTGAGTGATTAACTGATTATTTTGGAAATTATTGAGTAGGTACTTAAAATATAACGGTTTTTAAATGTTCTACTTCAAATATTCATTTTACCTTTTACCTAGAAAGCTTAGATTGATACTTAGTAACATCCTACATTCGATTAGGATCGTCACTAAGTCAGAGGGTGCTTACGGCCTCATACAAAAACACCACTTAAAATGTGAAGTCCACTCAATAAATTGAGCTGTTTCAAAATTCTAAATTCGTTTTTGGTCGTTCGTTTGTTTGATAGTAGTCAGTAATTAGCATTATTTTTTTCAAGAAAGTCAAGAAAGACTAATAGCTAATATGAACATTTAACTTTTTATTGGGAATTCATGTATAGGTAAGGTAAAGGTAAAATTTCAAAAATAACTTTATGTTTTCTATCTAAATTTACATATCTACTTATCTTTCAAGATGTTGTTAAAATATATCGTCTACAGAAATACATCAATATGTAAAGTTTCAATACTCTGTCTGACTGTCCGTTTGTATCTCTGTAACTACAGATAAACTTTACACTTAGTTACTTATCTTGCTTAATATGTTCTAATATCTATTCTAGTTGGAGGCTCTCCGTCGGATGCAGCAGATACCTCAATGGCATTGCATGAGGTACCGCAAGTTTCAGCTACACGGTCACTGCAATCGATGGCTTCTAACCCGAAGAACCTGATACACTGAACGTTTACGTCTTCCAAGATATTAACAGCCTTATTCATAAAACGTGGAGTAAGGTCGGAGTAATCAGAATGCTTTGTCTTTTTCCGCGACAATGTTTCAAAGTTGATACACAGAAACAATATGGGTAAAATTACTCCGACCTTACTCCACGTTTATTAATAAGATGATAACAGCATATCGATGTCTCAGGCTTGGACGATCTACTTTTAAATTTAGTCATCTTTAAACTAACACTTGAGAAATCAAATTCTCTTTTTTATGGACCAACTATAGCCGCGCCCCGCGGTTTCACCTGCGTAAGTCCCGTTCCCCCGGGAATATCGGGATATAAAGTAGCCTATGTGTTACTCTAGGACCCCAGCTACCTATATTCCAAGTTTCATCGTTATCGGTTCAGTAGTTTTTGCGTGATTGAGTAACAAACACACATACATACATACATACAGTCATACTCACAAACATTCAATTTTATAATATTAGTAGGATAGGACTATCTGTGCTCAGAGGTTTCACCCGTGTAAGTCTCGTTCCCTTGGCAATATCGGGATTAAAAGCTTTCAGATCTCCAACTATCTGCATATCGAGCTTCATCGCATTCGGCTTAGTAGTTTTTGCGTGAAGGAGTAACGGATATACCCATCTACTTACTCCCGTACTCACACACACTTTCACCTTTATAGTATCAGTATTAGGATTTAATTTTGTACTATTCTGATTGGATCCGCTCTTTACCAACCGATTGGATTAAAAAAAATGCAATTTTAAAATAGGAAAGTTATTGACGAATTTTTAATTTTACTTAATTTTTTAAAGTAACATTTCGCATTTTCGTTTGTTTGATGTAGGTAGCTATCGCGTATTATACATTAGTTAAGTATTTGATGTTTGAAGTTCAGTTATTAAGTATTTGATTAGATAATTTGTATTTTGCGAATAAGTATAAGGTATTCATTTTTCCTGTAATGTAAAGCTGGATATTTATAACAAAGTGTAATTAACTTAACTAATTAGTGACGACTTAGTTATTATCTGCTTCGTTAAATTTCTGATACCTAGTAATTTGTTAGATTAAATGTTAATATTATACTGTAGAAGTTATTAAAAATAAAATGTTTGAATGATGAAGTAATTGTTTATTGTCATCACCTATTAAACAAGGTGTAATGAGAATACCCATTTAAGCCGAAAGGGGGTAGTTCTAAAAGTCGAGGCGAATAACTGTTTGTTCTACAACTTTTGGAAGTTTGAACTTTTTTCGTCTTTCCTCTTAAATGGGTATCCATAAAAGTTCAATAATTTTTAGAGTTTAATCATGGTTTCGGCAAAGCTTTTGTGCCGGTGACTTAATTACAGGGCCGAGCATAGTTGAGAAAAATTTGATAAAAGTAAGGATAGCGCTTCCCCAAACTAACTTATACCTCTATTTTCTTCCTAAACTTTGCCTCCAAAGCATTTTTCCTGTCTAATGATTTAGTTTTGCTGAAGGTACCTACAAATGCCCTTTTGCTTATTTCCGAAACTGGAAATTAGGAACTTCTAAAATTTGTATTTTAAACTTTGAAAAGAGCTCTACCGTTTTAGTCGTGCATGTAGGTATACAGCACAACCAAGTATTTATAAAAAAAACCATAGAAACAATATAAAAAAACGTTCAAATTATTTATATAGGTTTAAATAACAGTATAACTGTGAAAGGCGTACCAAACAAATACTGTTACAATATTTACTACACATTTCTATAGCGGACAACCTAAGGCAGGTTCCAGAAAACAATAGTAGGTAAGTACTTATCCCTTCATTGTAACTAGGCCACCTACATACTTCTCGACAGGTCGCTTGAATATAATATATTATGTAACTACATTATGTATTGTACCTACTAGCTGCGCTCTGCGGTTTCACCCACGTAAGTTCCGTTCCCGCGGGAATATCGGGATGTAGCCTATGTGTTATTCCCGGTATCCAACTAATACTTATGTACCAAGTTTCATCGCAATCGGTGTAGTGGTTTTTGCGTGATTAAGTAATAAACATCCAAACACACGCACTTTCATATTTATAATATTAGTAGGATAATAGGACTAGTATGTTTTGTATTAGTAAGAATTTCATAAAACTTAAATCTTACGTGTTACAATTTTAGAATTTTCGTTTAAATCAAGGTCTTTATGCGATATGGCCGCCCTTAATTAAAGCAAGTAAGATGCCTGAAAGAACTCTAGGCTATGTTTGATATCGATATTTAATCATGAATAAAAATTGCGTAATTTTAGAAACAGTTCATAAGTTGTGTACAACAAAATAATTATACGATCCATTTTATTGCGCATGCAGTTTTATGCACTTGCGAGACATAGGAAGCCATCGCGATTGAAGTTTTTTACCTCACCATACAAAACTGCATAAATATATTTTCACTAAAGAGAAATAATACCGAAAATTGCAAAGCAGGCAAGAAGAGTATAAATAACTCGTTCTTGGCGGTTGGGTAAAAATGAACTCGAATCGCTCTTTAACCGACTTCAAAAAGAGGAGGTGGTAATTCGTCGCGTATGTGTGTATATATATATGTATATATATATATATTTAATGTTTGTTTTATCTTTTGCGGTGGGGACTGAACTGACAGATTTAACTCAGCTGGTCTACGTGCTCTGTATAGTGATTGAGGTCTGCTATTACAATTTTGATGAAAGCCTTAAGAAAAAGTTAAAAGTCCTTTATTTGCACATAATAAAACCACGTGCTCATCGCTATTGTCTCTAATCTCTTGCCTGAAAGTGATATTAGTTTTAGCCAACGCATTTGCTTCTTTATCCCGTCTCATTTTGTTGATCAATACGTTGCTTATGAAACGTATTGTGAAGTAGAATATTAGCTCCACAAAGCTAAGTATGCTTGCGCCGACGAAAAGTCCTGTAGTTCCGCCAACTGACACTGTAAAGTAAAACCACGTTCCCGTGGGAATAACGGGATAAAAAATTGCCTATGTGTTAATCCAGGTCCCCAGCTACCTATATTCCAAGTTTCATCGCAATCGGTTCAGTAGTTTTGGCGTGAAAGAGTAACAACCTCACATACATACATACAAACATACAAACTTTCGCGTTTAATAAATATTAAATAAGTAGGTTAAATATTAAACACCTATGTAACTACCTACATTAAATATGTAGGTAGGTACATAAGTGTTCATTTATTAGCATGTTTTGTTCAAGCATTGTCGTTTACGTTAATCGTAAGATTCAGTAAAGAAACTCTAAACACAGTGTATTTAAATAGATATTGCTTTCGAATACATTACCAACTAAATCCAACCGACTTCGAACAACGCTCCTTTTAAACCTTTCAGTAGCATAGCGAGCCACTACGACTTCCACTGTGGCCTTATTTTGATTTGCCTTATCTTTGATCCTAGAATCGAAACGTGAATATTTAAAGTTACAATTTATTTACCTATATACGAGAATTTACATGTTGATACACAGTGTATAGTCATCTGCTAGATAATATAATCCTACTTATATTATAAATGCGAAAGTATGAGTGTTTGGATGTTTGTTACTCAATCACGCAAAAACTACTGAACCTGTTGCGATGAAACTTGGAATATAAGTAGTTGGATACCGAGAATAAAACATAGGCTACATTTTATCCAAATATTCCCGCGGGAACGGGACTTGTGCGGGTGAAACCGCGGGGCGCAGCTAGTAATATTATAAAGCTGAAAGTTAGTGAGTTTGTGTGTATGTATATATGTGTGTTTGTTACTCAATTACGCAAAAACTACTAAACCGATTGCGATGAAACTTGGAAAATAGGTATCTAGATACCGGGAATAACACATAGGCTACTTTTTATCTCGATATTCCCTCGGGAACGAGACTTACGCGGGTGAAACCGCAGGGCACAGCTAGTTTACAATAAGAATGAGAATTTTTGAGTTTAAGTTAAATTGTTTAAGTGGAACTCAAATCTTGAGTAGAGTATCTGTATTCGACCGTTAGTTAACTAATTAACAAACCTCTTAGCATCATCCTTGATGACAGTAATCTCCATCTCGTCGCACGAAGGTAGACAATCGCAAACTATTCCGGGGCGTCCGTCCCATGCAGGTTTCAGAGTGTTTAGGTAGTTAATATTAGTACTCAGGCATGCCGCGCCTGTTATGTTGCAGCGGTCGGAGTCAGCTGTAAACCTCTTAGCTTTTATAGATTGATAAAGTCTTATGATTTAATAAAGTACGTTCATAATGCTCTGTGGTTCTATTTTTGAATTGCTTCCGCAACCTCGAGCGCTTAACATGCCTCGATTTCTGCTGTTCGGTAGTGCCACTTTGTGCGAAATAAATAGTCAATTAAATTACACAAAGGGTAATTGTATTTTAAAAATAAATAAACATCATCAAATCTTATGTAGAACACTTCAAACAAGCCCTATTAAAAACATTGTTAACGGCACGATTTTTCAAAGGTACCTATGCGGAGTGGTGTATTCAACTGCGCTGTTCCGTCGTGCTGTGAACATACCAATTAATGTAATTGGTTTCATAATCGTGTTATTTGACTATAAACAATAGTTTGAGAGTTGCTCAATTGTTTAATTAGAACTCAAATGTTGAGTAGCGTTTCTGTTCAGTCGTTATTCTACATGAAACAGTTTTAGTGAGTGAGATCATGTTTAATTAACTAACCAGTCATAGGCATGAAATGGTCGTTGCACCCACACATATCCAGCTGCGCTTTCTTCCGGCATTTTATGTTACAAGCACTGTAAGAGTATTGTGGGTACATATCGTTCGCGCTTTCGCTGAAATGACAAGCGCGTTGTTGTGGTGTTGTATCGACAATTTGAGGATCGTTCTCTATGTTTCTTACTGATACTTCCCGCCTGAAATGTTTGGGTCCATCTTAATCTACTTTAGAGAAGAATGAGGTTTTCAAACCAAATATTATTAAGTAGCTGCGTCCCGCCGTTCCACCCACATGACATCCGAGGAATTTTGGGCAAAAAAATTACCTATGTGTTAATCCAAATCTCTAGCTATCTGCATACCAAGTTTCTTTGCAATTGGTTCAGTAGTTTTTACGTGATTGAATGAAACATAAACCAAATTATAAACTTTCGCATTTTTATAGTTTTAAGGACAGTGAGAAGTTAAATTAGTGGGATTCGTTTAGGCAGCTAGTTATTGATAATAGATATTAGTCGCTCAATATACGGGTTTTTAACTCTCATTATCACATCCATGTAGAGCAATTTTTCTATCATTGTTAAATAGATAGTCATCTAAGTAGGTCTATGTCACCATACTCCACTTCACTGCACATTATGGGCCGGTGCAATTTAAAAGTTCCGACGATTAACCCAATTTTTACACGTTCAAAAATAGCGTGTCGTCCATCATTACCAGATCAGCATCGAGTTGTCAACGCAAGATTTAGGTCTAGGATACAGTTGGTCAATACAACTAGTCTAGGTAATTGTGATACAATGAAGCTGTTAATCTAGATAAATAGATGGGTATGTTTCTCCCTTAATAGATAGGTAAGATGAATATATTCTCACCTACACTTTATTTGCACTACACTCAATATACCTACCTACAGTTATACATAGGTACAAAAAGTAAGGCAACTATAGAAACCTGGGAAATAACTGTTGCACAAATGTGCTGGCTTATCGCTAAAAGCATCTTTTCGTGGGCTTTACATAATCGTTATGAATAAATGAAGAAATGCTTCATTGTATTAAAACTTAAATCAATCAAATATTAGTTATTAATTACACAGACAAATCCAATGGGCGGTCTTGGCCTTATTAAAACTTATCGTCACTTCTCATCATCATCATCATCCTGTTGCAGTCCACTGCTGGACATAGGCCTCTCCAATTGCACGCCACCTAGATCTATTTTCGGCTTCGTCAGTTCTATGATAAGTATTTGAATTTGATATATTTTTGGGTTCAATTTTGGTACTTTTTGCCAGAATCGGTTACTATAACTTACTTATAGCTGAGTCCAATAGACAAAATTAACGTTGAAGACCGTAATGTTGTGATTGTTGGAACTTCGTCTTCTCCTATAGTGTACATCATCTGCAGAAATTTGCATGACAATTTGATTATAAGATAAATCTATACCATTACGGATAGAAATAGTTTTGCAAAGTACATACTTACCGTGTCAGAAGATACCGTTTCAAACCGTAAAACACCAGATTTTTGCTGTCTGTTAATTATCATTGGGTAAAATTTTGGATTTCTGTAAAAAAATAATATTTTAATTGTCCTTTTTGTGAGCTAACAGATCTTCTCTGGTTTTGCAAAATACTTGCCTTATTTGCCAAGAGTTCAAAATAAAACAGGTCCCCATATCTGTCTCGATATTTTGGAAGAATTCGCAGCAAACAAACTCTTGACCATTGAACGAACAGTTCTTTATAATCTGGTTACATTCTTGACGAATCATGTAGGCGTAGTCGCGGAAGTTCGACATAGGGCAGTTAGGATCAATTTCATCATTTTTATAGCAATTTTCAACCAGCGAGTGAGTTTTTTCGCGTAAAAATGCGATTCCCTTTAGAACATCATCTAGGTCAAAGTTGTGGTCTGGTGTCCAGAGTCTAAAGAATATTAAAGATGTACCTATTTAGAATAAATATAACATCAACGTATCTTAATTAACATATGACGTTTTAACTCAGTATGGAAAACAAACTTCATAATAATTATAAGGCAAAATGAAAATATGAAGTCATGAAATGGAAAAGAATTGTTTGCACTGGTTATTTTTAACTAGGTTTGTACCTCGGTCCGTCTTCTTTAATCTTAACCTTTAACACAAAATAAACTAGTTAAAATAGCTTACTCATCAGCGACATTATAAACTCTTTCATCATTAGCTATCTCACAAATTGCAACAGTCGGCATTTTCGTATCCCAGTTTAAGTAAGTAGTTTCGACTCCGAAGCTAATAGGGTTCTTAACGAAGGCATCCCATGCTGCGATTATTAGTACAGCCGATCCATACCAGGATAGGACTACCAGTATTAACCATAATATTCTGGAAATAATTGTTCCGAGTTTCACAACGACTTGTTCATGTAGATTGTATAGTCTAAGAGCCCGTAAACCCCAGACCTTCGTTATTTTGTAAAAGCTGGATTAAGGATGTCTGGCAAGAGGTTGCTTGCCAGACACTCTCAATTTTGCTTGCTCAATGCGAGTAACGAGGGTGTGTGTCAAGGTGAATGACGTGATTTTTAATAATATTCTGAAGGTTCTGAAGGTAAATTCTCATGTAATTACCTAAAACACGCTTTATTTTTTGATAAACAAAAAAAGCACATTTTTATTCCTTAGCTACCTTACCTGCCAAAGACACTGTAACCCAAGGTTCATCGTTATTACCTGTGTTAGGTGTCTTGGGAGCATGCGCTGACAAATTTTCAGCTTTTACAAAATAACGAAGGTCTGGGGTTCACGGGCTCCTGCTCTATTATGTTGATAACCAGTAAGTTCTTTACAATAGTAGAGTTTAGTCTAACCTACCTTTCAGTCCAATGCTTAGTATCGTCAGCAATGAAATGAACTCCGGCAAAAGTACAGTTCTCACAGTAATCTTTTATTAGAGCTCTACAAGTAGCCGGTTTGTCGGTCATTTTAAACAAAATTAATGGCTTTTCAACAATACGTCGTCGGCCTAGTTCTACACTTAATCAAATAACTAGACTAGATCTAGATACTTGTTGGTATTCAATTCACCTAATGCACTTTATTTTTCATGTTGACAGGCTAATAAATTGTGTAGTAGTCGTAATTATTTTAATAAGTTAGATAGGTAGGTACCTACCTAATTATAGAGTATAGAATGACAATGATAATACGTGTAATGTATCATAGCAATTATTTACATTATAAAGTTATGAAGAGACATGATCTTTATCGGCTAGGTAAGGTAGAATTTCAACAGTCAAACTCATGTAAGTAAAACACGTTTGAGGTTTTATTTATTATCTATATAGGTACCTAGGTAGGTATTATCGATACGAAAATGAAATTACTTTCTAGGTGCTCTATATTAGGATTTAATTACCTATATTTCGTCATAATTTTCAACATTATATACACATAAACATAATTTAGATGATCTTCTTCTTCTACCCCCTTTTCGTACAGTGGTATAATAGCTCACCTTATACTAGGGTATATCAGTTGTCCTCAGACCTCTTACTTTACAGATTTATTTAGATTGTATTACTTATTATATTACTCAGCTATTCTAATAACTAGAAACACTCGTCCTAATATTTAAAATATTTTTTTAAACAATTTAAAAGATTTCTGTACATTTAGGTGGCTACGAGATGTCAATACTAAATACTGGCACATCCTATTAGATATATTCGAATTCCTTTAAATTTAAATTGTAAAACCTAGTAAAACTAACTTAACCATACATGTACAAGTTTTTAAGAAGGTTCATTGATTTATTTATTTATCATTATGTAAATTAGTTTATGATCTTATTAAAATGCAGGAGTTAAAATTACGTATTTTTTAACTATTTCAAAATAATTCGAGTTGACTTTACACAAGTATTCTTGTAGAGTGTTTTTTATGAAAGTTAAAAGTTTTGAATTTAAAGTTTTTCAAATTATTCACCGTAGAGTTTGCTCTCTGAATAGCAACTATACCTACTATTTTGGAATAAATCTAAATAATTCCAGAATAGTACCTAATTTCTATACGTTCTACACACTTTTAATGCATAAACTGTTTTAAGACAATCATTTTAAACAACAAAACATACACATACATACGAGGCCATACCTAGAGGTATATACAAGAAGTACACTAGAGTAGATTATAGGCGTTTCTTTCGAGCGATCATAAGTATTGTAACAATTCTTGAGACTGCAACAGTGGTATATCGAAGATATCAATATCGCTCTCATGGAATGTTTCAGGGGCCGCTGGTCTGTGAAGGTCGTTATAAAGTAGCGGATGCTTTCTGGGTACGAAACCAGCGTGGGTGAGAATATTATAGATCTCTTTACGGGCCACGGCGTGAGCTTCTCGCTGGAACACCTGGAAAATAGATAAGCGGATGTTTTAGCATTACAATAGGGTAGATTGCGTGTACCTAATGTACCTGTCCTTCATGCATAGAAAACATGTGTATTTTCTTTTCTTACTTCTATTATTAATGCGAAAAGAACTCTGTCTGTTACGCTTTCATGTCTAAACCGATTGCGATAAAACTTGGAATATAGGAGACCCAGAATAACACATAGACTACGTTTTTGCCCGATATTTCAGTGGGAACGAGACTTACACAGGTGAAATCGCTGGTATGTATGTATGCGGGAAAAATCAAAATAAATAGGTAGTTTGTGCGTTGTCGGCAATTCAGCCATTTACATCTACGAGTATAATTTCTTTGGCGGTCTCATCATTTCGACATGATATGAAATATTTGTAATAACGACATTGAAGGCTATTGAAATTATCCATTAGTAACAACACAAAACGTGGCATTGAACATTTGACCTTAAAACACCTAAGCATGCTTTGAGTCACGAATTATAGTTTAGATTTAGATGCGACTGAATTTTCTACGATTTATTCTTTTCAAATTGTAGACTTTGCACAACTTGACAGGCCATATTGCCAGAGTCGAGTTCTATATCAAGCTAAATACGAACTCGAAATTAGTCGATGGGCAATTGTAATAATTCCAAGAGTTTTTGTGAGTACCTACTAGCTGCGCCTTAAGGTTTCACCCACGTTAGTCCCGTCCCCGCAGGAATATTGGGGAATTAAAAACGTAGCCTCTGTGCTATTCTGGGTCTCCACCTATATTCCAAGTTTCATCGAAATAGGTTCAACGGTTTTTACGTGATTGAGTAACAAACATACATACATATCACAAACTTTCAGCTTTAGAATATCAGAAAGATTGTTATCGATAGATGCTCATAAGTGTTGGAGAATATGTACTTTACTCAATTTCACGCTTGTCAAATCTTGAAAGATCTTTAGTTCTTGAAGAAACGGTTAAAATGCCTTCGTACGCGTGATGTGCCAACTTAATAAGACCATTGAATAAATTGATTCAAAGCCGAATGACTCGTGATCATGATTGCAATGTTACGCAAACTCTACCATCACTTTATGCTTGGGAATTTTTCCATTGTTGTTTACAATGTCGTCTATCTAAACAAACATTGCTCAAAATAATAATAGGTACCTACAACCAAACATTTTGCGAACCGTTTTTGTTTTGTTTGATATGATCTTTTAGACATCTCGGGATGTTCAAAAGACCTATTATAAATAATATAGGTCGAAAACTGTGATGGTAAGAAGATTCCTAGATTCCCTTCTTACTTCTATTTACATCCTCTACCTGCTATTTATAAGTTTTTAATCGGAATCTAGAAAGGTAACGTATTTTCCCACGATTTTATTCTCTCAGTTTTCTCGTTTGTTTGGCGGTCCGGGTGGAATCTTGCAACTTCACTTTGAGGCACTTCCCGACTAATCAAATAGACACACGAGACAATTAAAAAAAAAAAAATATTAACAGATTAAAAAATCTAAAACTAACGTTTTTAAATATCCTATAATGAGTAAAATAACCCTGCTGGGCCAAACGAGGGCCACTCAAAACCTGGGGGCACATTTTGACGATTTACACTTAAAAACTATGTATGCATGCATGCCAATAAAATCACATAAGTAAGATGCGTCCCTCGTTTGGCCCCGCAGAGTTATTTTACTCTTTAAGGACATTTAGAAACGTGAGTTTTTAGATTGTTTAAATCTATAAATATTTACTTATTACTTACTAATTTCTCCCCTTTATGCAAGAGGCTGGTAAGCGAGAGTATTTCCTGCAGTTTCGGGTTGTGCAGTGCTGGTTTCCGCAGGTGGTGAGGCAGACGCTCCTCTTCATATCTCAACGCCACTACGTCAGGGTGAGGTGGTGGGATTGCTGTGACCAGCCAGGTGCAAGCCAAGAGTAGTAACGCAGACTTCATGATGAAGTCGGATATGCTGCAGCAATAAAAATAAATATTTAAATAAGAATATTAATAAATAATAAATATTTGTGTCTGGTTTGGGTGTTTTCTATGTATATATATCTATTTATTTACAAATATAAAAGTATATTATGCAGTAGATAGTTGTCTAGTACCTACCCATAGAACAAGCCTAGTGCTTAGCTTGAGGTTAGATTGAGCTGTATGTACATATTATAATGTCTTGCAATATTTATTTATTTAATTTTATTCAAATACAGTCGTTGTAGAATGAACGTTTACCTATTACCTAGTTTTTTAGAGGAAGCAATAATAAAATATGACTGCTTTAATCCTGAGAATCTTCTCATTATAAAAACAACAATTATAATATTAATATGAGAAACTTGATAATGTTAAATTTACTTAAAGGTGTTAATTACCACCATTAAATAGGCGTTAGGTTTATTATTTATGAATATGATTAATCACGAGGGTTTAGTTAAGTTATTTTTTTTTTTAAATGTGCAAGTACTTAACTACCTACTGCCTGTGTTACTACTGAGAAATGAAATTAGAAAAGTAGGAAACTGAATTCCTTTTTATTGAAATACAGATATACCTAAATTAAATTATTTTTATTGGGAACCACATAGGTATCCTACCTACCTAGTATTCTACCTTATTGACCTACATGGAAATCTGACCATTATATTATGAAATGAGATTTGAGTTAGGTACTTTGGTATCTACCGACAAAATATGAAAATAATATTTAGAACTGTAATTTAGAAACCCTAAAAACTACTAAAAGGATAACCGATAGTTTAGAACCGGTTCGTTTGTTATAGATTTTACTTCGGTTTTCGCCACGGAGGATATAAGTTTTCGCGATTTTATTGTTTTGTTATTTGTTTGTCAACAAATCGAACGACGACAAAAGGTCGACGAGCTATCATTACTGTAGACTTCCGCACGTAGTTATGCACTTAGTGCAGTAACAATAGGAATGAAATATTGGTGAAATTAATAGAGATATAAAACAAACTGAGTATATCCATTTTAAGAGCGTGCAAGTGCGTTCAAGGTCGGAACAGGTAAACAAAATTCACTTTCAACCTCACTGACTAGTGGCTATCAACATCGTTGGTCAACGCTCTAGAATGGACGTCAAGTGTTACGTAAAGCTATAATCATAACAACAGTATTAACATATCGTTTTACCATCTGCGCCCCGCGGTTTCACCCGCGGAAGTGAAAAACGCATTGTCAGTTGTCAAGGGCGCGAGCGGCCGAGCGGTTCTCGAGCGGTTGCACTTTTTCGTTCATTACTCGGGTTCTACTAATTGGCTTTCGATGCAAAGTATACCACGGCCTTCCTCGAAAATAGAACTATCCAATATTGAAAACCACATTTCAATCGGATTAGTAGTTTTTAATTGTATAAGGAACAGACAGTTAATAGAGATATAAAACAAACTGAGTATATCCATTTTAAGAGCGTGCAAGTGCGTTCAAGGTCGGAACAGGTAAACAAAATTCACTTTCAACCTCACTGACTAGTGGCTATCAACATCGTTGGTCAACGCTCTAGAATGGACGTCAAGTGTTACGTAAAGCTATAATCATAACAACAGTATTAACATATCGTTTTACCATCTGCGCCCCGCGGTTTCACCCGCGGAAGTGAAAAACGCATTGTCAGTTGTCAAGGGCGCGAGCGGCCGAGCGGTTCTCGAGCGGTTGCACTTTTTCGTTCATTACTCGGGTTCTACTAATTGGCTTTCGATGCAAAGTATACCACGGCCTTCCTCGAAAATAGAACTATCCAATATTGAAAACCACATTTCAATCGGATTAGTAGTTCTTAATTGTATAAGGAACAGACAGAGAAACAGACAGACACATGAATTTTAAAAATTATATAAATTTGTTCTATTACTTATCCTAAGTCCCCTAGACCACTTGTTTTTTATTTACTGCCA
Organism: Idaea dimidiata; assembly: GCA_949358125.1. Taxonomy (NCBI): domain Eukaryota; kingdom Metazoa; phylum Arthropoda; class Insecta; order Lepidoptera; family Geometridae; genus Idaea; species Idaea dimidiata. Next base: position 7,172,827 of record OX442328.1, read on the forward strand.
AGTACAGACTTTTTGCCCTCTCTTCCTTTATTATAAGTTAAATTTACTTCCAAGTACAGACTTTTTACTCTCTTCCTTTATTATAAGTATAGATATAGGTTTTATGTTTTTGAACTCACTGGTGATTCTGTCATACATTAAATGTTTTGTTTATAAGCAAACTAAGCTTTCTGTAAAATAGTCTAAACGTCGAGGTACCTCAGATAATTTAAAAATAACAAAAAGTACGTAAATCAGACCCGGCAAAATTTCGAAAACATGTGTAGGTACCGTCAAAATTTGAAATTTTAGAAGTATATTGGTGACTAAACTGTCAATAAAATATAGAGCTTTTAAAATGTTTTTCAGGATGAGCCTAGCTAGACAGTATGATTAAATTTTATGTTGAAATACAACTCATGTTCCGGTTTTAATAGCGTTGTTTTTATTATAATCAGTCAGCATTGTTGCAATGCCGTTTCTACGTCAGAGTAAACTGAGATGTAATTTTAATAATTTACAGAAAACAGAAGAAAAAAAACAAACACATTAAAATTAATATACGATTTTAAACTTACATGGTTGTTTTAACTATGATCAAGTATTATTTAATAACGGTGTACCTACCTATTTACCATGTTTAATTATTTGCTTTTTTACTCGGAACTCGATCAAACATGGTCAATACTACTAAATACCCCGCCATTTATCGTAATAATCGTAACGCATATAAATATTATGTTTCTTAATTTAAACTGTGTTACAGTGTATGGTATATTTGCTAATTTAAAATGTTTTGTTTAATTTTGGCACAAACTTTTAACCTATAGTTACCTTTAGACTAAATTACATAGAGCTTTTGGCTTTAGTGGTTTTAAGGGCTTGAATTATTAAATAATCTAAGACCGATATTCTATTTTAATTAAGTATGCTTCCTAATTTAATTAAATTTAATTATAAAGCAAATGTAATTAAAATTAATGGAAACTTGGAATATAGGTAGCTGGGGACCTGGATTAACACATAGGCTATTTTTGATCCCGATATTCTCGCGGGAACGGGACTTACGCGGGTGAAACCGCGGGGCGCAGCTAGTCATAAATAAAGTAAAAACAAACTCAAAACACAAACAAGAAATCCATGAGCGGCCTACCTCAAAACCTTTATTTATCACCTCGAACAACTTTTCACACACACACACACACACACACACCCTCACTCGTAGAAAAAGAAATGGGATTATAAACCCACGCCTCACTGTCCACTATCTACTTCGAGTTGGCAGATACTTGGCCTGAGACTGTGGAAGCAAGAAGCGCTAAGAGAGCGGACCCTACAATCCACCACCACTTTTAGCTGTTGCAACGTCTTCCAAAGCGACTGATTTGTTTTACACGTTAACAAATTAGGTAGGTTTATGTAGATTTTGATGATATGAGAAAGATTATGCTCTCTGTTTTCGGTTAGATAACCTTATTGTTTATTTATATTTTGTACCTACTGTTTTTATATTTGGAAATTAGCTGTCTTTCGGGATATGTAAATTTTTGATAGAAATATAATTTCTATTCTTTTGAAAGTTGATGATAATAAGCAATAATACCCTCACAGTACTTATTGTCGTTCTTGATATATATTTTTTTACTAAATATCTCCCATAGTTCAGATACTTATTCACCTTTGATTCAGTGCTCTCATCTCGTGTCTATGTAGTGAATGTAAGTACAAAGTTCATTGGCGATCGTTGCTTGGTGCTTTGCTTAGATAGATACTTACAAAAGTGCAAGTCATATTGCGCAATATTTGGTTTATAAAAATGGCGTGTACAGGGAACGTAAAATTGTTTTGATGAGTTTTTGTTTTTTTATCTAGTTAGCACGTGGTTTTAGGAACTAATGAAAGTCCAATAGAGATCTAGCTGACTCTGACCTTACCGTTGCGTTAAATATTTGTAAGTAGGTATATCTATTGTACGTACGAGGAGCTTTGCATTGGCTTAGCAGGCTCAGTTATTTCTGGGATGGGTGACCGATATTATCAAATTCGAAAGGGTACAAGTGGCCTCTGGTCCCAGTTTCGAGATGGACGACTTCACCCTTAACCCCAACAGGCAAGTGTGTGGCAAAAGCATTCTTCAGTTCTTCGATAGACAAGTCGAGCAGTTGGTTGTCATGTCTGATGATAAGCCAAGACAGCCCTTAGAGAAAACTCTACCTAATGCATACCTAATGTAGTAAGACTAGGTGTGACACACCACTATACGGAAAGAAGAAGTATACGTAGACTTAATTATTAGAGTATCATACCTACTAAGGCAAAATTTCTTGAGTAGGGCGGGACGATGTCGTCCCAGAATCTATATTATTATGACATTATCGTGGAAACCGAATCAAAGCAATACCTTATTTGTGAAATACCTATATCATTATCATTTTATTGTCTCACTCAATATGTAGATGAGGTTGCACAAACTCGTTCATATGAGCTGCCGCGGGCGGTCGCGCCGCGCCGGGCGCGTGAGACGCCGAAATCAGGCTAGATGTGGAAAGGACGGGCATCACATGACCGCTTGACCAGGTTCTTGTTACAAAATTCTAGATATGAGATTGTGAGAATAACACTTACTTACCTGCCTATTCAGGTTTTGAAAATTTTGTAATGTTAGTAGCTACTATTTTTTGATCACGATTTAAATAAAATCTTAAACGTAAATTGGGATAAGCGTTTGTGAATAATATCAAATTATTTTGCAATGTTAGGTACCCATGTTTTGCAAGAATGCTTAAGTATAGTCAGAAGGCCAATCTAGTGGTTACGACAGAGAACATCTTCCTAAGGCTTACTTACTGCATCCTTCCTAGGGATGATCAACATTAAGATGGTGGAGTGAGGAAATGGCCATCGAATCTTGGGATTTTACCTCGAGACTGTCCTTAGCTGTTTCTACGAAACTTTTTATATATCACATCATGTTGTTACCTATTCTTAGTTCTCAAACAATTGTAGCGAGATTTATCATTAGTGGTTAAAATATATTACGCACATGGTTTCGCCGACATACCTACTCTAAGATTATCAACCGAATTTTGGAGCCAGCTTACGGAACCAGTCGGCCCAAATCTAATTAACAGTAAACCTTCGCATCAGTTTGTTCGTTGGCTTAGAGTACCTACAACACAATGAATTGCATTTGGCAACTTTCCCTTCTCTACTTCAGAGGAAAGGATACAGCTACCAAGTCTTTCTCCATACAAATGTAGGTGACCGTTTTCTCCCTCGATTAAAACATTGGAGTAACCACCTATGAAGAAATGTGTGTTTGTGTTGTGTTTTAATTTTCAGTTTTACCTTTCTAAAACAATTTAATATCGATAGCAATAACAAGAGAGGAATCGATCAATCACAGCAATTATTATTGTCCCTACCATCAACGTTGATTTTATCAGTAAAATAGAATATTTAATACCCGCTATTTACGTACTAGACGATTTATATTTACAAGGGGACTTTACGGACGAGCATTTTTTTAACCATAAGTAAAAGTAACGTGATCAATAAAACAATCTGCTAGTTAAAAGAAAAGAAACGGACAAGAGACTCATTTTATAAAGGAATGAGGAAATTGAAAAATTCGAAAAATAAACTAAAAAATGTTGCCTTTAAAGGCAGAAGTCATAGGGGAAGTAAGAACGGATTTAATCTAGATGTAGTAAAAGACAGTTTAAAAACGGTAAGCAAAGAATATTGTGCTGAGTCATCGCTTTGTGGACTGAAACATCTTGCAAGTGATGACACGTCTTTGGTTGAGAGGTATGTAGACACAGATTAAGATTAATTATATTAAGTGTAAGCGTGCTGCATCTCAGACGACATCGTCACAAAACATCGTTTTATTTCTTTATACTAGGTACCTATGGTAACAACTAGTACTTATAATATAAACTTGTGGTATTGTTAGGACCTATTTCTTTTACACAAGAAAAGGTAAACAAAAAATTCATTATCTTATTTGATTAAAAGTGACAGCTCTTGTTTACTATTATTGACAGTTCTATGTTCATATTTTTGATGTCTGTAAAGGGAGGGGTATAGGTAGGTACATATTATTACCCTTATTAGTTCTACAATAATGTGTACTAGGTATACCTAGCTTTAAAGCAATAGGTTTGAATTGATTCAGAAATAGGTAGGTACATTCGCCAAGTTGTTTACTTTGCTAAAGGCTAGATTGTCGCAACTAGAAACAATTATCAAATGATCGAGTGAAGCTTTTATGTTACGTCACACACACCACTCACCGATTACTTCACTGATGATTTTACAAGGCGAGCGCGCGCGAATTGCCACTTTTATAAGACTATTTCTTACTGTGACTATTCATTCTGTCACCTTTCTCGTAACTTGTACAGGCTAATAAAGAAGCTGCACAAAGTTACAGATTCTTAGTAGGTAGGTAGACGAACTAAGCGTCATTGAGCTAAGACGATACGGACAGAGCGGGTTAGAGCGGTAAAAGGGTTTCTTCTTGACCACGAAACCCTAAAATTTAAGGACATATTCACAAGTTTAGTGATGTTAACCACTATGGCTTGGTTATAACCAGAAAGTCTCGACATATACTTTAGCAGTGTTGTCGAAACATTTTTTTGCATTTTTGAAAGAAATTACCTAATACACAAATAATCACATGCGAAACACTGCAAAATTTTCAAAATCTTTTTCGTTAAAATGCTAACAATGCTGAGGCAATGTTGAATTGTTATAGTTATAGAATACGTGCCAACGTATCTTTCTATAAAGCAATTACATAATTTTCAGAAATGTATTTTTTACACGACAAGACTGTAAGATAAATATTAATTCAATCTCTTTGTTTAAAACGCTTAACTGAAATAGTAGATAGGTAAGTACTTAAATATTATGTGGTTTCCATACCTTTTTAAACCCACAAAGAGTAACACAAAAGCCTTACTATCCATACATACAGGTACTGATTCGTCTATATTTAATTTTAGGTCGTCCATCTCACTATTATAATTTTAAATAGGAAAGTTACAAATTTATTGTGTTAGTAAGTTAACTTACCCATGTTTGTTACTCCTTCAAGCAAAAACGACTAAACCGATAGCGATCAATCCTGGAATGCCGATAGCTAACTTAACACATAGGCTAAAATTATTCCCAAAAATATTTGTTCTTATTTTAGAAGAAATAAATAGGTACTACAAAGATAAATAAACAATATAAATAATCTAAGGTGTGAATGACCATTGAGTCCAAAAGTGCCCATCACACTGGCGGCATTACCCCGTTGAATCTAATAATCGAAATTATTTTAGGATAATCTGGATAGTAATTCTCATAACGGGTCTGGTATGTTCCGTTTCCCTGGTTACTATGACATTTACGAAGTACTACAGGGCTCCGCTGGTGACCACACAGATGCCCGAAGGTGTCTCTGTCAACAAGATAATATTCCCAGCCATTGGTATCTGTTCGAATAACAGGATCAGCAAACGAGCTGTCACTGAGCTGGCTAAGAGATTGTAAGACTTTTTTTTTACTTCTATAGCAGGTAGAGTTGGATATCTATACTAATACTTACTATGCACAAGCTATGCAATGAATAAATAGGCTTTAAAACTACAGACCCGAACCTTCGAGAAGTAAATTAAACTACTTTTGATCCCTGAATTCAGAAAATATTGAAAGGAGTTGCATCCCCTCCCCGATTTGGACAAAAACTAAAATGCCATTATTCGATTTTTGAAAAATTTATTACTCTAGCCAGGAATTGAACCTTGTCTTTTGCAAAAAAATAGAAACACCCTATATTATTGTACCTACCGATCGATAGTGTTGCTGATAGAGATCAAATCCTGAAAACAATAGTAGATTGTTAGACAATGGCTGAATGTCAAGCATTTCACCAGAGATTATTTCTGGCGCTCGAACGAAGTGAGAGCACCAATATATAATTCGAGAGTGATAAATGGTTGACATTCAGCCCTTTTCTAACTATCTACTATTGTTTTCAGGATTTGATCTCTACTGTAAGGAAATTAAAATACTACATGCACGGGTATATTGAGAATCAGTTAAAATATGAACTCCTCGGAGTAATGCATCACGCGCCGCGCTACTCCTGTCGAGACCTGTACCCCTAACTTTAGTTGGTATTCTGGGCTCGCTGCCTAAATATGATTAAGATTTATATCTCTTGATTATAAGTAAAAAACTAATTATTTGTGTATGTTACAATTTGTTCTAAATTGTATAGCAAGGTATTATTTGGCTATTGATATAAGACGCATAATGGATTTGTAGGGTCCTAGAAGAAAGAAATAGAAATTATACAGAAACCCAGATGTTGTCACTTCTTTACGGATTGGGTCAATTGTATGATATGCAACTAATGGACGAAGATGCAATAGTACCGCTGTTGGAGCTCCATAGGGCTTTGGGACAATATGATGTTCACGAACTGATGAAAAACGTAAGATAAGTAAAAGTGTCTTACCTTATTTATTTCAGTAGCCTAAAACTACGAAGTTCTAACTCCCTAAATATTATTGTCTATAATGTAGGGATTGTGTTTTTGAAATTCGGATTATCGAGGCTTTAAGAACTACTTTATTTTCAGCTGACACCGCGTTGTGAAGACCTTTTAGTACGATGTGTGTGGAACACGAAACTTCAACACTGTCTGGAACTTTTTGACTTCCGCCTCACTTCCAACGGTTATTGTTGCACGTTTAACTATTTGCGTTTGTCTGACATGAGCTTTAGAGAGTAAGTTAATAAATAAGATACCTTTAATTTATATTTGAAGAAATATTCATAATCTAGACTCTAGAGAATAATACGACTAGTTGGCCCTCAAATAGATACCTAATCTACTAGTTACTGATTCTCCGCGCACTGATAAGTCGCGGTGGGCGGAGCTTTATCAGGACACTTATAAAAGCCTTGCGTAGGGTACACTAGATAGAGAATCTTTAGCTCATAGCACTTTATATCGCTGTCTGTTTATGTTTTAGCTTAAAAACTCTTCGACCAGTTTCGGACTTCTACAATTTTGGTAACAAATCGACGTTTGATTTTGATCAAGGACTACTAGTGCTACTTCGATTGAATGAAACCGATGATTTCTTTTACAACATACCTTTAGAAGGAGCTCAGGTACGTAAACATGATAATAGGAAGCTTTACTAAACCTTGTATGAAATGTACTTATACCTAATACGTATAATTATGCAACTGAATTATATATATTTTTATTATTTTAGTTGCAGTTTTCAGACGCTTACGATTTTCCCGACTCTCCGAGTGGAAGCTTTTCGATGCAGATTATTAGCCCTAGTATGCAAGTTAGTATTTAGTTAGAATAGGTACCTACTAATTAGGACAACATAGATGTTTTTTTTGTCATTGATAGGAACCTACTTACTTTAAATAGGTACTTCAACTGACCAATGTCACAGCTTGAACAAGTTGAACATTCTTTTGTTTAATGAATCGTTAACAAAGGGTTTTCAGAACAATGAATTTCATACGTGTCTGGCTGAGTAAACAATGTGTAAACATGTGTTTTAGAAGCTCAATCAATGTACCGACGGTACGCCTACGCTTCCATCCATACACTTAGGTGCTATTCATTTCGTTAAAGTTATTTAAGGGGTATATACGAGCTAAATTAAAAATCCCTGTCGGATTCATAAAAAAATGTTGCTTATTTTCTAGCGCAATGTTTTAAAATATTTTTGATAAAACCGTTTGTAAATGACATTGTTTCCGACGTTTTGATGTAGAATTTAAAAAAAAATGTCGAGAAGTCTTAGCAAAACTCAGGAAAAAAATCATTTTTTTGACTAAAATTTGCTAAGCCTTCGAAACAATGAGAAGTTTGTGTCGTGATAGGTACTACACTAACTAAAATGTAGTAAACAATGTCATTTACAGCGCTTTTATTGAAAATATTCTAAAACACTGCGTCAGAAAATAGTCAACAATTTTTAATGAATCCGACAGGGATTCAGTTTAGCCCCTTAAACTAAATTTTTAAAACAGTCGGGCTGGGTCATATACTCAAAGAACCTTTGGGAAAAAGGACCCAATTTAAGAGGTCTATTTCTGGAAATCGAGCCCGTACTCAAAAAAATTAGGCGCTTATGTACCTACATTATTATACAAATGGAAATGATATAGAAATAACTATACCCTTTAAGACCTTTTTAGGCAAGAATTTTATCCCTGATTTGCTGTGTCCCGTGGTTTCACACCTGCCGTAAGTTCCAATCCCGTGGTAATTTTGAAAAATCAATATAATAAACATCAGCTCTGTACTATCAGTGGCTAAGGCTGTGCGTTGATTTATTATTTATTAGTCACTCAGGACACAGCATTTAATACCTACTTGCCTACTTCATTATCATTAAGATATTATGTCTTCTGTTTTCGCGATATTGGAGTGAAATTAAGCTTATTTTTTAGGTTTAAATACTATTTATATAATGCTAATAATAATATAAACAACATTACATTAAGACAGGCTCTGTGAATGTAACCTGTTGCTAAAGGCATTTTGCTAGTAAGGCACCTACATTTTAACAGTTACCAATGTTTGCCGTGAATGACGTGATACGGCAATTTTAAATGAGATTTGTTGCCAACAAGTAAGAGTTACTTAATCAGTTAGCGGAAAAATGAGTTTAATCTTAAATATCTATTGTTACAGACGACAGTGTTGGTATCCGCAAGCTTCACTAAAGCATCTAGAGACATCCAACACGTAGCCATAAAGCTTAGGAAATGCAGATTCTATGACGAATCGGATTACCTCCCCTATTACACCTACAGCGACTGTCTCCTCAAATGCAGAATGGAATTTTTGTTAGAGAAATGCAATTGCACACCCTTTAATATGCTGAAGTATCCTACATCGAAAACTTGTGACATGAGCGACGTTGCGTGTCTACGAGCTTATTACGGTACGTGTAGTTTACGCCGAGGTATAAACTACTAGGTAAAACACTGCTGGTTCAAAGAAGCAGCAGAATACTTTGTTTAGCTTAGCGCTTTAATAGTGGAAATACGCCGAGGCGCCAACTATATAAGGTGGATAGTGGCTATACCACAGGGCTATACCAGGGAGCAATAATATTCCTCCGTGGGCTATACCTACACAACAATATTAAACTATAGGTACCTAAGTACTAAAATATTAAACCGCAATTGCTTTTTCATATACCTACAGATTACGCCAATTGCTACAATATTCGTACCTCCTCCTACTTAGAGTTTTTTGTTTTGTACAGTTTTGGAAATTATAAGTACCTATCTACAAACTTACTACTATAATATGTTTTCAAAAAGGTTAAAATTCTAACTCTAAGGATACGGCCGCATAGGCAGGAGGCTTAATTGCTTAGCCTTAGCGCCTGGAGAATAGTGAGTCGCCTTGCGAGTCAAATAGCGGTCAGCGCGCTTCGAATTTTAACCTTTTTGCTCTCAAATTGTCCGCATAGCTCAATCGATCACAGTTCGTCCAGACGTGGTTCAGATTCCACCTGAGCTGGAGCTGGATTCGGTGGATGGTGGAATCTTCTGCCCGATGTGCACTTCCACCTGCTCTAAGACAACTTACAAATACGATTTCAGCAACGTCATCCTATACCCGGAGTACCTGAACGCTGTTCCTGATGATGATAGGGATGAGTGGCTGTGAGTTTTTTGTTATAAACTAACTGTAACTTCGTTCGACGAAACTAGCTAGTTATTAATCGGAGATAAGGTTCAATTTTTTTATTTAATCGCTCGTCCCGTATCTTCGTATCGTAAGATGCTTTTTATTCTCCTTACAAAAAAGCTCGACCCCACCACTAGCATAAATCATCCTCAATAATGTTCAGAGCACTTTTTTTGTGTTGATTACTACTGATATTATAAAGATGATGGTTTGTTGGTGTTTGTTGCTCTTTTAGGCAAAAATGGGTTTACCTATAACCCACATTGCAAAACAACTCAGAAAATAGATAGCTGGAGACCTAGAGAAACACATAGAAATTGATTTCAATACATTATGTAATATCTCAATGCACATAAGATACCTACCGCGAAGCTATCATGTAGAAAAGTTTGGAAACAAGAAATCCGAAATTATGCGAGTAGGTAAAGTTAGTAGATATTGATAGTCATTAGCACTTTCAATAGCTTTAATAAACAATAAATTAATTACAAAAAAGCTTAGGTAGCGAGTAGACTTCAGAATCGGTCTTATTATACAATAACCACGGTGACCGTTCTAGCGTCGAATTTCGAAGGTCCGAAATGCGCAGTTGTTGATCGGCCCCTCATTTCTAAACGCAGCCTTCTCTATCTTCGACTTCGGACTCCCAACTTTTTGCAGCCAGCCCTTCATATCCTCAATAGCTCCCTGAGGCCCTTGTAATTGACCGATCGCAGTGCCTTGAGCAGTATTCATAACCCATCCTTTAAGACCTAGTTCGGTCGCCCTCCTTTGAGTATGTTTTCTGAAGAATACCCCTTGAACTTTGCCGAAAACTTCGAAGTCGGTCGTTGATAAAACAGTTTTTTTTGGGACAGTAGCCATTGTAAAATACTTATAAAACTTCAGTCTAGATGTTTTGTAATTAATCAGTAGATTTACTTGAAAAATTGATAATAATTACATTGTTGTTGACGTTTAACCGGCATTGATTAGCTTGAACTGTTTGTTTGTGACGGTTGTTCGGGAAACCGACACGGTAGTAAAAAACTTGTGTTGTTGTACCACAGAGGTTATTGTTATTATGTTTAGTAAGGGGATAACCATGGATATGCAGTCAGTTGTAGGTATTGCGGGCGTCCGTCTATTCATGCAATTTTAGAAATGAAATATTGTAGGTACCTAACTATCGTAGGTTGGTTGAGACATGGTAGTGATAGGAAAGCCCCGAGGCTGTTATAACTGGATGTAACTGGATGGAACTATAGTTTTGAACTTATGATAGATGGATGTGAAAATCAAATTATATAATTGTTAAGACTAATAATAATTTCCATGAACTGTTCTGCTTTGTAGCCAAAGAGAATATAACCACTATACGTTTTGTAGCTGAAACGGTAGATAGCTACGTCAATAGAGCCTTTATTTCATAGCGTACAGCATTGTTCTAAACTTCATCGAAGCATTTGTAGCTGTAGAAACAATGTTACAAACGTTTCACTAGATAGAAACTTGCTGTTGTTACAGGAAAGGAGCCAATTTTACGGGAGCTTCCATCCTTCACGTAAAATATGGGAGGGAGGTAGCCGATAATTACGAGCAGAATGTTATTATGAAATGGTTTGATTTGATAAGTAAGTACCTTTAATATATTTGGAGATAGTTGATATAGCATTTTGTAGGTAAACAAGGTTTAATCTGATCTACATAGGTATTATAAATGTGCTATAAGTACCTACTACTATAATAATAATATTATGTAACCTGATATAATGTCTTATGCCAATAGGCCAACATCAAGGTACACATACCTATTTATAATATTACATAACATTGGTTGGGCTGTGGCGCGTATCGTAGCTAGCTATAGGTAGGTAACTACTTCACAGTCAAAGGAAATGTTATCTGCTTTACCTTGACGTAAGACTTAACGCAAAACCCTCGCAATATATTGCGAATATATATATCTAATCAAACAGGCATCTAAATGCTAAATTAATTAAATAAACTAAATAAGTTTATAAATAAATGCTAAGTTATTATAATATAAAACAGGTTTTATTAAATTTGTTAAAAATATCTTCGTTGTTTGGTGGTTATGAAAGGTTATTGATTTGATTAGTTATCTAATGAGGTGTAATTAGGACTAGCTGCGCCCCGCGGTTTAACCCGCGTAAGTCCCGTTCCCGCGGGAATATCGGGATAAAAAGTAGCCTATGTGTTAATCCAGGTCCCCAGCTACCTATATTCCAAGTTCCATCGCAATCGCTTCAGTAGTTTTTGCATGAAAGAGTAACAACCTCACATACATACAAACTTTCGCGTTTATAATATTAGTAAGAAAGATGTTGATGGATTTGACGTAATACCAATAAAAAGACAGAGTGTTGGAAGATCAAAAATTACTCGGTGGACCGACCATATTTTTGACTTTTGTTTTTGACGCGTTAGTGGAAGTCGTCTTGAATTTTCATTTTTACAAAACATTGTTTTATTGCGTTTAAATTGTATAATTTCGGCGGCAAGTTACCAATTTAGTTGCGCGAAGTTCAACGAGTTAAGTGAAAATAAAAATACCAGTGCCAAACACGAAATTAGCACGTTACAAACAATTGTTCCATAGGGTTGGAGAAAAATCGTCGCCATTTTTTCTACGCATTGAAAATTATTTCAAACGATTACAGTATAATAGTGGTAGTTCACTATTCGTACGAGAAATTGGCTAAATTGTCCTATATTGCTGACAGTTGCCATAACTAAGAAAAAGAAAGAAAAAGAAGACCATATTTTGGCGGTCGCGAGGAGTCGTTGGATGGAGGTGGCTCGCGATCGCTATTTATGGCATCTTGTGAGGCCTATGTTCAGCAGTAGACGGATAAATTAAAGACTGTGTAACAGCAGACCATGTGACCCTTAGTTATTTAATTAAATGAAATGGTCAAATTAAACTAATTTGACCATGTCTGCTCCATAGCACCTACCTTAATCATTAAATATTTCTATTGTCCCAGGTAACATTGGTTCGACGTGCGGTTTCGTGACCGGCTTTAGTTTCGTATCAGTACTTGAATTCATATACTTCTTCACTGTAAAGTTTATAAGAGAAGTGAATAAAAAACGCAGAGACAAAATTCACTCCGAAACTCCTGCTGCGGGTGCTGTCAATGATTCTGGTCTAGAAGCTAGATATAGACCGATATACTGGAATGAATTGACTCAGTCTACGCAGTTTGCTAACCGGGTTAAATTTTAGTCTTACCGAAGCACCACCTAGCGATAAACAATCTAAGGTTTCATCCGCATAAGCAGGCGCCTAGCTTAGCGCCTAGTTGGTTGCTTGCGTTCTGGCTAGATAATAGCTAAGCGCCAAGCGCTCAGTACGGCCGGTCGCAAACTTTCTAGACCGTTCGTTTTAGTTAGGTTAGGTTAGAGCGTTCGTTTTAGTTAGGTGACTCGCTAGACTTTTATAGGCAATAAGCAAGCCTCCTGCGTATGCGGACATAGCCTAAAGGCTAATTTCTACTAAAAACATTTTCAATTCCTAGTACCTAATTGTTAGTCGTAGTTGTGAAATGATCGGTTATTTGTTGTGTTTCTATGTGATATTCAGATTTGATAAGAGTAGCTTTATGTATTAAAATACCATTAGGACTAATTGCTCCAATCAAACACTTGTGCAATTCACACGCATGATTGTGATCGAATGGTAGTAATATTATTTATAAAGGTACCTATCTAGTATATTCAGGGTAGGTATTGTCTTACTTTGGTTTAATTTTTTCATTGTGGATGATTATGAAATAAATTATTCATTTCAAATATAACTGAAGTTTCATTTTGGGCGTAATATTGAAGCTGAACGGACGGAAGTAAACAAAAAATGAATAAAACAAAAGAATCTCTCAAAAGATACTTCGAAATATGGTGGAATGGTATAAAGAGTTTACCGAATACTACTTCTTTGCATGGTTTTAGATTTATAGGTGATTCGAAACGACATTGGACAGAAAGGTAGGCATAGATGACTCTCGTTTACTCTATCAATAAAAAAACTGAACAGATCTGTTCTAAAGTGTTTAAGTTGCCATAAAAAAGTTAAATAATTCTTAGCATATACGGCCTTACATCAAACCACCATCAAACCCACGTCTTTTAGGTTATCCATATACCGCCGCCGGCCGATACTGCTAAAAAACGTAAAGAAGTATTTTTCTATTGTAAAATGTTAATTTTTCAGAATATTCTGGTCAGTATTCGTGGCTCTATCGTGGTATGGTTCAATAATGCTGATCGCAGCACAGTATGACGCTTTTCAAAACAATCCTATATCTTTTGTAGTCGAGACGACTTACAAAGATTGGAACACGCAATTTCCGTCGGTTGTAATCTGTGAAACAGACAACACAAAGCGTATCGAAGAACTCTCTGATGGGTGAGCATAATAAATAACTAATAAGTAAACATTTCTTTTTTAATCAACCAAATTAATTAAAAATGCCGTTGGTGAAATTAGAATCCCAAAGTTTGTACGGAAAGTTTGACCCGTTCGCGTTGGTCTGTTTTCTTACAGTTTATGGGGTGAAGACCACGATTTCAACATGGAGGAGGTTTTCAAAGAAATAGCTTATTTCAAAGGGATTACCTACTACACCTCAGAGTTTTGTAACTTGGAAAATCCACTGCCTGTGTGTTTTAAATCCAATCTTACATACTACGCTGACTTAGTAAGTAAGAATCACCTAGGTACCTTTTCATTTCTTATTGTTGTAATGCGTTTGAAGGTGATCTGTTCACTTAATTGTTTAGGTGTTTGCTTTTAGGTGAGAAGCACTTGTGAAGAAACTTTAGCAAATTGTTCTTGGAATGGGGTAAATTTTGACTGTTGTGAGTATTTTAGACCAATGGATACTGAGCTCGGTACCTGCTTTGCCATTAATACTATACAAGGAAGGTAACTATTTATATTTATTTATTTCTATTTTTCATACATTTCAATTATTATACTCAATAAATACTTTTTTTATATAGGTACTTAAGTACAGCTACGCTATAATTAATCTAAGATATTGACATGCGCCTTGTTTGCAGAGACAAAAACTACGAGATCGGTTAGCGATTAGGTACATTTTTTTGAATTTGAGTATAGAGATAAGAGAAGTATATTTGGAAGAAGCTACCGATTAAGGATGTTGTTTTCATAACTTCAGTTTCTTTTTCCAGGGAAGCAAAACCACCAAAGCTCCAAATGATAAGCAATAGAACTACGGGCCCTGGGATGTTGAAGTTCAACGCACTAGTGACTGGTAACATTTACGTTTTAAATGAGGAAGGAGTCCCGTCTCTTACTACCATCGGCTCCGATGTGCTGATTGTTGGACCAGAACTTTACTACAAGTACTTAAATCATTTTTTTTCAATTTTATGTAACAACTAGCTGGACTTTCGGGTTTTACCCGAGCAAGTCCAGTTCCCGCGGGAATATCGGGAAAAAAAGTAGCCTTTGTTCTTCTCCATGATCCCATATATCTCTATATCAAAATTCATCAAAATCGTTTCAGCGGTTTAGACGTGAAAGCGAAACAGACAGACAGTTATTTTCGCATTTATATTATTAGTAAGGATTTCAAAGATAAAGAGTTCATTTACCTATATAGTAGGTAGGCATTTTTCGTAGGGCCTGCCTGTCTTTTGTGTAGGCAGGTCAACTGAATTTAAGCAACACTCTGACAATGAGTAGGTTTGATGCGTATAACAAGTTAATGTATGGTAATAGGAGAATAAGATAATAAATAATACAGAAGAAGCGCAATTATGGTAACAAATACTGAACTTATAGGGCAAATAGGATTGCATCAGACCGACAGAGTTCACCGCGCAATTCTTTAACTATCTCAATTTTGAATTGGTTTAAAATGCATGTGGGTAGTTAAATGCAATCAAATTGCTTGATGACGAACGAAACCCATATGCATGGAGGAAAGTTGTAACCCAAATGACTTGATTACAGACGTCATTTAACAATACGAAACATTGAGAACGACGTAGGAGCACGTATGATATCACCACACAAGCGCAAATGTCGCTACATAGACGAGAACTTTCTGGATGTCTACAGGCACTACTCCTATACTGCCTGTACTGTGCAATGTAGAAGAGAGGCGCAACTGAAACTCTGTAACTGTTCCAACTACTTCATACCACATGTGCCCGAACATCAAAAGTGTAATATCAGTGGCATTATTTGTTTGAACAATAATCGTAACCTACTTTCGGTAAGTGATGTTGTGTTTAAATTTTGTCTAAACAATTTAAATCTGAACACAAATAAGGGTTCAGACAGGGAATTGATCCTAGTCTGTTTTATTAGCTAGTGATAATTGTTGGGTTTAAATTTGTTACTAGCGTTAGACTTATTGACAAGCGTTCTATTTTCGCGTACCAAGCGCCACGCATCCACCTTTCTTAAACGTACTGCTTCGAAGTGAAACTCACTGCTTGGCTCGATATTTTCCCGTAATTAGAACCTTGGAGTCTTTAAGTCTAGAAAGAATAGAATTCTACTAAGCATGTTACACTGTCGACCTCATCGTCGGCGTCGCTTCCTATCAGGTGAGATGTGATCAAATGCAAGCTTACCTCTCATTTAAAAAAAAACAATCTTCAATCAAAATTCCTAATTCTGCTTATTTTTGCACCAACAACGTAAATTAGATGGTTTCAAGTATTACGCGAACTCTTTTAAATAAGATGTGTAAAAAGTGAGAAATGTAGGAACAAAAGAATATACCGAAACAGTGATATGATAAAGGGAATTTAATTCTAGGTTCTCAAAGCTCCCTGGTCAACCCATACTGGTCTCTACTGCAATTGCCTGCCTTCCTGCACAGAAGCTGAGATATCAATAGTGAAGGACTTCAAGATAGTCACGACGGAAACCTACGCTACAGTCGAAATTGCACTCGCTGTGCCAAGCGAGAGATACCGCAGAAATGTGGTGCGCGGAGTGTTAGATTTAGTTGGTGAGCTTATAAAAGTCCTATTATATTAGAACCAAACTACGTATTGAACTTATTTTCCGGTTTTAATCGCGTTGTTTTTAATAAAAACCGGAAAATGACATATTTTAATACTATAGAGTAGGTACCTATATAAAATCGTTAACATAGCCGTCGTTTCTCATCAGGTGAGGTGAAGTCAAATGCAAGTCCATCACATTAAATTTTATTTATTTATAATGCGAAGGCTTGCCTTTTTGTTGCAGTGTCCACTGGAGGAACCGGGGGTCTTTTCCTCGGAGCAAGTCTTCTGAGCTTCGTGGAACTTGTTTACATTCTTCTAATCCGTCCATTCTGTGACATCTACAACCAACGCGACGACGACCCTTGGCATAGAAAGTTTGGAGCTCGTAGTATTTATGTTTCAAAATTTGCTCGGAATTGGGATAGGACTTATTTTGAAGCTAAACCTGTTAATTTTAGAAAATAAGGTTTTGTGTTGTACCATTTGATAAAAGAGGATAGTTAATAAATACTTTCCATTTATTTCTCTTGATGATTTTATTCATAAGACAAAGTAAGATTTCCTACAAGCAATATCTATCACAAATCTCTTCAAAGATCTCTATCAGCTTAACTCTGTAATCTTTATTAGTTTCCATCATTTTCATTATAAATCCTGCCTTGTTTTTATTAAGTATTTCGTGAAACTGTTCCGTATCAGTGAATATCCTCGTCGTTTCCTCATCATTGATCCAAAATTGGGGCATTAAACATGCACATATTACAAGCCCCCATTTCCTTTGCTCATTAGCAGACTCATAAAAATCTTTTCTACCAACTATGTCAGGATTAACTCCATTGTCACTTAACATGTTATGCAGTTCTTGAAGGTAAAAGTTTAAAAATATGTTTAAGTTGTTCTCTCGAAACGTAGGGTCTACATTACAACATAAGAGAAGCATCACATCACCGGCTGGAGGCATGTATTTGGCCGCTTGGAAGTCAACTAACAAGCAATCATCAGGTTCGCCATCAGCACCGTAGTGAAACATCAAGTTGTTATTCCACAGATCCCTGTGGCAAATCACACTTCTATATCCATCGGTGGGGTCTGCTAGATCTAAAGCCGATAGCCATATATCTTTAAATCGACTTTCAATTATTTTTATTTGATCATTATTGTATTTGGTATACATCTTGAGAGCTTTGAAGGCTCCCTCCATGCACAGATTGTACCAGTTATCTGATTTCACATAACCAGCATGCCCCAAATGTTTCCCGAAATCTTCAGTCAAAGTGTAGTTACGACCTAACTCTGAACTCTTCTTTTCTTCGAAAATTAAAGAGGAAGCGTGAAATCTTGCTAACGTTTTCAAAGCCTCTAACGCGTGTGCCATGTCAAACCTTAGAAATTTATTTCTAAGTTTGTAATGTTGAGCATTTGTGTCTTCAAACACCATGGCATTGTTTAATCTTGTTATGAAGCCAGGACTCCATGGTCTCAAACCTAAAAAGAAAAATAAACACACGGTATAATTTTGTTTTCCTTTTCAAAAATAAGTATCTAGAACAAATTATAAATTAATAGAGCAATATAAGTAGATATTATGCATTTGAAATAAAACTCATTTTACGGTTTTAATCGCGTTGTTTTTATTGTCAGCATTGTTGCGATGCCGATTCGGCGTTTTGGTTTCGTAAACGGGGCGGAGTCTGGAATAAGCTCTAAATCGTCCTCGTCGTTTTATTTCAATACAAAGCGAAAACAAAAGAAATATATTATATTATGCATTTGCTTATAAATGATAACATACCTTCAACATAAATAATGTTCTTGATAACTTCATAGAAAAAACATTCCTTCTCAAACAAATCGAGTTCCTGAACAATTTTTTCCTTGGCCTCATTCGTAACCGATATCGCTTTGATGAAGTAACGTAACACTCTTTTACTTGGAGCCAAGGGAACTTTTAGTTTCCAGTAGTCACAAAGGAATCCAAGCATTTTATCACTAGCATTGCTTATACTGTATTCTTCGATCGATTCGCCATTGCTTCTTTTATCTTTAGATACAATTAAATCGACATGTTTTTCCGTTACGTATGATTTATAGCCATTGGTTTCTGGACAACTCATTTTAAGGAAACGCTTTGTATCTTAACTAAACTTCAAACAGAAATGATCCTAGTCGTCGTCGTTAGTTGAACATAATATTTATAATTGTTGGTATGTACGAAGTTATCATTTTTTAAGCCTAAAAACAAACATACATCGGTGGTAGGCAATCATTGCATTAGTTAACTAAGTGTAATGTTTAACTGCGCTATCAGAAATGATAATAACGTACGGTTATATACAAATATACTATCTATTTATGTTTGTCACATTTTCTTTTAGCATATGTAGGGATAGGAATTATCTGGGTGTAACTAGACATGATAGCAAACTTTGTTGCTGTAGGGTTTAGACATAAACTTTTTAAATTCACACGATTTCTTAACATATTTACATTTTACCGGGTCTTAATCGCGTACTATTTTTATTTTCTTACCTGGACGTTTCGATCATGTTACAATGAGACCAAGATCATTGTAACATGATCGAAACGTCGAGGTAAGAAAATAAAAATAGTACGCGATTAAGACCCGGTAAAATCTAAATGGGTTTAGACATATTTTCGTTCATAATTAAAAAGGTAGGTACGTTGTTTTATTTATTTTATTTACAGTATTATACTCATCAAACACGTTCATGAGTTTTTCCTCATCACTGTAGTCGAATCTAGCTGTATCAATAAAATACTTAGAAGTATCCTCGTCACTAATCCAAGTAAAGGAATTAAACAAGCCTATATCACATATCATGGTACCCCATTTTCTTTGTTCCTTTGCAGATTCGAAAAGTTTGCCTTATTTTATTTTCTCGCGCTATACCTAAGGATGATAAAACTTGGAATATAGTAGGTAGCTGGACAGCTGCTTTTAATATTTTTTTATTGTTTTACTTTTATCCAAATCTGACAAAATGGTTTTGATCTAAAAATGCTAGTTTCTGTTGATTAGAAGGCAGTGTAAATTCTTTTTTTTTTATTTGCATTACTCACACTTTCGTTCAGATATAAAAAAGACCTTCCAAATAGCTCTCATCAGCCAATCAACCTCGTCGGGTAGTTAAAGGTCCAAAAAGCCAATAACGAGATGTCCGTCTGTTACCTCTGTACTTAGGTATAGTTTGTGTCCCTATCTAGGTATTCTAGGTCAAAGACGTTTTGGCAGCATTTTGACGGCCTACTTTTGTATTGTCATTTTTTTAAAGGAATTACCATTGTAATAAAAAGCGCTAGGTACTAGGTAAACGGATAATAACCATGTCTTCATTTAGTTTAAGACTACTATTCGTACGAAACTCGTTGGAACTCTACGGGCAAATGGGCAGAGCCAGAGGTATAACAGGTCTTTATCACCAGTATTATGACCGTAATTGGAATATACAATTGACGAAAATTCAATGAAGCCTAAATATTTCTCTTACGGAAATAATATTTGCCCGGGCTCGCGTTAACACTAATGAAGGTCATCTTCTTGAGATAGGGCACGCGGAACCGATATCCGATGAAGCTGTGAGAACATCCGCTAGGAATTCGGATCGGACTCATTTTAGGTTTCAACCAATTTATGTTAGAATATAGGGTTTTGTGTTCGATATGATCATAGAGAATAGTTAATAAATGCTTTCTATTTAATACTTTTAATGTTTTTATTTATAAGATAAAATAAGACCTACAAACAATATCTATCAGAAATTTCTTCAAAAATCTCAATCAGCTTCATTCTGTATTCTTTATTAGCTTCCATCATTTTTAGTATAAAACTTGCCTTATCTCCAAGGATTTCCGTAAACTGTTCCGTGTCACTAAAGATTCTTGTCATTTCCTCATCATTGATCCAAAATTGGGGCATCAAACATGCACAAATTACAAGCCCCCATTTTCTTTGCTCATTAGCAGACTCATAAAAATCTTTGCTATTAACTATGTCAGGATTAACTCCATTGTCACTCAAATTCTTATGCAGTTCTTGAAGGTAACAGTTTAAAAAGATGGTTAGGTTATTCTCTCGGAAAGTAGGGTCTACGTTACAACATAATAGAAGCATAACATCACCGGCTGGAGGCATGTATTTAGCCATTTGGAAGTCAATTAACAAGCAATCATCAGGTTCGCCATCAGCACCGTAGTGAAACATCAAGTTGTTATTCCACAGATCCCTGTGGCAAATCACACTTCTATATCCATCGGTGGGGTCTGCTAGATCTAAAGCTGATAGCCATACATCTTTTAATTGGCTTTGGATTATTTTGATCTGATCATTATTGTATTTGGAATATTTTTTGAGAGCTTTTAAGGCTCCTTCCATGCATAGATTGAACCAATCGTTTGATTTTAAATAAGACACATGCCCCAAATGTTTCTTGAAATCGTCATTCAAAGAGTAGTTCCGACCTAACTCTGAACTCTTCTTTTCTTCGAATATTATAGAGGTAGCGTGAAATCTTGCTAACGTTTTTAAGGCCTCTAACAGGTGTGCCATGTCAAACCTTAGGAATTTATCCCTAAGTTTGTATTGTTGGGCATTTGCGTCTTCAAACACCATGGCATTGTTGAATCTCGTAATGAAGACAGGACTCCATGGTCTCAAACCTAATAAGCAAATTAAACACAACGTATCATAATTGCATTCATTTTTAACCCCCGACGGAAAAAGAGTTTGATGTGTCTGTCTGTCTGAGGCATCATAGCTCCTGAACGGATAAAGCGATATTGATGTAGTTTTTCTGTTTGAAAGGTAACCTAATCGAGCGTGAAAAACTGAATGTTTCCAAATATACCCGAGTGAAAGATCGTGTTACGTGCATTATAAAATTGATTCTATGATAGTATTAAGCAGCTCTTACAAAAAGTGTGTAATAAAAAATAAAAATTTAATAAACCACCGACTTAAAAATTGTAGGCATCAAGGTAAAACAAAACCAAACTTTAAAACAAAACCAAACTTTAAAAAGGTAAAAATAATTGGGCCGGAAAGGTACTTATAAGCCGAAGGCAAATTTCATGTCTTTGAGTAGGTATGTGGTACCTAAAGTTGTCGCGTTGGGGAACGTGAGAACATTAGGTGGGTACTATAAGAAAGTTTAGGTTAACATCAACTTCTATGACCCAACATTCCCGCGTCCACCGACTGGACTGGATTGAATCACGAGTGAAGCGAGTGGTTCAAATATTTAATCTTGAGTGAAGCGTAGGTTTCAGTTAGTCATTTAAGTCTATTATTACTTACTTGGGAGTTTTGGAGGCAACGCGTTAAAAGATATGTGTTGCTATATTTCCATTTTCATGAGCCTAGTTTAAATGCGTGTTGTTTAATTTTGGGCACGTGTACAAATGTTATAAAATAAAAGTAGTCTAAGTCTATTATTACTTACTTGGGAGTTTTGGAGGAAACGCGTTAAAAAATATGTGTTGCTATATTTTCATTTTCATGAGCCTAGTTTAAATGCGTGTTGTTTAATTTCGGGCAGGTGTACAAGTGTAATAAAATAAAAGTAAAAACCGTTACAAAACATGAACTTAAGCGTTGTCTCCAAAGCTCACGTGAACCGTCATTGTAAATAATTAATAAATAAATAATAAAAATACTATTTTGAAAATACTATTTTAAAAATGTAAATTACTTGCAATAAATATTAGTTAATTTTTAGCAAAAGCTACTTTTCATACGGCCATATTCAGATCATAAACGATAAGAAATAAATAGTAGATTGTTATACAAGGGCTGAAATGCGTGACATTCACCCGAGTTAAACACTCTACTTTTCATTTCGACTGTGAGGAAATTAAAATACTACTCGCACATTTAATAAAACAGGTATATTGAAAATCAATTAAAACATCAAGTAAATTTAGAACAATTTGTAAAATCCAAATTCAATTGATTTTAATACCTAGATTAAAATATACACTTACTGCCAATATTAGAAATTTTTCGAAAAACTTATCTATTGGCCTCTACTCTTCTATTCTGCCACTCGCTATCATGCTATGATTGCTTACTACTTTTTTTTTCTCGTGTCGGCTTGGCCGCTTAGATTAGATGAACGTCGTCATGACCAACTCGATTATACTATTGTATAGTATAATCGAGTTGGTCATGACGAGCGACGAAGCAATCATAGCATGATAGCGAGTGGCAGAATAGAAGAGTAGAGGTGATTCAATTATCATAGCCAAATGAAAAAAAATAAGGCGTTTTTTAATTTCAGACTATAATCTGATGTTTTTGTTCCTTGTATTTCACAATTTGTCTTTAGAAGGAAATGTCAAATGGTTGCATTAATTTAAAAAATACCCATGAAAGTTAAACTTTCCGAACTGGTGAGATGAAAAAGAAATAAGCCGACTTGCGTCATAGAAAGGTTTCGATTTTTGAAATCTGTTTCCGTGCTAGCGCGGAAAATCCACTATTGGACGCAGATTTCTTACGATACAGAGAATCTTTCCGAGGTTTTGAGGTAAAAATTATATTTGTTAATGATAAATGACATACCTTTAACGTAAATATTGTTCTTGATTACTTCATAGAAAAAACATTCCTTCTCAAACAAATCGAGTTCCTTAACAAGTTTTTCCTTAGCCTCATTCGTAATTGATATCGCTTTGATGAAGTAATGTAACACCCTTTTACTCGGAGTCAACAGAACTTTTAGTTTCCAATAGTCACAAAGGAATCCTAGCATATTAACACTAGCATTGTTTATACTGTATTCTTCGATCGATTCGCCATCGTTTCTTCTATCTTTAGATACAATTAAATCGACATGTTTTTCCGTTACATATGATTTATAGCCACTGGCACTGGTTTCTGGACTAGTCATTTTAAGGACACGCTTTGTATCTGAACCAAACTTCAAATATAAATGATTCTAGATGTCGTCGTAGACATTTATAATTGTTGATACGAAGCATTTACGAAATTATCATTTTTTTAAGTCCAAAAACAAACACACATCGCATTATCGGATCGACGGCCTCTGGCGCGTCGGGCGAAGAAGGTTCGACTGCAATGCAGAAGGTTGCGGGTTCGATTCCACCCAGGTGCAAGTATTTATGCTTAAGGCAGCGATAGATGATAATTATCGGTCCTTGTCCGATTGCATATAAATGAGCGCGATGGAATTGCGTGAAAAAATCTACAATTTCTCGTAAAATCAATCATTAACGAAGATTAAAATAATATTTTTATAAAATGCGATGAAGATGTTCTAGGTATTGTATTTTCTAATATTATGTCTATAAGAAAATATAGCGGTTAAGGATTTAGAGGAAAAATTGATTTATTTTGTAAAACAGGGGTAACTTTGCCTGTATAATAGTGGTATTTAAGTTATTTTTTATTGTATTTGAAATGAAGGGGACACTTCTTGTATCATGTACCTACATGTACATCAACATAATACATTGTTTAATCTATTTGATACCGGTTATGAAGAAAACTATTCAATCGGAAGAGATTTCACATAAATATTAGTTTCTGGTCTGGGTGTTTTCTGTGTAGGTAGGATCATAAGACTATGCACCCATAGTACAAGCCTAGTGCTTAGTTTGGGGCTACATTGCGCTGTGTGTAATGTAATGTCGTACAATATTTATTTATTTATTCTCGCTTTAGTGCATTGCATTAATTAAGTTTTATTATGCTGTCGGTTTTTTTATCATATAGGTATGTAAGAAGTAGGAACGAGATAGGAATTTTCTGGGTGTAACTAGTTAAGCTTAGATAATTCTTTTTCATGTCTAGACATGAAAACTTGTTGTTGTAACTAGATATTTTCGTTCAGAATTAAATATGTGTATCTACGTTGTTGGTACGAATTTAATTATTTACAATATCTTACAACAATCTCATCAAACACGCTCATGAGTTTTTCCTTATAACCTTCATTAGACTCCATCATCTCAATGATAAATGACGCCTTGTTCTTAGTCACTATGTAGTCGAATCTAGCTGTATCACTAAAATACTTAGAAGTATCCTTATTACTTATCCAAACTAAAGGAATTAAACAAGCCCATATCACAATACCCCATTTCCTTTGTTCCTTTGCAGATTCGAAAAAGTTTGCCTTACTAATGTTATCAGTAGATACATCGTTTTGTTTTAAAATCTGATGCAATTCTTCGATATAAAAGTTTAAAAAGAAGTCCAAGTTTTCCTCCCGGTACTCCGAATCTAAATTGCTATATAGTAACAGCATTACGTCACCAGCAGGTGGTTGATATCTAGCTGCCTGAAAATCTACTAAAATGCAATCGTCCGGTTGATCATCTGTATAGTGAAACATAATGTTGTTATTCCATAAATCTCTATGGCATATCACATTTTTGTGGACAGTAGAAGGATCGGACAGGCTTAGTGCCTCTAACCAAACTTTCTTCCACTTATCTTCTATTGTTTTTAGTTGTTCTCGTGTGTATTTAGAAAACTTCTTAAAACCTTCTAAAGCACCGTACATGCATTGGACAAACCAAGGATCCGAATCTTCATAACCTGCTTTGCCTAATTGCGTTTCGAAGGAGTCATTTAGTGAATATCTGAGGCCTAATTTTTTGGACGTTTTTTCTTCAAATATAATTGACGAAGCGTGAAATCTGGCTAAAGTTTTGAGTGCTTGTAACGTATGGGGTTCATCGAAAGTTTTAAATTTATCAAGTAGTTTATAGCCAATGGCTTCTACGTCTTGTAAGACTAAAGCTATATCTATTCTCGTTATGAAATCCGCACTCCAAGGTTTTAAACCTGAAATTAAGAGAAGGTTGATAAGAAAGTGTCTCAATTTATTAGGTATATCAAGTAAGCTAGCTATTTTATGGTGAAACGTTATAAAGGTTTTTTAAGATTCTATTATAGTCCTACATTCTATTATTAATTGTGATCTTTTTTTTACCTTGAACAATAATCTTATCTTTAATAACTTCATAGAAAAACTGTTCTTTTCCAAAAAGATCTAGTTCCTTAACTGTTTCAGCTTTGGCTTGGTTAGAAATTGAAATTACTTTTAAAAAGAAATTTAAAATCCTTTTACTCTTCAGTTTTACTCTGATTTTCCAATAATCGCAAAGGAATCCCAGCATATTATCACTAGCATTGAATATGGAATAACTGTCAATAATTTCGCCTGCATCTTTATCATGTTTAGCTATGATTTGCTGAATATCTTCTTGAGTAATATATTTATGTAAATCAGCTTGGTTCTCCATTACCTACTTTTAGGTAAAATCTGAAATTTAGTTACAAGTTTAGGTACATTATGATGTTGTAGGTAGATGAACTTTTGTTAATTTCTCAGCCTTAGATTATCAATATCATAAGCAGATAGTGGATTTATAGGTATATGTTCAAGTACATTGGTAGGTACATAACTTTACTATAGATAGTATCTATAGTAATGGTATCTATTAGGTACCTTTTATAAATACTAGGGTATTTCGATGAGGGTAATCTAAGTCAAAAACGTCGATGACCTACTTTTAACCGACGAAAAAATGGAGGAAGGTTCTCAAGTAGACACGTATTTTTTTAAATATTATGACCTAACGCATAACTTTTTACAGAGTTGTTCGATTTTGATAATTCTTTTTTTACTGTAAAGGGTAGGTGTGGGGTAGGTTCACCTCGAAGTTGATCCTATAAAAAAAATGGTCAGAATCTGATGAAGTTAAACAGAAACCCGCATTAGCGTGCAGTAAATTTTCCAGTTTTCGAATCCTACCAGTAGAAATGTTTATATAATATACCTAACAGTTACTAGCTAAGGTAGGTAAGTATTTTAAAAGTAGTTAGTAAATTATAGCCACAAAAAATAATAAATAGAAACTTTTTAACAAAAAAATTAAACAATCTTGGCCCACCCATTAAAACTGTCCGACTTCAGATACCATAACAGATAAGTTAGTGGCACTGTATATGTACGTGAGGTTATTTTGTACTTATTGAAGTCTGTATAAGTTTTTAAATTTATTATTTTCAGTTTTTCATCGGTTTGATTTTTTTGTTAAAAAGTTGTTATTGAGCCACGACTTTTGTTTTCCGGGAAATCCGGAAATGTTGAGTACCTACCATAGTAGACAGTGAAATGGTTTTTACCCGACTGCGCGACGCAAAGGAGGGTAATGTGTTTATCGGTCTATGTATGTATGTATGGATGTTTTTATGTGGCGTTCCAGAGGCCAAACGCGTGGACCGATTTTGATGATTCTTACGTCAATCGATTCGTCTTAATCTGGCGAGTGTGACTAAAGACATGACAGTAATCCAAATTAACTTTTGTCACCACCAGACGCCATATTGTCAAAATTAAAAAAACCAAAATCGTCAAAGTATGTCAAGATGGGTATCGTTGAATAGGGTTTTAAAAATCAATATCAGGTTTCTTTTACCATTTTTCATTTTTAATAACAGTTTAGGAAATAGAACGGTTTAAAGTTAATTAACAATTAGGTACCTTATGCTTTTTATTACTAACGATCAAGTTTTTATTTTTGTTACGTAGTAACGCTTGGAACTACTTAAGTATAAGCCGTGATGGTACAGGAGACAAAAGTTTATGAAATAAACTAAAAAAATATTGACATAAATTTTGAAGATGAATTTTTCCTTTAAAAATATTTCTAGTAAATATGCCTTGAGCAATAAAAACAAAATAACGAAATAAATTTTACCTACCTACTGAATAAAAGCCTAATAACACTTTGGTACTTACTTACCTAAAAACGTTAAAGAATAATAATAAATTTAAACAATAAATACCTAAACCCTAACTGAAATAGAATATAAAGTAAATAAAGTAGGAACATACCTAAGTACCTTCCTACTTAATTATAATATTAGTTATCTACTGAATAATCAGCATGATATTAACTCCCTTAATGAAATGAATAGATTACGAGACTTACCATCTATAAAAGAAAATAACTAAAAAGCGTAAAAAAAAAAAAAAAAAAAAAAACCCGACTGCGTAAAAAACTCGATTTAAAAATACGTATAGAAAAAACAAAAATAAAAAAACAAGCCCAGTAATATGAGTAAAAAAATGACTCACAGTCGGGACCCATTGGAAAAATTAGATTGGTAAAATAAATTATTTAGTTTGAACTACTATTTTAAGTTCTAACCGTTACATCGAAAAAACAGCTGATTTCTAGTAAACAATCCTCTAAATTTACTAAACGAAGTTTATCCAAAAGTCGTAAATAGAACAAAATTAGGTCGTCTAGAACAACCCTCTTTCGGCTTAGATTACCCTTGCGAAACACACTATTTACACACTAGGTTACCTACTCAATGATAGGGAAATTGCAAGATTTAGAAGAGGATAGCGTCGAAACCACGGCCAAACAGACAAGACTACAAAATAATATAAGAAAAACATGAGAAGGTGACATACCTGATTTAAGTACTAGAAGTTAATGTGTGTTGCGCCTTGTAGGTAAATCACAACTCAATAATAATTATTTATTCATATTTTACGCCAACTGGCTATTAAGAAACACATAAATAAATTAATATTCCGCTCTATTTGAGGTTACAAATTGCTCTCGAACGACTCAAACTCAAGCCATCTCATCGTGTTTTTATTGCGATGTTTACTTATACGTTGGTTGAGTGAGTCAATCGCAGCAAACTCAAAAGTTGAATAGCCTGTCAATGATCGTAAGTATGTATATCTAGCTACTGCATCCAGCCGTGGTTTACCGTGGTTAGTTATATGCTGAGTTGAGGCCTTTTCGCTTATTATATTACTTATGCCTGTTTTTATTTATAATATTTTGTGTGTGTTGTTATCTTACTATTCTTACTTTCTTTCTTACTAATATTATAAACGCGAAAGTTTGTATGTATGTATTGATGTGACTTTGTTACTCTTTCACGCAAAAACTACTAAACCGATTGCGATAAAACTTGGAATATAGGTAACTGGAGACCTGTAATAACACTTAGGCTACTTTTTATCCTGATTTTCCCGCGGAAACGGGACTTATGCCGGTGAAACCACGGGGCGCAGCTAGTAGCAAATAAACGTAGAATTGTAGTACCTTACCTTCCTACTTATAGTATCATGCTGTAGCTTGACTGTAGCACTAGATTCTAACAGATAAGATTATGTAATTTTTTCTTGAAAATATTCTAAACCAAATTGTTCTTTTATTAGTCTTTCAGCCAGTCGACGACGTTTAGCGTTTTAGCCATATTACAATGGTTTCCTCCCGACCAAGACCATTGTAACATCGAGGTTAGAAAATAAATTAAATAAGGGTTTCTTGTTGACTACGAAACCTTAAAGTAGAAGCTTCGACGTCTACGACGTCAACGACGAATGTCAGTAGCAGATATTCGCATGGAGTTTAGGCGGGAACGCATTGAGGAGATGTGGTGCTACATTTTCATTTTTGTGAAACCTAGCTCAAATGCGTGCAAATTGTTTAATTTCGGAGGCATATTAATCAATTTAGTTTCGTGAAGGTGTACAAGTGGAATGAAAGTGAAAATCGGTGCAAAACATTGACTTAGTGTTGTCTCCAAAGCTCTGTGAACAATCTTTGTAAATGGCCGCCGGGCTTACAAATGATTCCCTAGACTTGACTTTAACTATGACGACTTGACTGTTTCGATGCAAATAACTTGCATAACATATTAATAATACTTGACACTGGCTAATTACCTAAGGGCCATAATCGGTTCACAACCGATAATAAATAAATAGATATTCGCATAAATTTGCATTCGCGAATGTTAAAAAAAAGTGACATTCGTTACAAGGAAAGCTAGAAAAGCTAGTAGGTACTAGGTATATCTACTAACTAGTCTAAATAAAAAACTTAATTTTATGAAAGAAATATGTATTATGGAACCAAAGCATCCCTTGTTCTAAACCTACGATCGTTAAACATTTTGGACGTCTTCCAATGCTTGACGCAATTCTTCCAATTTGTTGGCTTGTTCGTTTTTTTACATAGCGGCGAACCATCAATTTAAAAATCGTTTAAAAAAACCACTAATAAATTAATAGGTAATAAATTAAAAAAACCTCAACTTGAATAATAATTGTGATGTGATCCTGAGAATAGAAAGATTATAATAATATGGCCACAAGTGTAACCTATTAATTAACTTTCTAAAAAATATGAGACACTAATTTGCAACTGTAAACAAGAAAAACCGGAGAAAACAAAATGGCTTTGTCGTTCAAATAAGTATTGGGTATAGAAGTACAAATTTAGTAATTGCTTTTGTGCTATCCGGAGATTTAGTGTCATCTATGACCGGATAGCACAAAAAAAAGGATCTAATATGGAGAAGTTATTAAGAATAGTAGTAATTTTTAGAAGTTGAGAGTGCCCCGCTGGACCTTACGTCAATCTGATATGATGATGATGACATATACCTCAGGGGATACCTCAGGCATGTTATTTGAATTAATGTCAAGCGTGCAATAACTTAAATCTAAGAATGTCTATTATGTATTGGAAACAACGCCTACTAATTCCGCAAATTAAAAATTATTATTATATGCCATCTAAATATTATCAAAATCTGTAGAACCCCCTAATATAAAGGTCTCAACGATGTCTTCAAGAAGTTCTATCACACGATTTCTGTAATCGATATCATTTTGTGCTGTTTCTATAATCTCTTCGCTTCTTGATTCCAAGTTTGCTTTGATAGAGTGATCAGGGTCACAGAATATCTCTTCCCTTCTCTTACTCTCCATAGCCGTTATAGGTACAATCAACGACGCTTGAGTCATCCCAAATACAATACTTTCTCTATAAGATTTCAAAACATCATTCTTGGGAAATATGTCATTAATATCGATGTCATATTCATTTAGATTCGTTGCCAAAGCTTCGTAATAAATATTTATGAATTCGTCGCAAAACTTTTTCCGATCTACTTTAGTTGTGTTAAAATAGAGAAGTGATGTAAGATCGATCATAGGCGAGGCGTATAGCACTGTTTGGAAATCAACGAATAGTACATGAGAGTCGTCGTCTTGGCGCCGAATAAAAATGTTATTTGTCCAGAGATCTCTATGAACGACTGCATTGCGGTATTCAGTGGAAGGCTGCATCAGAACCCAAGCACGTTTATACAGCTTATGGATGGTCTCCTCAAGTTTCGCCTCAAAATCCGGTATAGATTTATATTTCGAAAAAACTTTCAAGAAATCTATTACAGCTTTACTACCGGCTTCCCGCCATTGTGTTTGGATCGGTTCCTGTAAATATTCTTTGTATTCTTCCCAAATACGGTACGGTCTTCCAAGTTTTTTACTATTTCTCTCTTCGTGGATGTACGATGCTGCGTGAAATCGTGCTAAAGCTTTGACAGTGGCTTTCATTTCGTCGATGGGCATTGTGTCTCGATAGTGCGGCATTTTATAACCCAATTGGCTAACGTCTTCGAAAATGAAGAGATCTTCTCTTATGTATAGAAGTTTTGGGCGCCATTTATTTTTACCTATGGAATACGAGATAAATATTATGAATGAAAACAATTAATGTTATTGAGAAAAATACTGAACTGAACTGATCGAGATGAAACTTGACAAGTAGGTAAATATATTCCCACGAAATTGGTAATTACGCAAGATAAACTAAGAGACATGGCTGTGTAATCAAAAAGTAAAAACTAGAATTGTTACAACGAAAGTTAAAACAAATTTAATTACCTTGTTCACCGGGAAAATTCTTGAATAAAGTACTCAGCATAACAAACTCCTTCTTAAAAAATTGCATTTCTTTCAAATATTCAGATTTCCACTGATCATTTCTCGGCATGCATTTTACAAACAATGCTATGTCCCTTATTCCTTTGGTTTCATAATCTTCCACTTGTAATATCAATTTTATGTGATCACCTAAATACCCGATGAGTTTTTCGTCAAATTCTTTATATTTCCACTTTATTAATGTTGCGTTACCGTAATTATTTTTTAATAATGTTTTCATTTCATATTCACTGACGAGCTCCATTTTGAAATCAATATTAAGTAATTCGCACCAGTCAACTCTTCGTTGTGTTTCACACACATAAATGTAA
Source organism: Idaea dimidiata (assembly GCA_949358125.1). Classification (NCBI taxonomy): domain Eukaryota; kingdom Metazoa; phylum Arthropoda; class Insecta; order Lepidoptera; family Geometridae; genus Idaea; species Idaea dimidiata. Next base: position 7,204,686 of record OX442328.1, read on the forward strand.
CAATCACAGTTGTAAAATATTACGTAAAGATATTAAATATCAATATGACAACAAAAAGATGTACTGCTGTGGCGTAGAGATATCGCGGTAAATTAAAATACCATTTCCTACGAAGTTTGTTTTTGGAATTACGCAGGCCATTTATACTTTTTTCCGTATAATCGCTCAAAAATAAAATGAAAATAACTTATAAATAACACATCTTGAACCTCCACGAAATGTTGGCCATCATATTTATATTGTTACTAGCTGCGCCCCGCAGTGTTACTGCGAAGTCACGATCACCCGCTATTACGTATAACTAGCCTATGTGTACTATTTGCTTACCACGAAGAAGTAGCAAACACACACACAAATTTTCACCTTTTAATATCAGTAGGATAGGATAATCCATGAACTTATTCAATCGGTACGATTTCATGTTCTCTCTTTTACTTGTTTTGAATCTCTTTGACATAGGTACAGGAGATAAAAGTTATGTGGTAAAATAGTTTGTGATAAATTGATAAGATGTTTGTTTAACAATATTTAGAATGTCTGTTTGCGTTTACATCATTATTGATAATATATTTAAATGATAATACTTTTAAGGCACACGCAGCTAGTTATACTGCCGTCATTCTATTTTCTAGATGAGCGTGCTACGATTTTAAACCACATCATCATTTACCATTAGGTGAGATAATATACGCTCACTTATTTTTACAAAACATGGATAACTTACTCCACTATGGCGCGATGGCGTAATTAATAATTTAAATAAATATAAAAGTAATTAAAACCTTATAAGGACGCGACTGATGTGAAATCCCTTCCGATTGAATAGTTTTCCTCATAACCGAAGGTACTAGTCACTTAGGACACAGTACTTTATTATCAATTATGTCTTTTGTTTTCGCGATATTGGATTGAGATTAAGCTCATTTTTCCGATTTTAATAGTATCGATATAATGCTTATAATAATACCTATAAACAACATTACATTAAGACAGGCTTAGTGAATTTGTAACCTGTTGCTAAAGGCATTATGCTAGTAAGGCACATTGATTTTAGGCATTTCACTACTTAGGCACTTTACGTTTTAGATGACCTGCTCATGAGCGACAAATCTTTATTAAGGACGCGACTGATGTGAAATCCCTTCCGATTAAAATTTTTTCTTCATAACCGGTATCAAATAGATCTTTAAACAATGTATTATGTTATTGTACATGATACAAGAATTGTCCCCTTCATTTCAAAAACAATAAAAAATAACTTTAAATACCACTATTATACCGGCAAAGTTACCCCTGTTTTACAAAATAAATCAATTTTTCTTTTAAATCCTTAACCGCTATATTTTCTTATAGGCATCATAATATTATAAAATACAATACCTAGAACCTCTTCATCGCATTTTATAAAAATATTATTTTAATCTTCGTTAATGATTGATTTTACGAGAAATTGTAGATTTTTTTCATGCAATTCCATCTCGCTCATTTATATGCAATCGGACAAGGACCGATAATTATCATCTATCGCCGTCTTAAGGGGTTGGCATCATACTAGTAAAAAAACGATAATGTAACTTTGTATTACCAATTTTATTCAACAAAATTATTTGTTAATATCAGGTAAATATAATAAAAGAAATAAAAAAAACATTCATCTGTTTGGGGCCTGTCAACTATCATATATCTTACGTACAGATTCAAAAATGTGGACACAGGTTTCGAAAATATCACTTACCTTTGTACATGACTTAAAATATAACTTAAAATGCCCCAGAAACTATACACCAAATATACCTTCAGTGACATCACTATCTAAGAACATTTCTTTACATATTCTATGTAACTTTTTCTCCTTAACAGCATCATAATTAGGCGCCCATAACTCCATCTCTAGTGGAGTAACAGACTCTTTAATTTCTATAATTTCCTTATTTCTTCTCTTTTCGTCTTCATCTTCATCTTCACTGGACATTTCTTCTTTGTCTCCTTCGTCGGAAGAATCTTCATCGTCGTTATTTTCTTTAGATTTTATTTTGAGTCCGGATATTTTTTCTAGGAATGACGCGCTTAAAAGATTGAGCGGTGGTAGCATGTGGGGGGCTGCTGACGCGATCTGTGAAGATAAATTATTCTATTAAGGGTATGTTAAATCTGAGGCCAGTCAAATAGATCTTTGACTGATTTTGATCTAAACTGTGCCGATTAAAGCGATAATAACGTAAGAAATAAACCCGCTAGCTGATTATGTAACTCTGTTGCTAACAAATCTCGATTGAAACCATTGAAATTGTTTTTGATATATTTTAAAGTGTTTCCTACACTTAGATGACTATACTTAAAGAAATGCTTTCCAAAAATTTCGCACCCGACAGGACTTGAACCTGCATCTCTGGGGATCAGTCCCAACGCCTTTTTCCAATTTGGCCACGGATGCATGTTCAATTGTCCAATCGAGTCGAAATTAAGGATTGCTTTTCTTATTGTTTAACATTGAAATTGTTGATGTTTGCTGACAAATTGTACGCCCGTACCCGCGTACAATTTGTCAGTTACGTGAAAATGACGTGTAGGTATACCACAATTTCCACTGTTTCAATCGAGATTTGTTAGCAACAGAGTTACAAAATCAGCTAGCTGGTTGGTGTTTAAAAATAAACCAAGTTTACCCTTCGAATAAACCCAACTAATATTATAAACGTCATGGTTCGTAAGTATGTAGGTATGACTTTGTTACTTTTTCACGAAAAACTGCTACACCGATTGGGATAAAACTCAGTAAGCAGATAGCTGGAGAGCTGGAATAACTCATAGGTTATTTCTTATAACGATCGGGATAAGAAATTACCTATGTGTTATGTCTCACGCGAGTGAAACCGCGGGGCCAAGATAGTTTTAATATTATAATACTAAAAAAACAAAAGCAAACTTTCACTAATACTAATAAGATGCAGTTACTTAAGTTCACAAACTGAATATACTGCGGTATTCACTTGTATCGTGAGTACCGTGTTAGAGTACCAAATAGTACTTAAGTTTCGGTAGATGACAACAGCTAAATTACATTTTAAACTTAAAATAACAAGACATAAAAAAATCTAGAACTTTACGTAAGTACAGATGATAGATAGGTTAGATTTATTGTTAGTGTGTTCGACACAAACCTCAGCGACAGCAGATTTCCCTAAGGCCTTAGAGTTGAGCGCCTCTACGTCGGCCGCGGCGGGCGCTTGCACTTCAGATATCTGCTGCACCGCCATCATGGCTCCGAACTTGGACACCGGCTTGTTACGCCAGGATAGCACTTCTAACCGCGCATCGTCAGATTTCTCTGGTTCTATGCAGTAAATTTCCTACAAGGATAATCAAAAAGTTAAAAGTTTTAACTGTGTGTTTCCGAAATTAGCCCTACTATTGAGCCTTTGTGCGTGATTTTAAGCCGTGGGTTTCCTCACGATGTTTTCCTTTACCGTAAGAGCGATAATAGCGCAAGTATTTTTTTAAAAGAAAAAGATATTGGTGCGCGGCCGGGATCGAAACGACTTTCGGAATGAAAGTCGGGGTATCTACCACTAGACCAACAGCGCTCAAACAAGGATAATCTATTAATGTTTTATTGACGACCTCTATGGCGCGCGGCTGCAATGCGGAAGGTTGCAGCAAGTTCGATTCCCACCGGGTCCTTATATAATAAAAGTGGATTTTGTTTTGTAAATGAAATATAAACATTACATTATAGATTAATTATCAATGCACCATCTAAATAATCCTGTAACGGAATTCGAACCCGTGCCTCTCGCATGCCGGGCGAGTGATCTATCCACTATACACACCAAACGAGCCCTTCCTAGTTAATATTTATAAAAATGAATGCTTTGAGCAAATAAAATTTGAATTATTAATAAAATAGGTCATAGACAAGAAAGCTTACCGAATTATTCCTCATGAGGTAGAGTCTTATTTGTTCAGAGTTCAAAGATCCAAAAGTTATTTTCTTGAAGACACCGGATTGAGGATTTAGTAGACTTTTTCTTATTAATAGAGGTGTCGGACTGTGAGGTGTGAAAACGAACACTGAAAACGTACAAAAGTGTTCGATTGTAAACAAAAGGTTTGTGGGCAAAATTTGCACTTTAAGCTACCTACCAAAACATGAAGCGCCACAAAACTCTTTTTTAGCGCCAAACTGGCGGGAGAAAGCTATAAGTAGCTATTAAAAAAAACGTTGTTATATCGCTATCGAGATTTTATTTAAAGCAGATTGCAAATATTTACTTAGACATAGGAAAATTCCATTATGGTGATGGTTTTGAATCCTACCCAGATCTGAATTTTGTATTTTGTAATCAGTATTTTTACAAATAAGAGGAGGCCCTTATGCAGTGGGAAAATTTAGTGGGCTAACATTGATATTAAAATTAGTTTAGTGGGCTAACATTGATATTAAAATTAGTTTAGTGGGCTAACATTGATATTAAAATTAGTTACTACAAAACGTATAATATTTAACCCGGGTCTGGATTAAACTTTTATATTTTGACTTACCATCATTATCAACTGTAGCGACCGCCATTTTGTTTGTTTTGTCGTCAGCGGCCAGACTACTCACTTTCATCTGGACATACCACTTGATTGTCAACGACAGGAGACTCCATACAGCGAGGCAGTTCTCTGATGTTGTCACCAACTGAAAATTAATGGAAAAACATACCCATATTTGTATTTGGTGCAATACTAATATGAAACTCATTAATTTTTAAAGAAATGCTTTTAAAATTCGCACCCGACAGGGCTTGAATCTGCACCCTTGACGTTCCGAATCAACGTGATTACCAATAACGCTACAGGTGATGCCTTGCTGTGATGAAATAACTTATTTTTCAGTTTTAATCGGGTTGCTTTAATATTTTTCTATGTATTGAGGTCATTCCAGCCCTCCTGTTTACAGATTGACTGAGATGTCAGTAATTTGAAATGAGTTAAAGTCAATAATATTAGACTATGGAAGGAAAAACTTACATAGTGTGCAGCATCTTGACTTCCAAACTGCACATGTATCCCTTTAGGTCTCAACGCCGGATGTGACAAACTAGTCCTTAGATTACACAGATGTGTATCCCACAATGTCAGCTTACAACCGAACCAAGCAGCTATCAACGAACCATCTTGTGATATAGCCACTTCGCCCATATCTGAATCCGGATCCGTTCTCATACCCCGTTTCAAAACATTCTCTCCAATTAAAGCATGTTCTTTATGAATATTGGACAGTTTAAGTATCACATCATTTTCCTGAATCTGTCTTAAGTATGGATGCTGTTCGGGACCGTATTTCCGGATGTCATGTTTTTTATAATCATTCAATATACCGTGGGAGAGAAATGAACCCATTCCGGAGGAATAGTAGCAAGCAGTGAGACATTGCCACGCGTAAACCCTTGATTTTGTTAGAGATATGTTATTCTTTTGCCAGATACGGAATTTTTGGTCTGCGCCGGCTGAAACGCAGACATTTCCCGCTTTGTTAAAAGCCAGGGATATAACATTGCAGCCACCATGAGATAAATATACGCATGTGTTTAATGTGAAAGGGATGAGCTTTGTTGCGGCCCAGAATTTCAGTTTTTCTTCAGGGTAGTTTACGCCATCATTTCTATATTCCGACGTGGCTAGCCAAGAACCTTCTGAGCTGATCGCTACACAAGTAACTTCTGTGTCTATTGGTAAAAGGTTGTATCGTTCTGAGGGTAGTTCGTTCATTTGTGTTATATCAATCTAGAAATTAAGATAAAGCATTTAGTAAATTTAGTTCAAACATATTTTTTTAAACTATAGACTATAGTCACCAAATGGTAAGTGATGAAATTGCAGTGGAATTTTATGCTGTGTGTTTATGCTATGAACATTTTCTACTTTGGAATTAAGAAAATAAATAAAAAAATTAGGTAACGGGACGCCACGCCAAAAATCAAGTTTAACCCCGCCTATAGATGTTTCACATCAAAATTTGAGCCGTCACAGGACGCTTGATAGATGTGAAACAATTGACATTGCCAATGTGTTTTTATTTAGCGTAAAGAAACCTCGCCACGTCAACAATCAGGTATACCCCGCCTATAGATGTTGCACATCAATAAAAAATAAAAATTGCACGACGCTACACACAATGCAAATTGCAATCTACTCCAAAACTAAGCACCAGGGAGGTACTAGAGAATTTTTCATTAGCTGCATACCTGCTATACAACTTAAAAGTGAAAATCTTTTCGAAATTTGAATAAAAAAACTTAAAAGTAATAAAGTATAATAGTGACTTACATTATATAGAACTTTATCAGTTTCAGTGGAATATAGTTGCAGATGTCCCGTCCGGCCCGGCATGATCAATCCGCCGAGTTTAGCGTTGTATATGAGGGAGCCTCCCAGTGCTCGCATCATGGGCGATAGCCCTCCACATTCTAGTATTGTACATGTTGCGTATAGCTGGGTGTTCGCTATTATTACAGCTATAGGAGTAAATAGAAGTATTAATTAATCGATGTATTACGACGATGACGCCACAAATAGCGATCGCGAGCTACCCTATGCTATGTACGTAGAATACAAAGGTACAATGTCGGAAAAGGGCTGAGATGATGATAATGATATTGCTATCTAGGACGTTGTGGGCCCTATTCTAAAGCTGTGTAACCGTGGCATAGAATAGCGCTAGAAAATGTTCTTGCCACACACACACATTTATTTGTTACCCTTCCAAGGAATGACCGCGTCGTGTGTGTCGGAACTCGTACGACTGCGGACGTAGTTAAGCCGAGTAGCTGAGCCACAGGTAGGTCTATTCCGGACGCCCTAAGGCCTCTAACTTGACCTAATGACTGCTATCAGAGGTAACAGAAAAAAAACTTACCTACTTATACCTATGTATCTATGCAGCTTAGCATGGGGCTAGATGGTGCTGTGTGTTCGTCACAGGATTGATTGATTTATTTATTTATGTATAAATAATTAATTAAACTCACAATTATTAGTCAAAGCTACAGCAACATGAGTGTTGTTTGTAGCGATGTATTTGACCATGCCGGGTAGACGTGGCATGAAATGTTTCTCATTTGCCTTCTGTGCGACATTCCCGAGAGTCCATTTTACAAGTACTTTTTCCATGCCACCAGAATATACGTAGTTTCCTGTTTAAAACAAAATTGCTAACTACAATCACACTAAAGGAAGGTTCTTGCAAAAGATGTTTGAAGTTATTTTACATAATAATATCATTATCATTATTACTTTATCAAAATAAGGCATTCACTATATGACCCTGCAAGCTTTCGTTGCTCACACTGACAGCACATATTGACAGCACATATTGACAGAACTTCGAAATATGGCAGCAACAGAAATACATCATCAGATAAAAATTTAAACTGGCTCTATCATAGCTCAATGAGATACAGCCTGATGATAAATAGACAGACTGACAGTGAAGTCTTAGCAAAAGGGTCAGTGGAGTCTTAGCAAAAGGGTCACATTACCCATTGAGCATCTAATAAGGTGTAGACAAAGGTAGTCTGCATGTATGGTAGTGTAACGATTGCCTAAGCGTCATAACTTACCTTGTAATGAAAACGCTACAGCCAAAGTGGGTAAGAAATGCCAATGGAGTAACTCTCTTGCAATATAAGTACGGGTATCATAGATGTTTCCTTTAAGAATGTTCACACGGCCGAGAGCATCAGTTATGGCTACAGAACCATTGTGAACTGCTACAGACATTATCCGTATATGGTTATGATTTGTTATTCTGAAAATAAACAGATCAATTGTAGAACTATCTGCAAATATTGAAATGTAAAGGGTCAAAAAACAGTTTTGTGGTTTTGCCAACAAAATATAAAATATATAGTGCTTTAAACACAACATTAACTATGTACCAAGTCACTAATAAGACCAGTATGGCAGTCACGGAAATTGACGCGAAGAGTTAAGCTCAAAATATTTCGGTCAAACGTTTTATCCGTCCTGCTATACGGGTGTGAGACTTGGAAGGTAACAAATGACATTACGCGAGATATCCAAGTGGTTGTGAACCGTTGCCTGCGCCATATACTACAAATTTACTGGCCGGATAAAATTACCAACGAAGATCTGTTGAGACGCTGTAATGAAATCACTATCGACCTAAAAATCAAACGCCGAAAATGGAGCTGGATCGGCCACACCCTACGTAGAGGTCCCAACCACATCCCTAGACAAGCGCTAGACTGGAACCCTCAAGGTAAAAGGAAACGTGGACGACCCAAACAAACCTGGCGGCGAACGGTGGTAGCGGAAGCGACAAGCATCGGCAAAACTTGGAGCGAGATAAAGCGTGTGGCTTAAAATAGAACGCGATGGCGGTGCACTGTGGACGCCCTCTGCCCCACATGGGGGACATAGGAAATTAATCAAGTCACTAATAAACATTGGTAGGTTATCGTTGAAAGTTGTGCAATTTATAGTAAAATGAAAATAACTTACTGTGTCCTAACATGTGGCCTTGTCAAGTTTTGTATGAATAGTATCTTTGTACCATTTGTCAGAGCTGCAAATCTATCTCCCATATAAGTCCCTAATGCCACTCTAACCATGTTATAGTAAATAGGCTGCGTCCCCTGAAATTCTCCTATAAGTTCTCCTGATCTTAAACAATACATTGCCATAACCATGTGCTTGATTGATGGTGATCCAGACACAACAACACAGCTTGTTTGATCAAGTACATTGAAAGATAAAACTTTCATGTCTTGGGGAGTTTGTAAAATCTGTGAATGAAAACAAAAATAATGTTATAGGAGTTGAGTGGGTGCAGTACTGAATTTTGGACAAATTTATTAAATGTTATAATTATTAATGTAAATGCTAATATTAGGGGTTAAAGTATGAAATTGCCGATTTGTACTGAAAATCTTAATTGTTTATTTTTTAAATTTTTAACAAATTTATTTAATCAAAATAGTTGCCATTATTATCTATACATTGCTGCCATCTAATGGGAAGGTTATTAATGCCTTTGCGATAGAACTCCGACGATCTAGACTGCACAAACTGTGTGAAAGCATTTTGTACTGCCTCCTGGGAAGAAAACTTCTTGTCACGTAGATAATTGTCCAAATCACGAAAAAAATGGTAGTCCGTTTGAGCAAGGTCTGGTGAATACGGAGGATGACGAATGGTTTCTAAGTGCAGTTCCTGAAGGGTCAAAATGGTTTCTCGTGCTGTGTGAGGTCTCGCGTTGTCGTGGAGCAATAATGGTGAAGATCGATTCATGAGTCGGGGCTGTTTTACTGCTAGTTTTGTCAACATGGTTCGGAGTTCGGCACAATAGACATCTGCCGTAATTGCTTGACCAGATCGAAGAAAACTATAGTGAATAACACCATGCTGAGACCACCAAACAGTTACCATTACCTTTTTATTGGTAAGTTTTGCTTTAGGACACTGTTGTGGCATTTGACCTGGGGTCAGCCATTGCATTTTTCTTTTCCGGTTATCATAAAGAATCCACTTTTCATCACATGTTACAATTCGATCCAATATTCCTTCATTTCTGTACCGGTTCAACAAGGCAACACAAGTTTCAACACGCGTTTCTTTCTGCAGATCAGTCAAATCATGAGGCACCCATTTTTCGTATTTTTTTATTTTATTGATTTGACGCAAGTGAGTCAATAAAGTGGGTAAGGTAACGTTAAACCATGCCGCTAATTCCTGGGTAGTTTGACTAGGATCGGCTTCCACTATCTCTCTTAATTCATCGTTATTCACCTGTGTGGGCGGTCTTCCTCGTGACTCGTTCTTTAAGTCGAAATTTCCATCACGAAAGCGTTTAAACCAAAATCGCACGGTGCGTTCATTAGTAGACCCCTCTCCAAACGCAGCATTGATATTGCGGGCTGTTTCTGCCGCGTTAGTTCCGCGTCGGAACTCGTATTCAAAAATCACTCGAATTTTCGCAGTATCCATCTTTCTTGTCTAAATTGAATAACAATAACAATTGAAAGTTGATATTCAAATGTTTCACATTTTTTAAAAAAAGAACATCACAGAAACCATTTGAAAAAAGTTTCTTTCGAAAACCTCAAACCATGAAGATTCTATGTCAATTCAAAGAACCCATTGCAATAAAACGGCAATTTCATACTTTAACCCCTATTACTAATGTTTATCTAATAAATAGAAAAATACCTATATATAGGTATCAGTAACAGCTTTTATACAATTTACATTTTGTTGCAGTGAGGTTGTTTAAAAAGCAAATGAAGACCCACACAGTTGTTGGTCTAAGAGTGGTGTTGATCTAGTGGGTGATAACCCGACTTGCATTCTGAGGGTCATGGGTTTGAATCCAGGCCGACTGCACACCAATGTCTTTTTTAGTAACATCGTTCTTATGATAATGGAAAACATTGTGACAAAACCAACATGTTCTAGGACTCACGACACTCTGAAAGCATTGGATATTAAAAAATCTGAAGTAGGCCTCTATGGCGTCTTACCGCCTAAGCCCTAAGAGGAGGCCTTTGCCCTGCAGCAGGACGAATTAACAGACTAATAATGTATTATTTACCCATACAGTTTGTCAATATTTAGAATCGATAAATATTTGTCAGAGCTAAATGCATAATTACTTCAAAAATAGTAGTTTTATATACCTCTATTTTAAGGATGATAAGTATATCATAAAACTGATGTAAATGGAATCAACAATGGAATCAACACTTTCATAGCTATTTATAATACTTAGTACTAGCTGCACCCCTCGGTTTCACCCTGTTTCTGTAAGTCCTGTTCCTATAGAAAATCGGGATAAAAAGTAGCGTATGTATTATTCCAGGTCTCTAGCTACCTATATTCTTAGTTTCATCACAATCGGTGATCCGATCGGTGATCCGATACGATTACTCAATTACGCAAAAACTACCGATGTAGTTTTTGCGTAATTGAGTAACAAAGTCACATACAAACATTCAAACTCTCACATTTATAATATTAGTAGGATAAGATTGAATCTAGTAACATACCACTTCCCTAAGAACCGCTCCATTCTCCGAAGTCCACACAGTGACGCATCCTCTCTCAGAGCAGCCATACAGATTGTAGTTTTCATTCTGCGGAAACTCAATAGCCACAAGCTCATCAAGATATCTCTCAGTTTCAAGGGTCCGAACTAAGTCGCCGGTTTGGAGGTTGTAGAATCTCACTGTATTCTCCACTATTACAGAAAGTGACCTGTACAATACAAATGAGGCAATAATATACAAATGAGGCAATAATATACAAATGAGGCAATAATATACAATTTGAGGTTAGTTTTAATAACAACCTTGTAGTATTTTGTAGAACAAAATACCATGGTTTTCATGTGTGACAGAAAAACAAGGAAAGTTTGATTTTAACGATCATCAAGATTAATTACAATCCGCAAATATAAAGTTAGTTTTTACTTACTCTCCGTCCGGTGCAAACACAGGACATCTCTCAATAATACTTTTCCCACCTTTTCTATGAAACACATACTTTTCTTTCTCGACATTAATAACCATTTTGTACGATTAAAATTAGCATTTCATAACTATGCGAGTTTGACTCTTCTAAACTTTTCCAAAACAAATCATGAAAACACCACACGATATAACCTCAAAACTTTTGACGTTAACAGTATTTATTTATTATTTATTATCTGTAGTGTAGTGAACCGATTATGGCCATTAGAAAATTAGGCAGTGTCAAGTATTATTATTATATTAGGGGTTAAAGTATGAAATTGCCGATTTGTACTGAAAATCTTCTTCTTCTTTAAAAATGGCTTTTCCTTTCGGACATTTGCCAGTGTCAAGTATTATCAATATTTGCAAGTTATTTGCATTGAACAAAACAGTCAAGTCGTCATAGTAAGTCAAGTCGAGGGAATCATTGTAAAAAGGGGGCCATTTTTTACAATGTTTGTTCACGGAGCTTTGGAGAAAACACTTAGCTAAAGTCCATGTTTTGCACCGGTTTTCACTTTTATTTACACTTGTACACCTTCACGAAACTAAATTGATTAATATGCCCCCGAAATTAAACATTTTACACGCATTTGAACTAAGTTTCACAAAAATGAAAATTTAGCAACACATCTCCTTAACGCATTCCCGCCAAAACTCCACTGAAAATCTTAATTGTTTATTTTTAAATTTTTAACAAATTTATTTAATCAAAATAGTTGCCATTATTATCTATACATTGCTGCCATCTAATGGGAAGGTTATTAATGCCTTTGCGATAGAACTCCGACGATCTAGACTGCACAAACTGTGTGAAAGCATTTTGTACTGCCTCCTGGGAAGAAAACTTCTTGTCACGTAGATAATTGTCCAAATCACGAAAAAAATGGTAGTCCGTTTGAGCAAGGTCTGGTGAATACGGAGGATGACGAATGGTTTCTAAGTGCAGTTCCTGAAGGGTCAAAATGGTTTCTCGTGCTGTGTGAGGTCTCGCGTTGTCGTGGAGCAATAATGGTGAAGATCGATTCATGAGTCGGGGCTGTTTTACTGCTAGTTTTGTCAACATGGTTCGGAGTTCGTCACAATAGACATCTGCCGTAATTGCTTGACCAGATCGAAGAAAACTATAGTGAATAACACCATGCTGAGACCACCAAACAGTTACCATTACCTTTTTATTGGTAAGTTTTGCTTTAGGACACTGTTGTGGCATTTGACCTGGGGTCAGCCATTGCATTTTTCTTTTCCGGTTATCATAAAGAATCCACTTTTCATCACATGTTACAATTCGATCCAATATTCCTTCATTTCTGTACCGGTTCAACAAGGCAACACAAGTTTCAACACGCGTTTCTTTCTGCAGATCAGTCAAATCATGAGGCACCCATTTTTCGTATTTTTTTATTTTATTGATTTGACACAAGTGAGTCAATAAAGTGGGTAAGGTAACGTTAAACCATGCCGCTAATTCCTGGGTAGTTTGACTAGGATCGGCTTCCACTATCTCTCTTAATTCATCGTTATTTACCTGTGTGGGCGGTCTTCCTCGTGGCTCGTTCTTTAAGTCGAAATTTCCATCACGAAAGCGTTTAAACCAAAATCGCACGGTGCGTTCATTAGTAGACCCCTCTCCAAACGCAGCATTGATATTGCGGGCTGAACTCGTATTCAAAAATCACTCGAATTTTCGCAGTATCCATCTTTCTTGTCTAAATTGAATAACAAAAACAATTGAAAGTCGATATTCAAATGTTTCACATTTTTTAAAAAAAGAACATCACAGAAACCATTTGAAAAAAGTTTCATTCGAAAACCTCAAACCATGAAGATTCTATGTCAATTCAAAGAACCTATTGCAATAAAACGGCAATTTCATACTTTAACCCCTATTATTATGCAAGTTATTTGCATCGAAACAGTCAAGTCTTCATAGGTAAAGTCAAGTCTAAGGAATCATTTGTAAACAGGGCGGCCATTTACAAAGATTTTTCACGGAGCTTTGGAGACAACACTAAGTCCATGTTTTGCACTGATTTTCACTTTCATTCCATTTTACACCGTTACGAAACTAAATTGATTATTATGCCCCCGAAATTAATCAATTTGCACGCATTTGAACTAGGTTTCACAAAATTGAAAATTTAGCACCACATCTCCTCATTGAGTTCCCGCCAAAACTCCCGTTAACAGTATCTATTTCTTATCGGTTGTGAACCGATTATGGCCATTAGGAAATTAGCCAGTGTCATGTATTTTAATATATTATGCAAGTTATTTGCATCGAAACAGTCAAGTCGTCATAGTTAAAGTCAAGTCTAGAGAATCATTTGTAAACACGGCGGCCATTTACAAACAATCTTCACGGAGCCTTGGAGACAACACTAAGTCAATGTTTTGCACCGATTTTCACTTTCATTCCACTTGTACACCTTCACGAAACTAAATTGATTAAAATGCCCCCGAAATTAAACAATTTGCACGCATATGAACTAGGTTTCACAAAAATGAAAATTTAGCACCACATCTCCTCAACGAGTTCCCGCCAAGACTCTCTCCCGTTAACAGTATTATTTCTTATCGGTTGTGAACCGATTATGGCCATTAGGAAATTAGCCAGTGTCATGTATTTTAATATATTATGCAAGTTATTTGCATCGAAACAGTCAAGTCGTCATAGTTAAAGTCAAGTCTAGGGAATCATTTGTAAACACGGCGGCCATTTACAAACAATCTTCACGGAGCCTTGGAGACAACACTAAGTCAATGTTTTGCACCGATTTTCACTTTCATTCCACTTGTACACCTTCACGAAACTAAATTGATTAATATGCCCCCGAAATTAAACAATTTGCACGCATATGAACTAGGTTTCACAAAAATGAAAATTTAGCACCACATCTCCTCAACGAGTTCCCGCCAAGACTCCCGTTAACAGTATTATTATTATTATTTCTTATCGGTTGTGAACCGATTATGGCCATTAGGAAATTAGCCAGTGTCATGTATTTTAATATATTATGCAAGTTATTTGCATCGAAACAGTCAAGTCGTCATAGTTAAAGTCAAGTCTAGGGAATCATTTGTAAACACGGCGGCCATTTACAAACAATCTTCACGGAGCCTTGGAGACAACACTAAGTCAATGTTTTGCACCGATTTTCACTTTCATTCCACTTGTACGCCTTCACGAAACTAAATTGATTAAAATGCCCCCGAAATTAAACAATTTGCACGCATATGAACTAGGTTTCACAAAAATGAAAATTTAGCACCACATCTCCTCAACGAGTTCCCGCCAAGACTCTCTCCCGTTAACAGTATTATTTCTTATCGGTTGTGAACCGATTATAGCCATTAGGAAATTAGCCAGTGTCATGTATTTTAATATATTATGCAAGTTATTTGCATCGAAACAGTCAAGTCGTCATAGTTAAAGTCAAGTCTAGAGAATCATTTGTAAACACGGCGGCCATTTACAAACAATCTTCACGGAGCCTTGGAGACAACACTAAGTCAATGTTTTGCACCGATTTTCACTTTCATTCCACTTGTACACCTTCACGAAACTAAATTGATTAATATGCCCCCGAAATTAAACAATTTGCACGCATATGAACTAGGTTTCACAAAAATGAAAATTTAGCACCACATCTCCTCAACGAGTTCCCGCCAAGACTCCCGTTTACAGTAATACTGACAGTTTTTTACAGGGTAAGGACATTTGGATTGTTGTGGTTAAATGATAAAGTGAGCGCACATTATGTTATGCTACATGCAAGGTAGTTCTAGTGAGATAACTTGGGACTCTACTCTAGTTCACCCACGTAGTCACTAAGTCCATGTTTTGCACCGTCCGTATTCCCGTGCGAATATTGATAGGATCCCGCGCTCGCTCACTGAGCGAGCATTCACTAATTTTAGAAATATAACGTTTTTGGTGGTATATGGCCTTACCTTCTTTGTTGTCAATTTCATATTTGTGTTGTCTGTCAGTGTAAAATTATTGTATATTCCTTTCCTCGTGAACTCGTGCGGCGGCATGGTGAATTGTGTATTTTTCTGTTTTTGAACTTTATTTGGATGTGTTTAGATTATCAAGAGTAATTACATTGATATCATCATCATGAAAATATCCAAAGATACGCCGGAAGCACAAGTACAAGTGCGTTTTAGCACAAAACAAGAGCAGTGAGTGTTGTGTTTTGGTATTATGGTTATAAACATCGTGTGCTTCTTAGTTTCACAATTGACTTGTTTATTATAAATGCTTACAGATATGCAGTGCCTGATAATCCATATGATATCCAGAGTAACGTTCAAGCATCAGACTTGAATACCCTAGTAAATGTGATACTGAAAGAAACAATCCCTTCTTTTGAGAGAGCTGTGGTATTTGACTTTTTAGTATGTGGGGAGTTATTATGCACACCGCTCTCAGAGCACTTGCAGGAAAAGGGAGTGTCGACAGAAGAAACTTTGGAAATAGAGTACTTGGAAAGATTTCCTGCACCATCACCACAGGACTGTTTGATGCATGACGATTGGGTCTCTGCGGTACACTCACACAACAACTGGTAAGCACCTTAACTTTTTAAATTGCTAACTTTGATATCACAAATTGCAAAACTAAACATAAAACCGAATTTTTTAATGTATGTGATGTCTTAATAGATGGGTCCTAATCCCTCTGTGGTCCTAATGGTCATTAATTTAATTTTAAAATTTTCCAGGATTCTATCAGGTTGCTATGACAACAGTGTTCACATTTGGAGCACTAAAGGACAACACAAGTTAACAATTCCTGGTCATACCTCACCAGTAAAAGCTGTCTCTTGGGTATCTTTTAGTGGTGACCAAGCTGCCTTTGTCAGGTAACAAGTTCTAAAAAACAATTGTTGAAGAAAAAATCTTTTCTTCTTTTGACAAAGTCTCTTTTCAAATTATTGTCTTGTTAAAATGACTAGAATCAATACTTTATGTAATCGTTTATAGCACCTCACATGACCAATCAGCTAAACTATGGACATGGGACCTGTCAAAGAATGAAGCAAACTGCATCACAACATGTCGTAATCATGAGAAAGGAATAGATTGTGTTGCTGTGACGGTAGATGCTGCACGTTTTGCTACTGGTAGCTGGGACACAAATGTTTGCTTGTGGAGTGCTAGTAAGTTTATTTAGTTTTTTTCACTTTGATTTTTGGAATTAATGATAGTCACAGAGCGCATTTTCATCTGTAGCTATGTCTGAGTTTGGTGAATGCTTAACTAAAAGTACTTATTAATTAAAACAAATAAATAAAATTATAGTCTCTTCAGAAAATAGAGTTTTCTTAACTACGATGAAATCAGATTTAGTAATTTCATTTAACATTTAATTTTTTATTTAAAAAGTTAATAATTTCATCTGATGGACAGCCAAAAACGAACATCAAAATATAACAGTTACATAATATATAGATAACCAAAGCGATTATAACAACAAATCATTTTTTAGGCCTTTCTACTGAGGAAGATAATAATGCACCGGCTAAGAAAAAGAGTAAACCTGAACGTGGTAATACAAGAGTAAGTAACAATTATAACATTTTAATGTACAGTCATGGACTGATAGTTGAAAAATACAAGAGACTGAAATGAGAGAATGAAGAAGTTAGATTATTACTTTTTTTTTTTGCTGCAATTATTATTTAGAAACACAGTATTTACCACAATTAAATTATTTTTTATAGCTCATTATTTCGCCAGTTGCACGGTATTATATTATTATCCCTATTCTAAATAATATTTGTAGTGAAAACAACCTGTTTTAACTTAGTTGTTGAAAACTAAAAACTCTGCAACACCACTACCAGAAAACTGAAGTTTAAATTACAAACATTTTTAAAGGAAAAATACATTCTCAAATTTTTGAAGATGTATTTTTCGTTTACAATATTTCTAGTAGAAATGCCTAAAGCATTTCTACTAGAAATAAATAAATAAATATCGAATCTCGAAATAAGAAGTTAATTGATTGATTGATTAACACCTTATTGTACCAAAAACACAAATAACAACAAATTACACATTGAAAAACTTAAAAACTGAAGTGGCCCAATGGGCAGCCTAATCGCCTATGGGCGATCTTTTCCAGGCAACCAATGAACAAAATTTGTTTGTCTGTTACAATCTCAATTACAATTTCTCATTACCCCAGGCTCCACTAACAACATTAAAAGGACACAAGGAGGCAGTATCGGGTGTCCAATGGCTAGACTTCAACACGCTCCTTTCCAGTGGTTGGGACCATTTACTCAAGATCTGGGACTGCGAAATGGGTGGGATTAAACAGGAAATTGCTGGTATGTTGTTGTTTTAGTTAGACTCTTGTTATTACTAGCACCGAATGGTTGTTAAGGTCTACCTAAGCTAGCCTATCCTTCTTCTACTTCTTCTCCACAAACTACCAAACCAATCAGAGGTACCTACCTATTAAGAAAGGTGAGGTTCTGGATTACAGTAGATAACACATAAGCTACTTTTTATTCCGATATTCCCACGGGATCAGCACTTACGCAGGTGAATCGGCGGCCGCAGCCAGTTTTATTATAATAGCGTATTATTTCGCTTGGTAATGCATTGTTCTGCATCTTTCAGGTAACAAGGCATTCTTCAGTGTGGACTGGTCTCCTTTGAATAGCGCGATCATTACAGCGTCAGCTGATAGACATCTCCGATTGTACGACCCTAGGTCGACAGGTAATCTGTCTTTGAACTTTATTAAATTAAATCAAGTTTATATATCTAGAAATAATTTAAAGGCAAAAATCACCTTCAAAAATTCACTCGCGGCGAGGTTCGAACTCGCGTCTCTGGATTTGTACCCCAGCGCTTTAACCGACTAGTCCACGCGAGTTTCCACTTAGAGCGGCGAATTTAAGAATATGAATGTTTTCTTTGTCTATTTTTCGACTAAGACTCGATTGGAACTCCATCTACAGGGTCACTTTCCAGTGATTTACTTGGAATGATTAACTTTTACAGTTAACACATTTGCCAAGAAAACTCCGCGTCTCTGAATCCGAGAAAGAGATGCGAGTTCTAACCTCGACGCGAGAGAATTTTTAAAGATGACTTTTTCTTTAAAAATTTCTAGTAATAGGGGTTAAAGTATGAAATTGCCGTTTTATTGCAATAGGTTCTTTGAATTGACATAGAATCTTCATGGTTTGAGGTTTTCGAAAGAAACTTTTTTCAAATAGTTTCTGTGATGTTCTTTTTTTTAAAAATGTGAAACATTTGAATATCGACTTTCAATTGTTTTTGTTATTCAATTTAGACAAGAAAGATGGATACTGCGAAAATTCGAGTGATTTTTGAATACGAGTTCCGACGCGGAACAAACGCGGCAGAAACAGCCCGCAATATCAATGCTGCGTTTGGAGAGGGGTCTACTAATGAACGCACCGTGCGATTTTGGTTTAAACGCTTTCGTGATGGAAATTTCGACTTAAAGAACGAGCCACGAGGAAGACCGCCCACACAGGTGAATAACGATGAATTAAGAGAGATAGTGGAAGCCGATTCTAGTCAAACTACCCAGGAATTAGCGGCATGGATTAACGTTACCTTACCCACTTTATTGACTCACTTGCGTCAAATCAATAAAATAAAAAAATACGAAAAATGGGTGCCTCATGATTTGACTGATCTGCAGAAAGAAACGCGTGTTGAAACTTGTGTTGCCTTGTTGAACCGGTACAGAAATGAAGGAATATTGGATCGAATTGTAACATGTGATGAAAAGTGGATTCTTTATGATAACCGGAAAAGAAAAATGCAATGGCTGACCCCAGGTCAAATGCCACAACAGTGTCCTAAAGCAAAACTTACCAATAAAAAGGTAATGGTAACTGTTTGGTGGTCTCAGCATGGTGTTATTCACTATAGTTTTCTTCGATCTGGTCAAGCAATTACGGCAGATGTCTATTGTGCCGAACTCCGAACCATTTTGACAAAACTAGCAGTAAAACAGCCCCGACTCATGAATCGATCTTCACCATTATTGCTCCACGACAACGCGAGACCTCACACAGCACGAGAAACCATTTTGACCCTTCAGGAACTGCACTTAGAAACCATTCGTCATCCTCCGTATTCACCAGACCTTGCTCCAACGGACTACCATTTTTTTCGTGATTTGGACAATTATCTACGTGACAAGAAGTTTTCTTCCCAGGAGGCAGTACAAAATGCTTTCACACAGTTTGTGCAGTCTAGATCGTCGGAGTTCTATCGCAAAGGCATTAATAACCTTTCCATTAGATGGCAGCAATGTATAGATAATAATGGCAACTATTTTGATTAAATAAATTTGTTTAAAAATTTTAAAAATAAACAATTAAGATTTTCAGTACAAATCGGCAATTTCATACTTTAACCCCTAATATATTTGCCTTGACCAATAAAAACGAATTAGGGAAAGTTTACATCTACTTACCATTAGAATTTTTAAGGAGCTCATTGGGGTTTTGATTGGTCGTGTGGGTTATGCCACGCTTGGCGCGGACACGTTTGTGATAGTGATCGATAATTTGCGTGCCAAAAAAATCACTTTCTCCAGTGGAACTCGCAGCGCAGCGTTTTTAGTTTAAATTTCTTTGAAATTTAAATGAAAAATACATCCATAAAAAAAAATAACGCATGGTTGGTCCTCTAAAAAATAAATACTTCAAGCGCTTAAAATGAAAATTGAATTTTACATTTCTCTAGCTTTAAAACTAACATGTCTAATCATAATAATGTTGATAATAACGACTTGCTCAGTTCTGTTACTAACAAAGTAAATAATTTCCGTAGAAAGTATCGTAAAGACAACGTTTACGTCTCACACTGGGTGGGTGCAGAGCGTGCGGTGGTCCAAGACGAGAGATACTCTGTTCTTGTCAGCTGGGTATGATGGCCAGGTCAAATTGTGGGAGACGAGAAGGTAAGTCTTACACTACTATTTTTAAGTTAATATTAAGTTTACCCGCAGAGGTCCCAGTCTCATTGAATAATCTGAATATCTGGCCACGTTTTCTATATCTAAAAAGTCTCAGCATTGTTAAAGTTTTCTCAAAACAGTTCAACAAATGCAATAAAACAGATTTTTTACCGGGTTTCGCTAACTTTATAATCAACTTAATCATGGTAGACCATGATACGTCTATACAAGATGTAACGGGTAAGCCCTTTTAATCCGAAAGGGGGTTGTTCTAGACGTTTAGGCGAACAACTTTTGTTCTACGACTTTTGAAAATTCGAAGTACTTTTCGAAAAATTTTAGTGTAAAGTTTACTTGAAAATCAGCTGTTTCTTAGAGTTCGAGGTCATTGACCTTATGTTGTTCTTTCATTAAGTTTGGTTTACTACAATCAAACCTTCAATTACCTTTATTTTTAAAAACAGCTGTTTTTCCAGTAAAACATAATCTCAAAATTTTCAAAAAAAAAAGTTCGAATTTTCAAAAGTCGTAGAACAAAAGGTGTTCGCCTAGACGTCTAGAACAACCCTCTTTCGGATTAAAAGGGCTTACCTGTTACATCTTGTATAATTGAAACAATGCCGTTAATAAATAAAATGCAAGTAAAGCCCGGTGAATATTGTGTTTTAATGCAATGCGACATAAGCCGCGAAAACATAATAAAAAACGTAGTACTTACACATTTTTAGAAATAAATGATATTGTTTTTTTTTTGACTACGTATATTTACTAGAAATACTTTTAAAGGAAAAATTCATCTTCAAAAATTCACTTGCGTAGCCGAGCGGTATAGGCACTGGAGTATTGATCCAGGGACGCGAGTTCAAATCTCGCCGCAAGTGAATTTTTGAAGATGAATTTTTCCTTTAAAAATATTTCTAGTAAATATGCCTTGAGCAATAAAAACAAATTTACGAAATACGTATATTTAGTTTTTAGTCCCAACACGTGACTAGTATCACTACGTATCGTGCGGTCTGCCGCGTGCAAAGAATACCTTCCTCCTTCCGCTCTTTGCATGCGGCAGAGACCTGCAGTGGTATTATCTAATGTAACAGCCTGGAGCTCGACGCTGTTTCTGTGTCGAATCAGAGTGAGCGTCCAATCTGCAGCCCTAGACAACGTTCTTATCGATTAACGAAATCGCAATCGACAGTTTTTTTTGTATGTATGTGTATGTATTATTGTCGTAGCTCTAAGCTGTTACATTAGAGAATAGCACTGCTCACCCTGGACCGATTTCAAACATTCTTTCACCAATAGGAAGCTACATTATCGAGGAGTGGCACATAATAAACTTTGATCCCGATATTTCCACGGTATCGAGATTACGCGGATGGAACCACGGGACTCTGCTTGTAATCGAATCCATATTTGTTCACAATTACAGCCCCCGGACCCCTCTGTACGACCTAACAGGGCACGAAGACAAAGTACTGTGCTGTGACTGGTCCAACCCCTCTCTACTCGTCAGTGGATCCTCAGACAACACCCTCAGGCTGTTCAAGGCGAAAACTGCAATGGGTAACTCGTAACACTAGCTCGTATTGGTAGGTACAGTACAGGCGACGGAAGTGGATATCCACTGTTGATTTAATTTTTTTTATTTGTTCGTTGCACAGATGAAATTTCTCAAATTGGTTATAAATTATAATGTATCCACTGTTGTTTTAAAATTAGTGTCGCATTGTGTTGTGAATCTGTAAGGTGGTTTTAAATCTAGAAGAATGGCAGCACTGACTAACTTTCTAAGATTTGTAGTTATGATGTTATTTAAGTCGTGAGGGTTTTATTAATAAATGAGCTACTTATTTCGTTGGCATTGTGATATTATGTACTAGTAGTAGAAATGATATCTCAAACATATCCCATGTTCGATATCCCAAGCCGCTACAACGCTGATAATTTCGGTGAATGGCTGAAACGTCAAAAACATAATTTAGTTTGTTGTTAAGTTACCGCAGTGGCTGTTTACAACTGTCTTCCATCTGATGTCATATCTACTGTTAAAATTGAGATCAATTGTTGTGGGTATCTATATTTTTCTTATTACCTCTCTATAGGTATAGAAGTGTTTTTACATTGTGTACAGACCGCGGCCACGATTAAACTTGTCTTTCCAACTATCATTGCAGCTTGAAACGTAAATATATAATTCTATGGTGGATATCCACATTTGTTGCCGACTGTACTTGTAGTTAGAACGTAGTTGTATTACTTGGACTATAGTTTTAGTTTGTATTCAGTTGTGTTTGCGAAATGAACGAAGATTGTTTCCTAAAAAAAAACCATATCCATAAACAGTAAAGAAAAGAAATGATTTTAAGATTTTGTCAATAATTTATTTAGATTGTATTGTTGTTTCATTTAAATTGTTTTATTTTAATGTCAAAAGAACTCAATATTAAAAATAAATAAATAATTATAATGACAGTATTTCAAATAACATGTGATTTTGTATGTACTAGCTTTTCTCAACGGATTTACCCGAGTTCCGATTCCCGTGGAAAATCTGTATAAAAGCATTTTATATCCTGTGTATTCATCCAGGTTTTAAAATACCTGTGTGCCAAATTGCAGCCGGATCTGTTCAGCCGTTTTCACGTCACAAACAAAAAAAAAACAAACAAACAAACAAACAAACATCTAAACTACTATTTATAATATAAGTTGGATTATATGTTACTGTTAGTAATAAATTCTAAAATAAAATGAAAAGTGAAACTTACTTATAGCATTTCATTTGGCATAGTCTATATAATTTTGTCGATTTTGCATAATAAAACACAATATTTACCTTGACAACCTTGAAAAAGCAAACTGTAAAGTTGGCGAAAGCTCGGGCGTTAATAATAATAACGTTATTGAATAAAACGAGAGTAAAACCCGGTAAATATTGTGTTTTATAGTCTATATAGTTTAGATTACTGTTAATCTTTACTAAAAGTACTAGCGAACCTGTGCTGCAATAGGCGCACGGGGTGGCGGGTAAATTGCTTGTTCCCAAAGAGGGTTAGTGTCAGGCTGGCGGCAGACCGCAAAAATATTGCCAAATTTGTTTGCAATAGGTACCTACTGTACAAAAAAAAATCGGGATTCCTAAGAGTGAGATGCAACCGAGTACATCGCTCAGATGAGGTTTATTTAAAAAGTAAAAATTAATAATAAGAAAATTGACAAGTGATGTGTAGTCTAAGCTGAAGCACGCTTGCACCTGCACCTGTTAGTTCACTCCTTAATTGTTTTACTAACGTTTTATATAGGTATTGATAATTTCGTAACTGATAACTCCGAACTAACGTTCGAACGTTAATCTGATTTAATGATAAAATATCTAAGGGATTGTTGTATAAAGCGTTTCATGTGCGCGGCCAGGGCCTGTGAAGATTAAAATAATGTATGATGGAAATAGGGGAAACGGCCACCAGGAGCCTTATTTTTGAATAGCTCGTTGCACTTCAGGCGATTTAAATAATTCGATATCTGCTGATTATCGTTTGATGCCGGACTCCTGCGTTGTGGACGTGCGATTCACGTAGAAAAATTACAGAAATTGAACGAATATCAGTAGAAATCGAGGTACACATCTATCTTCATAGCACCCTGGCCGCGCGATTTGGTTGCTTTCTTTAACAAGTCCTTAAAGGTAGGTACTAAACGGTATAGAAATAATTAACAAGATTTGGTTTCGCTTGTTTTATTTCAATCATTTGCTCTTACAAAATATGTTCAATGCAAAGGAACATGAGTCGTCACAATAAAACATGCTTCTTAGTACCATTTTTTCATTTATTTATATATTATCTTAGTTTTCCATTCAGCATAACTATAAATAATGCGGGTCACATAAAATGCTCATAGCACAATATAGAAACTTGCAAACACTTTGTAACAAAATAGGTTTCATAACTTTCTTTGTGTATTCTCCCCGAGATACGTCCATTACATAATCATACACTATTATCATAGTTATGCCAAACCTCACACCATAACACAACGAAGCAACATGTCCCTTAAAAATATTCTTTCTTACCAACAATTTCATTTCTTTTTTTTTACATTTTATGAAGTTTTATTTTTGCATTTTCATATTTCTAGACTACCTAACTAAATTTTAACTAAACTATTCTACTCTAGACTAGTCTGCTGGGTAGAACACCACACTAAATTAAACGACATGGACAAATACGATCGTATCCACACATTCGACTGATTTTTTTTTCCATTTCTTTACACTTAGTCAACTACATAACAAAAGATGTGAAAGCATAATTGTTCAAATGAAACTTATTCCCGAGAAAGTGTTCACTAAGTTTCGCTTAGACCTAGAGGCGGGCTGGGCAGGCACTCGCGAAGTTTGCTTCAGTCCATTCAAATTAAATTATTTAATAAACTAACAAAGGAAACTACCGTAGAGCGAACATCGCGATCGCCCGCGACCAAGCCAAGCCGGAAATATATTAATCTAGAGGTTCTATTCTATATATCTTAGCATCGAAACATTTTTTTTCTCTAATCTAACCTATCTATGGTTAAACCTATGCTAATAACTAGCCATCGTTTTATTCGTCTTTCCGATAGCTCCATCTCACATTTATAAACGTTTCAAACAATCTCACTTATGACTAAACGACTTAAAATTAGAACATTTATTTAAGTTCACCTATTGATCGACATTATTCAGCTGTGTTCTACCACACTCGGTCGAGGTTGAGTCGAAGCCTCTACCACGTGACATTTGTGCTCGTATCCTGAGTGATAAATGTCGATATCGGTGTCGTCTCTGAACGTGGTACGCGGTAAGTCCGCTAGATACTCGTGTATCGAACAGACGAAACGTATCACCAATTCTAGATTGCTGAGGTGAATACAACTAGGAACATCTACGATTTACTCCCGAGTTCGATTCATACACCGCGTCTCAAAAATGCAACGTTTTGACAGCCACAACGTCTGTTGTTATTACAAAATACAATATTAAACATAGGTTTTACATTAATACTAGTTTTATGAATAACGGTAAGTTCTCTATTACCTGTAAAAATATTGTTTTAAGCACACGCAACTGCAATATTGTATCCATTCATTTATTTGTTTGTTCATTATTACGAAGGAAGCTGAAGGCACTACCATCAAATTAATTTATTGCTTAAAAATGGAAGGAAAGCTTTAGAAAAATAAGTTTTAGTGCTAAAATACATTTGATTCTGACAGTATTATAACTACGGGACCGTATTCTCTGTCTAAGAAACACTTAAATTGGTGTCGGGATGTGTTATAAAATAGATTGTATACCTATTATAACTATTTACTTATATATATCGTACTGAAGGGAACAATCATCTACGTGTGGAATGAAACAATAGTTGGGGATATATAACGTATCTTGTTATCGTTCAACGAACGACACATCCATAATATATTTTAAATATTCTCGACATCAAATTTTAAATGCAAATTTAGCGGAAAATATCTATCGGAAGACTGCATTTATAGGAAGCCACAGTGTACGTGGAACACTAAACGATCACTAATCTAAGTACCACGCGACACCCGGTAGGTACATTGCACTTTGTGGCATATTTACTTCACAAGTAGAAAGGCGGTATTTAGTCAGTTCGAAATATTTGGCTTGATCAGAAATGATATCCACATCTAAATGCTGATCGTTGGAGCATTGCGGATTGCGTGGAATCATCGATAGAGATATCACTCGAGTCGTGATATAGTAGGTACAGTGTTTATGTATGTACATATGTATGTAGGTAGAGTCAGGCAGTCAGCTAGCTGTTGTATGTAATAGGTGAAGTAGAGTTGATATTGTGGTTTAAGTACTGAATGTTGTGCCTCTAGGTCAGCAGAAAGTTTCACGTCTAACTTATTTACAATCCCAAAATATTATACGGAACAACAGTACATTTTCAGCCTTTTCCTGAATAAAAACAATAGAATGAATTGAAACGAGTTTATAGTTCTACATTCGTCAAAAATCTACGTTAATTCATTCAAAACCTGTAGTTTTCTAGCAACAGTACCTGTAATCGTTAAGTGGTGTTCACAGGTTTTGAACAAAGAGGTTACCGCTTAATCGTCAGTTAAAATACAGTTATTATATCAAACATTTAACTAGTCTTCAGTCCCTGAGTTGTATAAATATTTTCCTACTCCTTACACGACTTTAATGATTTGTATATTTTGGTTCTGATGAAACTCTTGACGTGCCAAAATAGAATTAAACAGTTGCGATATAGTAGGTTTTACTCGTACCCATCAACAATGTATAACATGTATACATATTCATGTATAATTTATATATATTCAATATAAAAATATCAAATTTTATATAAAGTCATAAAGTGTACCCAAAACCTACGTGATGGTACAAAAGTGTTCGTTCAAATCAGCGCCAAAACGGCGCGGGCGTGACACTTTGGATTTGATATCCATTACAATTTAATAATGTGGAAATCAATTAAGAAATATTTATTTGAAGTTTCTAGTGGAATGTGCCGACCGCCTACAAAATAACTACACTTGATTCAACACACGATTCTCAAAAAAGGATCACTTTTCCATCAACGTGTACCGATCGTTTCAATCAACTTACAAAATTGTGTATAGACGTCGTAAAATTTATAAATATAATTTACATACGAATATCGTCGTATCGTAGCGATAGTTACAGACAATGCCATGTACATATGAGAATGGGCTCCTTTATAATCGTTTACAGTACAAGTATGCAAGCTTTCGCTTGTGACTTCATTATTTCATTACACACATGAGTGCACAAGTACACGAGAAACATTTGACTAATCAAGATAAGAACTCCACTCTTAAAACTCTTTCTGATTAAGAATAGTGGTGTGCATCATCATGGCATTATTTGTATTGCTAATGTCGGTCGAGATACTGCATCACGGTTACCGATCCACTCGGAGTTCTATTGCCTAACTCTCTTAACTCTAATCCGTCGGCTATCTTAATGGACTAAACTGACAGAAGTAACTATCAATCAATACACAAAAAAATGACTGTGATTTGAAAATTGTAAGAATTGAAAGTACCTAAATTAGTTGTTTTAATATTGAATTTAAATTGACAAAATTGAAATTTGTTTACGAGATATTAGATCAATGATGAAATTAAATACCAAATCCCGCGAACCGTTAATTTATTTTTCCTTTTTTGGGGGTTTAATGGCTTTGCGCGATCACGCGAAATTCTGCTTAAGTCACGTAGTGATGAAAATGCAAGATTTATAGCTTTATTTCTTTTTACTCTTTTCTCTGATAAATTAAAAATGGTTGCATAAATTTACAAGTGTTTTTTGTCAGTATGTCTCATTAAATTCGCAGACGGATTACATCTCCGCAACGTACGTAGCGTACGTACGAAACGAACGGTGCTATCAAAACGGAATTTGGAAGTTAACAGTAGGTATACGTAAATTCAGTCTGTATTCAGGTTTGGCAACGACATTATTGTTATTGAAAGTTATCGTAAACAAATTCATGACTACACCTACAATGTGATGATTAGAATTACGCGAAACACACAATTATTGCAACATATTACCTTACAAATACAAACGACAAAACGTCAAGCCGATAAGCTTCATATTCACTTACAGTTACAACTGAGATGTTTGGAAGACAGCTTCATTATTATGGCGTCGGTATTAATACTGCGAAAAATTAGAGATACTTTTGAAATCAGATGAAGCACCACGCTTTACCATTTATCTATTTGGAAAGTCACTTAAGCAATACTTACTTACAGATAGTTCTAGACCACATCGCGATGGTCCGATGCACCAAATAATTAAAAACTTGAATTTGAATTTCTTTGTTTGCTTTTTCGAGCTGCCTCAAACATTTTTTTTTCAACTATAAAAATGACATAACAAAAGTTACAATTTCTATTGTATTTTAAAAATACTTATTCCGTGAAGATTCTAAATCTTCGGCATAACTTTTAACGTACAAGTTCCTAACCGGTGAAATCACCCCTAACCATAACACACATAAAGCCAACTCTTTAATAATATTTCTCAGTAAATATTTTGATTCTTTGTTTCCTCATGATATGACCACTTCGTCTTAACACTCTATCGCATCTCTCCCAGATATTGCTAACCCTTCTGTGCTCATTTATATACTTAAAATTATACATAAAAATTTGAAAATAAAGCAAACAATTATAATGGTCTGATAATTTCAATATAAATCTTTTCTATATCATCTTGTATACTTTGATTGCACGTTATTTTTTCAGTATTTTGACGAGTATCCGATTTGTGTCTTCGGATTTCTTAATGTTTATATGACACCGAAAAAAATACAAACAAAAGAATACGCCTCTACGGCAAATAAAATATGTATACCATCTCGAAAGGATTTAAACTATTCTAAAATAAATACCTAACTATCTTAAATAATCTTGTCAACATATTCAAAACCTGTGCCTAAAATCTTAAATTTAAATTTTCGTAAAACAATAATAAAATTATAATGTAAAAACACATTTAAAAATTGAAGCTAAATTCTATACAATCAAATCGTCCCTCGGTTCCGTTAAAAGACCTCATCAAAACATCGCAGACAGCGAATCGAACAGTACCTACCTACCCAGCGAACGGCAGACAAAGCACATCGATCAAAATAATAGGAAGAAATTTAAAATTATTAAGGCGCTTCATCACGCTAACAAATTTGCGTAGTTGGGGCAATCAGCTGACTTGTTCGAGCGGTGAAATTGAAGGGTTAATGTCTTGATTATTTTCTGTCGGTGTATCTAGAGATTTAAAATTCAATTCTTTGAAACGACATATAATTTCCTCTCGAAATTATATCATAATGGAAAAATGAGACCGCCCACAAACTGTAGTACTTATGTAGGACAAAAACTCAAACAACAAACCTTCTTGTAATTATTAACAAATCATTTTACAATTCAATTCATCAAAATCATCAATTACGTACCAAGCAAATCTTGGTACGTAAACTTTTTGGCGCAAAAATGTCAACGTGATCAATAAGAACGTTTCCGTATTTAATTAAAACAAAAGAGAATTTAAAAACCGCCTTAATAGAGAAGCACTTTGTGAGATAACGAGTCGCGGTCTCTGTATCCCTACCATGAGTTGATAGGTAAATACGTACACTGTAGCGTTAGCAGTTTGGGCATGTCCGCAAAGCGCATAATATTGGCTCTCGCGGCAAACTATTAGCGTTACAGTGTAAGTATTTACATATCAACTCATGTTAAGGGTACTGTTTTTCGATGAAGTACTATAACGGCCGCAAATTATAACTAAAACAAATTAACATTGTAAAAAGTCACAGTTGCTTTGAATTTTTGGCTCGTGTACAGCGTTTGTTGCATCGTTCGGGGCGCGGTCTACTTAGGTGGCGGGTACGGCTGGTAGGCCTCGTCCGGCGATGCCGCAGTCGACGCGTGCTCGCTCTCCATCGGCATCTGGATGATGGGCGGGGTTGGACCAGTGAAGTACTGATACGGGTGCGACGCGAAGTACTGAAACGTCAAAAATACAATTAACAAACTGATCCTCTACGATGAGGTGCTATGTAAATACGTGCACTGTAATGTTAATAGTTTGGGCTTGTCCGCGATGCAACATTTTGGAATGAGTTGCAATCAGTATATGGTAGGGAAGCGGTTCCTCTGTGCGCGGTCGCTAGGTCAAACTGTTAAAGTTACACTGCACGTATTTACGTAGTTACTCAGGGTAGAGGTACAGATAACACTAATATTTTTCACCCGATTGTCCATGCAGTCCTTACATTATTTGCAGATTCATTCTGAAGTCGATAGTCGCTTGTGCGAGTCTTGTATTTTTATCATGTGTATTTTGTATGAATGCTTGTAGGTAAAGGTGGTAAGTCTACGAAAGATTCAAGCAAATATTCCGACCAACTGAATCTGCAAGTATGGATCCTAATTGTCCTCAGCTATCGACTGATGTCATTTAGAAACAATGGGTACCCTATTTAGCATGGATTATGAAACTTAGTTTATACATTGTTGTGGAAACCCGCGTGCCGTGCATCGCATTTTGAGGAACACTTACTTCGAACTTTTCGTTAAAATAAATGATATCTAAAGTAAATTGCACCATTATCTATATTTATTTAGACAGTTCCAAATAATTTCAAATTATATCAATATTGAAGTAAATGTACCTTGATGTGTATGAGTCTGATAAAACGGGAGCAAATAATGACTTCAATTGATAATTGACATGTTTTTGTTTAGTGACTATTATGTGACTTGTTATTAACTCCATGAATAGACGAAATTGGGACATTATAACCGATTGTTCATCGCCGACTAAACTAATCTAGTTTAGCCTAATTTCGCATTACTAACGACTGAATATAGAAACGCTACTCAAAATTTGACTTCTACTTAAACAATGAACCAGCTCCCAAACTCAAAAAATCTCATACTAATTTTAAATTAAGAAGCTGTTTCATTATACTTAAGAACCGTTCAAATTTTAAGTGGCGTGGCATTTTAATGGGTACTTAAATG
Organism: Idaea dimidiata; assembly: GCA_949358125.1. Taxonomy (NCBI): domain Eukaryota; kingdom Metazoa; phylum Arthropoda; class Insecta; order Lepidoptera; family Geometridae; genus Idaea; species Idaea dimidiata. The sequence continues at coordinate 7,235,769 of OX442328.1, forward strand.
ATTGAGCAGCTTCTTAATTCAAAATTAGTATAAGTGGTATAAGCAATTTTGAGTTTAAGAGCTGCTTAATAGTTTAAGTAGAACTTAAGTTATGAGTAGCGTTTCGGTATTCGGCCGTTACTAGTTTGTAAAACTGGCAAGCTAAGATCAGCTAACTTAGTTGGCGTTGGACGATTGGTTTAAAAGGTGCGAGTAATCTAACAAATATAAAGCATAGTACATTTAAATACACTAGATATAGGTTCATTCCATTATTAATCATATGTAGGTAGGTGTGATGTTTTGCTCATTAAGGCGGGTAATAAATATCGACAACAGGTTGGTGGCAGCAAGTAGCGAAAGTAGGGCGCTCGTTTTACATTGCGAAGCAAAGGGTTTGATTGAAAGGATAAAAGCACATAGCTCTGATAACTTAACCACTCACGTATAACTCATTTTCCGGCCTTAAGCTGTCCCAGTTTACCTGGAAAACGGAGAATCACCGTCAGTGGTTTTTTTTTTTGGTTTATTTTCTATTGTCTGACCGGTCGCTCTTCTCTGTGACGCGTTGATTCAAGCCGTTTTAATTGTGATATTTTTTGCTAACCACCGCTATTGTTTCGTGGATTCATTGTTACTTTAAATCGGTCTGAATCGAGGGAACTTTTGAGCGATGCGAATTTCTCAGAGCTGAAATTATTGCGAATGAACCTAAATCGCGATGATAATAGGGATTTTCCAACCACCGCCCCATAGTACGGAAAACAGGGCGATTTTTTGGGGATACTCGGGGCATCCTTATACCGTGGTCAAGTCTTGGATTAAAACAAAAAAAGAATAGATACGTTACTTAGTCTCACGACAAATGATACGATAACACTGTGTTAGAGCCAGAGATAGTGAGACGTTCTAGGCACAGTTTTAGCGTCTCATTTGACTAAGTAACGTTTCTACCCTTTTTTGTTTAGATCTAAGAGCCAAGGATCTAGTGGGCCCATAACCGACGACACAAGGGTTTACCCTTTTTTCCATTTCCTCGTCATAGTATCGTGGGTCCTTCAAGTTATTTAGTGTTAATTATTTCATTGCGACAACTCTCCCACGTTCGTTCACGTTCAACTACATCGTCGTATAGTATAGAAGATAGATTGTGATATCAAAGTATCGGTACTTACGTATTGGCTAGGCACGGAGTCGATTGGTATGTGGGCTGGGTGCGAAGGGTGGGGCGCGTGTGCTGGCGGGATGAGGGCAGCATAAGGCGCGAGCCAGGCGGCGGCGGGGTGTGCCGCGTGGTGGTGGTGATGCAGCTGCGGGTGATGGAACGCCGCTACACCGTACACTCCGGCGCCGCCGCGGTACACTCCCGCGCATTCTCCGCCCGCGCCCGCGCTCACTCCTCCGGCGTATACGCTGCTCACAGCCATTGCCTGGACACCCAATGCCTAGTTTTTAATGAGTATGGTACTGGACGTTTTTCAGTCGAGGGTTGCTAGGTCTTAAATAATTTATCGGTCGTTATGAGTGCGATATGGTTGAAAGAGGCTGGTGGAAACAGTGTCTTTGTTGTATACTATTTACAGATTATAATATCTTTTAATTAGCTGTGTTCCGATGTTTTACCCGTTTTAGTCCCGATCCCGTGGGATTTTCAAAACACCTCTGGTTCTTAGAGAGATTACACCATCAAATTTCATGACTCTACGACCGGAGACATGAAATTTGGTGTGCGTTGGTATAATTCAGTCAGTCAGTATTTATAAGAAAATCTTCTAAGGACTGAGACGTACAAGAAAGATTTGATGACCTTACAAATTCAAATTTAATGTCGATTAACTTATTTATAAACCTGCAATGTACGTAAAAGTAAACGTAAAGTAAAAGTAAGTAAGTAGTAAATTAAGTTACATATATGAAAACTTATTAGATTACCGTTCATCATTTTAAAGTCAGTGAAATTACAGAATTTAATGTTAATTTTAGCAATATATTACTGCAGTCGTAACAATATATAAGAAATGCATGCAAATTCCCCAACTGGTTGATAAAACTCGTTCGCCATATCGCAGTCGGAAGGCGGGTTATGCAAATGTTATTGCTAATGAAGAGCCTGCGTTGCTTATAATTTCCACATTATCGTAGAGTGTCTAGTGCTTAAAATGCTTGTCTTTTAAACGGTACGACCTTTTTTGAGTTTTTTTTTAATTCAGGAAAGCTTGAGGCTTGTTTACATTTTTACAGTTCGTAATAGCTGTTTCCCTTATCCCTGTTATTGCGTTATTTGCTTTAAACAGAGTTTTAAATGTTTCCTTGTAACGTTATTTGGTGTTAAAATTGTTGAGTAGGATTAATTTAGTTTCCTTTTAAATAATATATGATAAAATAAAGAAATGTTAATATATAAGGGAACTTGAAAGTAGGAAAGTGGAAAATATGAGTGAACTGTAGGTATGAACAGAAATGCAACGACAGAGGACGCATGTGAATTATGAGTCACATGCAGTACTCGTATGATATATGGAGAGGAATTGGACGGTCTTAGAAAGGATGAATGACCTGTGTAAGTCAGATTATTTAAATTTATCTACAGGTATATCTGCCATGACCATGCTCTAATATATTGAAAATCATGTTACTTATGTGGATTTGAATAAATGAGAAGGCCAGCATAAAAAAAAGAAAAAAAAAGTCGTAACAAAATTAAAAAAACAAAATCACACACAGAGCTACTCAATAAAAAAAACCGCCCGGCACAAAGGAGCCAAGGAGGGAAGGAGCAAATAGGCAAGGAAGCATTGCCTATTTGTAATAACCATTCAAAAATAATACTACGAGTTAAATTAATAAATGTTTCGTAAGTATCATATTATTACAAGTATAATGCGTCAAAATGAATAAATCTTATTTATTTACAATATTACCTCTAAAATATACAGGTATTGATCGCAACAATGTCCTTTAAGCATGAATGACCAAGTTCGTTTCAGTGAGACAAATTGACACTAAATGCTGCATTAGTCGTAGGAAGGTTGTTCAACAGAGATGGAATAATATCGTTGAATAAAGAGACCCTTTTCAAATAGTTTCATAAATGTGTCAACTAGCCTTGAACTTCGTAAAACGTGATACTCTGACGCGTAGCCAGTTTCAGATTTGGGTCTATAAATTACACAGGAAAAGGTTACGGTTTTCGTTTACTCTATAACCAATCAAGTTCACCCGAAAAGTTAAAAATATCAATCTTGTAATCTTAAGTAAAGGAGTAGGATGGTAATAGGGGTCTCCTCGCGAACAAAACTGTTGCAACATTAGTCGAAATGTCGATGTAAAAAAATAAATAATAATATACGATTAAGACTCGGTGAAAGGTATGAGTAACTAATATATTAAAAATCATGTGAATTTGAGAAGTTTAAAGCAATAGACACAGAAATGCAGGAAATAATTATTTAAAACTAAAACAAATATGTAGTTTAAAACAGTCATGCCTGTATATCTCTTTGCTATGCAAACTCAACCAAAAACTAATTTAATTTATTTCAAATCATACTTCCCGCAAGTCCCTATTAGATAGCTCCATTACCTAAGAAGGTCATTGTATATAGAACGCACGGTTCGAGAACTGCCAAGAACCGAAGGGCGCAGTTAGAGTACCTACGTAATTCAAGTTGAAATACTATTTATTATTTTAATGCTCAAGGCATTCTACCAGATTTTTTTTACAAAGAGGAATGGATCATCAATAATCCTTTCTTGACCAAGACCCTCTGGTTCGTAGGATGCAAACCCCTGTCCCTCGTATGGGGGGCAAGTGCGTTAACCATTAGGCGCTAACGATCTTTTAAGTTAACTTACTTGCGTAAGAGAGTCATTATTGTCTCTCCAGACTCGGCCGTTGTTGTCTCCTTGCTTGTTGTAGAGTTTCTTCTTGTTGCCACCATCGGCGAATTTTACCAGCAACGGCTCCTTTGCTCCCGGTATCGGATTACCGTTGAACATCTGGAAAAAAATACATTTTAATTTACAACTGCTACTCGTAACATATGTAAAGGACTTTATATCTAATGTTAGATGATTTACACGGATTTAATCCTGAGACATACCATTTTTAACTCCTGACGGAGAACGAAGGCTTATAGATATTATTAGATAGCGGGATATTTACCATGTTTAAATTTATTTTTGGCTTGTTGACGAGTCTCGTCAACAAGCCAGTTAAATATCGAGCTTTGTAAAAAAAACAAATATGAACATGGTAAATACCCCGTTATTTACTAATAATTATTGTGAAAACAACCATGTCAGTTTTAAATCGTATAATAACGTTTTGTCACATCAATAGTAATCGGACATTAGTGAAGAAAACGAATAAATAGACCATACGGTAAAATAAAGGACTAATGTCCAATTTGAACCGGATTAAACTTATTTGTGAAACGTTCATGTTCATTTTCACATTGGGATTACTAGTCCTAACTATGCAATAATCTGTAAATTCAATAGCCCGTTCATCCATCCTAATTCCCTGTATGATGCGGTATTTCCGTCCTATTCCACACCGCTCGCACTCCAATAAAATCTTCCTCCCATTCAATTACCAATAACCCAATAACCGTGTTTATTGCAATGGTAATGGACTGGTCATGGCTTCAAGTGATTCCTTTTATGACTACCCAAAGCAATTTTATACGTACTACGTGTTACCTAAGTGAAACGAAAATGTGAAGTGTTCCGCATGAAAAGTGAAAATAAAGGTTGTCGCTATTGGATTTCGTAAATCGATGTTAGAAAGTACATCTATGTTTCCCCCCTAATAACATAAAATACTAAAGTTATGCGACTAGAGGGGTTGAAAAGCGCTGCGCATATATTTTGTATAAAACTCACTTGAATAATTTGTTCGCATTTCTCTCTTGACTCCATCCTTGCGAAGCCAACTCCTTTGCTCTGTCCGTTGGTGTCGCGCAGGATTCTGGTCGACACTACTTGTCCGAACTTGGCCAGAAGTTGGTCCACGTCATTTTCTTTGAAGTGCGGCGGCAGATTCGCCATGTACAAGTTCGTGGGATCTTGTTCTTGTTGCTGTAAATGCCCATTAAAATGTGTGTAGCAGTCGCTCTGTTATCTAACATCTCCATCAATTTAAACTTCTTAATGTAACTTTAAGAGAAACGACAGAGTCACAACTGAACAACCATTTCGGTTGTAAACAAATTGTGATAACGTCCGAAACTTTACAGTCAAAACAAAACCTTTCAATTATCCAAGAAGTTAACTTAACAGTATTTTGATACCTTCGATTCTATTTACAAAGTTGTTTATTACAAAGTTAGTTGTTCAATTTGTTGTACAGAAGTACTTTACCGTGATCTAAGTTTGTGTTATTTAGCGTTTTGTTATTAAAAGCGTTAATCGTTATCGGAATGTATCTGAGAATGTTAAAATTAGCTTTAAGCCCGCATAGATTATCTAGACACTGAAGCCAGCTCTGACGTAAATCAGCAGATCGATCTAATATACTAAATAACATTACGTATGTAGTTGTTATCAACGACATGGGCATATACATCAGCATAGAGATTATGAAGCTAGTTAAAATTCGCATACACACTAATTTAATATCGAAAGCATAGAATACCCGAGCCCAGTAGCGAATACATTATTATAAAACGCTGAAGCAAACGACAATAGTATAGAACCAACAGGATGAAATGTCTGAAGTAAAGAATTAAGTAAGCATTATTGGCGTCGATTCTGCGCACCATTGCCATCGAAGGGAGTCAATTGAATACTTACAACACATTAGTGTTAGATGTCAGTTAGTGTTCGGTTTGTAACCTTCACGTACCGATACGTTTACCACTCTCGGTCTTCCCAAAATGGATAAATGAGTGATCGGAAAACCCGGTGACGATGATAGTTCACCGTGACATTTCTTAACATGAATCGCCCATATGTCGATGATCTACACAGGACCTACGTCAACTAGATAGTCTCAAACATCTATTGAATTAAACAAAAATAATATGCACATATTGCTGACAGACTATTTCACCTCGACAGGACAGGATGTTGCTACGGTATGCAATCTCAAATCTAGCAACGTTTACAATAGAAAACACGGTTCAATGCTCATATAGTATTACAGCATTTTTAGGAGATAGATTAAGTACTAAAGCTATAAGTAAAGGTAGAGGGAATCGAGGATAGGACAAACGTTGGGCGGAGAGCAAATGTCACTGTAATTTAAATAAATTAGGACAGACGTTAATACATGGTTGCGCTTTCAAGTACCCTCGTAACGGGTATAAGACACGAATTTGTTTTATTTGTCTAAAGAGGTATAATCGCGTTTAACGTTCGCGCTTTAATTTCACACTTGCCTTCCCCCTTCGCTTAATGGTTTTGTATTTCATTAATGTCGGAGTAAAAGGATGTTAGGTAGATGTGGATGTCCCAGAAGTGGAATATTAGAGGAGATAGAGAGAGCGGATTAGGAGCAGGCGGTTAGTCATAATAGTATTACTTGCATGCACAACGTACACGGTTCAGTCTACGCAGGAACCAGATACCCACTTTAGCCATCTGGGCCTGAACACCTTTGGCTTGTAATCCTTTAACAGCCGCTTCCGCTGAGGCGATCGTTTCAAAATCTACAAAACCGTAACCTGTGAAAACAAAGCGAGTTCGCTATGAAATATAGCGTCTACCTCTGACACGAGACGCACAATCAAATTTGGCTTAGATTATACATATATTAAAGTGAATCATGCTTTGTTATTTCAGAAAATGAATCTAGACTCTGAATCTATAAAACATATTGAAGATAATATTATGTAAACTAATGAGCACGAATAATTGACTACTCGATTATAGCGTGTTAAACGTGAAATTGAAAATTTAATATCGTGATTCGATAATAAATTATGTAAAAAAGTACACTGTGCATAACTTTCGAAAATTCAGTACAAAAATATCATCATCTGTGCTTTGGTGCAATAATGAATATGATTCTACTGAAATAAAGATTCAAATGAAAAATAAATATAATATATATGAATAAAATCGTAATGTCTAGTGTTCGTGCATATATTGGAAAAAATCTCACCATAGATGGGTTAGTTAATGAAGGTATATGGTATTCTAGAAAATATTAATATTTTTTTAAGTAATTAAATTGTATTATATGCAAATATCTATTCCTAATGTAAATTAATTAAAAAAACTCAAAATATTCTAATACTTATACGTGAAAATGCACAGATTAATAATTAACTAGAGAAGTAATTAATATACATAATATATTCAATTGCTATGATAAATACATTTATAAGTAAGTGTTAAGGGACGTACTTGTATGAATTTTGTTTACCTTTACATTTATTCGTATTTTTATCCAATATTGCTTTTGTTGAAATAATGTTGCCATACCTGTGGAAAACGATAATCATTAAAAACTGAATTTATTCTATGGTTTTCGCGATTTTGCATAATAAAACACTTTATTTATTGGGTTGAATCGCGTTTTCGGGTTTTATGAAACGCAAATAAAACGCGATTCAACCCAATAAATAAAGTGTTTCAGTAAAAACTGATCAACTATTAAAAAAATGCCAACTAGTCCCGTCTCTGACACAAAAAAAACTAACTTTAATTTGGTCGAATGTCTAAAAAATCCAACCGTATAACTTGTAATATCTTAAAAAGGGCTACAGGCCTTTAGATTTACACTGTAAAATTTTATATACCTACATAGCAATCTTTCGATTTGATTGTCAGTTTAAACTTCTGTACAGTTCTTAGTTTTGCCTACACACGTACAATTTATCTGTAAGTACAGTTAAAACTGCGCATTTGAATCTAATGGTCCTAAGTCGGTCATATAATAGGAAACGAATGCAACTTACATCTGGCACATTTGAACAAGGTCTTTATCGGTGGTGTTTTGGTTAAGGCCCCTGATGTAGAGGTTGGTGCGTGAGAGTTGTTCGCCAGCTGCGCCTGTAGTGGACGCCGAGGAGGCCGGCGGCGGCGGCGCCGTGCTGAGGCTGGTCGAGCGGGTGCCGCCGGCCGAGCCCGTGTTGGACGACGATGACGACGCCGTGTTGGCGGGAGATGCTGCTGTTGGCACGCGACTTCCGGTCGTCGCACATCCGCCGCCCATACCCGCACCAGTGTACTGCAATAATAGACCATATATTACACTTTACATTTCAACATAATTGTCAAAGTTTGCGATGTTTGAAAGTTTGCAACTGAGGAGCCATTGACATGATTTTTACTTTTACACCTTAGATTAATACAAAAAATCGTAGATACATCACTTAGTCACGACAAATGATACGATAAAACTGTGTCCAGATTGATTGTTATCTCGTTCGCGCTACAGTCTGGAACGTCTCACTATTTCTGTCTCTGACACAGTATTATCGTCTCGTTTGTCGTGACTAAATAACGCATCTTTTTATTTTAATCTAAGTTTTAAAAACTCTAAATCGAAAAAGTCGGGAAGCGGAAGGCTAGGTATTGACTGCATCCTGCGGCTTAACTCGTAAGTGCCGGTCCCGTAAGTATATTCGAATAAAAAATAGTTTGTATGTCATTCCAGAACTCCAGCTGTTCCAATCGTTAAATTTCATTCGAAACAATTCTGTGAGTTTTGCTCAAAGGAGTAAAACACCTTATATTTCCTATATAATTGTAAGATATATGTTTTGCTATATAGCCTGAAAAGCAGTAGAAGTAGAAATAGCATAATAATATGGAGGTTGGTAGGTAGGTTCCTATATGGGATATTTTAGTCCTTAGTGCTACTATTTAATACCTTAACATTGTACCGTTGTTGTACTCAACGAAACAAAATGTACCTACGTACAATATTCTACACTTTAAGTGTGCTTTATCGGTGTTTTCTTATCGTAAAACATACATTTATTAAATACCTTTAGTCGTTCAGAAACATTGAACGTAACAGCTATTACAACAAACAATTAGATATCTCGTTCACTTTCATTCTTTACAAAAGTTATTTCGCTTTACAAAAGAGAAAATAAATCTTGAAAAACGAGGACTATTTCTGTGAGAACTGGGAAGATAGAAAAATGTTCTACGTTATTTTTTTTATTCGTGGTAGGTATATTTGGTTTAAAATGTTTAATTCATTCGAGTCTGGGTTTTAGATTTGCTATTATAGTTGTACTGACTTGAAAGTCTATTTCGGTATTCAGTTAGCGCAATTGACTAGTGTTAATAAGTGGTATATTAGAAGAAATTCTAGCTGTTACTATTTCAAGTCTCGTGCGCTAACTGTTAAAAGAACATTCACGTAAAAGTAACCGTTTCTGTTAGGTGAATACTATTATTTATTTAGTAGAATAGTGAAATGAGCGGGGGCAGTAATGAACACATGCCAATACAGAGCACGCACATCGCCAATCAAATTGTACCCATGGCTTCAAGTTTCTAATTACTTGCATTTGTGTCGGCCTCGATTGGGATGTAAAGTAACTATGCCGTTATGTCACGGTTTGAATCAAGTTTTCACAAAGTTTACTTACACATAAAACCTATTTAATACATTTAGTGTATAGTTGGATTTAACTAAAGTTAAGACTTCAATTCTTTGAGGTGCGAATGTATAACAAAACGAAACGCTTGCTTAATCCGGGTGATTAGAATTTTCACCATGAACCGGGAAATCAAATTCTTTAGTTCTCCGAAGAAAAAACGGAGCACGGTAAAATAAGATGGTGCAGAAGAAAGTCACAGTTAAATATAGAACCACTTTTATTATTCGAACTCTAGACATCAATGGAATAATACAAAAAGTAGAGCGTCCGAACTCACTTTTCCGACAATCGCATTAGAATACAAGGACAGTAAGTAAATTATATTTTGAACCCGATAACTCGACTTCGAAGAACCTCGCACTTTTAGTGGTGACATTTTATTTAATGCTCGCTATTTTCTGCGAAGTCTTTTATTATAAAAGTTGGAGAAGTCACCCGTCGATGTGAATTGAGAAATTGTAAGGAAAATGGTGCATACGAAACTGTCATGTCGGAATAATCAAGTGTTTTAATTTTAAATTATAATATTATAGTGGTAGACGCGAGTTCTTGTAATCCGTTTCGCTCTACCTCTCTATGGATACAACATGCATTATATACATACGGTACCTAATTTATGAATTGTAGTAGGTATACATACGAAGAGTCGGAAAACTGAAGGTAGGTACACCTGCATTGAAACGTTTAATTGATACTGTCGCAATTTTAAACCTTATCCCAACGGAAAACAGTCGTATTGCTTTCGTGTATGGTCAAAGCGGCACGTGTTTCAAGCATCGCTTCACATTTGAACAGTTAGTTTCAAATTAACGAAGAGGTTCACATAAGAGAAATAGCAATTCGATTCGATTTATGGATTCGTGTTGAATTAAAATCATAATAGATGACTGCATGCTATGTAGGTACTCACAACCAACAGTTTGGCGTCAATTAGAGCTTATAATCAAAGGCGAGCGATTAAACGTTCAGCTATCGTAAGTAGTTGTGCGCAAAACTTTTATAAACCGTAGTTATTATGTGAGTATCGACCACTCACTCTTCTGCTTTATAGCGACTGAAGCTTTTATATCGCCTTAGGTTATATTCATATATTACTTTAGCTTATTTTGGTATAGTAATATTTCTTTTGCCCTAGAACTATGTTACAAATCTCTGCATTATCTAATAACATATGAGCTTGATCTAACCGGATGATACAAATCAAATGGGAAGTAATATATGGCTTGGTTTATTTATTTGGCTCGTAGGTTTTCACATAGAAATAGTATGTCAATGTTTTTGGATATTGAAGACACAAAAAGGAGGCGGAAGGCTAGTTATTGTGTATACCTATAATGGTATCAAATATCTTCGGCACGTGGAATGATATCAAATGGATTCATCGACTAGACAGATATTGAAATAATCCTTATCTTTTAAATCTTAGGGAATCACCTAGAATGTCCTAGAATGATAACAAGAATGTTTGGCACTTTGGGCACTAGTTTAAAAATAACGACTTCAAAAAGCACATGATTGATAACTAACTAACATGTCGGCTAAAAAATAATCTTATAGAATTCAAATGTATTAAAAATATTGAAAAATAAAATTAAGCAAAAGTAACCTCCTCTAGCAATAAAGTACAAAAAATATACCTACATTTATCTACAAAGCAAAAATATCTGATAATCAAATGTTTACATTGTCTGGCTTTATTTGCATTTAGTTAACATATTAATCTGAGTGTGCGTTGACATGGTCATTAGTCGGACGCGCGGTTATAGTACCGACGGACGCGGCTTCCAATTTGCTTATTAATTACTGTTTAATTTTGATTTAATTACTTTAAGTTTCTATAAAATAATTGGGTTGTTTTTGGACGTTTTTATTATTATTTCTGTGATACAGATTTGAGATATTTGTTAAAAAATCTTGAATTGAATTTTGCAAATTATTCGAACACAGGGTAGGTATTTTCGACTAGAAATCTCAGTCGTAAATAAAAGTTCTTTAAAACGATTTTTGAAAATAGTTTTAAAGAAATCGAGAAAGATCTGATTTACAGACAGCCTTTGAAAACGGACGATAAATCTAACTGTACTTAGTCACGACTTTTGTGTAAATCAAATTTTATTCTAGCTACTTTAAAGGTAATAAAGCATACATCTATTAGACTATCTATGAGACTAACCGCGGGGCGCAGCTAGTTTAAAAATAATTACAAAGGAACTGGAAAGAAATATCCAATTGCTGCACCGTTTACCGCAAAGATTATTTATTAGCAGAATTAAAGTAAAACACGAAACCGAATCCATTATTCATAAACGAACAGTATTCTGCAGATATAGGTACCAAAAGCTGGTTACGAGTTGAAATATTGCCGGCTTAGATTCGTAATCCAATTGGTGTCTCGTAAGCAGAGGCGGTAGTAATTGCGGCAATTTGCTCAACTGTTGGAACGACCTATGTGAGACACGCTACACGGGGGGACTTTAAACAACTTCTTCACAACTTAAATGAGAACGAAAACGTCGCTGAAAAGTCATTATCGAATCTAACCCCGACGTAAGGAAATAAATGGAAGACCTATTATTACGTCTGTGGTAATGTGAAACGAATTTTGCACGTCATTACCAACTTGCTGTATTGCTAGAGCGCTATATCGGCGGACGACCCTGAGACAGTCATAGAAGGCATAACAAAATGAGTTAAGACTCATTTATAGAAGACTCGTCATAAGAACATGTAAGGGACTGTCCTAATAAATCTTCGACGCGCGACCATTGTATTTTGCTAATATTAGACGAAGAGAAACAGGTTTTTTTTTAAAATTTAATCTTAATAAAATAAAATAATATCACAGAGGAACTGCATACATACCCACTTCGTACATTACAAAAACATAACCCTTTTTCCTTGCAGTCGAGTAAAAAGAAAATATATTACCTATCTTTGCATACCTGCTAACTAGACACTAAAATTTATCAAGATTAGAAAATCTAAACGTTTTATTATGATTAGGCACGCCCTCACCCATCACTCTCTACATCTTAGAATTTAAATTAATGTAGAGGACTATATAAAAAACGATTCACTTTAAAAAAACAGACTAAGTGCGCTTTCGATTAGACATTGTATGATAAGACGAATGATGATTGGACGTCAAGTTTACATTGTATCGGAGATATTCCTACTACTGTAAAGCCAATTCGGGATGAAATGTAGTGCTGACCTATTTAGAAATAAAATAACAATTACAGTATAATCGTCTTTGATTTTTTACCAACAGGTATGAAGCAATCAAGTCGCAGAATTCCCCAGGGATAACCTCGTTAGTTTTCTAAATGTTATGTGTGTTCAGATTAAGATGTGACCAGTTACAATCAAGAATCCCTTGAGTACCAACAAATTGACGTTATATCTGTAGCATTCTAATCAAAAGCAGCAATAGGGTCGGCTACAGATTATCAAACTAATTACAATCTGTGGCCCACAATGCACGAACAAAATTGCCGTATCCATTTCTATTAAATTACAAGATAGCTTTCGTATTAATAATTAGAAATGTTATTTATTACGTTCCATAAACGATTCATTTTGTGATTGTGTGATAAAGACTAACTAAACTATGTAAGGACTTTATCTGTAAGGCAATTTGTTGTGAAGGTACAATTAGGTAAAACGATGTTAAACCATTAGCTAAGAACGTCTCGACGTCGCTCGTCGTCGTAATTAAAACAAACTTTATAAAAGAAATATGAAGAGGTGATTAAATCGCAAATTAGTTCAAAGGACTAGACGCCCACTTTGTTAATCGAAACATCCCACGCGAAGCGGCGTAGCTGGTCTCGTCTTGAAACTCGAGGAGTGACTTCGAATCAGTCTGCATCGACAGGTGTCACGTCAAGACTCGGGGGAGGCACCCGCCGAGGCCGAGGGTGGGTCGCGTCTGTAGGTGGTGACAACCGACGAAAGTAATCACAACACTGCAAACTTACCGAAACTTCGACGTAGATTTAACAACTTCTGGAATAAACCGATTTTTTTGTAAAACCGCAAAAACCGTTTTGATATCGAGATCAGACTTGTCGAAAGTTTGTTAAAGATATAAGCTCGGCTTCGTCTCCCGTTGGGTACAATATCCTTTTCGGCTACCTATAACTTTCATGATTCTACTAGTTGCTCCCTGCTGTTTCACCCTTAAGAATGTCTGAATAAAAACCTACATAGAAAGGAAAAAAATTGGGATATCCCTTTTCATACTCTGTGTTTGTACTGTGTGCCAATAATTATCCAAATCGGCTAACCGTTTTAATGTGCAGAGAATAAACAAATAAAGGAACTTAGGCATTTTTGTGTTATAAAATAAAGTTTCAAATTATACCTACATTGTTTTTCTCCAGAATCTCTCTATTTTAGGGTAATTTTGCCAAGCATACAAATCCTTAATTTAGACGAAAAAATGCTAATTGGATGGCTTCTGTTTGATTATAACGTTGCTGCCTCATAAAAAGTAGGATGCACCTAATTTGTTGTTACAAAATGGACAATTCCTGTGAGCCACATTAATTAAAAGAACGCGGAACGCAATGCGTTCAACATATTCATAAGCCGAGACGATTAATTATTCGGGAATCGAAGATAAGTGACCGGTACAGAAAGAGTAATGGTGGTAAATACGGGCTGACAGAGATTGATACCTAAATATATTGCCTACTCACTATTCACATACATACCTACTATACTTGCTTCACAGACTCCTTCAACTTTAGATTTTTATTTGCATAATGGAATAAAGCTACTTTTGTTATGTCAAAATATAAAGAAACTCGCTTAGTACATCAATATTTTTATGACGCATAATTTTACGATATAGTGTAGTTAGCCGTAAAAATAAATAATAATTTAAGTAAAAATTATAAATTTATGCATTATTTGCAACGTTACAACTATAAGTGACTTTATTAAAAAACTCATTTTCGTAGTCCGACTACAAAAAACCTGAATTATACACTGGTATAGGTAAGTATAGGCTATTGTATGCCAGTTTACGTTTTTAAAGGAACGTAAGTATCAATACAAAACCATAATATTATACTTTTACGGCCCATAATTTAGCAATTTCAGTGATATGAGATTGTTATATTGTAAACCGATACCATATTTTCCGTGTTTCGTTACACTCTCGAATTTAATGATATTATATACGTTAACGCATGCGGAATGATGGCATGACGTCACGCGTAGGAAGGGAGGCGTATCTCGAAGTATGGCGTCAAGGGTGGCAGATAAATAGGGTTGAAACAAAATTGCTACGAAAATACGTGAAAGTATTTTTATTGCTAGACTGTTTTTCATTACTGTTTCAGAACTCGTAGCTATAACGTTGTTTGAGAGCATATAAAACTGCATGTGCCCCTTGTGGAAAATTGTTTCGAATTTTGTTTGGCAGAACATTTTGTTGCGTATACAAGATGTAACGGGCAAGCCCTTTTAAGCCGAAAGGCGGTTGTTCTAGACGTCTAGGCGAACAACTTTTATTCTACGACTTTTGAAAATTCGAACTTTTTTTTTGAATATTTTAAGGTTATGTTTCACTGAAAAAACAGCTGCTTTTGAAAATAAAGGTAATTGAAGTTTTGATTGTAGTAGACCAAACTAAATGAAAGGACAACATAAGGTCAATGACCTCGAACTCTAAGAAACAGCTGATCTTCAAGTAAACTTTACACTTAAAATTTTCGAAAAGTACTTCGAATATTCAAAAGTCGTAGAACAAAATTTGTTCGCATAGACGTATAGAACAACCCCCTTTTGGATTAAAAGGGCTTGCCCGTTACATCTAGAATATGTGTTTGTCACAGCATGAGTTTGGTTTCTTACAAATTATAGGCAAAATTATTGTTCATACTCGTAGATCCATTTCCCCCAAATCTTTCAACAATTTTATTATTATTTCAGTAAAAATACTACTGCATACTAATAGATTGGTACAGTGCCAAAATTCGGTCGGTTTACCGTATAACATTCACAAGTATTATGTAAAGCCTTCGCTATTCGAGCCTCGGTTCTGGTTCTGTAATAAAATAGCTAAAAATAAATAGTCCAATTTAGTTCCATTAGGTAAAGGAGAGCAACCCTAATCACTCAACAGTTGGTCTCAGCTCGCAATGGACGAGCGTCGAGCGTGTGCGTGTTGGTTGACGTCACTATAAGTACACTCAGGGAAACCTTATTTTTTCACCCAGCATGTACCTACCTATTCAGATAACGAAAAATATTACCTTAATACCCGTAGTCCCTACCTATCTTCAGATTCTAGATAGTTGATATGATATACATAAGGTTTTCGAATAAGTATAGGTAAGTAAAGTATACCGTAGTGGGTAATTTGGCGTCCAAAATTTCATTTCATTTAGTTTTTGCTTTCCAATGGTAACTTCATTTATGTTACGTAGTGTACTTACGTAATAGTAAATAATTAAAGTAGTAAAAGACATACTACATAGAGTCTATTCTCTATAGCTGCGATCTATGAATGTGTAGGTAATTAGTAGGTAGTTTTTTCTTTTTTATATTGAAATAGAACACATTTTCCGATTTTAATCGCGTTATTTTTATTAACAGCGTCTATTCAATGTACCGACGTTTCTTTCAGTGTCTTTGCAGATACTTTCCTCAGGGTAGACACAGGGTAATGCTGTTAATAAAAACAACGCAATTGCAACCGGAAAACGCAAAGATAATGAAGAGAGTGTGAGAATTTTTAAAGCATATTTTGAATTTTAGTTATAAGAAATTAATTTTTCAAGGTCTATGCTTATTCATCTCGTTCACCTAGTTATGACCCGATGTAGTCTTTTCCATCGTAATTCTATACCAACTTCTATAGGTACCATTGTAGATCATCTATGGGATAAATTTTCACAAATTCCTTCTTAGTGCTCGCTTACGTTATCTAAGGGGTCACTTAGAGAACGTAAGCTAATTCATTTTTTTTTTAATTAAACACGATTTATGTACGTAAATCATTGCCAGACACATTTCGTTCCTTTTCTTTTAATTATAGGAAAGCATAGACAAGCATTATTGAAACATCCGGCTGTAAATTTGGCAGTAACGTGCTTTACAGCAAACAACAATGTCGTACAAATTACACATACAATGCGGGATCCAGCTGATTCACGCCGCAGCGCACGAAATGGTACGAAATGAAATACGAAAACATAAATCCCATTCAATCTATTTAAATTGAGCTCTCCATTTGTTTTATCGTCGATTCAATCAGTGGATCGATATACATTCGACGTTATAGTTGAGATGTCCGTAGACAGATCTGCCTTTTGTTGACGCATAATTAAAAAAAAACAAATACTAATACCTACATACTTACTTATTATCGTATAAATAGGCCTACTCAAAAAAAATTGACCTATGTATACATTCAAAGTAATAATTATCCCGATATTTATTAGAATTTTTATTTATAGTACCTATATCTTACAGAAACAACTCTTTCACAAAAAGGCTTATCATTTTATTTAACCTTTCTCATCCTATAAAATACAATTATTTTATTAGAACTCAATAAGATTTATGAAACAACATTTACTACGAAAATAGATAATGTAGTTAACACGAGATAATTGAGAAGAGATTTCGCAAGTTCCGCTCCTGATGGACGCACAAATTGAATTACCTTGCATTTAGCCTTCCTCGTGGCAGTGATTGCTAATTGTTGTTACGAACGAACTTAACGAAACCCTTAGGAAGACGTAGCTGCTAGAATATCTTCATACAGTGCTAAAATACCTACCTAAATTTTCGTACTTAATAACGTTTAAAACTAAAAGTGGTATTATTAATGCTGGATATGATTCCGAAACGTTTATTACGAGCTCTGTTTAACTGTAGAAATTAAACGAAGAAAAATGAACTAGCGAGGTAAAATATTACCCACCCTTGCTCGACGCCTTGGTAATAAATAGGCAGGGTCAAGCGCTACCAAAAAAAATCGTTCAACTGGGCCGTTCGGGAGAATTTAAATATCGGTAGCAGACCTACCCCGCGTCACTCTGGCATTACCATAATTCAACAAAAAAACACCCCAAGGAAAACGCTTTTTTTCTCTACTCGTTCCGTCCTTCCCGACAGTCCCTAGATGCCCAGTTCAGATTGGACTAGACGTTTTACAGAAGAAATTGTTTTTACTACCAACGTTACTTTAGTTTTTATACAGATAAATCTGTGCGTGCGGACAGGCCTTTATCAAAATGATAGTAAATATAGGTAAGCTGCTATTAGATTGTGACGATAGAAAAATCTTGCCTGAAAATCGAACAAAATGCTCATTCATTCTGTAAAGAAAGAAAGAAACCCATTTGTAACAAAGTATTTCTTAAAATAAATCTAGAGTGATTCTTGACAAATGACGCGAAAAAAAGATATGTTTTTACGTCGTTGGTTAGGGTCCTTCAGCTTCCGGTAGAGCTGAAATAAATCTAATTCTTTGGATGACAGATATCAGCAAGCCTTGTTTATTTATATTTTCACCCCTAGTTGAGAGAGGGTCGGCAACTCGGCACACGTGGGCCCTTCCTTATCCTACCGAAATAACTATTATGCTTGTAGTGTCAACATCTGTGCCCACGGTCACCGACTTTTAAATGATTAATAAAGAGAAATTACGTCAGTGACTGAAGACTAATGTTTTAACTTTTTCATAGCGTTAGCGTCGCTCGGATTATATAAAACTAGCTGCGCCCCGCGGTTTCACTCGCGTAAGTCCCGTTCCCGCGGAAATATCGGGATAAAAAGTAACCTATGTGTTAATACAGGTCCCCAGCTACCTATATTCCAAGTTTCATCGCAATCGGTTCTGTCGTTTTTGCGTGAAAGAATAACAACCTTACATACATACATACAAACTTTCGCGTTTATAATATTAGTAAGATAAGATATAATGCTACTTTGTCTTTATGTTTTCGCGATTCGACACTATAATAAAACACAATATTTACCGGGTTTTACTCGCGTTTTATTTATTGACGGCATTGTTACAATAAACTGTAATAAAACGCGAGTAATACCCGGTAAATATCGTGTTTCATTATAATATCGAATCGCGAAAACATAAAGACAAAACAAGCATTATGTTTTATTTATGTAGTTGTGTTTACCGTTTTTGTTATATTTTAAAGTGTTTGCTACACTTGGAAAGGCGAAAGGACGCTTTTCCTGTCGGGTGCGAAATTTTTGGAAAAGCATTTCTTTAAGTATAGTTGCGTTTAGTTTATAAGTTTAGTTTTAGTTTTTAATTTTAAGTTATTGTTGTGTGTTGGTTGTCTTTCAATTTGATTTTGTAATTTTATGTTTAATTGAATAAAAATGGTATATATTGTGTTTCATTATACATATAATGCTTAAAAATGAATTTTTTTATCATTTACTAAATTGAAAACAGATTATCAATATATATTATATTATCTATTAGTATTATAATATCTAGGTATTAGTCTATATCTAATTAAATATTGAACTAGAATGGGATACTTTGAGTAGTTTATTATTAATTTTCTAATTATCTCAGGCTGCTATAAAATATACCTACATACCATATCAAGTGACCTGATAATGTCGCTTTTGCTTGGTCTACAGAGGCTATAGGATCAAATACAGGGTAAAGTCACAAGTAAAAAACTAGAGGTTCCAAGAATAGCCAGTAAAGGGCTAAATAATACCTACTTATCTTACTAACCTCTATTTGCTAACATCAATGAACTATTATGCTGTTAAAATACGAGTATAAAGGCAGCAGCAAATATAACCTTTCTGAATGTAAAAATAAATGTTTAGATGATTTCGTTTACAAAAAAATCCTTGTCGCGCTTTCATTTTAATACATCAGCATAATCTTCTAGGACGTGGGTGGGATAATCCCTGGAGGGAAGCTTTGATGGTTACTAAGTATCAAACACTGACGCAGAAACAAAAATACTCGCATTAAATATTTGATTTTTGTAATATTGTTCTTAGTAAGATAGAACCTAATAAGAGCTTTAGCATGGAATATCTAAAAGGTAAAAATAGTTAATGTACCATCTCCAAATCTCAAAACTACCAGAAAAATAACCAACCGTTTACATACCGCCAAGGATTATAGATTACGAATACCTTGTCTCCAAATGCATTAAAGAATTAAGATGACATTTACGTCGCACCGTGTGTTTGAAAAAATTGGGATCTTTCACTAAAAAGCCCTCTGTTTAGGGCTGTCACGTTCTATTTTTTGATACCAAAGGAAATGAATCCAACAAGCTAGCTGCATAGTTGTGACTTCTTGTGACAAATGGAATAGCTGAAATTATACCTACAGCTCGTTAATCAAATAGACATTAGAACAACGTCTCGGGACTGCGATCCAATCAAAATCAACCCCGTGAAATGGACCAATCAACTTGGATTCCTTTTTAAAGTCGCTTATTATTTGGTGTTGGGTACTAAGATCGTACTGTGTTACTGTTTCTAGGGACTTGTCAAACTATGTAGGTGGAGGTAGGTAGATAGATAACCTACCTACGTGACGAATAGAAAAAAAATGGTTTGTACTACTTCGTTCCTAATAAAAACCGTTTAAATAATTATAATCAAGATTCGTTATTAAACTGTTATTTTATAAATCGTACTACTTATGTTTAACCGGAAATTAATTTGATTTAATGAGGTTAACTTTTTTACCAAACACTAATTATGCTTAGTTGGAGTCCGTAGACATCGTGGCAGACAGTTAATACTACTAATATAACTGATTGATTATGAATGATAAAAAGTTAAGTACTACGATCGAGTGTTATTATTTATATGAAAACCAGTGTTCTATTTCTTAAGATGTGGTTATATTACATATAAGAACATAGGTTTCTAAATTAGATTTCGAATCAACATTGTACCAACTAAGAACAGTTAATAAACTCTAAATCCAATCGACACATCAACACTGCATAAAGGGAAAAAATACAAAGTAACAAAGCAAAATCGTTCACTGAATCCTTTTTCAAATCCTATAAAAAACGAGTTTAGCGCCGTCGAGGCGACCATGAGATAAATCCTGAAGGAGTCTTGTAATAAAACACGTACGACGCGGGACGCTACATTTTATTTCAGAAAGCGATAAGGGCGCGAGAAATTCCTTTTACGAGATTCTTGCGGGGGGAGTAGCGAGTAGCGAGTCTTGTATCCTTGAGCCAAGTCATGTCGTGTGGGTGCACCGAATATACATACACGTCTTTGTGCAACATCTGGTTTGTATCGTGATCCCGAGGCGGAGGTGTCAAGTCTTGGGCGACGACCACACAAAAAATACAGTTAAAAAACCAAGGGTAGTTTCGGGCTCGAATCTGAATAACATTTTAACGATGTTTTTATCTCATTTTTTTGTGAATTAGACAGACTTTAAATCATCTCCTATTGTTAGACTTTGCACCTATTATTTAGACACGTGTCTATTCAGGCTTATGTTATATATGACTGACTGACAGAACATAAGCTCTTTTTGAGGTTTTGTAGTCAACAACACCCAGCATGTTCATCTGTCCGTTATGTCGGAGACTTTTAGTACTAAAAAGTAATAGGTATATTTGCACGCAATTACCCATTTTCTTAATTTATATTAAAGCTTAATTATACAACATCTGTTTAGATTAAGATTAAGTATAATATATTGAGTCTTAAGAAAGTACCTTTAATTTAACAACGCGTAGCAATCAAAGTTACGAAGTCGCAAATTATGTTAGTTCTAACAACATAACTTTTACATTAACTAGTTTTATGCAAATCACGGTATGTAGTGCGTGTTGCTTAAAGTTCTCTCAGAAGACATTAATCACTTAATATTGTTTGTGTAATGTAAAACGAGGTGGAGAGAGGGCGTAGAAATTGATGAATCGGTGTCAACGGTCCGACTCTGTGGTTAATTATCCAGAAGCTTCTGGGCTTCCGACGACGCGGACGCCACGAATTATTGGTCTGCCATTTTCTAAACAAATATTTGGCGAATCCACACTGTTTTGGGAAGCTGGAAACAGTTTACATTTTAGTGGAATTCTGATGTACATTTTGTGGTAGAGACCCAATAACGAAGAGGACATTGTCTTATTATAATCGAGTTTAAAACTATATTAAATTCTTGGACACTACTAACACACTATTAATTACGGATCGTAGCTACGCCGTTTCATCCTATGAGAGTCTGTTAGATTTTAAGGTGGCAAGTAGCAGTTTAGTATGCTATTACCGAGAGTCAACTTAGTATTTCAGAAGAATTTCATTTCAGAAATTTATAAATTTCAGTTTTTCTTCAATTACAATCAATAGCTTATCTATTTGTTTATTTATTTTATTTTATTTTTATTTACTAGGAAAACAAACAGTTATACATTACAACTTAATAATATATAAATACATCTAAAAACCAATTATATGTTTTCACATATAAGCATCTATGCACACTAGTTGTCCGCTACAATATAAGTATATATAAACATTATACATAATATAATAATAAGACAAACACTGGGAATATAAATTATTATACATAACCAAACTAAAAACTATGATACTATGTTATGATAGTAGTTTATGCATCGAGGCACTAAAGCCCTGTCTTAGACAGCGAATGTCATATTAAAGACAGACAGCGTACGAAGGACTCTAGAGCTAACTTCCTCCTAAGCGAAGCGAAGCAGTCCTGAGTGAAGCGTGGGATTCAAGCGGCCAAGATAAAAACAGGCTTTATAACCAAGGTGAATACTCTACTTTACACATCTACTGCGAGACATTAATTAAATTTATCAATGTTACATCAAAATAACGAAATCAGACATCCTAAGCCTAAGCCGATGAATTAAAAAGTTAGGGCTTTAATTAACTAAAACTTTTTGCCTTACCCTTCCGTTGAAATAAAAATAGAGAAAAAAGGGCCAGTTACTCTTTTTTATGTGTTATGTCTAGGTGGCCAGTCAGAAATGGCCGTATTCTACCAGAACCATTGTTCCAAATTCCAAACTTTAAGCCTTAGGTCTACAATGCGAGTTTATGCACCAAGAGAACAAAGAGAGCCGTAGATGTGTAAAAGAATACATTAGGGTTCGTTACAATTTTGTATTTAATTGTGTGAAGGACGTTAGAAACAGACATAGGGACCAAAGACAATATCGCCGACCCACTTGACTCGTAAAATCCGATCATAAAATTAAATACCTCACATATTAAGTTCATAAGAGATGGCGCCAGTTAAGAAGTGAAGTTATTTACAGAATACTTGCGTCAATGCTAAGCAGAGACACCGAGAAAAGCGTACAGCGTACACCCCGACTCGGTTGTTGGGGGAAAACAACGCGTGATTATCCGATAACCCATGTGTTGGCTGTAATTTGCCACGAGCTCGTTTACTTTCTTTTTGTACACAAAATGCCCAGTTTGAACCAGATGCGAACATCGTGAGTCAGTTTATCAGCCATAAATACTGACTCCAAATAGATTTTATTTTCGATCAGCGCTGTCTGCTATTTTTGTTTGCCTTTTATTGTCTGGTTAGATATGGTTAAATTATTTGAGTCACCCGACATTTAACAAATTTGGAACAAAGGGTTTATGATAGATCTCTGGAAATGGAAAACTTTTTATTTTTAAAGAATCATTGACCTCGAAATTCCGGTGTCGTCAGTTTTAAGATGGGAGATGGTGAGAGCTCCGAGGTAGTGGGGGCAGACCAGCACGTTGGTGACGCAGTTTGCGTTTCAGATCCTGAATGTTGTTGATAACGGGACGAGGGATAATGCTGAGTTGCTGAATTCGCACCACCACCACTACCTCTAAAGGTCCTACCAAAAGACACACTAAGCCGGCACTTTGATTTTTGGATGCTCCGCCCCCTTAGTATCAGTATACCAACGGCGTTTTAAATGCTGCACTATTGTACCTCCCAAAGTCTAGGTATAATAAGTAAGATGAATAACGTACCTGGTGGGGAGTGTATGGGCTGGGTGCCGCCGCGTAAGGCTGGGGTTGGGGCGGCGGGTAGCGGCAGGGCTGCGGCGCGTACGCCGCGGCCCACTGCTGCGTGCCGCCGCGGAACTGTGCGCCCGCGCTCGCCATGCGCGCCGCGCACGCGCCCGCGCCCGCGCCTGCGCTCGCGCTCGCGACCGTCACCGCGCTCGCTGCGCCGCTCGCAGAACGACAACCGCCCGCGCCGCTACTCTGTAACAAGCAAATAATACACATTAGCACACATCTCTTAATGGTATAAAACAGTGTTGTCGATTTATTTTCGTCTCTCTATTTCTTCGGTTGCCGCTTTTAGACTAAGCAACGGATTGCAAAGAAACAACGGTATTGAAACAGTTTTCACTATAATTTAGGACAGTTCTTGTACACCCGTAAAAAGTCAAACGTGCAGAGATGTCAATACTACTACTCCGTCCAACAAACGATGCGGTCCATAGGCAAATCATCTTATTTTAGTGAAGAAAGTTAAGGAACTTCGTTATGAAAATAAGCGTTAATTTAGCAAGAAGAAAATGCTAAAATACACGTACGTATTCCTCTGCCTATAAACACATACTTATAACTCGATTTACTGTTTGATGAAAAATATTGAGTGGGACCCAATTCCAGTTTCTAATTAAACCCATAGCTTTAGAAGTCTGTCACTTAAAAACCTCGAATCGAATTCCCTTTGGACGTTCAAATTGGGGCCTCTACTAATCCTAAACTCGACCTGTGTCGAAATATATTTTTGAAATAATTTAAAACGTTGAGTACCCACATTCTTGTAAAGTGGGGACGAGCAACGAGCTTACGAGGGGCGTTTGACAAATTAAAGCGCCGTGCTGCGATCGTGGCACGTTCCTTTACTCT
Organism: Idaea dimidiata; assembly: GCA_949358125.1. Taxonomy (NCBI): domain Eukaryota; kingdom Metazoa; phylum Arthropoda; class Insecta; order Lepidoptera; family Geometridae; genus Idaea; species Idaea dimidiata. The sequence goes on from OX442328.1 coordinate 7,260,215, forward strand.
TACTATAAACTGTTCATTTACTTGATAAATTACTATATTTACGTCCATAGAGTTTAAAATTATCATATTTTAGCATGGATTTCGAACTAACTATGTCATAGAAGGATTTATAACTAACCTGTTTTAAATAATTAACTCATATTTAAATGTAACCTAAATAAATATCCATTTAATATTCTTTTTTGTTATTATTATCTTGGAGGTCAGTATTTCGGCACTGTTAAGTCAAGTACCATGTTCGTGAAACTAGCAGTTACTGTCAGTGGTGTAAATAACCGTGTTAGACAACTCATCCATCATGCCAAGTTACATTTATAATTAAAAGAAAATAGGCTCGTGCATATATATCTATGACTCACACATAGAATACGAAGCACGCATATTTATCTTAATTACTTATAACACATTATACATCTGGAGCATGACATATGGAGGCTGCAACCTGCGGACTCAGGACTATTGCACCACTGACACAGACATATGACTAGAACAGATTGGCATCTGCTGCGAGCGTCTAGAGTACAGCGACCGAGTGCCGTGACGAACACTTTCGCAAGCCTGCCTTGCCTTGGAATCATGCATTTTATGTACCTACCTACACGAACTAGCACAGCATAGATTAGACGCTCAAATTCCTAAATCTTTTCTGAAAGATAGGTATCAAAATACACTTGTATATCATTTCTAAGTTACTTCTTTTTCAGACATAATCCTTCGATTTAAAAAAAATACTCGTTATTTCGCTCGGGGCAATTTGTAATTTAAGCCAAGTGGATAATAATTGAAACAATAAAAAATAATGAAGAACGCCTAATAGGAGTAGCGTGACGAAGCTTATTTTAGAAAATTGAATGTCGCATCACCCTGTTAAAACCTGAGCTTAATAAAAAAGGTACAAAGCTACATAAGTACGCAGTTTTACGATTTACAAGTTAAAGTAGGTAAAAGTGAGACGAATGCTTGATATTCCAACTGAGTATGTTCACAAAAATTAGATTTATAGTGGCAATAACAATGTATAATTTCACCCAGCGACCCCTATTTTGTACTTAATTATTTGAGTCACGGAATTCGAAAAAACCCACTTCGAAAGCTTGAAGGGATCAAGGCTTTGTTGTCGTTTTTTTCTCAGTAAGTAGGGAGTTTTTATTATTTATTACTAGTTTTTTTTGCTACTGTAAAAAATAGGTGACTATGCCCGTAAGGCGATAAGCTGACAATCCTCTTAGTGTGGCTGTGGGGACAGTGGAATTAGAGTAAATATAGACCACGGAGCCTTCAAGGCTACACTAATTATTGTGAACATCGACAACCGTAGTTCCAGTTAAAAACTCCTATACATTCACTTCTTTACATAGTATAAAACAAAGTCGTTTCCCTGTCTGGATGTTTGTACGTATGCTTAGATCTTTAAAACTACGCAACGGATTTTTTTTATTAGAAAGAGTGATCCAATAGGAAGGTTTATACACAACACACTGACATTTCTGCAGGATCGGGACTTACGCGGTCCTGCGGCCCGCGGTAAAACCGCGGGGCGCAGCTAGTTATTTATAACATTTGAAAAATTTAGATGATTAACATGAAAGATTACTGAAAACATTTTAAAATTATTGACAAACACAAATCAAATGATAGTGATAGATAAGACATAAAATATAGACGAAATCTACAAGTTTACTTTTCAAAAACTACAGAAGAAATAATACTTAATGAGTAATGAATGTAAGAAGTGTGCAATTATAATACACCTCACAATTGACTGTTAAACAACTTAATTATTATTTAAAAACACAATTTCGATACTAGAGCGTTGTGTGTTGAGTGCTATCTGATATTCTTGTCTGCAGTCTTGTGAGATTTAGTTTTATGTTGAGTGAGATTCTGGCGTCGTCGGGACGCGACACTTCCGTCTCGACGCCCTAGCTTGTTGCTGCCCTCCCTCAGCCTTAAGGGGGTGGGGAACCACATACACAGCCCAGATAAAACCAATCTAGATAGTACCTACAACGAGCCAAACTAGAGCGCGCCGACTGAATTAATATATCGTTAGGCATCACATCAAATATCGTGTCATGTTAACGGAAAATATGGTAAACGAAACATGGAAATTTTGTCCAAAAAATAACCACACAATAACTTAAACCTACCTACATACAGTTGCTCCTCCGAACACATTACGGTATTTTAACGATATGGGTATGTAGATTTTGTAGATGTATTTGTATATCAAATTGTTACTTCACAAAGTAAATAACTTAGACATTAGTCATATCATAACACAAGGAGTGGTCTACGGTAATTTGGAATTTGCTGAGTTAACTTCTAGAAACTTAATATAAGAAGTTTATTAAGTAGAAACTTTTGGATAGAGCACTATAATTCCCGGCAAAGACCGCTCACGGAGAACTAACAAAGTTATTGTCCATTCAAACTTGGATAGACATAAATTCGATACGAGCACGAATCAAAATCAAATTCGATTCGGAACGAAAGTGTCCTATTTAGTTTTATATATTTATTACCTGTATTTAGTTTCGATGTCTGTAGGTAGTCGTTTAATACTGCGCTAAAACATAGTGTAGGATGTAGGTATAGCTATGTCTGTGATTTTATTCTAGTTGGCACTCGTAGTTATAAGAATGGTTAATGTCGTCATAAGTTTTCCCATTTATCGCCCTTTTCTGTTCCCCGAGTTTCGAGAATACTCTTTAGAAAAAAAAACAATGGATTTTCTTGAGTTTTTGGAAATATTTAAAATGGAAATAAATTTATTATAACACATACTCGTATGTAGGTAGGTCTAGTGTAGTTGAATTTTCTAAAAAAAATGATATAAAATTAGATTTCAATCTTAAATAGTTAACATTTATTATTAATGTAGGTGGACCTCTCGACTTCTCGAGATAATTTTTAACCAAACGTGTAGGAATGAATTTCCCGAGTATTTCTTGCTCCGAGAAATCTCGTGTAAAACACTAGTTGTCAGTTTAAGACCAGCCAATAAGAGGCTATAAAATGGTCCCCGGAGCCTCAACTCTGCGCGACTTATTTTATAGAAAGAGCTAGCGTAAATAAAGCGAAGATTTAGTGAGCGCTACGAACGGGAGCGACTACGTTTTTTAGTCGGACTATGCATTTGGCTTTTACTTATATCACGCGAGGTTTTATTTCCCACTTCCTCTGCGGTAGAGTCGAGTAAGTAGCGGAGCACTTTGCTTTTCAGTAGAAAGAAAAGGATTATCTTTTCATACGTAGTACCTAAAGTTGTTCGACTATGTAGACAACGTTAAATTTTTATGCTTCTATCATGCCCATCTTCTGCAAGTGCTATTGCAATAAATACCGATTATATTCGCTTTGACATCTAAATTTGGAATCTACCAAATATTGCAAGGAGTCTAGACGGGCTCCGCTTGGCCTCGACTGATTACCACTTCTGAAACAAAGCCTGCGGAACGTCCTGGTTGTCTCGTAATATCAGATACCTACTGAACCGAGCGATGTAAATAATTTGCGGCTCTATAATCTATGACAGGCCTATTAGTGATGCAGTTTGAGTTATGTCTGCGGGTATTGCAAATTCCGTACCAACTTTGGGGAGTTTCAAATACCTACATTTGACAATCTCCTAACAGTTTATCATTCGAACTTTAAAAGTAATTAACTAGTAACTTTTCTGCAGAAGTTTCCAGACAATAATAAAATGTTGATGCGTAATTTAGCAGGCAAGGGAATAAATCCGACAAAATAAGGATAAAGGATTAAACGTTTCACCTTGCTCGGGTCAGTAACATTTGAGACAAATATTGGACGTAGGATGTAGGTAGGTAGGTATCTACTACGATAACAAGATAGTGAAAATATCAGATGTGTCGATAGACGTAAATAAATAAACAATCACATGTACAGTGGATTAGTAAATGTCTCTACACAACATACTACACACAGACAACAGTCAATAAAATGATTGCGAAATACGAAGTCATCTGCGTCGCAATTGCTTGCATCTTGGCATAAAATGTTAAGTACTAAGCCAAGTCTAATTTCTCATAATATTTCTTGGTTTCTTCACAACATTTTAAGTACGGCACCTAACTTTACTAAGTTGGTAAGTACGTAAGCCTAGTTTTAATTAAGTTGTTATATTTTACTACGAAATTTTAAAATCGTTAAATTTGTATTTGTGAGTAAGGTAAATTACAGTAAACTACTTACTTCAGTAATATTAGTAGTAAACCAACTTAGTCCAAATATGTCTATCTGACAATGTACCCTTTAAAAGCTTTTACTTTTTTTTATTTTATTTTTTTATTTTAGTTCCAATAATATTTACTTGATTATATGTTGGCCTTTTTTCTTGGGGTTCTGAAAATACTCAACAAAGAAAATCATCATCGAATACACTATAACTACAGATTATTATGTAAATAGTGCAATAGATGTCGAATAATTTCCTATATTAGTAGAAGTAGTTAATTCGCAAGATGATGTTGTAAAATGCATGGAGTGCGGCGTGACTGCATCATTACGTGTGGTATAAAGCTCGCACGAGTGTAGCACTGAGGGGATATTATTCAGCAGTTTTTGCTCCGACTGGCGGTGCATTTGTATGCGATTCGCTTCGGCGGCGGCTGCTCGCAAGATTAGCGCCTGCCAGGCCAGTGTACACGCTGCGTGATTAAACAGTTTCCGCTTCAGAGCTATTCTCTTCTATCTACCTACCGACCGACGTTGACTACGTAACTATGGATCATATTTTACACGAACACTTTGATGCCATTAAACGGCAAGCGATAGCGGTCCTGTGGGCAGCCAGTATGCGGCTAACTGCCTCAAAGTTATTTGATGAATGTAACATGTTGCATCGTAATAAGAAATTCCAGCACTACCTAGCGGTATACCGGCAACCTGACAACAGAGTACTGCAAAAGTGCCATACGTACTTGGAAATAATGTGTTGAACGCAAACACACGCACACACAGATCGAATACGTGTGGGTATGTATGTCATCTCGTGTGTAGTAGTTCGTTGTGGAATGCGGCCACGTCCTTCGCCTTACGCCGGTTCATTTGCACACAAACGCGACTTGAATCCGATCCACTTCAGATTTTTATTAATTGTAATCGAATTCAACTATTGCATTGAAGAAAATGTATAATGCAGTCTGTAGTAAAACTTCCCGGCGAACGAAACTAACTAGAAACTTAAAGCTAACAAAATACATGTCTCGCGTCTAAGTATTAGGTATATCTAGGAATGCTACATTGCAGTCGTTCGAGTCGGAAGATGTACGAGGATTCTCCCTCATACACAGGCAGCACACGTGTTGGGATATTTGTGTTTGCTTCGCGTTGCTTGGTTGTGTCTTCCTGCATGTGCATTCAAACATGTTTTATGTAAACTTGTTTTTTCGTCATTGTCGCTTTATTGTGTCGGATGATTGTTATGCGGAAGTGTTGTCTATTGTTCAGAATGTGGTTGTTTTTGGCACTTTATAGATAAACGTTTTACCGCGTGGCGTAGGTATTTGTATTCCATTCCATTGTTATGTTAATCATGATGTTGCATATAAATTCTTCGATCAAATATGAGCTCGTGCTCATGAAAAGAGCCATCCTAATAAGCTAGCCATCCTGTATACATGAAACCTACATACAAATCTTACAATAAAGGAAATGGAAGACAAAATTTATTAGGTTACTCGATATCTTATTTATCTGTCACCTATGCAATTAAAACTACCTACTGGAATACATTTGAGTTTAATCTCTACAAAGACTTATTTTCAGGAAAAGCATTAAACTTTACAGCAAATTCCAACAAAAATAATTTGAATAATTTATGAGAATCTGTAACCGTTAGTTCCTGTGGTTTTAATTCGCACCCCGAGCGTCCACATAACTATGCCACGTCGCGTTCCTAATTTACATTGTTTTTCCATTCCACTTTTCTCTTATGATTAAGACTGATGCAGTAAAAACCTTAGAGCACAGCTATAATAACAAAAAACAAATAAGAAAACAGCGTACGAAGTTTTTAACTAATTCAATGCAGTTAGAGTTTCTTCCTCGGAATAGTAATTGGTAGAGATGGTCTACTTCGTGCGCTCAGTATGTTTCTGTTGGGAACAGAATAGATTTATAATCTTAGTTATGACGTGAAAGCCTTAATCTCTTCTCTTGCAGTACATAACTTTAGAAGTAACTCCAAGAGAGCATATAAGACTTCATTTTTGCACGACTAATATTATTTTAAGTAATCAAATTCTTTGTATGCATTTTTCTTGATTTTAATAAAAATAAATAAATAAATCCTGTGACGAACACACAGCGCCATCTAGCCCCATGGTAAGCTGCTAAGCTTGTGTTACGGTGACTAGACAACGGATAATTGTGGCTATTGCCAAAACACTCGCTAAAATAAAATAGAAATTGAAAAGGTTTACTTACCAGATAATTTACATTTTATATCGTGAGTAAGAAATAGACAATACTCCTATCTGCGCATCAGATGATTCAAGGGTGTTCTCAGAAATACATCATCACTCTACCACAATAATACCTAACAACTTATGTTCTTGCCTAAGCCCATTATTAGGACATAAGTCCTAGATAATTCAGATGTGTGATGTGTTGGAGATTTCAGATTACACATGCAGTTCCGTATGCATTCGCCATGATTCACTCCAGTCACGGCTCATTAGTCAGGTTTTGTTTACTATTTTTATGGTTTACTGTTCAGTTTTATAAACAGTAGAACGGTTACTTTAACTTTATGGCTTCTGAGATTACAGTAGAAACAAGCGGATAGTCTGCTTATTTCATAGTTAAATATCGAAAGTTATAGGTAGGTAGATATACTTCAATGTGTGCTACAAGGTTAATTATTACTTTTCTTGTATTATAATTTATTTTATTCGTCTGTGGTAGACAGGTGCTGCCAGTAAGGAAGGTGGTGGCCAAACGCTCATCTATCGTTTATAAAAAATATGATGGTTCGGTTAGGTTTGTGCTTTGACATTTGCTGTCAAAGCACAAACCTAACCGAACCACGTACAGCTCACTGTACAGACCCGTATTCACAAACGACCCTATGCGTGACTTAATGCTTAGTTTTACTTTTATAAGTGACAATTAACGTCAGTGAGGATGTGACAAGAGTTGAGGCCACGCATAAGATCATTTGTGAATACGGGGGGGTAGCTATGGTTAGGATACATTACAAAGATTTTAGAAAACGGATACAAAATTATAAATTTAATACGAACATTAAGTCTTATCTATTTACCGACATATTTATAAACAATGACTCTCGTAGTTATTATCAAACATAAAACCGATAACAGTGTTGTTGTCGATCTGGCATTTCTATTTTAGTACGGGAGAGAGATTGTTCGAAGTTCGAACGACAGATGTTTATTAACCGTCTAAAATCTATTGTGTAGGCGGCAGCAAAAAAATGTTGCCAGAGATAGTTAAGGGACCGTGGAAAGAAATATAAAATCCTCGTTGATTGGGATTAGTGACGAACCGAACGGCTAAAAGCGTTATAATAGTTGAAGGGGTCACTTAACAATAGCACGGACAATAAAGCCAAAGTATAGCATTGTACGTAGAAATGTGACGCGTAAGTTATCGATTTTTAATCAAACGCCCCCGTGTCCGCAGGCCGACTATTTGTATTGCCCGTAGATATGAATACAAACATTTGCCATTTTAACTGCGCTGAAAATTGCACTTTGAGCTTTATACGTGTTTTTCATATGTACCTATGACTTTCTGTTTTCATAGGATGTCAGAGTTTTTTGAAATAGTATTTTGTTTTGATGCAGGTGATGTACAACCTCCCTTTGTATTGCTCTACTAAATTATTTGCTTGAGATAAGTATAATATAACAATGTTCTACGAAAGTTATCTATAGTTACTCTGTAACTGTAGCGAACTGTTTGAATTATTGTTTAAACAATTCAGGACACAGATTCAAATCTGAACACAAAACTTTCACACAACAAGAACGAACTACATAAATCATATATAACAATAGCAATGAATCGGTAAAATGTCGGAATGGAGAGCTGCTATATCCTTGCTATCTTACACTAATACTATAGAAGTAAATATTACGTTATTGAAACAGGCTCAACTAGGTCAGACAATTCAGACATCTTAAATCTCATTCCCGATTCTGATCTTGAATTACATTATCAAAAAAAAAATCCTTGATTATATAGCTATCCATTTTACTTCCAAATTTCCGTTCATAAATTATGAAAATAAAAGGAATCCTTAAAAATTCTTTAAATTATTATCGAGTTATAAGGCGGTTTTGGGTTTCTTATGGACTTTGTTAATTGATGCATTAATGTTTCAAAGGATTTTCGAGGGGTTAATCACAGTTTATACTTTCAGAACAAATATTCTAGAAAACATACCCTGAAACTTGGTTCGTTTAGATCCCGTTCCGGTGTGGCCGCAAGTCTGCGGACTGTCAGACGTCGATTAGTAACCTATTGTGAAGTTCCCACAGGGATACACATTAGCAAACACTGGATAAGGTTACAAACTTTATAATACGGTCGTACAAAGCTAGGGTACTAAAGGGCAGACATGTCACTTGCACGCTCCTGTACAGAAATCTGTATATATTGTATGATTTTTAGTGTAATTCCTAATTTTTATGGTATTGTATACAAAGCAATACTGCTGGCTGCAATACAGAAGGTTACGGGTTCGATTCCCGCTGGGGGCAAATATTTATGCTTAAAAATAAATATTTGTATCTGGTCTGGGTGTATTTCTATGTATGTATTTACAAAAGAAAAATAAATATAAGTAGTATATCCGTTGTCTAGTCACCGTAACACAAGCTTAGCAGCTTACCATGGGGCTAGATGGCGCTGTGTGTTGGTCACAGAATTTATTTATTTATTATTATATATTTGATGTTCGGTTCGTATATTGCAATAATTTTAATATTACGTATTTAGGTGGATAATTAAGATGCTCGAGGTCGGCTCTTAGTCCTTCTCAAATCTACATCAAACTTGAAGTACTATAAGTATGTTGTAAATTTGTAAATATCCATTACAATAATTTACCTACAATAAATAATGCTACCCGCACTCTCGTTTTCGTGTTAAAACGCAATGTCGTAATGCCAGAGCATTTACATATTCACAAATCGATGTACCTACATAAATACTTACTTATACACCTGTTTATTAAATATTATTCAGAAAATAAATCTCAGTTAACAAACGCATTTTCTCCGGAAGCTTTGAGCAAACTTGAGCGGATATTTCAAGCCTTTGTACCGAGAATTTGTTCTTTGCGAAATGTTTTACAAAGCGGAAAAATGAAAATCCGCACGTTACAAGTCGATTTTGGTTAAAAGGTAAACTTAGACTGTTTTTTTTTTAAAGAAAATACTATAAATATAGATTCACGTAAATAATTTCACTACCCTACGCTGTAATATTGCAGCTCTCGTAGCATAATTTTGTATAAATAAACTATAGAATGTTGCAAAATTATGTCGTAAAACCTAATTTACCACGCATATCATGCGACGATCTCTTTAAATAACATAAGCTGATTAAACTAACTGGATCACAAGGGATGTCATTGAAGACTACTAATTATAAAATTAATGCAAGAATAACAGAATACATACTGGTTATATAACACTGAAAATTGATATAAGTACTTTAGTAAGATGAAAGAAGAATTTTTGAATCAAATAATTTACTAAGTCTTTAATGCAGGTTTTAAATTTATTTATTTTTGCAAATACTTTATTTTGTTTGAGTGATAGGTAAGTAGCTGCCTTAAGTATCGATGGTCATGTGTTTACGTCAAAACAATACATACAAAGATAATGCGTCACGTACCGATTTAAATAAGCATTATCTTATATCTGTGACTCTAGGCACAAAACAGTAGGTACTTACAGAATGACGTCAATTAAGGTATTAAATAAACGTAAGCAAAAATCGCTGGACTCATTACTGTAGTCTTATTTAGTAGTTTTTTTTTTCTTTGATAGTGCATCCGACAGAGCATTCATTTACCTGCAAAGCTGGGGGTAGATCGGAGGGTGGGTAAACCACAGGGGCTTTGATTGATGACGTCGGGCGTAGGGCTCCACTCCTACTCGGCCATTGTCCGACGTCGTGAATCGGTACCATTGGACGTAACACAAATGAGCTCCTTTATTGCTAACGATTATTCCCCATATGGTAGGCCTTGTTTACGTTCTCTTGTTTACCCCGATCAGCTTGTGCTCCGATTGAGATTTCATATTGATCGCTCGAGTATCGGCTTTAAGTGCTGGGAATCCAATGGTTAAGTTGCAGCTGCTCGTTAAATGTTATTGGCAAGACCGCCATACCGACTAGGGTGGTATTTCGACTCCGATACTGTAAGTACCTACCTACTACGAACTAAATCACATTCAAACAACGATAAAAGCTAATATTTTCTATTTAATCATAAAAATAACGATGTTTGCATCAAATAAGGGGGTGTTGTGAACACAACAAGTCTCCAAACAAATAAATGAACTGTAAGAAATTTCTCGAGAGGGTCGACGTACAAATATGAGAGGAGAAGTGGTAGTACCAAGTCGATCGCGGCAAGCCGTGCCACCAAATAGCTTGGAAAATAACTCCATTCCCGTGGGCTCCCCGATTCAATCAACTCAGAATCAGAATTTGCGAGTTCGTTTACGGAATCGACATGCGACAAGGCGAATGTGATAACGCAACCGAATTCGTTCACGGTTTAGATTTAATGTACTTACTCGGCTCCCCGCACACACCCAATTAAACATAGAGCTATGGAAACGCGCTCGATTTGATTTTAACGAATTGGTTCTCTTTCTACGAAATGGGCCTTCGGTTACGGGAAACAATATTGGATATCCTACTAACTAAATGTTTATTTTTGTCCAAAAATAAGTTGTTGTGATTTGTAACACCTAGTTACTATAAACAGATACCGATATCGTCGATTTCTTCACATTCATTCATCTTTCTGAGTATATATTCTATTCATAGTAACTACATTCCAAGAATTCCTGAATTATTTACATTACATTCCAAACTGCTCAAATAGGCTTAAGAAGATTACGAAATAGTAATTAATTACAAAATAACCATTCTTTTTGAACGGGAAGTTTTTCAGATCACCCATAATCCTTATACCTATCAAGTTCTGAGAACACATCTCCAATCTCATTTATTATTCCCGTTCTCTGACACAGTACAAGATACAATAGTGACTTTCGCAGGCTTTTTGTTTTTCGACCCTTCAAATGACGGTAGTAATATGGTAAATATAGAAGGAAGGCCTTCATATTTTACAAACGTCTGAATTGTCCTTTATTCAAATAACATGGAGACTTACATAACATTGAGCCGTTTGAAGACATGAATTGCAAATGGCTTCGGAAGCGTTCCCAATCACACGGATGTTTAGCTCGCTATACGGTATTCAGTCCGCAAGAGGCTGACATCGCACCAATTAAACCTTAATATTGATTTGGTATTCAATTCTTGGATTGTTATTAAAATATGCAGATGATACACGAGAATATCTTAGGCAGGTTAGGTACGTAAATCAATTTATTATCAGTTATAATTTAGTTAGATTACAATTTAATATCCAAATGCAAATATCATTGCATATGTAACATTGCGTCCTGCGGTTTCACCCGTGTAAATCCCGATCCCGAATATTGAGATCAAAGTACGCTATGTTACTCCTCAATAATATAGATTTCTATTGCTGAAACAATTGTTTTTATCGGTCCAATAATTTCGGACCCTATTCATTACAAACAAACAAATAAATCTTTCCTCTCTATAAAAGTAATAGTACTTATAAATTGACGTCCATCATCAATATATTAGGGGTTAAAGTATGAAATTGCCGATTTGTACTGAAAATCTTAATTGTTTATTTTTTAAATTTTTAACAAATTTATTTAATCAAAATAGTTGCCATTATTATCTATACATTGCTGCCATCTAATGGGAAGGTTATTAATGCCTTTGCGATAGAACTCCGACGATCTAGACTGCACAAACTGTGTGAAAGCATTTTGTACTGCCTCCTGGGAAGAAAACTTCTTGTCACGTAGATAATTGTCCAAATCACGAAAAAAATGGTAGTCCGTTGGAGCAAGGTCTGGTGAATACGGAGGATGACGAATGGTTTCTAAGTGCAGTTCCTGAAGGGTCAAAATGGTTTCTCGTGCTGTGTGAGGTCTCGCGTTGTCGTAGAGCAATAATGGTGAAGATCGATTCATGAGTCGGGGCTGTTTTACTGCTAGTTTTGTCAACATGGTTCGGAGTTCGGCACAATAGACATATGCCGTAATTGCTTGACCAGATCGAAGAAAACTATAGTGAATAACACCATGCTGAGACCACCAAACAGTTACCATTACCTTTTTATTGGTAAGTTTTGCTTTAGGACACTGTTGTGGCATTTGACCTGGGGTCAGCCATTGCATTTTTCTTTTCCGGTTATCATAAAGAATCCACTTTTCATCACATGTTACAATTCGATCCAATATTCCTTCATTTCTGTACCGGTTCAACAAGGCAACACAAGTTTCAACACGCGTTTCTTTCTGCAGATCAGTCAAATCATGAGGCACCCATTTTTCGTATTTTTTTATTTTATTGATTTGACGCAAGTGAGTCAATAAAGTGGGTAAGGTAACGTTAAACCATGCCGCTAATTCCTGGGTAGTTTGACTAGGATCGGCTTCCACTATCTCTCTTAATTCATCGTTATTCACCTGTGTGGGCGGTCTTCCTCGTGGCTCGTTCTTTAAGTCGAAATTTCCATCATGAAAGCGTTTAAACCAAAATCGCACGGTGCGTTCATTAGTAGACCCCTCTCCAAACGCAGCATTGATATTGCGGGCTGTTTCTGCCGCGTTAGTTCCGCGTCGGAACTCGTATTCAAAAATCACTCGAATTTTCGCAGTATCCATCTTTCTTGTCTAAATTGAATAACAAAAACAATTGAAAGTCGATATTCAAATATTTCACATTTTTTAAAAAAAGAACATCACAGAAACCATTTGAAAAAAGTTTCATTCGAAAACCTCAAACCATGAAGATTCTATGTCAATTCAAAGAAACTATTGCAATAAAACGGCAATTTCATACTTTAACCCCTATTATCTCTTTCAGAGCTGTTTCTATGCCTAATGACTAACTAGACGTACTTTATTATAAAATATTATGGTAGATTAAGGTTCTACCTATTCTGTACAAGCATCGTCGGCTGGTGCCAGAACGCTGATTGTTTAGTCTGGGGCTTGATATCGCTGTGCACAATGTAGTACATAATTAAAGTTCAAAAGACAATTCACTGGCTACGTGAGTTGACCGTGTAGTGCAGTTTGAACCAACGATCCAACAAGAGGAAGCGCGATTTAATCTCCTTGCCGTGTAATTTATGGAAACCCTCAAAAGTTCCATTCAATAAAGGCACGATTTCCTTCCCAGTAATTACAAGAAACTGATATGATTTAAGTAGAAATATCATAAATTTAAAGATTATCAGTGCAATGTTCAGGTTGAGTGGTCATTGACTCTAGCTCGCTCGGCCCGCCCGCCCTCGCCGCCCGCCCGCCTAACAGATGCGCCCACAACATTTTTAATTATAATGACTTTCGCGAAATACAAGACTCTTGGAAAAACTAATTTCATTTAAATTACATATTTACGTGTTGGTAATCCTTTGTCGTGTTTTGCTCGAACTAAAACTGTTTCTATTTCTTTTTATGCTTCATTTAAAATGACGAATGCAATTACGCTTTTAAATGAATATTTAAAATGTTGGTTCGTGAATGTCGGTTTCTGAAAAATGAATGTAGGTTAAATATCATTACTTTAACGAGCATAAATCACATAACAGAAACCGTCAAACAACGTTTTCAAAGAAACATAACTCTATTACAGCAATCCGCAAGATTTAGTAGCTAATTGTGTTCGAGAAAGAAACCTAATTTAAAGCCATTTATCCCTAACAAAATCGGCTCCGGTCTCGATTCGCAGTAATAGCCGGTACAAGCCGCAAATCTAGAGTAAAAGGAAAACAATTAATTAACTCATTTCCCGCAATTAACCAGGGACGGACACGAAATTACTTAAGCATCTGTGGGTAATCAGCCGGTATCCGTGCTCCGGCGGCTTTGCTTGCCGGAAGCCGGACTTTCCCCGTACCAATCGCGCGATAGTCTGCCGCCCCACTTCCGCTCGCTTTTGTCACATCGTACCCAACAATAACCTACCACCTTACCTAACCTAACCCATCTTCCTTACTTCTGACATTCCATTGTTTTATTTTCCAAATTTAATCAAGCAAAGTGTTTCATTCGTCTAATTCTTACCGGATGTTAACAGAATCGGGCCGACCCTCAACCGCGGTAATCTTAAACTTTGATTCAAAGTATCGTACAGTCAAAGGTTTTGTTTGTAATGAATGTTGTGTTTTAGAATAAGTTTTTCCGTATTCAAAAGAGAGAATAGGTATCCAATTAACTTGTATTACAACTCTTTGTGGAGTGGTCGATTGACCTGCCAAAGAAAGGGTTGTAGGTACGAGCCGTGGCCGTATCGCACAGTTGTATTGTACCTGCTTTTTGTGAAAGGAGTTTTTCGGTTCAAAGAACAAACGCTATGTTGTGGGGTCGAGGAAAGCGTTCCGTGAAAACGATCACATTCGCTTTTCTCGCTGTCTACTTTGTTTACAAACAAGCGTATAATTGACTCAGGAATTCAAAACACAACCGGCGTTGAAGGAAAACAAGAATCTCTATCCACGTAACCTTTTACAGTCGGTTCGTGCAAACCGCAATTCTACGAGCGTATAATTACAAAGAATTTAATGTTAGACCAAGGATTTACTTCCCCAATAAAAATGTAAACCACGCAATTCAATTAACTTTTTAGGTAAATTCAGCTGTGTATATGCAATAAACTTTTAGACAATATAGAAACCTTCCATTACCTGCGCCGTTTTACCTTACAGTAGGTACATTAAACTTTTTTATTTGATAGGCTTCTTCACTTTGTTAACGAAAAGCTAATGTTTGTTTAACATTCGAAAGGGACAACGCGAACAATCGTCAAAACAGCAAACATAACGAGAGTACAATCTAAATTATAATACTTAACTAAATATATGTTCCGGAACCTCAGCACCATCCTATTTACTGTTGAGACAACATACTCTTCATTTATTCATACTGGCTATGCCTCACGCGTTTACCCACGTGGTTCTCGTTCCATCTATTAATCCAGGTTATAAACTACCTGTGTGTCAAATTTCAGTCAATTATCTGTTTAGTAGTTTTTGCGGTATTTTGCGTGATTGAGGCACAAATGTCTAAACTGTCCTATTCATAAAAAATATAAGTAGAATATAAATATTTCACTTGCTGCACGGGTCTTAAATTATAGAAAGGCTAAAGCAGGCTAGTCTAATTGCGCGGGCGCAACCCGCCGCGCCGCCCGCCGCCGTTATCGATAAAAACGAATGAGTCATACATACTTATTGGACCGCCCGCGCGCCCATATTACAATGAGCAGGAGAAAGAGAGCAAAATACTCTCTTCACTGCTCCCACGTTTTACGACCTGATGTGCAGCGAGTAAAAAACTGTCCTATAGTAGGATAATGTGTCTGCCCACCCAGTGAGGAGTGATGAGCTAAGTACGATAGAGTAGGTATATGATGTTAAAATCTAAAATAGAAAAGCTGTTTGTATTAATGTTGTAGGTATTAAATTGGTTTCGCACTAGTTGCACCCAATTAAACGCCTAGGCAGCCAATTACGAGCATTACGTTATTGAAAATTAAATACAATTATTTCTTGTAGTTATACCGTATTAAACAACTGTACTTACTTATCTGCTTAATATTTTTTACTAGTTTTTTGTTTGATATATTGACTGATTTAGTTTCTAATAATAAGAAAAATTATATACTCATATAAAGATAAATCTAGAGTTTGCGAGAAATTCTCAAACAAAGTACATAGATAAGATCCACTAATAAATTAGTAAATTAAATTGCTAAATACTGCTAATGAGAGGTTAAATAAATTTTGTTAATTTAGAGAGAAGATTATTTTTTCATAATTAAAATGGTTTTGAATTAAAATATCTTCATATCTTCTAATCTCGACAAGACTCGAACCCGCGACCACTGATATTTCGTTCGATTATAGCGTTAGCATACATCAGTATTTCTTCAGAGTCAGTAAACACTTCGTTATACAGAGAAATAATGTTCAGAACTTTGAATGCCATAATTATGTCTATGACTGGTTTAACACTTCAAAGAATATAAACGTTAAAGACAAATAAACCTTAAAGATAGCACAAACAATAGGGGTCTACTGTAAAATACATTATTTAAAACGCAAAAATCCAAACTTTGGACAGTCGGAAATTATTTCTTGCAAATTTAAATATTGTCAGCTTGAATATTCATGAAATAGACGAGTGCCGTTAATACCGTACAAATCACCCTATTTACCGAGACCGCACGCTATTTAATTATGAGATTGTAAGACTCGCAAGTAGGTAGGTGTAATGATTAAAACGAATAAATTAATTAAAAATTGTTGTTATACCTATTCCATAACTAAAATGTCTTCAGCATTGTTTGGATTTTATCGGCTACTAGCTGCGCTTTCACTCGCGAAGTCTATGTGTTATTCCAGGTCTTCAGCTGTCTATATATTCCAAGCTGTATATATTTCAGCTGTCTATATATTCCAAGCTGTATATATTTCAGCTGTCTATATTTTCATCGTAATTGGTTCAGTGGTTTTTACGTGAAATAGTAACAAAATCAAATGTATACAGACACACACTTGCAAATTTTCGTGTTCCCGCTAAGTCCCGTTCCCGCGGGAATATCGGGATAAAAGTAGCTTATGCGTTAATCCAGGTCCCCAGCTACCTATATTCCAAGTTTCATCGCAATCGGTTCAGTAGTTTTGACGTGAAAAGAGTAACAACCTCACATACATACAAACTTTCGCGTTTATAATATTAGTAAGATAATAAAATGCTGTTGGGACTCGTCACAAAATCTCTGTTTGACTACCGTTTATTCTGTGTGAAACAAATTCGCGACCCGTCATCGCCGCGACTTATCAGTGCGCGTAATACCTGAGTAGGTCCCAAGACCGTCAACGTTTATGACAGCGTGAAAAGTTTGGGAAACATTCAAAAACAGTATCGTATAACTTATTCACGCAAAAGTCAGCGGTTACTGTCGCAAGTACTAAATACAAAACTTAAATCGGTGAATAAACTCGTAAGAAAATACCGACAACGGAACCCGCAGGCTGTTGTAAGTGAAATATTAAATGCGCGGAGCCCGTTGGATTTGTTCATGTACCGAGAGCAGTGCCGGGTAAATATTTGATGAAGTGTTCTCCCGTCGACGGAGTTTTGTCTGGCCCATAATTGCGGGGCTATCCGCATAGGTTCTGTCCTGAGAAAGTTAACGAAATATCAAGAATCACGCGGAGCGTCTAAGCCTCTTTATTGCTAGTCTAAAGATGTTATGTCGTACCGGGCACCCACTAACATTAGGTAGGTATAGATCTTGCTTCAAATTGCCGGGAAAAAATCTCACTAAATCCTACTATATCTAGTGGAAATGTTTCTAACATTAAGACTTTTTTTTCTTTGAATTGGACTTCGTTATATATATAACTAGCTGCGCCCCAATAAAAATTAGCTTATGTGTTATTCCAGGTTTACAGCTACCTATATTCCAAGTTTCATCGCAATCGTTTCAGTAGTTTTTGTGTGAAAAGGTAACAAAGTCACATTTTCCTTCTGTTTTCGCGATGTTGAATTAAAAAGAAACTCGTTTTTCGATATTAATCACGTTGTTTATATTGATTTTAGTATTGTTGCAATGTCTTTCCTACGGTTCGGAGCCTTTACAGACTCCTTCCTCATTAAAACCTTTTGAACCATCACTTCTGACACAGCATGAACTTCTGTGATTATGATCTGAAGTCGTGAAATTCACAAAAGTAGTCAATTTTGAATCAAAATGTGACATTCTTAAGAAAAACTTGTTTTAATTTGGCGGCCCTCCGGTACGACATCACCTTAACACCTATAAATTTTATGTGTTTACAATGCCGCAGTAAAATGTTGCAATACCAGTAAATCCCGTTGTTTTTCGTTGGATTTAAAAGAAATATGTATTTGGCTTTTTGAAATTGCTTTTCCTTTGGCGGTTGGCGTAAGAGGGCAGCAATGCCAATAATGTTCATTTTAGTTTTTATATTAGGCTGTATACTGACGGCTCACTGTATTTTTTAAGGATATTAACTCATTGTTTAATAAGAAATATTAATAAAAATATTTTTTCTTATGGTTGTGATTATTCAGTATTTAGAGGAAAAAATTACAATAAAGCTCAAAAAGACGAGTTCATCTCGAGGAAAAGAATTAATAATTCACTATAACTAGAACGTATATTGGGTACTGATTTATCATTTGAAAACGCTTTCACTAACGACACTACGACAGCGACGTTTGAACAAAACATCGAATAAAGCCATGCAATTTCAGCTATCAATTTATCATCGTGCTAACAAAGTAATCGTGGACTAGTGGTGATTGATCATTGAATATATACGTCACGACGAGATACAACTAGTGCCAGTAGCTATACTAATAGAAACCAAATGTAAATCACACTTGTAAATTACCTAAATGGTAGATATTAAACTACGACGTTCCAATTTTGATTCATATTTTTAAAGACGTGTGAGTAAATTCCCGGACACTTTGAGTTCGTCCGTCAGAGACGAGTTTGAAGTACATCACTGTGGTTTTCGTGCTTAGGGTATAATTATAATGTAGATTATCTAAATATATATAACTCAAAGGTGACTGACTGACTGACATAGTGATCTATCAACGCACAGCCCCAACCACTGGACGGATCAGGCTGAAATTTGGCATGCAGGTAGATGTTATGACGTAGGCATCCGCTAAGAAAGGATTTTGATGAATTCTACCTCCAAGGGGATAAAAGATAATACTTCTTAACACGAGCGACGCCGCGGGCAAAAGCTAGTGTGTTCATATAAGGTCAATGGTCCATACGAGATAAAACCGATAAGCAAATAAATAATAGGTCTTGACAGACGGACAGGCAGGAGCGACAGACAAACTTATAAATATTCGTTTTTTACCTTTTGAGGTACGTAACTCTAAAACTAATTACTAGTCTCAGAAAAGTTAAATTTTTTCGTTTACAAAAGCGTTATTTTACTCCCAGCTAAGGAGGGTAGTCCAACTGACCCGTGTGAAGTGTATTATGGCGTATGAAGTAAGTCAATAGGCACGCGTAAGTAATTGCATAGATTGGCTAAGTATTGGCGTCGGATATATTAGCAAAAAGCAGATAGAACAGGTTATCGGTATAAACATATGCTTATGGTGGGTGGTGCTGCTATTACAGCTCTAGTCTTATACGGAACTAGTTTTTGCTGGCCACTTGCATAAAATGAGATTATTACACGGAGTTTTACCGTGCTCAAGCCGATGCTGGTTGAAAGAAATTCATTACAGATCTTTCCATGTAGTTGAAGTTATTGCCGTCGATAAGTATAATATTGCAGGACGTTGCACTCATTGCCATCCAGCCCTAAACAAGTTAGTAATGTAATCTGTGCCTAAACTAAGCTATTGGGCTTGTACTATGAGTGTACTAGACAACGGATATACTACATGTTATACCTACACTTTTGTAAACACATACATTTGATAAATATAGATATACACCCAGAACCAGAAACAAATATTTATGGTTAACATAAATACTTGTCCGGGGTGGAAATCGAACCCGCAACCTTCTGCGTTGCAATCGGGAGATTGCCAAATATTTTTAGGTATTTGCAATACAATTTATATAATTATCTATACTCCGTTTACTAATTTCAGGCTATAATCTGACGTTTTTGTTCCTTGTATTTGAATTTTTTTCTATAGAAAGAAGTGTCGAATGGTTGCATTTGTAATTAATAAATGAATTACATACATAGTTGTTTTTGTTATATTTTAAAGTGTTTCCTACACTTGGATAACTATACTTAAAGAAATGCTTTCCAAAAATTTCGCACCCGACAGGACTTGAACCTGCATCTCTGGGGATGCATGCATCCGTGGCCAAATTGGAAAGGCGTTGGGACGGATCCCCAGAGATGCAGGTTTAAGTCCTGTCGGGTGCGAAATTTTTGGAAAGCATTTCTTTAAGTATACATACCTACATAGTTACTTGCATTTTAAACAAACAACAGTGGGTAGAAGTGTACTTGAAAACAATAAACGATAAATAAGTACTCATACGTACGAGTTGCAGGGTTATTCTATTTAAGCCATGAATCATTGGGTGACGTAGGTACATAATATAGATAATGTGTTTTGAAACATTTTCTTTCATAATATATTCCGTATATTTACTAGCTGCTGTAGGTTTCACCCGCGTGGAATATCGGGATAAAAAGTAGCCTATGTGCTATTCCCAGTATCCAGCTACCTATATTTCAAGGTTCATCGCAATCGGTGCAGTAGTTTTTGCGTGATATACAAACATACAAACTTTTACATTTTATAAATGCGAAAGTTTGTATGTATGTATGTGCGGCCCGCGGTTTTACTCGCGTAAGTCCCGATCTTGCGGGAATAACGGGATAAAAATGAATATGTTTTAATCCAGATCTCCAGCTATCTGCATACCAAGTTTCATCGCAATCGGTTCAGTAGTTTTAACGTTATTGCTACACAAAGAAACATCTAAACTTTCGCATTTATAATATACTAATATAAATAATTAAAGTTAAATTAATTAAAGGCATAAATATAAGAAATACCTAATTTATGTACAAGCAAATTGAATTCAATATAACATCAACAAAAAAGCAAGTTATCGTTAAATCTATACTAATAGGGAAATTATTATGTGTTGAGGCAATCTGGTATAGATTTACAGTTCTAAGCGTACCATACGAGTAAGTACCACTCACAAGAAACAAACAGGTTACGCACTGTTGCCCACTACCGCTGACGTAAACAAAGAAATTTAATAATAACGTATTCATAAATAGAAAGAAAGAAAACAAGACTTTTAAACAATTATCCTCATATAAATTGGGTAGGTGCCTTTACCTAGGGATTAATTTATGCATTAATTATTTTATTTTATTTTGATCTGAAACATCTATAGGCGGGGGTAGGTAAACCTGTCACATCTTTCAGGCGTCCCGTGACGGTTAAATTTATTGTTTTTTTTATTAGTTAGTGATTTAAAACAATGTAGTAGATTTAACTTTGAACTCTATTGAATAAACTCCACAGGTATATTTTAGACAAGCGCACAAATTGCAAAGACGAAAAAAAGAAGACAAACAGAGATTATCGTTTTTTCATCGTCATTTCACATCAGTATCTTACATAATTCATTGACTATACTAAATTAAAGGACCTTTCACACGGTACAGATCTAATATAGTCTATTTAGCCAATCCAAAAGCCAGTAAAAAAATTGTAATTATATTGTGAACGAATGATTTCTTTTACTGATGTTCTCTCTATTGAGCTGTAATTTTAATATAATTGACGACAAATGATCGGAAAATAAATTGGCATAACGTTGAGCGACATTAGCGTGGATAAATTGCTGTTTTTAAAGATTGCTTGATAAAATATTTGCGTGTAATAATGTGAATAGGTATAACGAATTATAAAAACTATACATTCTTGTTTTACTGCCTCTACTAAGTGACCAAGACTATTTTTAATTTGCGTCCAAGTACAGACTTTTCTCCTCTTCCTTATCTAGTAATCTTGCTAACTAAGTTTACATTTAGACTACATTTTATAATACTCGTAACTCGGTTTGAGTCTGTGTTGGGAAATGGCCGAAAAATAGTCGCATCAATTCACGACACATGAGAGTATTTACCTAATTTTTAGTATGAATGAACCAGCAACGCCTTGCGGTTTCACTCGCATAAAGGTGTTATCCTGTTAAATTTCATGAATTCTTGGGATTAATAGGATCTTTAATGATGTCAATTTTCCATCGAAACTAGTTTTTGCTTCTGAAAATACTTATTTTTCATTTCATTATGAGTGCTTACGCCATAATTACGTAGGTATTGATATCCTACTTTAATTTCTTAAATTTGGGAAAAAACAACTGCTATTATTTTTTTATTTTGGGTTTGAATCACATAGCTTTTATTTTACTTATTAAGCATTTTTCAACGCCCGACGTTTCGAGGTCTTCCCAGACCTTTTGCTCACGGGTAGACAACAACAACATCGCAGAAACCGGAGAAAAATCTTATCTAAATGATATTCAAAGCTGCCGGCACCAACTCGTAAGTAAATAAACCTAAGAAAAAACCAACACATAAATTGAGCGTGGAAAAGTAAGTTCTCATCGATCAATGACTGCAAAGATTTGTTCCCGGATGACCTAAGAATACGTTTTTTTGTTCCGTAACTAATCAAGCTGAAACCCTTTTCATTGGGAGCTTTCTAGCCGTCCATTTCTTATTACTTTAGTTAGCTATACGGATGTGGTAAATTGTACCATATTCATTTTGATACGTATTTCCGTTTCATCAAAACAGTTGTAGGGCTAAATCCTTTCATTGGACTTAATGGATCAATACTGATATATAAAAATAATATGGAATATAAATAATATGGGATATTTTCTTTGCATTGAGATGAAATCCTATTAATCTAAAATAAAATGTGCGATATATATATTTACATTGATCTTTGTTTGGTGTTAACAAATAATAAACAATACTAAATATCCACATAGTTTTTCTTCAGTTTTCGCGACTTTGTATTGAAATAAAACTCATCTTCTAGTTTTTGATCGCGTCGGAGCGGCATTGCAACAGCACTGGCTGATTTTAAATATAAAGTTTTATTTCTTATGAAATTACCAGTAAAGTACCTACTTTATTTTATTGATATTTATAAAATAAAGAACCGTTTTCTCATAGTTATTCCAATAACAAAATACACAATGGTGTACTTAAAAAGGCAATTCAACATTTCTCGAACCTAAACTTTTTCGTCATTACCTTACACGGTTGACCGTAGTTCGTGGTGTCCTAATTCATACTTGTCAAACTTTTTGCGGTAAACAATATAATAAAAGGGTTCATAAATTACAACAAAATGTTTTTCGGTAACGTTATATATTGTTTGTGAGTAGGTACCAATTTGATCCTAATGTCCTTGTCATATATGACATCTATACTAGTAAGAGAAGAAACTAAGTCTTTCCGTCTGTCTGTTAGCTTTTACATTACTTAAGTTTTCTAAATTGGTAAAACGCAGCTGTTTAGTAATCACTCTGCGCCAATCCTTATCAATTTTATTACAGACTAGACCCAAATTGTTCGAAATCAAAGACAACTTCTTATCCCATTTCCGAGTAACATTAACATAAGTAAAATAAAGGGTTGCCAGGAAGATCGCTTTGAGCGATAAGTCGCCCATTGTGCTACCTATTTTTAAGTTGTATATGTTTCCTTTGTACGTATTGTAATTTTTATCGTGTGTGTACTCGTATAATAAAGAATTTATTCATTCATTCAATTCTGTGGGTGAAATCGGTCGGCGCAGTTAGTACTCATACACTTTGTAAGATCAACAATTCATGTTTTACGGGTAAGGTCTAGCAACTTCTGACATTACTGTTTCCTCTGGGAAAAACAAAATAGATAAAATCTAGACATTAACTCAGGTTTCACAAGACAAAGTGAGGTATTTTTTACTTCTTTTTATCGTTTTAACAGCGAAATCCCAAACGTATAATGGCAACTTATGCAAATATCAGAATATTTGACAATATCGTCTATTACAAAGTTGCCAATGGAAAACAAACTACCATGATCTTTATCGTCTTGATTTAGTTAATTGCATTTGAGCAGAATTGTAATCCAGAGCTTTTTTGTACCTAATTCATACTCAGATAATTTAATTGGCCTAGTAAACAAAGTAATTAAGTACTTCAAATCTGGTTGGCTTACAACCACCTTCACTTAAGAATCAAATTTAATGACCTTTTTCATTTATTTGAAAAAAAAAAGTAGCTTCAAATTATTCTCATCATTTTGGTAAAAATTTAATGTCTACATTCGGGTTAGTAAAGTAAAAGGCTAAAATAAAACAAATTAGATAAATACTCACTCCACTCGTTCTAACAATAGAGTATATGAAACACTAGCTGCGCCCCGCGGTTTCACCCGCGTAAGTCCCGTTTATCCTCTTGGGGGTAGTATTTATCGAAATCATTTCTTAGCGGATGCCTAACGTCATAATATCTACCTGCATGCCAAATTTCAGCCCGATCCGTCTAGTGGCAATTGGAACACCTTTTTATCACAAACTCTTCAATGGGTTTACTACATAATGAAGGGTTGTAGACGTTTAAATACTTAGATCAAGCAACAAAGTTTATGCTCGTGAAGTCTACTGCTTGCAGAATTACTACGGCCGGGTTTTAATAGTCTATAAATTGAGTATTTTACATTAAAAGTGCGACGTGTCAAAGAAGTGTGGGAGTCGACTAACGTATTTTAAATGAACACCTTGTACTCACTCGCAACTCGTGACTAAGCTCTACCCTCCCTGTGTCTTCGGAATATTAACGAGGGCTTACCTGTGGAAGAGGAATAAGACTTTAAACTTCATTTAAATATTTTGGACATATATGTAGTACTTACATAGCTAGAACCTTTACAGGGTTGATAACAAACGCGTGATTAGCGCGTACCAGCTGGATCATGTTTTATTTATATTTTTGGCAAATATTGATAGTTCTTTCAAAGTCACGGCAAAAGACATAACTTGATCTAGCTAGTTATAATCTAACCTGAATTACCTTTGCCGACTTAACTAAGTTAGTTTATCTTAGCTCCGCATTGTTGAGCCAGTTTTTTATACATACATATGCACAGTTATTTGAAAAAATGTTTTTTTTTCTGCATTTGTTGATGTCAAACTAATGATAATTGGTTATACAATTGCAATTCTTAGGTTATGTGAGATACCTTAGGGCGTCCTAAAAACTCTAATTTAACCACATCACTAGAAGAAAAGAAAAAAAAAGAATGATGATTAAGAAATCGTTTTAAAACAAAGTGTATTTTTTCAATTAATACATAATATATAAAAAGGTATACCTATCTAAAATTAAACATAAATTTTCAATCAATAATTAATTTATTTGTTTTTTTAAACTAAAATTTCCAAAATTGATTAATAAAATCCTTAAACAAATAGCACATGATCTCGAATTGATAACTCGTTTCAATTACCTCAAATACTGTAAACGTACAAATTATGATTTTATTAAATAAAGCGCGAAGTTCAATTAAATATCAATTACGAGTCACACCGAATAGGATTGTTTGTTATGTTTAATTACTTAGTATAACTTAAATTACTACAAAAAGATGGCAAATGTTGTTTAAATGAAGACAAATAAGTGAAGACAGATCGTGAGAAATTTTAACTCGTTTGAAAAGTTAGGCAAGCAAAGTAGATCCACCATAGAGTTTTTAAACACTTTAGATACTTTACCTAAAGTAAATGAATAAATAAATATTGCACGACATTACACACAGTGCAATCTAGCCCTAAACTAAGCACTAGGCTTGTACTATGGGAGCTAGATAACGAATAAACTATATATTATACTTTTTTTTGGTAGTGACTTTAAAGTTTATTTAGTAAGCTATTTCCTTTATTAAAAAACGTTTATTAAACCTTATTTAGTCAAAATTTGTTTTGCATTATCAAAAGTCCGAAAGGGAAACTAAACATAATAATTCAAGCAGGATTTTGAAGTCGTTCTTCAATAGAAAACATTATAATAATAGCAATCTGCGATGGATATCTACGTTTGTTGCCTTGTTTAGGTATTACTCAGCAAAGTTTTTAAATGTACTGCTTTCTAAAAATTTGGATAGTACCGGACAGCGGTACTCAACTGTGAACTAGCTTCGCCTTTTAAAATGCAGTTTCCAACCATTTCGAAGTAATTTAAACTCTCTCTCTCGCTTCTTTATATCACATTTAATATTTAAAATAATAATTATAATAGATAGCTACGCTCGTTTAAAAGTATTTAACCATTCAGAGGTGTGAAACAACAATGAAATGGCCGCGAACCAATTATGTTTCACATACAGTTGCTAATTATAATTTCCTCGGAAAACTGTATTTAGTGTGCTCCGTTTATTAATTACTAACTCAAACACGCAACTCTACATACTGACTGGTATGAAACATAATGTTCTTATGAGACTTCGACCTTCAATAAAATATAACCCACGTCTCGGTGTGGGCGCAAAGAGAAAATAAATTCGGAAGCTCAATTCTCCTGTACTTACCGCAACCTATAAATGTGATTGTTGAGCACAGCAGGGGTCGTAAACATTTGGCCATTCTACTTGACGGATCACTCATTTCGCGAAAATCTTTGTACGAAAACATACTCTATCATGTTGTATTACGTTGTAATATCGAGCGAGGGGCACTGAAAGACTGTTGGTGACATCCGTCTATTCTCGTAAGGACATCGTACATTGCCTTGGGCTCGCACCATTCAAGAACTCACAAAGCGAATATGCTAA
Source organism: Idaea dimidiata (assembly GCA_949358125.1). Taxonomy (NCBI): domain Eukaryota; kingdom Metazoa; phylum Arthropoda; class Insecta; order Lepidoptera; family Geometridae; genus Idaea; species Idaea dimidiata. The sequence continues at coordinate 7,286,961 of OX442328.1, forward strand.
TGCCACATTTGCAATTAAGATACTGACGCCCACAAGGGGACGCCATTGTTTCATGCATGTGAAACATCATTAAGTACTTATTAATGCGACGATATTACCGCAAGCGAAACCTATAGCTCAGATCCAGGCTTCATTAGGTCTCCCACTACAAACGAATTGGTATATTCCACGTTATTGACTGTTATTAAATTACTTACGAATAATTTGTCTGACTTTTGAAAAAAGTTGTTGGATATTATTAAAACTAGCTGGACCCCGGGCAGCGGTATCTTTCGGATTATATCAATCAATATTATCTAAAAAAAAAAAAATTTAACATTTTTTGTGTTATTGAATAAAACTACAGATTCTTGCTAAGTATTTAGAAGTAGTAAGTAGAAGTTTGTAGTAACTGTCCACTAGTTTAAAAATAGATACGTGATATAGGTAATAATAACAACATTACATTACCTTTCCTTACATTTTTATGTCAAATGGAAACAATAATGCCAAGGGAAATGGAATTTAATACTGTCATTATGAAAGCATTTAGGTGAACAAACTTCGGTAGAACTGATACTAATGGAATGAATTTCCAAAGTAAAAGTTGAACAACAACCAATCTCCTGACATGGAAAGTTTAGGTGAATTTCAGAGAAGACCGGTGAGCACCGCCCAAAGAATGTAATAAGGAGCAGGTGCCGCGAGTTCTTTATTGGATTTCTCACGTCTCGCCCGGCCGTGTTTGATGACCGGCAGATTCTTGCAAAACTCTCTGTAGCCTATTAATTCTCCTTCGAAATTATCGTCAGGATTCGAACCCACCCACCGCGAAACTTTCACTCCAAATTGTCCGTTTGTGTAAGAGATAGCCCATTGCTGAGATTTTATAGGGAATTTTTATCGAACTTCAAAACCTTTTTGTGACCTTTTATGAAGCAGGAAGGCTATCACCTTTTTTAAGGCAACATGTGTGGCTTTCATAAAATATCATTAGTGTCATTCAAGACACCCTAATGAAGAAAGAGCAGGCAGTGCAAAGTGCGTAGGCAACCAGACGGCGGTCGGGCGGCGGACACGATCGTGGTTGTGTCACGAGGTCGCCCGAAACTGTTTCTCAGACGAGCGAACGTACTGAAAGGAAAAGTATAGGTCGCAGCCGTGAGCGCAGCACACTCGAGTCATTGACACATGCAAATTTACACTACATTGGTGCCGGGTCATCGAACCTTCCATTCAATGACTGTCGAAAGTTATCCGTGAATACGACTCGTGTAGCACAGAAACCACGTTACAGCCACGCGATTATAACTTTTAATTCCTCACTAAGGAAAACTATATTTCCATGCGGCTATAGGTACAAGGCATTGCGAGAGAACTAGGCAATAGTTAAGCTAGTAAGTTGATTGGCGTGTGTGAAGAGAATAAATCTGTCTCTCGATTTTAAAGCAGATTGTCTGATCACCATCGTATTGCAACGGCCAGATGCGACAGGACAAGATGCGCCTGGCCATTGTATTATTAGCATTGCGAATTTCGACAAGCGTTGAGCGCTAGACGCCATTCGCAAATACAAACGACCGATATGCAAATCACTCTTGTCTGCGGGACGACATTTACATGCTTTGCTAGGTGCGGCCTCTGACTATGTTATTGCTACCGATGTACAAGTAGGTAGGTATGCTGTTATTCTGCCGCCTCTGTTATAAAGTAAAACTTTGAAATTAATATACTAGGTTGATAAACTTGTCATTCTTTCCAACGTAGCCTATCTAAGCTTTATATGGAAAACACTCCATGTTATTATGTTTGCATAACGAGTATCGCATCATAATAGAGAGGCGGACGGGCGACGAGAGATAACTAAGTGCGGTCCTCGTCGGAGATGGACATAAAAACTGAAAGGACGACCTAAATAACATTCGTGTTGTCATAGATGTTGATTGTTGACCTAATCTATCACGTGTTTGATGTCACTTTTGCAACCGAGACGAGGTCAGGCGGCGGCACAGTGTAAACTCTTTAAATATACAATAATTCATACTGATAGCTGAACCTGTATTATGTATGGAACGTGAAAGTTTCAGAATAAAGTCACAGTCAATATAGAAATCTGAATAATGCAGACTGTCGCTGAATCCCTAATCGAAACACAATCCTGTCTCTATGTTATTTTAAACAAAAAATGTATCTTATTGTTACTGCGCTGTTGGGACAAAAAGGTACAATAGAATTGATGGAGAAAGTATTTGCTCAACGCACAAACTTTCAGACCTTCTTTTCCAACTACTTTATCCTCTTATCCAGAATAAAAACTAAAATACTTATATTCCACTCTTTAATGATGAAACATTGTTTATCCTCCCGAGAAAAATGTTGCTCAATTTAATGCTAAAAAATAAAACAGAACACACTTCATCTTATTAAAGAGCAGGCTAATAAACGAAGCTCCGTGTTTTTCTTGATTAAAATGACGTCACGGTTCCGCTTTTCTCTAGCAAACCGCCTGTAGAGACTATGCACGTGCGTGGAAAGGGGGAGGGCTTCGTCTAGAGACGCAGGGAGGGGGGACTGGTCACTGGCCGCATTCCTCTTACTTGAAAGTAACACGGTATCCGGCTGCAAAAATCGCAATGGATTCAGCTTGCATTCTAGGCGAGGACGCGTGGATGCGCTTAATAGCGGCGCGGTTTGGCGTCCATAAAAGCTTTTATAGTTTATATTGAGGTTTTGGCTTATTTTAAACTTTGAACAGTCAGTAGCAAAATATTAATATATGTTGTCGAAAATGAAATTTATTTTAGAGATAAAGTCAGACCACAACAGAAATTTACTTGCACTTAAATCATTTTGGAAATCTGACGTATCTACAAGTGTTTAAATTACAGACTACAGATATTTTACGTTGAAGTTACAAAGTTGTCGTTATAAAATATGGTCTTAAAGAGTCGTCGGTCCATAAAACCGATGTCTGATATAACGAAATTGAAGTGATAAGTGTCGATGTAATATTAATGAAGTACCGGCACGGGCGCGTCGTTTTATAATAATACAAAGTTCACCAGCCTCAAGCCATTTAAAAGGTTTGCACAACAACACATTGAAGATGTTATCGAATTGAATGGTATTTTGTTATGTTAATTTTGCATTCGTTTAAGAAAATTTGGAGGCGTCAGACACGACATACGTGAACTCGTTTGCATTTCTTGTTTATGATACCTACGTACTTTTTACGTACTCTTTAAAATTCTACAAGAAAATCATCTTACGTTCATCCGCGTGTGAGCACCAATGTACGGGTCCGTAATTTACGTGCAAAAGTCGTATAGTACCTACTTTTTGTACAATTTCCTCAATTAATCTACAAATATCGTAGGTTCTTTCAGACACTACTAAGTACTATAACTTGTAGAAAATTAACGCTCATGTATGAGGAAGACTAACATAAAAATAATTAATTACTGCACTAATAGATAGAACCTTATAAATGAGGCACGTGCCGTTATATAGGCACTAAAAAGACATTAATTGAATTCTTTTAACGCTACAACAGTCTAATTTGAATATCCCCTACTTATTGATATCCGCTATAGCCTTACAAACATGGTAATGGTACGGGTCAATGAACCGTATCCACTTCCTATCTTTCTTCGAGCAATTATCATATATACGTGATAGTTATTGATTAATTAATCTTATAACTAGTTTTACACGTGTCTTCGACTACGTCTATACCTATTTGCACGTTTTTGCACATTTCTGCTCCAACATTTAAACGCGTTGATTTTCGAAATATGAAGAACAACCATCTGCGCCCCGCGGTTTTACCCTCGTAAGTCACGATCCCGCAGGATTATCCTATGTTACTTTTCATCACTCACCTATCCCTATGCAAATTTTCACCCAAATCGGTCGAATCGTTTGATCGTGAAGCAAAGAAACGAACTTTCAGATTTACCGGGTATTTAGGGGTTATTTTGTGGCAGTATGCCTAACTTTATGACACCCCGCTTTTTGGCAATCAACATGATGTATCATATCTTTTTAATTTGAACGCATCCAATGATCCTTTAAATAAAACCTTCATTACGATATAAGTTGAGAAACAAAAATTATATCTTCGAAAAATCTTGTCACAAAGTATCTCCAGTTTGTCATAATGTATCCCCAATTTATGGTATAATAATAGTAAAGATTAAAAAGGGAAAGTAAGCGACGTTTTTTTATTTTAACTGTAGAACGTATTAACAAAATGTAAACTGTTAAAGAATGATACTCGTAGCTCAGGTATTTGCATCACAGTGATGCCTGCTTTCAAAAGAATTTATATCATCGTGGTATTTTGCAAAACTCTCTGTAATTCTTGCGGGTTTTGTTATAAATATGAATTGCTCCAACCGTTGGTTTCTTTCGTATAATAAGTTGAGTACGTAACTATACATATAACTACATAACTATACACAAAACTATAAATAGATAACATATAGGTTAGAGAAATGTTAATTAATTTGATTTATTTAGAAAGGATAGTTCCGCAAATAAAATAGTTACATCAAGGTATGTTCTTTAAATTAACTTTTTTTTATTGCCCCAAGAATCAATTTAATCAAAGCAATTGTATAGATACTCGTGATGCGATAATAAAACAACACGAAAACAACGAAGTGTCGTAAGATAAACGAGAACAGATAGGCAGGCTTTAATGCAAGAAAAGTAAAGTCATTATTCACTAGTCTCACGACACTGATAAGATTAATCACAAATAATAGACGGTGCTATGTTGAATGCACGTTTATGAAAATTCCAAGAAACTAAGCAGAATGAGGAAAGAACGAGTCCCTCTTGCACCGAATGCAATTCTCTTTTTCATTAACGTAACAAAACAGTACAATATATTACAATGGAGAGTCGCGTGCGACGCAGTGAGACCAAATTACTACTGGAATGAAAGTGTGCAATTCTTTTCCTGTACGATTTGGGAGCCAAGTCAGGTTGTTAGGCTAACCACATTGAGCAATGCACCGTAACACGAGGTAATAAAAGCGGATTTAGAGTGTAGCCATATAGCATTGTGGTTGACTGTATTCAAGCCGAGCGATTGCGCGAATTTTTTGCTAGTCTGGCGCGCAGGTGGTTCTTTAAAGCTGTGCCTGAAGGTAGTCGAATATCGGGACGAGACACTTAATTTTTTACCTTAGCCCGATTTGCTGTTTGTTTTTATCGTTTTTCGGTCTCATCGCCTGAGTTTATAATCATTACGGACATGATATTGTGGTATGAGCTTTTTAAAAGCTCTTAATATGCTATATTGTTCATTGGCAGTAAGTAATTAACATAACGATACTTTCATAGAATGATTTAAAAGAGAACCTAAATTTCATGTATGTTTTAAAAACCACATCTACCTGTATCAATCGGTATCCGAACCGTCATAACAGCAGTCGTAATCTCAGCTACAGGTGCCCGTTTAACAACCGGTTCGGGCAGCGCGAGCGGCCAGACGTTCCCAATTCACGAAAGTGCACGCCATTATTTGGTACAGGTCGTAATGAACCGGCATTTGTTTAACGGGTGTTTACGCAACCGCTTGATTGCAAAGTCGGTTTGTTCCCAAGTTGGGGCACCCGTAGGGCTGTATTACAGTTATCTTGCGGTCATCAGTCTCTGAGAACGGAACTGTTGATGTGTAAGGCAGGCACGTCTGCGATGTCCGACGTCGCGCTTCACTCACGATCCACTCGCACCTCGAGACTCACGTGCCTTCGCTAAATATGAAAATCATATAGTACGATGCGATATGCAGTTTATATAATTTAGACCTTGAAATCAAACTATCTGCTTGATAGCTGATTGTTAAGGACCCTTCAAAAGTATAGGTCAGTAAATACGTAAATAAATAAGTGTGTTGTTCTGTTAGGTAAATTTTTGTACCTATACATGTTTTGCGGGATTTGCTTGTTCGCGTCCATGGGATTTAACTTTTAACTACCAAAGTTTTTAAATACGTGATCACACTCGTGGTGAGGAACGGCTGAAGTCCTCACCATTCCTCATTGAATTAGAATATTAAAACGAACTTTAAATAGAATAATCTACAATAAAATAAACAATACGGTAAATGTGCTTAAAATGTACGTATGTACCTACCTCTAAAAAAGACTAGATAACTACAAGTTACCTTGTACTATCACCTTAAATAAATACTAGGTGAAGAAGTAACTAGATGCTTAGTAAAGAAGGTGTTTTCTTTGCTAAAGTGCTTAAGCCACGTCGTCACTTAATATCTTCTCATCTATTTACCATATGCTAGACCCTAATCATGCAGTTTGTTTTCTAATTGAATCCATGAATAACATTCTTAAGTCTAATACCACTCAATTGAAAACATCCTGCAGGAAGCGCACAAAAACTCCGTGGATTACACCCGGCTTAGTAAAATGTCTAATTCTACGTGATAAGATGCACCTTAGGGTTAAAAAAGATCCACAGAACGATGCTTTGAAACTAATATATAAACGGTTTAGAAATTTTTGTAAAAATAGACTAAAAAAACTCAAAAATGATTACGGTAGTAAAGAATTGGAACTAGCATCTAAAATCAGCAACAAAAAACTATGGGAAACTATAAAAAATTTCACGTTTACTAACAAATCCAAATATCCACCTTTAGAACTTTTGTCAGAAACTAACCCTCAGCAAAGTATTAATGAGGTTAATACACATTTTGTTAACATTGGGAGAGAACTGGCCGAAAACATATCAACATGTGATACGACCTCCGATTTAGTTAATGAACCACCATTAAATTCATTTGTTCTTCTTGAAACAAATGCTAAAGAGGTTGAGCTAACAATACGCAGTCTAAAAAACAATAGTTCAGTTGGTCGCGATAACATATCAGCCTGCTTGCTTAAACGTCACACTGAATGTTTTGCACCTATACTGACTCACATTTTTAATTTGTCGTTTGAGAAGGGAGTGTTCCCCGACCTACTAAAACTTGCTGAAGTGCATCCCATACATAAAGGAGGGGACAGAGACTGTGTCAATAATTATAGGCCAATCTCTGTTCTACCAACACTGTCAAAAGTCCTTGAAAAATTAATTAATAAACGCCTGACAAATTACCTAGAATCAAATAAACTACTATCTAAGTCTCAATACGGATTCCGAAATGGACTGTCGTGTAACGATGCAGTCCATAATTTAACTAATTTTATTGTTACAAAGCTTGATAATAAGCACAAGGTAGTAGTTATTTTTCTGGACCTGGCAAAAGCATTTGACACAGTATCTGTCCCTCTCCTCATTCGCAAACTTAATCATCTTGGTGTCAGAGGCCTCCAGTCAAACCTCTTTGAGAGTTACCTCTCAAATCGTCATCAGAGAGTTAAAATTGGTAACCGATATAGTTCTGACCTATGCATTGCTCATGGAGTTCCCCAGGGCAGTATTTTGGGTCCTACTCTGTTTCTTGCCTTTATTAACAGTCTCTGTGATTTAAAACTCAACAAAGGTCAAATTATCACATTTGCAGACGATACAGCATTACTGTTCTATGGAAACTCTTGGAATGAAGTATATTCTAATGCTCAGGCTGGGTTTGATCAGACATGCCAATGGCTGTTACAGAATAAACTGTCTCTTAATGTGACAAAAACAAAATACATACAATTTTCAATTAATAATAACAAAGCATATACTCAAAATAATTGCAAAATTACTTCCCATACTTCTTTTTGCTCTAAATCCATAACGTGTGCCTGCCCTAACCTTGAAAACGTAGATAGCATCAAATACTTGGGTATCCAAATTGACAAAAATCTAAATTTTAAATTGCATATTGACTCTCTTACTTCACGAATTCGTAAAATGTTATACATATTCAAAAACCTCCGTGATATTGCAAATAAACAGATTCTTAAAACAGTGTACCTTGCTCTGGTTTAAAGCCTAATAACGTATTGTATAAGCTCATGGGGAGGTGCCCCCAAAACAACACTGCTTAAATTGGAGAGGGCCCAAAGGGCTGTGCTGAAGGTAAGCCACCGCCTACCCTTTCTTTTTCCCACAGTTGAACTTTACCAACAATGTGAAGTTTTAACAGTACGTCAAATTTTTATACTCTATACCACTATCCAAAAACACACCGAAACTGATTTTTCACCTGAAAAAAACATAGACGTAAGAAGGAAGTTCAATCTACGTCAATCAGTGTTCTTTAGGACTACATTTTCGCATCGATTCTATTGTTTTCTGGGTAGCTACTTATACAACAAAATAAACAAATCAATTTCCATCTACCCTCTAACCCGCAAACAAGTTAAACGTACATTAAGTGACTGGCTCAAAAAAATAACATATGATAACACAGAAGAATTATTAAGGGTCACAATCTGAACTTCCACTAATGTATACCTACGCTATAACACTCACACTCATTACACCAAACGTACACAAAATAATACACACACCTACGCTATAACACACTCACCTAACACACGAAACGCACACAAAATAGTACACACACTATAACAGACTCATTCATCATACGATATGCACATAAAATACTACACATACACAAGACAACCACAGTGACCGTATGGTGGGTTGACTAATATGTATTGTTCATTATTAAAATTTTACACCATGAATTATGTAATCCATATTCTTTTGCTTATTTATGGGCATCACGTTGTAGCCTGGATCTGATGGTGGAGGCCTGGAGACCTGTAAAACGGGTTATCGCAAACCTTTGTGCGGGCTCCAGTCTCCGCAGTTTGAATTTGTATACTTCAACCTCTTTGTTGCTTAATAATAAGTGAATTTATCCTAGATTAGTATCTAAGTTTAAAATTGTGGAGAACTTAATAAAATATTTATTATATTATATTATTATTATTATCTGGTGCCATTCAAACTCTTCCTCATCAATTCTGAAAAAAACTTGTCTAGTTGACGGAAAAGAGTGTTCATAAAGCTAGCAGTAAAATACAGCTGACGCAAAATAACTTGTATGTTGCAAAATAAGTAAGAGGGTCGATAACAGCCTGAGAACAAATGTTTGCGTGGACCGCAATAATTTCTTACATATATTGTGGGATCTGTGGCTTTGTTCGCTCGATATTGTGAGGACAAATATCATAGCCTGTACATTTTTGTTACAAATAAAATCAAAATCAATTGAAATTCATAGAATTACGTACAAAAGACATCAACGAGCCACAATAATAGGCCACTTAATAGACCTAGATGACCACTTACTTTTCGATAAAAAAATTTATGTAAATGTAAATTATAATAACAAGTGATGGCCTCCATTATTATATTTTATCTTTAATCTATATTATAAAAGAGTCAGTAATGGTATAGGTACATTACCTACCTAATAAAGCTATTGATAGATCTATAAAAGTGAATAGACTACGACAATAGACACGATTGATGATTCAATCTGTGTAATTAATTGTAAAGTTCCTGTTATAGAGTTATAGCGGTGCCCGTATGCGCGTGCGTCGACAAAGAGGGACTCGTGGTCGTGGCAAGGGACTGTGAAGTTATACATTATTAATGTACGATAACTGTGCTGTGCGTGCACTTGGGCAGTATTTTTTAATAACTGGGCGTGAATTGAAAATCAATAATGAATATTCGTTGTTATCTATTTTATAAAGAACCATTAGTTACAATGCTTAATTGAAAGATAAGAATTAGGTACTATTTTAACAGTTGATAGATACGGTAGTGCAGTAGATTCTAAGTAGATTATCATATAGTGTGTGAGTAGGTAACTTACAAATGTGTTGAGTAATCTTACAGTAGGAAAAAGTTATGCAAACTTGTATTTTTTCTGAAAACGGGGTTTGACAAATAATGTGTAAATTTCACCATAATTGTGAAATTTTTTTAGATCTATGTATGTAACCGGTCCCGGAAAACAAATCTGTATGAAAATTGAGTAACTGTAAGAGTGCCGCGACGCGCAAACTACTAGGTTAACTGTGGTACTACGTTGAGTTTTGCTGTCGATATAATAAAGGTTTCTTTTTGAATTCATTACGATTATTAACACAATCGAAGGGACATGAGATCTGAGTCCTTAAACCCCAGAACTGTTAGAGATGTACATTCAAACGATTATCTGTCAAAATTAAGAGATGTAACAATTACAAGGGACAAAGGAAAACTGCCTAACCGCTGAACAAATAGATTTGGGAATTTAAATTAAGGTTTTCCGCCCGACAAAGGTTATTTGCGGACAGTTTTAACTGTGGATTGCCGAGAGAATCCTCAAGAATTTCGTTGGAAATAACAAATCTGTTATACAAATTGTGTACTTAATTTAAATTCAGCACGTGAGACGTCGTATGTATAATGTATTTGATCAAATGGTAATCTTTATCCAGTTTTTCCAGTTCAATAGAAATTATAAACAATGTTTTTTTTATCGTTTAGGCCTTGTGAATTCTATTAATACAACTATGTTTCTCTAAAGAAATTATTATTTCGGTTTTGCAAATATATTTTTGCTCTATTCTACGTCTATTCATACTGTAGTCTGCTTTTGATAAAATTTCAATGGATCCAAAGGCTGGGTATGCGATGATTCATCAAGTAAAGTAATTGTTTCAGACGGCAAAATATATTTTTTTATCAATAGAACGTTTGCAGTCTCACGGTGAGTCGCTTTCATTAATTTTACCAAGTTTTCTTCCCATTCGTCCATTCAACGATCCCTATAGACCACAAAATTGATTTCATTATTTTACGTGTGTTTTCCGAATTGGGTTCAGGGGTGGTTTACCTAAATTATTTGTTACCAAAGGAAAGGAGTTTAATTTGACCGAGACCAATAAAATTCCATTATGTTTTGTTTGTTTTCAATTTTTCGAATGTAATTACTTTTGGTGAAAATCATGCCTTCCCATAAACTCGGGACGATGCCCATTAATTTATATTTATAACGCATTCATTTATATTTAAGAAGTCTAATTCACACAAAGCAATTATATCATACTAATTTACGTCATTTTAATTGTCAAGAAATCGTACCAGACCTACCTAAGCTTTAACCCCCCTTCTTTATAAACGCGAATTAATGCGCTGCATTTCTATGCATCGTTTGTCTTTTACTGTCACATGAAGTTTCAAACATGACAGATAGAGACAAACGTCACATAAGTTAGTCATGTGTAAATAATATTTTATAAGTAGGTACCTAAGGAAGCAAGTACCTATATAACACTTTTCTGTCACAGCTTAGTTAATAATTCAATCTTCAATTGTCGAGTATTGCAATCTGATCTACTGACCGCGGGCGCCGTATCCGATATCATCGGCTTCAGTTCCTTACAGGGCCACTTCTAGGTGGTCTGAATATGGTCTGTCTATGCTTACCACATGCATGTTTTATAAACATGTAAACATTGCTATCTGATAATTGATGAAATTAGATGACAGATCTAAGCCCAACCGACATGAGTCACATTTCACGGCAAAAAAAGACCAATCGAAGAATTTTTATTTAAATTACCAATGGTCGGTTTATTGATAAATTATCAGACGATAAAGAAGTACAGTTAGCTTGATCTCTAGGACGTAGGTAACCGTCGGCACTACTGATCATAACATGGCTTTTTAAATTTGCGCTTGTAAGTAATTTATGTGCAATTTAATCTGCTCCTGCAACATTGATACTGCAATAAATTGTAAAGAATGCTATAAAATATCATCGGTGGGACAGCCTTTAATTTATTTTCGTTAATTTGCTGTCATGATTTTAATTATTTTTCTTTAATTTACTGTTTTTTTACAACGCAAGAATGAGCAAGAACTACATAAGCAGTGAAAGAATATCTACATGTTTAATTAACGTTTTTTTAATATTAGCTTTGTGTTATAAAGGTCATGGGTCATGGCATATGACCTCATATGAAACAAGAACTTTGTCTAATTGCAAGGCGATCCTTGAGATTCAATGAATCGATCGTTCGAATCACTCAATTAGATCCGATCGAATGAATTTAAATGATGGTTTTTGTTATCTAGTGGGTAACTCTTGTTATACGAATCGAATGACCTAAATGACTCAAATATTGCATATGTACGTAATAGACCTTAGTTGAAAGGTATTTAAGATAAATTGTTAACGAGCTTTAATTTCTTATTTGTTTTTATTTTATTGCCTTCTAAGATTCTTAACATCCAATCACTTTGGAATGTGCACAGCGGGACTTCGCTTAGGACTTAAGTGGGTATGACTTCTAATATTATCTGAGGCCTTTAAGAACTTCTAAGAAATATTAGGTAACAACTACCGATAATACAAAAGTTTTAAGTTTATTTAAATAACAATGTGTGTAATATACCTACCAAAGTATTTAAGGATAATATTCCATGTATACCTTATTATGTTTAGTGAACAAAACAATAAACAGCCGCATTTCAAACATCATGATAAAATTATTTGCTAATATTATCAAGATACTTATATTATTAAATGGTATGTCACATAATTATTATCAAGAAAATACCAGGACCTTGAGCAATTACCATAAACTACTTACAAAGATTTTTTTCTTCATTCTGCGAAAGCCCGAAGCTTCATAGAAAAAATAGTAAGCGTTTAGACTTACAGTTTTGAACTAACGCAAAACGTATTTTCATTCATTTTTCTGTTATTTTTGTATATTTTTGTGACCAATAAAGTAAATTTGTATTTGTATCATTGCTTTCGACGATTTTTTGGCTTAAATCATACATTTGAATTTGCTATACTTTGTTCCTAATGGTAGTGATTGCCGCGAGGTTGCCAACGTCCCAGCATACGTGGACAAACAGAGAGCAGTTTCACTAATTAAGTACCCAGAGAGTTTTGCGTTTGACGACCATGTTTGCAGTCTTATATATAAATTAAAGGTAGCTAGAGTTATTGATAACCTGAATATATTAATTGATATAGGTAACCTAACTTATTTGTTTAATTTTATAACAACTACGCAGTAGCAGTATATTTAATTTTTTATTGAGTGTAACAATTTAACAATTCTATCCATAGAAAAAAATCCAAATACAGAAAAACAAAACGTCAGATTATAGTCTGAAATTAAAAAACGTACTGTATGCACCTATTCGTTTGTTGTTTGATTTTGTCGAAGAGGTAAATTAATACTGATTTATGAAAGGCCATTAGATAACCTGAAAACATAAGTATCATCATCATAATCAGTTACCTGATAGTGCGCTACAAAAATGTTCCTAGAGTAGTGAATCGTAGGTACATTATATTATGTCTTTGTAACTAAAAGTAGAATAATCAAGTACACAGAAAAGTATAATAATTAATAAACAAGATTAAGTAAGTCAAAATATGAAACTAAACAAATAACAAGTTCTCAATTATAATCTGTTTACGAAGACTTATTAAGTAAAGTACTACAAAGTTATGGAACATAAATATTAAAAAATTAACTACGTCTATCTTGAATAAGTTTGAATATGGAAAGGGCAATTCATATCAATATAACGATGATGGCAATTACAATAAAATGCAAATCGAAGTGCAACGTTGTGTGGAGATTGGCTGCGCGGGCGCCGCGCCGGCGTGGTGTCAGGCGGGCGGGCGGCGCGGCGCTGCGCGGGCGCGTGCTCGGCCCTGGCGCGGACAGCAAGGTCAATGGCACGCGCCTCTCCCACTCGCACACCGGAATTCCATATTTAAATCTCGTCCGCAGAAAAATGGCGGTCGAGTCCATTCCACGGTCGCAACGCGCCGTGTGTACGGGGAATTAATAAAACATGCTTGCACCTTTTTCTTTACGTTTTTTTCCGAGTATCGTTAACAACTCGGTAACAGAACGATCGCTGTATGCAGTTATGTTGCCCGTCTGAACTACGTTTAAGTGGAAAATTAATCTGGCACATTAAACTCTTAATTTTTTTCAATTTCAGACGTCTAAGTTCTATAACGGTTCACATAAGTCAATAAAATTAAATCTCTGTTATTTGTATAACATGGCTACCTACTTAACGGGTAACGTTATAGCTTGTCATAAAGTAAGCTATTAATATACGTCAGTGCGTAGTAGCGTACATTAACGTCGGTTTTGGTACATTTAAGTTTCGTAGCGGGCTACGAAGTTTATAATACGGGGAGGTTCATAATATACCGGTAGGTACTGTCGCGGACACAATTAACTCGGAGCGACGAACTGCAAGTCATCGGCAATCGGAGACGCTCGGATTTCAGCACAAAGCTGAAGGGATGAGTAGAGCAAGTTCCTATATGAATTAGGGGACTGAACTAACAAACCCACACACATAGGTACGGCTACCACAACAGCGGCTAATGTACAGATACAGGGTGAACCATTTCGATGAGCTTTCAGGGGGATATCCTAAACTAGAAGAGATGGCGAAAAATGCTCAAAGGAGTTGAGTGCCCGATTTTGAGAAAAACTAAAATGGCATTATTAGATTTTTTTTTATTTATCTCCCTAGCCAGGAGTCAAACCTTGTATTGCAAAAAAAACATCCTATATTATTGTACCGATCGATAGTTTTACTGGTTGAGATCAAATTCTGGAAACATAGTGTATTCAATTCGAGATAAATCTCTATTTTCAATAAAGATTTATAATTTTACCATACGAGTAGAAGCTCCTAACAATAATTATTGTTCAATATGGTGTCCATCAACGCTTTCATCAAAGATAAAAGCTCATGCTTTAAACTGTGGGCGAACATTTTGAAATTGGAAAATGTTCTGTAATGTTAAGAAAAGCTAGTGCAGTTGTTTAAATCGAGTAGGTCGTTGTTATAGATATGGATAATGCACGAGTAAATAAATAGAATATTGACTATTTTATTAAAAAAATAGACATTTCTGTCGATTAACCATACTATGTTTGTTTCCAGAATTTGATCTTTATCAGCAACACTATCAGTCGGTAAAATATTAGAGGATGTTTATTTTTTTTGCAAAAAGTCAAGGTTCAATTCTTGGCTAGGGTAATATTGTTTTCAAAAATCTAATAATGCCATTTTAGTTTTCGTCAAAATCGGGGAAGCAACTCCTTTCAACATTTTTCGCTCTCTTATAGTTTAGGATATCCTTCTGAAAGCCCATCGAAATGGTTCACCCTGTATAAAGAAGGCGCCGTATCTCAGTCCATTTAGAAATCGGTGTTTGATTTGCAATATTAAATGGCGTAGTATAGTAAGAGGGGTTTAGAAACGTTATTTAGATCTGCCCAGCTTTTTGTTGATGACGTAGATACAGCAATAAATGTCCTTTTTACATGTAATTGTAGATGATTTATATACAGCGCAAGCAACTTTTAGTCCATGCTATATATGGCGCTGTAGTGCCCGGGACATTATTAGGTGAAGTATGATTGCCCGAGGAAAGAACTGGAGCTAACTAAACCGTGGGTTTCCTCACGATAGAGTAGTTAGTTTTCTTGTAATTAGTTGAATTTCCGCTCTGGAAATTCTCTCACGCAGCTGGATCATTTTCATATCCTACAACCCATTGTAAATCCCCTGTCGCACATAGTCAAAGCGGTGCACTCTTA
This sequence comes from Idaea dimidiata, assembly GCA_949358125.1. Classification (NCBI taxonomy): domain Eukaryota; kingdom Metazoa; phylum Arthropoda; class Insecta; order Lepidoptera; family Geometridae; genus Idaea; species Idaea dimidiata. The sequence goes on from OX442328.1 coordinate 7,302,515, forward strand.
ACTCGGATTGTAAAAAAAACTATGCCCAATGAAAGTTAATGAACTTTCTATATTTACTTTAACACTTAACATATCGTATCTATGATGTTTTGTTGAAACTTTTATGACGTTGTAGGTCGTTGGGAAGACAAAGGTGAACAAACTATCTACTGCAGTCATCTGTGTACAATATTATGCTCAATAACAGTCAAAACAAAATACTACTAACAGGGGTGATTTGTGCATAGACGTCGATTTCTAAAAAATACACTTTAAAGCCTTACTTATTAATAAAAGGGAATAAGGTCGTAGTAGTGAGGACATGCTTTGTCTTTTTCCGTGACAAGAACTTTCAAAGTTGACAGACAGAAACAAAAAGAGAAATAACTACTCTGACCTTATTCTTCTTTTGTTAATAAGGTTCTTATTATTAAAAGGGCATTAACTGTGGCTATACCTATAGTATTTTCAATGAAAAGAAAACCTAATTTTTGCTACTACTAAATTGGTTTTGTAAGCCGATAAAAAATCTTCAAATTTGTAAATTCCATTACCAGTTCGAAAGTCAACACGGATCACGAATAGCAAAAAGTTGCGGATCAGTTGAATCGAACTCGGGAGCCGAAATTAATTACTGTCCCCTCCGCGTTGAAACATTTTAAAAGCGTCAATTCTTCAAGGGGCGTTATGTACCTAAAGTGCAAGTCATCAGTGCGGCGGCAGCGGCGGTGCTCTCTGAATTTACAACATAATAAATAACTGAGAAACAGAGGAGCGCCTTATCTGCTAACAGCTCAAATGAACTGTCTGGGCGACGAGCAAGAAATAACAGAGCGGGTTCAGTACACGCAATCACGTTTATAGAATTGTTCCTGCATATAAGGTAGTGCGGATGTGTTTCTTGCAAAGGACTGTTCGAGTGAGGAGGTTTAGTACTTACTATAGCGTTTGTATTAGCTGAGTACGGGTCGGGAAGGCCGTTTGCATTTAGCGAGATATAAATGGAGACTTGCTTTTACTACTGTCGCTCGCTCGCTTCATTCTTACCTACCGTAAACTGGAAGCGCTTTGATTTAATCTTATTATTTTCGTTGATGTTGATGTCTTTCCTTAATACAGTCGGATATTCAATCTTTAGAAATTCATCATTTAATATTCCTCTTTGCAGATCTAAGTTCCTAGTACTTAATTAGATTTGAAATATGCGGGTATAAAGTATGTTTTGTTGAAAATAATATTTTTTTATTGTTGATTTAATTTTATGTGTATTTAGATTTATTTAGTTTGTATTTTAATTTAATTTGTTTGTATTTCTCAATAAAGCCTTTATTCCTTTTTTTTAAAGTAAAAAATAAATAAAATTGGTTTGAAATAAAACTCTTTTTCCGGTTTTAATCGCGTTGAACGGTTTTATAACAAATGAAAAATCTAACTTTTATTAGGCTAACGCCTAACTTGTGAAATCTAGTAACTTTATATTATTGACACAATTTTAACACATCAGTGACAAAATTGCAACTAAAATCTTGTCTAAAACTTGTCTGGTTTATTTAATAAAACTAAACGATAATAACGAACACAGTAGGTTCTCATAGGTCAAACCAGTTTTGCTATCAAATCTCCAAAAGAGCACTTCATACTGGTAATCAAATCCAGTTGATTTTCTCTACATCCCTGCACATTTGAACGGAACAGCCATTGAAATGAGTTCGCTAGAGTGAGGCGCTAAGTGAAACGATACCCTGATACCGGAGATGAGATTCCGGCTTCGCAGTTCATACGTGACACATTTCGATACAGTTCCGAATTTGTGAAATAAACTATGCGTTTTATGTGTACCCTGTTATTTGACACTAATGTATCGACTCAATAACTTATGCTGTTGTAACGAATAAAAACGTAACAAACTTCCATACTTAGTAACTTTATTATTAGCTGTATTTAACGTTTTTTCATTAGCTAAAAGCATACCTACAATAAACAGTATTTTTTTAATTGTTTACTTTTTAAGAATAGGTATTTGCAAGGGCTATTTCAAAATAGATAAGTATCTTCAAACAGGCTATAATGATGATAGACTATAAAGGTGGCAATTTATTAAATTATATTCGACTAAAGCAGAAATTTTATGTTAAACGACTTAGTTTTTCAACAACTTGGATCTGAACTTTCTTTTTAATACCAAAGCAATAATATAACACAGTAAATCTGATTCAGTTATAATATATAACATATAAATATTTTACATTCAGTTAGTTTAGGAACATAAATAGGTACCTCTTGATTTATCAAATTTTGCTTGTAAATAAAAACATAACAGTTTACAGAAGCGTAAACGTAAAATATCGATACTAAACGAAAACAACATTACAGTGAAAGAAATATATTCGCAAATGGAAACATTGCGGGTACTTGGCCGTAGCTTTCAGATTTATGAATTCACTTTACGGTTTGATAGCAAAAACGTTTCGATTCGCAAGTATTTATTGTATTCGAAAATTAAAAGGAAGATAGAAATTCCCTCGAGAGGGGAGCGCCAGGCGGTGCAATCAGAGCTCGCCGGTAGAGCAACCTTAAATACCAGACTTAATTGAACTCCTTCCGGGTAAGTCTCGTACCGAGGCTATATAAATATATTAAGGAAATATTTGCCACAAAGGTATTCCTTTAACGCTAAACAGACACAACAGTAAACACCTTTAACTCTCTGAATTATTGTGCTAGCTTTACATTTCTACTGGATTTTGAACATAAACTACACATTTTTAAATAACAATGTTCCTTTGTAAATTGCAGCTACGTCGAGTTTTGAGACAAGATGAGTGGATAAAATATACATACATTTACGATGATTTTTCTTTTAAATATATAAATAGTTCAAAATAATGATTTTTTAAAACAGGTACGTTTTAAATTTTTTATAAATTGTATTGTCATTGTAATTGTTGCTACTCCTAGATTGAGTTAAGATCCGTTGATTCGAATCCCGTTCAGCGTCGATCGGGCGTTGTGTTTTTGTGGGTGTATTTTCCCATTAATATATTTCTTTGAATCAGAGAAACATTGTTTCTTTGAAAATACTATTTTCACTATATTGTTTTTTTTGATTAAAAGAAATATTTTAATGGGAAATATTTAAACGCATCTTAACTCAATCCAGGAGTAGCGACTGGAAGAATAAGTCCACCAGACTCATAAGTCGAATCTTTGATTCTGTATTTTACCATATACCACAACTCAGACATTTTTACGACAACTTAGGCGTCTTTGATTCAAGTCTAAAGTGCATATCGCATTTTAAACGTGACCGGCATAAGACACAAAAGAAAGAAGTTGTAACTAAATCACAGTTCCATGTTTTTGGCTCATTGTAAGCCGACGCACGCATACGGAAGTTAAAACAGTGCTATATTTCTTCTCAACATTTGAAGCGGACTCTTAAATAAGTTATATTACGAATTACAACACAGACATACTGTATCGTTCTCGGAACGACTTCAGCTTGCCAAAAAATATTCTATTGCGCTCTGTAATGGACAATAAAATTAATTCGGATTAAGATATTCTTGAGAAACAACGACATCGACATAAGCAAATACATGCAAAAATCCTGACAAAATATACCAACTCATGACATTAAAAACTAGTATCCAAATAAATATAACTCAAAGGTGACTGACTGACTGACTGACTTAATGATCTATCATCGGACAGCCCAAACCACTGGACGGATCGGGCTGAAATTTGGCATGCGGGTAAATGTGACGTGGGCAACCGCTAAGAAAAGATTTTGATAAATTCTACCCCAAGGGGATAAAATAGGGGATGAAAGATAATACTTCTTAACGCGAGCGAAGCCGCGGGCCTTTATAATAAATCAATTAGTATTTACATTGAAAATTCCACTGCCTATCTTAAGAAACTTAGATTTTTTTAAACTTGCGAAAAAGTACAGACTTCCTATCTTCCATTATTATAAAAATAGATAAAACTACTTTTTTTTTTAATTATACTTAAATTTTTATCTATTGGGATTATTGGGGAACTTGCGTGGCCGAGCGGTATAGGCACTGGAATATTGATCCAGGGATGCGAGTTCAAATCTCACCGCAAGTGAATTTTTTGAAGATGAATTTTTCCTTTGAAAATATTTCTATATACCTACCTACTAATAATAAGTAAGGAAGTGTGATTGTCGACCTCTGTGTGACATCTAAACCGCTGAACCAATTTTACTGAGTTAGTTAATACACTATACTCGTAGTTGTAAAGTAAAGTGCCGTGGAGAGCACAGCACATAGGCTACATTTATCTCTAGGTATTAGAGTACAGATAACATATTGTAGCTATTGCTACTAGTTTTCTCATAAAGAAGAATGTTTCCACGTAAAATTTTGGTTGTAAACGGTTCCGAAACCGCTTAAAAACGTTGTAATTTAGGTGAAAAGTGGGTGTTCGTTGAAAGATGTACGCGGAAGCTTGAAATAATATTCCAGAGCGTTCCTCCTAAGAGCTCGGAGGAAATGAGTGTCTCTCTCCGTAGGGAAATTGTACCACCCAATCATAACGCTCGCTGAGATCTTCCTGCTCTAAAAGACTTTAAAACGATGAGACAGATTTGTCTTTTCTATTTTACTGTAATACTGGCTTGTTGTTCTTTACCCAATGTTTTTAGATTATGTTCCTTTGGATTGTAAATAATAGATCTTGTCATGTACCTATCTACTTATTTACGGTATAGAATGAAAGCTTATAGCGAAAAGAAAATTGTACCGAACGTACTTATGTGGAAAATTAAGTTGGTCATCTTTTATGTTAATAAATAAGCATCTGAGATATATTCACTTAGCTTTGAAAATTATTGTTTAAGGAGTGCTTATTTTTTTTATTACGCACACAATCTTCTCAAACTTCCACTTTTAGAACATTAGTAGGATTAGACACTTTATAAATCTAGGAGGATATAGAAACAACTTTAGTAGTCAATTAATAAAAAAAACATCTGCTAGAGTACCTAACCCTCATATCTAGTTTTTTTACCGCATGTTAAACCTAGATAGCAGTTTGTTTTATAATTAGGCTTAAAATTTACCTTTAGATTGATTATACCGTACACACATGCAGGAAAGAGAGTAATGTTTAGATGTATTATAAATACCTACAGTTGGAATGATTCGCGCGTGTATCGTATTTGCCTAAAAGGGCCGGAGTCGGATGGCCACATCCGCATTTTGCATCCGATTGAATTAATCATAGGGAGCGATCTGTTGGCTGGTAGCTGTGAGCACATACGGTGATGTTACTTGGGGGAATATCGTTTTACATTTTATATAGGTTGGTACCTAAGCTACTACTATATATCTGAATAAATAGATTAAATAAACAACCCGAAATGGGTCAGTTGTATAAAAATAAACTTAATGTTGGGAACAAAGAATTAAGACAAGAAACTAGAAGGTTAATGGTCGTTTGACAATAAAGCATTTCAAACTCGGCTCAGACAGCCGAGCTTCATCAGTTTTTAAGGTCATATTGTTCTGGAAATTACACACACACCTTTAAAAATGTTAGAACAAAATTCGAACGTAGTTAGAATACTCGTTGTATCTATAACGATCTAAGGTTTGTAACTTCTTATTATTTAACTGAGATAGGCTAGCATTTGACCTTGTCACACCTGATGAGAAACAACGATATGGTCGACATTTAAGAAACCTAATCGTAAACAATACAACATTTTTGTATTGACTTCAATACTTGTTCACAAGAAACGCACGAACTAACGGAGATAAATGTAAACTGGATTAAAATCCTTACGTTTAAGTGTAACCACAGATTAATAACGAGTTTACGTTTGAGGTAAACGTTTCTAATGCTCAGTGCATCATCCCTTAATCCCACCGGTCTGTGTGCTACGAAGATTAAAGCCATGATCCAATTTTGAGTAACATGATATGACTGTGTATTCTCGTAGCTATTATGGTACATTTACGGAGACTGTGGGTAAGTAAAAGGAATAGAACTATTGACCGTATTCATAAATAAACGACAATATGCAGGAACTCGGCTTTCGTCACATTTTTATTGACGTTGATTATCAGCACCAGAGACATGTCACATCGTCGTCTTCGCTCCTAGAGGACTGTGCACTTGACAACTTTTGCAATAACAATTTCAATCAAGTTATCTAAGTTAAGATAGTTTTTGTTTCGATATATCAAAACGGTCGTGTTAAACCCATTTGGTACCAATCTGTCTTTATCTAACTAACCGACGAACACTAAAGTGAAAAAAGGACTCTCTAACATCAAGTCGGAACGTTTTTTAGACGAAGTAAGCTTCTAGTTACTCTGTAGTACTATTTCTATGATCAGCACTCACTAGAGCAAGACAAAACATTAAACATGACTTCGGGCCCTATAAAGACGACAGTCCTCCACAGACTAAACTAAAATAGTTTAGCTTAGCTCAGTATAGGTAGGCCGGTTATTCATACATGTGGTGCGTGCGGTCAACGCAAACTAAGCCAGATATGCTCTGGCGAGCTAAGCTAAACTAACTTAGTTGAGTTAGCGATGGAGGTTCGGCTTGAATGGTAACAATTTATTAAACTGTTACAAACTATCCTGCTCTAAGTGTAAACTCTTTTTTTTAATGTTTTTTTTCTAATATACAGGGTTATGGGTTTCGAATCCAAAACCGTTCAGGGGGTGATTTTCCACATCAAAACGAATAACTTTTGTTCTACGATTTTTGGAAATTCGTTTTTTTTTTTGCAAATTTTTAGGTTATATCTCACTGAAAAAAGACGACTGTTTTTGAAAATAAATTCAATTTAAGTTTTATTGTAGTAGACCAAACTAAAACAAAGGACATCTTAAGGTCAATGACCTCTAACTCTATGAAACAGCTGATTTTCAAGTAAACTTTACACTTAAAATTTTCGAAAACTACTTTGAATTTCAAAAAGTCGTAACTTATTCGTTTTGATGTGAAGAATCACCCCCTGAACGGTTTTGGATTCGAAACCCATAACCCTGTATACGTATTTATATTATTAATTTATGATGCACTAGATATAAACAGAAGTTCAATTAAAAATTAAATATAGACTAGGTACATATTTCCTTGGAAATAAACTTTTTGTTTAATTTGATGGGCTGGATGGCATTTCCTTAAGGATAATTGCCTACTAACCTATCAGTAAATTTTACCGCAAACCCGCAAGTTAGGCAATTACTACGAAAATCGTTGAATCATTGGATTTATTAATAATTCTGCTAATTATTTTAGTCTAGACAATAGATTTAACTGGCACGATGAACATCCATTTATTGTCTTTGAAATCGAATTTACTAAATTATTAACTATTATAACTTAAGTAGTAAGTAGGTAGTTAAAAAAATAGATTAAAAAATATTTGATTACATAATTTATTCGATTTTTTAAATAAGTTTTTACCGCTAGTATTTGTTTGTTTTTTGTGTAATTTTATTTAAGTTTAATCTATCCTTACCTAAAAAAATAACAATATTTCTTAATATTATTATAAAGCGAAAGAAACTCTGTCTGTCTGTCTGTTACGCTTTCACGTCTAAACCGCTGAACCGATTATGATAAATTTGTTGGTATTGAGATACATGGGATCTTGGAGAATTACATAGGCTAATTTTATATTTAGAAACACTAATAACATGGCCCACAATGAACTGTTACAAATATGAGAACAAGTACATTTATATTATTTAACAGTAGACATGTACCTACCGAAATTGAATATAGATTTACATCGTAAAAAAAATATATGATCCGTACGTTTAGTACATACTACGTCATCAAGTATAGAAAAATCATGACACAAAATGTACAAATCACATTAACCACGCCTTTGAGCCCCTCCGGCATACAAAGCTCCTAAATCAGATTTATGTAGGATCTTACAAAATAATCTAACACAATATACCGCAACTAAATCTCCCTTTAAATTTAAAATAGGTTCATATCCAATACAATTTAATGGAACACGTACAAGGAATGCGGGCATTATACCATGATTAATATTCAATTCATGGATTGATCAACTCAAATGTATAAGGTACATGAAGCTATTTATAGTATGTATGTGTGTGTAAATGTGACGAGGCATTCACAAAGAACCAATTGACTGGATGCCGGGACAATTGGGATGACCTGTCGCATCACCTCATAGCTAACAGACGCAGAAGGTTCAATAAACATAATTATTAAATGTACACCATTATTGTAAAAGTAATATTATTTTTATAGGTGGAGGTTTAGCTCGCGGCTTAAGTTGCTATGTTATCTAAACAAGCGAGCTACATTGTTAATTAACATCTGGTGAGATAATGGCCTAACGCTCACCTATCGATAATAAAAAAGGATATATCGGAATCGAAAGCATTTACTTTTATAAATAACAATACTTTTCTATAAATAGTTCCACGAAATAAGGCATAGGGAGAGGGTGTAGCCAGATGGCAAGTGACGAACGACGAAGAGTTAACGATCACATACATACACAAACATAAATATTACGATAAACCATTGCATCTAAACTGTAAACGTAAAACAACAGCAAACTCACAACAAAATAATATAAAAATACAATGTAGATATTACTAAGTTAAGGTTATTTTTACAACACGACAATAACATCTTCCTTTCCTCCCTGTGATTATAAAAGAAAAACGTACTCGCAGTACTCTCAGATCTTCGAAGAAATCAGCAACAATTCAGGGGAAAAAAGCCGAGCCAGAAGAAATATAATAAAATTCTTTTGTATACGTAACCTACGTAACAAGAGAGTATTCAGAAGTGAGGGCGGAAGTTTTATCTGTTATTATATTAATGTTACTTCGAGCCTGGTGTGTCCAAACTCCCATCAGATAATAATAACTAAGCGTAGGACGGATAGCAATTTTGTCGAACAACCGGGATGCGCCTAATTCTCGCCAATAAACGCCCCCGATATGTATCGTATCGACCTCACCACCACCGTCCCAACATAAACGATTAATAAATCTAAACCTGTAAAGCTGATAATCGACTAGCACATGTTGTGGTTATCGCTTTCTATGATAGATTGGTTTTGAATTGACCAGCGTATTTTAGATCTAGAAGCACATACCGACGATTCCACTAGCTTGGACGGTAAACAAGTAGTGTCATTGAATGGAATCCTTGTAGGAACTTCCAACTCAATTTTAATATGTTCTTGTGTAATATCTTCTTGAAATACACCTACCTATATTATATATGTAATTTACTATTATAAAAGAGCGAAACTAACAAAATATCATATAATAACCGGGTTTTCTGAGAAAAATGTAATATTGTTATCATTTATTGCAAAGCCCATCAACCATCTGTTATCCTGTTTAAAGCAATTTCCTAAATGTAAAAATAAATTACTTTCGTAGAGGGACAGACAAAAGTAGGTCTGTACAGCGTGTGGGCTCTGAGTTAATATATCCTTGGCTATTTATCATCATCAAGAACTTGATCGTTATTAATATTTATTTTTAAGAGAGTTTGGGTAAATATTTTTTTTTCTAAAATAATATTTCTTATCACAGAAATAAAGACTACGCATTTGTATCATTACGTATTATAATGTTGAATGACGGCATCCTTCTGCCATGCGACCTCTGGTCAGCTTCATAGTCAATCCTAAAACTTATTGTGACTGCTAAGTCTAGGTAAATAAGGTTGTTATTTCTCTGATAGTGCATTAACTGATTCATCAGACAAATGCCTCGCATTCCTGCTTTGACCGCATCTAAGGTAAGTAAAAGGAAATGCCCTCATGATAGGCTATTAATATTATGCAAATACTTTGGATAGGTAGATACTTTTGCAAAGTATTACTTATGTCAATATATTGGTTGGTAATAATAATAAGTAATAAAATAAAATAGGTGCAATTATATTTATCCACAACGTCGCTCGCTAACTACAATAATAAAAAAAAAGCTAAAACATGTTAGATAAACTATATATAAACTATATTAGTAATTAAGTAAAAAATAAAATGTTACAGTAAATTGTGTTCCATATACCTTTATATCTTTCCAATTGTAGAATCCAAACAATTTACAATTTCAAAAACATTCCGTTGTTGGAATCAAACTTTCGCAACAGAACCGCAGACCTAATGTAATCATGGACCGTTTCTTCTAGCTGATTCATACAACCATGAATACACGAGATGATGCATTATGAATTAGGCAATTAAAGCAGCTCGTTATTGCCGTATAATGAGGTAAATCGTAGCCGATCGCATTCCGTGACAACTTTGATACTGAGAATTAAGAAAGAAATGTTTATTTTTTGTATTAAGCTATGGTATTAGTTTCGATTCGGTAGACTTCAAGGGTAGATTTTATGCGTTCTTATATGGGTCAATTACGTGGGTATTAATATCTGCTATCATATTTCAGCATTAAGAAACACTTTGGGAAGTCCTACCAGTATAGTTGGCCTGCAAAATGTACGTAATGTCAAAATGTAACACAAAATGTCTCGAAATGTATTTGACCAAACGAGCGAAGCGAGTGAGGTCCAGTGTAGACGGGCCTGGCGCCTGTATCTTTGTATGTTTGTATGTTCGTTCGCGACGATTGGACTTGAGTATCGTAGCTCCGATCTTCATGAATTTTGGTATGCGCGTAGTTTAGGTCAATAGAATTTATAAGTTCGAAGATGAGCCGGATCGGTAGGGGGGTTGGGGAGATAGGGGGTCGTGAGGTCCCAGTTCGGGGCGAACTCCTAGTTATGTGAATCGTAGATTATAAAGACAGCTGCTAGCAAGCTACTGGCGTCTAGTACCTAGTCAGCTCGCATTGTGTACATGAGCTATAATAAAGAATAAAACAAACAATACTACAAAGAAAAGCGTAGTGGATTAGGTCTGTAACGGTAACAAAGACCTTTTATGTAAGCAAATCTTTGAGATAGGAAAACATTAGAGTAACTCCAAAATAACCAAATGAAACAAGTAAAATAAAAATATTGTCTTGTAAATACAATATGTAGGTATATCTTATAACCAGGTCACTTTATTACCTGTGTACATTTATTTCAGTTTTAAACAACCTACCAAAACACATAGCCTTATTAATAAATAAGGAGTTATGTCGGAGTAGTGACAATATCCTTTGTCTTTTTCTGTGACAAAAAGTCTCAAAGTTGAGAGACTGATATAAAAAGCGGAATAACTACTCCAACCTTATTCCGCAAAGAGTATTTATAAATTAAAAATATTCACTACGAAAATTTTAATTTTCATGTAAATGTAATGTTAAGGTTGAAATTTTTAATTAGTTGTAGTAAAAGGAGTCTACCGCAACTTTCACCCGCCCACTGGCGTTAACTACTTCCTTTGAAAATGTTAGGTCTACCTACTATGATGTTAATGTAGATACATTAATTCATTACTTTGTGTACCTACATACCTTTGTAAGCAAAATAACGTTTGTTCCCAACCAGTCACACTGAAACCTGTAACACTGTTACTCGTTGGGAGAACTTTGTAAAATTATTCCCAACCAGTCACACTGTAACACGTTGGGAGACCTTTCCGAAATTATTCCCAACCAGTCGCACTGTGAATTGTTAGGGCCGACCTACTCTTAGGTAGGTATATTTTTAGAATGGTCTGGAGGTATACTGATTACTGTTACGTCTTACTACTCTGCTACTTAATGCTTTAATAACAGAAAGTCATTTTTTTTTCCTATTATTACTTACTATCGCTTACGATAAATTAATGTGTGGTACTTAAGTCAAGGGTGACGAAATAAAAGATTAGTGGTAAAATCAAATAAGTTTAATTAGGTATCATTATTAAATCAACATAATAAAAATAATTTTCAAAATAAATCAACAATATAAAATAACTTCGCCAAACATGTAAATATTATCATTAAAAGCGCAATACAGACATTCTTGAAAATAAAGATCTACATACATGTGTCTTTCTACTTAGATAACAAATCGACAACATTCAAAACATTAGTAACTCCAAAAATATTTTTCAAATCATCACATACAAGAAGATAGCATTTTATAAGAACTATTTATAAAATTACATATATACAAGGTGTAACGGGTAAGCCCTTTTAATCTGAAAGAGGGTTGTTCTAGACGTCTAGGCGAACAACTTTTGTTGTCGTAGTCGTAGAACAAAAGTTGTTCGCCTAGACGTCTAGAACAACCCCCTTTCGGATTAAAAGGGCATACCCGTTACAAATTGTATATATGTACATATTTTTTTATAGTTCCTATAAATACTACATACATGTTTAATTACTATTTATCAGTATCCTAAATATTACAACCTTCAACTACAGTAAAAGGTTGCTATTATCACTATAATAAGGCGATTTTTAAAAAAGGGAAAGAGCTGAATATGACCACGTCACCCGATCGAAAGGAAGTTCGAATGATCCAACTATGCGCTGTCCTTCCTTTAATACCAGAACACGAAATAATCCATGGCTGGGTATACATAAATGCTCGTTATGGAGATGGCGACGATACTGGCTCAAAAAAGAAATTTATAGATTATATGGAGAAACAGTGGCTTCGTGAAGACTTTATAAAAGTGTGGTGTATTTTTGGAGAGACTCATCGTACCACAAATGCCCTCGAAGCATGGCACAGTAAATTAAATAAGGCAATGCGAATAAAAAATCCTAACATAATGCATTTCTTACATGTACTTAAAGACGACTCGTCCCAATGCACAGTTAGAAATATACTGGAACAGCAAAATAAATCACCCAAGAGGAAACGAACTAAAAAAATTATAAAAAATGATGAATTTATACAAGAAGTACAATTGGAGTTGACGCTAGGTCATATGACAGTGGGCCATGCTTTAGAGATTTTAAGGCACTAACAATTAATATAATAATGATTTACTGTGATACTACTAATGAAACTGATTTTAATGTGTAAAATAGTTTTTTGTAATAAATAATAATTAAGACTTAATTCCTATTCACTAGGTTCAGTGCCATGTTCCAACCTGTGATGTTTAAAAATATATATATATATACATATTATTTTATGAATATGACGATTAATATTTAACATAATGATGATTTATTGTGATACTACTTTTGAGACTGATTATAACGTGTAAAATAGTTTTTGTGATCATAATTAATAATTTCATATTTACTAAGTTTAGTGCGATGTTCCAATCTGTGACTGATTAGTAAAACATTATAAGAGATATTTTTTATTTTATAAAACTATATAATAGTTCTTTTAGTTATTATAATATTTAGGATACTGATAAATAGTAATTATACATGTATGTAGTATTTATAGGAACTATAAAAAAATATGTACATATATACAATTTGTAACGGGTATGCCCTTTTAATCCGAAAGGGGGTTGTTCTAGACGTCTAGGCGAACAACTTTTGTTCTAGGACTACGACAACAAAAGTTGTTCGCCTAGACGTCTAGAACAACCCTCTTTCAGATTAAAAGGGCTTACCCGTTACACCTTGTATATATGTAATTTTATAAATAGTTCTTATAAAATGCTATCTTCTTGTATGTGATGATTTGAAAAATATTTTTGGAGTTACTAATGTTTTGAATGTTGTCGATTTGTTATCTAAGTAGAAAGACACATGTATGTAGATCTTTATTTTCAAGAATGTCTGTATTGCGCTTTTAATGATAATATTTACATGTTTGGCGAAGTTATTTTATATTGTTGATTTATTTTGATAATTATTTTTATTATGTTGATTTAATAATGATACCTAATTAAACTAATTTGATTTTACCACTAATCTTTTATTTCGTCACCCTTGACTTAAGTACCACACATTAATTTATCGTAAGCGATAGTAAGTAATAGTAGGAAAAAAAAATGACTTTCTGTTATTAAAGCATTAAGTAGCAGAGTAGTAAGACGTAACAGTAATCAGTATACCTCCAGACCATTCTAAAAATATACCTACCTAAGAGTAGGTCGGCCCTAACAATTCACAGTGCGACTGGTTGGGAATAATTTCGGAAAGGTCTCCCAACGTGTTACAGTGTGACTGGTTGGGAATAATTTTACAAAGTTCTCCCAACGAGTAACAGTGTTACAGGTTTCAGTGTGACTGGTTGGGAACAAACGCAAAATAAGGGTCGGTTGAAACTACCTATACCTATATAACCCTACCTACTCTATTGAACCTGCATCTCTGGGGATCCGTCTGGGGATTCGTCCCAACGCCAAACTGGCGTTGGGACGAATCCCCAAATGTCGGGTGTCCCAATGCAAATTTCGGGTGCGAAATTTTTGGAAAGCATTTCCAAGTGTAGGAAACACTTTAAAATATATCAACAATATTTATTTTACTCAAATCACTCAAACCCCAAAACGCATCTACATTTTATAAAGAGACTAGCTACGTCCCGCAGTTTCACCCGCGTGAGTCCCGCCCGATGCAGTGGTTATTTCGAAAAAATATTTTTAAAAACGTTCGTTCGCACCACAAAGAACAAACTCACCAAATAAATACCATGTTTCTATGACCAGCGATTTGAGCTCTGCGTAGATATATAGGTCAGCCAGTCTCAGTGCATTACATGGTCTTAAGTCTATAAGCCTTATTGTATCTAATGGTAGCGAACTACCGGTCGATAGAAAAATCCGTAATATGCATTGCACTTAACGTTCAGACTATTTATTTTATAGCAGTCACTCGCCAATGGTCATGGCTAGCATCGGTTACTCTGCAAATGTTTGCTGTATCCGATCGAGTGGAGTGTTCCACCGCGGACCTTAAGCCGTTGGAATAACACTGCTTTTAAAGTAAAGATATCAGAGACAAGTCTACGGTAAACCTAGACACAACGTTCGATCAAACGGTCATAAAGATGACCAATACTTGAATCCTATCTTAAATAGAACATAGATAATATTTTATACCTAGAAGTTTCGTCGTTCAAGGCCTTGAATTCTATCTTAAATAGAACATACATAATACATAATATTACTTTATAGCTATAAGTTTCGTCCTTCACGGCGGAACTTCCTTTGCACCGTCTCTAGTGACCAATAACTTTACTTAATTTCTTCTATGGTTTTCGCGATTTTGCATTAATCGCTTTGCTTTTTATTCATGATTTTTAAACGACCGAGCTTTCGCCAACTTTATAGTTGGCTACTTTATATAAAATCCTACTGATATTATAAAGCTGAAAGATTGTGAGTATGTTTGTGACTTAATCACGCGAAAACTACTAAACCGATTGCTATGAAACTTAAAATAAATGTAGCTGAAGACTGGAATAACATATGGGCTACTTTTTATCATGATATTATAAAGAAACTTATAAAGGTAGTAGAAAATTGCGACGTAATTCAAGATAAAATGAAATATCAATCTAAAGTTTCCAAGTATTTAAGAATCGTTTTAAAATAAATTCAATTCAGGTACAATTGCGTCAGATTTTAATCGACTTCCAAGAACAATTTGATATTAAAGGCCCATAATCCGGAATGTAGCGCCTTTTAATCGTCTAAATGTTTGTGCAGTTCTACCTAAGTCGAAAAATGACTCAAATAATACTACAAAAACTTAGGACTGTCGATTTTTCATGTAATTAATAATAATAAATATCTACCTACCTATATACCTGTTATATAGATATATCAGGTATATAGATATATCTTTGACTGCTTTTTTGGTAGGTTGAGCAATGACTTTCCTTATCTTTAATCTATCAGGGGACGACTTACGAGTATATATTTATATTTTCTAGGAAATCTTAGCGCATTGTCATTTACCATAAATATAGTTTCTATGCAATATACAAAAAAAACAGTATTGTAACATTGGCGTCTCACACTATTAACGATAATTTAGATAAATTGAGTAAATCCCTTAGTGGAGTGAAGTATCACGTCGCTTGGTCGTGTACAAGTAAATTCGTTGATGTGATATCGGTTGTCGGTACTAAGCTGGTCGTGATTGGCTCTCGTGTCAGGGTAATGCGGGCCCCGATCGAGGTTATGAACCCTCCGATTTAATTGAAGATCCTACAGCCCCCGTTTATGCTATCGTCGTGTCGGTCGTCCATCCATTGTCCGCGTCTCGCCTCGGTGAGAATATGAATGTAATAATCGAAAACGATTTGTTATTATGTCTGTCAAATCTATTCGTCCACACGGATCGGGATTACTATGTGATTTAAACAGTGAGCTGTATAGTGTATGGTACAACACAGATGGTGTATGTTTTGAATTGATCGTGTGCGTGGAAAGAATAAACACTTACTATTAATTTTTGACTCTTCACAGCTGCTGCTCTTTTGTTCAGTCAGTCAACTTGTTTTATTTACTCAAGAACGAAACTCAGTACTGTTTTTGTTTATGCTATTACTTCTTATACTGTACGTACGGATTAATTTCCTTTTTTTCTTGTTCCAGGTATGTTACCTGGAACAAGAAAAAAAGGAAATTAATTACCAAAGTAATTAGCACGCAAGTAGGTAAGTACTTCCTGGTTTAAAAGTCGATATTAACATTTTCAAAAAGAGTTGCTGAGTTAGGTGAGACCTACGGCTGATGAGTTGGAAAGTTCCTGGAAATTTGGGAGCAAAACTTAAAAGCGATACGGTTCGACACGATCGGGGCGACGAAACAACTTTTGAAATATATCTTTGAGGGTTTTGTTTGAATTCAACACGAAATGTATTATTCCCCTGGAATATTTTGCGACAGGTGAGAAAAACAATTTTCGTTGTATTTTATCAATATTAAAATTTTTGGACGTGATAAATTGGAAGACTTTGTTTGCGGGAGGAAAATAATCTGCGAAGATAAACGATTTTTAGATTACAATTTCCTTGTAGAGATTTGTTTGGTCCGTAAAAAATATGATATTATTAGTACTATCATATTTTAAATACAAAATCTGGTACCATCTGTATATAAAATTGTGTATTTCTTACTTTTTCTATCTTCTATACCTACTTATAATAAAGGAAGAGACGGCAAAAAGTCTGTACTTGGAAGTAACTAAAAAAATTGGGAAAAGTAGGATAACAAAATTATATAATTTTTAACATTTATATTTCTGTCTGTCTGTTTTTTGGTTTGGTCCTTACACAATCAAAAACTACATATCCTATTGAAATCTGGTTTTCAATATTGGATGGTTCTATTTTCGAGGAACGTCGTGGTATACTTTACATCGAAATCCAATTAGTAGAACCCGAGTAATGAACGAAAAAGTCTGCTTTGCACTATCACTACGCTGACGAAGTCGCGGGTAACAGGTAAAGGTAAAACAGATGAACAAGTAAAAATGACTGATTGCTGATCTTTCAACGCATGTACAGCTCAATCAAACTAATCTATTAACTATTAACAGCCGAATACAGATACTTAGATAATTGAGCAGCTTCTAAAATTTTTGTATGAGTATTTTTGTGTTTGAGAACTGGTTGTTTAAATAGAACTCAAATTTTGAGTCCGTAGGGCCGTAGGGCACATATAAGGTTGGGACGTGACATTTCGTAAGAATAGTTTTCTTTTAATTACCACGGGAACTTATAGCACAGTGCAAGCTAGAGTGCAATCTGCTGCCTAGTCAGTACACAGCCACTCGCACGCTAGTAATTCAACTCGCTTTAGCTATCTACACAATAGATTCTCGTACGTATAAAGTGCGAGTTACCTACTACAGTACAGCTATAGTAGGTAACTCGCACTAGGCAGGTAGCCTAGTACGCTAATTCGCATAAACCATTACTTACAGCTACTTTAATATACGAGTATATATACCAACAGAATGTTCTAAATGATAGCGCATAATGATATTATACGTTCGGTCATTAGTTTCCCACATTGAAACGGCCTAATTAATAGTACAATTAATACACTTGACATATGACCCACGACAGTTAAAAAGACCAATAAGTACTACTTAATGCGAGTAGAATTTTACAATATATTTGACAGCGGCACCTGTGAGCCCTTTTAATGACCAAAATTACCGAGTCTGACCTCCAGAAAAGTCATATTATTAATTATATTAACAAAAAATATTGTTGTATTTAATAAAAAACATTTGATAAACATATATTAAACCTTTGGTAAGTTTCAATTGCATAATGTGTCTGCAAAGGTAGTGACAAATTGTCAAACTTTCTAAAAACGAGAAGTTGTCCAACTTTTAAAATTACTTCGCTAACACCTATTGATTTGATTTATGTTCTGCAATAAAACGGCAATGCAATTTGACGTGTGACTCATTCGGAATGCGGGGGGGCGTTCGTGTAATAAACCTCCACAGGAATATACTGGTACTATGGAAATAATAATGTACGCCCGCTTAATGACGCGATAGTACCTACTTGCTAATATTTGTTCGACTTTGTTCGCTATATCGTACCATAAAATACCATAAAATAAGAAATTGAATTCTAAGTACAGTCGCGAGCAATAATATGTATATATTGTCAAACTAATTCTTCATTACTGACTTTGTTTCGTACCTATAGGTAAATTAATGTGATATTAACCCTTGGAGCCTTGAAAATTGATATATTTCAACCAAATATATCAATTTTTGACACAATTTGATTGTTACATAATTTAGAACATATTATAGTAGTATTTTTTTTTTTGGAAAGGCACGATTGTAAAGATATTTAATAAAAATTGACAATGCACAGGCACATATTACTGTTCGTGACTGTTTATCAGTTTTTCAGTCAAATTGTATCCAATTTTCATTGACTCCAATTTAAGTATGACGAATTTAAATTGGCATGTTTTTCCTGACCTCTGACTCTGACATTTACGATAAAGAATAACCTAGACATTATCCACGGTTCGGCAGTAGATTTTAATAGACGCCGTTATAGACTAAAATAAGGGGTCGTTTTCGAACAACAGAGAGATCTGATTGTGTTATCAGCCTGAGTTAGGTAACAATGTCGCACATGACAGTGATATTGTTGACACATGAGGACCGCGTGATGAGGGAAAATTGTGTTTTCTAGTTTTCTTACGAATAGTAACATTAAGATACAATTTCTGGTTAATTTGAGGCTGAAAATCGATGACCTCTTTAACAAAAATGTGCTTTGTGTTACTGTAGGTCGTACCATAGCGTCAAATTGTGACAGGGATCCGGCGGGCGAATTTTAGATGAGTAAAAGAAGGACAATACCATGCGACTATGCGAAAGCAGTTTTGAGCAAAAAATTAAATATTTGCTAATTAAAAGTGATATTTTATTTATCAAAAAAATGTGCTGAGCAAATTATAAAAAATAGTTATAATAATTTAATTATATAAATAGTAATTACTATGTGATAAAAAGGCTTTAAAAGATATTCAATAAAACATCTGAAAAACACCAGTTATTCATAATAATATGTTTTAAATCATCTATTTAACAATCATGTTTTCACGTTGACGAGATGAAGAATTAGATGATAAAGATTGTATAAGAACACACACATTGTACATTGTATAAGAATTAGATGATTTTTATTACGCGTCAACATGAATAGCGAGTTATTCGCAAATTTATGGAAGCAAATTGACTATGGTTCACTGTTAAGAGAATTCGTTGTAAAACGCAAGTAATTTCGTATTCAGCTGTAATATTGTCGCTCTGTAAAGCAATTTCAAATAAAATGGTCTACCATCTCGACAGTACTGCACATATCTTGTTTCTATAGTCGTAGGATTTAATGTAAGATTACATACCTATGCAGGGTTGTATGAACATTTAATTACATTTACTATGTGGCCGAATTACCTACAGTCTACGTGTTCGTTGTAGCTAGCTAGCTAGAGCTTGGTACATATTTGTTAAGTTCCTTGTATAGCAATGCTGTAGTCGATGCCAGCAGTAGGTACTAAAGCACTGATCAGTACTTACTTGATCGAGGTTTTTTAATTTTGTGGTAATGCTTATTTTATAATATTATTATAGGTAGATAGGTATGTAGCGGAAGAGCAAATGAAGAATAGCTTTGTTTTTTATTTTTCTCTATCATCTTTATGGGATGCTGGTTCATATCAGCATGACAAAAATCGAAGGCAACCAAACCGAACTTCACAGTGAAATTACACTTCAATTAACTCATGTACAGGAAGCACTTGTCAAGTCTTCGTCATGTCGCTCTGGTGATTGAAAAATGCAAAACATAACAAAACAAACTGAAAAATGTGCCTAATTACAATAGGTGTAGTTTAAATGATTGTGTCAATCACAAACATAATCAAAACTACAAACAAACACAATGGTTGCCCGTATCTTCGGCAAGACCGAAAGTGAAATTCTCAAACAATATTATCAAAATATTAAAAAAACAACAATAACGCTCGCTGTACTAAATACACAAAGTGATAGGAACCGTGGCTTAGTAACTCACTTTACATAAAATCCTTATCTCTGAATAACCTGAAGTACCTGTTAGTTTATCGAGTATTGCAACAAACATTCACGATACGATATAGGCAATAAAATCACAAAGCACATCGGTTACGATGACGTCAAATAGACCTTTGATAAGTTATTATTGTAATTCATAGTTCATAGCTTATTGTACTTCTATATCTCGCAGTTTCAACCTGCTAAAAACTACCAAAAATCATAATTAGTCATTGATAAGACGACTTACCTATATACGAACAATGAAGGGCAAAAAAAACTCTTTCTAAGTGCCTGCACCATACGTATCGGAAGTATTTAGCGCTAAGTCAAGACTCCATAACAATTTCGCTGATGATAAAAAAAACAAAGATAAAGAAATATATTACATTACCTACTCACCTAATTACCAAAGTAATTACTGAAATCTTCTAAAATACGGGTGTTTAACCACATCACTATTTCATAAACCAATATAACACAACGCCCTATAGAACATTATATCCGAACTAACAATTAATTATATAAATACCTACGTACTTCTAGGTAGGTATAAATATACGATCTACACTAAACATAATAAGATACAAAGAACAAAGACGGGAAAAAACACGCAATATAGCACGTGAATTTCATTGTCCAGACGACTTTGTTTAGTACCTACGTATCCAGTTAATTATCACTCGTCAGGAAACCTTATAAGACGAAGAAAACGTGATTACGTCACTGAATTAGAGTTTCGTGAAAACCCAATTCTAGACTATCTATTAGATCTAGTAGAAAAAGGATGACTAATAAAATAAAACGCTTGTTTTTTCAATCTTTTATTTACTCGTAACTTGTCATGTAGGTATGTAACATTATGTCCATCATATCTCCGATTGCTTCTTAAACCCAACGTAAATTTTGCTGACTATTGACTTTTTATTAAAAAAAAAACAAATAGAAAGAAAAAAAAG
The DNA here is from genome assembly GCA_949358125.1 of Idaea dimidiata. Classification (NCBI taxonomy): domain Eukaryota; kingdom Metazoa; phylum Arthropoda; class Insecta; order Lepidoptera; family Geometridae; genus Idaea; species Idaea dimidiata. The sequence continues at coordinate 7,323,891 of OX442328.1, forward strand.
GAAAGCCGTGTTTCCAAACTATTTACTGAACTTATCAACTGAAATGCCGTTAAATTAGACAGGTTATTTTGCTAGATTTTATTAGCAGTTAAAATAGATATATGTGTAAGTCATATAAAACTTCATTTAACATATTATATTGATTGGAAACAGCTTTAACGTGACGTAGTCGAGGCGCCAAGAAACGCAGACAACCCCCGTTCCGCCCGTCCAACAATAAAGGGAGTCGTTATAAATCTGTAATAGATTTACGTTCTATTTTTGGGACAAATTATTAACTAAGATATCTAATAACTTGTAGATAGCATAAAACCAAAATTAATTTTCGAACTGGGCGATTTTAATTCGCTCTTTTTTTTCAAACCAATTGAGCAAACCAGAGGAAAATCACGATTTTAAACATTATCACTTTTTGAATATTTGAAGACTAAATAAGTTGGTGAGATTGCTATTTTGTCATCAGTTGGGATTAAATTGATTTATATTATCGATTTGTCTGCGGTTTATGTGTGTGTCCAATCCAAAGACAAAATGGAATTGGCTGTCAAACTTAAAGGCATTTTTCCGCCAGACAACCATAAAGAAGTATACAGACAGTAAGTAAATAACACTTAAGGCGTTTTGCCAAACACCCTCTGCCCCGTCCTTACATTTCCTTTGTCCAACTCTGTAGTTGGTAACATCCTATATAGAATACTAGGAGCACGACATGACACATAAATTATTATGGTAATAATCTTGAACGCAAAAAATACTCAGACCGTATAATTTCCATAACACGACGAACCTAATTCGAAACTCCATTTAATATTAGATGAAAAGATTACTTTTAATCCTTTTTCGTAAATTGGAATTGTGATAAGAAATCTAAGATTTGTTTTTTGAGAGGTGATACTTCTTACTCGTTTTGTCGTAAAACATATTAACTTTTAAAAAATTAAGTCTGCGTATTCATGCCATCTTTGTTTCTGTTAAATTTGGATGTCTAAATTAAAACACTCTTGTGTCACAGCCAAATACTGAAACTCCACTTAAAATTTGAATAATTGAACAGCTACTAAATTTAAAATTAGTATGAGAATTATTTGAGTTTAGGAGCTGCTTAATTGTTTAGGTAGAACTCAAATTTTAGTAGGTTTTCTGTATTCGGACGTTATTGATTGGCTCATAACTTGAATAGGTACTTCAATTGCTAGCATACCTATAATAGAAGCACCAAATAGACGCGATTCCTACAAAGGTAGTAGTTATCTGTGTAATAATTATCAGGTGACAAGAAACAAATCCTTCAGGGACATCAGGGTTGAATCTGTTTAGCGGCGGCCCTGTTGGCTAACAACCTCGACGCCACGAGACGCGACCTCCCCGTAAATTATTGCTTATCCGAGACACCGAGCTTAATTGGCATCAGGTTAGCCTTCTTTGGCATCTTACAGATAAGGCTGTGTTTCCACCAGAGACGAGCTCTCACACGAAGATGCGTACCTCTACTCGCTTAGCTCTGGTGACGAAACAGGGCAATATGAAAAAATATGAATTATGAACAATAAAATTACGCCCTTATTTAAAAATAATTACGCCCGTAATCCGATGAATTAAATAAGTTCTACCTGAAATGAAACTCACTTTCCGGTTTTAAGCGTGGTTGCATTTATTATTTTCAGCATTGCTCCAATGTCTTTCCTACGTTTCGGAACCTTTACAGACTTTACAAAACTGTCGAAACGTAGGAACGGTATTGCAACAGTGCTGGAAATAATAAAAGCAACGCGATTAAATCAGGAATATGTTTTTTTTTTCAATTCAACATCGCAAAAACAGTAATATGTTTTAAAATTTCTGAATCAAAACCACCTAATGAAACACAATATTTACAGAGTTTTATTCGCGTTTTATTTAATAACGGCATTATTACAAACGTACCGAGGAGCTTTTCCTAACTTTACAGTTAGCTTGTTCAAGGTTGAGATGTAATTCGTCTATTTGAATATTCTAAAAAACCTATATTTGTATCCTAACCAATTCTTTTAGAATATTAAAATAGACAAATTACATCTCAGTCATCCTTGAAAAAAACTAACTATATAGTTAGCGAAAGCTCCTCGGTACCATTGTAATAATGCCGTAAACCTGGCAAATATTGTGTGTCATTATGCAAAATCGCGAAAACCTTAGACAAAATTATGTCAAACCCACCTGTCGAGTTTAGTCATCAGTTTGCTAAGAATTTTATCGAATCTCATAAAAATAGAAGTACCTAGTACTTTCCTACGGCTTTTAGGTTTTCCGCCCGCTCGCTGAAGGACGCATCGGATTGGTTTTCTAACTTTATTGGTAGCTGAACGCCACCGCAAATAAATCGATTAAACTTTAAATTTTAAGAACAGTTATTAAGCTTGAAACTATTACTAAAATAAAATTAAGTAAGGCTGAAATGCTACTTTTTAAAACACGACTTGTTTGGTTACAAAAATGGATACTATTCTTATGCAGCTAGGTTTTTGAAGTATTTTTTTTTTTATGTTTTCGTATGTATGAGGAAAAGCACTATGGGTGAAAACATTTACCCTCGCATGGTTTGCGAGGGAATATCAAATTCTCACCCCTAGAACAACAATTTAATACATCACATTGATACTTCTAATTTTAGTAAAGAGAACTAGAATTTAAATTAACCTCTGTTTAGATAATAAACTATATATATAAATAGATGTCTAACAAATATTATTAAACATATAAATATAAATTTCTATTATTTTTTTGTCTAATAAGCCTTACAAAAATTAAAAAAACAACAACAAAGAATCTAAAAATATGGCGTAGCCAGTAAAGTAAAGAACCTACTATGCCATTCTGAGATAAGAAGGAAGGTTTAAGGGTAGGGTGAAATCAATAGGTCGCGACGACGACGACCGACTAGCGACTCTGGTATCCGGGATCCGCATTTGCGGTAAATCTCGGTACGTGTCGATTGTCTGTCGGAGGCTGTGCGTGCGCCGAAATAGTGACAGCAATGTTGCGGTAGGTCAAGCTCGGACTGCATTCCGTACACTCGCCGCACCCGCACCGCTCTCACTAAATATAGCCTGTGCGAAGTGAACGAACGCGCCAGCGCCAGCGCCGCATTGCCGTCTCGACTCGATACGCCACAACCGAGTGCCAATGAAATTACTGATATGACCCATGATGCTACAATAATTGTCGTTTTGTAAACTGCAAGCTTAGGTACTTCGAAACGGTTTAAATGACACTTGAACTATTTCATGTTTGGCTACGAGCCGTAGCACTCTCGTAGCGGTTTTAAACGTAAACATATTATTTTGAATTATAAAGCCTCCAACAACGCAGGCGATACGTAAATTTAAAGTCAACCTTGTTTGTTTAGTATAAACGTTATCTTGTAAGATTTGTTATTTAATTTAACATTGCATCAACATTAAATGTGAGATGGTATTTAGGCACTTTGTTAGAAAATATTTTCAGGGAGTTCCTTGGAATTTAGCCTTTAGATGTCTCACACAAATTACTCTTTAGCAGACTTCGGCCAGCGACACTCACCGGTCTAAGTTGTTTTGCGAAATACGGAAAAAAACACTTTACGGAATCTTTCTGTGGTAGGAATCAACAAGTCATCAGCACGCAAGCAAATATGTAACATAAGTTGAGAAATAGGTACTTAAATCAGCACTGCAGCATCCTATTCCACTATAGCACGAAGTGTTAAAAGCGCTTTATACGAAGCATTCTTTATAGACCCATAAAAAATGGACAAGAATATGTACAGAGCGACACGTCTGACGACAGAGACCGGGCATTTATTTGCTTATCGGACATAAAATGCGCTAACCGTATGCGATAACGGGAACAATGAGTGTAAACCAGCCGCGCAGATACCTACATCAGTGTACACTCAGATATGCTTATCTCGTTGTGTCAATACTCTTTTGTACCCAAGATACGAGAATCTATTTGCCCTTAATGGCTCGGGTGCATTCTTCGATGTTGAATAACCCTGATGACAATGGACTGACCCATTAGCCGGCTATTTGGTCATATTGGTCATATTTTAAAGGCCTCGTTATCTATTAGAACGGTTACGTGGAATGTGGCTAGTTCTCTTTATCTATTCTAACTAATTTCATGTTATCAAAACTCTTACATGAATAATATTTGATGGCTTATCATGATTATTGTGAATAACGTTGTTTTGTTAAACAATAATTTACTAACGATGTTTGATTTTGATAGGTGAACGTTGGACTACTATTATAACCGTATGGTATAAAAATGTGGTATAAAATTTACCATGCTTGCTTAAGACTCACTAGTGACTTGTAAATTTAGTAAGAAGACTGGTACTAGTTCCGACCCGTTTACCCTAGTGGCTGCATCGACCAACGTATCGTAATAATGATTAGTACGACTTATGTCTATGGATAGTGGAGTGTAGTCGAGGCCAAAGCCACCAACAATTTAAAAGTTGAAGCCATGATTAAGACTAGTCTAAGCCTTCTGCTAACGGTACAAACATGTTATTCGCATGTATTATTAAATCACGCCATATTATGAGGTTCCTGACATTGAATTGTCCGTTAATGTGGACAAAAAATTGCCGAATCCTCAGCGATAAGCATACAGATATAATAATGATTCTTTCATCAAGATTTTGTTGTTAATTATTATTACCCACACTTACACTATTATAAAACTTTAGCTACGAATATAAAAGAAAACTTTCCTTAATTTCAACGTATGTTTTGGACTAGGGCAAAATTCATCAAATTGATTTTCAAATTCCACCAAGAACATTTTAGACAATTTCATATCAAAATAATAGATAAAGGTTATAAACATTAATATAAAGCATCTATTAGATGTTCGTTAACAAAATGACAGCTATAATGATAACTGTAACATATTATGCTAATGGAAATTAAATAGCATACAGTTCTGTTGACCTTAGATTTCAACTTATGTAATAAATAAGTTTGTGTTATCTGTGTGTAGGTAATTTAGTTGTGATTGTTTCATCGTTACACATTTAAATAGTAATTAATTCAATCTAACAATAAGTACTGGTTCACGTTTTTTAAAATGGAATTTAAATTTGTTAAGTACTTAATCACTTTGATAAGTTTTCTCACTTCATTGCCAATATGTTACTAAGCTTAGTCATTTTGTATCTGGTAGTGCACTAAAAAACAAACTCTCAACATTTCCAACTTGTAACATAATGTATACACAAGTAATAAATATCTCAAGTAATTTACTCTTTATAAATATGGTAAATCTGCAACTTCATCCAGGTTGTAAGTTGTTAAGTTACTTACCTAACAAGTCGCTGTCGATATCAAATATTCAAGCTAAATGGTTATTTTATACAGCACCGACTCTGGAACTGCTCAGTTATCTAATTCGGAGGACTGGTTTGTTTCTATCCTTCGATAAATTGCGAGACTTATACATTGTAACTTTGTGAGAGAACTATTTCGATTTCTGTATTAGATGTATTATTTTAAGACGCAAAGGTTTTGCCTACCTAGTTGCTATTTTTGGTCAACATATTCAGGTTAAAGAACAAGCAAATATTTTAACGAATCCAGTTGAGTATATTAATGTAAAAGAGTACATTTTAGACTGAGAGAAATGGTTAGTTCAATCAGAAGTATTGTAAGAAAAACAAGCGAAACGTTTTCTCAACAATGGCTCCACTACTTAGGCTTTACTATAGGCTCCAGCCAACCGCTAAGTTTATCAGTATATACGACCTTCACAAGAGCAGATTGATAAGAGATAACAGGTTGCCTGCTTACTTTGTGTGCGAAAAAATTACTAAAAGGTTGGAGGCGATCACCTTGTGTGTATTTATTGTAGAAAATGTGGGTATCTCTTTCTATACTGTGTAATATAATATGGCAGTTTTGTAAAACATCTGTTTTTATTTGTTTTATTATTTACCTTATTTGACTTATGGTATCGATATTTATTGGAACAGACTGAATGACTGTATACATACTCGTTTAAGTTACTACAATACCAAACGAGAGTGAGATGGGGGGCCATTCCTAATAATGACGTTAGTAGGTACTTCAAGCAGGGATACCCTCACTGTTGGTTATATTGTCGCTGTGACAAGCAAGCAACACAGCCAGGTGGGTAGGTGGCGGCCGCGGCGAGTGGGAAGAAGTGTTAATGTAGAATTATCGCATCATGACGGCCCGGTGCCGGGTGCCGCGACGGAGCATGAATTTCGCGCAACAGTGCGAACCGCAGCCGCTGCCACGAGGACGGGAAGTCAGCTGGACGACAAACTACGAGGGGAACTGGCACCGACACACAACCTCGGTCCACTTATTTACCCGCACGCACTCCCTACTTGTTTTACATAGTAACGAGCTGTTCACGTTCATAAAATGAAACCAAACTTCCTTAATTCATTCGATGGTTTCCACAGACGACGGTCGTTACCCATCTTTGCGGTAAGCTGACACTGTTTATCAACACCGTCGCTCGTCGCCACCACCCAGTGACACTTCCAACATCGATTACAATTTCTCCAAGAATCATCATCATTTCGCAAGTCACAGACGGTCGTGACTTACTACACAATCTATCCATCGAGGGCCGTTTCGCGAGCGACTCGAAATAGACACGTCAAACGATGTGTAGCGCGTGCATGCAGCGATCGATCGCACTCACCGTGCGTTCGCAGGCGAGAGTCGCGGCGGCGATCAGCTGAGTCGTCAGCTGTGATGAGGTAGCGGCCGGCGCGGCGTGGCAGCACTGCACAATGCCTGGCTGCACTGGATGAGGGGCACTGCACGTGGCTCGCACGAGCTCCGTCCACAGTCGAGTACGGCGCAACACACACACGGATCACGACTGAATGCGTCAAGCGTAGGCGACGTGCATCGCGGCTCTCGCGTGCTGGCGGCGAGAGTGTCGGCGAGCGACTGGGAGCGGTGCGGGGGGCTCCGCTGGCACCCGCGCCGCCCCCCGCGCCGCCCACTTCCTCCGATGAATGACAATAATGGAAGACGTTCAACTCGCCCGCAAACCGAATAATATGAATCATTGCATTAGGGTGCAGCCCCGCCCGAGTCCGGTCGCGAAACTCGGTCCGCGCATTGTCGACATAAATATTCATGAAGGGCTAGGAAAAGCTTCTGGTATTGTCTGCGCTACTCTAACAGCGACCGGCCTTAACATTTAGGAATCTAGATATTTGCGAAGAGGTCCAGTGGCGGGTAATTGCATAGCGGCTACGTCATGCGGATGTCAAGCGTCATCAAGAGCAGATGACTCGTGATGCAGTAAAGTGGGTGGGATAACAATTAGTAGTTTCGCATGGCATACGGTGCGGTGTACTCCACATCCACACGCCGCCCGTTCTCGCGACGCCACTAATCTTATCTGCACTAATCTAATCCGGCGCGACGCCCTCCCTCTTGTGTTTTCTTCCAATTGTGTCCACTCGAGGTAAATTAGAGGTTTTCTCTCGAGAGTTCACAATAAACTCTGACACGGTTCATTGTTCCTTTACAGAATTAGTACTTACTCATTTCAATTGCTTTTGTCTTTCTTTGCTCAGACAGCCAACTAGAGACCTCTCAACTTAGGTGTTTTAAAAAACAATTCTGTACTTAGGTACTATGAAATTCAAACAAGAAAAGTTTGTATGATATTGGGAATCCCCAATGGACTGTAAATATCAACTGAAACCGCATGTTATTTGTAATTATCAGGAAAACAACGGATATGTATTTAAATATTATCAAATTACATATGTTTCCATTGAACCTAAACATATTGTAGGTAGATGGATACAATAATTTGGAACGCTTTTGTTCAGAATTTGCAAACTTTCTCAAATGGCGAGACTTCATGTAGGTACTTTTATTTGAAGATCGTCGATCGGGTGTTAGTAAAGAAGTTAGGAGTATTTCTACTTTTAAAGTTATATCTAGATGTTCAAGGAAGTCACTAGACAGGTAAATTCAGATATTAATGGTCCCAAGAGCAGTGACGCTTATAGCAAAAGAACTTTTATTTTATTTTGTCGGATCGTCAAAGTTCATCGTGTCTAGACCGGTTCTCCCACAACGCACAGATTTCTGCATCTTGCAACCGACCCGCCATACAAGTTACCTTATTACCCCTTTTTATCCTTTTGCAAAACTCTGAGATATTAGCTTTAATATTTCATTGCTTTAATAGTGATACAATACTACAACTACCTTTAAACGAACATGTAATAGATTGAGAGCACGCTTTCCCAATGATGTTTTTTTTATTTGAGCTAAGTGATTTGATTAGTCATTCATTAGACCAACTGACCGACTTATTAATAGTATAACATACGTTTTATGGTTACAAAGTTAAGTATTTTTTTTGCTAATCTTACTAATATTATAAACGCGAAAGTTTGTATGTATGTGAGGTTGTTACTCTTTCACACAAAAACTACTGAACCGATTGCGATGAAACTTGGAGTATAGGTAGCTGGGGACCTGGATTAACACATAGGCTACTTTTTATCCAGTTATTCCCGCGGGAACGGGACTTACGTGGGTGAAACCGCGGGGCGCAGCTAGTCGATGATGTTCTGGACAATTAGTAGGTAACCATGAGCTCTTATAGCAGGACAAACTGCTCTGTTGATTCGCACGATACAGTAAAATACTACGTCTAGTATCCCCTTCTCGAGGATGTATACAGATGACGTCACCATTACGATACTCGAACATTTTATACTATTATTAAAAAGTCGGCATCTTAGGAGGAGATAATATGAACATTTTAAAAGTCGGCATTACTGGACTTATTGTTTGGTGATTTGAAAAAGATGGCATAGTGACTAAAGTCGGCATTCAGCACCATAACTCGATAATTCTCGTAGTGCGTTAGGCAGTATACTCGTATGTATAACCACAAGGCGACTCTTTTTACCGGAGTGTGAGACAATGTTTTCTAAGATCATGATAATTCGTACCATGAACTACCTACACCTGAGGTAGGTAAGGGAAACATCTAATATTATAAACGTGAAAGTTTGTATGTATGTATGTGAGGTGAAACTTAAATAAAGGTAGCTGGATACCAGAATTAACACATAAGCAACTTTTTATCCCGATATTCCCGCGTGAATAAGACTTACGCGGGTGAAACCGCGGGGCGCAGATAGTATATAATAAAGTACTCTTTGAGGTAAACTGATGACATCGTGAAACTTGGTTAGCTTACTTGGTGGCAAAGATGCAACAAAGCGTCATTGCAATTTCAAGACGAAATTAAGGGCCAATCTTTTGATTCCTTATTTTATTTCTTTCAGTTATGTTGTTTTATAAGGCAAGGGTGTTAGTGTTGTGTTAATGCTACTACCTAAGTATTCTATCTAATATACTGGAGCCTTCAAGCTTAAGAGTGCATATATTTCTTCTCGACAAGCACGGTACATCGTCGACGTCATCGTCGCTTCCCATCGAGATGAAGTCAAATGCAAGCTTAATCTCTTATAAAAAATCGGCCTGAGTCAGGTTGGCCGGACCACGCTATATAGATTTACACTAAATTAAGCTTATTATTTCGTTAAAAAAAAGTAAAATTGTTATTATCCTATCCTGTCACGCGTTCAACCGTGTTATTGTGACTTATTGACGTAGCGATAAACGTTGACTTAATATAAATACTGCTTTCCAAAATATTTATTTACGTACGTCAAAGTGATAGAGTCTTATCGGTTCCGTGTCTAGTCATCGCATTTATCAATGACATAACGGCATAACTCACTTCCTTTAGAATATTAAACATTCATCTCTGTTAGAAAGGACCATGTATTTACATAGACTTTGAGGTTAAACTACCTAATTTACTAATGAGTGCTGTTAACATTAACATAATATATAGGTAGGTATTTCAATGTTATTTGTAAACATTTAGATAAGGAAATAACTAGAACTATCTCTAAAATTATTCCAATTCGGTATCTGTATATTTTACAAAGAAAAGTAATTAGTTTGTCAATTGTTGTTGTGGGTGACATTATAAAAGCCTAATTGGTTTGAATTTTATTTAATTTTTACCGACTTCAAAAAAAGACGTAAAAAGTTATCAAGTTAAGTTGATTACGAAAAAACAATATAATACTAGATATTTTAAAATAGATGCTTTTCTTCTTAGTCTTGTGTAATAGTTTATAGATGTGTATGATGGTTCCTTTAGAAACATCTATTTTGTTTTTAAAACGATTCAGATGCCTCCAGCTGCATATTTTTAATAAATATCTACCTTAACAAACTTAGCTCTCTTATGTAACTACTTAGTAAGCTTTAAGTTAAAATCCGTCAAAGTAAATTAATATTTAAGCTTAAATCTGAGCGAAAATTCTTATACCTACGTAAACTAAACATTGCTTGCAAATTTAGGGTCGCTGCTGTGGCAGTATGCAGGTAACAAAGTAACTCATTTTAATCCATACAAGAATGGCGTTTGCTTTAGCTTTGTGAGCTTAGAACGAATGGGTACCAGGTTAAATAATGCCTTTATGTTCAAGTTACTTTGTAAGCGATTACACCCAATAAATACTTAGCTGTGAATTTAAAATTGGATATTTCCGAATAGTTCAAATTTTATAAAATGCTCAATACGTAACTACGGACTGGAAAGTTATAATATATTAAAATATTTAAAAAAAAACAAAGAAATGTTTTTAACAAGGAAATATTATCCAAAAAATCCCCATGACAGGATTCGAACCTGCGTCCTTTCGCTTGCGTCCTGTCATGGGGATTTTTTGGAAATTTATTTCCTTGCTAAAAATATTTCTATGTTTAAAATGCCTTGAGCAATAAAAACAAAAAAAAAAGAAATTAAAAAAAAACAAACTAAAAAAAATAATTACGGAACCGACGAGCTTAAAAGGTTTTAGCAATTATTTTTTAAGGTCTTTCCATACACCCATACAGTACAATATTTTGTACCACCTGCGGTATAGAGATACCTACGTACCGCGTGGGTTTCCCTCAGGTATTTAGTATAAATATACATTGATAGAGTTGTTACAACAGGCAACTCAGAAATAAACGCAATAGACGCGATACTTCATACTACTGAATACACACGAGGGCAAAGACAGTAAAGCCAATAATAATCACAGATCATACCGCGATTTATCCACAAAACACAAATCACCGTTGCGGGCAGGGGGTGAGGTAATAATAAAACTTTGTTATTGGCTATTGCGTTACCTTTCTATACTTAAGACTCTTTGTGATTGGCCGTTCTTGCACAAGAGTGCTACCAAAAAGACGTATTTTCGTGAGGGGGGAATGTACTTATGAGTAGTCCTGGCTGGGCTTTATTGTCTTTGCTCGAACGAGCAAGCTACACACACTTGTATTACCTACCTAGGTAATACAAGTGTGTGTAGGTACCTACGTAAAGAGTTATGTACCAACGGCACCAACTGCAGTGCAGCAACGACTGCATGTGGGTCAGAATATTGCTTTAATGGAAAAGGCCTTATCTCTTCATACCAACTCTAAATAAATCAACTATTAACTGGCTGGAAAGTTTCAACAAAATATTTTACTACAATAATATTCCATTAAAAGATTAGGCAACAACATTAAACTACTAATCGCGCTCCGGAATTTCACCTGCGTGAGTTCAGGATCGGGATAAAAACTATTTCATTTTGTTCTCGCAGGTTTATCTGTCTCCATTCCAATTTCGGCCTGGGGTCTTTGATGCCTTAGGGCGACGAGCTGTGGTATCATCTAATTAGCATCCACCGCTACTAGTGGCTAACTTGCAGTACATTGCAGCTTTGACGTACCGTGGCTGTTACCGGTGATTACTTCAAAGCAGCAATGTAGAATACAAAATATGTTTTTTGACAGTAAATAGCAACTAGTACCGGTGGATGCTAATTAGATGATACTCGTACCACACCTGAAAACTTTAGCCACTGATCCTGAGCTCCGAGCCACACCACTACAGGAAAAGAAGAAGATGTCAACTTTTAACAAAACTGGTTCAGCAGTTTAGGCGTGTAAGCAAATCAGACAGACAGAATTACTTTTCCATTATTATTATACCAGGTTTACTTAGAAAATTGTACTAAAAGTTTATCATTGAAATAATTTTCGTTCATTCATTTATTTAACGGTAATTCCGAATAGCATGCCTCTGTTGACATTACATTCATTTTTCAAATGTTATTACTGATTTTGGACAACTTTATCCAATAATAAATCTACTTAAGGTATGAGTTGGAGGGCGACACCACCAGACGACATGTCGAGGTATTATATATACCTATAACAAGTAAGTATACAGAAAAACTACTGGGCGTGATAATTTTAGTAAACTCCTTTCATAGATACATAATTATGTCGCTAGATCTCATACCACTGGTATGAGATCACACTCAAAACTGACCTCGAAATCGCCGCGCACCCCGACATTAGACAGCAATACCTATGTCGTTGGCTACCAACTTCTACCTTTAGCTTGTTTGTTTAGCAAAGCTTGCATGACTAATTTTTTTAGTAGTTTAAGCAGAACTAAGAATAGAACATTAATTATGTAAAACGTACAAAAAAGAGAACAACAGATAACGTGTTGAACGAAAACTTGTGTTACGTACCTTATAATCAATTGCCACAGTGTAGAATTTAAGTCACGAAGGAACAGAAGTTAACAAAGATTTGTTTCGAAAAAACACCAAGTTTGCATTTAGCCGTAAATCTCATGCTTGTCTTTGAATAAGATATTTCGTTCGTATTTCGTATAATATTTATATCATTTACAAAAGAAAAAACAGCCTAAGCCGATGGAAAGATGAAAAGCAAGTGTTCCTTGGGTAGTGGAGGAAAAATTCAAGCTTATTAAAAATTCCTACTAAATCGGAACTTGCACAGGTCAAACTGTAGAACTAGTATAATATCATATTATTATTTCACCATTAATATAAGTAAGTACTTGCACCAAAACTTAAATTCTTATTAGAAAGAAATTCTAGTAAATTTCCTGGCATTGCGATAACAAAACCACGAAATTGGATTCCACGATATAATCTGATGCTGTTGGTGACAGGGCAGGGGACGGACCAACAGGCTCCATTATACGAGTACTGAGTTTATTTCTTGCAAATCTTTTTTGTAGCTTAAATTAGCACCGGAGTCCCACTCGTTTATACGAGTATAGGTGGGTAGGTAGTAGGTGCCTATCGGTACGTACTAAGATTTACTTTCGGATTGAAGAAGATTTGTACGACTGAGCAGAGGTTTTATGAGGGCTTCTTATTATGTGGGTGTGATACTGGCTTGTGCATTAACGAAGTGCTGAGATGTTCTTTTGTACGTCTTTATAATAGGTATACTTTTATTCGTTGAAAATGGTATACTTAGTAATATTTTATACTATCATTTTACAGTTACTTATAAACTTACGAGTTTTACATCACAAGTTGTAGTACTTACTGTGAGTACCTAGATAATAACAAGTTTAGTACCTGCAAAATTTTATATAATTTATTGAATTTTCATGGCTTTCTTTCATTGTACGTTGGGTGAAAACAATCTTTATAGCAGGTACAAATAAAAATAATATAGCTGTAGGATCAATTAAAAACATGTTCCTTGCAATAAAATGAATTAAATTATTTACACTTTCCTAGATCTAATTATAATTACCTACCTGAGAATAAGCTGGATATAATACCTACAAACTTTAGGGTTATTCTCAACTGCTGACTAACTTTCATAAAACCAATATCTTCGTTTCACTCAGTGCTTCTTGACAAGACAGTGACAGTCATATCAAAACGAATTTCGGTTTCGGACCGAGCCTTCGTGAATACCCCGATTGATCGCATGATCCCTTGGGAATTTTAAACTGATCAGTGTTCACAGGATTTAATAGAAATAATCCATGTTTTATTATATTTTAAATGGGTTCCCTACGCTACTTCGAAACACTATCTATCGAAACACCTTTCGCCGAAGACGATTGACCGAAAGATTACCTTACCGAATAGTTGTTTCACCGATTGTTCGTTTCCCCTATGGTTCGTTTCACCGAAAATTGTTTGACCGAAGCACGCTGTACCGAAGGCTCGTTTGACGTAACAAATGTCATTTCCAAACACGCAACCTTCTTTCATTTACTTGACACATGTGACCATAGAAATAAGAAGTAGTAGTATAACTAGAAAGTTCACTGAGGCAGTAAAAACGAGCCGAGGGGGAGGACTGAAACTTTACACGTCCTTGTCTGAATATAGCGCGAGAGCTAGCGCCAATATTTGGGTAGGTGTTTGAGGCAAGCTGAAAACTTGTAATATACCTCTCCTAATAAACGGATATGAAAACCTGCTCAAATTTTAAGAAAGTTTAGAGGTTTAGTGGTAAGGAAGTTTAGTAAAATTAGAGGGCTACGTTAAATCTCAAATACCTACCCAAATATTGGAGCTAGTTCTCGAGCTATATTCAGACAAGGACGAGTAAAGTTTAAGTCCTCTCCCTCAGCTCGTTTTTACTGCCTCAATGAACTTTCTAGTTATACTACTACTTCTTATTTCTATGGTCACATGTGTCTAGTAAATGAAAGGAGGTTGCGTGTTTGGAAATGACATTTGTTACGTCAAACGAGCCTTCGGTACAGCGTGCTTCGGTCAAACAATTTTCGGTGAAACGAACCATAGGGGAAACGAACAATCGGTGAAACAACTATTCGGTAAAGTAATCTTTCGGTCAATCGTCTTCGGCGAAAGGTGTTTCGATAGATAGTGTTTCGAAGTAGCGTAGGGAACCCATTTTAAATATACTTGCACTTTCTCACCTAAATATTATGTAGGTAAAGGTGGGTATGAGGTACCTACCCACCTAAATTACAATAATTTAATCAATCCCAAGCACCTACCGCCAGTCAGACTTTCTCAGAATTTCTTCATTCTCTTTAATTCTCTTTAATAAGATGATAAAACATGATAAAAATAATGGCTTCACTTTATCAATACTTACCGTCGAGTTCATCGACTTTTTGATTCGTTTTATCTTGATTGCAATGCCTTACTATCTGCAGACTGCGACATAAACGACATAGTTGTTATTTATTCCTGCAGTTGTGGTGAAAGTCAATTTCAATACGCACCTACTTTAAATTAAAAATAATTATTTGAACGACTAAGTATGAATATTAAAACTTTCAACTGTTATTAAATTCTGTTGCAATCGAAACGCAATTGAATTACCGTTGTTTGGCATTGGAAATTATAATTAAATGAAATTTTAGATGTAAATCTAATACGGGAATAATACTGGGCCCTTATCCCGGACGTTAGCGACCAAAACTTACGCATAGTTAACATAATTTAACAAATTGGGATCTTATAGTATTTCACAGTTTACCTAGTTAACTCGCATAACTAGCTGAGTCTACGGAATTTCTCGTGGAAGTGTAAGTTTTAATCTCAGCGTAAATAAGCTTGTGTTCGTCAAAGTTTTTATAGCCACCTTAGCTTACCAAGTTACGTCGCAATCGGTCTATCCTTTCTTGACTTATAAATGGTATAACTAACAGAAACCCGGTGACCTTTTGGAATACATGCCAAATTATAATCCCTATCTATCGATCGGTTTTCGACGATAACAATATCTTAGACTAAGTATTAGAAAGCAATCTTTTAGAGACGCCTATAAAGATTTACGTTCGTACCTATTGAAGTAACCATCAAGATGCAAATAAAGCGTACCGTACATTTATACTGTCGATTTATTACACAGAGTTAAATTTTCCCAACGCACTTGTAAAGGTCCGAAATAAAATCAGGGTAAAGTGCGTAATGAAATAATAATGAGTCAAGTCTTCGCCTGGTCCCTGAACGGCCATGAACTTAACACCACGAGGCAGATAACATGGGTATTGTTCTTAAAATAAAATTTGTAGCCTTTCGTTTCGTTTTTTTTTCAACCAGTTCTCAGATCCAAGTTGACACGTCGTTTCAGGCCTACACGTGAAAATAACATCCAACAATAATACGGGCTAATTTTAGTAGGTTCCAAAATGGTTGATATCTACATAGACATTAATTAACAAATATGTACTGAGATGTGCGAAAATGCATACGAGTTTTATCCCTAATAGGTACTTCTTTTCCTATTATATGGTGCCATATTTATTATGTAGATACCTACACATAAATCTAAATCGAAATATCTACTTAGTTTATAAAAGTCCCTAAATTGACGATAAAAATAATTGAAAACATTTAGGTACATGTGATAACTAATTTTAGTTCTCTAGGCTGCCAATGCAATTTGCCTATTTTATTTATTTATTGTTCGTGGTGACACTTTTCGAAGTCACGTATCGCACCCATTGGTATGACATTACAGTGTACTTACCTCTTGAAAAATAATATATTTTTGTCAACAGATCACTCAAATTCAAGTCAAGTTTATAATAATAACTCGAATTTAGATTTTCCCTTCACATTTATTTAACAAATACCGACTGAGAGACAGAGATTGCTAGTCTGAGGCCTCCAGAGAGAGCTGATATTAGTGCATATTGTAACTGTATATTACTGCAACGCTGTAGATAATATAATGAGCAATGCAGGTAAAAGTTATATAAAAATATAGCAAGAAATTATCGAAGCGAATAACCAACCATTTCACGCTAAAGTCGTCCATTTTCTTAAAACATTACATAATCCACAAACTTACTTATCAAATACATATTTAACATTCAACTCTAAAATCTTACAAGTACTTTTGAGTTTAAAACGTAGTCTAAGTATAACCACTTGAGTCTATTATTTAAACGTCTTGCGACAACATTCCATCCCGAGGAAATAGTTTGCAATCTTCAAAGTTTCCAAGTTGGAGATTCACTGTAGATAAGAGATTAAATTCACCTATGTAGCTACCTCGAAAGTTGATACGCTTATGAGATTAATAAAATACTTATCGTGCTTACTAAAGCTAAACTAAATGAGTAGGTAGTTAGTTTGTCGTGAATGTGTTGCGAAACTTGTATACCGAACTTTCCTTTTTGATGAAGCTGCCTACGATTTAGGTATTAGTCTTTTTCAACGAACCTATCTATCTATAAAATTTCCTATGGCTATACGCTCACTGATATACGTGGCGGAGGCGAATCGCCGCAATATCCTTAATTTATTTTACAAAGTCTAAGTTAATTTTTGTTTCCCATAAAATCCATTATCACATAATAGTTTAGAATCGTCAGCAAACTACGGGTCTTCGGAACGCGACCTCCAATAAGATGAAGAAATAAGTAACTCATTACTAAAATTACTTATTAACGGGGTGTTTACCATTTAAAATCGTATAAGCAACTCATGTTTTTTTTACTACCTAATTTTTTTTATCTAGGTGGCGTGCAATTGGAGAGGGCTGCAACAGGCTGATGATGATGATTATAATGATGAATTTTTTTTACAATGATTATGTGATTCACATTGTTATAAATAATAATTGTGGCTATCGCTTGTTCTGTGGTTAAGTCAAAGGAATACGCGATGCTACGACGACGGGCCTTCGCAACGACTCGTTATCGGTTCGCATAACCTAAGGTTGAACAAATTCCGATGACTAAACATTGAAGATGACTCAACAGACTGCCGTCCGTCGTCGGAACTGTCTACGATTTTCTCAAAATGGTGACTACATTTGTATTTACTTCAATAATAATACTTAGTTGGAGTTTAATGGTTGGACTGAGAAAGGGGAACGTAATAGGGAAATTAAATTTATCTCTTTTTGACATACCTACCTACCTAGTTAGGTTCGAATCGCTTGATAGATAGTAGATAATACAATGAACTAATAGGTAATCTAAATATTAAAATAATTATTTTTACTCCGGTTCATCGGTCATAGTAAACAAATAATAATGCGTGCTTATGTGTTGTTGTTTGTGTTGCGGATATAAACAATACCTAAAGAATCTTTCATTCTGTCCTTTTTCCCCTTATAAAGGAACAGTTACCTACTCCTCCTAAAACATCTGCGTATAAATTCATTTAATGTTGACAACCGAAACTTGGTCTGAACTTTGCGCCAACGAACTCCATAACTTATTTTAACATAGAACGACCATTAATTATGTTTTAGATAAGACACCAGCACGATTTACATTTTAATGTTCCATTTAAACTAGGTACCTTATAGAGTAATTTTCTACAGATGTAGATTTAACTGTAACGAGTTTTCGAAGCACGCAACATTTTCACAAAGAGCGGGCATGCTGAGAGCATTCTTGGAACCAAACGTTGCCTTGATTACCGAATTTATAGGACTGAGATTCTCCTGGTAACGATCTTACTGCTTACCAGATAAATAAATAAATAAATATTACACGACATTACACAAAGCGCTATCTAGCCCCAAACTAAGCACTAGACTTGTACTATGGATACTAGACAACAGTATTTTCGTTCCGCTACTTTATTTTTTGTAAAAAAATACATATGATACATATGTATTTTTTTTACACCCAGAACCAGAAAAAAACATTTATGGTCAGCAGAAATATTCGTTCCCGGCGGGAATCGAACCTTCTGTTAAAAATTAATATCAATCTAAACTATTAATTATATGTAACTTAAACTGGTAATCCAACGCAAGATACATAAGCCAATAAATCTAGGCAAAAACAAACTAATATCTTAATGAGTCGCGTGACTAAAGACATATATGCTTTAAAATATCTTACTAATATTTTAAACGCGAAAGTTTGAATGTATGTATGTGAGGTTGTTACTCTTTCACGCAAAAACTACTGAGCCGATTGTGATGAAACTTGAAAGATAGGTAGCTGGATACTGGAAAAACCACATTGGCTACTTTTTATCCCGATAATTCCGCGGGAACGGGACTTACGCCGGTGAAACCGCGGGGCACAGCTACTAATACATAAATCAAAAGCTTGTTGTGTGGCTATTTTCTATGAAGAGAGAGAGAGGCGGTAAATTTTACAATATGTTCGACATGGCATCCACGTTAGACCGCGCGCCGCATGGCGGAAGGGAGTAAATGAGAAAATGATTCTAGTCTAGGACGATGCCATAACATAACCCACTAGATACACAAGCTAGTCACTATCAATTTCAAATTCTATTTATAAAGCATTAGCTCACAAATTCGATAAATTGCGCTTTACAACATGACTTTAGCAAAGGTAGGTATTAGGTAAGTACGTACATATGTTCTATAGACCCAAATCTTACTAATATTATAAACGCGAAAGTTTGTATGTATGTATGTATGTGAGGTTGTTACTATTTCACACAAAAACTACTGAACCGATTACGATGAAATAGGTAGCTGGGGACCTGGATTAACACATGGGCTACTTTTTATCCCGATATTCCCGCGGGAACGGGACTTACGCGGGTGAAACCGCGGGGCGCAGCTAGTATGTAATAAAAGTAGGTTTACTACCTACAAATTATCAGTAGAATTATTTTTAACTTTATTTGAAAACAGATAATTGGAAGTTCTAAGTGATTGACTGATTGAGCTATCAACGCATAGAAAAAACCCCCTAAATAAATATATGAAACTAGCTGCGCCCCGCGGCTTTACCCGCGTAAGTCCCATATTTTTCTTTCATAAGAACCTTTTCCTGACGATAACACACACGACTAAAAAATAATTAACAAAATCGGTATAGCCGTTTACGCGTCATGCCGAAATAGGGATTCATTTTTATATTTAAATTTTTTAGGATGTATTGTTTGTGATATGATGTGCAATTATCTAAGAATGGGTTGTTAGAAATACCTACGAAATCGGAACTAACGCGGGAAGAAAGTAGCAAGTAATTTATAAAACAAAATTAATATTAACATTGGATTAGCCAAGGCATTGTTAACAAAGTGCAACAGCGACTGACAATTATTATCAGACAGCAAGACAAAAAATTCGACGCGTGTCAAGGCCGGATAATATCATCACTACATCGCGAAACGCTATCAATTCATACCGTGTATATTTGTTTGTATGCAGCAGCAGCAGTCGACCAAACTATTATTACGATGTCAAATCAAGAATCAGGCTGAGACACTTCGATGGTATCACTTATATGACCACTTCCATCGGTCGGGATGCCTTCAGCATAGTGCGATGCGGTCACTCAACCGAGTCGGGAGCCCGTTACGTCAGGCTACCACGATTAGATCACATATATAAAACTTGCAACTACTAGACCAGACACCAATCGATGTTTTAATACCGTTAAAATTTGCTTTTTACAATGCCGCCGGTTGAGGAGCGACGGCATTCCTATGATTTTTCTACGCGATGATTCTAGTAAACATTAGCATCCGACATGCAGACGTGAATTCCATGTTATTATGCCGTAAACTTAAACGATGGTTATTTAAAAACAAATGCATTGAAACAACTGAAAATTAGCTCGTAGCTAATTGCAATAACTAGTGACCGACCAAAGGTTCGGTTACGGATTCGACTAGTATCGGCCAAAGTTCGGTTTTGGACAAAATTGACTCAGTCAAACTCAGTTGACTTGAAGTAATATAAATATTAAATTCATTTTTCGATTTTTATCACGTAGTGTTTATTACTTTGAGTGTAGTTTTAATGCTAATGTTTCGAGAGTTTTTAGTACAGTCTCTTCTTTAGGATAGTCTAAGCTAAGGTGTAATTTGCAATTCCATTGTTCCGTCTCATCTCATCGTCTCTCAAAGTCAAAGTCAAAGTCAAAATAGTTTATTTCCTTTAGATTATTATTGTACAACATTAAATGCACATGATCATTTAGCTACGTCTTAGGTGTATTGAATTTAGTGTAGCTTCGGAACGCGCCCTCCGAGCCACAAGAAACTCATGGGGATTTTTTTGTGATGATGTGTTAAATTACAATCGTCATAATCATCTCATCATCTGCAATATAAATATTGCCGGACTTTGCAAACAGTTCTAGTCCTAAACCACATTATAAGTGCTTAATAGTTTTTTTTAATTTTTGTGTCTTTTTCTAATAATAATTGATTTTACAAATCTACGGCTCTACAAAATTACTTTATTTGACCAAAAAGATCAACGTAAAACGAGTTTTATATCTCGTGCATATAGTGCTCATTATAAACCTAGGCCATAAAGTAATTCAAATTTGGAACTACAGTTCTGGTAGCATACGGCCATTTTGAACTGGTCACCTCTAGACATAACACATAAAAAATAAGATCTGGGCTTTTTTTCTTCTATTTATATTTCGACGGAACGGTAAGGCAAACAATTTTAGTTAATCTAAAGCCCCAATTTTATGTTCGTCGTTTTGATGTTTGGTTTCGTCATTTTGATATAACATTCATAAATTTAATTCATAAAGAGCTGTAGGTAAATATATTTCATACACGTAGCATTAATTAATCTATTGTTTTGTTGTTAATTAAATGCTTCTTTTTGTACCCTTTTTATTACCTCGCAGTAGATGTGTAAAGTAGAGTATTCATCTCGGTAATAAAGCCTGTCTTTATCTTAGGCGCTTGAATCCCACGCTTCAATCAGGACTATAGGGGTACATAACTCCTGAGCGAAAAACACCCTCGCTGCGCTCGGGAGTTAACCTCTAGAGTCCTTCGTACGCTTCGGATTCAATATGACGCCCGCTATATAAGACAGGGTTTTAGTACCTCGCTACATAAACTACTATTTCGAAATGTTTTATAAATAGGTACCTACGTTTTCAATGGACAGTGACATAATTATTAAAAAAAATAACATCTCTAAACTATAAACAAATTACGGTTTCAGCGGTCACCGAGGGTTCAATTTTGGTTTCTGGTGAAAATCGTATTCTAGTCGGTTACTAACAAAAACTTAGTGAGTTCCTAGACAAAATCAGAGTATAGGTAGAGTTATGATTGGGCTTATTTTACGCCAGCATTAAAACTCTCTGTTACAATTTCAAAAGTAAATTGATTAACCCAAACATTTACGCAGTAACTTACCTAAGTACAATGTCATCTGAAAACGTTTTACAATGTTAACGAGCAAAATTTAAAATGCAATTTAAAGTTTCAGTACAAACAAGTCAGTTAACATTCCCTTTGGTGAGTCTGCATCTAGAGTTTGTGGTTAGTCCATTCTAAGTTGCTCCTTCTTTGTCGACAATTTGCAGTCTTTAATAATTGGCTCTACATTTATATTGCCGAGGAAACAGCTTTGTCGTGTTCTTTACATGATGTTTGCAGATCGTGTGCTTGTGGTAGACCTTTAAGTCATTCCTTGGAGTTTTATCGGTTTGTAGTTTATTTGCATTTGGTAGTTTATTTAACGAGAAATCTTTTGTTAAGATTTGCACTACATAACAAACTATCACCATTAATTACAATGTCGTTTAGAAACAAGTAAGACATTTTTCTATTTCTCGTATTATGTAAACTATACATTATTACATTCTAACTAATCCAATGCCATTTTCATATGGCCGAAAAGCTTTTTGATCCAAAACGAATATTTTTTAATTGCGTCGGTAATTGAGAAGGTACCTACTTAGACTACTTACCAAAATTACTTAATAACGGGATATTTACCATGTTTAATAATTTATTCGCGGAGCTCGATATTTCGCTAGTAATTCCAAATAGCTTGTTCACGAGACTGGAGAATGCGGGTAGGTGATGACAGTTAGAGGCGTCCATATCGGACTACCTGCTTTCTGACACGAGTTGAACGTCTGGTTATCGGTCCCCTACTATTGTCACTAACTTCATTATAGGGAGTAACAGACAAGGTCGCTAAAATCTTGGATAAGTATGCCGTAAAGACCATTTTTACTCCTTTTAAGAAGATTGGACAAATGCTGCGCACGCCCAAGGATACTTTTCCCTTAGAAAATCCCGGAGTGTATAAAATTGATTGTAGTTGTGGAAAGGCCTATATTGGACAGACAAAACGCACGGTGGCCTGTCGGATTAAGGAACATATAAAGGCGGTGAAAAACAATGATATCCAGAAGTCGGCTATAGCGGAACACCTTTTAGATGCCGGACCAAATCATTGGATTGAGTTTCACAAGATGCAGGTACTTTCGACACAACGCCACTACACACCCCGTATGGTACGTGAAGCCATTGAAATTACTAAGTGTAGTAATTTCAACAGGGAAGATGGGTTTCAATTGTCGAAAGCCTGGAATCCGGTAGTTAAATTATGCAAACCCATGAAGAGCACTACAAAAAATTTGCGAGCAGATACCGTGAGTGTGGTCTGTCGAATGCAGGACCGAGTAAATAATGAAGTTAGTGACAATAGTAGGGGACCGATAACCAGACGTTCAACTCGTGTCAGAAAGCAGGTAGTCCGATATGGACGCCTCTAACTGTCATCACCTACCCGCATTCTCCAGTCTCGTGAACAAGCTGGTTGGAATTACTAGCGAAATATCGAGCTCCGCGAATAAATTATTAAACATGGTAAATATCCCGTTATTAAGTAATTTTGGTAGTGAAAATAACCATGTTAGTTTAAAATCGTATATTAGACTACTTACTTAGATATTTTATTATAAACGTATAAATATTTACTACTTTCTTAATATTTGGAAATAAAAGTTTTCTCTGAGCGTTTCAAAATAATGATATAATGTATGTATAGACTGGGATGCGAAAGTCGGCGATAGAATGCAACCCTGAAAACGGCCTGACTGAATCGCGGCTGACTGGGTTTTTTTAGCTTAATTTTTGTCAATGTGCTCGCCAAAATAGTCTCAACCTGGCACTAGATGAGATAAGACTGCCGAAGGTTACCTACTATCGTATCCCTGTCTAATGTGCTTCTAAGTGTACACTATGATGGACTATGGTCTAGATCTAGGTATAATGTTAAAAATTATATTTTAGGTGTTCAGTTGTTGTGTTTCAGTCGCTCACTAATTAAACGGGGCGGAGGCACGTGGCCGTATTTTCACCAAATCCCTGTGTGACTGTCACCTCTCCTGTGGTTATATCAAAAGATTTCGCGACGTCACTGGGCGGGCTCTAAGATGTGTCTCTTATTAGACAAGCTTAAAAGAAAGTGATAAGAGACCCAAGGATTTGTAGACTGATTCTAATTTGCAAAAGAACCCACTCAGATAAATTTTCTTTAAGACCATTCGAAGATTAAAAAGAAAGATAAACTCTGCCTAACCTTAGACATAAATTTGGAAATTCGAAGAAATATGCTGATGTATTTACAAAATAGGGTTCAGTTTTATCTAAACGAAAGTTGTTCGAGATTTACTGCCAGAACTTACGGGATTGCAATTTCCTCCGCGAAAACTACCTACATACGCCTAGAAATATAAGTGGCCAGACTAGACAGTTATTCTAGCCAAAGGAAAAACAAGATTTTGCGATAAGTAATGTAGGTATGCCTAAATTATGAATGCAAAGCTAAACTGCGCACTAATAAGTCACGGCGGAGGCGCGTCGTGAATTCCTTTGGCTTAACCACAGAATAGACGATAGTTACAAAGGTATTTCGTGATGCTACGGCGACGGACGAGGCGCCTCCGTTGCGAGTTATCAGGGAGCGTAAAGCAGTGTATCGGATTCACAATTCAAGTTACGTATAAGCTAACATTACTTTTTATCTTTTAATAATTAAGGAAACGCTTTTTTTCCAGAACTTAAAGTGTTAACTCGAACTTTTTTGTGTAACGTCTAATGTTTAATTAAGAAGTTTGTGTGAAAACTCTTTATATTTTACAAACAATAAAGTTTCCAAGGAAAGTTCCAAACAGAAGTACCTACACAACATTGGATAATAATTCCATAAATGCACTTTAGTGTTACCACGGGTAATGAATAAAAAAACGGACTTGTTTCAATAATCTTTAAACTTACTGCAATATTTCAACCCAATCCAATAGCAATATAAATATTGACGAGCACAATGCATTCAGCGCCGGCTATTTTTAACATCGGCTATTTATAGATCGGTGTGCAAGTACGTTTAAACGTGAAAATGCGGTCTTAATCTCGCCGAATACCGACGGACACTGCATATCAATTAATTCAGAGAAAAACTCGTTGACCACATGGTAATTGCTTTATAACGAGTGGTTGTTTAATCAAGCAAGAAATTGCATAAAAACGACAAAAAAGTGACGTTAAATGAGCGATCTAGAGTGCAAATCAGTAGTATTTGGGCAAGGAATTAAATTCCAAACTTCTTCTTCTTCTTTAAGTGTAGTGGTGTGGCTCACCTAGTATTAGAGTTGTCAGGTTTCCCTCCAGCCCCCATATTATCTATTCAGTGGATGTCTGACTACAGTGGAAAATGACAGGCACTATGCAGTACAGTGCTAGTTTGAAGTAACGTGGTTATTATCGATGATCACCTCAAAGCAGCAATGTACTGCATAGTGCCTGTCAATTTCCACTGTTGTCAGACGTCAACAGATAGGTACAGGTCTCTAATTGGACATAACGCTGATATCAAAAATAACAACCGGGCCGAACTGCTTTACGTGCCTTCCAAAAAACGGAGGAGCAAGAGAAAGTGGTTTTTTCTTACACAAATTATCGGTCACCCATCCAAGTAATTATCACACCATGCATTACTTAACCTGCACGGCCAATCAAGATCGGCAGGTGCAGCCAGACCAATGAAATCCTAAATACTAGCCTAAAGAGGTTTATATCACGCATTTACGTGAAAAATTGAAGGCTTAGATGTAAAGAAAATATAATGCGTCGTGGTCTTGAGCACGTAAGTAATTCCCCTGGAGGCGGTCGGAAACATCCCCGATGCAATGAGTTGGCCAGCACAATTCAACACATGCACAAGGTATTGTGCCCCGAACAATGAGCGGCATGACACTATGAGGAGGATTCAAGAGAACAGAGAACTTCGAGAGAACTTAAAAAACTTGAATGGAAGTATTCCGTCCTCATTTTCTTGGTAAGTTTGCAATATAAAAGTTTCTATTGGCGGTCTGCAATTACAGTAAATCCATGCGGTTTCATCGTGAACACACAGCCGTTGAATAGTCGACTCTGAATTCCGAGACAGACCTAACCGGCAGACTTAAAACCAATAAATTATTAACCTTGAACTGAGCAATGCATGCGACGGATTACGGAATAAATTACTAGACATTGAATCGGTACAAGCTCTTATTTTATTAAAGTTTATTGGGTTTTGTTATTTGCAAATCTAACGACGGTTAATTTATATTCTGTTATTGTTATTTGCCGAGTAAAACTGTTTGTATTGTCTATCGATTTATTGTAATCCCCAAATAAATCTACGGACAGAGATACAGAAGCAATGGAATATAATTTTTCATCTCTCCTGTTCGGAAAGTTCAATTTTCATGGGTGGAAAGTAGCTCATTTCTTCCCTAGGGTGGAAAGTGATATTGTTGTTTTTTAATCATGATACTTGAGTTACTACTATTCTGCTACTCGCTATGCCATGATTGCATGCCACTTTTTTTCCATGTGTCGGCATGGCCGACTTGACGCACGTCGTGACTAAGTCGATTATATTGTAGCTTTCTTGATTGTAGCCAATGGATCCGTATTTAGATTTTTTGCTCTAATGATGGCAGTTTAACTTTTTTTATTCAGTAAAATTCTCAATTTTATTGATTGATTGATTAACACTTTATTGTACCAAAAAACACAAATTATAACAAACTTACATATTAGATCTTGAAAACTAAAGTGGTAAAAAGGGCGGCCTTATCGCCTATGGGCGATCTCTTCAAGGCAACCAATATTACCTGTTTTATAAAATATTATTATGTGTGTGTGTTATTTTAATTTCTTCACAGTCGAAATGTAAAGTAGAGTGTTTAGCTCGGGTGAATGTCATCCATTTCAACCTCGAACTTTAATATAGAGATATAGAGAAATATCTCGGGTGAAATGCATGACATTCAGCCCTTGTCTAACAATCTACTATATTACAACTTAACTCAGACTAACCATGACTAGGTGGTATGTATATGTATGTAGTGAGTAAAACAATAATATGATCAACATCTAAGTAGGATTAGTAATTTTAGGGCACTTTTTTTCTGCTGATTGTATCTAAATAGAAAAGCATAAAAGTACATTCCCAAACTTTAATTACTTATAAAATATCTATCTAAAAAAAAATCAAAATAAATGCGGTCTAAATTTTCATGGGTGGAAAGTAGCTCATTTCATCCCTAGATTGGAAAGTATATTGTTTTTTTTTTTAATTTTTTGGTCATGATACTTGAGTTACTACTATTATGCTACTCTCTATGCCATGATTGCATGCCACTTTTTTCCACGTATTTTTTCCGTATGCCGGCACTACGTGAGAAGAGCACCCGCTCAATGAAACCGTTTCCAATACGCAGTAGTAGGGTTTCCCATAGGTTTTGGAATGTTACTGGTCATAGCACAAAAAGTTTTTGAGTTGGTACAAAAATAATGTCAATTATAATTTCTAAGGGTTAAAAACATTTCAATTTGTGCTGCGAAAACTACCATTTTCTGCATAAAAGTTAAAGTCGTGAAAGCAGTATGATCACAATTCAGCTTATTAATGCTTTCCGTTCCGATATTAACTGTATTAGGTATCATTATTAATACAAGTGACTATAGAGTATACCGAAGGAAGTCAACGACCTGGTAAGAGTTGGTAATTTCAGATCGACTTACATATGGGAAATCTCAAGGGGCACTAAGACGACACTTGTTACTTGCGTGCGGACCATCTCTTGCGTCGGGTATAATACTTTTCTCAACTCATAAACTCAATTAACTCACTAAACAGCTGTGTTATTGACACATACACAAGGTTTTTAGCTTTACTATGTGTAATGTGTTAATTTATGATTTTCTGAATGAAATCCTTAATTTGTGAAAAAAAATTTTTATAGCAAACAGTTTATAAACAAATAGGTAAACAAACAATACAATAAGAGCTATTGTATTCTGCTAACACCGGTATCAAGACAAAAAGTATATGTTTTTGATTGTTCTAAATCTAGCTGTATCTAAAGTCTTTTACGATTAAAATAAATAAAGATTTTTTAAAGTACCTACTTCAATAGTACTTAGTAGTAAGTAAGTAGTATCATTTCCATTCAATAGTTACTTTGCATATTTAATTTAAAGCATCATTTTAATTTTTATACTACGCAACGGCAGATTTAGGAACACAGCCATTGTAATTTTACAAATTGAACTGACGGATTCCAACATGACTCACGCAATGACATTGTTCCCAATTTAGGGTCAAAATGCTTAATTCATCACAGTTTTAGCAATTTGTACAGCCGGTCTTGGTCGAAAATAACACTACAACTTTATTTTTAGAAGTCCTTATTTTTTAAAAGTTAATAAATAGAAATATTTTTAAAAGAAAAATTCATCTTCAAAAACTCACTTGCGGTGAGATTTGAACTCGCGTCCCTGGATCAATATTCCAGTGCCTATACCGCTCGGCCACGCAAGTTCCGTGGCCCGCTCGGCCACGCAAGTTCCGCAAGTTCCGTTTAGCCACGCAAGTTCCGTGGCCGAGCGGTATAGGCACTGGAATATTGATCCAGGGACTCGAGTTCAAATCTCGCCGCAAGTGAGTTTTTGAAGATGAATTTTTCCTTTAAAAATATTTCTAGTAAATATGCCTTGAGCAATAAAAAACAAATTTACGAAATATTAAGTTAATAAATGTTATCAAGTAATTCATTCCATCTACTAAGAAATTTTCAACCTACACAATTATTGCGAAGGCGTAAGGAATCTTCTTAAATGAGGAATATTTACATAAAATTCTATTTCCAGATAAAATAATATAAATTAATACCTTTTTTTATTAGAATCTATTTTCGTTTCACGTTTTTCCTTTAAATTTACTTTCATACCTATATTTTTAGTAGTAACCAATGGTTAGGTCATTAATGTTGTTTATACTTAACTTTTATTTTTACCCGACTACGGCAAAGTCAAGAGGAAGGGTAAAACTATGTATGTATGAATGTATGTATGTTTGTATTTTCCACCGTAGCGTCTTAACTACTAAACCATTTTTGATAAACGACGTATCAATAGATTCGTAATAATAGGCCGCGTGTCATTTTATCAACATTTTATATAACGGTATTTAAACCTTAGATTCTAACCTTTAAAAAAACCTGACATCATCACGTGTTTGGTATCTAAAGAAAGGTCTTGGCGAGCATATTAAAAATATGAAACGTAAAAGTCTTAAACAAAAACGAATAAAGCTTAAAAACCTATAACCCGACTACGTGAAAAAGGTGATCTAAAATTAAGAACACAAAAAAGTCAGATAGAAATCCAGAAGTGCATAGCTACAAAAATGGTCAATGTAGAGCCTGTCGTTTTTTATTATGATGATCAAATGTAACGATTTTTTGTAAATTTATTTGGATTATATTTATTCGGTATTATTTTTAGGATATAAGTATTATGTTGAAATTATTAAATGAAAGTTACCACCGTCAGCTTTATCTATAAAATAATAATGAAGTACCTACGATTGGTCTTGCGAGGGTACTTAGTTGTCAAAAGAAAGCTTGGAAAACGAACAACTTTAGACATCTGCCATCTTCAAAAGGGGAGTTCCTTCAATGGATAAACAAATATTATGTCTTTATTTAATTGTATTGTTAGACGAATACTAATCGCTAGCAGTTGATTGTTATTTTATTTCCCATGGTTTATGTTAATTTATTCTTGTCGGCCTGTCTGTACTCTGTACCCACGGCTTTTCATTCATGAGTCATCTTATGGTTCATTACGTCGATGATCTAGATTAGGAAATTATTCAATAAGATATTGTGTTATTTATTATTTTCTCAAATGCCGGAGATTCGCCTATTGAATTTCATTTATGTGAGCTGAAGGATGTAGCAATAAGTGCCTAATATATTTTGCTTTAGGAATGGGGCAAAGTTTAATATCGCAGTAATTTTTCTTAGCAATATTGACCATAAGAAATAGCATTGCCGGTTTGTCACTTTCTTCAGGATCGATTGTCTAATGAGTCACACGCGACACGACAGTGCACTTGGCAAACGAATAAGTACCCCCGTTTGATGGATGACAAATAACTTTCGGATCCGCAAGCCACTTTACCAAAAGAAATTGCCTATGAATTGGACCTTCGTCGTTATAAATGTATTTAGCTACTTAAATGTTGATTACTATATATTGAATGGGAAGGGAATACAAGAAATCGAAACCACTGTTAGTGTAGTAGCCAAAACTATGTAGGTAGTACTTAGTATTATAACAAGGTCGATGCTGAGCAAGCATCCCAAACGTTTTAGCAAGATTTCGCCCATTTACAATTCGCATTCAATACATTTTCACCGACTAAGGGACTGGGCTGTATCAAGAACAAAAAATGTTACGAAATTGCCTATAACAAATGTACTTGTTCAAACCAAGTCAGAGTCAGGCACGTGACAAAGTAAATTCATAAATAATTTACTGCTTAAAGGTACATAAATAAATAAATAAATGTTACTAAATCTAGTCTAGTCTGTTTTTTTAAGAAAACGTTATACATTTAGAGAAAACTGATATTTCCCTCAAGTTATTTTACTGGAACACAATACTAGTAGCAAGAGTAACTCGTCTTGGGAACAATGAGCCCACGTTGGTCTGCCTTTAGCAAGGACTCTTTACATCGTTTGACACCGATATGACAAAGAAAATGCCACTTACACACAAATGCTGGGTTTCACAGTGTTCCACGTTTTATTTTCTTAAAAGTTTATAAAGCTCTTTTACCTACAGTTTTATTCCTCCGATACAAAGTTGGTTGATCTTTCTCTCGTCTCAGAGTTTTCCTCAAAAATTCAAGTAGGTAAGTACTAACCATTTGTTTCAGATACGACGTCCGAATACGAAGAAAGAGGGAAAAATGGAGTTCGTCGTTTGTAAAGTAACAATAAGAGATAGCTACGTAAACTTCACACAACGTCATGTTTCACCAAAACGTAAAAACCTCCATCTGAAAAAATAGTCCCATAGCAAACAGAAAATTGTCCTAACTTTTACTCCAAGTAAAGTGTTAACACGAAGATGTCACCTCTTAATGTGGGAACGGATGTTCAGATGCCGATGTCGGCTTATTTCCTGAAATAGCCCGAACCTGTCATTTTCTACCTTCACTTACATTTTCTCACGTATAAAATACTTTGTTGTAGGTGCACAGATATCGCGCAAAATTGTCAAGTCTTTTACGTCATAGTTCAAAATACCTTCAATACATGGTGAACTACGATAGATTGATGAATATTAAAATGGTAGGATGCCTATCCGTAAAACTACGAACCCGAAATGGACGTGACAGGCCGCGTTTCTATAATCACATTAGGTAAAGAGGAATTTCAAGAATGTTGTTAGGACCAGCAGTACCTACCGCAAACTTCCTTAGATACCTACGGAGCGCGGAATTCAATAAAGGGCGAAACGGAAGGTTTTCTTAAAGTGAGAATTATACGTTAGAAAAAACTACAACGGTTTTGTGAAGTAGGGATCGCCTCTAACTTTTCATGGAGGATAACAGAATTACTTACGACCGACAAGGGGAAAACAAAATAGGAAAACAACATAACTTGTTGTGTTTGATACCCTCGTGTTTTAGTTGAGGTGCGCTGTGTAAAACATGTAGCATATTTTTGAATTTATTATGTGCGTGAGTTTGTGGACAGAGCTCGTGGGAGGTAAGCAAATCTCCGCAACGGGTTATACCTACATACGTAATTATGAACGAGGGTCAATATACTTCATAGTCGGACGCGGAGGGCAAACTGCCACCTCGACGAGATTAGAGGAAAGGCCGATGTTGCAAACATGAATGCCTATAAACTTTGAACGAACCACCCATTATTTATTATTAACCTATTCAATAGAAATCGATATTTATTACGGCAGTAAATTGATCTTTTCTCGTAAAATCATGAACTACTTTTAGATATCATTTTGGTAGGTAAATATATTCGCGTACTATCCTATCCTTCCTAATTGATATTATAATTGCGAAAGATTTTAAATATGTAGGTTTCTTGATATGTGATTGCTAGTTTTTCTTTCAAGAAAAATACATTGTTATGCAGTCAGCCAGAATTCGAACCCACGACCCTTGGAATGAAAATCGGGATATGTACCTCTAGTCTAGACCAACACAGCTTTTGAACCACTTGAACCTTACTTTTATTTACATTGTAAATAAACAATTAAAAACTGCCAGTACTTGTTTTAAAATACACGACACAATATGTGATGAGAAAAACAAACACTAAACCAGACCGCTAAATCCATTTAAATGTTATTCGAAAACGTTTCGCTAAAACACGTCATATAAACGTGAAGCTAGGAAATTGCTAAATCCCTTAGCGACGGTAAAAACGTCTGGAAAAAGGGGAGATCTAGCAAAAACAGTGCAAACTCGAATTAAATAGTCGTATCTGTGTAGTGACATTGGGAATCCATCAGCGGTTTCGATTGCAACGATAACCGCCACCCTCGCAGCGCCCGCGCCCCCTTCTACGCGAAAAATAAATCGTAATTTGATAGCACCCTCTCTGTAAAGCTAAGTCGACGGCCAAAGAACAAAATGTTAATGGAACGGAGCCCGTTTTGTGGTCGAAAAATCGTTTGCTCGATTAAGATTTTTCTTTTGCTCCATTTACGAATGGTAAGTATAAATGTATCGCTGTTGTGCGCGCGCCTACGTTGCCAAAAGTATTTTTTTGATTGTACTGCTTTGTTTACTGTTCGGATTAAATTGGTTAGGGTACTAAATAATACGGCTTGATTGTATTTTTGTCTTATTATGCCTAAGTTAGCGTTTCGCTGTAGATTCTCCGTTATGTTTATTTTTTTACTATGGGCCATTTTATCTTAGCTCTTCTAGGCTAAATGTAATGAAGTAGGTAAAATGGGAGAGATCACGCGATGTCTTGAAGCTCCTAATATTCAAATTAGGAGCGAGTACGAAATTTTCCAGTTGAAGAAAAAAATCGAAATATCTATTATTGAGAGCCTAATGAACTAATCGTTAACCCTATTATAAATATTTTCTACAAAATATATGAGTTCAAAAATTTAAAAGATTTGACCTAGCGTCTCTGCGAATCTCGCTGCTGCAGATTCTAACGCCACCTATAACCTAATCTAACTAATTTTACTGCAGAAGTATGCCTAGAGAATAGGAGTATTAATAAATATAAGAAATACTTAACCCTATTGTTAAACTATCAAAATATGAAGCTGCAAACAATAACTGATGGCACAGAAGTAATATATCACTTTCTCTACATAGCTGTGTCATGGTGGTTTCATTATACGCACACACATCAAACGTTCATTACTCACTAGGAATTCTAGATTACTCAGTAGGAAGCCTATTCTATACTGGGTTTATTTATAGATAGGCGAAGTGTGGGCTGGTGATGTGGGCGGCATACGGCACGCCAGCGCCATGCCACCCTCTCGCCTCCGAGCCTGTGTTTAAAGAAATTTACGCTTTTAACAGAACGTTACAAAGAAATGACGATTGTAAGTAAATGTAAAGACATTAATAACTTTGTAAAACATCATGTTGAAAGCGCAATATATTTTAATACAAATTCGTGACATTTATGAGGAGTTCCTAATGTCAATTGAGTTGATCTACGAAGAGGTACCATAAATGGGACATTATCGAATTAGGTACCTACCAATTGCTTTAAGAACTAACTATCAGTAGGTATAAAACAGTTCTAAATATCTGGCAAATATAAAAACTAAAGCAGCTCTCAACTATATAATAATATTATCTAAGTTTGGTCAAGCTAAGCCTAGTTAAACATAAAAAGAAAAGTCCTAAAACAAGTTATGGCCTGAGTCGCGACTAATTCCACTAGGACGGACGTGGAGGTTTACCTACTAGATGACCAATTCAAATTTGTATCGATAGATATCGGCACATTAATAATAATATAACGTTTTATTTTGTTTTGTGAGTTTTTACTTTTTACATACTCGTAGTAGGTATATGATATTATCACATATTTGGAAAAAAAAAGCACCAAGTGTCTCAACGAATCGAATGAAAACCTAATCGGTATTTTTTTACCTATCTAGAAGTGATTTGACAACGTACACGGCAAAATAGTCTACTTTAATCAAATAGAATAGAATTAAGTGAACTTGTACCTTATGAACCTAGGAACGCACATTTACATCGAAGTATGGAACCATTCTCGATTATCCCGTTGATAATTAACCATTCATCAGTGAACCGATAACCGAGATAAGTCATGAATAAGTTCTCAATAATAAACGTGTTACGCACGATAGTGATACGAGAGACCGTGGAGTAGAGAGTGCGTAGATCCATTTATGTGTGTGGGACGATGTTGACAATATCGAGTATCCCTCCGTGTTCGGATCATTTTCACAAATAAACACGATATAACAGAAAATTTCGTTCTCAATGTTGATAAATACAGGCTAACCAAACCTCACTTCTGCGAACTACTATTATCCCACCCTATGCGTAAAAGCTAAATAAATAACGTGTGCGGTTGGATATTAGTAAATGTTACAAAAATATTAGATTATTGTCTATTGTATTCTTTAAAACAACACTTATTATACAAACATTATAACGTTTGGAAGATACATAGTTGTTTTTCAATTAGTTATGTATGACAGTTCGCCCTATCATGATGTCTTATTATAAATCGTCACCACGTTGTCCTTCAGCTAAAAAAAAAATTAAAAACACTTCAAATAATAAAAGAAACACCAATATGAAAAAAAAATATCTGTGGTTTTTAAAAGTAGTCAAGGAATTTTTATTTAGAATTTTCTTAATTTTTTTAAGCGACAAAAGGACGACAAAGCAACGAGAAACGATCATGGTAGGATAGAGTATCTACACTGTTAATAATAACCTACCGAGTTATGAAACTAAACTGTTAACTCAGGATATGACATCAACCAAATAGCATCCATCGTTTCAGGAAGGTGCTATAGACTAGACGTTGACAGGCGGATAATCGCCCTCTGTGCCACAAAGGACGCAAAAGCAAGATTTACAGGCGACCAATCGAACCGTGTAATCACAAAAACGAAATCAGAATATGTAGTTAAGAGGCGTTTACACGAGCTGTCTAGAATCCTTGACCCCTGTCGGGAAAAAGCCGCCGAAGCTGGGGCCAGTCGGCCGCTGAGGGCAGACAGTGCTGGCGTTCGGCGCCCTCCTTTACAAATAAATATCAGACGATACGTTCTGCCTATTTACATTACTATAAGTACAAAGCTAAAGAACTTTAGCTTATCCTGATATAGAGAGAACACCATAATGTAATTATTCACAACTAAACACTGTATTTATTATACATGCTAAGTAGCACATATTATTATGCCAAATGGAAATTTGGATGTGACCTTTTTGTTTTGGGAAAAGCATTTATGAATTCCAAATCGTTTTCATTTTTCTTTGAATTTTTTAAATCTTTTATTTATTTTTCTCTAAATATGAAAATTATCCATACATACGTATTTTTTACGTTTGTTATTCCTATAAAAAGCTCTAAATAACTAGAAAATCCAAGAAACTGTATTATTTCAGATTTCCCAAGGAAAACCTCTGTGTAAGTGTAACACAAGTTTGATCTTTCTTTAAATGAATTTTTTCATTACATTCAGCATTTCTGGAAATAGTTTTCAATGAAATTGTATATTTTAATAACAACACAGCGATGAGATTTAAACATTTTTCTACAAAACTTGAACTGAAGGTTCTTACTCATTAGTAAAACTGAAAGAAGTATGTTCTATCTATTCTACTATGATGTTGGATATCTTTATAACATCATAGTATCTGAGCACGTCCGCTTTGTGTTTGCAATTCGGAAATCGACGGAAAATCTCAGTCGACATCTTTCCATTCTCCAGGTTACTTGAATTTCTTAATTGTGATATAAACTGTATTATGAAATACAAATAACTAAACTTTATACTTTTGATTGTTGTTTAAATCTAAGTTACTAGACTTTTTTTCTCCGAACACGTTATTCAACTGTACTCTCTAAGTAAATGTTTCAAATACAACAGCGTTTACGTTAAACTGGTAGTCTCGTTCTCGACTCGAACTAATATTACACATTCCGCTCGTTGCCGTTTGTTGGGAATAATAAAATAATTCTTGTTTCAAAGAAAGCGATACATTTCGTTTTATTGACTGTAGTGGTCTGAGAGTCAATGTCGTAGCATAGACCTTTTTAATTTGTTACAGTGCTATGTGTTTTAACCCCCGACGGGTAAAGAGGAGTGTTTCATTATATATATAAGTGTGAGGTACATTGGTACATATATGCTTGTGTCTGTGGCGTCATACATAGCCCACGAACGGATCGAGCGATTTTAATTTAGTTTTTTTTTGTTGATTGGTGATGCATTGCGCAATTGCGTTTTGCCTCAACAATTTTTCTAATATACTATAGATGACAAAGTTTGCCGTGCAAACACATGTATGTAAAATTTACTCAACTATGTGGAACTAATCTAAACAAACTTAGTTTATTCGGCGGTGAACATTCGACTGAAGGATGAAAGGTATATAGTTATTAAGTAACTCAAGAATAATACGTTCCTTATATTCAACCCTGTCGCTTGAGGTCGCTTGGCGCAAATGGTTAGCGCGCTCACTAAAGAAGATGACACCATGGGTTCAAGTCAAGGAGCACTAAATTTTGAAACAAAACACAATCTTTTTTCTAAATAAGTACAAACGTAAGCGCACCTTTTATTTAGAAATGGTTTTGTCGCTCTTGTAAGTGACCATCCAATATCAACAATATTGAACAACTAATCTTTCACTCATGTAAGTAACAAAGTCCTACGGCTAAAAGCAGAAACCACTCAGATGAAAAAGAAAACAACAATTTTATTGTTATTCTCCTAAAAGTAAAGCTCTAAGCTTTACATACTAAATAAACGTCTGTATGCGGGTTATGTATCTTTGTACCATTTATAATTTATTATAGAAACGATTCTTTTCATGTGGCTGGCATTTTACCAACGTGCGGGCTCTTATTCAAGTCCAGTCTATGACTGCTCGGTGGCCTGGGCTGCAATCAATTGCAATTGTACAAAAAGAACAAGCTGAAAGAAACTTTATTGCCGATGACGTCCAAGTAATCGAATTAAGTAAGTCTGTCTGTTGTTACGGTTGTTTATAAGTTAAATTACATACGCAAATATCTCTTACTTTGTGACAAAAATATCTCATCCATATTATAAAAGTAGATAATTATGATGAGAGACACAGTTTTGGTCTTGGGTACGTACAAAATAGTAGAATAAAAAGGACTATATATTTATTTTTGTTTTTATTGCTCAAGGCATTTTAAACTTAGAAATATTTTTAGCAAGGAAATATATTTCCAAAAAATCCCCATGACAGGATTCGAACCTGCGTCCTTTCGCTAACCAGGCGACTGCTCTAACCACTGAGCTACACAGGAATCACGTGTCATGATATAATTTCTCGGCCCTATCTCTCCTTGCTAAAATATTTCTAATTTTAAAATGGACTTTATTATAATTATACTCGATCAAATATATATTATTTAACCACGTCATGTACCTTGTGGAAGCATATTTATCATTGTTATCATGTTCAATGTTCATAGCACGAACGTGGAGTTTTCTATAGAGGCGTAGCGTGTTTGTCATAAGTGACATAATTTATAAAGTGACATAATTTTTAAAACGTCAATGATATCGGTATAGAAATTGCCAGGTTCTAATTTAATAGAAATAAACGAGTCGCATAACAGAAAGTAAAACAATAATTTAACGTATACCCTAAGTGTAGTCTAAAACACTTTAAGAAATATTGTTTAGGGAAACTTCTTCTTATAACTCGGTCTTATTTCAGTTTGATTTAATTTCGATAACTCCAGACGAATATAATAGTAACAATTAACGTTACTATTATTTTCTTTCCTTCAACAATTACATTCAATGTTTTCATCGTGTTCAACATTTGTCAAAACTGAAACATTCGAAGGGTTAAAGTTAAAATGATTAGCAGATTTATAACAATCCATAATACCGTCGAGGCCGAAGAAACTTTTGTAATTAACGTTTTAAAAGGAAATCGGTGCTTCGAAAAAACCTCGGTTGACACGGAGCACGGTGGTGACAATGATATTTAACACTGCGCAGTAAAGAAGTGACCTCTTCATAGACCCCGATAGCCGATAATCCGCCTTACCATGATGTCTTATAAGTCGTCGTGAAGTCGCCGCGTTATCGTTCGCCTAAAAATATGAAATAAAAAATCCAAATTCTAAAAAAAGAAAATTTCTAAAAATTATCTGTCGAGGTATTTTTTATTTAAAGTTTTCTTTATTTTGATGAGCGACAAAAGGACGACAAAGCAACGAGAAACGTTAGGTAGCGCGAAATATCTCTAGAACGCCTTCGATAACGCAAGCATGTCCAGATGTTGTCTGTTGTTGTGCCTGCCTACCGACCCATTTAATACCTTAATCTATACAATATTTGTTAACTAATTGATAAACTGTCCAATGTCCATTATGTTACTTTGCGAGTGTGGAATGAACTATTTTATTTACAAGGGTAGTCATAAGATCTGAACGATTTTCAGCATGCCAGACAAATCCTAGAGATTTATGGCCTGCATTTTGTTTTTTAAGTATTTCATAAGTTTATTTTCAATAAAAATAACCATACACTATCAACGCTATAAATTAGAAAACGAATTGAGAATCTTCACCTTTTTTTGAAGACCTTAAAAAGGCACAACAATTATAATAAATATAAATCGAAGTAATTAGGCGAATTTAATGTAAGTCCGATCTGATGCCTTACATCGGTTGCAATTTTCCAACTCGTGGAATTTAGTCACGAATAGCAGATATACAAATACCCATGTAAGTACGCTATGAAAGTAGCGGTCGACGCAGACTTAATTAACAAAAACAACAATATATGTTGGTATAACTAACTGCGCCCCGCGGTTTCACACGCGTAAGTCCCGTTCCCGCGGGATTATGGGCCTATGTGTTATTCCCGGTATCCAGCTACCTATATTCTGAGTGTTATCGGAATCGGTTCAGTAGTTTTTGCGTTAAAAAGTAACAAAGTCACATACATACATACAAACTTTCGAGTTTATAATATTAGTAGGATTGGATAAATATATTCGACCTACGGGTCGAATTGAGAACCTCATTCTTTATTTTAAGTCGGTTAACGTGGAGAAAGACGTTAATTTTACAATGATGGTTGTATTTTTGTTCCTAGTGACTAGTAACTTTAAAAAAGATTGTTTTGGAAGCGTTGTTATGTCTTTAACTAGTATATTTTATAGTAAATGTCTTTGTGTGGTGATCAAAGGTTTTTGTTCCATCGGAGTTTCTAGTGATTCAAAGGCAAAAACAAAAGTAAATTATGAACACCGTTTTTTAAAACTTTTAACTTCTAAAAATATATTTGCAACTAGCAACATAGCAAATGAATTGAAACTCTACGAAAAACTGCAGTAATTATTTTAGGAAAATTACATGCAACTTTTAGATTTAAAATATCTGATTCGAAAATATTTACTCGTTTTGAAGCTACTAGGTACGATGATGTTTAATCGTTTCATCGTTTAACAATAAATGATTTATATTTCCATCTTTCGCGAAAACCTTTTCATCGTCTGCGAAACTTAGGCGTTGTAAGAAAATCATGGCCAAAAACCGCTTTTCCGGATGGGCAATGATGTGCGACTGCATTTGAGCCGTCCAAAACGATGATGCATTTGGTAGGCTTTTATCTATAATCTATAAACCCTGTAGCTGCTCTGTCAATGCTTTTATTTAAGGTAGCAAAAGATACGGCTGTTGTAGGTCATTTTAGTCATTTTATGGTAAACATTCTATAACAGCGCCTATTTGACACCACAAAGAAGTACCTAGTCAAACAAACAATAAAAAGACTGAACAACAAAATCCCTTTTTGTTTAATGAATTAATAAAAAATCACATAATCTAAATCAATGAATTACACATTGGTAATACACGTACGATTAATACCTACGTATTTTGCAACAAGGTAATGTTTAATTTCTCGCATGTCGTGTTTACTGAAATAATAATTATTGTGGTTAGCTGCCGGATGTTGCGTTGCTGCGAGTGTCATCGCAACTGTATGGATTATTTTAACACGGATTACAGTTGAGCTGCGTATAGGGAAAACTTTTCACATATCGGCTCTGTTGTATGGCACTAAAATGGGTGGAATCGAAAAAAGCATGTTTTACTTATTAGTCACATAAGTCTGACGCCCGTACTTATTCACAAACAACCCTATGCGTGGACTCGACTTTTGTCACATTTTCTGTCATTTTCACTGACGTTGATTGATAAAGATAAAAAATAAAGATAATTTATTTGGTCAAGAATTTCGTATACATAAGGTGTTACAAAAATATAAAGTTACAGAAATTCTGCCTACAGGCTTCCAAATATTTTTGAGTAGGTAGCTTGTCACTCAAAAGAGCAAGACAAAGCATTAGACCACGCATAGAGTCGTTTGTGAATACGGCTAGTAGTCTCAGTCAGCATATCATAGATGCTTTATTTATTACACAATTAAATGAAAACATTTTTTTTTTAATTGTAAAGGACATGTTAATAAATTATTATATCGCCCTACTTACATTTCGTAGACTTACGTACTGTTTTACTTGACATTTGTTTCAGGTTACAGAAACTTCTAAGTTCCATTCTACGACATTTTATTACTGCGTAGGTATGAATATTAAATTCTATTACCTTTCTAAAACTATTCATAAACGGAACGGAAATGAAAATCGTATAGAAACTATATTATTTCTCAATAACCGAGTGTTTGAATCGAACAATAAAACTGAATATGGTATGCAGTAGGTATATTAAGAGAGATCTCGTTAAACACTGCTGTAGGCACCTCCCCCTCCTCCCCACCCTATCAGTTCTAGGCTCATGTGGGGGGGAACGTTGGGGGAGAGACGCCCATTGCCCACGCATACGAAAGGTTAAGGGCGAAACTATTGATGCATTTTCCTTCATATGCATTGTGTCCCGCAAACAGGCCTTTAGATATCTGTTACGTCATATTTGTCACCTAACTAAAACGAACGGTCTAGAAAGACCCGATCAGCCACACTGAGCGCTGGGCGCCTAGCTGGGTATCTTGTCAGAATGCAAGCGACCTCTAAGCGCTAGGCGCTAAGAAAGTCGCCTGCCTATGTGGCCATAACCTAAGGCCTCTGACTTGACCTAATGAGTGCTATCAGCGATAATAACCAGGACCAACTGCTTAACGTGCCTTCCGAAGTTAGGTACTGACTAGCTAACTATATACAAATTACCCTGGACTTTGTCACTACTAAATCGAAGTTTTACATTTTTTAGGGTTTCGTAGTCAACAAGAAACCTTATAGTTTCGTCATGTCCGTTCGTTTGTCTGTCCGCGTCTTAGCTCAGAGACGCTTGGTATTAAGAAGCTGTAATTTTGCTTAAAACCATTGTGGGTTTTCAAAAACTGTTTTTCATTTAAGGGTTCTCTTTTCGAAATATTTATCTTTAAAGTGCTAGTTTTTATACTCATCTTTATTACACCCTCCCCCCCTCCCTCTAAAAACGAAATGTTTGTACTTGGACACATCATATTAATCCACGATCGTAGTAAATATAATTAATTTTAAAATTATAACAGAGTGTGTAATTGAAACAAGTAAATTCAGTGGATATTACATACTCGTACTAGGTAGGTGTTAGTTGTTTCGACTTTTCCAGATTGCAATCTCTGTTAGGTATTATTGGAAACTACGAAACCCTACACTGCGCGTGGCCCGACAAGGCACGCACTTTCCATTTTTCCAAATATGTAGATATCTATCACTTGCATCAAACTCAACATACAAATGTATATTGAGTTATTATTCTTGACTTTTCTCAATGTATAAAGTTTCTGCCAGTTCGATAACTTTCCTCAACATTTTATCATTGTACCGCGCATCTTTTGTATTCAATGTCTTCTTGCTTCCTATATTGAAAGTTAAATATTTTAAAATCTAAACTTAAACAATAGAATACAATAGAAAGACAGGAATAAAGAGAAAAATAGTTATACACTCAAATTAAGATAATCAAAATAATCAATTTACGAGTATGCACCAATTTTATTTCTCGTCTAGGCGTCTATACCTAATATGCATCTTCATAAAAGCAAAATGAATAAGTATCATATCCAGTGTCTAGCTAGTCACTATAACACAAGAGTCTTACCATGGGGCTGTGTGATCTTTACAAAATTACTCATTATATATTTCGATCATCGACAAATGCGGGTATTCTAGAACAACTTTAACCTAAATCATACATAATTTGTCTAGGTAATATTTATGTATATCGACGTTTACTAAATATAAACGGCTCAGCTGGAAACCATCAATAAGTATAAAAGTTATAAAGAACTACTTACATTAATAACGAAAATATTATATTTCAGGGATTGATATAAGAATTATTTTTATGAGAATAATGTTACTGTGGACGCCCCGTGGGTTTCTCGATACTGGGGATAATTGCGCCAATTTCGATCAAACATAGATATGAACACTCGCGAGCAAGTCACATTATAAACCAAAAGGATCTGTGTAAATTGTTTCATCTGTTCGTGACCTACGATGCCCGAAGACAATATACGTAGGTACAGGCCACCTTAAACTAAAACCGGGGTGGTTTTAGTTTGAGGTCCCCCCCCCCTTTTTTCTGTCCGCTGTTAACAAGCGCGCCTCGTACGCTCACCATGGATGCATGGCATAAAAGAATCTAAGTTAAAGTAAGGCTAAGTAAATTTAGCTTAGCTCGTGTAGCGGATGCAGTTTTTCATAGTTTTTTGCAGACTACAAACTATCTATGGAACAAACTTAGAGAAATGTGACAGCTATGCCACAGTTTACCCGGTAATTGTGCGCCTCGGCGTCTTCATTCTACTGTGACTATGCAAACTAAGCTAACTACTTTAGTTTAACGTTCCAA
The DNA here is from genome assembly GCA_949358125.1 of Idaea dimidiata. Lineage (NCBI taxonomy): Eukaryota > Metazoa > Arthropoda > Insecta > Lepidoptera > Geometridae > Idaea > Idaea dimidiata. Next base: position 7,366,998 of record OX442328.1, read on the forward strand.
CCCATTCCTTTCAATAATTTTCCTATTACTCATTTTGTAATTTTCTTCCAATTAGTTACCTACATACAAACTTTGTGACCTCTTCATTGATTTACAGTAAATTGGTATTTAACTATATAGAATATATTTATGATAATATTTCGGTTACGTCTTTATCCTGTACTTGTACGAAGCATGTACAGCAATATGTTGGTTGTTGTACTCACATTGTATTGTAACATACCTAACATGTAGGTAGGTACTTACCTACATTGTTTTATTTTGTAACAAAGTTGTTTGGATGAGTAGGATATGTGCGATGTGGGTAGAGTTTTAAGTTATTCTTACATTTTGTTACATGGAACTTGGAACTTTGTTACATCCTTAAGAAAGTTCTTAATAAGAAACAATATTTTTTACAGTGCAAGAGCATTGGAACGTAAATAATAATAAAGTCTTCCTATTTATAAGACCCTTAGTAAATACCTATCTAAGTATAGGTATAGTTTAATCCGTTAAGTCTCCGCTTGTGACGTGACATGCTTCAGTTTAATTTGTTTTTCACTTAATTATTTTTCCCGGGTCTGATTCGCGTATTATTATTTTTAAATCATGTTACAATGATCTTGGTCGCGAGGTGTTCCCTCGCAGCCACGATCATTGTAACATGATCGAAACGTCGAGGTAAGAGAATTTAAAAATAATAATACGCGAATAAAACCCGGGAAAAATAATTATGAGTCCAAATCGTGTGAGTTTAAAATGTTTTTTATCACATAAGTACATTTGATTTGAGGAAAATAAAATATTACGCATTATTAATGATTTGATTTGGGATCAGAAAGTCATTGCTACGACGACGCTTAGTATGGCGTGTTTGTTAATTCCCATGTGATGTCAATATAAGCGGATTTCAGTATGACGTTCCTATCTCACAGGTAGTAGGTATGGCGCACGCCGCCCGCTTCCGAAAAAAAACCGAAAGCATCGGTTGACATTTCAAATTAAATTTTGCAAGGTATTTTTAATTACGAATCGAAAGTCGAAGCTGACTAAACAATAGGGTGCTTTGGGAAACCTCTTAATTCAAAAAAGTCATCATCAACCGAGCGATGTTCCTGGTTGCTTTCCTCTAGTGCTGCTATTAGGAAAGCGAACTTTGCGTCTCCACTTGACTTTAGTTTTAAACCTAAATAAACTTTTTCCTTTAATTTTTTACATTTTTCCCAGCAGAGACTGAAATTCTGACACAGTTTTATGTCATAGCAGAATAAACGCAATGTGACACACAGTGAAACATAAATCTCAAAAAAATATTAACCTAGATACAACACGTAAAAAAAAGCCCTCATTTACCTTCAAAATATATTCGTTTCTAAACTATTCTAGCGAATTTTAGGCAGGCAGAAATGGAACTTCATATATCTACAATATTAGTTTTATTGTTTCGTAGTAGTTCATGATACTTTCTTCTTAAATAAATATGAATATGTATTTCTTTAATATAAACTATAAATATGAATATGTATAATCTAACTACTATAGCTAGATTATAATAGCTCTAAATATGTACTTTTTTATTTACAAGCTAGCTCTGCCCGCGACTTCGTCGTTTGAACTTCTAACTACCACTGCTGTGCAAAAATCCACACTTAATCGGAAGACTAGGGAAGTATCTTACGCCAGTAGCTCGGCTCACTTCAGCTGTCTTGTAATACCTAGCACTCGCGTTACTGGTAGTTTACGTTTAAACAGTGTGTGGCATTAATGGTCTATTCTCGTAGTAAAATTTTACGTTTGACAAATACTTTGTCATTTTTCGGTATACATTTTTGGAGAATACAGCTTTCCATACATTTTTAAGTCAAAAAGTTTTGATTACCTACAGTCCAGTTGCAAGTAATAGTTTCAATATGAGCACTATGCATTGCAATGATGTTGTACCTACTTTTTGACATTTCTGTTACATGAATAAAATTCTCCCGTACAGTTACTCACTGTAAGCTAGCTCGGACTGGGTATCTGTACAATCTGCTACACTTCGGTACATTTTAGTAGATATTTGAAAGGAATACTTACCTATACCTCTGTCTGCCTATACTTAAGATTCCCGAGAGCTTTCTACAAAAGTAAACTAATTGCTACATCAACAGAAGCGGGTTTAAGTGCTAATGCACCATCATTAGTGCTCAAATGTGGAAAACCTAGAACATTAACCTACACGCTTAATGTAAATAAGTACCATTGTAGGTAAGATGTTTTTACCTTTAGGTATTGTTACCGTTAGGCAAAATTTCTGGATCATTCGTCAACTTTAACGTTGACTTTAACTGTATTTAATATATAGTTTGGTGGTAGATACCCCGACTTTCTTTCCGATATTCCCACGGGAACGGTACTTACGCGGGTAAAACCGCGGCGCGCAGCTATATAATTATATAGATGTATGTAGGTAGATACTTTTTGCACAATACCAAACGTAAACCACACCTAGGTATATATATATATCTATAGGTACCGTTATGCTAAGATCTCTCTTGAATATCTCCTCACAGTGCCTCTCAGAGCCTCGATCAAAGCAAGTGAAGCGATAAGAATAGATATCGTTCCAGCTATTTACCTATACATACATGAATATTAATATTGAGTTTCCTACTAATATTGTGGGGTAAGAGTTTATGTGAGGGATGTGTATATGATGTAGCATGTGTTAACTAACAAACACACATTGTATTTGTTAGTTACACGAAAAAAAAACAAGTTCTGAAACAATTCAGATGAAATTTAATAAATAGGTAGTAGTACTTAAGTATGATGCTAAATAAATGGAAAGACTAATACTAAGTACCTATTAAATTTCGTAATTAAATAAAGTAATTTTTTTCTTAAAAATTTATCTATATTAATTACAAACCTTTTTTATCATCCAAGTTTTATCCAATTACGCGTATATTTTGCGAACGAATGCTTGGTATATTATACATAATAATATTCAGCGATTAATTTTTGTTTTTATAAAAGATTTTATTAAGTATGTAAAACGCCCGTGGACTTAATAATAAAATAAAAATGAATAAAAACAACGCAATTAGTTTCACTTCAAGTATATTTTAAAGAGCCTCTCGCTTCCACGAGCAAGCTCAGATAAGTTTCTTGCTCTAAAAAAAACGAAAGGCTGCTGTTATTGCTAGCGTTTCCTTGAGTAGCCGGCTCTGTAGCCCCTTTCATCTATAGTTTAACTTTCATATTTTGTTCATTAAGGGTAGTAATAAGATACTTGTTTTTCTTTTTCATTCGGATTTTTCATTATTATGTATAGACCTGCAACGCTTGTCGCGGTCATTATTTGGATGGGTGACCGATAATTTGTGTGGTAAAAAGTCACTTTGTCGAGCTCCTCCGTGCTTCGAGAAGCACCTTAAGCAGTTGGTCCCGTTTGTTATCCTTATCACTGATAGGAATCGTTAAGCCTAGTTACAGGTCTTAGGGCGACTTGAAAACTCTAACACTAGGTGAGCCACACCACTCGAAAATCACACGAAAACAAAGAAAAAAGAAGATAGAATTGCATTTGTTTTTATTTTAATTAGTGATAAAGTGCTTCCTCGCCGCAAACATTCGCGTGTAATGCAACGTTACAGATTGAGCATCATATACGTCACGCCATGTCGAGTCGACTGTCGATTCGAATCTTAATGTTACATTGCAAATGAATGCTCGCTGTGTGGGAGTATGTACCTAGGTGTCTATCGATCGTGTGATTGTAATTGATATTAGTGTCGTACGAATTTGAAAAGCAAATTACGTTGAGCACTAAATATAGTAAATATTTTAATATTCAACTACAAAGACAATGCAGCAAGCCCTTTGGGTGCCATACTACCTATATGCATTTTCAGATTTTTATTTTTTACTTAAATTAGTAAAAAATTAAAATCGTAATCGTAATAGTATTGTAATTTTTAATGTAATTGTTTTCTTTGTATTTTTGTTTGTATTAATTTGGTACAATAAAAAGTTTATCTAATCTAATCTAATCTAATCTAATCTAATCTAAGAAATATAATTTATATTATCTACCAACAAATTTCAGAACCTAAAAATTGTAGCAGATGCATGCGTCTGAGACTAATATTTGGGGAAAACTGAGGTTCTCAATTAGGGTTGATTTTATTTAAATACTCGTAGCAATGGACATTTCTAGTTACAAAATTGCAACCAAAATCCAGTCAGGTTCAGATAAACCGGAAGTTGCGTCTCGTACCTGCTGTGTGAAACCACAGAATACATAATAGTGACAAACTTCGTCGCCTCTCACAGTTTTCCGCCCCGGGCGGTTGCCCTAACATTTTATATGGTAAATGCAACAGCGAATGAGGGTCTAGATATTATTTGGTATGAAAAGTTTTATAATGTAACCAAGGTTATAGTTACTGGACAACTATATTTAGGGAAGCCGACGGCAAAATCACGATATAAATATAAGTGTTTACTTACTATTTGTAACTGGATATTTTCCACGAAAATCTTTTTGCGTCAACTAAGTCCCATATTTTTAAATAGGTATCTTATAAACATACAACGACCGTTTTCATAGTCATACGACTCTTTTGCACTATATAAACGTTTGTTGTAAGTCCTAACACAGCATAAAAGAGTCGAAGGTGACAACTCTCTTTAGGTGTTTCGAGTTTCCAACTCGACTTAAATTAAAATCCTATACTTCCGCTGTCCACCACTTCTCTGGCTACCACCGGGAGACAGCACTTCTAAAAAATATCCTCGATCTCAATCTAAACGTGAGATGAGTTTAAATGCTAGCCTATCAAGTTAAAAAAAACTTTCCCATCGTACCTACCAAAATTTTCCCACTCAAGCGTGAATTTTAATGAAATTCTAAAAATAAACGTTGGTCGTGGTTCTTCACGTCTTGACATATTTAAGTGACTTTGTAATTGCAAAGCCATAATGTAAACACGATTTTCGTTTTCCATTTAAAGTGTAAACACACTTTATATGTTTGAACGAGAACCCCCTATTATATATTCGGGTTTATTGGTAAGTACTTCCCCCATAGCGTAAGCACACTTATGAGATGATCGATTAGCGATTGATGTCATGAAAATTTTACAAAATGTTGTTATAATAATGTTAACAGTTTTCATTCACGTCACAGGGCTTGTCAAATTTAGGGGCGCTCGCTCACCGCGAGCATTCGTGTGTTCGCGTTACAGATTCGACCATTCACACCTTGTGTGTGAGTCAAGTTAATGCTTGTGATGAGGGCTTACCTTAAGCGAACATATAATGCAGGTCCTATAGTATAGAACTGCTGCTATAGCTACAAAAAAAATATCATAGTGTAAGGAGAATCGTTCCTTACGTCAACAACTACCCCCGCCTCGCCTATATAAGCAAGCCGCTAGGGTTGGTCTGGGCATTTGTCGCTCTGCGCTTGGACTGGACGGACGCGTGAATCATAGCTGATTGTAAAGTTACGTAAGCCATTTGAGTTTAGTTATCTAGTGCAAGGGTTATAAAGTGTGCAGTGCTGTTCTTAGTGGATTTTAAGTTTTAGCAAATAAGTATTTTTGGTTGATTGTAAGTTGAGTTAATTGTTATTGTGAAGTAAAATGGTATTTTTGTTCAAAGTTGTTTTTTTTTAAAGGAATTCCACTTCTGAAACTTATATCAGAAGTGGGATAAAGGACTTTAAGCCCACTCATTTGAAAGTTTTTTTGTTATAAACCGTTGAACATAAAAACCATTTTATTTTGAAAATTTTAAATTTTCATCATTGCAACGACACACTTTATTACTTTTACCTTACCTATTTCATTCTTTTGTTTATTTGACCTATTCCGTACTTTTTGCGATAATGGGACGTGAAAGAACACGTATTCGTGATAAACGGTCACGCGATCGCAAACGACGTCGATCCCGTGTGTCTTCTGATCGCAATAACGGTAGATCTTACCGTGATTCGAGTAGGGCTCGTTGCACCTCACGAGATGGCTTACGTAATCGAGATCGGCATGATTCTCGTAGTCCCGAAAGACCGATCCGATCGAATCGATCGCATACTAGGGATAGGCGCGATTCGCGTAGTAGGGATCGCTCACGTAGCAACTTGGGTAATAGAAAACGTTCGCGCGCTCAATCGCCCCAGCTTCAAACAAATTCTACCCAAAAAAATAATGAGTGTTCGCCAAATGCTAAAGAGTCAACGATCCCTAATACGTCAGGACGACATCAGTCTTTAGAGTCTAGTATCCCCGTCTCAGAGGCATCCACTCTCGCTCATGCCTTGATGCAGGCTATAAAAACAATGCAACCAGCAAGGTCACAAAACTATTATGTGTCGAACTTCGACCCTTCGATTAACAGCATCGAGGCATGGTGCGACGAAGTGGATCGCGCTAGAGAGGCCAACTGTTGGACCGACCACGAATGTCTGTCGCGAGTAGCAAATTGCCTTAAGGGCGACGCTAAGGTCTGGTTAGGAGAATGGGTGACTACAGATAGGACGTGGTCCAATTTCGTACGCGAGTTCAAACCCCTTTGTCCAAGTAAATTAGACTATGCAAACATTCTGTTCGAAACCATGAACACTACGTCAGATACGTATTTAACTTACTCTGAATTCGCCCGTCGTACTTTACTACGTCTGAAAATAGTTCAGGGGATAAGTGATGAATTAAGAACGCTAATCGTTATACGTGGTATAGATAGTCCACAGGTTCGTGCAGCTGCTGCTAACGCGAACTTAACCCCTGACACTATTGTCTCGTTCCTTTCAATTTACACGAAACCTCCTCCAAGATACAACAAGGTTGTTGATTCTAAAAGGCAAGGGCAAATGAAATTAAACAACCATCCTGAACCAAAATGTTTTAATTGCAATCAAACCGGTCATGTTAGTCGCAACTGTAGAAAGCCTAAGTCGAATGCGACCAATAGCAAGCCCGCTGACATTGCTTCAAACATGCCTTTCAATACACAACCGTCTTCCAGCAATTTTTGTACTTTCTGTAAAAGATCTGGACATATAGAGGACAAATGCTTTACCAAAGCTAAAACCGAGCAACGTAATTCGCGTAATGTAAATCTTTGCTCTTCTCGATCCAATGTTGCACAAAATAACGACATGACTACTGCAATAGTCGATGGGGTACCTGTAGGCGTGCTTATTGATAGCGGAGCCCTCGATGTGTCCCTTATTTCCTCAGACATCTTGAAATATTTTACATGTCAGCCGAAACAGAGACGTTGTGTGTTGAAGGGTCTGAGTGAGAAAGAGGTGGTCGCCACATCTTACTTCACTCTCGCTGTGGAGTTTAGCGACATTGCTATTGAAGTCGATCTGGTAATAGTTCCATCGTCTTTTATGAATGCACCTATCATTATTGGCACTGATGTTTTGAACCGCGAAGGTATCACTTATGTTCGCACTAAAAATGAACAGTACCTCACACGTTCTGATAAGTTAAGCTCGAGTGTCAATGTCATTTATGTAGGCAATCAGGTCAAAGTAAATACACCCCTTCAGGGTACTGATTTGGATAACCTTATGTCCGTCATAAACGAATTTTCCGACTTCCTAATATCAAGGACTGCTATGACCACAGTTAAAACAGGTGAGATAGAGATAAAGCCTTATGGGTTAGCTAATTCCCCGATAGTTTACCAACGCATAATAAACGACACATTACGTAGCCACCTCAATAAGGGAAATGTGTTGGTCTATGTCGATTACGTTCTTCTGCTAAGTAACTCCGTGTCTGAAGGAATTGAATTGTTGCGTAAAGTACTCAAGACCCTTACGGCAGCTGGTTTTTCGATAAATTTGGCTAAGTGTTCGTCCCTCGTCACAGAAGTAGAATATTTAGGAAGGCTAGTTAGTCAGGGTCAGGTTAGGCCGAGCCCACGAAAGGTGGAAGCCTTAGTTAACACCTTGCCGCCTGAGAATGTAAAACAGGTGCACCAACTATTAGTTTTGGCGGGTTATTTTAGGCGGTGCATAAAAGGCTACTCCACTAAAACTGTCCCTATTGCCCATTTAACTCGAAAAAATGCGAGACTCAATTGGACTCCCGAATGTGAGGCAATTTGCCTTGATCTCATTAAAGAGTTGACCAATGGACCGGTTCTGTCCATTTTTAAACTTGATCCCGGAATGAATGGCCCGTATAAGATGATTGCTGCATTGCCTAGTGGACGCTATACGCTGCGTTTACTCGGCGGTAGCTACGGAAAGACTACGCACGCTGCTGCCCAGCACATGGTCCTGTGGCGTGGCGATTGGTGTCCAGAGATGTGTGCCGCATTCTTTGAGAGTAAGTAAATCATAGTTGTTTGATTTACATAAAGAGAGTTTTGTTTGCTTAAATTCACAGACAGGAGTAATGTGTCGGCTGTCGTACTGCAATGTGGCGTCGATAGCAGCGAGGCGCGTTTGTGTCGCCTGCGAGTTCCCTGTCGTGTAGGCTGCCGTGCTACGCTGCGGTGCAGTCGGTAGCAGAGCGCTCATATATGGTTTTCCACGCATGGTTCGCGTGACGGTATTCCACGCAGTTCGCGTGACGGTATTCCACGCATGGTTCGCGTGACGGTATTCCACGCATGGTTCGCGTGACGGTATTCCACGCATGGTTTGCGTGACGGTATTCCACGCACGATATGGTGTGCGTGATGGGCTCGTACAAATGATCGCGGTCATTGTATGGGTAGGCTTGTACGCATGGATACGGCCTGCGTGACAAGCTGGTCTGCAGGGGTCAGACCGGGTCTGCAGGGGTCAGACCATGTTACAGGTGGCGTGAGCTAAACGGTAGCTGCTGTCGCTGTCAAGGTGGCCGCTGCCTACGACTGCGCTGCCTACATCTACGAGGAAGCCATCGATAGCGCTTTGGATGTGTACAGGACAATGCCTTGGCTTTATTTTTATTTCTTTTTGCTGTTTTTGAGAAAGATGAATGTTTGTGTCTATCTAAACTTTTTAATTAAAACTTATGAACGGTTTGAAAGAACGATGAATGAATTAGCTGACTGGAGACGAACGAAACTGTGTGACAGGCTGAACGTTTTTTTACACAGATTGTTTGGATAACCTCTAATCGAACCTTGTTTGCAGGTGAGGATACTGAGGACGACTCTGAGCAAGCAGGGCCGTCAGTTGGGGTAGACCCAACACCACCGCCAGTAACCGAGGCGGAAGTCGAGTTGCCGACTTCTCCCATTGCGGGTCCTAGTGGAGCCACTTCAGGGGTTTGTGTCGAGGACGACACATCGTCAGGAGAGGCCGTGTAAGGAGAATCGTTCCTTACGTCAACAACTACCCCCGCCTCGCCTATATAAGCAAGCCGCTAGGGTTGGTCTGGGCATTTGTCGCTCTGCGCTTGGACTGGACGGACGCGTGAATCATAGCTGATTGTAAAGTTACGTAAGCCATTTGAGTTTAGTTATCTAGTGCAAGGGTTATAAAGTGTGCAGTGCTGTTCTTAGTGGATTTTAAGTTTTAGCAAATAAGTATTTTTGGTTGATTGTAAGTTGAGTTAATTGTTATTGTGAAGTAAAATGGTATTTTTGTTCAAAGTTGTTTTTTTTTAAAGGAATTCCACTTCTGAAACTTATAATAGCATAAGAAACATTTGGTGCAGTCACCAAAAAGGCAATAAATCGAAAACCAACAACTTAACTTCTGCCTTGTAAAAACAAATCGTAACTCGTTAAAAATGTACCTACTGGCTACTAGGCATTGTTTTATAATTCATAGAATACGAAATGCATCAAATTATGAGATAGTAAGCATAGCATCGTTTTATTTCAATCATTTCAATCGTCAGAACACAAAAGATGAGCCTTTATAAGCGGCCTTTCAACCCTTCCTTTCATTTCAGAGATACCTTATTGTTCTGCGGCGCACCTATCCTCTTGTTTATCCGTGTTTCATTCCAACAATTACGACGTAAACGGAGACAATGAATAATAACGATGATAAAACGTTTTAATTAGTTTGTTGGTAAGTAAGTAATTGGGGAGATTTCTGAGATTATAAACTCTACGTTCTGGTGCTGAAGTGCTTATGAAAATGAAATACACAATAAGGTATCTAATAGAAATATTATTAAAGACAAATGTTCTGAAATGTGATGGAAAACTGAAAATGCATGCCTAAATGAAAGACTGAATTGAGAATAGCATTTTGGGTTGTCGCGTCGTGGAAGCCGATTACTTTGTTTGTGCCTCCCGACGGTACTTAGTTACTTGTTTGTTGTTCTTAATGAGCACTGCCAGCCAAGTTCGGTCTGTTCTCGCGTCAATTAAGACTAAAACATGACCGAGTGCCATCGGCATCGTGATGCTACACTTCATTTACGTAACTCTTGAGTACTTTAACTAAGCACGTTCGCAAGCCTTTTTAAAGGGGCAAATGTGAAACGATTGAATAATTTCACAATTATTCGCTTTTTTAAAGCAAACGTGGCTGACTACGTCGCAAACATTCAAAGCTCTATAGTTTTTCGTTAAAAAACCGATAAACCAGGTTACTTTAATTGTTTTTTTTTCCTTTTTAGGTAGTTCGCTTAATTGCACACCTATTTTAAGCTTCGGGGCAGATACCTTATTGACGCTTACTACGAACTGTCACTGAGCCATCCATACCAATCAAAATTCATTTCCTTTAAGTATACTGGACTTTCACTATCGGTTTAGGCCATTAGTACTACATACTCATTTCACGGTCACAAGGCAAGTACGGATTTATAATATCTTTCAAATTTTGGCCAAAATTACTCCCCAGAGCTAAAGAAAACAGGTTTTACCATTACCTATCAGAAATTATGCGCGCATTGGGTCGCTAAAAAGAGAGAAGTCGCAGTGTTAATTCTGTAACCTAACCAACATAACATAACCAGCCCGTTAATTTGTCCCGCTGCAGGGTAAGAGTCCCTCTTCTGAGGTCCCTCTGCTCCTCTTAGAGGGGTTAGGCAGTAAGATGCCACGGGAGCCTAACCGGATTGGCGAATGTCTAATGTCTTCGGACCGTAGTGAGTCCTAGGACATGTCGGTTTCCTCGCGATGCTTTATTCACCGTAAGAGCGATGTTATTAGCGCACATAACTTTTTCTTAAAGAAAAAGACATCGGTGCTCGGTCTGGATTCGAACCCGGGACCCTCGGAATGAAACCACTAGACCAACACCGTAATTCTTAGTCTTCACATAACAGAAGGTGCACCTACTTCTTAAAATTGAATAGATATATTACATCTATTACATTTCGTACGCTTCATTCTTTGATATAATTCACAAACATGTAGTAGCTGCATTGTACTGGTAACATCGCACGTTTTAGAGAAAGAAAAAAAAAGAACATTTTTCGCCATCTTGAGCTGTGGCATTACGCCTGTCCAAGTACCTCATTGTTAATTTGTGCGCGGTAACAGCAACACGTTCTATATTTTTCTTAAAATATTTAACCTATACCTTTAACCTACTTTTGGAGGTAGGTAATCGAAAAGATGCCTAAACGTAGTTCCGAAGAACAAATAAGCTATTATAGTGCAAAAATTAAAAAATTGAAAAAACAGCAATTAAATAAAAAATCACGCCGCCGACGGATTTTAATTTCTTCGTCCGATTCCGAGAACAATACGGGTAAGTTATTTCTTTTTTCAAATACCAGTTACTAAAGTGATATACTTATATGTAACAGGGCTATATACCTAGCGTCTGTAAGCTTTCCTGGGGGTTAACTGCGAGTTAACACGATGGATAAGTTGACGTTCGAAGATTAACCTGGGGGTTGACTGCGAGTCAACACGAAGGTACATATAATTTTCAAAAATATTTGTCTTTTTGGAAGACATATTTTTAAACCAATCAAAATTTTTATTTTTAAACCTACCCTCAAATAAAAGAATGACTTTTGTTTGATTAGATAACGGAACACGTGATGATCCGACGCCGCGATCATCAGAGATGGTACAAGAGTCACCTGTGGCTGAAGAACCAATGCCAGAGGCATCAGATCAAGGGCCACCTGCGGCCGAACAGATAATGTCAGAGCCGCCAGACTCGCCGGCGCCGGTCGATCCAGAACTGGATTCTGAGCTTCTAGAAGCGCTAGGCGACGCTGCCGAAGAAACACCAGTATACGGCCCAAAAATTCATGCAACGTTGGCACAACGCTGGCTGCCTATTTTGAAAAAGGGCCTGCTATCAGAGCAGAAAGATAAGCTTTTGAAATGCTACACAGTTCCCGAAAACTGTAAATTATTAAAAGCGCCGACGGTAAATCCCGAATTAAAAGCAGCCGTCACCGATATTGCCAAAAACCGAGACAAAAAGATTCAAGTTGAACAGGACCAACTTGGCCTAGGTATTACGGCCATGAACCGTGCGATGACGGTGTTATTGACGCAAGATAATAAGGTCGAAGCAGTTAAGATCCTATCCGATGGATGTCGAATTCTTTCCGACCTACACTTCACGCAGACTGAAGTTAGAAAAAAGTTAATTACTCGAGGACTCGATAAGGCCTTTTTAATCAACATACACGAACAGGAACGCGATGAGACATTATTTGGCATAACCCTTCCTGAAAAAATTAAGGAGTCTAAAGCTATTGAGAAACAAAGTAAGGATATAAGAAAAACGCAGACACCGAAGTTGTCTACTTCAAATGCCACTACTCAACCTCCAGTTCTGCGAAGTCGCTTCCAGGGAAACTGGTCGGGGCCCCCTCGCTACCAGACCTCGAGCAGGGGGGCCCGCAGTCTACAATACCGGAATCAGTACCAATACCGCGGGGGACCGTTGACACTAGCTCCGCCTGCGTTCCCGACGTCGTCACACCCGACTCCGCGGCCCCCGCCCTCGTCGTCGACGACGGCCGGCTCGCGACGTGCCCCGACACGACACTGACGCATCAGGTACACGCACATGCAGGAAGACTGCGATATTATTATAACTGTTGGTTACGTATTACTAATAATCCGACAGTATTAGACTGGATCCGTAACGGTTATCGCATACCTTTTTCGTCTAACCCAGTTCAGCACATCATATATAAAAATAATTTTACACGGAAAGAAAAGCACAATATGTCATTAGCAATTAATAATTTATTAGAACTTGGGGCTATAAAAGTATGTCAACCACGTACGGACCAATTCATTTCTAACATCTTTCTTTTACCAAAACCCAACGGTAATCATAGATTTATTCTTAATTTAAAGCAGTTTAATAGATTTCTGGTTAATTATCACTTTAAGATGGAAGATTTTCGAACTGTATCAAAAATGCTTCCGAAAAATGGCTATATGGCCACTATTGATTTAAAGGAATCATATTTATTAGTTCCTATTGCCACGGATAGTAGAAAATTTTTAAGATTCGAATTCGAACACAATGAAAATAATAATTCACAGATCTACGAATTTACGGCAATGCCTTATGGCTTATCGAGTGCTCCGCGAACTTTTACTAAGATAATGAAAGAAGTGGTAGGTTACCTTAGATTCCGCGGCTTTAGATCTGTTATTTATCTCGATGATATTTTATGCATAGAGAATACATACACAGAATGTTTATCTAATATTAGAGAAACCTTAAATTTACTAAAATGTCTAGGTTTCATAGTTAATTTAAATAAAAGTTGCTTAGAGCCTCAACAATGCTGTAAGTTCTTAGGTTTCAAGTTTAATTCAATGGATATGACAATATCTCTTCCTCTAGATAAACGTTCTTACATTTTACAATTAACACAAAAATTTTCTCAATTGTTGACTTGTAAAACCCGTGATCTGGCACACCTCATTGGTGTTCTTACTGCAGCGTGTCCAGCTGTTAGATACGGTTGGACTTACACTAAAATTCTGGAGAGACTCAAGTTTTTAGCTCTTAAAACAAATCAAGATTACGATAAAAAGATTAACCTTCCTAGTGACATTTTGCCTGATTTGAAATGGTGGTCGGAAAATATAATGATTGCTTCGAATCCCATCACAGTTAGGAATTTCGATTTTGAGATTTTTACGGATGCCTCTAAAGTGGGGTGGGGTGGTTATTGTGAAGGAAAACACGCTGGTGGAGAATGGAAAATAGACGAGCGTGACTTTCACATTAATTATTTAGAACTACTTGCAGTTTTCCTAAGTCTCAAAAGTTTTGTTAGGGAAAAGAATTGTCTAAATGTGCTTTTACGTGTAGATAATACAACAGCTATCAGTCATATTAACCGTATGGGTGGTATCCAATTTCCTCATTTAAACAGTTTATCAAGAAGAATCTGGCAATGGTGCGAAGAGCGTAAGATTTGGATCTTTGCCTCTTATATCAATTCAAAAGATAACATTGAAGCCGACCATGAGTCTCGCAATCCTGACATTGAATTGAAATTATCAGATAGTAATTTTCAACAAGTAATTGAAAAGTTCGGAAGACCAGAGATCGACATTTTCGCTTCCCGCACCAACGCTAAATGCCATGCTTACGTTTCGTGGCGGCCAGATCCTGACGCAATCACTGTTGATGCATTCACTTTAAATTGGAAAGCTTTTTATTTTTACGCTTTCCCTCCTTTCTCTATAATTTTAAAATGTATACAAAAAATTATACAAGATGAAGCCAAGGGTATTATAATTTTTCCATACTGGCCATCTCAACCCTGGTTTCCCTTACTAATAAGTCTACTTGAATCAGAAATTATATTTTTTACCCACAATATATTTCCATCGTCCTCTTCCAGTGTCCACCTACAAGATCAGCCGAAACAATTTACCCTGGCTGCAGCGGTGTTATCCGGACAGCATTCGCCGCTAGAGGAACCCCTAACCAATCATTAGAATTAATAATGTCCTCCATTTCAAAAAACACCATACTTCAATACAATTCTACATATAAGTCATGGTGGCAATTTTGCCTCAGTAATTCAGCAGACCCATATCAAGGTTCCTTAGAAATGATTTTGTTATTTTTAACAGAGCAGTTTAAAAAAGGAGTGGCATATGGATCATTGAATAATCATCGATCAGCTTTGTCTCTCTTGTTAGGAAGGGAAGCTACAGATAACGATCAAGTAAAACGTTTACTAAAAGGTGCTTATAAACTAAGACCTGCAACACTTAAATACTCATTTACATGGAACCCACAGGTCGTTTTAGATGTTATAGCTTCTTGGATACCGAATAAGAGTTTATTCCTTGAAAAAATCACCAAAAAATTAGCGGTTTTATTAGCTTTATCTACTGCCCATCGTGTTCAAACATTGTCCCTAATTAAAATAGACAACATCAAAAAGAGCCCTTCTGGTGTGCAAATAGGTATTGTAGATATAATAAAAACCTCAGCTGCCGGACGAGACCAACCGGTATTATATTTACCTTATTTTGTAGAAAACAATGCTATTTGTCCAGCGACGGCATTAGATGATTATTTATTAGCAACTAAAGAAATTAGACCTTCTTCAGAAAAATCATTGTTTTTAACATTCAAACGACCTTACAAACCAGCCACTTGTCAGACCATCAGTCGGTGGATCAAGCAAGTGCTCGATGCAAGTGGTGTAGACGTAGCAACTTTTACTGCCCACAGCACGCGTCACGCTGCTACGTCCACAGCAAACTTATCGGGGGTTTCGTTAGATATTATTCGAAAGACGGCTGGCTGGACTGAAAGGTCGAGATCATTTGCAAAATTCTATAACCGGCCAACAGTTTCCGAGTATAATTTTGCAAAATCGGTCTTGTCATCTGGTGATTAATTAATATTTGAGTGCCTAGAATACTTTTACATTTAATCTTATATTTAAGAGAAGATAATTAAAATAATTTGTTATAATTTATAATAAAAAGACTGATTTCTAAAATCGCTTTTATTAACACTTACCTATTTCTAATAGGTAAGTTACACACAATTATGAGCTCTAAACATCTACATGTTTGTGAATTATATCAAAGAATGAAGCGTACGAAATGTAATAGATGATCAAACGAACTTGCAAGTGAAGTTCGATCGATATTATATGAGTACGCTTCATTCGAAGATATATAAGTTCCCCACCCACCCTCACCACTTCTAGGAAATCTTGAGATATTTTCTCTAAAGACAATGAGGTACTTGGACAGGCGTAATGCCACAGCTCAAGATGGCGAAAAATGTTCTTTTTTTTTCTTTCTCTAAAACGTGCGATGTTACCAGTACAATGCAGCTACTACATGTTTGTGAATTATATCTTCGAATGAAGCGTACTCATATAATATCGATCGAACTTCACTTGCAAGTTCGTTTGATCATCTATTATAGTGAAGTACATATAGAAGAGTAGGTAAATGTGAACTTGGAGTACAATAAACTACGCCGATATTTTCTACCAGTCATTCTGGTTTATTATAGTCTATTTTTATTCTACGATGTAAGTATTAGTATTAAGTCGGTAGATGTTATTCTAAAGGTCTTTGCACTCGGTTATACACGTGTATAATAACGAATAATAACCGTGCCTTTAACGGTGTCTGTTACGATTATAATTTATAAGTTTACACACCTTTTTTGTCTAACTACCAGTGGTAGCTCTCTTTTAAAACAAAAAGCTACTTTTTCCGATGTATCATGGATGTGATTTTGTTGGAATTCAGATATGATTACTACGGAGCCGATTGCGCTGAAAATTGTTATGTGTACCCAAAAGATAGAGCTTGAAATCTCCTGGTTTTTATTTTTTATTGGAACGATGCGGTGCTTCGCGATGTTCCAGAGTAGCAGTGTAGCATAAAAGCGCAAAAAGCATTTTGTCAATTGAAAAAAAAAACTGTATTTTACGCGCATGTATTCTCACGTAACGACAAATAGTAAGTTACACATTTGTCGATCGACAACCAGCTGGATTTCAGAATCAGGTACAGCAGAATCCAGATTCTGCTGTACCCTTCCACCTGCACAGGGGAGGACCTCATCAATGCTACAAATTCCTCCTTGATTACGACTGACTTTTGGCCCGGGTAAATGTAATGTAAATATACAATATATTATATTTTTGCGACCATTGATACAAAGAAAAAGAAGATTTGAACGGTATCTAAGCACACCTACGCAGGAAACCAAGCTCTATCTATCTATACAAATGGAAAGAAAAAACAAAATGCGGACACCTATTCAAAATTGAAAACATTGTGCGAGTGTCGAACAACAGTTATGAAAGGAAATCTTTTCAATCTCCAAGTAACATTTCCTTAGGCAAAAGGTACAAGTGATTTATGTGTGTTGGATTCTTTTGTTGGGGCAACGCGATCGAAAATGTGTGCTTGAATCAAGAGTATGATCTCTATTAAAGGAAAAACAAAATACAATTTTAAAGAAATTGGGTAGCCCTATTCCCTTCCAGGGCTAGAATATCATAGGGCTGGGTGGAAATATCAACAAATATTATTGCAGGAGTCAGTCTGTCACCTCCACTGCCAAGTAACGCCAACCCTGGGCCTCTACTTTAATACTACGAAAAACGAACGAACGAAGAAGAAACTGTCATCTATAAATAAAATCTGTCATTTTTCCGACAATTGTCAAGGCATCATCCGTCAGAAAATAAAATTATCTTAAACAAAAGTAACCCTGCTGGGCTTGTAAGTACTTTAATTCTACGAATGAACGAAACATCTGTCGTTCTTTCTTTTTTTCGTTATTTCTTTCGTAGAACTAAAGTAGAGACCCTGCTCAGGCGTCCACTTTAACTGTTTTTTTTTTTAAATCACCAAACGTACACCGCTATAATATACTTATACATACCGTGACACTTAGGCACGAAAAGGCAAGATATTTCTCCCAAACATCATTATTACTTTACGGACCCAGTTAACGACCGCTCAGACATATTAACTTTTATATTTGACATCGTTAACGTCATCACATTTCCAAGGATTTGCCCGTCCATTCCGATTGGTCATTTAAAATTCAATTTCATCGACAAATGTCTACTCGACGATTATCCTTGCTATAATCGATTTCAGTATTTATATGAAGCTACGAGTAAATTGAAAATGTAATACCTATACCTACCTATACTTATACTCGTAGGTTCAAGGGTCAGTTTTGTATCTACAAAATCGACTTATTTGTAATTACAAACCAAGTTGCTTTTATTATCCGCGTACTCACTATCAAGCTGTAACCGTAGGCTACGTCCGTATAAGCAGGAAGCTTGCTTAGCGCCTGGAAGCTAGCGAGTCACTTAACTAAAAGAAATGGTCACGTACCGAGGGCTTGGCGCCTAGCTAGTTGCTTAGCGTACATCGAAGTAAACAAAAGTCGCCCGCCAGGTGACTCGCTAAGTAACTCGCTTGCCTACAGGCTCTAAGCAAGCTTTCTGCCTATGTGGACGTATCCTAACTGTTGCCGTAACCAAAAACTCAACGTTTACGTGATTTCAAAACGTAACTACCTCGCTAGTGAGTACCCGGTTACGAAGTTCGATGACGCTATATGAACTATCGTACCTTAGATTACCTAGATGGTGGGTAAAAGAGTTCTATCTTTAACGAGAGGTTCGAATTTTGAGTCAACTATTTTAAAGGTGTGAGTAAATATCCAAACAGTTTAACTGTGGAACGTATGAAACTCGGCCGTCTGGGCCGACATGAAAAATGCTTCACCATCAGACTAGAAGGAGAAAGATCGTTCTCCTAGTCTATAATAGAGACCAGTCGAGTTGTATGTGTCGTACTTTATATTTATTACACCTATATTCTATCTACCTATCTTTACCTACTAATATTGTGACGTCAATAAACCCCTCACTCACGTACCTATCGAGCCATTACGCAAGGAAACTAATACCTAAGTAGTATATAGATACCTATTAGATACTTTCCGTACCGTAAAACAAACGTGAAGTCTTTCTATATATAAAAGGATTTTTTCTGCCTGACTGACTGACTGACTGAGAGATCAACGCACAGCCTAAACCGTTGATAGTAGAATGATGAAATTTGGAGGGTTCTTTATAATATGATGTAGGCGTCGGATAAGAAAGGATTTTCCGAAATTTCACCCCTAAGTGGTAAAGGTAAAGGGGAAAAAACATTTGTATGCAACTTCTAAGCCGCTTGACCTACAATTTTGAAATTTAACACATTGATTGGTCATAAGTGAAGCACTTGAAAGTTTATTCTAGAAATTCAGCCCCTAAGGGTATTAAATTGGGGATGAAAGTCTGTATGAAAATTAATTCACCGCTTAGCTTACAAACTTTAAATTTAACACAGAGATTGCTGTGGAGTCGTAGCCAGTAAGGTCGCAGGTCAAAATACTACAAAAATAAAAACATTCCTTAAGGGTGTTAAATTGGGGATGAAATTCTCTATGAAAGTAATTGTACGAATTAGTTTTCGGGTTTTTTATCTGTTTCCTGTGTCAGTTCCGATTTTTTTTCAGTTCCGGTTTCCGGTTGTGGAGAAGGTAACTCCTGGAAAAGGTGGGAGTTCCAATTTTATATTAACTAAAACTAAAACTATACCAATCCTATTCAAATTTTAACCTAATCCTGTTCCTGAAAGACATGCGGGCGAAGCCGCGGTCAGAAGCTACTCAGATATAAAAGCCCTATTTCCATGAGAGTCTCAAGCAACATTCGGCATATAAGCCGCCAGATTTACGTTGCACACTTCTAATACTTAAAGACATAAAGTAGGGCAAGAATCATTCGATAAAGGGACCGAGTACCGACCCTTCCATATGGATTCACATGGATACACAGCTATAGGTAGGTATGTGCTTAGTTTACTACATGTGCGACGGAACTAAGGATTTATAGATAAGCAATAAAACGTAAAGTGTCCAGTGGATGTTCAAACAATGGATTAGGTATCAGAAATAAACATTGAACATGTTAGTTATTGCGCACTTTTAAAGTGTCAATCAGACTTGATTATTTACTTCGGAACAACTAGTTACCAACTGTCATCGTCTTCGGTAGTTTAACGATCGAGGACTTAGATCAACCCAAAGAAGTTATATTACTAGAACTAGAATGCCAAAAGTGAAAATAGTTTATTTCAGTGTAATGATTTTAGTGTGGCTTCGGAACGCGCCCTCCGATGAGAAGAAACCAAACTCATGGGGGTGTTCCGCTACGTCTAATAGGAGTGTAATAGTTATTACAAAGGAACAGCATACTCAATGTAGCGCAACACTTTTTAGTTCTACGTGAGCATTCTAGTTCTAGTAACATAACTTCTTTTCATCAACGAATGCGTCATAACACCGCATAAAAATCCGTTGCGTAGTTCTAAAGATCTAAGCATACATACAAACAACCAGACAGACAGACAGCAGAAAGAGGCTTTGTTTTATATTATGTAGGTAGGTAATGATAATGATGATTTAGAGATGATATTTTTCGTAGTTGTTTTTATAATGCTCTTGTCTTATTTACTTACCTCCTAGTATTATTTTTAGTAAAAAATACACCAAGAGACTCGAGTTCGAGCCTCACTGCCAGTGAATTTTTGAAAGTGTATTTCCTTTAAAAATATTTTGCATGTGCAGTTTGTTGATCAATAATTTAAACTGAGGCGTTGATTGATGGTGATTTTGAACGTGTACAGAACACTTTATGCGTACTTAACAGAAAGGATTAGAATGGCAACATACCATTAAATAAGATTAATGCTTTATATAAACGCAGTTCAAGGAATTCGGAATATTCTCTCGTCTTTATATTTAGATGATCAAAGTTGTCTTTGTTGTTGGCGATATGCGAACGATAATCGTGTTTTACATTTCAATTTATCAAGGGGTGAACGTTTAAAATGGGACTAATTGGAGGAGCGAAATGTATGAGTTTTGTAATTTCATTTATCCTAGCAATTTAAATAGAAGATGGAATTCAAATCTTAGGGTTTTAGGAAAATAATAATTAGCTTAGTTTGCGTAATTAAAATAATTAAGCCTAATTTACATTATGAAAGTAGATATCGTGCATTATAGAGTCAATTTCACAAAAGCACTCTGCTTTAATTCTACGAACGAACGGATAATAACTGTCATCTAAAAATAAAATCTGTCATTATTTATAGTGATTACATTACGACATTACATCGAAGATTATTCTCTCTGGTTGGCAGTTTTTTTTCGTTCGTTCGTCCGTAGAATTAAAATAGAGGCCCAGTCTCACAATAATCACTGGAAGCAATTTTATCAAATGGAATTAAATTCCTTTAATTTTCAAATACTCACACATATTACAATAAAAAAGGCAAACGACAATTTAAATAAACAAACAAATACAAAAACAAACACTTAACTAAAAAAGAAGAAGTATCAAATAGATACTTAAATAGTAATGTATACCTAGTTATGAGAATGACTATAAATTGCATGTCACTAGTTTTGTAATATAAATCCCGCTTATTTATTACAATCGGAAATTAGCGAATTTCTTGAAAATGTATCAGTTCGTAAAGATATATTAGATTCATAAGTTGTGGTCAGTACCACATTCTGGGTAGGTAATAAACATTGATGAACATTCATTAGAGAAAGTATATCTTAGTAAATATAAATTAATTAACAAAGTAACTTTATCCAGACGTCTTTTATTTATCTTGTGCGTCTAACTTTACGGTCGGTAGTAGATGAGTAAGGCTTGTGGTTTCCGGAGCTTAATTTAAAATGGCGCTTTGCTTAGTCCACAGTGAATAAAAACATGGCCGGCGTCTAAAATAATGCTGAAGTATAAAGAGAAAAATGTGATGAGTTTTTTACTCTCGTGACTAATCATTGCGTTATTAAAGTTTGGCTCTAAGAATATTTATTTTATTTTGTAATTAATTTCAGAAATTATGTTTTACTTAGATATTAATTAAAAATGAACTAAGAGTTGCCTATATTCTTAGAAACTATTCCAGGCGAGGAGGCAAGGAATACTTTATAATTGTTTTTTTTTTATAAATTTGATGTATCGTAATTATTTTTAAAGTTAATAAACCGATACATGTCGTACTTTAGGCTACGTCCGCATATGCAGGAGGCTTACTTAGCGCCTAGAGCCTAGCGAGTCACTTAACTAAAACCTGTGACTAAAACGATGACCAACGTTTGACAACGTAAAACGAACACTCTGGCACCGAGCGCTTGGCGCCTTGCTAGTCTCTTAGCTTGCACCGAAGTAAAAAAACGCAGGTTGGTTAGGTTATCACGAAGCGCGTAGCAAAGCCACCAGGCTCTGGGCGCTAAGCCAGCCGCTTGCCTTTGCGGACGTAATCTTATGGATGATCTAGACTAGCTAATCCGGGCTAGTTAGTCCAACGACGATAGCTACGCAAGTTGGCCTAAATATGACACTCTGGGAATTATTGCTGCATGGTTGTCTTGTTAATTTATCTTGTAACTGTCAAACGGTTTAATACGCGATGGTAATTCAAATGATACCCTTTGTCTAAATACAACAACAAGATCGGCTAGTGGTATTCAATGGTAACTGGCATAATAAAAGTATCATATGGGTCAAGGGAGATTTTAAGTAAAATACAAAAGGGAAACAATCAGGTCAAATAGGGATATCGCAGCTCATATGGAAGGGCATTGTGACCACTATACTAACATTGTTGTCAGAATGTCCCCGAACAACGATTTTCAATTTTGTGTTTGGTAGACCTACACCGAATATTTTGAAGTATTGTAAACTTTAGTTTAAACCTAAATGATTTACTTAGTTCATAGATTAAGAGATCTTATTTAAGTTTTGGTTTCAAGATATCTTACGTATAAAAACGTATAATATATTGCGTTAGAAAGCAAGTTCAAACACCTTCTAAAATATGATTATTATTAGTTCAGTCTCTCAGTGACAAGTAAAGGCTGTAAGTTTTCGAAACATCAAGCTTTTATACTAAACTTTAAACTTCTTGTAACGTAATTAAGTATTTCTGAAAAAACGTAAAAATTCAGTAGGTAGGTAGGTAGGTATGTGAGCATCAATGATAAATGAACGGAAAGCTATCAATTACCACGCTCGTCGTCATCATGAATCATGCATGATGAAGCTTTTGACAAAACCTCGCAGATATTCCTGAAAATTTTAAAGACTCTAAAACAAAGCCAACAAAAAAGATCATTTATTTAAATACTTAATTAAAAGTGTTTTATCTCATCAATCACATAAGTCTTGTCATTTTAATGTATCTTTTTTGTTTTCATGTGACTCATATTTAACCCTCTGTTTTTTTAACTTGTTGTATCTTCTAGTTAAAATACCTAAAGGCAATAAAAAACAATAGTGGCTACGCATTCGCAGTCCAGTTAACCAATAAGATAGTAAAATAAAAACATGCCGGCGCGGTGCGATGAAACAGACGCGTCCATCCTATAAAATGTTTATATTCACATGTTTACATACAGCATTTGATTACAAACCAACAATTAATAGAAATCGTGACGACATACTATCGAATCGTACAATCATAGCAACGAGTTGACTGGTTTCTAACGTAGCACTACGAGAACGTAGCCACCATATGTTTGAGCCACGAGGGCGGCGATCGATAGTCGAAGACGGCGGCATGCACTCACCGTGGTCATTTTGAAGTTCAGCTTCCGCTGCAACGCAGTCTCGAGGTGAAGAGCCATGCTTCGAAGAACGAACGAACGTTACGATTACAAGAGTTCGTATATAGGCACTAAAACATAGTTCGGTGAACCGGCTTCGAGTAACAGGTCCGCGCGTGACGTATGTACGTTTCAGAGCGTGCTATATTGCGTGTTCACGCGGCCATTTTACCCGCTGTCAAGCGATTCGGGTTTCCACCGTCTGAGGCGCTGATGTCGCCGTCTACGACTGCGCAGAGGAGCGTGCGTGCCGCGTGGCCTGAGGGATACATGCATCTACTTACTACATTGATTTATAGTTAAACTTGTAATTGAGTTAAAAGTTACAACTGTGACCGTATTATAAGATTTATTTCGTAAGTTTCGGATATTTTTACCTATGTAAAATGGTTCTAACTTTGGTATTTAACGGTTTTAAAACTCTATTTATGTTGGGATACAAGTAGGTACCTACTATGTATGTATGTGTCGACCCCAATATCCCAAAACTCCGGTGATGGATGGCTAAGTTGGTTTACAGAACGAGTTCTTCCTTTTTTAAGAGAAGCCAAACTACAAACAAAATTAAAATAAATTTGTAAATACATTATCCATGGTCTACAGAATTGCGAACTTAAATTGTTGTTTACTGTTACCGCAGAAATAATAAACAACAAACACTAATAAAAACAGTAGGCTCGATACTTTATCATAATGGAACCTACTTCTGGTTAATGTTACAGTGTTACTTATGATGATTTAGGTACAACCTTTTGTTTATGACTAGCTTAAGCTCGCAGATTCACTCTGAAACATCGAGATAAAAAGTCGCAAAAATAAACACCATTTTTTTTAATAAAACATTTTATTTATCCGGGTTAATCGCGTTTTTATTCATTGTTCCAAACGAACCGAGCTTTCGCTAACTTTACGGTTGGCTTTATCAAGGTTGTCAACCTTGATAAAGCCAACTGTAAAGTTTGACAACAAACTCGCGAAAACCATAGAAGAAATTACCATTTTTTTTGTATCTACCTACAACCTTAAACTCTTGAAATGGGGACACAATGACGGTTGGCACTTATTAAGGACAGCTTCTCACTGTGTCTGACATTAATTTGATCGCGTATATTTAGACACCGGAGTGTGATTAGTACTGATTACTTGGCATGTTTGATTTCGAGAGCTTTTCAGAATGTCCTTCAATAATGCTGAATATTTCGTTTTAGTATTTTGACGATTTACTCCAATGATGCCTTTGGCATTTGCCGTTTGTCTTTGGGAATGTTAATATTCTAGTTCTTTAGTATTATTACTTAATACTTACCTTACTTATTTTTATCATTTATCATTCCAGCATAGAACTGGACTAGTCTCTATTACCCCCTTACTATAAACGCTAATTATAGCGCTGCATAACTATGCATCGTTAGTCTTTTACTGTCACATGAAGTTTCAAAGTTGACAGAGACAAACGTCCCAGAACTTAGTCATGTGTAAATAATATTTTATAAGTAAGGGAGTTAGAGACTAGAAGTAGAATAGTCGCCTGATAGTGGGGTCCTTCCCGTACCTCCATAATTTTATTATCACGACCTCCATGGTTATTGATTAGGTATACTGATGCATTTGAAACTTGTCTCTGACGAACAAGCTTATCCCCAGTTCCATAGTCAAACTGTTCGAGAGATTACTCACATACCTATAAAAACAATAATCAAAATTTGAACGTCGTTGTTGGAATACCCACCGTTTACGTAATCAAGTATTCTAGTTTGATATTGCAGTTAGAAATATATTTTAAGAAAAACAAACGCAAGCAAGGCGGGATTCGAACCCGCATCTCCCAACTTTCGCGATCCATCGATTTTACTTGCGTTCGGTCGGTCATCACGCTCGCGCCATGAAACTTACTAAAATGCATAATTTTATGATAGCTAAGTGCAGACATAAAAGATAAAGTATTGCATTTGTTTATTTAGGAAGTTCGTGTTGTTTAAGGGAGTTTAGCCTTTTTGGCATCATCTTTTTGCCGCTGACTGTACCTACTTTAATAGTTTTTAAGGACAATAGGAATATGTGTCTGAAGTTTTAATGTAGGTTTTGACGGCTTGAGAATGAGCGTAATCTCTTGACTGATGCTAAAGTAGCAATAACTTGGTTAAAAACTTCGGCCACACTTTCTTACATCCCACTGCAGTCTTATTGTATTTATTGAGCGTACGATACATTTTAGAACTCAACCTTATATTTGACGACATAGAGTTATAACTATCATAGTTTACCCTCTTATCTTATCCTACTTAGGTATTACTCGTGTATGTATATGTTTGTGTGTAAGTTTGCTAATTTACGCAAAACCGCTGAAACGATGACCATGCAGGGAGACTGGAACTTATAGGCTACTTTTTTCAGATATTTCCACGGGATCAGGGCTTATGCGATTGATTTATGGTGGCTGGTTAAGTTTTTTTTATTATTCATATTTAAGTTATTCTTAAATTTTTTTCGCACTCTTATAAAATTATTACATCAAATGCCCGATCGCTAAACTATTTCAGTAAAATATTAATTAAAAAAACTTTTAAGAGTCGAACACAAAAATTACTGAATTCATTACAATTGTCGCTTAGGTAAGTAAAATTTTACCTAAGCGACAATTTGCGGCAAAAAAATTCACGTAAAACTCGCGCGTTGAAATAGGAATGTAAACAGTAAAATAGTAGGAAAACTTGACAACCATACGTGAAACATTAATGAAGATGAATCACGTTAGTTATACAAACGTCGGGCGCGGGTAAACAATTCAATCAGAACATCGAGTGTGTCATTTACTAGTGCACGGTGGGGATTGCCCGGGCTGTCGACGGGTTTAGATTTTATGTGGTTTTAAGTTGCAGGCCTTACAAATCTCTAAAGAACTTATGTAGTGCATTGATTAGGTCCTGCGTTTGAATTGTTGGCGGTTCAAATTTCGAACACGCTTAAGCGCTTTGGACCTTCTTTCTACTACGCTTTAACTTACTGATTCGGAACGCGTGGAGAATGGAGCGTGACGAAAGATGTAGCGTCGCGGATTCCTTTGACACGAAAAACGCCATCGTTATAAAAGACAACCCATTATACCACTTAGGTAGCTACCACTTGTCTCAACTTACAGGCCCAAATTGTATCGCCTAGGCCTAGGACACAGGAATTCAAGAAAATATATAAGTATTTCGTCTTAGGTTTTCGCGATTTTGCATATTAAAACATAATATTAAAGCTCGGTACTTTGTAAAAATGCCGTTATTAAATAAAACTCGAGTAAAAGTCGGTAAATATTGTGTTTTACAAAAAGAAGTGGCTATATAGGCAGTTGTATAAATTTAGCCGTGTAGCCCAGGCATAGAATAGGGTTACCTCTGCTTGATTCCGAGGAGGTTTGGTAGCAGGTGGTCGACTGTAAAAATGCAACCGGGAACATCGCCCAGATGACAAGAGGGCAGTTGTATAAACTACATGTAAATATCGAGTTGTATTGTAAAGAATACATGTAATGTATGGACCGTTTTTTAATTTCGACTATAATCTGACGTTTTGCTACCTTATATTAGTCATTTTTCCTATAGAAAGAGATGTCAAATAGTCTGTCCACAATTAAAAAAAGAAGTAAAGAATTAAATTGTTCCAAAAATAAATATCTCACTAACCGCTAGCAATACGACCACATCTAAACCATCGAATCAACTCGAGTCGCAGTTCGATGTGGCGACGTATCTACAGTACGAGTATATCCACTAGGTATGTTTGTGTGAATGCAGACGGAAACTCTTTGGTAGGTATGACTTGCGGCCATGATAAACACTTGGTATTGGAAACTGGGTATATTTACAGCTCACTATACCTTGATTTACTTGCGTAAGTTCGGGTTCCGGAAAGGAGTGAATTTATAGAAGCATATCGTGCTAAGTAGGTGGTAACATTTTATCGAGCCCCACCGTGCTTCGAAAAAAATGTTGTGCAGTTGGTCCCGGTTGTTGTCCTTGGCTGCATTTTATAGTGAAGACATCCCTGTCTGCACTATAAAACTATAATTACCTGTACTATAATTGGCGGTTTGGTGTCCATCACATATTTTGAAATTAAAATGTTACTAAAACGGGCCTCTACGTGTTGGCTACGGCCCCACGCACGCCTTCCAAAAGTCCGGGTGCTCTATAGCCCCGAGAATCCAAAATGGTAACAACAAATAATAATAAATCGTTTTATTGCAAGCAACAAGGCCCATCTAGATACATACCTTATACTTTACCTTACCTTGTTATACCTAACATACATAACTTATAATAATAAAATGTGTTAATAATAGCATACTTAATACTAAGTCACACAACAGTCCTTAGGTCCTTCAGTTCTTAGGCTGATAACAGTCCATAGGTCCAGTTAGATGCCTTAGGGCGACTTGAAAACTCTAACACGTTCTGTAGTCAATACGTTCCATAGTCTGAGCCACATCGCACATACAAACAGAAATGCCCAATTTGTTATGGTAATTGAATCAGCGGTTTAGACATGAAAAGAGCAAGATAATAATAGATGATTGTTTTTTTTTCATATTTGCTAAATCATTTATTTGTTTTATTTTACCTTTTTTATCTATACTCTATCTATACTTATAAAAAAAAACAAAAACAAGGACCCAAAACGTCAGATTATAGGCTAAAATTTAAAAAAAATACTTTAGGTAGGTAATTTAAATTTAAAATGATCTACAAACGCGATCTAAACTGGATCTAAACCCGTTATAATAAAGGAAGAGAGGACAAAAAGTCTGTACCTACTTGGAAGTAAATTAAAAAAAGTTGTATTGGGGACTTAGGGAAAGTAGTGGAACAAAGTTACGTAATTTTTAAAATTCATGTCTGTCTGTCTGTTTCTCTGTTTGTTACTTGTACAATTAAAAACTACTAATACCATTGAAATCTTGTTTTCATTTTTGGATAGTTCTATTTTCGAGGGACATCGTGGTATACTTTACATCGAAATCCTATTACTAGATCCCGAGTAATGAACGAAAAAGTCGGCTATGCACTATTTCTACGCAGACGAAGTCGCGGGTAACAGCTATTAAGAATAAAAGGTTAAAAAAAAATAAAAGAGTAATATTATAGGTCTTATGTTAAAAAAAATTCAATGATACGATTTGTGTCAGACCGGGTTAAAAATTCCAAACAGTTTTGACATTACTTAAAAAACTGAGAGAAAACAATGAGATAAAAACGTTCTGCTCTACATCCTTTTCTACGTAGGTAGGTAAAGTTCAGGTTAAATAGTGGTTTCCTATTAGAATCTTTAAACTATTGATACTTCAGTTTGTATTTAACTAAAGTAACACTCAAAAGTATAATAGGATATAGAGTTAAACTAAAATAATTTCTGCAACTCAACCTGGACACTAAAGTCGATTCTTCAAAAATAAAAGAATCTACTAAAAGCAATTTCAAAACTACAGTGGTCAACAACTTCGAACCATAGTGTACATTGGTTGTTTTATTTGATAAATTAGAACACCTGCATCAGAGCCACAATTATTAAGCTCAGCACGACCAATCCGTGTTATCTAAGCCATCCCAATAGCTACGCCGTCGCATGCCAGATTGTTTGCAGGGTTCGATACTACCTACAAATTTAGGCTGTATTTCCACCAGAGATGTGCGAGGATACTAAGTAGCGTTTGTTAAAAAACAATTGAATAGCTACATTTTTCTAGTCTCGCAACGGTTACGTAGGCGTTTTCCCTAGAGCAGTAGACCTAAAAAGGTCTTTATAGCAATTCTGCTAGCAATATTGCTTTTTGACAGATTCACAATAACTGTGCACCTGTCATAGAACAAAGCGGTGAGAACCAGGTGCACATTTATCGTGAATGTGTCATAAAGCAATATTGCTAGCAGAATTGCTAAAACGGCTTTTTTAGGTCTTGCTTTTTGACAGATTCACAGTGACCGTGCACCTGTCATAGAACAAAGCAGTGAGAACCAAGTGCATATTTATCGTGAATGTGTTAAATGCAATATTGCTAGCAGAATTGCTAAAGCGGCCTTTTTAGGTCAGGTCATACATTGATATGAAAATAAAAAATGCATTTCTGTACCTAGTTACTTGCTAATTACTTACGAGTAATGTCCCGCCGCTTCACCCACATAAGTCCCGATCCCGTAGAATTTCCCAAAAGTCCTTTGTTACTGGTTGCTGCCTATACTTCATAAAGAACTACGCATTATAAATAATTTCATGTGTTTTATAGATTATTTATGTATGATATGACTTTGTATTAAAAGGCATAGGTATACAAGACCTACCATATCCAAAGGAACTTATTTGCAAATAAATAGAACAAAAAACTTACTCAGTTTATTTATTAGGTACACAATGTACACAAAAATAATAAACAAAACAAAATAAATACAACAAATAAAAATAGAAACACAAAATAATACGCCTATTACTGGAACCAACTAAACGCCACGGATTTCATTTAACACTTAAATAATAATTAACTTTAGTATTATTACGATGGTGTAACGTCGTTTAATTTCAATTTGATATATAAATCATTATCATACAACTGTATTTATTCATAACTAGAATAACAGATAGGTACGTCGATTTATCATCCATTTTGCAATTAACAACCACAAGTGTCTGAATTATGTTTGCATGGACAATGATATGGTTTGTAGTTTATAGCCAGTTTAGCTACGTCGCTTTTATACTATTGCTTATTTAATAATATGATATGATTATTCTTATACTTCGTGTATAAAAATGCTCTCTTGACGACCTCTGTTTGTGCATCATGCGAATGCTCGACTGCAATGCAGACGGTTGCGATTCTGATTTCCGCCGAGTGTTAGTATTTATGTTTAAAAATAAGTATCTTTTTCTTGTCTGGGTTATCTGGGTTCCCTCTATGTATCTCAATATATAAGCATTTACAAAAGATAAATAAATATAAGGTTTATGTCCATTAATTGTAACGACAAAGAAGAAATAACATATATTTATTTGATTTGATTAATGTCGTCTTGATTAACCTACACGGATGCTACGAAAGTGATTATTATTACTTATCATCATTTTCAACTAAATGTAGATTTTAAGATACACTTGAAAGAGTTTTAAAGACAACAAACCGGGGCTTCTGAAAATCATCAGCGCGATGGAGTTAGAAAATGTATAGAAAACTCGAAACCGTTTCGTCCCCACTAAAATATTGAACAGTGGAAAGCGCTAAACTACTCCACCAGTAACTGTATCAAGCC
Organism: Idaea dimidiata; assembly: GCA_949358125.1. Classification (NCBI taxonomy): domain Eukaryota; kingdom Metazoa; phylum Arthropoda; class Insecta; order Lepidoptera; family Geometridae; genus Idaea; species Idaea dimidiata. The sequence continues at coordinate 7,397,868 of OX442328.1, forward strand.
GAGCGTAAAATACCTCTTCTATAAAGCCCCGGTTCAGTGGACAGTGAGCCTAATACGACCAGTTATAGTTACCATTGCATTTAGTTGGCACCCGGAGGGAATAATAATGTGTTGTTAACTTACGGACTTGTTAAATTGTATGCATGTCTAACTTACTAGATTTATATTCTTCGGTATTGCCTTTACTTACGGGGAAAATGATTTACACTATGCAACCGATTCTATAATGAATCATTGCAAGCGGCGCGAGTCGCGCGTTTTGGATAAAGGAGCTTTTTACATAATATTTTAAACGACTTCAAAAAAAGGACGAGGTTCTCAATTCGTCGCGTATATTTTTTTTTAGGTTTGTTCACCGATTACTCAAAGATGGCTTGACCGATTGTGATGTTTTTTTTTAATGGAAAGGTGGCTCCGAGATGTTCCCATAAAAATTTGTTAGGGATCTGATGAGTATCTTCGGAATGATGGGCAGGATAGCATCCCAGAATGGAATAAATTACTTATTTTTGGATTTCTACCAAAAAGATTCAGCCATAAAACCTGAAACCACCTTCTCATCAGCAAACTCCTTAATAACTAAAATTACGGTTACAATTTTGTTGATTTTGAGTGGCTGTCGAAAGTAGGTAGAAATACTAAAAAAGGTAAAATACAGAGTTAGGTATATGTATGCACAACAGATAGGTAAGTAGGTGGCACTGTATGTTGAGATTTTTGTCCTTTTTTTAAGTCTGTTTTTAAATTTTTATATCCTACATTGGTAGGTTATAAATAAATGAGTAGATCTATACGAATATTAGATATGTTTGTTACGCCTTCACGAGAAAATTCCCGCGGATTTGAAACTTACGAGGCTGAATCCATGGATAATTTATATAGATGAATGGATATTCCATTTCAAACTTAAGTTTTGACACAAAATGGCATTTAGCCCAAATTTGCACTAACAAAACTGTGTGGAAAATCGACTTGGCGTATAGTAAGACTTTTGCCAATAAGCTAAATTGGTAAATATCTATCGAGCTTTTTCTATAAATCTAAGAAGGTACCTAAACAAACTAAACATTTCCAACAAGCTTATCAGAAGATTAATCAATTTCACAGAAACCTATTAAAGAGACAAGAAAACTTAGAAAAAATCTGGACAACTAAACAATAGGGCCTGCGTAATCTTGATTAGAACAGAACACAAGTGGTTACCAAACTATAAAAAGAACAATAGATAGGTACGCTCGCAGGCCCTTCATTCTTGAACAACAAATCTTCCCTTCCAGCTGTAGTTTGCTCACTCGGAAGAAATGAAAAGCCCTTGTCTGGCCTACTCTTTTGTCAAGAACGCGTTTGTTCGTTGGCCATTCCACTAATTGCGACCACCTTGCATTGTCTCCGGGAAGTGAAATTGAATTTGTGAATTCGTCTCATTAACTGATTTAAATTTTTTGAATAAACATTCATTTCTAACGGAATTTAGAGAGTGCCCTCATTTCTCTAAATAGCAGCATATTTCAAAACATTGAGCGATTGATTCCGCTGAAATTGTATTTGTTTGTATAATAAATAAATGTTAAATTATCTCTTGGCTAACTAATAGCTCGATCGTCTTTTGTATTTATTTAGATTAACTTATTCATCGTACGTGTATGTATTCATTTTTCTGGGCAAGCGTACTACACCTAACAATGTCCCGGGCACTACAGCGCCATATATAGCACGGATCAAAAGTTGCTTGCGACGTAGTAGAATCACCTAAAGTTAGATGAGAAAGCCAATTATGCAATTTTTAAATTATAAAGGGAAGGCTAACGAAAATGTAATATTTTTATTTGGGCACACTTTCTCGTGAAGGAAACGGCTAACGACTCAATACATTAAGAAAATCTATAAGAAGCAGAAGTACGTCATAGATCAGCTTAAGTATACCTTGCAATTAATTCCCAAGTAAATGAAAACTAAGTGGGCCTACAATTTGTCATTGTAATAGGAACAGATTTTCAGGCATTGTAGAACAAAATCCTAATTCCTTTTATTGTAAAGCAATCGTGATCCTAAAACAATTAATTTGAAAGCCTTATCTCGGCAAATTAGTTAATTGAAACATTTTGAAGATTAATTTCCAATGGAAAGGATTTATCCTTTCTAAAATTTGAAAGCGCCTCTTTCAGGGTTCCTTTAGCAGACTATTATGTCTCATGAATAAGTAGTTTTAACATTATTTGGTCCATAAACATGAAAATATGTTTGGTACCTAATAGGTATATATCAGTACCTACTAATAATGTGTTAACGTATGTATTTGCATATGTAGTAGATAATAAGGGTTACGTATTCTTTTGTAAGTTTAATTACATTAGTAATTAACATATAAGGTTTGCTAAACTTTGTAAATATCGCCTATTCTATGTTAGTGCCAAAGTAATTCGCGATACTACGGCGATGCGCCTTCTATCAGTACGTATATACAGCGTAATATATAGCCCAAAACATTATAATTGTACCATTCATATTAAAATAAACATGAGGGCTTATAAAATAAACAATTACATATCTTAATAAAACACTTTATTTTTTACCAGGTTTAATTGATCTTAAAACGAACCGAGCTCTCGCCAACTTTACAGTTGGCTTTATATCACCTAAATATCTTATATATCTTATCTTACTAATTATACGAGTATTATAAACGCAAAAGTTTGCAAGGATGTATGTGACTTTGTTACTCGTTCACGCAAAAACTACTGAACCGCTGAACTACTAAATATAGAAAGCTAGCTGGAGATCTTGAATAAACTTTTTATCCTGATATTCCTACAGGAACGGAACTTACGTGGGTGAAACCGCGGGGCACAACTAGTTAGATTATATTAATAAAGAGTCAACGTCAAATTACTTAGTTTCCTTTTACGGAACTAAGCGTGAGCTTATAATACCGCATACACCGCGTCATAAATTTCTAGTCTTTAGTTTATTTCAATTTGAAATAAAAGGAGCGAAGACGACTATGTAATGTAACACGTATCTGATAAAAACAATTTTCAAAACACTTTTTATAACTGTAACCAATAATATACATTCAAAGTTGTCTTCGTAACCTTTTCGAATCTGTAAAAAATAACAACCACCCTCCACAGTCTGAGAAATATTACTCCCTACACCCACAACCGAACAATTTGGGACATTAAACGAATCATAAATAAAAACTCGAACACAATCCTGGACAGAAACCCGCGATTCCCTTGTGAAATCTGGAAAAATATGGACGACGGAATATGCTACAAAACATACGACCTTTGAACGTCTACTGTCGTGTAGGTAAATATGAATCGAATCTACTCGTCTCGAATGTTTACAAACTTCTACTGCAGGGAGTAACATCATTTCGAATTGTAGAAATAGTTACACTCGTATATATGTATATGCAGGCAGTTAGTTGCCAGTGTTTAGTTAAAGGCATTAATATTAAAAATATTAGTAAATAGCTTCGTCCCGCAGTTTCACCTGCGTAGTTCTCGATCCAGTGGAAATATTGGGATCATAAGTAAGTTATGTTACTCCTCGAAAATGTAGTTTGCTATTGGTGGTTTTTTGTATACAGTCTAGTCTAGTAGCTTCGGAGCCTATTCATTAGAAACAAACAAATAAATCTTCCTTCTAAATAATATTATAGGTATAGATAAAAAAACCGGCATTAAAATGTCACATTGCAAGGCAAGAAATTTTATCTATTTCTAAATTCCGATCTGTTTTGTCGTAAGGTATTTAGGACCTAAACCTAGTTAGAAGTGCCGAATTATAGGCATACAAGATGTAACAGGTAAGCTCTTTTAATCCGAAAGGGGGTTGTTCTAGACGTTTAGGCGAACAACTTTTGTTCTACGACTTTTGAAAATTCGAAGTACTTTTCGAAAAATTTAGGTGTAAAGTTTACTTGAAAATCAGCTGTTTCTTAGAGTTCGCGGTCATTGACCTTATGTTGTTCTTTCATTTAGTTTGGTCTACTACAATCAAACCTTCAATTACCTTTATTTTCAAAAACAGCTGTTTTTCCAGTGAAACATAATCTCAAAATTTTCAAAAAAAAAGTTCGAATTTTCAAAAGTCGTAGAACAAAAGGTGTTCGCCTAGACGTCTAGAACAACCCCCTTTCGGATTAAAAGGGCTTACCTGTTACATCTTGTATATACGATTAGTTATGTCTGTGTTTATTTTATGTCTGTTCCATCGCATGAACTTTTATTAAACAAAATGCGGCTACGGTAGCTAGAACATGTGTTTAATCTAGTTCATACAATTAAGTGAATATTGATTTACCCATCAAACATTGTGACAGCCAAATAATAAACTTCGGTTATGAAAATGGAATCCGACAGGTGTCTCGTGCACGACATTCGCTGAGGACTGAAATCTCCTCATCAAATGTACCTTGTTTCCCTGAATATTAAAAATCATGTGCCTCCTGTATTATTTTGTAAAAATACGGTAGGAAGTAAGAATGCATAATTCATATGAGGAATAGAGCAGATATAGCTTCGGGTTCAAATGATACCAACCGCTGATTACGTAACTCTGTTGCTAACAAATCTCGATTGAAACAATTGCAATTGTTACATTGACGTTTTTTTTCACTCCATTCGGTAGCAAACCAATTGCTGTTACAATTAAAACTAGCGACTGTAACTGTCAAATTGTTTATCCATAATCGTAAAACTGACAATTTCAATTGTTGCAATCGAGATTTGCTAGCAACAGAATTACTAATCAGTCAGCTGGTTCTTGATCATCATCATCATCCCAGCAAAGTTCACTTTTCTGCTTCAGAAGCACCTTTTCGCACGATTTCTATTTTGTACACCCTTTACGTAAGACTTAAAGACAATAGTTGTTGGTTTTTCCCAATCCCCACGTAACTAGCCGGTTTATCTACTATATCTCGGGTATAAAGACTGCCGCAGACATGGGACCTTCTCACGATAAATGAACCTATTACATATTTTTAACAACAAGAACTGGAATACGTAAACCAGTAAAAACGTTGGAAATTCTGATAATAAGGGTATCCTACAATACAAAAATCAGTCTAAATCTGGGGGCAGGCAATCGCATACGGACACACCACGCCACAAAACCCAGCCACCGAAGCATTGATTGCAGTCTTTAATCTTAATTAATTAATTATGATTGACCATTGACGATCGCGACAAGCTATCTTTATAGGCAACTTTCAGCATCAAATAGCGGCGTTCAAGTCCGTATGCGCCAACTTAATGTGCTTAAATGCACTATTAAATTTTAATATTTAAACTAGTGAATACTGCTCTACTGTACTGAAGGAATACAAACTTGAAATTCCTATTGCAATACCAATATTGAATTGTTTAAACTTCGCTGATTTCTCTCAATCTCTATCTACTTCGTAGTGGTAGGTAGGTGTTGGATTTACTTTCATCGACACAGCAATGTGCTTTTTTATAAAACAAATACATGTATGAATTAAAATCAAGATTAATAACAAATAAGTAAACAGTACATAGTTGCTACGTAAATATTATGTAACTCGAGTGTCTACTGCTTTTACGATACCCGGTTTTATGCAGAAGGACTCTTCTGACCCCGAATTTATTATACTAGCTGCATCCCGCGGTAGCCTATTTATCTTTCGATAATAAGCTTTTTAAGAATTTTTGAAATCTGTCCAATAGTTTTGAAGCCTTTTCATTACAAGCAATCAAATAAATCTTATGAAAATTATTAAATATTCTTAAGTATATTTTTATCTAAAATTCTGATTAGGTACCTATCGATGCAAATACCCAACACTTCAGTCTTCATTACTTAATTGACTTTTCACTAAGTAGAGAGCAATTTACCGATTTCTATCTGCTTCAACGAACACTTTGTAAAGAAATGAGCTATTACAAACGATTCGATTATTCTCTGGTACGTACCTCTACTTAAATACCTGGAAGGTATTCTCTGGGGCTCGAACAATGTCTCATTTTTGATTGATTAGAGCAGATAAATGTCTATATTAACGAAAATTATGTAGAAATGGGAAAGTGTAATAGAAAATAAAGTACCCAGAAATACTCTTTTCACGTACCAAATTAGTCAAAAGCCATGTTTTATCCAAAACTTCAAAAACTAAAAGTCTACGTACCATCTTTGAGTTGCACCTATAAAAAATTATTAAAAGGAGGAAGAAATAAGTAGTAGGAACCTATCTGATTCTGAAGCAACAGGCGGACAAGTAATCGCAACCAATTGTGATCAGTTCAATTTTGATACAAAAAAAATACGATTTTATAAGTTTTGGACTGGATTCGTGCACCACTGAACTATCAATTTAATTATAGTGACACACTCACTAGCTGCATCTCGCAGATGTACATAATATAATGTTTATGTAAGTATGTATTAAATACTTGTATGTATGTTTTCAACTACTCCACAAACTCCAGTAAGAAATAATTTACAGCTGAAACTTCTACCTACATGGAAATCGCAAACGAGGCGAAGAGATGAAGTGAACGTACAAGAGTATTTTCATAAGTTTGAGGAGGGCAGTGTATTGAATGCGAACTTCGACTCTCGAGGCCATTCAAACACTTTACAAGGACTTCAGACTAATATTTGTGTGCCTCCACCCCACATAACTTTTAAGGATGAACCTTCAAAGTTCCCGACATATTTTGATAAATAAAATGTAAAGCTCCATCTAACTTTGACTAGTTTTTCTCATTTATTTAGATTTTAGGTATGAACGTCAGAGGCACGATTTTACTTTTGATCTTAAAACGTTATTAATTCGCAACCTCGAGCTCATCCGCTTAGCGGGCAATGTTTTAGCCGTACATTCATCAGTCAGAACCAACAATTTTAAAATATCAAGTCATATCAAAAGCTGATGGTAAACGTCAATATTTGAAAGCATTAGTAACAGTTTTAAACAAAACTAAATGCATGGAGTATAGTGGAGTGGATTTACCGGAAGCGTCGGCGTCGACAACGACAGTCGCTTCGGTATCGCAACATGCTTCCATTCATCCCTCACTTACGTCCTTTCTACATTCGAACAGGTTTTACGCGGAAACTCTACACTCGACTTCAGCCTCCTACCGAAACCACCATCTCTGTCCCTCTGACGTCTCCGTCCCATGCGAAAATGAAACGAGAGAACAAAATCAATACTGTCTGGAACACGCCCACACCGGTTCGGTTCAACTCGGTAACTGCGCTTCCACGCTAGAAATTCAATAAAATAAAACTGGGTAAAAACCATTAAAATTGCGTGCCGATATTAGAAGATGCTTTTATTGTTCCCGTAGTCGTTATCTCGTAAAAAGCCGGCTACGTTGAAATAGCATCTTCGGAGACAACGAACACATGTTTTGCACGTGGTTGGTACACGTTACAATGTTTACCTGCGACCGCCTGACGGTCAGGTGATATTCGATGCTGTTTCGTTCTCTATTATCTACATTGAGAGGCCACCCCACCGACTTACTCACCCCCTACGAACATCAGAAGCGAATTCCACTACTTACCTCTCTGAATATTTATTTTTAGACTTTCTCGTAAAAGTTAAGCAAACTGTTTATCGTATCACAAAGTAAACAAGTCTTAAAATGTAATCATGTCTCCGTCATGATACCCATATTCAGAATGCGTCGGAAGGCGAGCCCGCGGCTACGGTTTGCATTTTTATCAAGCATCGACGACAGGCAGCAACATTTTATTTTTGCTGCCATAAATATGAAACTAGTAACACGCTGGAACACAACATATTCATGCAAACTTATCTGAAACTATGCATAAATAAGTAAGCGGTAACAAAAAAACTGCTACGACGTATTCTGGGAAAATAAAATTTACTACGACGACGTTCTTTGTGATCGAAAGATGTTGGTACCGTGACCTACGTATTTTGCGACTATTTATTTTATATGTAAATATTGACTGTTTTATCCACTCGTTTGCGCTATATATGTCACCGGTAGATAACAAGATCCGCAAGTTTACAAATTTCCTAGAAAATTTACAAACTTTTAAATTATATCATTTTAGGCCCAAATTTTCCCAAATGTATCAATTTGCGATTTATAAACTAACGTATATCCATTCTAAAGATTCTAAACGGTTTAACCAATCACAGAAGAGTTTTTAATTTTACGCGTCTTTAAAATTCGGCAAATAACACACTGCTCTCTGATTGACCAATCTGATCGCACATAGCGTTTGGTTATTGCTTACTTCTTATTTTACGCGTGAGTTCGGTAAGTTTATCAATTTGCAAAAAAAATGTGGGCATAGAATAATACAATTTATCTCTAGTTTAGACTCTTACCGTTTACATGACATTTATATACAAATATAACATATTTACGTTTGTATAGTTACTTTTTCTCTTCTCAATTTCTCATTTAAGTAAGTAGACCAATCTCTTCTCAAAATATAATATGGTATTTTAGATGAATAGTATACTTAAAATAAATGAATCGAAGTTAATAAATCAAAACAAACGTTTCAAAACTATATCTAGAAAGATTTCAAATAAAAATTTCCAACTTGTAGAAATGAAACTTTTAAGTTTAAAATGGTATATGGGTAATATAATATCTCGGAAAACTAATGGGCGTACGAGTCTCGTGATTTATGTCTCATTCCTGGATTTGTCAAACGCAGGTGGACCTTAACTTTGGGGATGAAATTTAATTTTGTTGTGCAAAACTTTTTAATAAAATAATTTAATTTTTCCCTTTTTTCGGTCAGATTTCAGTTGCTGAGAAAATAAAGGTAAGTAAAACTGTGGGCCTAAAATTAGTAGACGAATTTGAACCATATCGACATATACATTAAAATAGAATCTCATTTTAATTTTAATATATTCCATTTCGCGAAATCATATTATTATTTCAGCCAAATATACAAAGTCACAGTCATGACAAAGCGCCTTAAAGATTAATAATGGCTTCTTTACGATATCCGAATACAGAAAGTACAGAGACCCACTGCATTATCAGTTAAATTTATCTACTTACTTATTATAGAGCTTTTACTCGTACGTTCATACTCAGCAGTCACATTTTCACGAAGTGAGCGAATGTGAAATGAATTCGAGATGAGATGTCCCCCGTTTTTGATACGTACATTCTTGAACAATAAGAACATTCCTATTTATTAAAAGTACTTTATTAAGTAAAGGAAATGTTTCCATAACAAATGCCTCTAATTCCATTTATTAAAGGAACGAGATCGGAGTGCAGATGGCTATTAATTTCTTATTAAATTTCGTTTCGAATAATTTAAACGGCCTGACGCTATGTTAAAGGTAGGTATATTGACTTCTTGCGTGGAATTATGCAGAATTGTAACTTAGGATAGCTCCTACACACTTTTAAGTTCCTGCATGCCCACACGGCGACTTTCAACCTTTTGTCTACGCTATTACATATTCTATTATGTACCTATACCTACCCATTCTCGTACCTATCTAACTCACTAAAATAAAATACAAAGGATGATGGATGAGAGTTTAGAACTAAACATAAAGAAACATTAGCATGTCTTAGTCTAAGTGTACTCTGAAGCAAAATTATGAAGAGCTACGAAAAGCAATTCCAGAGATTCAATGTAAGTTATTTCATACAAAATGCTCGAAAGATCGCAACCCACATTACATGGGCTCCAATACATAGTTGCCTGCAGATCAGGCTGCCTCATTAATTCTTTGAGTACCGTGCATAACTTCCAACGTTTTCTCAAAGATTTATCTTATAGATATAGTTTCTGTTTCTGACTAAAATAATTATTTAGTTCAAGCTTAATAGGTATCATATATCACATAAATTTATACAAAATATGGAAATAGGTTTTTAAGGCACAGAAAACTAACTCTGTCAGTTTTCTGCAAAGGCATTTAAAATAATTTGTTCAGTTTTGTGATCCTTTATTTGCCACATTTGGATTTTACTAGCAATAGAGTAATATTAAACGGCTCACCCGTCACCCTTGTAGTTTGCCGCAATCTATGTTCGTGGAATAATTTGCAGTCAGATTTGAATAGCTGCACTTTTTATAGTTTTTAACTCTACCTGCGTTTTAGTTTTTCCGGACACGTAGGTACTGAATCTGAATTGTTTTATCTACAAGGGAAGAATTTATTTCTAAAGCTTTGAATATACATAACTGAATCGCTTTGATAGTTTCAAAGTTTCTTCGAACAAACTTTACCTATATTTTACTCATATAAATATTTAATTAGTTGCATCAGGCAAGTAGTTTAGTAAACAAAAGCACAAAATATTAAATTTTATAATTAAAGCGATTGTTTGTATTTAAATTCAATTTAACAATTTCATTTTCTAATTAAGATACAAGAAAAACAGAATATTTAGAGCCAAAAACCAGTGATTGGATTTTTAGATCATTATCGACGCCTTCTTGCAGTACTTTTACCTTGGACGACGCCAGATAGCAGAATGCAAGAATATTTGATATAAATAGTATCCAATCGTTAAACATATTTTATACTAGGTGTGCCCTGCGGTTTCACCCGCGTAGTTCCCGTTCCCGCGGGAATATAGAGTTAAAAAGCCTGTATGTTATAGCCTTCTTTAGTCCTCTTTATTCGTACTGCGAGGAAATGAAATCAGTTGCCTAAATATATCTTCCCGGATGACTACAACTTGGAGGTCTTCAAGTCACGAGTAAACAGGTATCTCCTAGGTAAGCGTGCAACATCTTGGACCACATAGTCGCTTTCCATCAGGTGAGATATTGGTAAAAACGCTTACCTATCAATTATAAAAAAAGACTAGTTGCGCCCCGCGGTTTCACCCGCTTTTAAGTCCCGTGCCCGCGGGAATATCGGGATAAAAAGTAGCCTATGTGTTATTCCAGGTCTTTAGCAACATATATTTGAAGTTTCATTGCAATCGGTTAAGTAGTTTTTGCGTGATTTAGTAACAAAGTCACAGACAGACATACATACATACAAACTTTCGCGTTAAAATTTAGTAAGAAGTGAGATTTTAGAATTGTTGAACACTTCATTTATAAATGTAAATGCAAAAAAGGATTTTTCGATTACTTACCATTGAATTAAACACAGGTCGATATAGGAAATTCCAACGAAAACTTCGCCTTAACCGGAACTCATTTTATGATGGGATTTTTATTTACCTACATAGCAAAACTTGCGCATAATTAAAATTTGCATTGGGGTACGGCAGTCATTAATTATTTAGCGTAGTTTGAACATCTATAACGTAGGCGAGCCGGCACGAGACGTGCAATAAATGGGCTACGCCTTATATTCGGAGGACAGAGGAGGCGCGTGCCCTGAATAACTAACCGAGACACCGTGAGGCGAACGAGATCGCTTCTACATAAAGATTTATTCCCATCTGTAACTGAGAAGACTACGCGACAATTTTTCCCAATTATGAGCTGTAAGCGCCCCATTTATTAACATCTCGTCAAAGAAATCACGATCCTAACGTTTTTCCGGCAGGTTTCCATGTTCCATAGTTTGTTACGCTCCATTTCCGAAGTTTTAATTACAGCCGAAGCCAATTTCTTTCGAAAACGATTACGAAGAATGAAGTTTGTTCGGTAAATCTATGAAATATTGTGTTGCTTTGGGGAAGTTTGTGATGGTTTTGTAAGGGAACACTGACCGCGACAATCTATCTTTCTAGTTTATTTTTTTTAGTGCGTAACTGAAAAACAAGGAATATAGCGCCGCATTGGAGGAAGGTATATAGGTATGTCTATTTGTGGTCTTGTTTTAAAACTGCTACAATTTTAATACCGGCACACTGAAACGTTTTTAAGTGCAGCATTAACGTGTACTAGTCCGTAATTGCGCCCATCTGCCGTTGTTACAAATACTTACTTTTTAATATTGCATTCAAACTGAAACCGCATTTATACGCTGTTTGTGCTAGTCGTTTTCCATGGCGTTGCTCGATACGGAGAGTTTTTTTCAGTTTTTGGAGGTGAAACAGAATTGCATAGTTGGAAAAATTGTGTATGTTATTTGCAGTTGTAATATATTTCCTCCCGTGGGTGTCGTAAAAGGCGACTGATCTAGAATACTTCCCGCGCGGTGGCGGGTAAGTAGCTTGATCCGAAGGAGGATATGTGTAAACAGTTTTGCGCTATCCGAAGGTGGTCTGAAATATATCGCTTACTGCGACAGGGCAGCCTATTAAGCTTTTTTTTAGTTATGTATAAATGTGTAGTGTAAATAAACTATCTATGTATCCATCTAACTATTTCATAGAAAATCGGTCGAAAATGAATTACTTACTCGTAATCTTACTAAAATTAAACGCGAAAGTTTTAATGAAGTATATATTACTAGCTGCGCCCCGCGGTTTCACCCGCGTAAGTCCAGTTCCCGCGGGAATAACGGGATAAAAAGTAGCCTATGTGTTAATCCAGGTCCCCAGCTACCTATATTCCAAGTTTCATCGCAATCGGTTCAGTAGTTTTTGGGTGAAAGAGTAACAACCTCACATACATACATACATACAAACTTTCGCGTTTATAATATTAAGTAAGAAGTAAGATTAGTAAGATGTCTTTAAGTGACTTTCTTACTCTTTCACGCAGTAGGACCAACGCAACTACTGAACCTTGGATAAAATAAAACTGGGAATATAGGTAGCTGGATACCGGGGAATAACACATAGGCTACTTTTCATTCCGATATTCCCACGGGAACGGGACTTACGCGGTTGAAACCGCGGGGCAATGCTTTCTATGTATAATATGTATGTATTTACAAAAAAAAAAAGTATAATATGTAGTTTATCCGTTCTCTAGTACCCATAGTACAAGCCTAGTGCTTAGTTTGGGGCTAGATTGCGCTGTGTGTAATGTAGTGAAATATTTATTTATTATTTATTTATTATTATTAAATTCATAGAATGTTCTAAGTAGCAAAATACAAAAACAAAATAAGTCACTCTGGAAGAGAAACAAATCTTAGCAACATCTGTGTGATAGAAGTGCTATGTTGTGCGAGACACGGTCGAAACTTTCAAAGTTTCTCCGTCCGACCACCGTACACTAACTTTCTTGCAAACTCCGAGGTGCAAGAAATGCCTCGAATTTTCTATACAGTTAAAATGCTTTATTGGCGTAATATGCGCCATTTTATGGTAGGTGATAATGGTGGTTGAGTCCAAGCATTCAAATAAGGAATTTGAAATTTCCCCGTTTATGTACCGTACCTAATCTATCAACATAAAGTACTACATTGATTATACCTGTTACTAAGTATAAAATTATTTTTTAACTATCCTACTAATATCATAAAGCTGAAAGTTTGTGAGTAAGTATGTTTGTTCCTCAATTACGTAAAAACCGTCGAACGGATTGCGAGGAATATCGATAATTGAAGACCTGAAATAACACATAGGCTACTTTTTATCCCAATATCCCGTGAAACCGCGGAGCCCAGCTAGTTGTCTAATAAAACAAGTAATTATATGAACATCGTAGCGTTGAAAAAGCTCCAGAATTTACGACAATATTTCCCATCGTAATTTGTGTAGGTACCGCAATAAAATAGAGCTATAAATAGGAAATCCTATACGGTTAGATAATAAAAATTAATAACAAAGCAGCTCAACTCTGCATTCATTTCAAACTCACAATGTAAAAATGGTAGGTCGGAGTCTCTGTAGCCTTAATATCCGCTGTTTCAGACTCGTAACCGGCTAACAATATTGCATTGCGTACGCCACGCGCTAGTTCCGTACTTATCGCGAAAGTTTCAGCCGGCGGCTCGTGAGGGAGAAATGGGGCGCGGCGGGTGCCGGCGCCCGCTGCACTATATCGATCGCGTCTGCTGCACGAGCGATGCAACGCCCGCGCTGTCTTCCGCAGATCACTCCTTATCGTCTGTCGGAACGATGCAAGCCCGAGCAACAGTAAAAAGGCTTTGCGATTCGTTTGACGTAGGAACTGTACAGTGTACACGCATGCCGCCGTGCCTCCTCCTGTGCCGCTGTGCCTCCTTCGACATCGCTTCCTGCAGACGTAAGTATCGGAGCGTGCGCTCACGCTCCACGGCGCTAAGCTTGTTTATTGAATACCGTTCACTGTTATGTCTCAGCTCAGCGTCTCCGTACAGATTGTACTCGCACCAGATTTATTGGGACATAAAAATAATGTACATTCTGCAATACGAAGACGATAAATCTAGATATTGCTCTTTTATGTTGGCGTTATACGATTTTACCTATAGCTTTAATAATACTGTAATCATTACCTACCATTGGTGGATAGGTAATGAAATTGTCGCGCGTCTCAGACAAAAAAAGAAGTGAAATCGCGACTTGCGATACAAGAAACTTAGTTTGAAACTGTCGTCACAGCGTTCCTTGACATTACAGGCACTAAATTCATTACAGTTGGGGGTGGTTTATAGTGATATTTAAGTTACGGGTAACAACGCGAGGCCGTGGTTAACTATGAAATTTATAACGAAGCGAAGGACCGAGTCGAAAGTTGCGACCGCTGAAAATATTGTAAGCTGTACTCGTTTCGGGCAAATTAAATGAAAAACGAAGTTTTACCGCGTGGCCGACAAAGTTGGGCACTCAAGTTTCGAGCTCGGTGGAGAGGCTCGCATACAGACTACCTACTACTTAGTCCCTTCTGCAACCATTAAATACAATGTGCATTGTACGGTACGGTATACACGTATATATGTAGGTATATAATGCGTCACAGTAGGTATTAACGATGTAGCATTACCTACCTTTAATTACCTTGAGTAATTTCGTGAGTGAAAATCTTAAAAATAGAAATAGTATTAATTTCAACTAAACCCTTAGATAGGGTAAAGGTCCGTCTAAGAAATGAGAATAATTTCTATAATTTTCCCGGAAAGTTGTTCGTAGACACAACCCTTAATTAAAAATATATTCGGGTAGGTAGACTGCTTCCGCTATTTTGATAGTGATTCCTTATTTCACATGAAATAGTTATTCACGCTATACAATTTAAGAAATACTTAATTTTCTACTAGCTAGGTAATAATATTTTTATCATACTACGACATAAAGGTAGCTACTGTTAGTAATTGCGGTTCATGACCTGAGACTTTTTCAGTAAAGTGAATACAGAAATTTATACATTGTAAAAAATGTCCTTACCTATTCTTACTTTTTAACCGACTTCAAAAAAGGAGTTCTCTATTCGTCGCGTATTTATATAGTTACAGGGTTACGGGAAAAGTCGAAATAGATCTTTTGAGGGGTTGTAGTTTCCACCATTTGTGACTAGTTTCACTATTTATTTATTTATTTACACACAACAAAAATTGAACATAACACACCCTAATTGAGAGTCGAAACTTCGTATAATTAAAAGCCAACCAACCAGTCAACCTTGAAAAAGCCAACTGTAAAGTTGGCGATAGCTCGGTTCAAATAATGAATAAAAACGCGATAAAACCGGATAAATAAAGTGTTTTATTCTTCGTATAATTTTCAATTATTAAGGTGTTTTAGACTGTAGCCACCCATATATCAAAAGATCTGTGCTTGGGTGAACCACCGTAAAACGACATAATTTTTTACTATGAAACCCCTATCCCAAAACTAACCGTTTTTGAGATATTTGACTAGGTCTAGGTCGACTTTTCCCGTAAACCTGTATAAATATATATATATTTTCACTTATCTATCACATTCTATATCACTGTAATCTGATTCAATAATAGATTTCAATAGGTAGACGTTTTCTCACATATTCCGAGCGAAAGAAAAATATTTTTGATATACCTATGTTGATATACTTTTAAATAGTACTTTGATTAATATCGTTACATCCCATCGATTGCTCAAATTTAGTAGGTTATATTATATGTCCATTAAGTATCACGGGGCTATGGAGCCTCGGACTTTTGGAAGACGTGCGTGGAGCCGAAGCCAACACGTAGGCGCCCTTTTTAATAACAATTTTACTCGCAAACAATGAAGTGAACACTAAACCGACGATTATCCCTGTTTGCACTATAAACTATTGAGAAATCTACGGGTGAAAACAAAATGGGCTATAGTGATGTGATGGTAGTGGATTGCGGCTATACTGAGGGAACTATGGTGATTATGGCGCCTGCCATAACAATCTTACTAATATTATAAGCGCGAAAGTTTGTATGTAAGTATGTATGTAAGGTTGTTACTCTTTCACGCAAAAACTACTGAACTAATTGCGATGAAACTTGGAATATAGGTAGCTGGGGACCTGGAATAACACATAGGCTACTACTTTTATCCCGATATTCCCGCGGGAACGGAACTTAGCGGGTGAAACCGGGGCGCAGCTAGTGTTCAATAAACACGCAAAAATGGCAGACGGAGACTCGCCAACTCACAAACTGGGCTACTCTAATCAGCTGAGCAAATTACAGCAAGGGAGTACTTGGTACTAATGGTGGAGTAAAATAAAACTTTATAAGAATAAATCGATATAAAGATGATAAGAAATCATCTTTATATCGATTATGCTATTGCCTCTTTGGCATACCTAATCCCCATTTTTCAGGGAACAATTAAAGTTAAGTGTAGATAGTACCTACTTCCTTAATACCTATACAAATAAATAAAAGTTACACCTCTCGTTCTCTTGTTGGAAACCTTAGTTACAAAACTCCACAATTTCAAACTCCATTAATCCAACTTTTACAATTAAAATAAACTTCTATGGGTATATTCGGTGGTGAACGACTGTACGTACTTACTTACCTATTTCCTAACTTAATAAAGTACATAAAATCTTTCCCGCTGGTAGATAGGTGCATAGGTATGCACCTATCTACCAGCGGGAAAGATTTTTATATTTTGCTGTGGTATAAGAAAACAATATTATGTTAGTATCTAAATTGTACACAGCGGCTTCTGTGTGCTATAAACCGGAAGTTGGAATCTCGTGATCAAAACATCAAAAAATCTGTTCATTAGTTTTGGAGCCTATATACTCATTCACAAACAAATAAATCTGTCAACTTTAGAATATTAGTAAAGACTTATAACTCGGTCCCTAGAAAGGTTGGTGCAATAGAGCCAGCTAGTTTTAAAAATATTGCCAAATCTCTTTCCATTAGATATGAAGACGTACTTCTGTGCCAACTTCAAATATTTTTGCGACTTATTCCACAAGCCTGTTCTTAGGCAAGAAGGAGTTAGTATAAGTGACTTGCCTTTTAAATCAGAATACAATTCAACCAACATTTTACTCCTATAGTGCCAAGTGAGTACTTGAGTAGTTCAAAAAGTTGTCCAGTAGTTATTCTGTGGTTAGTCAAAGCATTCTAAATAAAATACATTCTCCGCATCTGAACGATGTTCCCGGTTGCATACCTTTCTAGAGCCCGGGGTGGTAAGTCTTATTGACGATAATCTGCTTGAAAATAGATTATGCAATGTTTTTACGGCCAGTCGCCACTCTGACATCATCCCTCGTTGAGACCAAGCAGTTTACCCGCCACCACGCGGGAAGTATCCAGGTTTAGTTGTCACCTCCACATGCTTTTCACTCCTTTTACAACACCCACGGGCAGGGATTATGCCAGTACCTACCAACCCCTGAAATAAACACTGGACTAAGCGAAATCCCTGAACGTAACTTACGCTAATTTATCACTAGATGGCGCCAACGGTTAAAATACATCGCGGTATACATGCGTTTTGATTTGGAAAATCACGTTTGTTGTATGGGAGCCCCATTAAAATATTTGTTTCATTTTGTTTTTAGTATTATGTTATTATAGCGGAAACAAAAATAAATCATCTGTTAAAAATTTGAACTGTCTAGCCATCACGGTTCATAAGATACAGCCTGGTGGCTTACGAACAGTCAGACGGACAGCGAAGTCTCAATAATAGGGTGTCGTTTTTACCCTTTGGGTACGGAATCCTAAAAAACATTCTTTCTATTTGAAAAATACTTCCACAGTTGATAATATTAGGGGTTAAAGTATGAAATTGCCGATTTGTACTAAAAATCTTAATTGTTTATTTTTTAAATTTTTAACAAATTTATTTAATCAAAATAGTTGCCATTATTATCTATACATTGCTGCCATCTAATGGGAAGGTTATTAATGCCTTTGCGATAGAACTCCGACGATCTAGACTGCACAAACTGTGTGAAAGCATTTTGTACTGCCTCCTGGGAAGAAAACTTCTTGTCACGTAGATAATTGTCCAAATCACGAAAAAAATGGTAGTCCGTTGGAGCAAGGTCTGGTGAATACGGAGGATGACGAATGGTTTCTAAGTGCAGTTCCTGAAGGGTCAAAATGGTTTCTCGTGCTGTGTGAGGTCTCGCGTTATCGTGGAGCAATAATGGTGAAGATCGATTCATGAGTCGGGGCTGTTTTACTGCTAGTTTTGTCAACATGGTTCGGAGTTCGGCACAATAGACATCTGCCGTAATTGCTTGACTAGATCGAAGAAAACTATAGTGAATAACACCATGCTGAGACCACCAAACAGTTACCATTACCTTTTTATTGGTAAGTTTTGCTTTAGGACACTGTTGTGGCATTTGACCTGGGGTCAGCCATTGCGTTTTTCTTATCCGGTTATCATAAAGAATCCACTTTTCATCACATGTTACAATTCGATCCAATATTCCTTCATTTCTGTACCGGTTCAACAAGGCAACACAAGTTTCAACACGGGTTTCTTTCTGCAGATCAGTCAAATCATGAGGCACCCATTTTTCGTATTTTTTTATTTTATTGATTTGACGCAAGTGAGTCAATAAAGTGGGTAAGGTAACGTTAAACCATGCCGCTAATTCCTGGGTAGTTTGACTAGGATCGGCTTTCACTATCTCTCTTAATTCATCGTTATTCACCTGTGTGGGCGGTCTTCCTCGTGGCTCGTTCTTTAAGTCGAAATTTCCATCACGAAAGCGTTTAAACCAAAATCGCACGGTGCGTTCATTAGTAGACCCCTCTCCAAACGCAGCATTGATATCGCGGGCTGTTTCTGCCGCGTTAGTTCCGCGTCGGAACTCGTATTCAAAAAACACTCGAATTTTCGCAGTATCCATCTTTCTTGTCTAAATTGAATAACAAAAACAATTGAAAGTCGATATTCAAATGTTTCACATTTTTTTAAAAAAAGAACATCACAGAAACCATTTGAAAAAAGTTTCATTCGAAAACCTCAAACCATGAAGATTCTATGTCAATTCAAAGAACCTATTGCAATAAAACGGCAATTTCATACTTTAACCCCTATTATTTTAAAATGCTCAGCTGTTCTGTCTATGTCCCGTTATGATTAAATCCCTTTGAAGAGCCATCTATACGTAACACGCTTTATTAGCGACGTAATGGCGACGTATACCTAACTTGTACACTTGGTAGCTACATGAGCCGGCTACCCGCGTTTTGAAATTACAATTTCAGGCGCAAATCAATACCTATGTACGTAGTATATCTACTTACAAGCGACGAATAGTGTCAAATGTTTGGATCTACGCCAGGGTCCTTCGAACTCTGCAAGGTTTTGTTAACACTATTGTTTTCATATTATTCTGTGAGAGAGGAATCTATGCAAAACAAGTTTAAAGTTTGTGCTAGAACAAGGATTTAGATAGTACCTAAAGTTGCTTTTGCGATGGTAATTTCTTTACTCGATTTTAAAGTAACATGACTGGAACGCATTTACTATCTCTCCTGTTTTAAATTTATAAATACACATACCTACATAACTTATATATATTCATCTAGTACTCCGTTCATTATTTGTAGTAGGTAAGGTATAGGTACGTTAGTAATATGTGATCTGTGGTATAGGTAAGTACGCATAGTCGACCAAGCCTTTCAATGAGTTTCATTTCAATACAAAGCTACGAGAACAGAAGGAAAATTCACTCCATATTATTTACTTAATACACACGCTTTGATCATGATACTAGAGTGTGTTTGCAAGTTTTTATTTTGACACTCCATACCTACTCTTGACGAACTAAAATCGTAGGCACTATAAGTACCTACCTACTCGGTGATTATGCTCAATCTAAGAACTTAATCCTAAACATTTCCCAAGTTTATGAGATCAGTTGAGATCTAGTTTAACAGAAAACCTCGAGTTCCAGCGAGCAAAGCAAACAGACTAGATCCCACAGGAACACAGATCATTCATTTGGTGAACGCTTTGAAAACTGAAGGAAGATCTGTAATATAGATCTAAGTAAGCAGGTACATATTATTTGAGAACCAATACTTGAAAGAAAGAATTATGTTTGTTCTAATAAGATTATAAAGGTTAGAGGTAAGTTCTTTCATAAAGAAAAATAACAAAAAAAATGTAGCCTAACCCTCTCACTTATAAACGATGATTAACAAAGACTAAGTTATGTGACTTTTGTCTCTGTTTGCCAACTTTGAAACATCATGTCACAGTAAAAGCGATACAAACGATACATAGTTATGCAGGTGTTAAGCTGTTGTTAGCTGTTGTTGTTAAAGAGGTATAGAAACTAACTAAATAACACCTCGTTCATTAAAATCGGTTCAGTAGTTTCGGCGCTATTTTGGAACCGGTGGAACACACATAGACCGCAAAAATCATTTCCCTTCATTTTGGCTTCCTTTTGGCTGTAGTCAGGTAAAAATTTGTCCGTCCGTTTTAAAAGTTTGTCCGTACCGATTCGTCCAACAACACAAGATTTATCTTTTGATTGTGAGATATTAAGGGTCACATGTCGTTGTACTAGTGCTAAGTTTGTTTTTGATCGGCCGATGTCGATACGAAGTGCGCATCTAATTTTATTTATATTTCTTAAAGTGAAATCGTGATTGTGAAACTGTGCCTCAGTTTTCCCGTGTAAGGAGTGCATTGGAGCGCCGCCAGATGGCTCTCGTGAGGAGCACCCTTCCGACTGACGCTAATTGCTCCCAACTCTTCCATAATTATCACAATTATGTGAATTTATTGTCAACGATTAATTTGTACTGTGTCGAAAGTTGTTATAATTAAGAATGTTAACCGACTTTTATGGTGGAATCATTTTGGCACCCCATTACTTTTGATTGCATTTCGTAAGTTTCCAATCTCGAACTTCTTCTTTCATTATAAATAATTTACAAGCAAGATGAAATGCATCATTAAAAATAATTTCGTGATAGGGTTGAACCTGTGCCCCGCGCATGCCTAACTATTACGCCACACGGGACCCACATGACATGGTAAAATTTATAATAATAAAGAATTCTACATCTCTTGTAGTAGTTATTTTCATTTTACACATTAAGTCCCATAAAAATAATAACAGAATAAGTAAAAAATAAGCACACCTAAACGTTATTTTATTTAAATTCGGCCAATACTAGGTATATCATTGACAGCTCGTATTCAAGAAGTTTTAGTTTACTTTGAAAGCAAGCAGTAACTAACACTTACTGCATTTCCTGAATCATTAACTACACCCTGCATAGAATATCTGGCTGAATCCAAAGGTTTTGACGTTGGATGTAAGCCAAAACACAATGTCTGCACGGTCACATGTAAAGCCATATACCTACCTATATACTTACCTAAGTAACTTAATTGGTATAAACCTTAAAATTGCCGTTTCGAAACGGTTATAAATTCTGTTGATAATCACCATCTAGCTGCCAACTAAACAACTAGGCTTTTAATATTGTAATAGACAAATCTTGTAGGTACTTTACTTTTGTGAATTTCCTTGTTTTTATTATACACGCTGAACTAGTTGTGCCTTGTGTACCCGCGTAATAAAATATCCAGTTACAATATTGGGAGAAAAAGATGTAAATTGTGGCCTAATCTGTACAGCCATTTTTTTTGTAGAGGTCACACAAACATCCAAACATTTGTGCGACAGTAGGAGAATGCTAAAAACCTACATACCAAAAGAAAGATTATTAGATCATGTAAATTTTTCTCAGAGAGTATCCGCCATTTTATTGATCGAATGAGATGCTGAGCATAATAATTAATACGGAAGAGAAAAATAGGATTACAAAAGTCTCAAACAGTATCGATATAAAAACACGCAAAGTTCTCAACAAGTGCGGTTAAAACTTTCCGAATATCTCATTATACGAACTCCATTGATTACATAACTTTCGTTGTTTGTTTTTAAACACGTCAGTCAGTACTCGTAAGTATAGGTAGGTCGAATAAGATTTTTCATTTTATCGTAGAGAAGTGAGACTATAATAAATAATTTGCTGTATGAAACTCATCTCTTCCGGTTTTAATCGCGTTGTTTTTATTATTCTCAGCAATAATGCAATGTTTTTGCGTGTAGAAGTAACAAGCATCTAGCAGTTTACTTACCTTGTTACTTACACACAGACTACCACATTTATTTTAGATGTTATATTAAATTTAAAACTATAAATGTTTATTCTTCCATACCTAATAATAGGCTTTTTTCTCGTAGTAGAGTCGTGTCGACTAAATATTCAAAAACATTATTTCGATATTTCTCATAAGTTATTCCGCCCTACCATGATCTGTTGTAAGTTGTCGTTAAGTCGCCGCTATATCGTTCAGCTAAAAAAATAAAATTGAAAACACTTTAAATTTAAAAAATAAAATAAAAACCAACACAAAACAAAAAGTTTTTTGGGTTTTTTGAGCGACAAAAGGACGATAAAGCTATGAGAAACGATCATAGTAGGACGAAATATCTTGGTACCAAGTAGACTTGCTTTCTGAACTGAACGTAGATAAGGAGGTGTTCGCACCGATATTCACTTAGATAGTTTGCACAGCTGGATGAGTAGGTGTATCCGTAAAATCTCAGGAAACTGAGTGTTTTCCTGTGCTTAGATTTGAATTTATTTTTATTATAAACGTAGCAGGAAAACTAATATCATAAACATGTTCCTTTATGATCTCGGTAACACCTCTTGGTTTGCTAAGTTAACCGTACTCGGTCTCTGAGGATCGAATTAGGTAGCTAGTAGCTACATTTGCACTTCCTTTTGCGAAATAATACTCTTAAATAGGGTAATAATCGATTAAGGTAAGTATTTCCATCCATAATAAAAGTCCTTACTGATTGTCTGACTGACTTCTGACATGAAATTTGGAAAGTTTTATGGAAATTATCTCAGGATCGGAATGGGGAACCACTTCAAAAACCAACTGTATCTAGCTAACCATAATAATATCATATTTAGAACTCGTAATTGAGTATATAGACTTGCTTGCTTGTATAAAATTGTATTGTATATAGTATAGGTACAGATAAAGATAGTATGAGTACATATATAAAACTAGCTGCGCCCCGCGGTTTCACCCGCTAAGTCCCGTTCCCGCGGGAATATCGGGATAAAAAGTAGCTTATGTGTTAATCCAGGTCCCCAGCTACCTATATTCAAAGTTTCATCGCAATCGGTTTAGTAGTTTTAGCGTGAAAGAGTAACATCCTCACATACATACATACAAACTTTCGCGTTTATAATATTATAGTAAGATAGTAAGATAATATAAGTTAAGTATATGGAACTACAATCAGCTGTATGTATATAGCAAATATAAAGTGAATATGTAACATTATAACCTACCTAATAATGTTTGTTCAAAAATAGTTCTTCGTCTTGGAAGTTACCTACGAACGCGACGAAGAAAGAACACGTCGCAAAACTTTATCAGACATCAAAAGTGAAACTAAAATGCGCACACAAAATTGTTTTATAAATAGTAACTACAGAGAAAGAGTAGCAACATTCATATCTAAGAAAGTATCAGCCCGAAGTTCGGAAGCAATGAGACATAAGACTGTAAAACTCCAGCGTAGATCTACGCAGCCGGCGACTGATCGCGGGCTGCATTTCCTAACGCATCGTCCCGTTCAATATCTGTGAGGATTGTTTGCAGAGACACCCTCACCCCTCCCCCCCACAACCCACGGCCAATACCACCGTCTCTAATGGAGCACTGGTGTCTAGTTTTAGAAATAGACCACGATAAAATTAAATTCTCAAGAATAAGGAGCTGAGTTGAAATGAAAGTAATCTCGACGAACTTCCGCTGTACTTATGTGTTATTTTATTACAAAAGGTTATTGGTTCAACTTTTCCGGTTTAAACTGCTGTTGATGTTAATAGTCGGTGCAACAATTGTTTTGGACACGAACATATGCTATCAGTAGGTAGGAAAAAACTACAAACCATATCTAACTACATTAGGTTTGTCACTTGTTCCAATATACACGGGTATAATAATATATTAGAGTAAAGTTAGAGCGGTATAAAATATCAATAATGCTCAGCACTAAGATTGCCCATAAGACCCAGAAGACAGAGCGAAATACTCTATACAAGGTGTAACGGGTAAGTCCTTTTAATCCGAAAGGGGGTTGTTCTAGACGTCTAGGCGAACAACTTTTGTTCTACGACTTTTGGAAATTCGAAGTACTTTTCGAAAAATTTAGGTGTAAATTTTACATGATAATCAGCTGTTTCTGAGAGTTCGAGGTCATTCGACCGACCTTATGTTGTCCTTTTATTTAGTTTGATGGTTTACAATCAAAACTTCAATTATTTTTATTTTCTAAATCAGCTGTTTTTTCAGTGAAACAATCTCAAAATTTTCAAAAAAAAGTTTGAAATTTCAAAAGTCGTAGAACAAAAGTTGTTCGCCTAGACGTCTAGAACAACGTCCGTTACAAATTGTATATATACAGCTTCCACGTATTACGATGTGTGTTATTTGCCGATGAGTGCAGCAAGTAAAAACTAATTTGAAATTCGGTTGTCTACTTGTTGTACTTACTTAAAAAGCAAACTATCAAACAAGGATTTTTATAGTCTTTAATAACCTCCTATTTGGAAGTAGGTTAAAAACGCAAGGTAATCGAATATTCACCTATATAACCTAAGCATACCTACAAAATCTGGGTAAATATAGCTATGTGAGGACAAAAGTTGAGGAATAGAACTGTTCGGAACTAAGTCCTTCGAGCCGGATTAATCTGCTCCGAATAGCCTTTGATGGGCTGTGGTTTTGCGTCCTCATGTTGTAAGTAAAGTACCCTTTATCTTCGAGTAGGTACCGACTACCGACTGTTAGAGCACAGACTCATTGAAAATTAAATTTGATATCGGTACCTACCAAAGAAGATAAGTCAATTGACTGCGTATACCTACCTTACATATTTTCGTCACAGAATCTAGGTAAGTAAATAATAATAAAGTAAACAATTTGACACGTCTTTCTAAAGAAAAATTGTCAAATACAAGAAACGTCAGATAATAGTCTGAAATTAAAAAAATGTAGGTACTATAATTAGATCTGTTTCCTTTTTCATTATTATTTGTCTACTCTGAGGAAGAAGGCATAAAGGAGGAGGTCTAAAACCACTGCAATAATGCTGAAAATAACATAAACAACGTTTTTACAGACTGTGTGTTTAATTAAGTGCTTATATGTGAAGTGAAAACATATAATTGTTTTTTTAGTTGTATTATTTTAATATTAAGTTGTAATGTAGGATATATAACTGTTTGTTTTCCTTGTAAATAAAAAATAAAATAAATGCGGAAAAAGATTTATATTCAATTCAAAACTACCGAAAAAAAAGCAAAATCTACAGCAATTTTATATACAGGTACTTTCATATAATATAACTTCAAACTGGCTACATGCATCGTGTAAAACAAAAATATAAAGAATGCCGTTTTCTTAAACATTTAACTAAGATATATCTAAACCATAATATGCACTTACTATCCGATAAGATATAGAGGCCAAATGCACGTGTAATTTAAAAAAAAACAATCGATTAGAAAATATCGTAAATAGGTCTAAATTCACAAATTTAAGCCGTATCCCATCGCAAAAAAGGAATGACAAATGAATCGACCGTTTTCATAGTGCGCAGGAGTCGTAAGACTATGAAAACGATCTAATTCTCGTATGTTGTTTCATTTTTCATTCCTCTTTTAGGGTGCGAACACGACTTACATAACAACACAAGATGATTAAGAAGAGATAGACGGCCGCACAATTCTGGAATGTCCAGTATTGATCCAGGAAGTTTGACTTGGAACTACCATACGATGTAAAAAAAGCCTTCCACGTTTCTTTTTTCAAAAACCACATCTTGGTAAAATTCATGAAAGAGCTGGTCTGGCTCCCCCACTGACAAAAATGTACATCACCCAAAAACTACTTAATTTGAGGACGTCTATTCACATAAAACGAGCCCGCAAACAATTCGGTACAATAATTAAGAAAATTTAATAACTTAATTAATTAAAGCAAGTAATGGTAACATACGTATTTACAAGCACGCCACGTACCAAACTAATTTATCAATCAAAAGTAATTTAACAACGTAACAGGTACGTTGGTAGAACAAAACAGTACACACCGCAATTTAATTAAACGTTCAACTCGAGTTGCGCTCGTCTGACTGACATAATTTACTTACGCGTCTGAAAACTTGTCAATAGTTTGTTTGTTCAACGTAGGCTCCCTAGCAAACTATCTCTAGTACTTATGCTAGTAGCAGGTATCAGGAGACAGTTCTAAAATTGTCTGCATAACTTGTGTGGAGATGTCGAACATTTGGTGGAGGTTTGCATTTGAGATACATACATGAACCGTAATATGGCTACGTACGGTCCCGCTGTTTGTAGCTTGGTATTTATCTAAGCTGTAGCTTGTACTTCGAACTTGCTACGAGATTCGTAGCTGTATGAGTTCATTGCAGAATTGCAGATTATAGTATCATTTTGCTTTGCTTCCGTAGGTATACGGATATTAAAATTATTGTGTCTCTATTATACTGTGTCGACTATTAGGTTAATACTTAGATTCTTTCATGTTTTGTTTAGTATAAGTATATTTAAAGAGTTTTGGAAATAAAATATCTTGAATCTTGGACGTCGATTTTGTGTTAGAGTGCGCGTGCTTCCAAATCTTATCTTTACAGTTATAAAAGAAAAGTAAGTACATACCTACATATGGGAGAGTCAGATTCTATGAAGGTACCTACTAAATCTTAATAATATTATAAACGCGGAGTTTGTATGTACCTATGTATGTGTGTAGTGTATGTCTGTATGTGACTTTGTTACTCTTTCACGCTAAAACTACTGAACCAATTGCAATAAAATTAGAACGGAGACGGAGAAAAGAGAGCTGGAGACGGAATTACACATAGAGTACTTTTTATCCCGATATTTCCGCGAGAAAGGGACTTACGCGAGTGAAACCGCGGAGCGCAGCTGGTAAAGTTCATAAAATAAGAATACATTTTCTAAGTAACTTACATAAATAGAAATAAGACAATTACGTTTCAGTACCTAAACCCTAATGGGTTCCTGATATTGACCTTTGACAAAGAGCTAAGACCTTTGTCAATAAATTATTGGTCATAGTCATGAAGCAATAAAAAAATTATTTATTTATAATTTAAGTACTACCAGCGCCCCGCAGTTCCAGCCACGTAAGTCCCGTTCCCGCGGAATTATCGGTGAAAAGATTATATCGATAAAAAGTAGTTATTCCAGGTCGCCAGCTACCTATATACCAAGTTTTATCGCAATCGGTTCAGTAGTTTTTGCGTAAAAGAGTAACAAACTCACATACATACATGCTACATACATACAAACTTTTGCATTTATAAAATTAAGTTAGGATAAGAAGTAAAATCAGATTGTATTGTAAGATTAGTAAGATAAGAAGTTTTTTTTTATTTTTTTAGCAATCTGTTATCACATTTTAAGAGCCGATTTTTCATTCCACGGCTAAAAGATATCTATTGAATAAGTTCGAACCCAACCAAATTTAACAGCCTTTAAATTTTGATTCTTTATAATATCATACTGACGTTTTTTTATTCGGTGGTGTTACATTTTAGGGATTTTAAAAATCGACCCTTACTTGTTTCAGAATAAGAAGTAAGATATAAATAAAAGGTTAAAAGTTCAGACAGAATAACAGTACCTATTCTGTTATTCTGTCAATTACTTGTTGATCAGATGATTGATTAACAAGTAATTGACAGAAGTGACTGCGAATTTCTTCTATGGTTTTCGCGATTTTGCATAATAAAACACTTTATTTATCCGGTTTTATCGCGTTTTTATTCATTTTGAACCGAGCTTTCGGCAACTTTACAGTTGGCTTTTTCAAGGTTGACTGAGATGTTGACTGATGCTCGGTTCAAGTAATGATTAAAAACGCGATAAAACCGGATAAATAAAGTGTTTTATTAGTGACTGCGAAGTCTTAATTTTTAGATTCTTTACACCCAGCTACTAAAATACCTACCAACGTACTTAGGACCACATTTTATGACATTTATTTGAACAATAAAACACTTTATTTATCCGATTTATTATGAGATGTCATCTCAGTCAACCTTGAAAAAGCCAACTGTAAAGTTGGCGAAAGCTCGGTTCAAATAATGAATAAAAACGCGATAAAACCGGATAAATAAAGTGTTTTATTATGCAAAATTGCGAAAACCATAGAAGAAATTATTTATTTGAACAACAATCAACACCAAAACATCTTTTATAGGGCAACAATAACAAATAGGAAATTCGATAGAATTTCTCCTATCCACTTTATTAAATTAGCGTTGAGAAGGGACGAAAGCTATATTAGGTGCTGCGGATAGTACCTATCACCTATCTCTACCTCAAGGCATATCTTTTTGCTATAAAAAATACAACTTGGGGGCTTCAAGTCACGAGTGAATAGGTTTCTTCTAGGTAAGCGTGCTACATCTTAAACCACATCGTCGCTTTCCATCAGGTGAGATAGTGGTCAAGCGTTTACCTCTCAACTATAAATTTAAAAAAATTACGTAGATAAGTAAATACCTGTGCATATAATAATATGTAACTGCAATATATTTAGATCTATAATTGATCTATTTTGTACGACGTCCTCTGTGGCGCGTCGGGCGAACGCTTGGCTGCAATACAGAAGGTTGCGGGTTCGATTCCCGCTGGGTGCAAATATTTATGCTTAAAAATAAATATTTGTATCTGGTCTGGGCGTATTTCTATGTATAATATGTATGTATTTACAAAAGAAAAATAAATATAAGTAGTATATCCGTTGTCTAGCCACCGTAACACAAGCTTAGCAGCTTACCACGGTGCTAGATGGCGCTGTGTGTTCGTCACAGGATTAAAAAAAAAAAAAAACAGGTATGAATATCTGTAAAATATTTTTCTGTGTGACGTCATTCCATTAAATTCCGGTACTTAAAATTGCAGGTACAGATCTATATTTTTTACACGAAGGAAGTGTTATGTTTTTAGTAGGTATGAATATCTGTAAAATATTTTTCTGTGTGACGTCATTCCATTAAATTCCGGTACTTAAAATTGCAGGTACAGATCTATATTTTTTACACGAAGGAAGTGTTATGTTTTTAGTAGGTACCTTTATATTTGGGTAGCGTAAAATTTTGATACATTATTGAACTCTTGTTATTAACGTATTTCATTCATTTTCAATTGTTTTTATGTTTAAAAAAAAAAATATTGGTATAGAAAAATAAGGGTTAAATTAACTATGTACTGGAAAATATAAATTCAAAAATTATTTGAGTACCTACATATTTGAGTATTTATTTTACTAGTCCTATTTAGGTAAAGTATTTTATACCGATGCGATATGCCCTTTCTGGGCTGGTATAAAAATTTGAGTACTTACTGATATTTTTGCTAAACCGATATGCAGTCCCTGGTTTGAACTACATTAATTCGATTAATTGTAACTGTTATTTCGTTGCCTTACAGGTACCATACTTTAGTATCTTCTTACTAGTCTGTGCAGTACCTACCAACTTAATAATGCTCGCTCACATATATCTACTCGTAAAAAGTTAGATATTTATCTTACATTTTTCTATGAAACTGAATGAGAAAACGCAGATTTCACTGGCAAAAAGAAGTTTACGACTTTTGCATTTATAAAAGAAACTGGCACTATTTGCAAGAATAATGGAAACAAAAAAAAGCGAATTCCGTTTTAAAACCGGAATTAATCGTTTTAGTTTTCTTCGTAAAGTTAGTAGATGTCGGCGGCCAGTTACGGTGGAGTTTTGGCGGGAATGCGTTGAGGATTTTTGTGAAACTTAGATCAAATGCGTGTAAATTGTTTAATTTCAGCGGCTTAATAATCAATTTAGTTTCGTGAAGGTGTACTAGTGGAATGAAAGTGAAAATCAGTGCAAAACATGGACTTAGTGTTGTCTCCAAAGCTCCGTGAAAAATCTTTGTAAATAAATGGCCGCCGTGCTTACAAATGATCCCCTAGACTTGACGTTAACTATGACGACTTGACTGTTTCGATGCAAATAACTTGCATAATATATTAATAATACTTGACACTGGCTAATTTCCTAATGGCCATAATCGGTTCACAACCGATAAGAAATAAAATACCATTTGCAGTCACTGTCATGTCAGACATGTCATATGTCAACTACATTATTTTAGGGAGGGAGTCTTGGGACTTTTGTTTTTTTTTTTTTTTAAGTTTAATGGCTTTATGTGATCACAAATTCTGCCAATGACACGTAGTGAAGAAAGTACAAAAGATTATAGGATCTTTCCTCGATTATACTTTTATTTAATTTATTATTATTATTATTTATTTATTTATACAATAGTGGTAGTTCGCTATTCGTACGAGTATTTGGCTAAATTGTCCTATATTGCTGACAGAAGCCATAACTAAGAAAAAGAGGGAGTCTTGGCGGGAACTCGTTGAGGAGATGTGGTGCTAAATTTTCATTTTTGTGAAACCTAGTTCATATGCGTGCAAATTGTTTAATTTCGGGGGCATATTAATCAATTTAGTTTCGTGAAGGTGTACAAGTGGAATGAAAGTGAAAATCGGTGCAAAACATTGACTTAGTGTTGTCTCCAAGGCTCCGTGAAGATTGTTTGTAAATGGCCGCCGTGTTTACAAATGATTTAACTATGACGACTTGACTGTTTCGATGCAAATAACTATAATATATTAGAATACATGACACTGGCTAATTTCCAAATGGCCATAATCGGTTCACAACCGATAAGAAATAATAAATAATTATTTTAGGTTATGTTTACAAACGCAAAAGGAACCTGTCGTGTTACAATATCCTTCCTTGTGTATTTGCTTGAATTAAATACCGATACCGATGTAAAATTCGTACTAAAATCATTAAAATTGGTAATTTAATGGCAGATCCGCCCGAAAAGCGTCCACAATTTGGAAACAGATTCTTAGAAAATGTTGACGAAGTCTTCAAGCATAACGCGTGGTACCGTATTCAAAATATTCAATAGATATTGTAAGAATTTCAAGAGAAATGGTGATAAATTCAACTATTTAGAAAGTACAAGACATAGGAAAAAGCCTGTTGGTGGTTCTCGGTATTTAGATGACAAAAATCATGTCTTTCTTTTTAATGCTTGGTACTTAACAACAATGTTACGAAATTTTCTATAAAGCCTTTGAATTATTGTCTTCTAACTTAATCTTATTACAGGGACAATGTGCAGTGGGATGAGGAGCAAGAGAAAAAAGCTAGAGAGAAAGTGCAACAGAATTCTCAAGTAACTTTCTCAGAAGATCATCTAAAATCTCTAGATGAATGTGCTGACAAACATTGGGATGCTTTCTATGGTCTTCATGAAAACAGGTACAAAATTTCTACTGAACGTTGGCTACAAATCATTGTAGTTTGTTTCACAAAATGGCACTAAGTATACTTCAACACCAGTACAGTGGATCTTGTAGACTAGGTCTCAAAAATATGACAATGGTTAATTGTTAATGTTTATTTATTTTAGTTAAACAAACAGATACCTAATATGTATAAATAAAAATATTTGTGTTGCTATAAAAACTAAATACCATTTACAGTCAACCAAAATTGGTTTTTAGTGCTCTCACTACTTACTTACTTACCTACTTTTTTACAGCTTTAATGTAAATAAACATAAAGACATCTTATGTATTTTCATACATTTAAATTCCAAATATACCTTACCTAAGAACCCGTCAAATATAACATTCCAGGTTTTTTAAAGACCGACATTGGCTCTTCACCGAGTTTCCCGAATTAGCACCCGATAACACCTCGGCTCCTGTAAGAGTTTACCCTGATGGCCAAACCACAGAAACAACTAAAACTGACCCATCAGAGCAGCCAGATAAACGGCGAATATTTGAAATAGGCTGTGGAGTTGGAAACACAATATTCCCAATACTACAGTACAGTAAAGATCCAAACCTATTCATCTATGGATGTGACTTCTCATCTAAAGCAGTTAATATTATGAGGGAAAGTGAGCTGTATGACACTACTAGATGTAATGTTTTTGTTCTGGATGTTACTCAGGATGAGTGGAATGTGCCTTTTGAAGAAAGTTCATTGGATATTATTGTCCTTATCTTCGTGTTGTCAGCGATTGATCCTACAAAGTAAGAATTGAACATGTCCATATTTATTTAATTATGTGAATTGTAAGGGAACTTTTAACAGATTCTCCTTTTAGTTGTGCTTGTGACTACTATAAAAAACAATCTGTATTTCATGTTTCAAGCATTTTTTTTATTATTATTTTTAATTTTGTTTTATCTACAACTAATCTCTGTAGGGGGGGAGACCTTAGCCCTCTATAAGTGTTTAGGCAGTAAGTTTGAAACATAATAATATGCATTGTGGTAAACAATTATTACTTAAATTCTTTTACACTTTCAATAGTTTAGGGCTTTTCAAATCAAATTTCTTACTTACATTCTGATACTAATGGTGCATCAGAGGAAATTTCAAATTAAAAAAAACTGTATCCCTACTATTACGTTTTAGTATGGAAACATGAGAAGCATACCTGTTGGACGGAATTCTAAGCATCAACTTACTATAAGTAGACAGGTCTCATACATTTATCACTTATGTATAAAACGCAAAATTGAGACTGGATGTATCCTTAGAAGACCAACACTTAGTTTTGTCTTAGGTTTTCAGGATTTTGCATAATGAAACACAATTTTTACCGGGTTTTACTCGCGTTTTATTTATTAACGGCATTGTTCCAATGTACCGAGCTTTCGCTAACTTTACAGTTAGCTTTTTCAGTGTTGGCTGAGATGTGTTAACTGAAAAACTTAACTGTAAAGCTAACTGTATTAAATAAAACACGAGTAAAACCCGGTAAATATTGTGATTCATTAGACTAACACTTGCTGATCCAGAGTGACCACCTTGTCTGCCTTGTATTATGTCATCTAACTTCTAGCTTTTCATTGGAAAGATTTTATAGACCAGCTTATTTATTAATTAATACTTGTCTTATTGTAGTTAGTAACAACTTATTATATGTTTTACAGAATGTCAACGGTAGTAAGTCAGATTTTCAAATACCTCAAGCCAGGCGGCTTAGTCGTGTTCCGAGATTATGGTCGCTACGACTTAGCTCAACTGCGTTTTAAAAAGGGACGATGCATATCAGATAACTTTTACGCCCGAGGGGATAATACAAAAGTCTACTTCTTCACTCAGGAAGAGATAACCAAACTATTTACAGAGGCAGGTTTCGTTCAAGAACAGAATCTGATCGATAGAAGATTGCAGGTGAACAGAGGTAAAATGTTGACTATGTATAGAGTATGGGTTCAAGCTAAATATAGGAAACCTCAGTAATTTTTATAGTAGTATTTATTACACAAACACCTTTCTTTACTTTTAAAATTATAAGGAGCCATTTAACATGATGCCAAGTTCCGAACTAATCCAGAAACCAACTAAAAGCCCCTTGAAAATTTAGACAGCTTACTGGATTGACTGTATTCAGCGGAAACTCTTATCGTAACTTACTTAACCGGTTATTAGTATATTTATTATGATGGGCCTATAGTGACCCATGCAAGACAAATGCCTCTCAACTCCTCCTTCACTGTTCGCGGCCTTGTATTGTACGCCATTTCTTAACCAATTGTTAGTGCGTTGAGAAATTTGCTCGCCATTTTCGACTTGGTCTACTGTCCAGTCGTCTTCCGTTGGTAGGAGTCCAGATGGCGCTTTATTTAGCCCAAAAGTCGTCCGGCATGGCTGACGTGACAGGCCTAGTACCCCTAACTATGAGTTGGTACGTAAAAATGTTTACTATAACGTGAACAGTTTGGGCAAGTTTGCAACGCAAAATATCGGGTCGCGCGGCCGACATGTCCCGAACGGCATGTGCGACAGGGAACACGCAGAGCGGGTGCGCTGTGCACAAGGTCAAACTGTTATCATTACAGTGTACGTATTTACATAGCAACTCATGGTACAGTTTCTTTTTATTGTTGCCGCTTTTTTACTACTTAACAGGTGTGAATTTAAAATGCAACGGATTCGGAAAACTATTCAGAAGTTTTGTGACCACTTTAGCAGGTGGTCCTTCCCAAGTTACATCATATTTCTGTACCAGATTTCTTATTAAGGACTGCATTTCTAACTCAGCAATTCTTCTGCCGATACAGCTTCTGACACCAAATCCAAAGGGCATAGTAACCATGGGATGTGTGTTTCCATGATATAAGGGATCGCTTTTCTCTACCAGCCACCTTTCTGGTAGGAATTCTTTAGCTCTAGGGTAGTGTTCGTCTAGATTTGATAGGTATTCGTTAGCAGATACGACATCAACCTGTAAATAAAAAAAACGTATGATTTCCGATGTTTTTGTGAAGAATCAGCAGCAGACAGTTCTGTTGATGCTATTTTAAATTATAGGTTATTATTTTTGGCATTATCTTATTAGTAGCTCCATGAACCTCAGACAGCAGTTCCACCAGAGATGTTCCAGAATCTGCGGATATGGATGCGTTTGTAAGAACCAATAGACTCGCTTCATTTACCAAGCTTTGTTTAGCAAAACCTTAGTGGAAATTGCTTAGCGCAAGGCTAGGTATATACAACTATTCTATTGGTTTTTAATAAACACACCCATAACTATAGCTACGCATTCTCGCGCATCTCTGGCGAAAACGCACCCAAAGGCTGCGGCCGCATAGGTTGGAGGCTTTCTTAGTGCCTGAAGGCTAGCGTAGCGCGTCACGTGCCATAATATAAAATCAACTTAGCTAATCGCCTAAGCTACTCGCTCGACGTGCATCGAAGTAAACAAGCAGGTTGTTTTTATGTCACGTGACTCGCTAGCCTCCGGTCTATGCGGCCGTAGCCTTACTACTTACTATGAATACATAAAAATTTAAAGTCCTGACTGATTGAAATATACATTAACTTATAGCCTACACAACTAGTCTTAGAAACATAAAGTTCCTCGCTCGTTTTCCTCATTTGGAAGGTGGCTTCTTCGTGATGTTTTGGAAAGGGTGAAATAAAATCAACTAAAGGTTTTTCGAAATTCGTCGGTAAAAACCGGTAAAGCAGACCCCTCTCGTAGACTATTAAAAGAAAAACACATACCTCTGGAGGAATATGATATCCACCAAGAACATGATCTTTAGTACTACGCCTCAGGTTAGCAGGAACGACGTGATATATCCTCATAGCTTCTTTTATACAAGCTTTCAAATACCGTGCGCTATCACTGGTATTTATTTCCTCTTTTAATTTCTCCTGTGCCTTAGGATTCGTTGCTATATGATAAAGTACATTCAAAGTTATGAATGTTACTGTGTCGATACCTGCCAGTAGCATGTCGTTTGCCATCATAATAGCGACTTTTTCGTCTACAGCCAGCAATTTTTCAATAATACTTTTGTCCTCTTCTGGTATATCGTGCCCTCTTGCTTCGATGTCTTTCCGAGCTTCAAGTAAATATGCTGTGCTGATGCTGAAAAGGTACACAGAAAATCTTAGTTGGGGAAGGCTGGTCGGACCGCTTTTTTACGAGTTATGTAATGTTATTTTATGCTCATTATAATAAGCCAAGTAGCTATGTTAATTTATCATGGTACTTACTCCCATTGTTTATCCAAAACTTGCATCATCTTTTTAAAATTTCTCGTAGGATATATTTTCCAAATACTTGGTAATATTTCTAGTTTGAATGATAGATCAAACATGTCATGTGCACATTCTATTAACTGCCGTGCCGGGTGGTCCTCCGACAACCCATCGTCGAGGCAACCGATCCTAGCTCCCAACGCCACAAATGCTACAGACTCCAAAGCCCATTTCGTCACTTCTAATTGCAGTTTGTCTCCGAAATCCGGATCATCTTTTATTCTGTCTATTCTAAAAAACATAAAAAATTATACAGGACATTATAATTAGATCTGGATAAGGCATTACAGAGTTCGTAGCTAAAATTGCGCATGGTAGAATTAGAGTTTAATCCTTGAAAAAAATTTATGTAATAATAATAACCTAATAACACCCAGTAAGCAAAACTTGCGGACCTTCAATTAACCCAATCTAGCGCAGTAGCCCGCTCTTTAGTTAATAATGTTTTAAAAATGAAGTATTTTATAATGTTTGAGACATTTGTTGTTATAGAGGCAACAATGAATTTTACCCTATAAATTCTGTACTCGAAAACATATAAAAACTCGTGAGTCTAAAGAACAAAGCGTAAGACTAATAACAAGAATTAAGAACTAAGAAATTAGAACATTTCTTGTTATTTTATGTTTGCTTAATCTATTATTTGCACGCAACCAGCAACAATTATATTCAGTTTACATTAAAAGTTAGGCAAATACACAGAAAGCTTTAAAAGGCGACCTTATCGCTTAGAGCCATCTCTTCCAGGCAACCCTTGGATGGGAAAGGTCAGTAAAGTTTTTATCTTTTTTTAGATGAAGATAATTTAAAATGAAATACTTGTGGGTAATATGTGTTGATTTGTAGCGAACCCCGGGCTCCCGAGAGGGATGCAACCAGGAACATCGCTCGGAAGATGATGATGAATATATGTTGATTTGAAGGTTAGAGGTAAGTACTCACTTGGCAACCATATCACTTGCAATATCATCAAGTCCCGGTTTGTAAAGTGTCACCAATTTCGGCTTAAGCATTGCTGGGTTTACTTTAGTTCGCATGTCACGCCATTGTTGACCATTTCTAGAGTAACGAAGTAAATGTTAATATAATGGGGATTAGCGAGCCTTGGAGCGTAGCGTGCTGGGCGTCAAGCGAATTGACAGAATACGCAATAACACGCTGCGTTCTAAAATTGTCGGAACGACCACAGCAAAGCTCAAGTAGAACTGGGCAGATCACGTTAGCAGAATGCACCCCGGAGAAATAGGCAGGGATAGTCAAGCAGTAGATACCGACGGACGGCAAACGAGCTCCAGGCAGACCCCGAATACGGTGGGGCGTGACGACCTCGACACCTTTCAGGGACAATGGCCGAACCTGGCGCAGGATAGAAAGTCATGGAAGAAAGAAAGGGAGACCTTTGCCCAGCATTATTTCTGATTTTTTTTTGTTACCTTTAGTACCTACGAATAAGACCCGGGAAAAATATGAATATGAGTTCAAACCGTGTGAGTTTAAAAAGTTTCATACGCAGTAGTTAATCCCTGGACGTCTCCAATTTGATCTCTTCTATAAACTTCTCTGTAGTATGTTATTGTCTGGGAACCATATCTAAATGGCAAAGATTCTTCTGCCCTGAAAAACTAAAAATATCACTTATTTTTAAAAAAGTAGGACGTAGGTAAGTATAAGTTTTCGTAACTTTTTATATGTTTAATGTTTTAGACATAATCTACTACCAATATTTTCAACGAAAAATACATCTTCAAAAATTTACGAACTTGCATTTCTGCATATTATCTCCGTCCATGTTGACCATAACACCACAAGTGATTTTTTTATGATGTACCTACCTATTTATATATTTATCTATGTAAGTATAAAATGTATGTATTTACAAAAAAAAAAGTAGTATATTCGTTGTCTAGTACCCATAGTACAAGCCTAGTGCTTAGTTTGGAGCTAGATTGCGGTGTGTGTAATGGCGTGCAATATTAATTATTATTTATTCTGACATTGAAGGCCTGCAGACCAGGGACCGTTTTTGGTTACCCTTATTTGAGTTAAGACGTGGTTTTTTTAAAGGCTTAATCGAAAAACCTCATTCAATTGGTTATCATTTTAATGGGTAAGTTTTTTCAACAAGCTTACCCCGGCAAAACCTCTTCAATGGGGTTATGCGATGGCTGAGTAAGTGGTAACAGCATCAAACGAGTTAGTTCATTTTAATAGGTAACCCTATATGATAGTGTAACGCGGTACTAAACGGTAACACTTTGTCTCCCAGTAGTGAAATTTATTCCTTAAGTCTTTGAAATTAGGTAAAAAAAGTATGTTTAGAATCGGCTCGGCGAGTCGTCATTATCATGGGTGGCGCCATCTTCGTTACCTAATTATTAGACGCACACGGGAATTGTTTTTATTGCTATTGTCATAGAGTACATTTTATTTTTCTTCCGGCAAAAAGTATTTGGTAAACATTTTAAACAAGTTACGCTTCTGGTTTCTGTAGAAAGAAATTTCAAATAAATATATTGAGTTTAATTTTATTGTTCAAATTCATTTTTTATTCAATTTAATTGGATGTATTAGATCACTATAAATACGACGAGCGTTCTTACAACTATGACTCTAGTGTGGCCAGTTAATTTAAGTGATTTGATGAAAGATTTTCATCTAAAATGTCACAATTTAATTTAATGTCATCCTGCTCAATAAAGACAGTTTGGTTATTAACCAAGTTCTTGACTGAAATATTAAAAAATAAGATAGCAAGCTGTATTTAATACAATTATTAAGGTACTAGCTGCGCCCCGCGGTTTCACCCGCGTAAGTCCCGATCCCGCGGAAATATCGGGATAAAAAGTAGCCTATGTGTTAATCCAGGTCCCCAGCTACCTATATTTGAAGTTTCATCGCAATCGGTTCAGTAGTTTTTGCGTGAAAGAGTAACAACCTCACATACATACATACATACTTACATACAAACTTTCGCGTTTAGAATATTAAGTAAGATTTATATCTACCTTTTGTCATATAAAAATGTTTACTAACGATAGAGTTAGTATCAATGATGTCAAATTTATTAATATTACATGCCATAGTATGATTTCGCAAAGGTACTCTAACAATTTTATTTGATTAATAAAAGTAAAATGTGACTGTTTGTTTTTGACGACCTCTGTGGCGCGTCGGGCGAACGCTTGGCTGCAATGCAGAAGGTTGCGGGTTCGATTCCCGCTGGGTGCAAATATTTATGCTTAAAAATAAATATTTGTATCTGGTCTGGGCGTATTTCTATGTATAATATGTATGCATTTACAAAAGAAAAATAAATATAAGTAGTATATCCGTTGTCTAGCCACCGTAACACAAGCTTAGCAGCTTACCACGGGGCTAGATGGCGCTGTGTGTTCGTCACAGGATTTATTTATTTATTTATTTAACTTTGTACCTGCTGAAGAATCATTAAAATACCTAGGTACTTAACCATAATTATTAGAGGGAAAAAATGTCACAATCGAGGCGATGTGCAGTACATAGGTACTTTGAATACGATGAAATGACTAGAAATGCAATACGTAGGGACGGGGGAAAGGTAACCCATTAGAAAGTCTATCAAAGGGTTACCCCATCGAAGAGGTTTCTGTTATAAAATGTGTAAGCCTTTCGCCTGGGAAACACAATGATTCGGTTACCATATCAATAGTGGTGTAGGTAGGTTACCCAATGAAGATGGTCACCTTATCCAGATGGTAAGCTGAGCAAAGGGGTTTGGGTTCGATAGAATTAACTCCAAAGCGGTGTTTTGCGGTCCCTGCTGCAGACGCGAGACATTTTCTAATTTCTTAATATTTAATTCACAATCAATATATAGATTGGCTATCTATCTCTGTAATATGGACCTATGCTATACTTCAATGATTGGTATATGTATTTTTTTTTGTAAATATATTACATTATTATACATAGAAAGACACCCAGACCAGATACAAATATTTATTTTAAGCATAAATTTGCACCCGACGGGAATCGAACCAACAGCCGTCTGTATTGCAGTCGGACACGCCACAGGGGCCGTTAAATCTTGTATTTGTTTGCAATGAGTATAATACAAACAAATAGAAGATAATAAATATTATATAGTATATTTGATTATTTAATTACTAAGTTCCCATATCAGGTCCTGGTTCTGTTTTTGATGTTTTTTTTTAGTTCAGTCTCATCACAGTTCTCTCAATAATTTACCTTTTCAATATCATCGGGTTCGAATAAAAGTACCAAATCTTTTCTACCTAGAGCGCCTTCCATTTTCACTACGGAACCATATTTTTTCCTAAAATTATCGAACTTCTTGAAAAGCTGCCCATCTGGTCCTATTTCACCTATAAATAAGCAAATATCTTAAATCAATTTAAAGGATTTAAAAAAAATATAGTGAGAACCTCTATCTTACTATTTAAAAGTTTGCGTGTATGTATGTCTCGTCTGTAAGTTTGTTACTCAAACACGCAAAAACTACTGAAACGTTTGCAATAAAACTTGGAATATAGGTCTGGAATAACACATAGGCTTTTTATTCCGATATTCCCGCGGGAACGGGACTTACGCGGGTGAAATCGCGGAGCGCAGAGTATTTTTATATACCTTAGTAGCCTACCGTATTTGGCCAGGCCCAAAAAACGAGATCACAACAAATTATGCACCGACATCATCATCATCAGCCTGTTACAGTCCACTGCTGGACATAGGCCTCTCCAATTCCACGCCACCTAGAACTATTTTCGGCTTCTCGCATCCAGGCACCGACACTAACGATATATTTGAATAATAACAAACCTCCAGGAAGGAACTGATGCATAGGTCCTATAAATGGCAAAGTAGAAAGCCCCGGTATAGACTTGTATGATTTAGCTTCTTTCAAATCAACCGCAGTTGTAGCTGTCCTTTGCTGCCCTCTCCTGAAAAACAATAATAGATTTAAAAAACATAAATAATACTTATTTCGTAATTTGTTTTTATTGCTCAAGGCTACTATACTATCTACTATAAATATTTTAAAGGAAAAAATCATCTTCAATACTTAATTCAAGAAATCTCGAAAGGAATCTCGTCGCGAGTGAATTTTTGAAGTTTAATTTTTCCTTTGAAATATTTCTTATTAATACTTACTAGGATTGAGTATATCATATTTTACACCCTTGCGGTGATAGAAAAGAAACAAAATGCTTGCAGGTCTAATTAGGACAACTAATGCCATGATGAAAGTTAACGGTTTAGTTTAAAAACTAGGTTTCTCCACTGCATACACAAAACTTCCTACTACATCCTTCGATTGTTTCCAAAATTATAGATCCTGTTTGACCAGTCTCTATCAAAACCTTTGCTATCACAAAAATTAGGCACTATGAATAAGTAACAACGCCATTTTTTAAACTAAAAGGTACCGTAACGTAAACTATTATGATATGAACTACACTGATATTACGCACGTAGTGTATTTTCCTCATCGTCCTCAGCAAAAACAATATTATCTGTTTTGATGTTTACTTACCCAATAGCATATTTTGAATGAAAACTCAAAAGATTACACGAACTACTGATGTATTTATGCCTCATGTTTTAGTTAAATCTACTCAATATCTTCTATTAAAAACTAAAATCGTATAAATTACTCATCGATCACCCGTACGAAAGTTCCTAAAGCGAAACAACTCAACCTGTGCGTTCGAGCCAAACAAGTTTTCACGACTGATGGCGTCATATTGACTTCGCTCGTATAATTTTCGTCCAAATAACAGCTTTATGTCAGATTAGATTGCTCTTGATTCCTTGATTTTTATACCTACCTACCTACGTACTGATGAACGGCCTGATGATGAGCCTAAATTTAGGACATGTTTATAATATGGTATGAAAGTATTTATTTTTACAGCATAAAGACCTTCATAGCATACATATTTTATAATCAATTATACATTTTATCCTACCGAGACTCAAACAAGTCACATTCAATTCGGAATCACAGACTACTGCGAGATAATGCTCGCCACACTATCGCATAAGCTATTATATTTTACCTTTCATCAATCAGTAGGTAAATTGTAGATAGTGATCATTAGGTACTTATTACAAAAATAGAGTACAGTACAGGTAATCATTTGATATGATTAGATAACACTTGAATATATTATGAAGGTACCTATTCTAACTTATCTTGTCAAAAGTAGAAGATAATAAATAAATAGTTTTGCTTTGCTTACCAACCAAATAAATTACCCGAGCTAAAATCTGAATAACAGATATGGAATGCGCGATATTTTTTAATGTCTGAATGTCAAGCGTTTCACACGAGATATTTTTGGCGCTCGAACGAGGGAGAGCGCCAATAGTTCGAGGGTGAAATGCGTGACATTCACTCGAGAGTTTAACACTCTACTTTTCATTTCGACTGTAAGGAATTCTATTAATAAAAATAATATTCGCACATTTAATAAAACAAACTAAAACAATTTGTGAAACACATTTATTAATTGATTTAAAAAAAGTTAAAATATACCTACTTACTGACATTAGAAAATTTTCGAAAATTTTATCTATTGGCTACAATATAATCGAGTTGGTCACGCCGTGCATCTAAGCGGCCATGCTGTCACGAAAAAAAAAGTAGAAAGCAATCATGGCATGGATCGGCCCTCTAATGTTGGGCCCATTTCACCCAGTTTCCCAAAACCCTTATATGGTTTGAGTTAACTGGTAACTCACGGTGATGGCGACCCTTCAATTATCATAGCCAAAGGAAAAAAAGGCATTTTTTAATTTCAGACTATTATCTGACATTTTGGTACATTGTTTTTGATATTTTTTCTATAGAACTACTATACTTTCCGCCCTAGGGATAGCAACATTAACCTTGGAGGTAAACCTTCAAACCTTGTCCAAGAAAATGCAGGAAAGCGAAGTAAACAAATTATTAACAACCTGTGAATGTGAAAAACGACACACCAAAGCAACACCGTGTCGCTGTCGGATCGTTGCTATCATTATTTCCTATGTTACGCGTCGGATACTAAGTATGCATTTATTTCGCATCTTTAAATCTAAAACAAAATGGATTTTTAAAGTAATTTATAACCGTTGTAACCACCTTTATAGGTGGTCCTTCCCAAGACACTTGAAACTCATCGAACATCTTTTTGATTAACAATTCTAATTCTAACTCTGCAACTCTTCTGCCGATGCAGCTTCTTATACCAAAACCGAACGGCAAAGACACCATTGGATGTGTGTTTCCGTGATATAAGGGATCATTTTTCTCTGCCAGCCACCTTTCTGGTAGGAATTCTTTAGCTCTAGGGTAGTGTTCGTCTAGATTTGATAGGAACTGATTCGGTGCGACGACGTCAACCTGATTAATAAAGAAAGGCGTGGTCAGTCGTATGACACGATAGTGAAATACTACTTTTACGACGTTCATCTACTTCACCACAGAAGTCATTAAAAAGTAATTGACTTACCCCTACAGGAATATGATATCCGCCAACCACGTGATCTCTCGTACTTCTCCTTAAATTAGCAGGAACCACGTGATAAATCCTTGAGGCTTCCTTTATACACGCTTTTACATATCGCGTGCTTTCACCCTTTCTTATTTCCTCCCTTAATTTGTCTTGCTTTTCAGGGTTGACAGCCAGATGATACATTACATTTATAGCCATGAATGCTACTGTATCGATACCCGCCAATAGCATTTCATTTGCCATCATAACTGCTACTTTTTCGTCAATCGCCAGTAATTTTTCAATGATACTTTTATCTTCTTCTGGTATATCGTGACCTCTTTCATCAATGTTTTTCTTCGCTTCGGCTAAGTAAGCTGCGCTAATGCTACAATATTAAGTAATCGTATTTAATCATTATTTATTAGTTAAATAACATTTTACTACAACAAACAACCTACTATTTCATCTATTACTTACTTCCACTGTCTATCCAAAACGTCTATCAGTTTTTTGTAATTTTTCGTCTCATAATATTTCCAAAGACTTGGCAGAATCTCTAACTTAAATGATAAGTCCATTATATCTTTCGCGCATTTAATTAACTGCCTTGCTGGATGGTCTGGTGTTTGGTTTTCTTCGAGACATCCCAATCTTGCCCCTAATCCTACAAAGGCCACAGACTCTAAAGACCAGTT
The DNA here is from genome assembly GCA_949358125.1 of Idaea dimidiata. Taxonomy (NCBI): domain Eukaryota; kingdom Metazoa; phylum Arthropoda; class Insecta; order Lepidoptera; family Geometridae; genus Idaea; species Idaea dimidiata. The sequence continues at coordinate 7,442,047 of OX442328.1, forward strand.
GGTCATTTCTGCATCAAATGTCCTATCCATCTCCGGATCGTCTTTTATCTTTCGAAGTCTAAAATATAGAATATATTAAATTGGTAATAAAGTATTCGATTTACAAGACTTTCAGGCAATTGCCATTGCCACCTTCTTACTTAAAATATACTTTACACACCTACTGCTCTACAAAGTTACTTTATTTGACCAAAAAGGTCAACGTAAAGCGACTCTTTATTCCCTGGGTGCATAAAGTGCTCATTATACACCTAGGGCATAAAGTAATTTAAATTTGGAACTAAGGTTCTGGTAGCATATGGCCATTTCGAACTGGCCATCTAGATAAAACGCATAAAAAAAATAAAAACTGGGCTATTTTTCTTCTATTTTATGCCGACGGAAGGGTAAGACAAAAAGTTTAGTCAATATAAAGCTACAACTTTTTTTTTTCATCAGCTAAGGTCGATGTGTGGTTTTGTCATTTTGATGTAACATTGTTAAGTTTAATCAATATAACTATAATATTCATATTATAAATAAATTACTTTATTTATTTATATATTAAGCTGTAAATATATTTCAAACACGTTGCAGAAATCTATTGTTTTGTTGTTAGTTAAATGCTTATTTTTGTAGCCCTTTTATTGTCTCGCAGTAGATGTGTAAAGTAGAGTATTAACCTCGGTACTAAAGCCTGTCTTTATCTTGGACGCTTGAATCCCACGCTTCACCCTCGCTGCGCTCGGGAGTTAACTCTCTAGAGTCCTTCGTTCGCTTTGGATTCAATATGACGCCCGCTATATAAGATAGTGCTTTAGTACCTCGGTGCATAAACTACTATTATTACCTACCTTGCAATCATTTCATCTGCAATACCGTCAAGTCCAGGTGTGTAAAGTTTGACTAATTTTGGTTTTAACATTGCTGGGTTTACTTTAGTACGAAAATCTCGCCATTGGGGTCCTTCCCTGTAATAAAATGGTTTTCAGTTTGTGTTTTTTTAACTAACATGTTATATAAATGATAAGTACTTTAATCTTTGTTTTTTCTTACGCTGTTGTTAATCCCTCGTGTCCTCCAAATGTCTCTTTTCGTAGTTCTTGTCTATAGTAAGACAATACTTTAAAACCGGGCCTTGATGGTATTGAACTTAGATCTTCAGCTCTGTAAACCTTAAAATATAAAAGTTCGACTAGATTATTGTTAGGTACAGTACAGCTTATATTATTTCGACTAACAATATGAATCTATTAATTTTCATTTTACTCTGAACATTTTTTTCAGCATTACCTGATCGTAATGATCTGGTTCAAAAAGAATCACGAAGTCAGCTCTAGCAAATACACCTTTCATTTTCATGACTGGTCCATATTTTTTTCTCATGTTGCCTAATTTTCCGAATAGCTGCGCGTCTGGACCTATTTCACCTGTAAAAGAAATTCGAAAATTCTGATTTCGAGATATAGGTCTGTGCATCCCCAGTGGTTGAATTTACGAACAGGCTCTGTAGAATTTCAGAAGTTAGGGACGGCAAATATGAGCGATGTTTCAGCAAATCCCTGAGGGTTTCCTGGAGTCTTGCAAATAGAAGAGTAGCTCAGTCCAAAATACCAAAAACATTTTAATTGCATAATCAATAACATGATTGAATTCTAAAGCAATGGGAAAGGTGGGCGCCAAACATGGACGGAATAGCTAAATACTGGGGTAATGTGCAAATTCACTCCATATCCGCTACATAGCTCCTACGAAGTTTTATTATGGGTAACAGAAAAAGTTACATTAGTTACTTCCAAACCTATAACTGGAAGAAAGTGATGTAGAGATCCAATGATTGGTAAAGACGAAAGTCCCGGGATAGAGTCATAGGGCTTAGCTCCTTTCAGATCAACCTGAGTTGCAGCTGCCCTTTGCTGTGAATTTCTGAAAAAAAAAAAGTTCTCATTCAATTTATTGTAAATTTTTAGATAGTTACGTACCTACCTATTTTTAATCTAATCTTATTATTTTAAACATTTTCAACGCTCGATGTTCTGAGGTCTTTACAGACCTCGGGATTATCTGTGATTGAAACCGAAAAAACGAGTTTAATTTAACCCGGTGTATTTGACTTTGACGTCACTGCCGGAATTAACTGCGAAGGATGTAAACAAGTTACAACAAAAACATCATGTCAATGTCACTGCCCAGAGTCTTGGCGGGAACTCGTTGAGGAGATGTGGTGCTAAATTTTCATTTTTGTGAAACCTAGTTCATATGCGTGCAAATTGTTTAATTTCGGGGGCATATTAATCAATTTAGTTTCGTGAAGGTGTACAAGTGGAATGAAAGTGAAAATCGGTGCAAAACATTGACTTAGTGTTGTCTCCAAGGCTCCGTGAAGATTGTTTGTAAATGGCCGCCGTGTTTACAAATGATTCCCTAGACTTGACTTTAACTATGACGACTTGACTGTTTCGATGCAAATAACTTGCATAATAAATTAGAATACATGACACTGGCTAATTTCCTCATGGCCATAATCGGTTCACAACCGATAAGAAATAAATAAAATAATGTCACTGCCCAGTATTCAACTACTCACCCAATCCAAGGTCTTGATTGTAGACATAATAATCTACATGAATCACTGATGTATTTGTATTTAGACACCATGTTTGTTATGCTAAACACGATTGCTACTATTTTAAAGTATACTTGGTATGTTTTGCAGCTGTATTGCCGATTTTAAAGACGCCTTAATACTAAAACGTCTATGTTTCTTGACACCGCAATCGATTCGACTGTACTTCACAGACTAACCCAACGTAATATCGGAACAAAAATACCTAGCTGAATACCGAGCCCGCGTATCCCTATCAACTCAATCGGTACGACCTTGGCCGAGGCTTGATGCTCTTTATAAGAACAAATAACATAATATTATCTATTAGATAGGTACTTAGTGGTATGGCGGAGAATAACAGCAGATTAAAATTTCTAAATTTTAATCTATGTAACTAAGTACTCTAAGTAGGTACAGTGAGGTATACCTTATTTTTACAATTTGTAAAAATAAGGTATGTAAATAATTAGTACCTATATAAAATAAAGTAATATAATTCTATTTTTTAAATAGCATCGTTAGGTAGCAAAGTTAAATTTAACTTTACTTATTACGACCGAATACTGAAACGCTACTCAACATTTGAGAACTACTTAAACAAAAGCAGCTCTCAAACCCCAAAATTGCCATACTAATTTTAAGTTTAGAAACTGCTCAATAATTTAAGAATCTCTCCAATTTTAAATGACGTTTCTGTATTCGGCTGTTAGGTACTTAACCCTTCAGCCAGGGTCGTCGTGGTAGCGCCTATAGTTCATTGAGTTTCTCAATACTCAATAGGACGGTGATAGGAGCCTACCTGTCTGTAGATAATAATAATAACATGCTAATTGGGCTCATCGAAAATGACCCGACTCTGCAAGATTTAAAAACATCCGCCAAAGTAATATAATATATTAAATTATAGCCGATTTACAATTTGCAAGTGATCGAAAATGATCAAGGGTTTCGGCAACGTGACTATATTCAGATAACTATTTCGATGGGCTTTGATGGGTCTCTATCAGCAACACCATCCATCAAATAATATACCTAGGGTGTACATTTTTTTTGGAAAAAGATTTTCGATTTCTGGCTAGAATATAGCATTTTTCAAAAAATTTACAATGCAATTTTAGTTTTTGTCAAAATCAAGGACGCAACTCCTTTCAACATTTTTCGCTATCTCTTATAATTTAGGATATAGGTACCTACCCCTGAAAGCAAATCGAAATGGTTCACCTGTACGTAACTGAAAAGCTTTTAGCCGCTTGTAATTTAGCGTCAGAGGCAGAGATATGTAAAAACTTCAATAGACTCATTGGTAGGTACTATCTAAAGTATTCGACGATGCAGATCGTGTCACTCGCGCTGCTCTCACTGGGTAGTAGATACCTACCTACCTACCTAAAAATAAAACGGCTTGCGGATGGCGACAGGACACGGCACCACTGCACTCTTGCCACGCTGCCTGCATTGCTCTTCTTGAACTTTGATGTGTACCTATATAATAACTAGCTGCGCCCCGCGGTTTCACCCGCATAAGTTCCTTTCCCGCGGGAATATCGGGATAAAAAGTAGCCTATGTGTTAATCCAGGTCCCCAGCTACCTATATTCCAAGTTTCATCCCAATCGGTTCAGTAGTTTTTGTGTGAAAGAGTAACAACCTCATATACATACATACATACAAACTTTCGCGTTTATAATATAAAGATATAAGATGTGCCGAGCGTTGAGATAAAATAATAACAAGCACATAACAAGTTTTTAGTTGAGATCGATGGTGCCGTGCAAAGAGATTATAACTGGTGCCGCCACAATTTACTGTAGGTTATGGTCCATGGTTCTGATGTAGTATGGTAGGAAAGCAAAGTGTATTACTCGTAGTCGTCTCGTATTATAGTACAATATACCTTATTGGTATGAATGATTTTGAAAATGTTACGAGGTTGCATGAATTTAGAAAGACGTTTGCCTGCCCACAGGTGTATCGACAGAAAAACATCTCCCCCCACTCCTCCGTCAAATATAGTGTTGCCACCTTAGTCTGTTAAATTCCAGATCTTACACTTTTTGTTGCTTTAAATTTCGTGATGATTGAGGGAAATCTTAAAGGATAAGTAGATCAATTTGTAGGGAGTTCTTTGCACGCGGCGGACCGCATGATGCGTGGTGATACTGGTCAGGTATCGGGACTGGGAACTGAATATTATTTTTTAATATAGTTATTATTTTTTATACTCCGTTTTTTGCAGTTTTTTCTTTTATGTTTATATTTCAGTTATGTTTTTCCTGATTTCTTTAATTAGCCATTATAAAACTTTTAAAGATGCTTAAAAAATAATTCAAAACATAGTTTGCATTTTATACTTTGTTACACTAATATGCACAACTTACATTGTATAATTTTTTTAAGGCACTATGAAGTAACATAGTTTTTTTTTTTTTTTTTTTTCTTATCGGTTGTGAACCGATTATGGCCCTTAGGAAATTAGCCAGTGTCATGTATTTTAATATATTATGCAAGTTATTTGCATCGAAACAGTCAAGTCGTCATAGTTAAAGTCAAGTCTAGGGAATCATTTGTAAACACGGCGGCCATTTACAAACAATCTTCACGGAGCCTTGGAGACAACACTAAGTCAATGTTTTGCACCGATTTTCACTTTCATTCCACTTGTACACCTTCACGAAACTAAATTGATTAATATGCCCCCGAAATTAAACAATTTGCACGCATATGAACTAGGTTTCACAAAAATGAAAATTTAGCACCACATCTCCTCAACGAGTTCCCGCCAAGACTCCAGTGACATAGTTATTAAGGACGAATGATTGGGACTGTTACCCTTAACACAGATTATTAATTTAATCTAGCTAGGGTACAGTTGTGACCTAAGCTGTGCAACCTTGCCTTACTTTGTATTGTAAATGTATGAACTATACTTATTTTGTTAACTGTATCTCTGGCATAAATAAATCATTATTATTATTATTTAATCATGGATAAAGGTAATTCGCAGTTGCTCGCATTAGGGCTGATTTTTAAAATCCCTAGCTGGATAGAGATATCTGACGTGCTCAAAGCCCGCGATAAAAGCTACATAAGCAATATTTAGCTTATTAAATCTAAATTTAGAAGATCAAATTTTGAAGGCTTTTAAATTTGGTTTAGTTCGAACTTATTCGACAGATATCTTTTATCTGTGGAATGAAAAATCAGGTCTTAAATAGAATTATGTGGGACGAGGCTGCATAAATTAAACATTCTTTTGCCTGTGTGTCCTACAAACTTAAGGCAACATTCAAGTAGGGGTAAACTATATTTGTATATTCTTGCCCTTTTGAATTCGTTGCAAAAACTGCTTCTTTTCCATATCTTAGCTAGCTGGCAACACTGTCATAAAGTCGGTCGGAGTGGAGGAGGTGAGGTTAATGTTCGAGTTCGATGAAAGAAGGCATTTAAAAAGTACAATCAAAATAAATAATTGTACGAATTATCCTTTTCAATTATGTAAAACTTAAAAACAGTGCAAATTACCATTACAACCCAGTGTTTTATCCCCAGCCGAGTTTACTTTTATATACCCCATGATTTCTGTAAAGTTTCTTTGTTAGTTTGCTAAAACTATTGATCGGTTACGAAAGAGCTTGGTTTTATTGTTTTTACTAAATAATTCAATGAGTTTAAATAGATTGCTAACCGGCAATAGTCATAAAAGTGTATAGAATTGTCTGAGAATCGTATAGATAAACTAAAAAAGCTAAGTGAGTGATTATGTGCTAACGTGGTGTTTTTAGAATATTATGTTTACGTTTGCGTATTTTAAAATAGCTGTTACATTACGCTGTACATTTTAATATACTAGATACAGTTAAACTTTGTATACAATGAGATAAGGACGTGAATGCATCTCGCCCGAAGCAATTTTCACCTCGTCCATGTATTGTTGCTCATTTCTGTAAGTATATTTCCTATTTTTTATTCATTTACAATCATTTTCTGCTCACCGATCACGAGAATTATAATTTATCTGTCCATTGTTAAATCAATTTGCATTCATATTTACACAATAATAAATAACCAGCTTATATAAACACGTTCTATTTGTAGCCCACGGTTTGTATTTATCATTACGCCTCATAGGAATTAATAACAAACAACTTTAAATGGCATTCAGAAAGACTATTTTAGGAACCAAACTTTGAAATTCCATGTTTATAGGTTTTGTCTGATAAACAATCATTTTTAATATGTTTATTCCTTTTTATTCATCTTTTACAATACATTTTAAAGAAAATACTAAACTGCTTCATTCAAACAAGATAGATAGATAAGATTACCCTCCTCTCTGAAGAAACAAGGCTTGGTAAGCAGATACAAAATTGAGATTATCAAAATAGTCAGGTCAATGAACTTTGGAATGCTTGGATTAGGTAGGTATGTTGACTTTTGTTGCCTCAGCACACATAGGAAAGCATTCTTACCTCATGAATTTATGAATAACTAAAGAGACTGGCAGTTAATCTTGCTTATTCTGTCAACAATTAACCTAGATAATACATATTAATGGCCCTAATGAACTAGGTATCACTAGTCGAAAAACTTGTCTTATGCAGAGTTGTGCAACAAAATCATGCAGAGTTCGAGGCTGAGTTATTGCAATAAATCATTTGAATTAATTTATAATTATTATGATTTTATTGATTCAAGTATTGGTAATTATTCTTGTGAATAAATTAATTCCATTAAATTCCATGATAAATGTTTTTATGGAAAATTTGCCATAGTGGTTGATGGAAGTACTTGCTTATTTACCTAAGTATTTACTGGACTGACTATGAGTGCCTCATAGTTTACAAGTTTAGAACAAAATATGTCCTATTTATTGAAACATAAGTAACAAATAAAAGTAAAAATAATTATATTCAAGGAAAAACTGACATTATTTTACAAGTCAATACATTTATGCGTATGAAATAAACTTACACCATGTACATAGCCATTAAAAAAATCCCATGAGTATCCATTGAATCTCCATTCAAATTTCATGAGTGGTTCATTTGAAATCACTCGGTGATTGTCTGACTCGTTAATTGACTATTTCGGTAACAAGACAATAAATGTCCAAGCTGTTTGATCATGTTAACTTCAATTTTGATAAACAGGAGACATATCTCATAATCAAGGTTGTAAAACCTCAGAAGTGGGATATTTCCAAAAATTTTTTGCAGGGTTATTTATTATATTGTACCTGTATTGAGTAATATTATATAGAGTTTCTTGACGTCCCTGACGATAGCCAGCACGCTGCTTCGATTTTACATGTTAAGACTGCCACCATGATCTAATATTTAGAACACATATTTGCTTCAGACATATCGAAATATCAGTCTCCAAGTAAAAATGTGGCGGTCATAACGTCCCTTTCTTAAATATAAAATTCAATCCAGTAATTTAAAACTATAACTAATTTCATTGGAACATAATAAGTATATTAAATACCTAAAATATACATCTTAATATAGTGCATTCACACTAGGTAGGTCTATCCTATATTAAGATTATTCAATTGCTCTTTAAGTATACAGAACCTAAAATAATCTGAATGTCAAAATAATTCAAAGTTAATTCAATGAGACACTGAATTGGAGACAAGCAATTTACATTGATTGGTTGAATCACATCTGAATTCTGTACATTATCTGCCGCATGCTAACCTAGTTATGCTGAATTTGTAAATTGTTGTGACACACTGACATTCGATACTAGACTGCTAGTATGTAACCATTTATTTATAAAAACAGGGGTTAGTCTTTTATTATAAAACTAAGTCTAAGCATAAAAACGTTTATAGCCAGGTTTACACCGATGGCATTCCGATACGTAAAAATAAATATAAAAATGTTGTTAGGGTACTAACTGAGTGTTTACCCCATTTTAACATACTCTTCGCCCCTGGAACTAGTTCTAGGATACAGATCGTCTAATTCTAAAAATAGGCCCTTTGTAACCTGACTGTCAAACCACGTTTTGGTACATTTAGACTTCATAATGTAAAAAGTTATAAAATACCCTAAATTCAAATATTACTATCTGAAATATCAAATTAGTATCAATTCAGTTTAGCCTCTAAAATTACAAATACATTTGTTAGCTGCGTTGGACACAATGATATGGGCTTGCCACCAAAACTCATTATATTATGGACAATCCTGTGCCAAAGCTATGTTTTCATCTTTGTTATTATAACTAGGTACAACAATTTATTTATTCATTCATTAACAACAATAAATAAAAATTGTATGTACTTAATCACATGACTTCACAATGATTATGTATTTTTGTAATATTGCTCCTCAGTAAAAACATATTTACTAGGATATAAAAATTGTTACCATACATCAATGTCAGTACATGTTTTTCCTCATGGTTTTCCTTACTGGAAGATGAATTTATAAATAATTTGCTAATGTTTAACATAATATTTCTGATTAATTGCTGTTTGACTATAAATATTTATAATTGAATTGTCTTTAAGTTAAACTGCTCAGTATTCTTATTGGTTTGAGTCTTCTTATTACTCAAGAATAATCAGTAAAATTCTATAAACATGTAAATACTTACTTACTTTGTGTATTGTGTGCACTAAGCAAAGGAAATATTGGTACCTTAACCTGGAAGACTAGTCCAGCCAATTTTTTATATTCAAATTTTCTGGAATGGGTTCTCTTGGACTCTTCGTTGCAAGAAATCACTACAAGTAACATTTCGAAAGCTTAAGTTTAGCAAAAAAAATTGGCTTGGTACTACTTATCTACGTACCTATCTTCTTTGCTAAGTGAACATTATGAATTGACAGTTCACGGCTGGGCGTCGGGATGGCGAGCATGAGTTCCACGCTCGTCGAGACCGTCTCCATTAACTACGAAGACTTTAACGAGAGCTTCCTCACCTGCGGCACCTGTTTATGTCAGTACACTGCTATTTTAACTCACAAACTCATCAATCATCCATCAATACGCACATTCATTTCTTAAGGAGGCACCTGGCGATAGGGATCTGATCAAACATCAGCCATGGTTGTCGGAAAGCTATTTGGTTGTCCAAAACCTTTATCTCTTATATTAGACCAATCCAACCAAAGTCACCTTATGGTGGTGGTTGATGGTTAATCTCAATCGTCTGGCTCCTCCTTTAATTGCGTTAAAGAAACAGTTTAAAAATAACAATGCCTTTTTCTTCCAGGCACTTACGATGGCGGTGAACACACACCAAAGTTACTCCCTTGCTCTCACACAGTCTGCTTGCACTGCCTCACTCGAATAGCAGCATCCCAGACCCGAAGTTCAAACAGTTTTCGATGTCCAATCTGCAGGGAACTTATAAACATACCTCGAGGCGGAGTCGCTGCGTTACCGCCCTCGTTTCTCGTCAACCAACTCCTCGATTTGATGGCGAGGCAACGTAGGGAAGTCATACCACAGTGCAGTTCACATCCAGGAAAAGAACTGTTGTTCTGTGAAACGTGCGATTGTGTTTTCTGTCGACACTGTGCCGACGGACCTCATAGCGACACGCCTTGCGATCATACCGTCGTCCCTTTCTCAATCGCTTTGAAAAGGATGTCTGAAATACTGTTGTATAGAGCGAATGAGTGTTTAAGTAAGCTAGGTTCGGCAAGAGATGCAGTGGCCAGTGAATTGAGGAGGTTAGAAGCCGCGTCGACAGCCGCAGACGAAGCTATTGACAGACATTTCGCGGATCTTAGAGCGGCGATAGACAAACGGCATAATGAACTGAAATCGGCTGCGGCTGCAGCTGCCACTCATAAAAGGAAATTGCTTGAAGAGCAATTGAAATTGATTGATGTTGAAAAAGCGAAAGTGAGTAGAAATTAAAACTTACATACCTCCATACCATGTTTGAACTTACGTTGACTTTTTATGCTAAGTTATTTTTAGAAAATACCATAAAACACCGTATTTGGATATACTTCAGTCACGCACACGCTGTAATGACTGAATGTAATTGCGTCTAGACAAGATTCATGAGTAGTTACAATCACGCATTTTTATACGTTGTGATGCGTAGGATGTTAGTTGAAGTCATTTTACCGGGGAGTATGAAATTAAGAAATAAAGCTTTTTGTTTTAGCTAAATTACCTAATGGTCCTCTAATCATTGCCGATACATAAATGCTGTTTCTTAATAATTAATATCATTGCTCAAAAATCGGTACCGCGCGTGCAAAAAACCCTCTCCAGTTAAGGATAAACACTTGAAAAGCTCAGCCAGTACCTATTAATGTAAACTCAACCTAAAAAAAGTATAAGTTATATATAAAATATCCGTTGTCCCATAGTAAAAACCTTGTTGATTAGCTCGGTGCTAAATTGCGTTATGTGTAACGTCCTGCAATATAAGAAAATACAATAAGTACTAATGCATGTTTTCCAGGTAGAAGCGGAATGCTCAGGGCTCCAGCAACAAGTAGAAGTACGAGAAGTGAGCAGCCGCGCAGCAGCCCTCGGGGCTCGTCTAGGCGACGCGGCCGCGCTCGCCGAGCCGAGGGAAAACGCCTTCCTCGCCGTCGACTTCGCACATAACGACGCCCAGCAAAGATTCTCTGAGGCCCTCGCTGAATTGGGAAGAGTCAGGACTAGCACGACGTTCCCTGGACTATGTACTTTGCAGCTTGGTAAGATATTGGTAGCTTGGTAGTGTCTGCCCACGCTGTGGCCTAGGGGACTCGTTAGGGGATGGTATATAGCCTAATAAACTCAGCCTCAGCAATCCTATTGAACACCTATTTAATACCTACCTAATATGCCCCCGAAATTAAGCATTCGAACTAGGTTTCACGAAAATGATAATTTAGCAACACATCTCTTCAACGCGTTCCTGCCAAAACTCATTCTAAATTGTAATGTGAACCGGTAATAATAGTGCTCTTGTTCAAAATAAAATATGTTCCATTGGTAATTATATTTCCAGAATCTCCGTGCGTGTGCGGGCTAGAGACGGTGGTAACGCTCCGCACAGTGGACTACCACGGCGAGGCGCGCTGCACTGGCGGGGACCCCGTCACGGCGCACGCCACCATCGACGACGCCGCGCTGCCCTGCACTGTCACCGACCTCGACACCGGATTGTACAGGTAACTATAGGTAAACCAGATGACAGGCGATACGCCTGCGGGGCAAGAAGTAGGTGGGGGCGGAGGTAGTCTCAGGCGGTGCGGATGTGAAGGCGGCGGCCGCGCGGCAGGGAACACAAGTGACGTTTCTCAGTACGTTAGCGGCTTTTTGGTCACGGACGCTCGGAATAAAATCCACACGAAATTAATTTCCCTAAAATACAAGATGTAACAATTTTCAAAAGTCGTAGAACAAAAGTTGTTCGCCTAAACGTCTAGAACAACCCCCTTTCGGATTAAAAGGGCTTACCCGTTACATCTTGTATATCCCAAGATGGACGTCCAAATTTTTTGCCAAGAAAATTAACAAACTAGCCAAACATAATATTATGTTTTTACTATATCACTCAAAACGCCTAAATGGATTTTAAAATTTGAAAAACACCCCTAAGCCTAGCCAAATCCGCACCAGTTGCGCCCTCCAAAAGCTGGTCCCTTTGGAATTTCGCGCCCACCTCATCCCACAGACCCTGAACATCGGGATTGCCCGGAATCTCTTCACCAGGATTGATAGCCGACCAGGCGGATAAAGCATCAGCAGCATAAGGGATGCTAACCTGGTCACCGTTAGGCGATAAAATAGAAGTGACCAAACGCGCAACCCCATGCGCCGACGCCAAGAAAGCCGGCAAGCCAATACCGTCAAGAAGGGTGCCTCATTTAGGCACCCTTCTTGACGGTGATTCCTTGCGGGTGGCGGTTGCTCTCCGCCTGGGCTGCAGTGTTTGTGAACCACACTTATGCATTTGCGGCTCAATGGTGGGGGCCAACGGTCATCATGCTTTGAGTTGCCGTCGTTGTGCTGGGAGATTTCCGCGACACCACGCTCTTAATGACCTGATTCGAAGGGCTTTGGTGTCGGCCAACGTCCCGTGCGTGTTGGAGCCACCTGGACTTAGTCGCACGGACGGCAAGAGGCCGGATGGCTTAACTTTGGTGCCATGGTCGAGAGGGAAGTGCCTTATTTGGGACGCTACATGTGTCTGCACTGTCGCTCCGAGCCATCTTGCCCGTACGTCGCGGGTGCCGGCTTCAGCTGCTGAGGTCGCAGCGGTTGGTAAGAGGGCAAAGTATGCCTCTTTGGAGGGAAATTATTTGTTTGTTCCCTTCGCTGTGGAGACTTTCGGTTGTTGGGGGGAGGAGGCGATTAGGTTGGTTGGGGAGATTGGTCGCCGTTTGAGGGACAGAGGGTTGGACGGCCGGTCCGGTTCGTTCCTTGTGCAGAGGATAGCCATTGCTATCCAGCGGGGTAATGCTGCTGGTGTGATGGGGTCCTTTGCGCAGGGGACGATCAGGGGCGGGTTGTTTGAGTGAGGCTTTTGATTTTGTTTTTTTTTTTTTTTTTTAATTTATTTATGGCATTTATTATATTTTGTAGTTTTAAGGCTTTTTGTATTTTATTTATTTTTAATTATCTTCATCATCATTTTATATGTATTTAGGTTTTAATGTTTAGTTGTAATTGTTAACAAAAGATTTGTAATATAATATAGAGAGTGAAAGTAAATTAAAATAATAGTTAGTAATTTAATTTAAGTTTTAAATTAGTTTTTCTTTAATAGTATATTGTAATTTTTGTATCTGACATTTCTTGAATACACAAATATGAAAAAAATTTGAAATAAAATTATTGTTACAAAAACAAGATTTATTTCCCGTATATGTATATGAATCAATACTCAAACTCTTATATGAAATGAAATGACAAAATTATACTAAACGTAAGTATCCATTCTAGACAGTGGACGAGGTCATGAGCCAGCTAATTCATTGGCTAGGCCCGGCTAGGGGTATAGTCCTGGAAATAACCGCCAGTGAGTTTCCTTGTTTCACAAAAAAAACTCGATAGATGTCAATGACCAGTATAAACAAATTTGTTATTATTTTCGTCATGACATTGATTTAATGTAAAAATTTAATTTTGACATTCTTGTCTTCTAAATCTTGACCGCCGGCCCATGGTAGGACTTAAATCTAGGCAACATTACATCTAGACATCCAATGAGTGATAAAATTCCCTTACCCAAAAACCCAAAATATCTACTAATTTATTAGTCAAACCCAAACACATAAACATTTAACTAGCCATAAAAAGTCAATTAAGGTCTGGTCACCAGGTTAAAAGGCGAGGCGCTACAAATTCTTAAGTGCGATTGTTTATTTACATTGTAACTTCGATAAGGAGTTACGCAACGCTCCTTGTAACTACAAAGAAGTACACTAAACGAATGTACTATGTGTGTCGTTGTTTCGACTTCTATGGACTATGTGTGTCGTTGTTTCGACTTCTATGGCTTGGTAAACAAAGCGGCGCGGAAATCGCAGGATTCGGGTTTGATTCCTGTCGTGAAACACGTATAAATGTTTTCAAGGTATAATAAAAAGTTGTAAGCATTACATGCAAAGACGCTATAGCTACGGCCGCATAGGCAGGTGGTTTGCTGAGCGCCTAGTGGATTGCATTCTAGACGATACACAGCAAAGCGCCAAGCGCCCACTGCGGCCGGTCGCGAATTTTCTAGATCAATCGTTTTAGTTGGGTGACTCACTGGCGTTCAGGCGTTAAGCAAGCTTCTTGCGTATGCGGACATATCCTATGGGTTTCTGTCGTTTATTCATTTTAGTTCATACAAACCCCCAAAGTTGTTCGTCGTTTCTTCTCATTGGAGAGCGCGTTCCGTAACCATACATCCTAACCTAGATCTAATAATTTTCTACGTAATCCCGCGCCAAGTGTTACTTAACCCGCACGACATTATAATATATCTGGTATTGCCGCTAGGCCAAGAGCTTCTTTAACTATGATATCAGAAATGAACCGTTCCAAGACCGAATTGAAAATGGCATATTACGAAAAAGTAAGATACAATAAACTTTTTAAACTTACACGGATGCACGCACACGTGATTAAGATCCGGGAAAATATGAATTTATAAAGATCCAATCCGTATTCGATTTGAACTCTACGGAACCTTTTTTTTTAATTTTGCCATGTAATAATTTAATTTCAGAATATCATTCCGTCCGTGGACAGTGGGCAACATTTGCGTGCGAGTGCTGGTGTTCTCTCGCTCGGTGCGTGACTCGCCCATACGAGCCACGGCGCTCGCCACGGCCACGCCTCTACGGGTGTGGGGCTCGCGAGGGACGGGCAAGGATCAGTTATCACAGCCCGTCGCTGTAGCCAGGTAAACGTTACTTAGAATCTACTGTAGATGGAAACACTGGGCTGTCACTGAAACACTGGGCTGCCGCGTAACTCCCGTCGAATTCAACTCGACGACGTCGATTTGGGAACACGATGCTTTCGATAACAAGGTTGGAAAAAACTATCGCGCAAGGAGCGAGCAGAAATTGTCGACGTTAAAGCCATAGACAATTTCTGTTCGCTCCTTGCGCGCTAGTTTTTTCCAACTCCGTTATCGAAAGCATCGTATTCCCAAATCGACGTAGGTAGAGGGCTGTAAATAAATCTACTGTATGTAGGTGGAAACAGTGGGGGAAAAAATAAATAGTTAAAATTGCATTACCATTAAAAAGACAACAAAACTTCACTATTACCTCTCTTAATAAAACGGGTTTTGCTTTTTTATAATCATATCATAAAACCCAATATATTGGTTTAAATATATCCAGTCATGGGACACTCAAGTTTCATAAGGTACAGTTCATTGTTTCTGGATGTAAAAATCGCTTGAATAAAATAAAGTGAATAAAAACCAAAGCATCATTCATTAAAAAACAAAAGTTTCATTCTGAAAATTATATTGTTATATTTCAGGTGTCCAAAACGCCGCGAGATCTACGTCCTAGATGCCGGTAACTCCAGAGTAAAAGTTCTCGACGAAGAAACCTTTGCTTTCAAAAATCACATCGTCAATGAAGGTAACAAAATCAATCCAAAAATAAATAAAACATACTTAACACGTTCTATGCCTAGAGAAAAAATGCATTTTCCTATTCAGGCCGCGTCGGTCATTGCTGGTTGACATCAAGAATTTCCGTTCGGGCCGCGTCGGTCAATGATGACCGCGTTTTACGAGGATTTTCGTTTCGATCTTACAGGCTGTCGGTGAATGTTATCAAAGTAAATTCCATATTCATTGACCCGCGTGGCCCTGTAGTTGCTCTATATCAAGTTGGTTTTTGAAAAAATTGCAAAGTTCAATAGAAAAACAACAATTACTGTTAATAAAGTTTAGTGACAAACAAAATTCCTTAAAATCTTATTACTATCTATCTGTGTTAAGATGTCTTGCGTAATCTCAAAATCTTCTTATTCAGTACAAAAGAGACATACATAAAAAAACAAGACATAAAATAAATTAATACTAAGGTAAGTCTAACCCTATACAGAGTTTTCTGCCGACAGACCTCAGGGGAAAAGAAAGAACTATAGAGAAAGGTAATAAAGTGTACAGAGGCAAAGGAGAAAATAAAAAGTACATATTAAGTCAAAAATTAAAATTACAAATTAAAGTACATGGAAATAAGAAGAAAATGATACATATACCTACACATGATACAAACATAATAAACATATACATGTAAATAAACATACCTACAAATACATATATAAACACATACCATACCTACATAAATACATGAAATAAAATATACCTACAGATAATTAAAAAAGCGCGGGAGACGACCTGACACCGCGACCCGCGCGGCCCCCTCTAACGGAAAGTCGATTTTTTCGATCTATAGGCCGCGTCGGTCATTGCTGGCCGACGTTAATTATTTCCATAAATAATAGCTCAAATTGACTTTTGTTAAAAACAACATACATTTGGATTAAAAATAAAACCATATGAGAAAAAAAATATTTTGACTTATTATAAACAGAACAGTATTTTTTACTAGGCCTAAAGGAAAATGTCGCTGTCGGTCAGCACTGACCGCGTCAGCAGAGAACGTGTTAAATTGATAGGAAATTGAATTAATAAGAAATCATATTTCAGGTTTGGCAGGTAGAAGTTGTACGGGAATAGCGGTTACAGCGGAAGGTGTTGTTCTTGTTAATTGGAGAACTAAAACCGTGACTGAGGTTAGTTTTAATAAAATATAGACTTCGGCCGTGTCTTCTCGCCACCCAACGCGTGTCGTACGTGCGTGACGTTAAGTTGGTGTGTCATCTCTCTTACTTTGTATTAAATTGATGGAGAAATGTCACACTACTCATTTCGCACCTTTTGTAAACAGATGTGCTGTATGTGTCTGTTCACAAACGATGCGAAATCGGTTCTATACGCATCGAAAAGTATGTCAGAATATCAGCTCACACTACTTTTATGACTACTTCCAATATAGCACATTACACACCGATAATCGAAACAGTTGTGAATAGATGAGCATTCACTCTCTGGTATGGCTCGGTCTATCCTGACTTTTAATCAATGTTGAGATAGTGGTCAAAGGTTAAAGCTAACATTGCCTAAACTTCAGATAAACACCGAAGGCACGACTCTACGCACGATCCGGTCTGATCGGCTCGTGGAGCCGGTGTGTGTAGCGGCGGACATCAACTCGCGTCGGCTCGCCGTCGCTGACAATGGCCGGGGAACCGTCTTTGTGTTTGACAGCCAAGGGAACATTGAGAGAGAGGTATAGTATACGTTAGGTTATTTTATTTTAATATCCTTCGGCTTGGCAGTTCGATGCGTCATTAGAAGGAGCTGCCGGAAGACCGATGTTGTGGTTTCTTTTGGAACCACAACGTATGCCGAGGCAGATCCTTGTTGGCAGCAGACAAGCGGCTCCTTTGACGTTTTTAATTGGACTATGTTTATGTTTTTGTTGTTATCCATTGTTTTTTTATGTGAATTGTTGTTTTATTTTTATTTGAGTCTTTGGTGTTCTTCTGTGTGTTTGCTGTCAATAAATGTTTTCTATTCTATTCTATACGTCACTAGCGGGAATACACTTGTCTATATGTACAGACTAGCATAAAAGCTCCCCGCGGTTTCACTCTCGTAAGTACCGATCCCGTGGGAATTTCGAAAAACTCTTTCTTAGTGGAAGCCTAAACAGATCACAACGAACACAGTTTCTACATTTCATGTCTCTTAGACCAGCGGTTTAGACTGTGCTTCGAAATAGTTCAGGCAGTCAGTCAGTCAGGATATTGATTTTATATGCATGAATACTACACAAAAAGTGCAACGTTACATGAAAGTAGTGGGAAAGAATATGTCTTGGGTACCCCAAAATTAGTACCCTAATAGAGTATGCTTCTTTATTTCTCATCCACCCTGTCGCGTATATATGTATCGTTAGATAGCTCTTTTGAAATAATTGGGTATAGAAAAACAATTTTTAAATTTTGGGTTCCGTTTTTGAACAGTTTTTAATGAAAATTTTAACTTTACTGTGCTCATTTATAAGCAAATTTTGAATTCGTGTTCAGATAGGTGACGGTAACCTCGGCATGGTGGGCGGTCTGGCGATGTCGGAAGATCTCATCATTATAGCCGACGTTGCAGTCCGGATATACGACTCTGAAGGGAACTTACAGAGTACGCTCGCACCAGTGCCTAAAGGTAATTTATGTTTTTCTTATACCAATCGAACTACGTGAATGTGTTAAGAAAATAGACTTTCCACTTATTAATTGCTAAAAAAATTGGTTCTTAAAGTAGTTTGATTTGCAACGTAATCGAAGTAAGAAAATAAATAATAATACGCGATCGAGAACCAAAAGTAAAATGTAAATAACTATAATTATTAGTCGAACGTTGAAATAAAAATAAAAGAAATAGAAATAATGCTAAAAAAATGAACACCACCGAAAAATGACTCGTTAATGTTAACAAATCGTTTGAATTAAAAAAGTTTAATATAGACCATCGTTAACTCCATGTAATATGTTGTTGCAGGTCGAGGCGGGTACGGCGGCATAGCGCTGGAGCGCAGCGAGAGCGGCACCCGCATCGTGTGCGCGCGCACGGTGCGCGGGCGCGCGGCGCTCGTCGTGGTGGAGGCGGAGCGCGCGGGCCGCGTGCTGGCCGCCTGCGAGCTGGCCGACCGCCGCCCGCGCCGCGTCGCCGGCCTCGCGCTGCTGCCGCACCGCGCCGCGCTGCTCGCCGACCTCGCCGGGGACTGTCTCCGGCTGCACACCTATTGGTGAACGGTTAGTCTACTCTACCTTCTTATTTTATATGTCATTTCTAAAACACATTACCCATCCCCTTCCTCAAGTCTCATCCGTTCGTTGGTTGCCTGGAAGAGATCGCCCGTAGGTGGTAAGGCCGCCCATTGTGCCCCTTCAGTTTTTAAGTTTTTCTATGTCTAATTCGTTGTTATTTGTGTTTTTTGGTACAATAAAGTGTTAATCAATCGATCGATCGATGTCGGGCTATATTACATTTGGACGTTAATTCTTTACTAGGAGTTCGCCCCGAATTGAGACATCACGACCCCCTATCTCCTCAACCCCCCTACCGATCCGGCTCATCTTCGAACTCATAAATTCTATTGACGTAAACTGCGCGCGAAGGATATGAAATCCTGAATCGCGCAATCGACTTTATTTCTGGGATAAGCTCAGCTACACGCTTCATGTGTGTAATAGTCGGGGTGTTGTAGTGACCCCTCGCTGTATTATTGGAGTTACCTAATTGAAAGAAAAACAGATAAAAGTTATTCATCAAAATCGACGTTTTTAAGAAAAATCCCTAAGATAAATGTGTAATTTTGATACTATTCATTTTATGTTTTTCAGGTATCGCCGTGAAAAGGAGAAGAATATGATTGTAGAAACATATAAAGAAGAATACGCTTTGCGTAATCGAATAACATGCTAGTCCATAATCGTAACGAATGATCGAAACGTGTCGGCCATATTACTGAGGGAGGGGGAGGTACGCGCACCAAAGTCTTTAGTCGGCCTCGATAGGGCCCACTTTTAACGTAGATACAGGGTTATTGGTCATTTGGTCAAATAAAACAACTGACGGATGATTCTCATAAGCATGGGCCGGAACGGGGACGGACCGTGCTTTCTTCGTACAAAAAACCTCGTCCCCAACCCGGCCCGTTCTAATGAAAATGTTTCCTAAGGGAAATTCCTCGTTTGTGTTTACATAGTACTGCTTTAAGATTGAATCTAAAGCTTTTAAACATAAATATATATTTGTAAATTGATTACTTATAAACGGATTCGCCGTTTGTGGCGGCACTAAAATGATTTTATACATTCAATCAATCACAACCTGAAATTTCGTTTTTCAAAGTTTAGTAGTTCAAAGTAAAAAAAACGGTCACAATGAGACTAAGATGACAATAGTCTACAATTATTATTTTAATGTACTTATACTTACTTAAAACTGACGTTTTACTAACGTTAAATTTTCAGGTTAATTTGACCAGTAAATTGTTTATAAAAATTGATGACGACGATACATCATTAGTAAAAGTTGAATTTTCAACTTTTAGTAATGTTTTTTATCCTACTCATCCTTAACAAATGATCAGTAACCCTGTATTAATTATAAGAAATCGCTTAGTACTTACAGTATTTATTTTGTATTAAGTTTAGTTTTATTAGGCTATGTTATTTTTTAAATGTTTTTAGCGTCGAATTTTATTTCGGCATTGATCGATCGTGACTGATTTTTTTTTCATTGGCCACATTAACGTCGTTGTTTTTGTATGTTGGCAACACTGACTGTGTCAAAACCGACATGTTGGTTTTTACTGATATTTGCGCTAAACTAGTAATAATCTTTTGTTGTATTCGGTCGCTGTTTGTTATTTCGCGTCTCAATAAAACGCATTAACTAGTCTCAAGTATGACAATCGCATTTATTTAGTGAATTGTCTTTTTTTTTTTTCAATATAAAAAACATTGAAGAAGCCTCCGTTGATTGCATTTTTTAAACAACGTTAAACTCTTTTAATACAAGTTTTAAGATTTCATCAAAAAAAATCTTACGTTTTTTTGGACCAAAATAAATACATATCTAGGTCACTATCCGAACGTTATTCTAAAATGTTCACTAAAACTTTTTTGGAATTAAAGAATATTATTGATTAAGTTAATTACTATTGATTTAAGTTTCAGGTACACGTTTCGAAAATAAACTGATAGAAACCTAGACAAACACAGTCTAAATCATATTAACTCTAAAGATGCAAACACAATTAATTATTTATCAGCCATTTGGTAAATTTATTTTATTGCTCAAAAGCATGCCAGTGGCGTGAGTTCAAACCTCGCCGCGAGTGAATTTTTGAAGACGAATTGTTCATTTAAAATTCTCAAGGATTTTCACTGACCCAAAGTAAATCAGTTATTTTATTTGTATAAAAAATGCAAGCTCTAGTAGGCGATCCTCATAAGATTCGGTGACAATATGTAAAAACATGTAAAATTTAAATAATCTTTATCTATCTGAAATAGAAAATATTATATTATTATTTTAACTAGTTGTGTCCTGTGGTTTCACAAGCGTCATTAACATAACAATGTCTTTAGAAGTATATTTCTATGAATATTGTTGTTCAGTTCAGTAGTTTTATGTTTCAAAAACTAAATAGTTTTCACATTTATAATATTGCTTTCTTTACTATTGACACTATTTTCACGATTCATTTATGATTGCTGAAGTAAAGAAGCTCGTGGAAGTTCCTAAATATAACTTTATTTAACAAAAAAATAAAATATCAATTGGCAATTTGCTCAATTTAAAGAACACCATATCGTAAAATCAGCTTCCATTATTTGCTAGAAATCATACATAATAAATACAATTACATGTATTTGAGTCCTCACATGTCCGGCCTAAGTCGTATCGCCACGCGGGTTCAAAACGTAGGCCGGTGCAGCCGAAATTGGCCTAGCATCATAATCAGAATTCCATTAATTTCATTTAGGTATTTGTAGAATTTTGTACGGTGATAAAGTGCAGGCATTTCATCATCTGCTTTGTACTCACACATACAAGAAATTTATGAAAAACCATGTCGTATACCCAAATAAATCATTTTTAAACCGCCTTTTTAGCTGATTAGTTTTCGAGCGAATTTATCTATTTTTAGTTACATTTTTAATCGAAACGAATCTCAATAGAAATAATGAGAAATCAATGTTATTAATTTTGAGTACTTTTTCTTAATATGTTGCTTATTAACTTGATAGGTTTAGGTTTGCTCAGATTGTGCCTAGATGGCGCTGTGTGAAATGTCGAAAATAAATCATACATTTATCGTAACATTTTTCCTGTACGTTTATATATAAGCCAATGTTAAAGATTGTCAACATAATGTCAGAGCTTAGTTAGTCGAAATGTAGATGTTTGCCTTTTGACCAACTTTGTGGTCTCCGTTCAGTATAAGAATAATGTTTCAACTAACTGTTAAAGTATAGAGAAATCGTGTATAATGGTAACTTACTCTCTTGCTGCGATAATCGGTGATTAACAGATTACTAAAGTTTTAGTAAGGGATACGTTCATACGTACTCAATTAGTGACTAGTAATAGAAAATGGTCTAAAGTGTTCCCTTTTTAGTTCCTTAAAAAATCCACCTTGTACATTTTCAATCACTAGCTAGCAGATCGATAGCCAGTTATGAGTACTAGCTATGCCCCGCGGTTTCACTCGCATAAATTCATATCCCGTAACGTATATGACGCATCACGTATGTCATACCAAGCATTGTTTAAGCCGTATAATGATTCAAAGTACCCTATATCTTATTTCAACCACCAAACTATCCCTGTACCAAATTTCATTCAAATCGGTTTTACCAAAACAAAAAAAAATGTAGCCTATAACCTTTCTCGATAAATGGACTATCAAACACAAAAATATTTTTTCATATCGGACCAGCAGTTCCTGAGATTCAAACAAACAATCAAACTCTTCAGCTTTATAATATTAGTATAGATAACAGTACAGTACTCAAGTACTCAGAACTCTGTTCAGTATAGTACTCAATAATTATACGGGGATTCCCAATTAAGTTTTAAAAAAATGTAACAGTAAAAGACAAACGATACAAACTTCATTTATCTGTTAATCATCGTTTATGACTTAGGGGTTAACTTTTTATTTGTTTAAATATGAATTAAAACACTAATAACGTTTTTCAATGTAAGTAATCTATAATCTTATAAAAGTTGAGACACATTGCACTAATAAAGACATATTTCATGTCTCACTTGTTCGTAAATAGTCGTTTTAAACAAACATTACTTAAGGCGCATTATTACAACAACGAACTTGCTTATAAGGTGACAGCATCTGAGTTGTTAGGTGGTCATTTTTGTTTTTGGACATACAGGTTGTATTCTTCGTCTTTTCCTTCGATTACGTATATTATATGATGCATTTCAAAATAAAAGCTCTTTATTTGTTCAAAGTAATATCAATATTTTCACCAATTTTTAAAGACTCAACTTTATTTACACACCTAATTTTTATCTTGGATACTTCACGTTATTTGCGCGAACTGCACAAGCTCGTTGGCGCGATAATGGCCTTAGTCCCACATCGTCACTTTTCTGCAAATGGGTGAGCACGCATTTGATTGGTTCAAATCAGGCCTCTTATCACGCTAAATGAAACTATTATTTAAACTAAGTCAAAAATGAACTGATCATAATAATGTTGACTGAAGATTCAGAGGAACTAGTCTGGTATAGGGAACAAAGAACTGTACATTTGAAGTATACATAGTGACATGAATCTTAATAAATGTGATCCAATGATCCAACCTTATTTCAACTATATAAAACGACCACACATTGACCCCAATTTTAATGCCCGAAATGTGACCGTAGAAACGCCTTGCGAAACGGTGTACAATTCCGATAGTAAAATTCGACAGCTGTCTTTTTCGCTCAAAATTACATAAGTACGTCTCGCTTTTGCTTCAAGCCCAAGATAATTTACCCTTAATTTCTGTAGTATGAAAAACAGGCGCATCTAAAACTATTTGTTTTATATGACACATCACCTGTTCGAATAATAATATAATTTAGGAGTTCAGGACCCATAGAGCGAGTTTCCGCAAACGCTATTCTATAAAATGTGTAGTTTATGCAAACTGGATATATTTCAAAGGCGGCATGTAAAGACTAATTAAACAAGGTATAAGACAGAAATATATTTTTATTTCAGAATATTGGGCCAATTTCCTAATTGATCACGTTTACCAAGATACCTGTCGCTCTGTAACATTTACGAGGGCGTTAGTTAAGTGGGATTTATTTTTAAGTGAAAAAAGTTGAATTTCAGATTAACTTAAATTTGTCGAAGCATCTGTGTATAACAGAGTCAGCATTATAGTTATTGTTAAATCAAGCCGCTGTATTGTGAGAGAATTTGTGTAAATTGCAACTATCACATAGTTAAAGCGTAACAAAATGTCATGTACTTATAACATATCAAATTCACATACAACAAATATCAAGACTGCGCAAGCATTCAAATGCCTATACTTGTTGAATAATTGTGGATATAATGGCGAATTTGCTATGTTAACTTTTACAAACGCATTCTCAAACGAACCTATGCTTTGTCGTGCTCTTGTGAGCGATAATAAACGTCATCAAAAATGCTGCAAAAGCTGAGCTCCCGCAGTTCACGCATGAAATTTGAAAAACTTCCGACTTTACTAAGCACAAATTTGGATAGTTGCAAAGATCGCTTTATAAATACCAAAAATTGTCTTGAGTTAAAGTTCTTGCTTAGCAAAGTCAAAGTACGGACTATGGGTTTCAGCCTATGATTTGGCCATTTCTCTCGGTTTGTCGTCGTAATCGGCTACTCGTACTAGGCGTGCTGCTTGTAACCATAGATTAAATATTATGTTCCTGTTACATTAATTAATTCATTGATCAGATACTATTGATATTAATTGTTAAACTAGTGTTGCCCTGCTGTTTTACCCGCGTAAAATCTAGTCGAAATATTGTGTTAACAAACGAAGTAGCTCAAATTATCTGTTTATGGCATAAATCCTGCTATTCCTGACTAATGTTATAAATGTGAAATTATATAAATGTGCTCATGTGTACTTTTATATACTCGCGGGATCGAGACTTACTCGTGTGAAATCGCAGGGCGGAGCTGGTAGGTAATAAAATAAATAATATTTTTCTCACCTCCGTTATATCATCTACTGTTAAAGCTATTAAGGTTACCACTTGTTCTTGTAATATTAGGAAACAGGAAAGAAAGTCACAAAGAAAGGTAAAAGTCAGGAATCTCTTCTCAAAAAGTTTTTCCTAGACGCCAGATATCGTTAGAGATCAGCTGCCCGATTCTGTAAGATAAAACCTTGCAGAAACCGTGTTCTACACGGCTCGCCAGTCGTTTTACTCCTTTTGTGGTATTCTAGACGCGATAAAAATAATTAATACATAAAATATTAATAATATATTAACAGATTGGATCATTATTTTATAATTTGTTACTATTTAATCAATATACCGCGTCTAGAAAATAAAAAGGCATAAATTTATTGGATAATCGTGTTGAAGCTACCCGACATCTACACGGTTTTTTCTTACAAAATCAAGGCCAAGGATAAGCACCTGAAAGTGGATTTTTAATAAATGTAATAAGTATTTGTAAGTTAATCTATACTATAGGTAAATGAAGTATTGTGTTAATTGCCCACCACAAGCTATTTCACTAAAGTAGTCTTTTTTTCTGTGTATGAAACCTAACCACATACACGCTACTATCTTGCAAATCGCTGCCAAACTTCCTAACTTAGATTTGTAGCTCCGTTGCCTTAAATAGTTTGTTGTAGTTGCAGTTTTTTTATTTAATGTAAATCATCTATAGGCGTGGTAAACCTGATTGTTGACGTGGCAATACAAGCCGTGGCGAGTTTCGCCACACTATATGGAAACGCATCTGTCAATGTCAAATGTTTCACATCTGTCAGGCGTGCCGTGACGGCTCACTTTTTTTTAACCCCCTAGTTATAATATTTCAAAAGTATTGCCTCTTATGTCGATTGCATTGCAACACTCATGCTATTAAAATTTAAAGTATTTTTTTGACGTATTGACACGATACAATTAAATTAAGATTAATACCAAACAAAATAGCTATCATAGGTATACCTTCACAAATCGTCCGAAGCCATTGCTTGAAAAAGAAAACATTAAAACATATTTTTGTTTGACTTTGAATTTTTAAAGTATTTTTGTAAACCTAAAATCCTATCCAAAATTGAACAAAGGACTATTTTTATAAATATTACTTGAAGACACTCTGTACAAAATGTTTAATTATAAGGGTTTATTTTATAATCTACAGATAAAAAGCTATTTGTCCAATAAAAACAAACACTACTTAATTTAAAAATCTTCTAAAGTTTGATATCTTATTATAAGATTGTGACGTTTTTATTCGGTGGTGTTATATTTTATTAAACACATAAATCTTTTATCTAGAGATTGGAATAAGCCCTAAATCTTCTAAATAATTTGCATAAGTTCAAAATATAATTAGATGTAGTAAGAATGTTTTCCTGAGATATATTGTATGTAGAATCTATTTTGACGTCGCGTATTTATTTGGAATTGATCGGTAAATTGATACTATGACCACGATAACTTGTTTCGTAATGAAACACTGTAATTGGGATTTGATATAGAAAGCGACCCAGACGCGCGGTCAAATCGCTCTGAAGTTAAAATCTATGGTGTTTCACGAATTAAATGTAAATGGCGTCGCGGGTGCGCATCCCTTACAGCTGAATACAGAAAAGTCATTTAAAATTTGTTACGTCAATAATAATTGTAGCAGCTTTAAAATTTATGAGAATATTGGATTCGAAAGCTGCTTAGTTTGTTACGTCGAACTCAAATTTTGAGTAGTTTTTCTGTCGTAATTTCTAGGCGCTATACATATTATTTTAACATCGTCCTGGCTACGTTCCTTAGGCGCTTTCTATACCATGTCCATTACATACAAACATGGTTAAAATATTGTGATTTTTTTCTTTCTAGTCACTTTATCATGTTAAAAAAATCTCGGTACAAGTTAACGTGGTCCCACTATTATTATAACAGAGGAGGTTAAATTATTTATTTATCACAAACGCTGTGAAAATTGTACTTAAAATTATAATCACAGATATCTCATGTAAAGTCACTTTTGTGCGAACACAATAAACTTTAATATTATAACGAGTTTGTTTTGATTTATTTCACACTATTTTAACCCCCGACGAAAAAGAGAGGTGTTAGAATAATAAGTTTGGAGTATCTGTGGCAGCGTAGCTCCTGAACGGATAAAGCGATTTTGATGTTTTTTGTTGGTAGTTGACTTAAGCGCAAGTGTTCTTAACTATGTTTGATCAAAAACGACTCAGCTGTTGAAAAAATATGTGGTACTTTTATAAGCTTCCTAACCAGTATCAAAGTCTAGCCTTTTCAAGAAGCTTCTTATCCTAACTTGACTGTTAGCGAATTAGTATTTTCTAAGTAGGTACTAATTATCTATGACAAAAAATGCATATGTTAGAAAAATCATTCTTTACTGAAAAAATACACGAGAGCTCAGTTTTATACATACCTACTAAGAATACATCAATATTGGTCTGTCATTCATAACATTTATTTAAAAAATAATAACGGACGATGTACAATATTGAATTTCACTTTTTAAACAAAAAAGAAAACTAATGAGATTATAAAATTTAAATGCAACTTATCTTATTTAGAAAATATGGCCTAAAATAAATTGACTCAATAGAAAACTACATACTTACTAGCAAAATTAATATGATTTACAGGAACGATTGAGCAGGAAAGTTACTTACAGTAGAACCCGACTCATACGATCATTCAACATACGATTTCCTGCAAACGTTATACTATGCCGGTCACTGCAACTTAGATTTATAATCCGTACTGCGGATTTTTTTTTCGCCCTAAACTTATAATAAAATCGTAACTTAGCAGTGTCTGTTTTTGAAAGATATTTTGAAAAAACTATTTTTAGGGGTATGTATACTAACGTAACAGACCCCATTTCCGTGTCTAACTTAACTTTTTGTCTGTTTGTCCGTTTGGATGTTTGTTCGTTTGTCTGTGCGTTTGTGCGCGCTAATCTCGGAAACGGCTGGACCGATTTTAATGAAATTTGGTATGCAGATAGCTTAAGACTTCGATTAACATATAGGCATATAGGATTAACATATTTTTAACCGGATATCAAGTCCGGATATCCGGATACAAATAAAAATTGCGTAATTTCGTTGTTTTTGAACCATCGGCATCCATCGCCATCATCACTTACTGACATACAAATTTTGCCTAACTTCACCTACCTACTGCAGTGCCCATTGAAGTACTGTTCAGTACTTCCCTGGTCGTCCGTTTAAGTGTGGATTTTTGCATTGCGGTAGGTAGATGTAAGAACAACGCGGGATCGCGACTTGCACGGGTGAAACCGTAAACAATAAGAATTGACTTTTTTCCCCGCATAATACGCTTTTCCGCTTAAGACGCTGTTTTGCGTGATGACCTGCCTTCGTCTATACTATAGCCTATGTCCTGTATAATCGTCTTAACTGAGTTCTACTGTATTATTAATTATTAAAATTAATTACACTCAATACAAATTAAAGACTGGCCATGGGCATGGGTTCAAAACTAACAGTTATTTAATAAACAAATTAAAAACGAAACGTTTACTAAATTTAGAAAAATAATAAGTCGTGTTTTATGATGATAAAAATCACGAGCATTACAAATATTACTTAATTAAAAAAATACGCGTGACATTCTTAAAAAAGTTTGAAAACTTTTGTAAACCAAACATTAAAATTTACTGTTCAAAATTAACATACCTATGGCAGTCGTTTACGTAGTTAGATAAAAAAACTAAATATAGTTATCATTCATTAAAATATCAATCTGGACAGAGATCTCAATTACTTTTAGTCATTTAATCAAGTGAAAAAATACAATTCCTTATTAATTCTAACACGAAAATAAATGCATTACAGCCGAATACAGAAACGCGCTTTAAAATTTAAAGGGTACCGGGTAATTTGGGTTTATTTTGTGACAGTATGGGTAACTTTGTAACAACCCCACATTTTGACAATCAAAATGACGTATCATAAAATCTTTTTTTATTTGAACGCATCCAATGATCCTTTTGAAGAAAACCAATGTCATAGAACATTTTTTACTATACAAATGTCATCACTTCAGACAAAAAATGACTACATTTTTTGTGGCATATTAAAAAAGATTTTCATCGTTGTGTATTATTGAAACATCATGGGGTAACTGTGACGGTGTCACGTATGGCGGCAGGTTTGACAAATGAGCTTATAAATTCATAAATTAGTAGAAATAGTTTTGTTCAAATACATTTCAAAATGTTTCTATTTCAATAAATAATCTAGATTGTATAAGTCTTTTTTTTAATGTAAGTTGAGAAACAAAAAATATATCTTCGAAAAATCTCAAAACCTGTCCCAAAGTATCCCCAGGTTACGGTACTTTAATAATTGAGCAGCTTAAAAATTTAAAATTAGTATATAGGAATTTTTGAGTTTGAGAGCTGCGTAGTTGTTTAAGCTCCCCTCAAAGTTTGAGTAGCGTTTCTAAATTGGGCCGTTAGACTATTCGTAGTTAGTTATCTATGTTCTTATTTACCAAACTTAGCAAGAGTCTCTTTACATTCCAATATAGTTTTATTAAGTCGTTCTACAGTGGCCGAAGTTTGCTTGGTGCTCAACAATCTCGCACAACTTTGTATAGTCGTGTAGTATCCGCAGACATTGTGGAGGACCCGAACTGCTCGGTCACCGCAGACGAACAGATATTTACCGCTGGGGTCAAACTTCATGTAGTTTATTAGACCTGAAAAATGTAAAGAATAGATAAGTAAAAAAAGACTAGCAGTTTTATTAGTAGGTAAATGGAAATTTGGTTTGTTTCCCTAAATATACAGGTTTTCTAACACAATTTTTTGCTATACTTAAAGAAATGCTTTCGAAAAAATATTTTTATTACTACGTGCCTCCAAAAACGTAAACAATAAGAAATGCAATCCTTAATTTCTACTCGGTTGAACATGCATCCGTGGCCAAATTGGAAAAAGGCGTTGGGACGGATCCCCAGAGATGCAGGTTCAAGTCCTGTCGGGTGCAAAATTTTTGGAAAGCATTTCTTTAAGTATAGTTATCCAAGTGTAGGAAACACTTTAAAAATATAACAAAAACTTTTTTTGCATTTATATTTTAAAGTCGAGTCGTGAAAAATTGTAGTTTAAAATACTTAGTTTCTGCCTTAAAATTCGTTCTATGCGTGTCGTCGGTATATGAGCCAAAGAAACCGAGGGCACACCTAGTGAATAACAAAAATGTACCGATTTAATAGATCTCTTTTCTAGATAAATAATGAATGATTGAGAACGCAAGGGCATCGATTTGTCCCTCACTAAATATAAGTCTCGATCGATAAACACCTCGAATGATTTATTAATTCATTTACCTAGAATCAGCAGACGAATTACCTACCTACTTCGTGTGAGAATTCTGCAAGTTGTAATAACTTGTCCTAAATAATAACCACGCACAAAGGCCCAATAGTAGGGCTAATTGCGGAACACAAGTTAAAACTTTAACTTTTACTTATCCTTTCAAGTAACCATACATACATACATACTACGGTTTTATAGACTACGATTTTATACATATTCCTGGAAAGAAAATGTCAAATACTATGAAACAAAACATCGGATGGTAGTATAGGGTTTTAAACATTTCATTACATTATTTGTGTTTTTTTAAATTAGATTTAAGTTTCCGCACAGGTTACATCAGCTGTGGTCGCGAGCATGACCCGGGGTAACCCCTGTTTAGACCCGGTAAAAAATATCTACAATGCGATCTAGAGCCTCTTTGATGGACATAGTAAAACATATATGTGTTGGCTGCGGTTCCACCCACTGCTTCCAAAGGTCCGGGGCTCCATAGCCCCGTTTTACTTACTGGGCGCATAACAGACTATGATAGACTCAAATCGTGTTAGTTTAAAAGTAGACTCCACACCAACTCGTTTATTTGCGTATAACTATTACGCATTGGACTTTTTCAAAATATGTCTAATCTGTGTAAACAAACATTGATTTACATATTCCATAATCTTTAGGTACATACGTATACTTGAGTTGTAATATCATTGGGTTAATACGTAGGTAGCCAACTAGGGCTGCGAAATAGCTTTTAATAATCAAATTGATTGTAATGTCATATAATTGACTGCATACGAAATACGCTGCTAAAGAAATCTCACTTAAATAAAACTAAGTGCCGAAGTCCTAATTAGAGAAAGCCGAAAAGCTCAAATGTGAATGGCCGGGTAACGTCTGCCATACCTATGTCGAACGATATGTGTGCCAAGATGTCCATAACCACCAAAACTGGGTCTAACAAACAAGCGGGGACCCAGAAGATTGAAAGACGAGCTTAACGCTAATTTAAAATACCGGAGAGTGTAGACAAAGAAAAAGGAAGTAAGCCTTTGCTGAGAAGTTCTACGAGAAAGGCTACAATAATATTAGGGGTTAAAGTATGAAATTGCCGATTTGTACTGAAAATCTTAATTGTTTATTTTTTAAATTTTTAACAAATTTATTTAATCAAAATAGTTGCCATTATTATCTATACATTGCTGCCATCTAATGGGAAGGTTATTAATGCCTTTGCGATAGAACTCCGACGATCTAGACTGCACAAACTGTGTGAAAGCATTTTGTACTGCCTCCTGGGAAGAAAACTTCTTGTCACGTAGATAATTGTCCAAATCACGAAAAAAATGGTAGTCCGTTGGAGCAAGGTCTGGTGAATACGGAGGATGACGAATGGTTTCTAAGTGCAGTTCCTGAAGGGTCAAAATGGTTTCTCGTACTGTGTGAGGTCTCGCGTTGTCGTGGAGCAATAATGGTGAAGATCGATTCATGAGTCGGGGCTGTTTTACTGCTAGTTTTGTCAACATGGTTCAGAGTTCGGCACAATAGACATCTGCCGTAATTGCTTGACCAGATCGAAGAAAACTATAGTGAATAACACCATGCTGAGACCACCAAACAGTTACCATTACCTTTTTATTGGTAAGTTTTGCTTTAGGACACTGTTGTGGCATTTGACCTGGGGTCAGCCATTGCATTTTTCTTTTCCGGTTATCATAAAGAATCCACTTTTCATCACATGTTACAATTCGATCCAATATTCCTTCATTTCTGTACCGGTTCAACAAGGCAACACAAGTTTCAACACGCGTTTCTTTCTGCAGATCAGTCAAATCATGAGGCACCCATTTTTCGTATTTTTTTATTTTATTGATTTGACGCAAGTGAGTCAATAAAGTGGGTAAGGTAACGTTAAACCATGCCGCTAATTCCTGGGTAGTTTGACTAGGATCGGCTTCCACTATCTCTCTTAATTCATCGTTATTCACCTGTGTGGGCGGTCTTCCTCGTGGCTCGTTCTTTAAGTCGAAATTTCCATCACGAAAGCGTTTAAACCAAAATCGCACGGTGCGTTCATTAGTAGACCCCTCTCCAAACGCAGCATTGATATTGCGGGCTGTTTCTGCCGCGTTAGTTCCGCGTCGGAACTCGTATTCAAAAATCACTCGAATTTTCGCAGTATCCATCTTTCTTGTCTAAATTGAATAACAAAAACAATTGAAAGTCGATATTCAAATATTTCACATTTTTTAAAAAAAGAACATCACAGAAACCATTTGAAAAAAGTTTCATTCGAAAACCTCAAACCATGAAGATTCTATGTCAATTCAAAGAACCTATTGCAATAAAACGGCAATTTCATACTTTAACCCCTATTATTAATTTAGTTACTTTTCCTTATGACAACTTAATTGTTTATCTAATACTGGCTTTAGATTAGGTTTTTCGATAATCTCGTTTTTTCAGTATCTTAGTGATACATCTCAGAGAAAGGACAACATAGTAGTGCGCAATAAATAGTATGACCTAAACAGACATCCCTAAAATGAAGGCGACTTTATCAAAAACTTAGTAATGTACGGGTCTCGTGCCAAGGTTGCAGTGTCATTCAAATGACTGCCATTATAGTAACGCCAATGATATTACAATATATCTAGCTAATACCTATTTAAAGGCACATTACGTCTATCTAACGATCAATATTTTACAAGGAAAAATGCATCAACCATTACCCACTCCACATGGGAACCCCGTAATGGTACGCGCACTTGTAAAGCAAGCGAGGGACACGGAATCGAGCCCATCACGGGAGGATTTTTGATGATGGATATTTTCTTGTAAAATACTTCTAGCGAATGCCTTGAGCATTAACAATTAGATTTATTATCTATGTCTATAACGACCTCAAATAAAATTAGAAGAAAGGTAGGTACTATCACTCCTGTAACGTGTTATACGACTTTGATCAAAGGTCCGACTAACTGACGTCGTCGTCCGTCCGATGATTCTTGTGACGTAATAATCCCAAGTCTCCAGCTATCTACATTGCAAATTTCTGTGCGATCGGTTTGGTTAGTTTTGCGTGACGGACTAACAAACATTACATAATTTACATAAACAAAAAATATTTATCACACTCTGGTAAAAAAAATAGAGATGCCAAAAACATTCAATAACAAGATTGAGATAAATTAGATTTCCCCAAACAAAACAAAGCTTAACAATGACGTAATTACACTATGATAATATACCCACTTCGTCGTCGTCTTCGTTTATCTTATACTTAGGGGAAATCCGGAAGATCACGGACCCAATGTAATTTCCATTAGACGAAATCACTTTAAAAACTTATCCGCTCAATGCGAACCGGGTCATAATGATTCTTAAACGCGAAATGAGTGACTAATTTGTCGAAATCACACATCCGTAGAGCATAGTTATACAACAACGTTCATACACTTACATAATACACTGTACAGCTGGCTAAACAACTCTCGACATCAAATAGTGACGTGTTCATAGCAACTGCGTGGTTATTTCGCGGTTGACTGTACGACTCAAAACTCATTAGGTCAAGGCCGATACGTACATATAATGCAGGTAAGTAAAAATATGAATAAATCATAGCTCCTGTCACGCAGGAAAATCTTGTTATAAATCTGATTTATTTTTTATTTTGATATCAAACATCCTTTTAACGTAAATAAAACAACTTTATCGATAGAATCCACTATTTCTAGTTAAAGCCAATTCTTCTTTTGGTGCTTTTCCAGCTCCACTACTGGACGTCAGCTTAGCGAACTTGTTCCGGTCTAGTGCCAAGCGAAAACGTTGTTCCACGCTGGAAATGTTGGTCCATTCTTGGATTGGATGTTTCTCAACCACGACTTCTTTCTTCGTCCGACGCGTCTCTTGCCTGCTACTTTGCCCTTCATTATTAGTTGGCGAAGCTCGTATTTCTCGTGTCGCAAAACATGACCTCAGTATGCGACTTTTTTCTTCTTGACGGTCTGCAACAGCTCGCGGCTCTTGCCTAAACGTCGGAGTACCCGCACGTTGGAGATTTCTGTGTCCAGTTAATACGTAGCATTCTACGGTAGAATCACATCTCGAAAGCTTCAAGGAACCCTTGGGTATTGGCTTTCAGAGTCCAGGCTTCACTACCGTACACTAAAACATGCAACACATAACACTGGGGCATTCTTACTCTGAGCTTTATGAATAGTTGGCGACTGCAAATAACTTTACCCATTTTCTTTGGAGTGGCTTGGGCATTTCCAATTCGGGTACGAATTTCTTGTTCGCTATACCATTCTTTATTAACCCATGCACCGAGGTATTTATACTTTGGCACCCGTTCTATATCTGACACAGGGATTCAGGTGGCTCCTTGATACACCAGAAATTTAGTCTGAGACACGTTCATACTCAACCCTGCTCCCAAACTACACACAATTAGACAAGTCAATTAAGTATCAATAATGCGTTTATTTTTCTTTTGTTGGATTGTATGTATAATTAAACTCATACCAATTTTTAAACGTCGTGCGTTGCAATATTTCTAAAAATAATAAAGACCACGCGATTAAAACCATGACAAAGAGATAAATTTCTTTCAACAATTATTTAAGAATTTTAAAATATGTAGTCAACAAGGACTCCTTATACTTTCACTATATCTTTATGTCGCCTAATAATTTTGTCTGTCCACGGTTTAGCTCGGAAACTATTTTTATGCATACAACTGTAATTTGGTTTAGATTGGCTTTGGATTAAGAAATAATAACTTATTGTAATAAAATAATGAAGTTTTAATATCTCAAGAAATGTGACCACGCGTTGTAAAGGTAGGAACACCAAATTCGGACTATTCCGCAGTTAGTAGGCTCGTACCTGCTCATACATATAAAAACGCTTTATTTTGAAGGTTAGTTTTCAAAAAGGCAATTTACGTAATTAGGTACTCATTTTACGTCACGTTTTGGCATCATTAGACAATGACATTTTTATGTTTCGTACATTTTAAACTAGGAAATTAGATACAATGTACACTTGACAATGAAGTCAAAACTATTTACCGGCAATTTATCGTATAATCGTATCGTCTAGAATTTGTCACTCGCGCGGTGTTCGCACTTGCAGGTATTTTATTATCTAGTCTAATTTGTGCTAATTGAGTTTAGCCTCTATTTTGTCTTGTAAGAATTTTTCTGGAGACCTATATCTAGTCTAATATGGTCAACTGCTAGCCGTATCTAGTCTATTATGGTCAGCCGTAGGCTATAATCAATCTAACACGCAACGGCAGGTCACAGCTAGTCTATTAAGGTATCACACTAATGTAACATGAACATCCTCAGGGCTTATCTTAGTTTAAAATGGAAAATCGCGTAGTAGATACTAAGCGGTCAAAGATGAATTAAAATCCACCTACCTGAGTATACATGTGGTCTAAAATCCATATGTACTGGACTGGATATAGATGTAGTCTAAAATCCATGTACCTGGTTATACACGTGGTCTAAAACCCACGTAAGTACCTTACTATATAATATAGGTAGTTTAAAATCACCGCATTAGTAAACATATGGCCTAAAATCCACATATCTAATTATCTAAATTGTCTAAAATCCACGTTCCTGAGTGTACAAATGGTCTAAATTTTACGTACCTGAGTATAAAATGGTCTAAAATCCAAATACCTGAGCATAAATGTGTTGTAAAATCTACGTACCTGAGTACACGTGTTCGACCGTGTCATATATCTTGCCGGTGTATGTGTCGTAGAACTCAACGTTAGAGTCTACTGAGACGGCCAGCACTTCTGCGTTGGGCGACAGTGCGATGTGTGGATGGTTCGCAGACTGGGTGTAGGAGCCAGTCTCTAACACGTGAGGTGACTCGCCCCGAGTGTATTCAACTGAAATTCAGAATAATGATTATCAATTTCTTTCCTAAATATAGGTTGGTTGATACAGGTGCTTTTGTGTCAATAATATAGTAATTATACTATTCCTTTTCCATTAATATTATAAACGCGAGGGTTTACAAGTTCGTATGTGACTTTGTAACGCTTTCACGCAAAAACTACTGAACCGATTGCAGTGACACTTGGAATATAAATAAATAAATAAATAAAATAAATAAATAAATCCTGTGACGAACACACAGCGCCATCTAGCCCCGTGGTAAGCTGCTAAGCTTGTGTTACGGTGACTAGACACGGATATACTACTTATATTTAATTTTGTTTTGGAATATGGATAGCTACAAAGTGAAAATCTAGAATAATACAAAGACTACTTTATCCCGATATGCCCGAGGATCGGTCTCTACGCGCTCCTCTATATTTTGACGGCATCTGTGGCGCTTAGGGCGAAACTTGCAACGCAGAGTTTCGATTCCTGCCGGGGACAAGTATTTATTTACTGACCATAAATGTTATGGTCCATGTTATGTTATAATATCCGTTTTCTAGTATCCAACTATCCACAGTACAAGCCTACTTGCTTAGTTTGGGGCTAATAAATGGATGTGTGGACTAGATGTGGATGGACTAGACGTGTGTATTTTCCTGCAATATTGATTCCAGAATTTGGCGACTCCGGCTTAATACACAAAATAATTCAATAAATAAATGGTGAAAATGTTCCAATTTCACTTTGCGCTTTTTATCTTCTATTTAAAATCGTTTTATTATGAAAATACGATGACTCGTTATTACAGTAGCATCACTAGTTCATTTTATCTCATCAGAACCGACGATCTTGCGACAAAATCAGATATGAAGTGAATTAAATAATATTTTATCAACACGGGCAAATATTTTTTTGTTATCTTCAATTCAAATACTCAAAGATATTTTTTTTAATAAGACAATGCAATGGAGAGTGAAATCACCTTCAGAATGATGAGTAGCATAGCATTTCAGAATGCAGTAAATTACGAATTTTTGGACTTCTGATTTTTGCAGTCCAACGCCCACTTAAAATTAAAATAATCCTACTAACCTATACTAATATTTTAAAGCTAAAAGTTTATGAGTAAGAGTGTATGTGTTTGTTACTCAATCACGTAGAAACCGCTGAACGGATTACCATGAAACTTGGATTATAGGTAGCTGGAAACCTGGAATTACACATAGGCTACTTTTTATCCCAATAATCCTGCGGGATCGGAACTAACGCTGGTGAAACTGCGGGGCGCAGCTAGTGATTCATAAAATAATAAAAACCGTCTTTAAAAAGTACAAAACAAAATACAGTAACTTATCTGTTATGTATTCTAAAATCGCGCAAAAAATATGCAATAAGGATCTACTGAGTAAAATTACCCGCGATGGATAGACAGTTAATTCATTCATTGGCTGGCTATCATGAAGTTAATTATAACTTACTAAGTCTAATCGCGTGCAGGCAAATCGACCTTTAAGCACAAAAGAAAGAATTGTTTCATGAGCATATGAAAGCAACTATATATTTCAATAGACACTATTTTTAAACAGACCTACTTTGATAGCTAAAAATACCTTTTGTCATGGTAAATTAGATCGTATCGGAAACAAAGAGTTACGACAAATATCCAATTATGTTGTATCTAGTTCAATAGTAATGTTGAAAGTAGGTAAGATACTATTTCTGTGGAGTATTTCCATATTCTGTTCAAGGTGTGTTTATACATTAGTAAATGCATCCCTTTTGTGCGGTTTTTTTTGTTCCTATATCTACTTAGATTAAATAAAGAAAACTAGTTTAAAAAAGCTAATGTATGACGTTACTACAACCCACCTAATGATGTGTGTTTTCCATAATTCTATATGACTAAACATGTTATCAAATTTTATATGACGCATCCTTACATACATCATTCATTACATTAGAGGTACGCGCAGTTTATGCCCTTGAGCCGTAGATATATAAAAATAGTATTTTATGCACCGAGGTACTAAAGCCCTGTCTTATATAGCGGGTGTCATATTACTATCATAACTCCCGAGCGCAGCGTCCTGAGTCCTAGAGTCCTGAGTGTAGCGTGGGATTCAAGCGCCTAAGATAAAGACAGGCTTAATTACCGAGGTGAATACTCTACACATCTAATGCAAGATAATAAAAAGGCAACAAAAATAAGCATTTAATTAACAACAAAAAAAATATATTAATTCTACGTGTATGATTTTATATCACAGCTCTTTATTATTAAATTTATCAATGTTACATCAAAATGACGAAACTAGACATCGGCCTTAGCCGATGAAAAAAAAAGTTAGGGCTTTATATTAACTAAAACTTTTGCCTTACCCTTCCGTCGAAATAAAAATATAAAGAAAAATAAGCCAGTTGGTAAAAGGCTGATAGACGTTCAATGGCCTCACTATATACGCGAAAAGCAAAATATCGTGCAAAGTGGAGATGTAAAATTAGGAAAGCAGACCCCGGGCTTCCGAGAGGGACGAGGGCTGTAACCGTGAACATCGCTCGGACGATGATGATGATTCGGACCGTGTCATAGGACATGATAGATTCTTCAATATGTTTTTATGCACCGTAAGAGCGATGTTATTAGCATAAACTCATACATGTACTAAAATTAGACATCCTAATACGCATCCGGCATTTTTGGCATATTTCATTGTTAACTATAAAAGATATGTAGGTACTTGTTTTTGTATTTATCGATTGCAATATTATAATATGAAAATAAAAAATATAACAATTTTAGTTTTGTTTATTTCATAAAGAAAATGGCACTTTTTGCAAAAATAAAAAGTCTTACGCACTGACCGATCGCACGCACCACCCGCGTCCGCGCGCGTTCTCAAATGAATCGGTTGTCAAAGGTCAATGAATTCACTTACGCGGTAAAATTTTGCAGCTATATTAGGATAATATCAACAAATGTCCTATTTCGCTCGCTAATAACGAATACAATACGTAGTTTATTAATAGTAGTAAGTAAGAGAATACATCACACATTCTATTCGTGACGCGCGAGTTTAGTTTAAACTGCCATAACGTACCAGATACGTGACCCGCTGGGAAAGTGTAAAAAAAAACATGAAATAATACCAAAAAAAACAACTTAAGAAAATACATATACTATTTGTATATTATATTGGACATTTTTTATTTCAAATACTTAATGTTGTTATTTTGAGGGACAAAAGGGCGATTTAAAAATAGCGAGAAATTACCATGGTAAGGCCCACTATTGAGTAGTTGCAGAGGTAGTTCTCGCATACGTCGTAGTTAGAGCCCCGATTGCCGATCAAAACAATAGAATTAGTTATTGTTTATTTCTCTACTATTGCTAGCTAGTGAGTTAGACCAACACCGTTCTTACGTAAAAGTTATTTGCGCTATTTTAACAACGCACTTACGGTAAAGGAAAACAACGGGAGGAAACCTACACAATATTGACCTTTTTTTCTTTTCTCTGGGCGTGGTTTTCAGGCTGGGAGGGTGGTATTCCGTGGTATAGGTGCTGGGCAAACTTCATCATAATCATATCAGCCGTAGGACGTCCACATGCATAGACCTCCCTCATCGATTTCCAGCTAAGGCGCAAACCTACTCTCCCTAATAATGTCCCGGGCACTACAGTGTCATAATTAGCATGGATTAAAGCTGCTTGCTCCATAGAAATCTGTGGTGACCTCTGGGGCGCGTCGGAAGAGCACCCGGCTGCGACGCAGAAGGTTGCAGATACGATTCCCGCCGGGAACAAATATTTATACTGACCATACAGGCTCGTTTATGGATCCTATATGTATTACTAGCTGCGCCCCGCGGTTTCACTCGCGAAAGTCACTTTCCCGCGGGAATATCGAGATAGAAAGTAGCCTATGTGTTATTCCCGGTATCCAGCTACCTACGTTCCAAGATTCATCGCATTGGTTCAGTAGTTTTTGCGTGAAAGAGTAACAAAGTCACATACAGACTTCCATACATACAAATTTTCGCGTTTATAATATTAATAAGATATGTAATGTATTTACAATAAAAACGTATTATAAAATATAACCTTATGTTTATGAACCCCTTCAGGCGACCTTAAGCCCTATAAATTTACAAATGAGAGGGACTAAATTTATAAATTTGTCACCGATGCTTTTTATAACTTTAAGGCCAGCGTTTGACCGCTATATGTCTGATGTGTGTAAACAAAGATAATATAACCAGCCGTTTGCCTCAAAGAGAGACCTTACATCTAAATAACCCCCAAATAATAATGGCTCAGCGATATTTATAAAAAAAAAACATAAAATAGACACATCCTTTGTGAAAACAATAAAGTTATTCGATTTCTCTAAATTAGTTACAACGTATTTTATCACAGTCTGCCTAGGAACATAGTAGTAGGTATTAAGCCCATGGTATCATGGTTACATTTTAAGTTGCGTTAGTTTTGCAAAAAATGCATTTCAATTTAACATTTGTTTAAGATCATCACGACGAACATTATTTTTGCAAACTTGCCAAATATTTTTGTTCATAAATTTCAACGAAGCCAAAACAAAAAATACAAGCTTTAATTTCAACGTATTAAAAAACGTCATTATAGAACTACATAACAATGAGCTAAACCAGAAATTTATTTTGTCAAAGTCACGTACGGGGCTACGTAAAGCCTGAAATAAACGATAAAGACGTCTAAGCAAGTACCAACTAAAGTACCTAACCACCTAGTAATATAGTGCGCAATTAAAACAATACAATAAATTTTGCACTTACTCTTTGTGTGATATAGTTTCCACGTGCCATCCTTAGATATGGTGGCGATGTGTGACGTGTCCACATCGAAGGCTACGTCGTAAATACCAGACGAGTGCCCGCTTAGTTCAAACGCCTTCACGACTTGTTTAAAATCCCCATTCTTGTTAAAGCACACCTCCATCACTTTCACGTCTGGAGAGAACCCTGTGGCTACGACGAATCTGCCGCATGGTGATATCTTGGCTGAGTGTGTGCTCATAAGGTACGTATCGAGTCTGTCCAACTGTTGTCCTTTCAGATCCCATATGACCATGTCAGTTTTGCAGGAACAAGACATCATGTATTTTCCGTTGCTCGAGATACCGAAGCCTATGACGTCGTCCTCATGTACCTGTGGACAAAAAGGCAATCTAGATCTAAGAGGTAACGTAGGTAACATGTATGTATGTGTATATACTAAGTATGTGTGTATATATATCGGGGGTAATCTCCGAAACGACTAAACCAATTTGAATAATTCTTTTACCAATAGAAAGCTACATTATCGAGGAGTAGGTAACATCGGGATTTAAGAGGTTAAAATAGCGAGACGGAACTGCTTTAAATAAGTTGCATCTGTTTTATTTCCGCAAATCCCTATACCGCGTGAATATCTGGATATAATATAGCCTATGGATAATATATTCCGAGCCTCTAGGTTCCAAGTTTCATTGAAATCAGTTTAGTATTTTTATGTGAACGAACCGAACGTTGTTACTCCCGAGCTAATAATTTACTAGGATTGCAAAGATGTCGTGAGATGGGTTTGGCACTTTAGTGCCCTGGGGTTTTATTAGAAAAAAAACAAGTTACTTTTTTTTAAACAATCTAGTAGTTTCGGAGCCTATTCTTCACAAAGAAAAAAACAGATTATACATCAATAAATGCAAGGCTTAAGGGGCCGTAGTAGGCCAGAACTGATGTTTTTAGGGTGAATTGCTACAAAAGTTATTTTATAAGTTTTGAAACCACTTTTATTAAAGTCGAGGATATTTACTAACACGTGAATGTCGTGAAAACACGATTCCTGAAAATTTTCTCGATAGAAAAAAAATCCAAACTTGTATCTACTTAAACTTGTTCTAAATTGTACAAATAAGTGATATTACTCTGTCAAAATTGTACCAAAACTAATCAAACTTTGTGTAAGAACCGAACTTAGCTCAATACAGGCAATATTTTGAATTTCAAGATTAACGTTTAGTTATCTTGAAACTAGGAATTGTTTGATTTTACGCAATAAAGTTTTGCATAGTCGCATCTTACGTCCTTCACTTACACATCTGAAATTCGCTAGCTTTATCCCTGTCACGCTTTTAGGGTTATATAGGGCCTTAAGGAGTTTTAAAATACAATCAAATAGTACACGTTAGAAGGAAAAGTGTAACCAGCTCATTAATTGTGTCATATTATTTACGACATAAGGTTAGGCACGCGCCGGCATAAATGTTTGATATTATTTCACGTTTACAGGCGTAGTAATTAAACGTTCACTTTGCAGGGACACGGTTTCCTCTAGGACCGGAAATAGGTCACAATCGAAACTATAACGGGGGTTATCGGAGACTACTATAGCTACGCCCCCCGGCTTCACCCGCATAAGTCCCGATCCCGCGGGAATATCGGTAGTAAAAGTAGCCTATTTGTTAATCTAGAGCTACAGCTATCTGCTTACAAAGTTTCATCGCAATCGGTTCGGTTGTTTTGGGTG
Source organism: Idaea dimidiata (assembly GCA_949358125.1). Classification (NCBI taxonomy): domain Eukaryota; kingdom Metazoa; phylum Arthropoda; class Insecta; order Lepidoptera; family Geometridae; genus Idaea; species Idaea dimidiata. The sequence goes on from OX442328.1 coordinate 7,484,738, forward strand.
AACGAGTAACAAAGTTGCGAAGAGCTTTTAATATACAAACTTTCACATTTATATAATTCTCGTATTAGTAAAATAATATTTTTTTTACGTAAGTATAATTAATTTAAAAAAAATACGGTAAAAGAAGGATGTCCTTATCCTGCGGAGGTAAATTAACTTTGTATTTAATAAACGTTAATGATAAATTTAAAGTGGATTTATCTTATTGTGGAATTATAATTTAACTAGCACTGTCCCGCGGTTTTACGTTCGTTAGTTCTGATACCGCGAGAGTAATAATTATGATTAATTTGAAATAGATTTATCTTATTTTAATAATTATAATTAATTTTAAATGGATTTATTTTATTGTAGCCTTATAATTTACCTAGTACTGTCCCGCAGTTTCACGTTCGTTAAACCCACCTTGGAAAAACCCTTTGTTAATAGATACATACACATCACAAAAGAACACACTTTACAATTTTTTTATTTTCAAAAGCAGCTGTTTTTTTAGTGAAACATAATTTCAAAATTTTCAAAAAAAGTTTGAATTTTCAAAAGTCGTAGAACAAAAGTTGTTCGCCTAGACGTCTAGAACAACCACCTTTCGGATTAAAAGGACTTACCCGTTACAAATTGTATATAACGAAAAAACTGTATCCAAATCGGCTCAACGCTAAAGCCCATGTTTTTCACTTTCATTACAGTTAGACACCTTCACGAAACTAAATTTACTAACATGCCCCCGAAACTAAACAATTAAAACACATTTGAACTAGGTTTCACAAAAATAAAAATTTAGCAACACATCTCCTCAACGCGTTCCCGTCAAAACTTAAAGCACCCTATTATACCGAAATAATAAGAAACATCCGGCAAAGAGCGAGTCGAACTCGCAGACGAAGCGTTTCATATATAAAAAAAACACGTATGTTGCGTGGGAGCATCACCTGTGGAAAAATCAACTGTCTAGACTAGAGAAACAGCCGCGTCACAGACAGATAGACGGACCAACCTCCGTCGAAACTAATCTTTCACGCTTAGACACAACTTCACAAGATGCTCTTAACAATTAACATAAACTTTAGCAATAAATTGTTATGCAAACAACAACATTAAAGGTGTTAAATAAACAGCGGAAGTGTTCTGAACAAATATCCTTATACTGGTGGGTAAACTAGACAAAGGTGGGTGTGAGTAAAGTATAGACTTTAGGCGCCCTCATATACCTAACACGGAACATGGATCATTCAGTGTACTAATATTATAAAGATAATAAATGTTTGTTTGTAACGAATAGGCTGCGAAACTACTAAACCGCTTTCGAAAATTGCTAATACAAAGCAACATTATACCGAAGAGTACCATACGGCTAATTTTGATCCCGATCGAAAGATACGCAGGTGAAACCGCGGGACGCAGCTAGTTGAGTACAAATTCAGACAAACGTACACGTGTTTTATGTAAAGAATACGTACGTATCTACAAAGGAAAACGACCTGAGAACCTTCCTGCGGCTAAAAATAATATTTTCGAGGCTGCGCGTGTGGCGTCGGACAATAAACCATAAGTACTTGAGTTGTACAATAAACTCGGGTCCTGTATTGATTGTACAATCATAATTGTTGGGTCACGTGGTTTCACCCGTGTAAGTAACGCTATCTGATTCTCTCTATCTTGCAGACGACAAGCAATAGGCAAAAATGATGCGAAAAAGACGTAATATTAATATCTGCTATATCAATATCAAAGAAATTGAAATTGTCGTGCAATATTTATATTTATTTATTTTACTAGAACAAGAATGCTCACGCAGAATGAAAAAGTGTGCCGCTTCAATGTAGCATTCTGTACCTCTCTAATAGTGTAATTAGAAAAGGACAGCATGCACAATGTAGCGCAACACTTTTTAGTTTTAAGTGAGCATTCTAGGTCTAGTAATATAATTTCTTTGATCAATTTTCAAATTTGTATTCATACACATTTTGACGACCTCTGTGGCGCGTCGGTCGAACGCTTGACTGCAATGCAGAAGGTTGCGGGTTCGTTTCCCGCTGGGTGCAAATATTTATGCTTAAAAATAAATATTTCTATCTGGTCTGGGTGTATTTCTATGTATGATAAATATGTATTTACAAAAGAAAAATAAATATAAGTATTATATCCGTTGTCTAGTCACCTAACCCACTGTAACACAAGCTTAGCAGCTTACCACGGGGCTAGATGGCGCTGTGTGTTGGCCACAGAATTGATTTATTTATTATTTATTTAAATTGCGTCATTTTCGCCTGTGACGTCTGCAAGATAGAGAATCAGGCAGCCGATTTTAGCGGATATATATTATACATCCTACTATAGCAAAAGGCGGACTTATCGCCCAAAGCGTTTTTTTCCACCAGGCTTTGTTCCACCAGTGTTTAAGATTATGCGGTTTAAGATGTTCATGTTGTTTATTTTTGTGATGTGTACACAATAAATAATTAATTAAGTACTCAATTCAATATATGTACCTGCATTAGCTAGGTAATCTGTGATTGGTATTCAAAATATGTCCGCGAGGTGTACTGTTCGTAGAACTTCCAGTATCTATATATATATCTTCTATCTATCGTCATACTCTATATCTATCTATAAGTACTTATAATAAAGGAATAGAGTACAAAAAGTCTGTACCTACTTGGAAGTAAATTAAAAAAAAAAGTTGTCTAGGGGACTAGCGAAAGTAGTAAATATATAGTTTTTAAAATTCATGTATGTCTGTGTTCTTTGTACAATTAAAAACTACTAATCCGATCAAAATCTGGTACAATATTGGATAGTTCTATTTTTGAGGAACGTCATGTATATTTTACATCGAAATCCAATTAGTAGAACCCGAGTAATTAACAAAATAGTTATATACACATAGACTTTTTATGCCAATATTGCCACGGGATTGGGGCATTTAGGTAGGTATTATGCGACAGAAACCGCGGTAGTGTTTGGCTTTTGTATGGAGAGTCACATGTCAAATAGTTCGCTTACTATTTGACATGTAAGCGAACTATTTGACATGTTCGGCGTTCATGTCGGCTGAGCTGTTGAGTTCGGCGAATATAGAAACGCCACTTAAAATTTGAGGAGCACTTAAATAATTCAGCAGCTTCTAAATTTATAGTGGGAATTTTCGAGTTTAAGAGCTGCTTATTCTTTTAAGTAGAACTCGAATTTTGAGTAGTGTTTCTGTATTCGGCCGATAATAAATAAGCATAGGAAAAGAGTCAGAAGTCTTGAACCCGCAGCCATCTGCATTGCAGTCGGGCCTTCGCCCAACGCGCCACAGTGGCCACCAAAAGAATAAGGAAGACATATACAATTTGTAACGGATATGCCCTTTTGATCTGAAAGGGGGTTGTTCTAGACGTCTAGGCGAACACCTTTTGTTTTACGACTTTGGAAAATTCGAACTTTTTTTTTGAAATTTTGAGATTATGTTTCACTGAAAAACAGCTGCTTTTGAAAATAAAGGTAATTGAAATTTTGAGTGTAAAACATCAAAATAAATGAAAGGATAACATAAGGTCAATGAACTCGAACTCTCAGAAACAGCTGATTTTCAAGTAAACTGTACACTTAAATTTTTCGAAAAGTACTTCGAATTTCCAAAAGTCGTTAAACAAAAGTTGTCCGCCTAGACGTCTAGAACAACCCCCTTTCGGCTTAAAAGCGCATACCCGTTATACCTTGTATGTAAAGATGATGATGAGTGGGCAATTGAGCCTAGGTAGGTAATTAATTTTAACATTAAGCCATACAAGTTACATACCAACTTAAACCAATAAATTATGAACCATTCCAATTCAATTAATTTAACACCTCCTATTATGATCGCGTTTAATAAACTGCGAAGTAAATTAGACGCCTGATCAATATAAATCAAATGTGTACCTACTGCAATTGATTAGTTACCATTTTATAGATTAAGCAATTAAAAACGTCGGTAAGAACAGTTGAAATCAACAGGGCTATAAATTATATACGACCGACGACGCATACACACTTCCCTAAAAGCATAATACAGAATCGTGTATGCAATAAAAATGGATTAATGTTATTTCTAATTAGCAGAGAATGAGATAGACGATTGTCGGAACTCTAAAACAAATATGTTATTATATGTAACTCAAAGGTGACTGACTGACATAGTGATCTATCAACGCACAGCCCAAACCACTGGACGGATCGGGCTGAAATTTGGCATATGGGTAGATGTTATGACGTAAGCACCCGCTAAGAAAGGATTTTGATAAATTCTACCCCCAAGGGGATAAACGGGACTTACGCAGGTGAAATCGCAGGGCGCAGCTTGTAATGAAATAAATTAAGATATCACTAATCCTAAACAACAAAAATGCATTATATATAGTTCTACACGCTTGTTATCAGCGGAAGTGCTCTTTGTATGTATTTTAGACACTAAAATCAGGGTAAAAAAACTAAAAATGTTAAATTATTGAGTTATAATTATAATTAACCTTGTAAGAAAGTTAACATGTCTAGCCTATTTGGTAGGCACTTTAAATAGAAATAAGATCGCTTATTGCATTGAATTATTTGAAAAGATTTATAAAGTGAGAAAGGTAGTGATAAAACACTATCAGACCTACCTAACTTCTTTGACTGCTGAAATGGCAAATTATCGCAAACGCAAAACCTTAATCGCAACTCTTTGAATCAAAATCGCAAACACACGAATGTTTTCAGCAGTTAAAAAATCGTTGGTCCAAAAACCTACCCAATCAAAGCACAGCCCGCATAGTAGACGGTAGAGATATAGTAATAGCAATTCTGCTGTCACTAAATCCTAACATTTTACCTAAAAATCCTAAAATTAAGTTTAGACAGTATTCCAATTCTCTTGGTGCTATCCTAAACTTTAATTTAGACTGCAAGTTCTAAACTATTCATTTTGTGGTAAGTACTAAACTTAACTCAGCGTAATAACAGGATAGCTATTTGGAATATATCTAAATTAACATTAAACAATTTTAGGATTAGTTTAGTTTAGTTAAATAAACAACAGAATTGCTACTAGTGCTGCATATTTTAAAAGGAAATCCCCTGTAAGGGTAATAATTTAATTAGGAAGTAAGTTACTTGTAGATAAATTTGTTTAAAAATAGGTATGAGCCAAAAATGTAGGTCGTGCAGTAATTGACCTGTTTCTGCGCAATATTGAGTGTTACGTATGAATGATAAAAGTAGTCAAGATAACAATATACAGAAAATTAAATTAATTGCTCTAAAATAAATATATGCAAATATCCAGTGCGTTATGTAAATCCTAGCATAGCCTACTTTAAAAAAAATAGATTTCTGGAATCAAAAGTTACACTTCCACACTTGCAAATGCAAAGTAATTTTAAGTGCGTATGTTCAAGTTTTCTAAATCGCTTCACCAATTTTAATGATATGTTTTGGTATAGGTAACTAAAGATAATGAGACTAAGAAGATATACGCGGGTGGCCAAAGTATTCAGTTACAATAAAACTAAAATTATTAAATAATTTATAAAGAAGACATTAGCGATTTGTTATGGAGTAGGTGATTTACATTATAATGGTTTTCCAGAAATATACTCGTAAATTGTATCAACTTTCAACATCTGGGTTTTTGTTCAGAAAAGGTTAAGTGATCTAGATAAACTATATTACGAACTCGCAGCTTCGCAACCTGACTGACGCAAGGTTTTCACGATATTTCACCTGTTCGTGATAAATACGAATTTCAATAGTTTACTAATTACAGATACATAAATAACAGCCTACTAGCTAAACATTATCTCGTAAATAGTCGTATTCTCTGTACCTATTCAGCATAATTCAGCGTGACATTTACAATTCTAAATTATAGAAAGAAACTTTTCAACTTTGTGTTTATTATTTAATTAAGTATTTATTTGGTAACAGTATACCGTAATGCATTACAGAAAAGATCAAGTGTGCTTAGAGGATATTACAGCTTTGTCCTAAAAATGTGTTTAAATCTATATATATAAAACTCTTTGTCCTGAGTGACTGACTGAGGGATCAACGCACAGCCTAAACCGCTGGTAGTAGAGAGCTGAAATTTGGAGGGTGTGTCCGTTATGTGATGAAGGCGTCAGATAAGAGTGGATTTTCCGAAATTCTACCCCTAAAGGGGGAAAGGGCGGGAAAACGTTTGTATGCAACTTCCAAGTCGCTTAACCTACAAACTTGAAATTTAACACATAGATTACTGTGGGGTCGTAGATGAAGCACTAAAAAGTTTTTTTTAGAAATTCAGTCCCTAAGGGTGTTACATTGGGGATGAAAGTTTGTATGGGAATTGGTTCACCGCTTCACCTACGAACTTGAAATTTAACACAGAGATTGCTATGTAGTCGTAGGTGAAGCACTTAAAAGTTTTTATTTTAAAGTCATTCCCTAAGGGTGTTAAATTGGGGATGAAAATATCTATGACATATTTTTTTTAAAAGTTGTTTTCGATTATTTATCCGTTTCCCGTGTCGGATTCAGTTCAGATTGCGGTTCCGGCCCATTTTCCGGTTCAGGGGAATCTAATCGCCCCCCCAAAAGGGGAGGGGTGCGACTAATTTTAATTTAAACTTTTTATTCAAGAGAATTGGTACATATACCTACCTACAGTTCTGTGCCTCCAGTGAAAAGTAATATAACTTGAGTTATATCATTAGACCTATTTTAAGACACAAGAATAAGAAAGGAATTCCGCAAATTTATATCTAATCGACAGTCTCATACGACTCATATTGCCTGATATAGTCTGATATAAGTAGGGCATAAAAATCGTACTTCTAACATTTGTGCAGTGTAAATTAATATAAGACCACATGTATCGCTTGCAATATTCACTGTAACGAAAATATTTTGTGTTAAAAAATACATCTTTACATGAATTATTAAACACCCAGTAGAATGTATGTCTTTTCTGTGTCTTCTGATATAATTTGAATAGTATCATTTTACACTTTCTAATTGTTTTGTGGACATTGATACATCTAAAGTCGTATCATTTAGCACAAACTTAAAGAACAAAAGAGGTCGGTGTATTATAATATAAATAGAGTAATATTGTTTTACACACATTTGCAAGAAATTAATAATGGCATTAATGAACCACTCGACAGTGGGCAAACGGTTCTAATAAACAAAGATCATTTCGCGGAGATCAATGTTTCAAATAACTTTGAACCAAAGGTTCAAGACGTAAGAAACCCAAAGTTTTTAATGAAAATGAACATGAGAACTAAAATAATATAAAAAAAAAAAACCTGGGACGGATTGCAATGACTCTAGTGACAGCTGTTGTGATGAAAAAAGAAGCACAAGGCTTTTTAATTTAGCCAGTTTATCAAAAAAGAGCCATAAAAAACAAGGAAGGCCAAGGTTCTTCTAATTTGAGCTGTTTATCAAATACTCAACCTAATATAATCCAGCAGCATCCAATTGACCTTCCATACCATAATAACATACCATCATCTTCATCAAATATCCAAAATAATAGCTCTTCTAATAATTTAGCCAATTCATCGAGTATACCAAACAATGAAAACCTTCAAGAAGATGAAACTGAAGTACATGAAAATAATAAACTATGTTTCTCATTTTGGGATGATAAAAATATAACTTGGGATGGACGAAAAAGAAAGACCAGAAATGCTTTAGTGGAGACTTCTCTCCACTAAAGCATCTCTGGTCTTTCTCTTATCTCTTCAGATAAAAGAAATAATCATAAAAATTTAAGACACGCAGGAAAATCTTATTTTATAAGAACCTGTAGATTAGTACAAGAGAAGGCTATAAGAGACTTACAGAATTCTCGGGCTAAGTGTAAGAAAAATATCCCTAAGCGTATGTTGGAATCTGTTTTTCGTGGGAATTATGAGCTAGGTTCCTATGATACAAGAGTTCTATATTTAAGTAATTTTATAATAATGTGATTATTGTGGATACTACTGTTAAAAGAAATAAACATTTAAAACTCACACGATTTGAACTTATATAACATTAATAAATATTAATAATTAACAATAATAATACGCGAATAAGACCCGGGAAAAATAATTATTACAACTGTTGAAGGTAGACTGATTATCATTGTGAAGAGAAGATCTCATTTCAGTTTTGATTAAGTATACTTATTTTGTTTCACTAACAATGTGATTATTATCAATATCTTCTTTTAGATTAAAGAGGCATATGCCCATATGCCTCTTTAATCTTCTTCCACACAGCTCTGTCGCTGACTTTCCGATTCCAAATCGCCCCAGCATGCGATTTTATATCATCCGACCATCTGGCAGGTGGTCTGCCCACACTTCGTTTTTCAACTCTAGGTCTCCACTCTAGGACCGCTTTACTCCATCTGCCGTCTTCCCTTTGGCACACATGACCAGCCCACGCCCACTTCAATTTTGCGATGCGGTACCCTACGTCTACCACTTTGGTGCGTTCCCGAATGGCAGTATTGCGCACTCTGTCTCGTAGGGTAATTCCGAGCATTATCTGTTCCATGGCTCTCTGTGTCACTTTTAGCCTTCGGATTAGTTTTACCGTCAGGGGCCAGGTTTCGCAAGCGTAGGTCATTATCGGAAGCACACACTGATTGAAGACTTTCGTTTTCAGTGATTGTGGAAGTTTTTTAGATTTGAACACTTCACTCAACTTTCCGAAAGGTGCCCAAGCCATCTGTCTTCTACGACCCATCTCCGCCTCCATAGAATCCCTACCCAGAGTGATTCTTTGCCCCAGGTATAAGTACTCGTCCACCTTCTCAAGTTCGTGGCCATCCAATGAAATGAGGTTCAGTGTTGAATTGGCAGTTGCCATTATCTTTGTTTTATTCATGTTCATCTTCAGACCTACTTTGACTGACGCGTGATTAAGCTGTTTTATCATTGTCTGCAGTTCTGATGCCGATTCCGATATGACAACTATGTCGTCGGCGTATCGTAGGTGGTTTAAGTACGTCCCGTTCAAATTCACTCCTTTCCCTTTCCAGTCAAGTGTCTTGAAGATGTCCTCCAGCGCATTGTTAAATAGTTACGGCGAAATTACATCTCCTTGACGAACACCCTTCTGAATTGGGATTGGGTTGGTGTTTTCCCGTAGTTGTACTATCATAGTTGCAGATTTCTACAGATTTCTGAGAATCTGGATATACCTCTGGTCTATGTGGCATCTCTTCTGAATCTGAGAATCTGTAACTGCTCAGTGTTCCACGGAGTCGAACGCTTTTTCGTAATCAACATAAGTTAGATACAGTGGTCTATTATATTCTTCGGCTTGCCTCAATGTAAATATGTGGTCCGTCTTTCCAAACCCTTTATGGAAGAGATTATTATCAATACTTCTGTTTAATTTAGTCTGATTATCAGTATGAAGATAGGATCTCATTTTAGTTTTGTAGGCATTTAACTTCTACTCAACTAATACAACATGATTTCGTAAAAAATATGATTATAATCTGTTCACTCTTAAACCCTAAATAATGTCTACTTGTATTAGTTTACACTAAACAAATTACAATGAAAGTGCTGGTAAAATAATATGTCTAAAAAAATATACAGTTACACATTTTTTCATCTAAAAATGTTATTTTTCACAAAATAATATCAAAACTTTGTTTGAACACTTTTTTGTAGCGTGCCGTATTTAGACAATATACTGTAAAGATGATGCAACAATATCAATCATCACGAGAGAAGCATGTGCTGTGTAAATTGATATTTGTAAAGAAATATTAAAATACACTGTCACCTTGTTGTTGAAAATAGTTGTACCTGACAGTTTTTCCTAAATATTTCCTTAATTTTCTAATGGAAATAGATGCACTTGTGACAAATTATACATTACATGGTAAGAAATCGATTGACATTAACAGTTTTATGGTAATATTTATAGTAATTTTTTTATGGGCATTCAAATCTTTAATTGTCACTCCTGAAAAGTAGTGTTTTTGAAGTTATATCGTTTTTCACTGGAGGCACAGAGTTTTGTACATACAGTACAGTAGGCGGCGCGGGATAATCCTATTTATATCCTACCCTGAACCTATCCTGATTCTATACCGATCCTATGCTGATACAGAAGGTACAGATAAACAATGGTGACGGAACCTATGCTGATCCTATGCCGATCCTATGTTTAACCTAGGCTGATCGTATGCTGATCCTATGCTCAAGCTATGCTGACCCTATGCCCATGCTATGCTGATCCTATGCTGAACCTATCCTGATCCTATGCTGAACCTATCCTGATCCTATGCTGAACCTATCCTGATCCTATTCTGAACTTATCCCGATCCTAGGCTGATCCTAGGCTGATCCTATGCTGAACCGATGCTGATCCTATGCCGATCCAATATTGAACCTAGGCTGAACCTATGCTGATCCTATGCCGAACCTATGGTGATCCTATGATGAACCTATGTTGATCCTATGCTGATTATATGCCAATCATATGCAGATCCTATGCTGAACCTATGCTGATCATAATATGCCTATTTTATGCTGATCATATGCCGATCATATTCTGATCTTATGCCGATCCTATGCTGAACCTATGCTGATCCAATGCCGATTCTATGCTGAACCTATGCAGATCCTATGTCGATCCCATCCTGAACCTATGCTGACCCTATGCCGATCCTATGTTGAACCTAGGCTGATCCTATGTTGATTCTATGCCGATTCTATGCTGAACCTAGGCTGATCCTATGCCGATCATATGTTGAACCTAGGCTGATACTATGCAGAACATATGCTAATGCTATGCCGATCCTATGTTGAACCTAGGCTGATCCTATGCTGAACCTATGTTAAACCTATGCTGATCCTATGATGAACCTATGCCGATCTTATGCCGATCATATCATGATCCTATGCTGATTCTATGCCGATCATATCCTGATACTATGCTGATTTTGCATCCAATTTTTAAACCTTTTTATTATCTTAATCGATAGACATAATTATTGATATACAGCAAACAGTTCTATTTCCTAAATGCGGGCGAAGCCGCGGGCAGAAGCTAGTAATAACTAAGCGTATTCGGAATAATTAAAAAAAATATTAAAGCCACAATAAATGGGTGAAATATTTATGCTTCAAAATAAATATTTGTATTACAAAAGAAAAATAAATATAAGAATTATATCCGTTGTCTATAGTCACCGTAACACAAGCTTAACAGCTTACGATTGGGCTAGATGGCGTGATGCCACATAATTTATTTGTTTAATAAACGATACATCACATACACCGAGCGACTTAAAATTGCTCGGTGTCAGAAGCCATTACTTTATTAGCTTCTATTACCAGGGTATACCTACTTTATCTAATTTTTTCTATATGTAAGAACCAAGAACCACCAAAGTGGTACCTATGTATCAAAGAGAATATTACTACTTCCCTTGATGTAGTATCTTAACCAATATTTCTTGCGAAACAAGGAACATTGCGTCAGTCTTTTAAAGATGTCTCTTTTGTTCTGTTTAAATTGTCACGTTCGTTTTCTTAATTTGTAGAGCAAGATTAAAAAGAATAGATTTTTTAAGACACATACTAGTATGCTTCTTATATTTATTTTTAAATGCTCTTCAGGCGTATGTATGTAACAGTTAAATCATTCGTATACGTAAAGACGAAAGAGGTTTTTGTGGATGCATTCAAACAAACCAAAATCTATAAACTTTTTAAACTAACACGATTGGAACTCATATTTACACTTTTCCCGGGTCTTAATCGCGTAATCGAGGGGACCCCTCGAGACCAAGATCATTGTAACATGATCGAAACGTCGAGGTAAGGAAAAGTTGAATTTCACGCGATTAAGACACGGGAAAAGTGTAAATATGAAACCAAAATCTAAAATCATAGACCTACAAATGTTACCTATTGTATTTATTTATTTAATCATATAGGAATTAATATTTAAAAAAAAACGAGCACAACGATTTTTACTCATTATTTCTTAAAACTTCCACCACAAAAACTAGAAGAGCCAAACAGTTGACAAAGCAGAAAGTTAGTTAGAAAATGTTACTTCTAGGCCTGTGTTCGGCGAAAGAAATCTTGTAATCGACGCGCGAACGTCGCAAGCAACAATAGCAGGCAAGTAATCGGACAAAAACATTGAGACATGAAAACGCAAGAGACGGTATACATTCTACATGTTGTAGGCAGTTATAAAAGTACGAAACAATCGTTATTGTATGATAGTATATGATTTTTGCGGGGGTTCATTGCCGACTCTACAAGGTTGTTCACTTCGCAATGACGAAACGCTCATCAGACTGGCGTAAACGGCATTGGACTCGGACCATCGGTGACTGTGACTAACACTTTCAGTTTAATGTTGTACGTAACCGGAAATGCATTGCCTATCGATATTTTTTCTAAATTACGTAAAATATATCTGAGTAAATATCATGTAATTTTAATTCTAAGTAATACTATAAATGCGAATGAAACTCTGTAATTATCTATGTCAAGCGGTGGTAAGACCGTACTAGTAATTTTGATATATTTAACTACTATCATTAAGGAGATGGTCTTTGTGTAAGTATGTTTGTAACTCCTTCACGCAAAAACTAATTTACAGTTTGCGATGAAAGTTGGTATTGAAATAGCTGAAGATAGGGATTAACACATAGGCTTATTTTATTTCGAAGTTCTCGCGGGAGTTACGCATGTGGTTAGTTTAGATACATAGATGAATGGCCTTACGGCATTTTGTGCAGTTCCCAAATTACGCATATAAAATCGTAACACGCACACGTGTATGTTAGTTACTCCTCCACGAATAAAACTGGACCAATTGCAATGAAAAATAGTTTGAACTATTTTTCATTTTGCATATCAAGATGATTTCAATAACCATGCTTATATCGTACTGGTAACTTACAATGCTGCTGAAACCACGAAGTTCAGCTAGTTAGGTAAATCGACACCATAATGAGTATTTTCTCTAATAAGTGAAAAACTTTATCGATAAAAGAGATTAAGAAAGAAAGGGAATTTGTTGTTGTATTCGAATATCCATTATTTCTTCATAGACTAACTTTACTAACTACTTATAAAACCCACGCGTATAGAATTTTATGAAGAATCATTAAGTTCAACAGTAAAGGAATACAAAAACAACAAATACAAACGGTGATAGACATGTGATTTTGTAAAATTTAATAGGTACATGGGACACACAAAATTGAAAAAAAATAAAAACATCTAACTAAACATCAATAATTTCAATCCGAAAATCCAAATATCACCTAAACATCAAAAGATCAATCTATAATATTTATCCATCCATATGGTAAGTATTACAAATTCATCAGATCATATTAAATAGCACGCACAAAGTGCAAATTATCTGAACCGTTTGAATCATCGTTAACTAAACAAAGGAACAAAATCTTTGTTCACACACGCCGACTGAACTTTATACGATAAATACGTGATTGATTTCACGTCAATCAATCTATAATATATTATTTTGTCTTACACTTCCTCCGTACACGGATTACGTAATATATTAGTTATAACCATAGATAATAAGCCTAAGTTAGTATAGTCCTACATACCAATACAGAAGCGCCACTAGCAATTGCTAAATTTAAAATTAGTATGGGCATGTTTGCGTTTGAGAGCGGCTTAATTAAATAGAACTCTAATTTTCAGTAGCGTTCGGCCGCTAGAGTTATTGATAAAAAAAATATGCAAATAACACTGTTTTAGAGAACCCTGAGACTTAAATTTTTAACATATGTAACTAGAAGCAAGCGTGCCTAAGCCCCAAAAGTCCATTGATGTAGCCCAGAGTTATTAACCTATTAATCCTAGAATAATTTGCAGTGTCAAATTTGACCAAATTGTCCAAAATTGTACACAGTGCAGTGTTAGCAAACCTAAGGTTACCCCTAGTACCAAATCCATACAATAAAACTCGACGTAGGGCGACTCGACGTAAAAGGAACATATCTAAAATACTTAGGCATGCAGGGTCAACGTGTTTAAATTCGGATTACAGGAAAAAGGTCCGTTTTTTTTGCATCTTCGGCACGTTCTCTAAATATTTTCGGACATGTCAAAGTGATCTATCTATAAGTGACCTTGCACAGAAATGTTCGATTTGTACCTGTATCATCGTCACGGAAGGCAATCCGCCTACTTTCGTAAGCAACCACTTTCGGATCGTTAAAGGACGAATTTGATTGATCAATATAAATATTGAAATTCAATTAGGAGGCCTAAATAATTCAAAATGGCCACTAATGATCTAAAGGAGGTCACAGTTTATTTTTTTAGTGGCGCGTGTTGTATAAACAAGCATCCCTTATATCTTAGATTTAAAAATTAAAAATAATTCTTTATTTCGCGTGGTCGCGATCGCGGCCGGACCGATTTCGCTAATTCGTTGTTATTGTGTTCGTTATGATCAGGAGAAGGTTCTTATGAAAAAAAAATGCTGAACCGATATTTATAAATCTTACGCAGGTGAAACCGCGGGGCACAGCTAGTTATAATATATCCCTCATTATGCAGCTAGGCCGACCCGGTTCATCTCTCTTAAGAGTCCGGGATCCGCTTAAAACCAATTTAAGATGTAGGTATTCGAAAATCTTATTGACCATACCTACTGCAAAAAGATTTGGAAATGTTTTACCGTCATTGCTCCAGGTTCACTTGTTCTCCCCCAAAACCCTTTGTCGTCTTTTACAACACTCTCGGGGTGAGATGGCGTGGCCCTATAATTGGCTATACGACCAAACATAGGCTGCCTGGGCTAGGGCAATCCCTGGCAGAACCATTATAACTTTGAAGGTTTGTTAACACAGTATTGTTTACATATTTGTCATAATTGTGTTTTTATCATTATTGTGTCGCAAATGTGTTTTTTATCACTTTTATTTTAAAAAGTCTAGGTATATTACCTACCTAGTCATTAGACCTACGAACTTGACCCAAAGCACCTATACTCGTAAATAACTTACTGAAGCATTCATAAATTTATCAATACGATGAGTTGTTTGCTAATTGGCGTGTAAATAATGATCAATGTACGACCTTCCGAATAAATAAAACGATTTTATAGTAAAACGTATCCGTATCGTGCGAGTAAGTCTCGAAGCAAGACTCAGCCTTGATGAGTCAAAGTCGAGAGGACGTTAAACTCTATTTGCATTTCACAGTTCCTTATTCTATTGTGTCGGGTGGGCTATAACTTTAGGTTTTGAAAATAAACGTCGTTTGTTAGGTAAACTAGACTAGAATTAATTATTGTTGCCTTATCTCTAGCTGGTAGGTAGTGTCGGTATTGAAGTCTATTTTTGTAATAATAATGCAGGCTCAGTGGTCTCATTTGTTAGATTTGTTATTGTTTATTGAGTTAATGAAAGAGTCGTTTTCTAAAAAATAATTAAATGTTTTTATAGCTAATTTAGGTAATTAGCTGATCCGGGGCACTTGGTATCGGTATTGGTCATTTCGGAAAAAATAAATAACTTGACACATGAACCCCTGTTTTCGTATGTTTGAAATGGAACCCCTGTCATTAGCTACAAAATGTGTAAGAAAATTAATTAGATAGGTACTTATTTATTTTCCCGTAATTTTTTTCCGTAATATAAATGGACAATACTCCCACGAAATCGATTTCTACTAGTTCCATCTACTTTAAACTATACTTACTTCATTTAATAAGACGAATCGATTGACATAACGAATGGCTAAAGTCGGTCCATCCGTTTGGCCTCTGGAGCGCAATAAAGGAACAAACATACAAACATAAACTGATAAACACATAATTCTTCTTTGCGTCGCGTAGTAGGGAAAAAATAAAATGATGTTACGTGTATGATACATGTACATTGTACATAAAATGAATTCTATTTGATTGACAATCTTGTTTCAGATTTTACCTCACGTCAAAGAAACTATCACAAAGTATGGCACGGATGCAATATTATCTGAAAATCGATCAGTTTATCGAGACAACCACTTTCCGTAGAAAGCTTCGTAGAACGCGCCATGTCTCATCATCATATTATCTTGAAACATTGTTTGCTTAAAGCGAGCAACATTTTATATATGATTTATTATTTACCCTATGCGCCTCTTTCACTCTGCAAGTAAAGTTCTGTGTAGGGTAATCGCCAAATAAAGTCCCAATTAGGGACGCGACTCATGTGAAATCCCTTCCGATTGAATAGTTTTCTTCATAACCGGTATCAAATAGATCTTTAAACAATGTTTAATATTATTGTACATGATACAAGAAGTGTCCCCTTCATTTCAAAAAAAATAAAAAATAACTTTAAATACCACTACTATACAGGCAAAGTTATATACCCCTGTTTTACAAAAAAAAATCAATTTTTCTTCTAAATCCTTAACCGCTATATTTTCTTATAGGCATCATAATATTAGAAAATACAATACCTAGAACCCCTTCATCGCATTTTATAAAAATATTATTTTTACGTTAATTATTGATTTTACGAGAAATTGTAGATTTTTTCACGCAATTCCATCTCGCTCATTTATATGCAATCGGACAAGGACCGATGATTATCATCTATCGCCGCCTTAAGTGTTGGAAGCGTTTCATGACTCTAACACCCGTATTTATAGACGTGTCTAAGAAATTACTTTGGCTAAGTAATGCCTTGTCTCGTTGTTATGAAGAATATTCAACGTCATAGAAAATGTGACAGAGATAGTTTCTAAGACCAGTCATTACTAGACTCGTCTATAGATACAGCTGTAAGTACTTACTTAGACTGACTGATACTCGAAGCCCTTATACTCACAACTAAGCCGCTGTAGTGTTGAGTATGAAAACAATCAAAAGTTTAACGTTACCTAAAAACCATAAAACGCTTATTATATTTGAAGTACATTTATACTCAATAAGATATCCACATGATCCTTGAAAAATCTTTTAAATGCAATTAAGATTAAAATAAACAAAAATAATAAAATTTATCCAATAAAATAAAAATTACAAAGAAAACTAAATGTATGTCTTCGGAACGCGTCCTCCAATGAGAAGAAGACACAAGAAACCCGTGTATTTTTTTTGGTCATTTTAGAAGAAATTTCTACTTGCTAATCACTTGCCACCCGAACAAATATGAATTAATAATTTAGTAAATCCAATAGCCATTACAAAATTATAAATTATCGTGTATCATCCATCAGAAACCCAGGAACTACAGGAACTCACGAACTACAATTATAAAGAGGAAAAGTTTGTCTGGGAGGTATATTGGAGATAATCTCCGGAACTCAATTCAGATATGCATGACAGTAGTAATAAATAACATATTTAGTTTTATTGCCAAAGTTACAGAACATTTTATATATGTAGGTATAATGGAATCCACGAATTGGCATTGTGAAACGTTTTAACAACTCCTTGCATAATATCGGCCATAAAAAAGCTTTTAAAAAAGATTAAAAACTTTCATAAATGACCATAACTTATTGTATCAATTATTGGGGGTTACCATGATCTCTTTATTGCAGAACCTTAATCGTCCAGCTAATAAATTAAATTAAAATTAAAAATCCCAGACTGCTTAAAAAACTTCATATTTTTAAAACTGATTTTTTATTATTATTAGATACTTATAAGTTTTTTTTAAAGAAGTCTGGTATATTTAATTTTAATTTAATCTAATAGTTGGACGATTTAGGTCCCGCCATAAGATCATGGTAACCTCCATTGTGTTATAGTATATTTATTAGGACCAATAAATTTACTTACAAGACAATAATTAATACTCTAATTAGAATTCAATTGGAATCACCCATTTCCATTATCAATTTCCTTAATAGACTATTAGGTAATTACAAAGACCACGGTTGGCCATGTAATAATTAACATATTACAGGTGTAAATAAGAAGTATATGACACCACTTTCACTGGTTTGACTTGTTAATTCACTGGGTTTTACGAGGACTTTCAATTATGAAATGGCCCTACCTATAGGGACCACTCATATCCTACAGCTGTAACCTGTCTTTCATAAATTTAAAATTACTTACTAGATTAATTCTTATGCAGTTGGTAGGTTCAAAGTTAAATTAATTAATTTAGATATTATGTATACTTAAGTATGTTTTTACAAAAGTAAAATAAAGTATTTAAATAAAAATAAAATAAATCATGTGACGAACACACAGCGCCATCTAGCCCCATGGTAAGCTGCTAAGCTTGTGTTACGGTGACTAGACAACGGATATACTACTGATATTTATTTTTATTTTGTAAATACATACATATTATACATAGAAATACGCCCAGACCAGATACAAATATTTATTTTTAAGCATAAATATTTGCACCCAGCGGGAATCGAACCCGCAACCTTCTGCATTGCAGCCAAGCGTTCGCCCGACGCGCCACAAAGATTTAAGTACATATCATATCCGTCATCTAGTTACCGCAACACAAGCTTAGTAGCTAACCATGAGGTTAGATGGCATGAATGTATTTATTTATTTTATTTATTATCTATACCACAGAATTACTTGAATGAGAATGAGTTCCATTTCATCTCATCTTCCTTAGTGGTTGCACTATACTCAATTTGGACGTGTGGAAAATCGAAGGCTAACTGCCGAAAACAGAACCAAAGTTTGAGTTCTACTTAAACAATTAAGCAACTCTCAAACTAAAAAGTGCTGATTTTATATTTAGAAGCTGCTCAATTATTTAAGTACGACTCAAATTTTAGCTGGTGTTTCTGTATTCGTCTGTATATTCCACAGATCGCGATTGATGTGAACTGCACAGTCCACAGTGTAACGTAATGTTACGCTTAATATGTTAAAACATAAATAATGTTCTTTAAAACTATGATTGAATCGTGTTTTAAGGGAAACATTGAATCTTATGTTCAATTTATGGACCTAGGATTCTTTGATCCCAATATTCCATTTATGGTGGGTACACATTGGGTGAAACCGCAGGACGCAGGTAGGTAAATAAAACCTTCAAGTTTCCTTCATTATAAAAAACAACTTTATTAAGACTAAATAAAAAAAGAGAACTAATTAAGTACTTAAGTAAACGTAAGAAAAGTTTTTCAACATAATTTCAAAGACTTCCATTGCTTTGTTGAAACACGTGAAACAGAACCACGTTACAAAACAGGCCGAATCCAATAGCAGGTAAGATTACGTAAATTATACATACATACATACATAGTTGAATTAATATTGCAATGATTGTGTAACAATGACATGGTAATAGGTTCCGTTAATGAACACTGCTTCATCTTTCTTTATGTAAATTGGAGTAGGTGTAGTTGTATAAAATGTCAGTACCGGTTCGGTGGGAATCTCAACTTGATATGAGAACATTGTTCAACGCATTTTTTATCATCGACATTTCTTTTAGATAGCTATAAATCTAATCTAAGCTTGATCGGACCACTATCTCATCAGATCGATGTAGCACGCTCGTCTAGAAGAGCCATCGCTTCCACAGAATATATCTAATAGGTTAAAATCGCTATATCTAGAGAAAGTCATTTACTAAAGTTTCCAGTTTTTTTTGCAAAAAAGCATGGTATTAAAATGCATACACCTGACACTTTAGCCAAATTATTATTACTTACAACTAAAAGAGAAAGTCAAAAGGTATACCAAACACTAATAACATCTTACCTGCTTTACACAAAAGCCCCATCGGCGTAGATTAAAGAAATCCAGGAAGACCCTTTACAATAAAACAATCCTAGAATCTTCACAACATATTTTTGCTAAAACTACTTTTTACGAGGTTAATAACTTTATTACCTAGTATTACTAAAACGTTTATCTATGAGCTTTGAAATTTCTTTTCTTTTACCCATTGTCTTAAAAATACCCGATTATTGTTTACCCTTTGTTAATATGCGGGAGTATTGTACATTTAAAATGCTTTGTTTACCAGGTAACGAAGGCGAAGGCTTACTCATACAGGCCATCTATACTGGTAATAAGGCGATGACTAATCTGATACAGTTTTAGGGCTAAAATGTTGACACAATTAGCTCGTAAAAACAGTAGGTAGTCGAACACACATATCAATCATAACAATGCATGAGTAATAGTGACCGTGATTGTACTTCATACATATGATACAGTAATTACGTAGTGTAGCGTAATTAAAATTAATTTATTGTGCTATACTCATGTTTGCTTTTGTATTCGATATGCGAAATTTTTGATTTAAGATTAGCTGTTAAATTATTAGGGATGTATAAACAGAAAACCCTTTTAGGCTTATAAGGGGTTAACATGGGTTCTTCTCTTATCGCTGAATATAATAAGGAGGAATTCCAAAAATGACGTTTATAATTTGTTTGCATTTATAATACAAACAGATAACCTCTCCTCCTCTAATATTATTAAATACATTTTAATTAATTGGTATGTTATTTAAAATTGAAATAAAATTTTGTGATTTTTGTACTTATGGAATTTAAGTGTATAAATCCTTAGACATTAGATTATGGTATATTAAGGCTTAAGTAAGGCTTTTTAAGGTAGAACATAATGGAACTTATTATTGTAACCATATTAAATATACATTTATGTTTTTGACAAATAAAGATACTGATAATACCATGCATTTCGCGCTAGTGATTGACTTGCTATTTGGTCTTTAAAAAAAACGTATAAAATATTTTATAAATCAAGCATCTAGATTCGTGTAAACTGCCTTTTTTTCTTCAAAGTAATTAATTGTAATTAGTCGTAATAAAACATGTCTAGTAATTTCATATTTACTCTCTATGACGCTATATTCATAATGAACATTTATATATAATAGGTAATAGGGGTTAAAGTATGAAATTGCCGTTTTATTGCAATAGGTTCTTTGAATTGACATAGAATCTTAATGGTTTGAGGTTTTCGAATGAAACTTTTTTCAAATGGTTTCTGTGATGTTCTTTTTTTAAAAAATGTGAAACATTTGAATATCGACTTTCTATTGTTTTTGTTATTCAATTTAGACAAGAAAGATGGATACTGCGAAAATTCGAGTGATTTTTGAATACGAGTTCCGACGCGGAACTAACGCGGCAGAAACAGCCCGCAATATCAATGCTGCGTTTGGAGAGGGGTCTACTAATGAACGCACCGTGCGATTTTGGTTTAAACGCTTTCGTGATGGAAATTTCGACTTAAAGAACGAGCCACGAGGAAGACCGCCCACACAGGTGAATAACGATGAATTAAGAGAGATAGTGGAAGCCGATCCTAGTCAAACTACCCAGGAATTAGCGGCATGGTTTAACGTTACCTTACCCACTTTATTGACTCACTTGCGTCAAATCAATAAAATAAAAAAATACGAAAAATGGGTGCCTCATGATTTGACTGATCTGCAGAAAGAAACGCGTGTTGAAACTTGTGTTGCCTTGTTGAACCGGTACAGAAATGAAGGAATATTAGATCGAATTGTAACATGTGATGAAAAGTGGATTCTTTATGATAACCGGAAAAGAAAAATGCAATGGCTGACCCCAGGTCAAATGCCACAACAGTGTCCTAAAGCAAAACTTACCAATAAAAAGGTAATGGTAACTGTTTGGTGGTCTCAGCATGGTGTTATTCACTATAGTTTTCTTCGATCTGGTCAAGCAATTACGGCAGATGTCTATTGTGCCGAACTCCGAACCATGTTGACAAAACTAGCAGTAAAACAGCCCCGACTCATGAATCGTTCTTCACCATTATTGCTCCACGACAACGCGAGACCTCACACAGCACGAGAAACCATTTTGACCCTTCAGGAACTGCACTTAGAAACCATTCGTCATCCTCCGTATTCACCAGACCTTGCTCCAACGGACTACCATTTTTTTCGTGATTTGGACAATTATCTACGTGACAAGAAGTTTTCTTCCCAGGAGGCAGTACAAAATGCTTTCACACAGTTTGTGCAGTCTAGATCGTCGGAGTTCTATCGCAAAGGCATTAATAACCTTCCCATTAGATGGCAGCAATGTATAGATAATAATGGCAACTATTTTGATTGAATAAATTTGTTAAAAATTTAAAAAATAAACAATTAAGATTTTCAGTACAAATCGGCAATTTCATACTTTAACCCCTAATATGATGTTAATTACTGTGATTATTTTAAAATTCATTTTGTATTTAAAAATGTATGTAGCAACATCTTGTGTTAGCGAATATGTAAAAAACTAATTTTTTGAAAAATTCTCGAAAGTTAATTTGGGATTTTGGGGATGGACATAAAGTTAACTCAATCCGTAATTTACGCGAGTAAAACCGTGGGGCGCAGATAGTATATCTAGTATAATTCCACACCTACGAATACATATTTAAAACTAATTTAGGTAGTAACCGCAAATCTGTAGACACTGCCGGAAATGGAAAATCATAAAAGCCTTATTTTTATGTTTCTCTCTTTGGATATTTTGGTATCAGTTGCTATACTCATATTTTTTCTGAATGAATTAATGAATGTCATTTATTTGTACGAAATATGGTCGCAACAGTTGTTATCATAATATCTATACTTACAATAAAGGAAGAGAGGATAAAAATTCTGTACTTGGAAGTAAATTAAAAAAAGTTGTCTAGAGGGCTTAGAAAAAGTAGTAGAACAAAATTATATAATTTTTAAAATTCATGTCTGTCTGTCTGTTTCTCTGTTGTTCCTTATACAATTAAATTACAACTACTTATCCGATTGAAATCTGGTTTTCAATATTAGTTACTTCTATTTTCGAGGAAGGTCGTGATATACTCGTACTTTGCATCGAATTCCAATTAGTAGAACCCGAGTAATCAACGAAAGAGTGCAACCGCTCGAGAACTGCTCGGCTGCCCGCGCCCGTAATAACGCGTTTTCACTTTTGCGGGTGAAACCGCGGGGCGCAGCTAGTTAATAATAAAATGAATTTAATTTATCAATCTTAATGTCAACTTAATAAAATATTAAATTATTTGAGTTTACAATGTCAATAATAAGAAAAAAGAATAATGATACAATATGCTTCGTGCCGTTCTGTGAAATAAACTACTACTACTACTATAATTTTTTTTTTATTTTTTTTTATTTCTTATCGGTTGTGAACCGATTATGGCCATTTGGAAAGTATCCAGGGTCAAGTATTAACTCACAAAACTCACATAATATTTTGATTTTGACAGAAATCAATGGAAAAAACTAAAACTATACATTTTCTGTCTGCACAAAATGTGTGTATGGCATGTAATGTAAATACTAGCAACCTGGAGTTGTCTCACCGTGGTGGCGAGTATCTTTGCTGGCCGTAAAAACAATACCAAATACCAAATTCTGACCGAGCGACATGCTTTGCATAAGTGATTCCGACAATAACTGTAAACCGACAAGATCACTGTCAGGCGTTATGATTTGACGAATATAGTTCCGTAGCCGTATCGACAGATAGCGAAAAGCCTCGACCACGAAACACATCAAGAGGCTCCCAGTTTGAAGGGAACAGCTGAAGAGTAACTAATTCGGAAGACGTCTCATGATACAGCACGTATGCACCGCGAAAAGATTCCTCTCAAGTACTAAACTATTCTATTAGTATTAATCTTACTAATATTATAAACGCGAAAGTTTGTATGTATGTGTGTGAGGTTGTTACTCTTTCACACAAAAACTACTGAACCGATTGCGATGAAACTTGGAATATAGGTAGCTGGGGACCTGCATTAACACATAGGCTTTTTATCCCGACATTCCCGCGGGAACGGGACTTACGCGGGTGAAACCGCGGGGCGCAGCTAGTAAACATTTATTTCAATGTTTTTTTAGCTGTTTTAGTATCTTACAAATAGAACTACCCACTTTGATTTTTAAAAAGTGTTTCCTTCACTTGCCTTAGTCGCAAGGAACGAAGAGATGCAGTCCATAATTTAATCACGACAGAATGGGCACCTGTGGCGTAATTGGAAGCACCTTGACTTGGAATGTCAAGTGTGCTGGTTCAAGTCCTGTGGGTGCAAACAATGTTCGGATAACACTTCTTCTGGTTATTCTTTTTTATGTGTATCTTAGGGTAGGATTTTAAAATAATGAACTGTCTACGATCATTTTCTATGTATAAAACTTACAAAAGGCTTCTCAACTACGACTACATAACTTCCAACGTACGCCACGTTATGTAGACAGTACATAACTTACGACGTCGCGTCGCTCGACCGAAACAAAGGATTTCGAAAGAACAATGCCGGTTTACCAAATAGAAAATGGACATAATTCTATGTAAGTATGTAGTTCACATAGAAACATGACAAATATTTTTTGCAATCCAATCAGTAGTGGGTTTAGATTTCGCTTGCAAAAAGTTGATAGGTCAGGTTTGAGCAGATTTTAGAAACGATGTAATTATATCGAGTCTTAACTCTTCAAGATATATATCCGATCTTACGTCAGTTATTGTCCAACTAAAGGTTGTCTGGAATAGATAGTTTTAAGCACGAAGGTCGCCCTATGTATCACAGAGATTCAAGTTATTTGCTTTTGTAATGTTTGTGGTGTGCACAATAAGGAATTGAACTCAATCAGACTCGAAGTGATCTATTGTTTTTACTCTTTTATCTAGATGTGTATAGAAGTTCTATATTACATAGTTTTACTTGTATGCTTAATTTTGTGTAGGATTTCGACCTGTTCATATTATTTTGTTTGCCTGATATTACACCCAACGTTTACACCATCGATCGATATATCCCGTTAGATCCTTCGCGGTGCAGGTGGTAGGATACAATGGACATTGTGAACTTATAAAATTCACACGATTTGTTAACTTTCATTGTAACAGTTTGCCGAATCCTAATCGCGTATTATTATTTATTGTCTTACAACGTTTCAACTATGTTGAATACAAATGTAGAAATGATCTTTACCGCGGTAAAATATAACTAAGTATACATCGACTATCTCTACAACCCTCTACAATAGTTACTCGTCTATCTCTTCAATAAGAAAGCAATATTCATGAATAATATATCTCAGTAGTTTCGGACTTAATTTCGGAAACTATTTATCCCATCTATTGTTGGATTTTATTGCTACGACTAAATCGAGAGTTAACATTTCTAACTGTAGGTAGAAATTTTCTACCTATTTTATTAATGTTTAATATTAGGTATTTGTAAGACCATAAAAGCTTAAAGAACAAAGTTTTATTTTATTTGGTTCTAACTAAAATTAACCGTTTTTTTAATTTATTCTAAATTAACTTATTGTAAGGATCATCCGGGTTAAAAATGGCGGATTGGCGGGGTGGCACGAAGACAAAGATACATTATCATCTACCTAGCAAATTCAACTGATACATATCACATATCCCATTTTTGCTAATGTATCGACATAAACATTGAGCAACTCTTAGATGTATTATTAAAATAAGATACATATGTACAGATAGCTAGAGGTTTACCACAAGTAACCTTGTAGTTTTTGTATTGACAACCGTCATCTTTCTATACTTATCATATTATGTATGTAATTTACAAAGCAGATAATATTATAAGTATTTACTTAGTATATTCGTTGTCTCAGTAACCATAATACAAGCCTAGTTGCTTAGTTTGGTCAAGTCCTGCAATATTTGCTAATTCTATAGGTACCTACTTTACCTACTTATAACGACTTCTTGGCAATTTACTAAGCCTAATTAGTTTTAACTTGGGTATCAAATATTTAATTCATAAAAAGTTCAATATACCTATTTTTATTTAAATAAAATGGCGATTATATAGCAGAACATTAAACATAATGAATTAATTCAGTAATAAACAACAATGAAAATTAATTAATAATAATAAAATTAAATGCACACAGTGGGTACCTACCTACTACCTACGTAATATAATGTTTGATTATGATTAGATAGACCCAAAAAAATCTAATTCAGTTTTCAAGCAATCCTGTAATAATAATATGTTATAATGTAGCTACCTGGTCACCCTACTCAAAGTAAATTTATGTAGAAATATATTCATACCTAAATCATGCAAAGAGATTGACAAAAAGTAAAGTATGGAGAGTACAGACTGTGTTTGGAGAGAAGTTAGCGAAAGCTGGACCGAAGACATAATATTGGAAAATGCTGGACAACTCCACGTAGTGGGAAGAGTCCAGAGACAGAAGATACTACTTAAGAAAAGAAAATACTTTCATACATTTTATCATGTTTGGACTAGAAACGGTTGCACAAATGATTTAAAAAACCTGATTACGCTTGTAGGTAGACATAACGTCAACATCGATCGTGCATCGAAGTAGGAAGGGAAAGATTCTAAGTCAATGATAGGAATGGTCGACGACAGGCGTCGTCATTTATACAGCGTGGTCCGACGTTGAACATTTAAGCCGAAAAGGGGCTTTCTTCAAATTTTTGGGTTCACTAAAAGCTGTTTTTGAAAATAAAGGTAATTGAAGTTTTGATTGTAGTTGTCTAAACTGAATGAAAGACAGTTGATTTTTAAGTAAACTTCAACCGTAAAATTTTCGAAAACTACTTCGAATTTTCAAAAGTTGTAGAACTAAAGTTGTTCGCTTAGATGTCTGAACACACTTTCGGCTTAAATGGTCGTCGTTGGAACATACTGTATATAACAGTTATCGTCCAGAGGCGTAGCTTAGTTGGGGTCAATATTCCTGACGATGTGTCTTTTATACGCGAAACACGCGTCACTTAACACTAACAAAATTGCACTGCATACAAAGGAAGGAGATCTGTAACTGTCTCCTAGGCAGCATCGCCATCTCTACACGCGAATTTTGAAATCAAATAACAATTTTCGAAATAGTAAAAACAGTGACTCTATCCACCAGACAATGCATTGATTGCAGACTGTCGCAACAATCATAAAGTGTTTATGATCGAACATTTACGTACACTGAATAATAGAAAAACATCATGTTGTGAAAACGCGAGGTGCAGCTAAATTATAATATAAATAAACAGCTTACTTTTGGGATTATCGATATAAACAGCGACTTTAAACCTCAGACAATGCATTGATTGCAGACTTTCGTAATCAATAGATAAAAAATATAGGTACTATCGGCCGAGTAAAACAATGACTCCGCTACAAGGTTATCAAATGATGCTGCTGACAATTAAACGACTAACAAAGGGAAAGATAATAAAATATAATCTTATACTACAGACTGATTACTAATTGTTTATTATCAATGAGGTTTTGCATTACGGTTTAATAGAAGGAACGTAGTATTGGTTTCAAATATTTTACTGCAAAAATTACTAGAGTACCTACCTATTAAGTTATTAAAAACATTATGGAAATAAAATTATACCTGATGTGTGAAGGCTACAAATATCCGAACTCCTTTACACAGCAAAATTTCACGATCTGTATACGCCTCAGTGTTTAATTTAAGTTTGAATTTATTGACGGTCATTCCACAAACAATATTTTAGGTTAGGTTAGGTCATGTATGTATGGCACACAAACCAAAATTTAAAAAATATTCCTACGTATTTCAATACAACTTAAATATCTTTGTTTATTCAAGAATAATAACATGGAATGATTTAACTTATAAACATAGATTTATTTTTTATTATTTTATAACAACTTTGATAGATAGCAGGGAGTAGCTGTTAGCATCTGATAACAAAATTTCAATTACCACTACTTATTGATGTGTGTTAAGCAGGTATTTGACATTAGGTCAATTACCTATACAATTAGATTGATAAAATTTACCAGACAGGGATATAATCTGTAGGTATTTGAAGTAAACTAATAAACCATACACCACAGAACTTGTCTGGTCTCTATTAGATACTAGAAAAAGAAAGGTCGCCTGATAGAGATGAATTTTAAACTCGTCTCAGACGGACAATGCTTCACCAGTTACAAACTCAAACTGTTCGGAAAATTACTCACGTGCCTTCAAAAACATGATTAAAAATTCGAACGTCGTTGTATCAAATCCAATCAGTACATATTACTAAGTTAACTATGTTAATTTTAAAGACTATCGATGTGAAAAGTGAAGGTGATTGAAAACAACAGTGTTTGTAGTGGCCCCTTTTATAGTAGACACCTAGACAGGAATAGATCCACTTTGATTCATACGTCAGCTGATGTGAATGACATCGAAGTGAAAAACAAACGACGACGCTATATTAGCTATATCTGACCTTTTAATCGATTTCAAGGTAACAGAGTTTTCAGCTTCAGGGCAATGCTCTTTCACACGCCGCGCCGCCCACCTATTTTTGTACTCTTGGTAGCTACTGTTAATGATTCTACGGTAGATCATAGAATTGCGCAGCTTCAAAACGATATTTCCATCTTCAAAGGACAAATCTAAGGTGACTTTGGAAGTTAGAAGTCATAGATTCTGTCTGAATCACAACATTTCTTCTATCGTATAGGCACAAAACACTAATCTATACAGTATTTCGGTTGCCAATTGTCGTTTGAATCAAATTTCTAAACTACCAAAACTATATCTGACTTACCGGTGTTTAGGCTATGCTTTGGTGTAGGTAAAACACAAGATTCTTTTGAAGTAGCATTTAGAGGGCAAGTAGAACATTTTCTTAAAAACATTTAGAGGAAAACGTACAGCAATCAGAGCATAGTATGACATAACAATTGCTTCATATTTCATAGACGAGAACAAAAGTACATACAAGTCTCCTATTACGAATAAAAATTAAAATGTTTCTTTATTACAACAATTACTTGATTTGATGAATGATTAGGAATTGTAACAAATAACAATTTAATCGGATTGTTTGTTCTTTTATTTGATAGGTAGGTAGGTAGGTATAAACAAACAAGCTTCGTATTTTGTTTCTAACCTAAAATTAATGCATCAATTAATAATGAGGAATTTTCCTAAAGTAAACTAGTTCTAAGCGGTAAAATTGCGGCCAGTTGCCGCGATAGCGGGATTATTAAATATATTTTATCCTAACATATTTTTAGTATTGTTTTTAAATTTAAGTTCCTTCCGATGTTTGAGAAGCGCCCTACAAAAACATTTATAGTTACTAAAATGAAAAAATATTGATAAAACATAAAACTCTACAAAACGAGCTTTTTACTTTGTTTAAAATAAGCCACAAACCTAAAGTTCCTACATACTTAGGTAATGTAATTTTTAACGTGTCCCGTCTGGCATTTGTTGTTTTCTGCATATTTACAGAAATCCCGTCCCTTTCCGCCCTGACGGAATTTTAGTTATACGTTACGTTTGCGATCTTTTGTCTGTAACATAAATAACGGTCGGCTGTTACGTTTAGATTTTTAATATAGTTTTTGAATTTGTTTCGAATTACTGAAGCGTGTAAATTGAATCCACAAACACATCTAAGTAATTTTGCAAAGGATATAAGATTAATCGATAAAGTTTTCACTAGGAACACATACTTATTTGCAAATAATAAATTATTATATATCCCGATATTAAAATTAAATCATTGAATAAACCGCTGAATTTAAACAGTTCGATAAGTCTGGTAAAATAATTCAAGATAATTTCGAAACTGTTGCTTTTATGTAAGCTATGCAACTATTGACCTAGTTTACAGCGATCCAATATAGGTGAGCGCTTGACCTGATATTGTATATATGCATGCATACGCAGTTAGGGTTACCAGGTGAAACAAACAAAAGTATACGGAGAAACGGACTGATTTCTATTAAAAAATCCTGAGATTTTTGAAACTCAAGCTGTAAATAATGTTAAGTAATTTTATTCACTAAAAACACAAAAATAAGTACAAAACAATTAAAATACATAAACAAACACTTAAACTAAAATAAGAAGAAGCCATCGTCGACGCCCTCACGAAGCATCGTTCCCAAGATGCTGGCAGCATTCCCTCTCTGTATAGCGAGACTAACTCGCTGAGAAAGGAACTCGCCAGCTCTGGGATCACCTCGAACAGAGGTCCCGACAACTCCCTCAAAAACACTCTAGCACTGGGTCCCCAACAACCCAAAGTCTCAAAACCCACTTTTATTTTTTAAGTTTTAATTTCTTGCACAGTTTAACATGTGAAGCTTTTTATAAATCATATATTGATTATAGAAAAACACTTACTTAAAAAGGTATCCAAGTGGATATATAGGTAAGTGTTCATTTTAATTGTGCAATTATACCAAAGGTGGTTATTTTTAGTTGATTTAACTTTTAACAAGATCTTTAAAATTTAAGCTGGTATTTATTGAAAATTCTTATAATCCTTAGATTTGCAAAATCCGGCCGCCTTCCCGAGAAGAGTCCAAAAATCCTAAGATTTCAGGTCAAATACTGAGATATGGTATGGTAACCCTATACGCAGTAGGTATCCTACTGATTTTGTTTGTCTGTATTTGTACTACGATAAACCTGTGATAAAGAGTATCTCAAGCATACAATGTATGGACTAGGCTTACATAATTTAAACAAGTATCTATACTGTAATAGGTGGATACAAAAGAAGTTTCAAATACTGCAAATATATGGACTACAAAAGGCACGAGATGGTGCGTAAATGCTTTTGTTTTCTGAGTAGAATTTGATATTTTTTTCTAGACCGCCCTTCACGCGTTTTATCTATCTAGTGGACCATTTAGTTTAATAGGAACTACCTACTATTCAGTATATTACTGATTATATTTATTTATATTATTAAAGATTGACTGCAATGATATTGAAATGATGATGTTAAGATATTTTGGATAATTTTATTACGTGAATAAGCCATCAGATTTTAGAATCACAGGGTTTTTGTAGAAAGGGCCAATCAAGTTTTACCTACCACTACTTATTCCGTTGCAATATCAATTCTCTTTGGTAGCTACATATTTACTGTAAGTCGCGTGTCTGAGACTTATAACTATTAACGAAAGCATACCAAACAATAACAATTAAACTTACGGGAGTTAGTTAAGAAAATGTTACGTAGGTAGTACCTATGTATGAAGAAATAAAAATATTTTATACCTACGTTTATACCTATTTAGAAGAAGACAATAGGAAAATTGTCTATGTAAGTACCTACCTAATTCATTTTCATTAGTTTATGTAATGAAATAATTGGTAAGGTTATGTAATTTAATTTTGTTTGAGAATTTTATGTAGGTATACTTAATGCGCTCCGTGATTTCACAAACGTAAGTGATATCGAGATATTTTGATCATATTGTCCCCTAGGGTACCTCTACTGTTTAGGATTCCGTACATCAAAAGGTAAAAGAGAAGATCAATAAAATAAAATCATATACCTCTTAACAACATTATACAAGGTGTAACGGGTAAATCCTTTTAATCCGAAAAGGGGTTGTTCTAGACGTCTAGGCGAACAACTTTTGTTCTACGACTTTTGAAAATTCGAAGTACTTTTCGAAAAATTTTGGTGTAAAGTTTACTTAAAAATCAGCTGTTTCTGAGAGTTCGAGGTCATTGACCTTATGTTGTCCTTTTATTTAGTTTGATGGTTTACAATCAAAACTTCAATTAGCTTTATTTTCAAAGGCAGCTGTTTTTTCAGTGAAATATAATCTCAAAAATTTTCAAAAAAAGTTAGAATTTACAAAAGTCTCAGAACAAAAGGTGTTCGCCTAGACGTCTAGAACAACCCCCTTTCGGATTAAAAGGGCATACCCGTTACAAATTGTATTGTCCGTCTGTCAAGACACTTTATACCGGAACGCGCAGAGGCATCGAGATGAAATAAAGACTATATTATACTGAGATCTATGGCCCCTAGTAAGCAAGTGAATAAAATACATAAATATAAAATACGCAAATTTAAGTGGCGTTGTTGCATCCGCTGTAAATCGGGAATACCCGAGAAAATATTAATCAAGGTTTTAAAATTCAAATATCGAGTATTTACAGGGAGTAATCTAGTTGTTGTACAATAACCCAACCGATAACAACATTAATTCATTTACAATCCTCACTGGGAAACCCCGCTATTAATAAAATAAAAATAATTGCAAGAAATCTTATCCTACTTCACACCAAAAACCTACACATATGTTTTAGTTATATTTTATTACTTTTTGTTCTATTTTTCTGTGTCGTATTAATAAATACCTTACCTTACCTTTTACGTTGTATTGTGAAACAAATTTCTAAGGTACCCATCAAGGTACATCATCCTTTTTACTGACTAAAATAAAAAAATGGCACAAAATTTATTGTTTAGAAAATTAGAACTCTCTAGTAAAGAATACAATGCACAGATTTTATGGACGGTCAAATAAAAATGATCATTGCGAAAAACCGAAACTACGATAAGTACAGTATTAACGGCGTGCATTAAAAAGATAGGGCAGTCCCCATTATTCTTTCGACATTCCAAGACTTTTATTGTAGCGAAAAAAAAGTTTGACATAAAAAAAGTGCACGTTTACCTACCTTGTCGTACGTGATGACTGGCACGGCAGAGCCTATAGCCCCGTCCTTTTTCTTCTCTATTTTGTAGACGACGATGTTGTTGTCTCTCACTGTATGCACAATGAAAGCCTTCGAATCGGGACTCCAAGCGACGTGGGAAGCGTGGTCAAACTCGATGTTTACACGAAGCGTCTTGTGCTCCTTCTGGTTGAGATCTCTTATGTCCCAGAGGATGACTGAACCATCTGTAGGGGCGATAAACTTTAATTAAAACTTGACGATGTGTTGCTTTAAATCTTTCAAGCTATTTCTACGGTTCGGTCGGTAACAAAAATAATTTCACGTGGTAGGATGAAAATTTATATTTAAACAATTAGGTATGTATTTATCCCAATCACGAGGGAATATCAGGATTAAAAGTAGCCCATATGTTAATCAAGAAATAATCTATCTGCATAGATACCAAGTTTTATCGCAATTCGTTCAGTAGTTTAGTTTGCTTGAAAGAGTAATAAACATACTCGCTTATATATAAATAAACTTTCTTACACACAAACGTTCACATTTATAATATTAGTATTATTATAATAAGAATGGACAGCACTTTCCAAGGCCGTCGATCTATATTCTTTCCCTAATCTAGCTGTGTCATTCCTAAGTAAAACTTGCTAACTTCGGCTTAGGACTAAGTCAAACTGGCCTGCCGGTGCTATGATATCATTACAAATAATTCCATCTAATAAATTTTAACCTTAACAAAGTAGAAAATAAGTTGCAAAATTATAATAATCTAAATCATTAACAACCTTAAAGAGTACGCTGAGGTAGTCAGTTCAGTTTAACAAAAAAAAAAAACAGAAACAATACAAGACCTATTGTTTTGTGTCAGGATTACTGCTATTTCTCAAAAAAAGTTAAGGTTTTATTACCTTGCGATCCTTTCTAGAAAAGAGATTTCTTGGAGTACTATTGATGAAAAAAAGAATATAGAAGCAGGTAAGTAGGTAGATAAGAGATAACCCGAGTTCCAATAATTGTTAAAATAGCTCGGAAGAGACAAAAGGTCGGAGGCCTTTAAGTCGTGATTAACAAGAAAACGGGTACAATGCTGCCAAGCGTACCGCTACTATCTTCCTACCTACCTACCTTAAATGTAAGAAAGCTACATTTTTAGCCCGTAGTAAGTCAATAAATAAATAAAATAAAAAATAAATAAATTCTGTGAATAACACACAGCGTCATCGAGCCCCATGGTAAGCTGCTAAGCTTGTGTTACGATGACTAGACAATGGATATACCTACTACTTATATTTATTTTTCTTTTGTAAATAGGTATAATACACATAGAAATACACCCAGACCAGACATAAAAAAAATTTAAGCTTAATATTTGCACCCAGCGGGAATCGAACCCGCAACCTTCTGCATTGCAGCCAAGCGTTCGCCCGACGCGCCACAGAGGTCGACAGTCATTTACAAATGATTCACATTTACCTGGTGAAATATTGATGAATTGCCCACTTACATAACGTATAAAACCCCTTTAATGATAGCTCAAGTAATAGGAATCACACTTAAGTAATGTAGGTAGGTACGTAATTCAATAATAACTCTAGTTAACTTAAGCACAAGTAGGTAATTAAGTAAATTAAAATTTCGAAACTCATCTACTTAATTATTAATTACTAAAGTTGACTCGCTAGTTCCTAATTGCAAGTAATCCTTGAAAATTACAATTTATTATAAGTTTCGCTTGTCGTATTCGTATGTCAGACAATCTCTGTTATTCTCATTGTCATAATAATAATAATTAATTGTTACCGTGAGACTTTAGACTGGCTAATTGTGAAAATAACAATAACTACCGAACTATATTTAACAATGTACTAATCTTTAGCCGTCGTTCTTAGAATATATTAAGTTTAGCCCCATTTAACCACTTTTGATTTTGGTGTGTATTAAGGTAGGCCCTTCGGATTCACGTGATAATTTTCCTATTTTTCTGAGTACCTATTTCAGGCAGGTTGGAATCGTTATCGATACAGCAATATAAATTCTTATCCTTACTAATATTATAAATCCGAAAGTTCGTTTGTTTGTTCTCTCTTCAAATGGTTCGACTGATTTGGACGAAAAATTGTATCTTTTGCACTTTTGATCCGATGATCCTGCAGGATCGGGATTTACGCGAATGAAACCACGGGGGCAGCTAGTAAAATATATATTATCTCTGAGTAACCCATATTTTATTGAGTTGTATAATGTGTATTATCGGTCCAACTATAATGAATGAGCCAGCCTTTTCATCTATTTCAGAATATCGAAACGTAATTCAATTTGGCAGTCAAACTTTAATATTTAAAAGTGACTCCATCACATTTAATTTCGTAAGACGCATTCGTCGAGCTCGCCTATTATATACAAACATAACTGTAGGCAAGTGAAACATTTCTGTTTCCCAAAACAATTTCGTCTTGTTTGCTTCTCAAATATTATCGTTCAATAATGAATAGAGGTCACGGGAGTTGAGGCTTGTAAGAAATATATAACGCCAATATTTTTATTTTAAATATTGATTTAGCTTTGAAATCTAGCCTACTAGCACTACTACTACTACTAGTAGAGATTTTGTCAACGTTAAAAATAATGATCCATCACTTTCTGGTAGGTTTTGATTGAAATGCTTAATATATACTAAAATATGTGATTTATGTACAGACGATCGCAATGTTTGACACTTCTTCAAACAAAAAATACTAAATCGACTGCGGTGAATCTTGTTTTAGACAGTGTGTTTGGCACCTGAACCGACAGGATTTTTTGGGAGATTGGAGGGGTTATGCGCTAGTTTTTCTCGGTAGAAACCCCATGTCCTAAGTGTCACGGTCACCCTGTATAGAGTATAGACAGCTGAAGTTCTAAACACATTATTATCCTGATATATGTACTCGCGGATCGAGACTCAAGTACGAACGAAGATTAAACCATATAGCACATCCATACGGTTATACGTACACAATCAAATGTGCGTACCACTTAGATATTACAGGTAACTACATATTTGAAATGATTAAAATGCTATTAAAGGCGCCTTTATTCTAGTTCTAAAGCACGCCAAATATTTTAACTAATGTCAAACAATACGTGGTTAAGTAAATTGAATTAGGCATGCAACAATACAGCGGTAAAAGGTCAACGGAGCACTTGAATCAAAACTGAGTCACTAAACCAAGGCCTGGCGATTTCAGCAACTTCGATCAGCGCGGGCGTTCAGGGGTTATAAATACGAGTAAGTAACCGAGTGGGTAACTAGTTGATTTCATGGTTATTATTGTTTGAAATCGTATATTAGTCGAGTTTTTTCTCATTGAAAAAAAAGAAGCTAAATAAATGTTTATTGTATTTAACTGTTCCTACTACAATCCAAGTACATAAATAAAAAATGTTTTTTTTTTATTTATGAATAGTATTTTTTTGATAAATTAAATAATTTATTACATCAAGTACATATTTTTTTGTAAACGTATAGAATGCGAGCACGTAAAATTATTTCGATTGCATTTTCTTACGATACGCGCGTTGAATTCTTTTATTTGAACGTAATTCAATGCATAGTGCGTTAAAACGAAAAAAAAAAGTCAATAATTGGTACCATTATTTTGTACTTAAAATTACATCCACTCAAATACTAATAACATTATCTATATGACAGTTTGTATATTAACGGAGAGAGAATTGTCAAGTGTAAACTCGGCCGTGAGGGTGCCGAGGTGCATACCTGTCATTGCAGACGGGGGCAAACCGATTAAAAACGCTCCGAGCTATCCTTGGTGCGTCAGGGAGGAGTGTCAATAGAACTCTCCTGAGCTCCTCCGGGCGTCTTTACTCATAAAAGTATTTAGGTAACTTAAAATTACTCTTTATCCAAACAGTTGACACCGATTATACACCGACCAAAATAGTTTGTGCTACGACTTTGGAAAATCGAACATATTTTTTTTAAATAATTAATATGTAAGCGTTTGACTACTATCTCACTTTGGAAAATCGAACTTGTTTCTTTAAATCATTGATATAATGTAAGCGTTTGACCACTATCTCACCTGATGGAAAGCGACGAAACTAAATAAAAAACTAAAATAAATAAAAACATCAATTTGACGACCTCTGTGCAGAATGCAGAAGGTTGCGGGTTCGATTCCTGTCTTGTGCAAATAATTATGCTTAAACTTAAATATTTGTATGTGGTTGGGGTGTCTATCTATGTAAAATATGTATGTATTTACAAAAGAAAAACAAATTTATGTATTATATCCTATGCCTAGCCACCGTAACACTAGCTTAATAGCTTACCACGGGGCTAGCTGGCGCTGTGTGTCGTTAAAAAACCCTCAAGATCAATGACCCTCTAACTCGAGGATTCTAGACTGTTATCTAACTGTATCTAAGGTTCTTCCTTAGATACAGTTAGATAACATATATAAAAAATTAACATACTACAGAATAAGGCTCAAATTCAGCAACTAGAGTTGTATTTGAATATTATACAACGAATAAACTATATGTACTTACTAAGTACGTTTTCATTGACAAATACCTACGAGTATAACATTAACACAATACGTTTAAAATTTGAACTATGGAGTTAACTTTAACTTGTCGTATTGTAAGGCGTCAGTTCAAGGACACAAGGAAGTATTCCACTATAATAATATACAGCAAAGCAAAAAAATATAAGTCATCATCATCACAACATACGTGTGCGTGTGATTAATAAAATAATTTAAAATAATCACGACCGTCGTCGTCGGTTCAAGCTTCAACTTCATACATAGTTAATGAAGTCTGCGATTCTTATCCTAAGTTTTGACAAGACAAAAACTCGTCTACATCAGACTTGCTTGCTTATACCGGTGGACTCAAGGTCTCCTGCGCATTGTTGGTGCGGAGGCCGCGAAACATCGCCTATTTAGGCACGGCAACGGCCAAATACCCAACTACCTAGTTACTCTAACCTTTGTTGCTAACTCTTACAAAATTAACCATCCACCAATTACTGTTTACAAGTTTACACAAGACAATAGCTAAGCAGTGGATGGTTTCGCGAATATTCACACCATTAATTAATTGAACATTTAACACCAACGCAACTAATATCACGTTTTAATAGGTATTATTTTATCTTCGGCCAACACTTGTAGTTTTAAACAAATCTGAAGCTGTTACTGTCTGAATAATTGTTTAACCCAGATACAGCTATTGATCTCTATAACGTCGTTGACGCTTCCGTTAAACTAAATACATTCAGGTATAGCGGCCACAGGGCGAAATAGACGAGGCTGTATCTGGGTTAAACAGAGTTTTAGGCGTTTCACAACCAAAACGTAAAATCTATTTATTTACCTCCTTTTTTTGAAAGCTTATCTTTTCGTAAAAAAACATAAGCTTAGTCTTGTCGTTTCACCGACGTGAGTTCCGATCCTTTGATAATTTCCAAAATTCCTTACTTGCCGAATAACTACGTACCCATAAGCTTTAGGTTAAAGGTTCGAATCTAGGCTGGAAGAACTTCTTAAATGAATGCTAAGTAGGTATTTCAAAATATCCCTGTATATACCAGATTTTACCTGAGTGTTGATAATCAGCAGAAACCGTTTTAAAACGTATTAAACAACGGACAAACTTACCTAATCGACAATTACGTTCATTAGAATCAGTTACCAAACGCAGGATAATAAAAAAGTCGGTTAGCGATTCCACTATTATCCTGACTGACTCGTTTAATTAACATATAGATACCTAGGTGGTATTCGTTTGCATTTAAAATCCTGTTAATTGATGCATGCAGTTGCATTGATCCGTCTGATATACTCCAGGTTCCGGGAGCAATCGATACACGTGCGTGACAGAGACAGATGGCACCCTCATTCCCATACAGGACAGTAAGGTCGACCTATAGGACAACAACATTACTATACCAATGTTCCTACAAACCTAATATAGCAACATTTCAGTTATGTCGAGAACAGTGTAGGCTTGAGAAAGTTGTCTTTCTATATGTCATGATTAGAAAAACAACACATCCTAAACAGCTTGTGTGTAAAATAGACAGTAAAATTACATTAATTAACATAATAATGCGTTGCTTCAACATCAACAAATCAGAAACATCTGGTTCGGTTCATTGAAATGAAACAAGTTCAGTGACATTCCAGTACGATATTGGTGTAAATTGTTGAATTCGTTCCTTGCTAATAGACTCGAAAACTTACTAAATATGCGGTTCACTGTACCTATTCAAACCTACGTGTTTAGTTGTTTGATTCCAGATTAGGTTTACACAACAGTTCCTTTTGATAGGACAATTGATACAAATATTTAAGTTAGTACTTGTGGCTCTACAAAATCGATGTCTATGCGTATGAATTTATAAAAATCTCTTCGAATCTCCATCTCAAAGACAAACAACTAGTTGATTCAGAGATTCGACTTGTACGCTTCGTGCTCTGTGCCCTCATTTCGGTAACCGACGATGAACACGTACATGACGTAGCATTGACAGTTTATAACATCACATCATATAACGGATCATAAGGTGGGGGAACCAGTAGGTGTGTCGAAGTGTGTGATGTGATGACGAAAGAGCGCCTCATTTCGTGCAAGCCTTGTGAAAGAGGGACTGACGCGGAGGTGGTCGGCGGCTGGCGCTTCAGAGGTCGGCGATGACTTACGTTATAAACAATTATGTTTACATTTATAACCAGATTTTGTGCAGTTCAAGCGACTAAACAAATCTATAGTTGTTTACAAACATTACGTAAATAATAATGACAGATATTTGTTGTTTAGAAATGGTAGAGTAAGTACCTTCCTTGAGAACTCTACATACCTACTACAGTTTCATATGATGCTAATTATAACTCGTAAAAAGGAAATAAAAAGGCAAGTAAAAATTAATTACGAGTACAAATTGTGAAATACTACTAAAAATAACTCAAATGAGATTCATTAACAATTTGGCCGCGGTATCATTTACTTTGAAAACAACCACAGGCAAAACAAAATTTCGTTTATAACTACCGCTGTTATTGTAAAAATGCCTGAGACCACCGATGAAGGTCAATAAAACAAACAACAAAATACTCCATTCAGAGCAAAAAGTTTTGCAAAAAGGCGGGCCGGATCGCCTTCCTTTGCCCTTACGTGTCTCGCAACAACCGTGTATCATACTATTAGTCAACAGTGGACTGCATATGAAATCAAAATGGGATATCGGCACAAACTAGACTTACATATTCTAAATTTATCAAATTGTTATGCTAAATAATCACGAATCTTGTCAACGGACATGCACTTTGCACGTAATTTTGTGTACCTTTTGCAACTAACGTGCTGATGTGATACATTATCTTTATTGGTTTATGATATCATTGCTTTACTAGTGTAGACAAGTACTTACGCTTTATATCTATTTTCGGCGTCTCATTCGATCCGTTGGGAAGGGGCGGCTGTGTCATCTGCTTTCATTCGTAGAATTGGGACGTCACAGCGTTCACTTCATATCAACGGATATGAGTGTGAGTGTCTAAGAAATGTCACACTTTGAATAATTCATTCATAAACAACAACTGATACCAAACAACTAGGTACTACACGTAAAGAAAATAAACAAAAACGTTGACTGATAATTACATCACCTACTTACTAAAATTAAAAGCGATTCTAAAATTGTTAAGCTATACTTTACAGATAACAATCAAAGGGGGTATCTCGGTAGGTAGTGACTGATCGGCGAGACCATGTATCGTATCAATTGAGGAACTAAGAACATGCGTCCTCAATTTGAAGAGATAACGCGTCCTTATTAGATTGCAATGTACCTATACTAGACCAACCTAATCTTCAACTAAATCTAGCTTATAGTTCGGTGCATTTAGTTTTTTAAATGAATTGAATTAATAAACATTATGTAGATTTTCTTCTGTTTTCGCGATTTTGTATTGAAATTAAACTCATTTTACGGTTCTTAATAAATAAAATAATAAATAAATATGCCGATCAGAACTTTTCGGAGCATATTTACAGACTCTTTGTATGAATGCCGATCTGGCCGTCTACCTAGAAAAAAGGAGTCTTTTTCTAGGTATTGGGCTTGGGATGGGCATTGCAACAATTCTGATAATAAAAAGAATGCGATTAAAACCGTAAAAATAGTTTTATTTCAATTTATGTGTTATGAATGTATTCTAGAGGCAAAGTGTGAATTACTACTTACTTTATTTTGGTGATGCGAAACGTAAACAGTCGGTCTGTAAGACGAACCGGGCGCGAGGGCATTGATCCTCCTCTACTGATATACTTCGTATTTAGCATTTTAACGAAAGCAAGGCAAAAGCCTGTTTTTATTCCTAAACTCATTCGTACGTACCTACCCTACG
Organism: Idaea dimidiata; assembly: GCA_949358125.1. Classification (NCBI taxonomy): domain Eukaryota; kingdom Metazoa; phylum Arthropoda; class Insecta; order Lepidoptera; family Geometridae; genus Idaea; species Idaea dimidiata. The sequence continues at coordinate 7,525,595 of OX442328.1, forward strand.
TTGGACCAAACTAGAATAAGCAATGAATAAAAATTCTTCGTATAAATCGTCATTTTTTTTATTGAACAGTTCGAGAGTCTTGAATAATTTACGATTTATGAGTAGAATTCCTATTCGTTGCTTATTCCAGTATGGTCGAATCAAGCCTGAGACGAGTACTTACCTAATTTTTGCTTAAGGGTTGAGTTTTCAATCTATAGATAAAATATATCTGTCAAATAAAATCAAATACTACCAACCCTAAAAAACCTCAGTATGATTTCTTTTAAAAATATTGTAAAGTTTCCTCCGGTATAGTGTCACATTTTATTAGACAGATACCATTATCTAGATTTAAAAAAATACCTTTCTATTTATTTCTATAAGGGCCGATTTTTAAAAATCTCTAGAGTATCTGACAAATAATATGTAACACCACCGAATAAAAAACGTCACTATGATTTTTAAACAGAAAAGAAATCTAAATTTAGAAGATCAAAATTTGAAGACTTTTAAATTTGGTTGGGTTCGAACTTATTCGATAGATATCTTTTAACCGTAGAATGAAAAATCTGCCATTAAGTTTGAGTTTTAAATCTATAGATGAAAGATATTTGTCAAATAAAATTTAACACTACCAAATTTAAAAAGCCTTGAAATTTGATTTCTTTTTACAAGTTTGTGATGTTATTATCCAGAAGTGTCACATAATATTATTGAACAGATATATTTTATTTAGAGGTTGAAAAATTAACCTACCTGTTTATTTGCCTAAGGGTTGGGTTTTCAATCTATTGATAAAATATATCGGTCAAATGAAAAACAAAAAAACTTAAAGTTGTTTTCTTTCTTCAAGTTATTATTCGGTACTGTTACATTTTATTAAACTAATATATTTTATCTAGATTCTCTAGAGATTGAAAAATTAACCTACCTATTTATTTGAATAGTTGAAAAAATAACCTACCTATTAATTTGCTCAAAGATTGATTTCAATCTATCCTAAGTTAAATCTTGAACATAGTCTGAGAATTGCAATAGAGGCAATTGCAATTCTGAAACTAAGTAGTGAGGTATTTGTTAGTAGATGAGAGGTGTAAGTTAGGTTAGATGATTTAAAGTTTCATCATTATATGATGTAACCAAATGATATAAACGAAATAGAGAGAAATACTTATTATTTATTTGTCGAAGTTTATACATATTTTACAAAACAATTTCATCAACGTGGTGAATCAACCATTGTTTTTATTAGGTTCATTCATCACAAGTTTTATAAAATGCCATAATGTTAGTGAGAATTGGTCAGTTATACCTGACTCATTGAGAATGATACAATAATAATAAACAATTTATTAATCATCCATCTTGCCGCTCTATCAGCATTGCAGATAGCATTTTTCAGCAATTGAATGGAATATTATGAATTTTTACATTTTACAAATATATAATGGAACAGTCTTGTTATTTAATGAATAAAAAAATAATCATCGTAATGATTACGTCGAATGAATGTGATACAAAATTATGAATGATTTACCTCAACATACTAGAATAATAGACGTTTAAATATAAATTTGCCGTTTTATTTTTGAGAAAATGAAAATAGCCGAATTTTTCATCCGAACTATTTTGTTTTTCAGTCCAAAATGGAAAATAAAAAAATAAGAAAGAAAAACTTTAGAATAAGATATAAAAACGTACAATGAGAAATGCAATTTTCTTAGTTTACTGATTAAAGACGGCAAATTGATATTATACTTAAACACCTAATATTTGTATCAAGATTTAACAAAGTCGATGATTGTGTTCACCTAAGTCGTAAGCCAACATTTAGGTTGCCTTGCCACACATAACAACCACTTGTTACGTGTGGCAGAGAAACCTGTACAGTGAAAGTTTTATGGCTCTACTGTGACACCGAAATAAATACAAGTTATAATCTTAATATTATAGGCAATGTTACAAATTAATCCCTAATTCTATGAGATCATTCATTTAAAAGCTAAAACAAAACAAAGTTTACAGAAAAAAATATCACGTTTATTGCCATTATTGCAATTCGAAGGCACATACCTTATTCAGTACGCGCGCTCCGTCAACGTGACTATTTGTCACTCAAAATCGAACTTTTATCATTAAATTCGTTAACAGTTCATGTCCATATAACATTCGTCTTAAACACGTTATCGTATCACTCACATTTTAGGCGGAACTAATTAGCGGATCATAAGGTTGCAAAATCGGCAACTGGTTGCACAAACGAGAGCGGGCTGCTCGTTCCTGATTCACTTTAAACAACACTAAGTCCATAGCGGCTCGCGCATCTTCCAGAGGCGAGTGACCGCCGCGCTGAACGATGCGACCCAGGTAGTCCTCGGATAGGGCACGCAGAGATCGGCGCAGAGGAAATCCTCTAGGATGCGGGAACAACGCACAAGTGTCCACAACCGCGTTATGCAATAACTTCAGAGCCCGTAGATCATTTTCCAGTGCATGTCCAACCAGTATCGTATCTGTACCGACGAATCCAAGGATATCATTTTGTACATCTCGTAGCGTCTTAGTCGCGCGCGCCAAGTCGCGCGGCCTGATGCCCGAGAAACGGGTGTTTGGATCGACAACAGGTGAACTCGGTTTCACTAGCGTTCTGTAGACTTGTCGGCCATCAGATCCTATGACCGCAATACTTGCTAGTTCAAGTCCTGCTGTGGTGTAGCACATCTCAGCATCGATGGCGTATACGCCACCTCTAGGAGAGCGCGCACGGACGTAGCCTTCAAGAGGCCCGTTCATACCAGGACGTGTTCCACTCCACACATGAAAACGAGCAGTGCTGCACCCTCGCGTACCCAGAGGCATTTTGCAGCAAGCAAACGTATCACCACACGGTCTTCCCCAGTGGTAAATGCACTGCTCTTCAATGGCATATTCACCATCACGTGTCATACGAAACATTTTATCACAACGAACGCACAAATGTTCAACGGTATCACTTTCTTCATCACTGTCAGATCGTGGCGTGGATCCCATAGAACCACGACCGCTGTCACCCTGTGATCCAGGCACAAACTCGGGCGCGTTCACATCCCACATGGTAAGTGGTGGCCTAGGTCGCGGCGGCGGATTTATGTACGCCACAGCTTTCGACGAATTAGGCTCAATTTCCAAGGGATACCCCAACTCCCACATACGCTTCGGCGAGAGAATATGTGGTCGGAGCTCTTCTTCTAGTTCTTCCGTAGACAATCTTTGCGGCGTCGACGGCGCCGGCGGCGAGGGCGGGGAGCGGCGTCGATCACGGGGCTTGCGCCGCCGTGCTGCAGCGCTAGCCTCAGCCGTTGCGATGGTCTCTTGCAAGAACCAAGGCGGCAAATTAATACAACACTGCATATTTCCAGATTTGTTTGTGTATTCATTAAATCGCGAAAATATCGGAGCGGCCGAAACGTGTTGTCGCGCGCGCGGGCGCTGTACTAATGAAGTGCTGGTGGGGCAGCCCACGCTTTATATGTAGTGACGTAGTTAGAGCGCTCGTTAACGGGACATGCTAATCGACCGGCCTATTCTCATTTTTCTAAACAATAACAAAACTTTTCTTCTTTACTTTAATAAATAAGTGATTTTACTTGACTGAACTGTAAGAACGAAATATTTTCCCGAATATAGACATAACACCTAATTTTGCGAAGAAACTCCCGCATGCTCGGTTTGTTTATTTTGATCAGCTGATGTACTCGTACACGTGGTGTTTTGGCGACAAATAACCATGCTATCATTTAATGGAGTATTTATGTCGTATTTAATGTGTTACGTTTTTTAAAAGACCTCATTGTTACATATTTGTTATCATATTTAAATTAGGTGTGTTAAAATTAACGTTTTATTGAGTAGTATTTATGATAATGATAAAGAAATCATTTGAAATATTTAATAGCGATAAACCTATTGCAAATACATAAGTTTAGTTATAGTTTAACTTTTAGTTATACAACTTACTAAATATAAATCGACGTTATCGTGCATTGTGTAGTTTTTCTTGTTTACAGTATTGAGTGTGATGAGAAGGAAGCGGGAGATGTGATGCATAGGAAGTAAGGACGGCCGTTGCTCTGACAACGTCTGGCCATCATTTAAAAATAAACTTTCATTGATTTCACGAGTCAACTCTTTCCACAGAGTAGATGTATGTATGTAACGTATGTGAAATATTTCGTCGAAACCAGTTTCATAAACGTCCGAGTGATTTTTGCATTACGAATCAACAATAATGACAATATTTTATATCGCTGTGACGCGCTTACGATTTCCCATAAACTAGACACGTAGGTAGAGCGACGAGGAAAATAATAAATCCAAGAACACTGTTTAATGCATATGAAAATGTTTTTATTATGTTGACGTTCGTCCAATTTTTTTCTAAGGAATTACTTACTAATTTCAATTTATTACGTAGATATAGGTATATCTGTTTTTTCAGTTACTACTATATTTTTTGATATATATGGTATAATAAATTGATAATGGAGAATCGCCACGTCATTTATCACAATAACAACTTTGTTTTTATAGTCTAAGCACGATAGTCATTAATTGCAATAACAAAATGTAAATCTGGACGGAATACAGCCATGATAATATTGTATTAAATAATGTTTATGTATATTCAGTTGTTAGATAGATATATTTATTAGGATCAACGTTTTATAGTGAACTTTACTATATTATAGTACCTACCTACCTATTATAAGATTAGGTTCGAATGTCTTTAATCTTTTAGCTTAATGTACCCATCGAGATTAAGGATATCCACACTTTTTAATAAAAATGAATGAATCAAAGACCAATCTCATGAGACCCCTGTCAAACTGCCAATTCCAACGTTACAAAACCGTAGCTGTCTAGACAGCTCGTCTACACAAAAAAACACGGATCCTACTGATATCGATATGATAAAAATATTTGTTTAGTAAGGTACCAATAAATACCTAACAAGTGTTACATTACTCATAGTGAAGCCAGTCATTACTCAATAGGGCCATTTGGATAAGCTGTATTGCAATTGTTATACAACTAAAGTTACATTTCCGATGAAACATTGTTTATTTTCTAAGCGTTTAATATCCAAAGGCACACTGATGTGTCCTAAACTGTGCTGTACATCTAAACACTAACTAGACATCAGAATCTTGACTTAACGATACGACTCATACTTTTAATCCAAAATCAAACAGAAAAAAAAACGTCTTAAACTAAAAACTTAATATATATGCGTAGAAGAATGCCTATGACCTTAATTATGGAAGGCTATAACATATTTGAAATCTAATCTCTAGCCAAAAAACGGACACATACTTTTAATCAAAAGTAGAAAAAAAACAATATCTACGAAAACTAAAAACATATTAGAAAAAAAAGATGCGTAGAAGAATAATTCGTCTATGACCTTAATTAATGCTATAACAAATTTGGAATTGATAATTCATTGTTTTAAATTAAATGCATAGACTTAGGAACTATACGATTAAATGCAACCATTTGACACTTCTTTCCATAAGAAAAAAATTCAAAAACATGGAAGGAGAAAATAAACGTCAGATTATAGACTGAAATTAAAAATACGTACTACATATATAATATAGTCAAAAAACGGGAATTCAAAAACCTTCTTTAAATCGATTAGATGGTAATAGTAGTGTATAGCAAACATAAGGCACGTACTTATTCGTGCGACACATGCGAGTTTGTTCGTTGTTTGTATACAGAGACGCGTGTGGGCGCGGCATGCGTCGCCCGTTGCCTGGTCGCTGACACCGGCGATAACCTTCGGTGTCAACCTCTATGAACGAACGTTACCCAAAATTATACCACGTTTATTTTCTTCTAACTAGCTCCGAGGTTAGGTTAGGATAGAAGGGCTTTAAACTCTAACTCGTAAATAGGACGTCTGTAATCTCTGCAGTGGGTAATCAGTCGTATAAATTAAATAGAGGTCGATTTGAATAGGGTATTCGCCTAGGTAGATTTTTAGAATACATACGAAGAGTATTGTTGAATTGAAGGATTGCTGACTGATGATTATAATAATAATTGATTGATGGTTTGTGAAACCTAAAATTCATATTTGGCCAAGTTAAATCATGCACAAGTAAAAATTTCAATGTTTTCTTTTTAACGATTAGCAATTATATAATCCATAAGTAGGCACTAATTAGTCAAGTTGATAATCATCAACAAAATCCATAATTAGGTAAGTAAGGGGTATTCATTAGTAAAATTGTAATGAGTCACTAAGTATTCGTCACAATAGGTGTTCATTTTATTATTAGTTATAATTAGAAGAAAGTTACAATATACCGTGAGTCATGCACTAGCAAAATCTAATTTATGCTGAAATTCTGATTGCATAATATTAATAATATAATAAATTAATTTATTTCTTCCTCCTTTGACAAGGGTATACTTATTGAGTGAACTATTTACAGCAAATACAATGATATCATTCATAAATACTAATTAGTGAAGTTGATAATCATCGACAAAATCCATAATTAGGTAAGTAAGGTATTCATCAGTAAAATTGTTATGAGTCCCTAAGTATCCGTCACAATTATTATTAGTTAATTAGAAGAAAGTTACGATGTACCGTGAGTCATGCCCAAACAAAATCTTATTTATGCAAAAATTGTATTAATGACAATGTTTAGGCATCAACTGTTAAGTATACTGTGCTTTGCTTATACAAAGAATAATTTAGATTAAAAACAAAAACGATAAAACAATATCCTACAAGAAATGCAATCTTAAAACTAAGAAAGGTTTATGTAACCCATATACCTACAACGAGTCTACAAGTTACACCATTTACCATCATGATTGGTTCCGTCGACTTCCCGTATGCAAATGCGTTCATTTCCTTCAGACACTAATAGATAGGTGATCGTTTAGAAAGTTTTAAGGAAGTTGCATTATCCTACTAAGATTACAATCTACTGCTTTAAGGTGACAGATAAATCTTATCAAACGATTATATCGTTAAATTATTAAACGATTATATCGTTAATATTAATAACAACGGCGTTATATACCGATACTATACCGAATTAACGCAAAGATAACCTTGGCAGTATTTAATAAAACAGCACAATATTTAATCACGGAAAGGAATGAGTACCTAATGTCTAACCAGAAAGACTAGTTAGTGAATAAATGTGGATCCGTGGGAACGCAGCAAAGTAACTGTGACAATCAGGATAAGGTTTTCAACCGGATTGACATAGCGGCCAAATCGTAAACACAGTTCTTTCTATGAACACGACGCAAGTCGACTACGACGGGAAAATCTCGATAATATAGTTGGAAAATACAGTCCGCGTACGCAATGTTTGTTTACTTATTTATGAAGCTTGTGAGTAGTCTCTAGCCACAGGTACATGAACAAAACAAACTGGTTTCATAATAAACCATCAGGTTTTGAACAATCAAACATGGGTCCATTTGACTGGGTAAAGTTGACGCCTACATCTTGCGTTCTACTCTCGAATGCGGTCAGTGGGCCACGGTAAGCGGAACATACGTTTTCAGAAGTATTAAAGACCTTGGCAATAAACTACAATATTGCCAATTTAATTAAATATTATTGGCAATGATTTTTTAGACTTTAGACGGAACGTGAATATCGTATTCTCGTAAAACATATGCTAATATATTTTAGTCGAACTAATTTGCTAATCTTTAAAAAACCAATTGTGAAATCTGATGAAGGTACTATCAACTATCATGGTCGTGGTCGCGGTTCTTCATAAATTTTAAATTAGTCTCGTAATGACAAAATATATTGCTAATCGTCAACTTCATTTTATAGTTATAGTTAACTATTCAATGATAAGAATTAGAATTGTGTAATTTCAAAGACTATTTTATTCGGTACCCCGAATGATTTAATATAATCAATATACTTCGTAAGCTCTTACGGTTAAGGAAAACATCGTGAGAAAACCGACATATCCTGTCAATTCGGGGTAGCGTCTTACTGCCTAGCCCCTCTAAAAGGAGGCCCTTGCCCAACAGTGGAACAAAAAAGACCTTCTGATACGGAGCGAAATTAACAGGCTGATTATGTTATTTTATATATATAAACTTAGCTTTGATATCTAGTTAAGTACTGATTTCGATAGTAAACATAGATACAAAAATCTCTAAGCGCCATTCGTTTGAGCTACATAAGATACGTTTTCAAAGGGCATTTGCATAGTAAACGGTTGTAAGTGTGACGAGTTCTGTTTCGGTGAAAGTTGTCCATCATCAACGTAGTCAGCAAGCGTAGTGCTGACCACCGACACGATGCTTATTGAATGTGGGTCAAGGAGGCCGCAGCCAGTGACTAACATGCATGAAACAACAAATCAATGATCAAACATCAAAAGAAAACAATTTTTACGACTCAACTACATATGAATATCGAAAGGTTAATATTAAAATTCATCAAGACTTCGATATTGAACTAAAACGTAAAGCGTATAATGACAAAATTATCGCCCAAGATGATAGCAGACGCATTAAAGATAACGGTCACTGTAACCACATAAAACTAGTTGGTTTAGTTTTAGCTAAACCGGAAAAATAAAGTTTCGGATCTCGTAGCATCTATCGGGCACTTCGTGTAATATTTGGCAATGTCGTTGTTTCATCAATGGCTTACAGAGTACATAATAGTGAATTCTTGATAAATACGCGTTAAACGTATATTACTTTCGTGACATTATAAAGGAAACACTAACACGCAGCACAGGCTCTACCCAAGCAAAAATATAATGTTCTAGGAATACATTAAATTACATTTTTTTCCTTTAGAATATTTATAGTACATTATATCAATAAAATAAATAAATAATGCGTTACAAAATGTTTCGCACATTAAAAAGTATATTATGTATGTGAATTTAAATTTTTCAAATTAATTATATGACCTACCTATAAATGGGGATTTAGATATCTTTGAAATTTTTAACGAGGGAAAATATTTAAATTGTATATTAGATCACTGTTTTCACTGGATTAGATATCCAAAAACATTAAAAAGAAACAAAAAACTAGTGTAAGATAAATGCGCATAAAAACAATAGAATTTATATAACCCAGATACAGCGAGATGAACTGCAGCCTATAGCTCATATACCAGGATAATATAATACATACCATATCTCTGTTTATGGAAGCGTCGGCGTTCTTATAAAGGCCAGTAGCTGTATCTTGGTTATTGTAGAGCTTTTAAAAGCATTTTACAAACAATGCCACCTAAAGATTTTATTGCCAATTTCATGTAAAGTAAACAAAACGTTAAAGCAGGCTTACCTGCTTAGGCCTGCCTGCTTACCCTAGTTTTCAAGAACAAAGCCTACGCTCAGCCTTCACAAACCTACCTACTTAAAAGAGTTTGATCCTCGCACTCATTAATTATGGCGTACAATGCCTTTATCTTAAACCATTAGTTAAAGCCAAACATAAGTGGAAGTTATTGAAACTAGGAGCATCATACTCGACGAATTAGTTGGGACCTTAATTTTTATATGTCATTTGTTTAAGGAAACGAGAACGAACACAATTAATTACAATTGTCTTGGACGATAAGTATGATAATTACTCGTTTATTAATATACAATGTGTGTTAATCAATAATGAGTGGCGTGTGTAGACAGCGAGCGACCCGTCTGGTATATTGTGCTTGAAATGATTATGAAGTAGCTTCCTACGTTGACCGTTTATCTGTACCGTACTGCGCAGTAAGAGAACTTGCACCTCTTCACAGTACCTACCTCATTGTAATGTTTACATATTAAAAATAAACACAATGGACAATAACAAAAATAAAGTAAGATTTTAACGATCTGATTGCAATTTATGTTTCGCAAACTAAATAACGAATTTCGCTATAGTCGTAGAAATTGTCATTTGCAAGTTACTTCTTTACTTTAAATATACTCAAATATGTTTTGATTCTTATCAATTTTGTTTATCAGGCAATAATATGTTATAATGTATTTGTAACTGGGGCATTTGAATATAACCTCTAATTTAAGATCGATCAAAACCAAACCATAAAACAACACTTTTTTATTCCTTTTGAAACAACAAGGTAGAAAAATATGTCGCGACCACAGCAGCGGTTTGCATATATAAAAGTCATGAAATAATAAAGGTGTTTCGTATTTCTGTAGATGATTAAGAAAATTTTCAAGGTAGAGATGCAGCAAGACATTCTACAGATCGTAACGGATGGTGGGGCATCTTTGGTGTGATGCCAACTAAGTGGTCGGCGGTTACGTCAGTAATTTGTAATTAGGCGACTTCCGACAGTGTAGCGTTGAAAGTATCTAATTATAAAGCGTAGTATACGTAGTGTTTAATGTTTATCAATCGAATTTAACTTGCACTTTTGCTTGTCAGTCATGTCATGAAACATGAATAGAAACTAAAAATATTGAGATTTTTATATCAAACTAGCTGCTTTCTGCGGTATAAGTCCCGATCCCGTGGGAATATCGGGATCAAAAGTAGCCTTTGTTAATCTATTACAAACAAACAAACAAAAAAATCTTTCCTCTTTATATTAGTATAGAAGAGCTGCGGTAAGCCAAACAATAAAACAGAACTTTATTTTATTGTATCGTTAATTAAATATTACACATTGACTTGCGGCATCTAAATGCCTAAAACAATTACTGTTATCGATTTAAATTTGTTAATTCGTTCCAGTTAACGGTTTTAAGTTCACTGTCTTTATAAAAGAAGGATTCTAGTGGACGGCAACAGGTTGTTAAGGTAAATATGTGAGTTCGGTGTGTGATTTTATGCTTTACGGCCGGACTAACCGTTTAACATTGGGGTCAACAGCCTTGTTTGTTTTCAAACCTGTACATGTCGTCGTCGTCGTCATAAATGCAAATTGCTTTGCACTAATTCATTGACTTGTACAACGATACTTTGGCTTAGGTGCATGCATATTGGTCCTCGGCCCTGAGACCAGATTGCGATCGCAGAAAATGGTAATCGTAGATTGGGACCATACCTGTAGCGTCCAGGGACAAGATTACGATAGTAGGGTCCCCCCTATAGTGGTAGTGGAAATAGTGGTAGACTGGGACCATAGAACTTAAGTTAAGTGGACGATGTGACGAGAGTCATGGTACAGATTGGCGACTTGCCTCTCATCATAAAATGTCGAATGCTTTAATGTTTCTTAACGAAATGTTAAGCAGGTGATAAGTACTTCAGCTATGAGATAACTTTACACTTGAATGTGTCAAAGTTAATACGCCGATTAGATATAAATAAGACGGAGTCACTGACCTATAAAACAAAGTATTTTGAACATCATTATATTTATATCAAAGTCGTTTAACCGAATAGTTTTTAATTTCCATATTCTAATAATTATAATGCAGTTTAGCACTGCATGTAGAGGTGCCATGCTAAAAATATGTATTTCTATTTATAACGGGGAAAAAACTGACTACAACATACTCCTAAACCGGTTCGCTTTAAGGCCTTTAAGCTGACGTAACGACTGCTATCCGAGATAACAGACGGCTTATCGTGCCTTTCAAAGCATGAAAAGCTCGAAATAATGTTTTTGCGGTTACCCATCGAAGTAGTGATCGCGCTAAGTGTTGCTTAACTCGCACGTCTAATCAATATCGGTGAGTGCAGTTAAGTCGCAATTGGATGGCTAAAGGCAGGAAACCGCTAAGAAACGCAGTAACTGCATTTCATAGAATTGGAACTGCGCGGCAGAACTAATAAATAAAATGTAGGTAGATTTACAAAAATGACTATACACAACATACATTAGGCTAAAATCGAAAATACCATCAAGGTAAACGATCAGATGAGATTGAAAACCGTGACGTACTCTACAAACCAGATATTTTATAACTAATAATAATTTATTTATAGCATTTGGAGATAAAATGGTACTTCTTCAAAATGAATTCAGATGTTGGTAATATATCTTTAACTTTAGAAAGATGCTCCTCATACATTATTGCCATTGTAAAATGTCGTTTATTTATGGTAATCCATTTTCTCGAAACTCTAGATAATACAAAGAAACAGTCTTTTAAACCCTTTAATAACCCTGTTTTTTTTGTTGTGATTCTTTTTATGGTCCAACAAAGTGTTTTCTTATCTTTTCTTAGAAATCTTAAAACCAGTACCTTTTATTTTGTTCTAAAAGAACGTTTTGTTCTAAGAACTATCTGATCTCAATTCATCGAAATGTGTTTTGTTATAATTCTATCTTAATGAATACAAAGCTTTAACTCTAATAACATGATTAGTATACATGTCTTCGTACATTACGCTCAAGTCTAATGACGTCAAATCATAGTTGCATCAAAATACTTCCCGGATTTCATTCCATTTATTATTCCTAAAGATTTGCTTACAAGTATAGGAAATACCGGATGTTGGTTCGGGGAAATATTCATGTCATGAGTTATATAAGTCTCATATATGCGTATTTTCCTTGATTAGATATTCTTCGATAAATCGATAACTGTGAGTCAGCCGTATTTAAAGCGCCTCCGATAACAATATATATATATTACATTCGAGATTTAGTCTCAAATCTCAATCCTCAAGCGGTTACTGAAAGTTTTTTCTACAAAAAAAAGGAACATTTGATTTTTGAAGAGATATTCTTTTATAGTAATGTAGCATTATCTAAATACAAATTACAATCATTTTGATAAGTGTACTCATAGAAACTAGTAATCTTATCGACCAAAACAATGGTAATCTGTCTGATGTCCTTAATCACAAATAAATCAAGACAAAAGTACCTATTACAAGTAGTCGAACTATAAGTTGTCAATTAGTCCCTAAGACCAATATATAAGCTGTTGATACAGCTTCTAAAAGTAAATCCTTCATACTGTCCCTACTATCCTTGGATGGAGCTGTCATATAGTATAAGAATAGCCGAGTACAGACGTCAAATATTGCTTAACCGTCTAAACAGTTGGTTTCTAAACGGAAACCGTAGTGCGTTTGTATGTAAGAGCCTGAGCCGATGAGTTAGGCAACTCGCCATCCATTTAATTGAAGGTCTTACAATAATTGTGGGCGAGGCGCTTTGTACTTGACTGTTGTTATCCTAATAAGGTTTATGTAAATGTAAGGCGCCACATTACCACGCCAGCATGTACCTATTAATAATTAATGAGTAAGCATTAAGTCTAAATATGGAGCCAATCTAAATCATAATTTAATTCTTCTAAAATGACGTTGAAAATGTAAGTTGCCAACAAAATATTTTATTTGAATTTAAATGGCCTCGTTACTCTACATATTTAATTATTTACCCAAAATATTTTCACGCGAATTTGCCATAAAATTTTAGATACACAATCTAGATAAACTGAATTTCCCAATGTTCGATCAATAAATTGCTACCAGTGAATTATATTATTAGTTTACTGTGTACAAACTGCTATGCGAAGCTCTGAGTCTATACCGGCCAATTTTATTTATAACATTTTGATTATAACCATAAATAAAATGGAATTTCAAATAACAGTGGTCTGGTATTTCTAACTATTCATAGTGGTAGGTGTGAACCATCAAGTATTCAATTATCCATATTAGTATTTAGGTCACAGTATCACGATGATCCACTGTTTTATTCAGCATCCATGTGACGTGAACGGAAATAACGGGTCTGGTTAGTTCCTTTGTTCTGTTAATTTTTGTGCCATCAAATCATGAATTACGATTAGTGACGATTTTGCAGCCGTTTCCTATTCGTTTGTATGCCACAAGTGTATTGCAAAACTTTACTGTTCATAATCATTCTACGTTTTATTTGTTCATTAGATTTAAATATCTACATTTTGTATGATATCTACGATGTTATTTTTTTACCAAAACATTTATTATATTTTGATTTTAATTAAGGATTTCATTAGTTTTATTATTTATAATTTTGTAGTATTTTGTTACTTGTTTTGTATGTAAATAAAATAATATTTAAATTTTATTCTATACGTACTTCTATTTTACAGCAAAAAAATTAAAAAGCATTATCTTAGAGGCACTTACATTATTTTCGTAAAACTTATATGACATTGTTAAAATGCCCTATTTTATACTTTAAATGAAACTCCATAATTGGCACCCGATTGGTTTTGAATTTGAATTCTAATTAAACTGTATATAAAATTTTTTTTGGACCTAAGTGGCGTTTAAATTGACTTTCCTTTCCACTGTCGTTATAACATGTATTTTACTATATAATAATATCTAAAAATTATCAGAAATAAAACAAAATATGACAACAAGCTTAAAATAAAAGTTCTCAGTAAGAACAAAGTGTGTGCCAAAAACAGTTATTAAAAGAAAGGAGCCAAAAGTAAAAATATCCGAGTCTTGTTAAGTAATTTGAGTGAATATTGAAGATGGTTCGCGTGTTCGTTTTCCCTTTATAAATAGAGAAACAAACATCAACAAAGTCAAACATAATACACGCTCTGAAATTAATGAAACCTAACCGTTATGTGTTATTCCGAATGTAGGTCTCTGTGTTTCTGTTTTATTACTGTTAATGACGGACAGATAACATTACTGAATGGCTTTTATGTAACTGTAATCGAATCTAATAAAGTCGTTCGTTTGTCAACATAGATAATAGAATAGACATTGATAAGTTGAACACTAAAAAATGTCGAAGAAACTAATGAGAAAACAATTTTTATTTCTTTTTGTTTATTTTGCTCAAGGCATTTTAAACTTAAAATTATTTTTAGCAAGGAAATACATTCCCTTTCCTTTTTTGGAAATATATTTCCTTGCTAAAAATAATTCTAAGTTTAAAACAATTTTTGTTAATAATTTTAGAAAACAAAAAAAAAACATTTTTAATTTCAATTGGAACTAGTGAGAGAAAATCCTAATTTTCTCGAACGGGGCCATTTTGTAGCTTAATATTTCTATTTATTAAATTTTAAGCTCTTACTGTCTTATAACAAAAGTCTAGCTTCGAAACTAACCAAGATTTAATAAAAAGAACTTATGAAATAACGGTTTGTATTTATACCCATTACTGAAATCTAGGTTAGTTTCATAGCCTAACTTTGTCGCAAAAAGTACTAAATTTCACGGCACACCACTTCCTCATAGCCTTAAGGATAATGAAGTCATTTATGTATATACAAGATGTAACGGGTAAGTGTTGTTAATCCGAAAGGGGGTTGTTCTAGACGTCTAAGCGAACACCTTTTGTTCTACGACTTTTGAAAATTCGAACTTTTTTTTTTGAAAATTTTGAGATTATGTTTCACTGAAAAAACAGCTGTTTTTGAAAATAAATATAATTGAAGGTTTGATTGTAGAAGACCAAACTAAATGAAAGGACAATATAAGGTCAATGACCTCGAACTCTAAGAAACAGCTGATCTTCAAGTAAACTTTACACTTAAAATTTTCGAAAAGTACTTCGAATTTCCAAAAGTTGTTCGCCTAGACGTCTAGAACAACCCCCTTTCGGATTAAAAGGACTTACCCGTTACATCTTGTATGTTATGTTGCCATTTCGTGCACTAGAGTTTATTTTGCTGGCTCATTAGCTCATTACATAACGTTTCATTGTGTATACATTTACACTAGTAAGCACGCCATACTTAGCGGCGGCGTATCATTGTTTAGTTCAATTTTCATTTTATATGTGGGAATCTATGAAAGAGCAGCTCTCTACCATAACATGAGTCTTAGATTAAACCGCAGAATATTTGATTAAACCAACTTACTTATGTATCAAAATATTCTAGGTTATGAAGTTAATTGTACTATTTTGTAACGCTTCATGCAACTGGTTACATAACAATAAATTTAACGGTCGTTCTCAAAAACAAATCCAGATAGGTAAATCTTAGTAAAACAATGCTTTGCTACATTTTTGCTAGTGTTGAATGTCATATATATACAAGAGCGAGACAAATCACAACTTGAATTTCCCTTAGGAATGTCTCTAAATGTGGAAGAACTTTTTTTTATAATCAGACGTTTTAGTTCTTTGTATTTGTAATCTTTTTTATATAAAAATAAGTGTCAAATAGTAGTTTGCAATTCAAAAATGTGTAAAACGTAAAATCTTTTTCGAACAATTCTATTCTAAAACGAGACACAGGTTGAATAACAGTAGTCGGTAGACGTTGTATAGGTCGTATCGTATTTGATTGAATCAAACGCACGCAATTTGTGTGGAAATAAGGTTGCTCGCTCTTTTACTGGGTAATATTGAAACCGGCCGAACAACGATATTTCGGCCGTGGCCTTATGCAAACTTCGATGTGACAAAACTGGCCCCCATTTTGAAAAGGTACAAAGTCGAGAAATCGACTAACACTAGAAATTCGCAAAGATAGTGAAATCGATTTAAAAGCTACGCATTTCACATTTGACATCTACGAGAATGCGTAAAATTACATCTTGCTTTCAGTAAATGCAAAATTAGCAAAAACTTGCCGACAATTTCTTACAAAAAAAAACTCTGTACGATATTAAACTAAAATAGTTTTCAATATAACGTTACTATATTTAAATTTATTATTAATGGAGCTCAAGCTGATATCGAGCTCCGTAAATAAGATATTTAAATTAGGTAAAAAGCCCGTTATTTAATAATATTATCAAAAAAACTCAGAGCTGGATTTATATGCTGGATGTAAATGTACAAGTACATAGCCTGCATACAATAAAAATTGACAATCAATATTCAAACTTTATTTCACAAAATGTTTTTGCTGTGTAGACGCACTGTTACACAGCAAAATTGTGAAGGGATAGTATTAGGAGGTCACATCAGATAAGTACATTATATTCTTTATTATATATTTCACCTATTACATCGGTCGTAATGATGATCGCGATCGTGACTCTACCGACCCTGTCAACGATTTCTATATTGTACTCATAAATGAACTTCCATAATTGTGCCATTGATTTCTCAGAGAGCTAACAACCAACAATAGTATGAATAGATGAAAATACTCGCACAAAAGCTTTACAGTAATGTCGAGTGTACCTTTTGCTCAGTCAATTCTTACATGAATTTATTTAGTCGAGACAGTATGTGCGTTGTGTACGGAATAGTTAAGATTGTTCCTATTTCCTTATAATTATTCGATTTGTTCTGAAGCTGTTGTTTCCTAAATACTTTGCATTTTCAGCTATATTCGTATTTTTACGTTTAATTGTATGGATGTTTCTAAGTTTTAGCAGCAGATTTTGAAGGAAAACGTTAATATTGATTTGTTTATTTTTTCTACTAAAATAGTTACAAAGATAATATTTTGTATTTTCGTAGAAAGACATTAGATACCGGTTTAAAACAAATTCGTGTCTCGTGTAACGGTACATCAGTTTGATGATTTTACTCTAAATTGACCCAAAACACCCGCCGCGACCGCGAAAATTGTTTCAATTATTTCGTCCCGTGAAAATTGACTTATATTTTATATTTTAAATAAGTACTCTAAGTTATTTCAATATCTATTTATTTCTATTTAGTTCAGTCAGACTTTTGACGAATCAAAATGTTTTTTAAGTTTCTTATTAGTAAAATAAATGAGAAAAATTATCTAATCGGAATCGAATCTGTTAATCTTGCAACATTTTTAACATCCTTTAACTACAAACAGAATCGACTTTCTTTGTGCACTTTTGTTTAAATATTCCTACAATTTTTGGTACAAAAAATATTGTAAAAGGAATTGCAAGAAATCTAAATGCGACGAAGGTCAATGTTATACGTATAACGACAAAATCTCCAATAAGAAAGCAAAGTTTAAGTGGGAACCCGGTTCAGCAAATTATCTTTAAACTATAGCAAATATGAAACTTATTCTTTCATCAAAAAGTTAGTACAGCGTCACGCATTCGCCAAAGTGTTCTTGACTCTTTGAATACACAAACATTTTTTTCTTATAATTAAACACTCTTAATTAAATCCATCACCAGTATTATATGTTAATAATTAAGCGTATATAATTGTTAATACACGAATTAGTGTGTCATGTGCATTTTCGATGGTCCAAGCGGTCGCTTCAAACGATTTTAAAGTAAATATGAAAACAAATTCATTTGCTTAGTCAAGGAATAAATGACAAAAGGCACTATTGAGCATTGATCTCAATTTTAACAGTAGATATTATATTTATATATATAGATATTTGGTAACAGCCACTGCGGTAACGTTACCCCAAAACTTTTGTTTTTGACGATTTAATAGTCGACTAGGTACTTCTTAGCGCCCGAATAAAATCATTTATATCCTAATTAATAGAAGTAGAATAACACAAATTTATATTCTGATAATTCTTGTCTCGGTATGGTTATCTAAACTAGATATTGTGCAAATTGTAATATACATCATTAAATAATCCGTGTTTGGAAAAAGTCGTGCTATATTCTATAGTA
Organism: Idaea dimidiata; assembly: GCA_949358125.1. Taxonomy (NCBI): domain Eukaryota; kingdom Metazoa; phylum Arthropoda; class Insecta; order Lepidoptera; family Geometridae; genus Idaea; species Idaea dimidiata. Next base: position 7,544,048 of record OX442328.1, read on the forward strand.
TAAATAAAAAATCCGTTATTTTGGTTTTATCTAAGCATCAAATCAGTTGAATTCCTATATGTATTCAACACGGTTAAAAAGTACCTACTTAGTTATGAGGCTTATGAAATTAACAATTAAGTATTAATAGTTCTATTAGTGACGTATAAGTCTCAATTAGATCTAAGTATCAATTAATTAAATGGCAATTATATAATACCAGTAATGATCATTGTCCAAGTTAAAGGGGTACTTAAGAAGTAAAATCGTAAAAATAATTCATTTCTAAGAATTCGTCCCTAAGTCATGTTAATTATGACTCATTTTACAATTAATAGAAATGCATAAAACTGTATGTTGTTTTTTTGACTGATTTATATTTTCTGGTCATCTCAATCTGGAAAATAATATATTTTGAATATATATTTTGATATATATGTAAATATAAAGATAAATATATTTTGATTGAAGATTTTTTTAATGTTTTCGCGACGTTGAATTTAGAGGAAACTTTTTTTTAGCATTGTTACAATGCCTATCTTACGTTTCGGAGCCATTACAGTCTCCATCGTCAGGGTAGACATTGATTGACTTTAATTTAACAGATAATGTAACTTTAGAACTGGAAGGTTGCTACGAATTCTTGTAGCAGCTCCTAAGTTACTCTTCTGCTTACAAACTTCCCTGCTTTTTCTTAACATGAACAACATCTTACAAGACAAACAATTACCCTCCGTCCTGCTATAGAGCTGCGCTGTTTTCCAACCCCTTAAACGATGATTAAGAGACGCATAAACTATAATCGTTTGTCTTTTACTGTTACGTTAAGTTTCAAAGTTAAGACGCAGAAACAAACCTTACATAACTTAGTTATCTGACAATCATCGTTTGTCGGGGGTTAAAATAAAGAGCTTCAACACGAGTCCTAAAAGCTGGAGATAGAAGTGAATTGTGTAAACCGTCAAAGTAATTCAAGGTTACTTTGCTCTTGGACCTTCCGTGGCATTTGGAGGCCTCGTTTCTTTTCCTAGTGTCTGTATGTTTGTAACTGTGACGCCCTTGAACAAGATTTACCTATTTACTTAAAACGTTTATTTTTTACCTAACGGGGAAGTGAGAGTAGTTGGCTGTAATTCGGTACCTATAATGTACTTTGACGGGTCTATAGGTTCTTTGTATTATTTGAGTAATTATGATACTGTTTTCTTTCAATATCATCTGAAGAATTTGTTTCGAAAGATTTATAGTTTCTTCTAATACATTGTTCATGTTCGTAGGTATACCCGGGGTGGGTCGCTAGTCTTTCATAACTTTTGTTAATTTGTTGTTTTTTTTACTAACATTTCTTATTAATAGACCCCGTTAAAGAAGATGCAATTCGCACATGGCTTCCTAGTTTGTTAGAAATCATAATATGATTTCTAACAAACGATTATTGTGAAATTATTTATTTACGTAAGTGTCTACTTTTGTTTTATATTTGTTGCTGTGTGATTGTCTTAATAAACACTTATTCTATTCTTTCTTCTTCTTCAATTTGGTAGCTAGAAGTTTCTAGAGATGAGGTAAAAATAATTTTAAAGCTATACTTATATCGCCAAATTTTCTGTGTTTTCACGATATAGGCAAAAATAAAATATTATTTAATTGTCACATTTTACTTCATGATGGCTGGTATTTAATTTACCAATTCACTACTTGACATCGCTACATCATACAATTTCTGTGGTTAATAATTATTAAACTTAAATATTTAGTATTACATAAAACTTTTTGATTAAATATCATGTCTATTGTCTTCACACCTAATTAAGTAAATTTCATCCAACTCCTAACAAAACAAACGTTTTATATACTTCGTAACCGTGGCGCCATCTTGTGACAGATCGTTGAATCACCAAGCAGGTTCGACGGAAAATGTTCCTGATCACCGTACTAGATGTCGCTACTGTAAGTCATCTTGTTTTACAAAATGTGTAAACAAATTCGATAAATATCCCTCATGAAAACTAAATTAAACATTTATTTTTTTATATCCGTAATTATTTAATACATAAGCATAACACAAAAAAAACAATGTATTGTAATCAAAAATATTGAATAATTTTATAATTTAACTTGTGTAGGTTAGGTACTAATAATCTTTAAGTTATCATTTTGTAGGTAAAACTACTATAGATTTTATAGATACTAGCTTCGATAAATATTATGTGACAGCTATAGTACTACGAAGTGCTACGAAGTACGTATCGTAGTGACAGACCACGTGGTCGAAAATGACTCGTTCGCAATAATTCACCACGTGTATTTGTTTGTACACACCTACCTATAGGTATAGTGTACTGTAATACCTACTTAAATGTTAATTGGTCAAGCGATCGTATATTAAATACCTACCATTTGTGACAGATAACAATATTTATAAACTTTAGAAGGAAAAATCTGCAATACATATTTTGATTTTATATTTTTTAAAAGTTCGTCTGATAGGTAACTTCGACATAAAAAACCCTGCAACTATAATGCAATGGGGACTTTTCCTTATTAAGATACTAGCTGCGACCCGCGGTTTCACTTGCGTAAATCCCGATTCCAGGATAGGAAGTAGTCTTTGTTCCAGATCTCCAGTTATTTGCGTACGAAGTTTCGTTGCAATCGGTTCAGTAGTTTTTGCGTGATTGAAAGACAAACATCCAAACATCTAAACTTTCGCATTTAGTGGGATAGCAATTATTTGCTCATTGCTCTAGCTAGCTCATTATCTGGTTTTAATTGTTTTTATTATTTTCAGCATTGTTACAATGCCGTTCCTACGTTTCGGAGCCTTTACAGACTCCTGGGTGGGAAGGTAGGGAAGAAGTCTGTAAAAACGCGAAAAAAACCGGAAATTGAGTTTTATTTCAATACAACATCGCGAACACAGAAGAAAAATCTTATGTTTAACGTTGTCGACCATAAGTAGGCAAGTTTGAACTTAAACAATTAATGATTCATCGATAGGTGACTAACATTACGAAAGTTCATTCGCATGGTCTTCCAACTTGAATCATGTATGGGTATTTTTAAGACGCACGCGCATAGAATCTGCCCACATTCAATAGTTTAGGACGATGACTAGAATTTTTTTTGGTACTTTAATGATTATTATCGTGAATAAAAATAACATTAAGTATCTCTTTAATAGGGGTTTGTTTTTAAAGTTCTAAATACATATAACGTTAATGAAGAAGACATAGTCACAAAATAATAAATGTTAAAAAAAATATTTCCTAAAGCTACTTATTAAAAATACGAATTTTGTATGAAATAATTTGCCAGTATATCCTAAGTACGACTAAATATGTTTGTGTTTTTAACGATTATTATCATGAACAAAAATAACATTATTTATTTAATTGGGGGTTGTAATCAAAGTTCTAAATATAAGTACTTACCTACCTATGTACAACGAAAAAGAATTGGTTGCAAATATAATAAAGTTAAAAATATTATTTCACGTATTTAAAAATAAGTACTTAGTATTATTTATTTGGGTATTTCCGATATTTCTGAGTAAAACCGCAAGACGCAACTAGATTAGGTTAGTTCCCGGCATCACAGGTTGTTTGAAAATCACCTTTGTACAGGTTAAAAGGTAAAACTACACCTACATAATAGCACGCAATGCCTAGCACATCCATACTGTCTATAAATAGCTTGAGGAAACAGAAACCATACGCAAAAATGCAAAAACCGAACTTTAAATAATGTTAAATAAAATATTATTATAATATTCAAAGGCCTCTATGGTGGGCTAACACCTGCTTGCAATGCAAATAGTGGTAACAGGTTCGATTCTCGTCGTGTGACAAATATTTGTACGCTACAGATATTTATTTTTTAGTATGAATCTTAATGTAGGTAAAGTTTGTAAGTTGATTAAAAATAGGAAATAATATACTCATTTTGTTTATATTATTACAGTTTACCTGGTAATTATGTGCTTTATTTCTACTATGAAATATTATCAATATTTACTGATACCAACAAGATACCGAAGAGAATTAGAATTACCCAAAATATACAAGAGTTTCCCTAAAACCGATCAGGTTTTCTATCAAATAATAAAGAAGTTACTTAGAATAGAACAGAATAGAAAACATTTATTGGCAACAAACATAGAGAACACCAAAGACTCAAATAAAATAAAAACAACAATTCATATTAGAAAAGAAAAAAAAACTTACATAAATATTATTAAATAACGGAGTTTTTTATATTTTTATTTAATATTTCGCCGGCAATATATATCCAGTCTCATAAACAATTGGATAGGTTAGAAGTAAGTAGGTAGTAGTAAAGTAAGTTTAAAAGCGTATATTAAGGTACATAATTGAGATTATTTATTCTACTAATAGTACCTATAAGTATCCTACTAATATTATAAGTTTGTTACTCAATCACGCAAAAACTACTGAACCGATTGCGATGAAACTTGGAATATAAGTAGTTGGATACGGGGAATAAAACATAGGCTACATTTTATCTCGTTATTGCTGCGGGAACGGGACTTACGCGGGGAAAACCGCGGGGCGCAGCTGGTTTATTATATGTCAAGCACCGCGTCTCACGCTCTTTCAAAGCATCAAGTCACAGCCAAATTCTTATTGCTATTCTCAAAGGCTATTTTATAAGGTAATGGATTTAATTCTATTCTATTTCATTCCGCAAGTATGAGAAATCGTGTTTATTAAAGTAAATGGAAAATATTGGAACAATATCGATAGGTTATAGTTATCGAAGTTGGCAGCTAAATGCATTGATAGTGAAAGTGGTTATTCACGTTTGCACCAGTACTAGGCGTTGTCTACGCATTTCACACTACTTTCCAAATACGATAAATAAATTAAATAATACTAGATCAATAGTGGTCGTACGCCTTTTACAGACAAGAAGTAGGAGGACTCTTTTAATGATAGTACTAAAGTAATCTGGGGTGGTAGTATCCCCATCCCCATTACCCTTAACATGAACAGACTTCGAAAAGTAGGTCGAGCGTTGAAAAATGCTTAATTTTATTAATATTAAAAACGCGAAATTTTTTATATATAGGTAACTAGGTATGTATGTGTCTGTATGTGACTTTGTTACTCTGTCACGCAAATGCCAGTGGATACCGGGAATAACACATAGGCTACTTTTTATCCCGATATTCTCGCGGAAACGGGACATACGCGGGTGAAACTGTGGGGCGTAGTATATTATACAAGCAACACGATTAAAACCGAAAAGTGAGTTTAATTTAATATCAGCATTTTGAAAATCGGTAACAAATCTATATTCCCCAACTTAGGCACTGAATAGTAAAGTACCTACATATGTACATGTTAATTACTTAGGTGAGAAAAGTATTATTTATTAGGTATTTAGGTAATAAAAACCCTACCTATAAAATTAAATTACATTAAATAGCTTAATCAGATTTAACATGCTTTCAATTAATACGCAGCAGATATCTTTGTAAATTACTACATATGAAAACTACGCATAATTTTACGTACGATAACAGTTATATCATAGGTTAAATTAAATTATCATTTTATCATTTAACAACCAGTGTGATAATGGGAATTGATAAAGCAATTCATCAAAATTATGTAACGTACTCTACTCATACGTTACGGTGTAATTTCTGTAATATAACTTTTTTTATAATAAAAAAGTTTTTGTTGTTATGAATGCATGACAACAAAAACAGACTAATTATGTTGTTGTTGGTTTTGTTGTGATTAGGTTACCAACAACTAGCAAGACGTCTAGCGCAGGAATTGAAAATTTCCGTTTCGGAAACCAAAATCTACTCCACTGGGGATATTCACAACCCGTGATCCGAAACCGATGATGAAATTGAATGTGCCAGCCACTGTCATAATATTAAGTAGCACTGAGCGAAAGTAAAATACGTATCCAATCTTCGGTATCGCACCGATGCTCTCTGAATAACTCCCAGGTTGCCGAGCCAACTCTTTGTAAGTAAATATTTTTTTAAATTTACACAAAGGTTAAATCGAAGCGAGCAATTGTTCGCGTTAAACTGTAGAAAGTGTGCACTGAGACTGAGACAACTTTCGCGACCGAATTCAAGAGAAAGTAGTCCGGAGCGCTGCTCGCATACATTATATCATTTTATCCGACCCGAGGATTATATCACAATCGAGATTTATGTTTACAAATAAACATACGAACAGTTTCGATTTCGTTACGAATTAAACGTATCATACGAACCAGCACATAACGGGGCTACCGGTATGCTTTCGGCCTATATTGGTTGCCAAGCGGAACAGCTCTATCGTATCCGTTTCGCCAAGTGAATCTTTTGTTCGAAAATATCACCTTTCGCTTTCATATCGCTGATTGGACAGTGCACAGCAACCCGCGGAAACTGTGCTCGTGCAAGCTAAATTAGCGGGTGCTCGTTTAAACACCATCTATTTACAGAAACTAACAATAGAAGGTCAGAATCGGGTGATGCCTACATACAAATGAGAAGTGTTTTGTACGCGATGTGTAAATTCTACATAGTTGTGACATTTGTGGGGCTTTAGTAGTTTATCTATTTCACTAACAAAACGAGAGATGAATTTTAGATCTTTATAACTCAAGTCCTAGTTGGAAAACCATTTTATTATTAGGCGAATCCATCGATGATTACGAAGTCAAAAGTCATTGTGTAATTGTTTATTATTCGTTTACAAAAGTGCATAATAAATAATACGTACTGAAATTGAAAAAAAAAACTCAATAAACGTTTATGTATGTATAGTATCGATAACAACAATGTCAAGGTTACAATACTACAATCAAACGTAGGCAATAAGCAAATAACTAACGTGTACCTGTATTTTCCACACCGGCGGCGCCGGCGACGATGTTAAAATGAAAATAATAATGTAAACTAGGTAGATAAAGGACTCTTCGATCGTACATTTATCTTTAATAAACTCTATAAATGGGTTCGTTTAAAATTTAAACGAGTATTTAAAGTCACTTTAAATTAAACAGACATTTACCTACCCATTATAAAATAATCCTCAGGAAGTCATAAAATTGTCCTTAAAACGCTAAATGTGGCACATTAAACATTCGATTTACAAAATGCTATATTGTAAATGAATATGTTCAGAGCCCGTATTCCCGTATTTAACTAACAAAAATTTCATTTCAACGTTATATTATTATCATCGCAGTCAATTTTCAATCGCAAAGTTGACCGTTGTCAAATAACATTTGACATTTTACGATAAGCTTTTCTTTTGAAAACGCCATTTTCCATACATTTTTAATTTAATTAATTTTACATTCACAGGTTTAATTGCAGTCCAGTTGCACGTCATAGTTACATTTTGAGTGTATTGTTTGCAATTGTAATTATAACAAAATGTTTTTTTTTTTAAATTAAATACGGGCTCAGAGCATTCTTGTGTGACCGCAACTAGATAAAATATTTTCCCTGAAGTGTGGGTAACATTGTAAAACAAAATCTTCAAAATATTTTACAACACCTGCGACATTATCTGTTCAGATATACCTATAGATATGTAAAAGATATCAAATTTAACGAAAATCGTACGGCAGCTCAATTTCAATTATCATAATAACATTATGATTTGTTACCCAAGTCTGAACGAAGAACAATAATCACAACTACGTCAATATTACAATGACTACATTGTGAGATCAGCGACGACGGAGGCGGTAAGGTCAGACACAAATATAGGCCTCGGTGACTTCAGTTAGCACAATTAATTAGCCACTGATAAGCATGCATTTTACGTGCGTATCTGCTTGAAATAGTTTACTTGTTTACACAAGACTAGGTAAAAAAATATCCATAGAAATATTTTAAAGAAACCAACTACTTATAAGCCTAATTGGTTAAGGCGTTAGGCGAACTAGGCCTAGTTGGTGAAGGCGCTAGGGTACTGACCCAGAGAGAGTGATTTTTTTTAATATGATTTTTTCCTTTGAAATATTTCTAGTATACAGGGTTATGGGTTTCGAATCCAAAACCGTTCCGGGGGTGATTTTCCACATCAAAACGAATAACTTTTGTTCTACGATTTTTGGAAATTCGTTTTTTTTTTTGCAAATTTTAAAGTTATATCTCACTGAAAAAAGACGATTGTTTTTGAAAATAAATTCAATTTAAGTTTTAATTGTAGTAGACCAAACTAAAAGAAAGGACATCTTAAGGTCAATGACCTCTAACTCTATGAAACAGCTGATTTTCAAGTAAACTTTACACCTAAAATTTTCGAAAACTACTTTGAATTTCAAAAAGTCGTAGAACAAAACTTATTCGTTTTGATGTGAAGAATCACCCCCTGAACGGTTTTGGATTCGAAACCCATAACCCTTTATATGCCTTGAGCAACAATAAAATTAGAAATTCATTTTTATTTCAGTTTAATTTTAATTTTAGAGTTTAATTTATATTTCAGGTAACCAATATACGGATTTTCATCATAGTAAACCGAAATCCAAAAATGTGAACCAGACTATATGGATATGGATGGATATATGTGACAATGGTTACAGAAAATACTATAGACAAAACTTAAAAGACAAGATATAAATCCAAACTTATATTCAAAATCCGAAAATGTGTGGTATATATTTTCTTGTGTTTCCTCTACACCATAATTGATAGGACATAGGAACATAGGATACATCTGATCTCGATAATCCCGCGGAATCCTGATTGAAACCTCGAGGCGCAGCTAATCTTATCTTACTAATCTTACTAATATTATAAACGCGAAAGTTTGTATGTATGTATATATGTATGTGAGGTTGTTACTCTTTGCTATTGTCAGACGGTTCTTATAAGTAGGAAAAAATGAATATCGGTACTTACGCGGGTGAAACCGCGAGGCGCTGCTAATAAGTAATAAAAACAAAACGAGATTGAGATTAAAAATATTAAGGCAACTTATACAACGTTCAATAAAGTTTTAATCGTTTATTGGCCGTGTTCACAGCAATTTGTAAAATTAAGTAGAACAGTCAAGATCCTGAAATGAATCCGGCTGCAGTTTATAAACACTGAATTGTAAAGTTCTTAAGTGCAACACAACAAAGTATATAGTTGTTTTTACACGCCTGCCCAAAGAAGTGTTATGTTTTTCGTTGAGTAATTAACTTTATTTACGTTAGTTAACTTATCTTTCTTAAGCCGTTCATAAAACATAAAAACGAGACTAGGTATACTAAAAAGTACATACCAACATACTTTAATATTTGTTTGTTTAGGCAATAAAGTTTAAAGTCGGGTACAATATAGGTATATTGAATGATTCTTCCGTACAACTCGTGGACGACATAAATCGTATTAAAAATACGACTTTTGAATGTAAAGTGGATCGGGAATTGAAGATATGAAAGAGGGTTAATTAGAAGATTGAAGATTATTGAAATTTTCGAGGATTTCCTGTGAAAGTCCAGCCTCCTGGACAATAGTCAAAAGGTTGATTAATAAGACGATAAAATCATACAAAATGTCTGAAGTTTGCCTATTTAATTTACAATAGGAAGTCATCATAAAATAAAATTGTGACGAGTGACAATCGCGTTAAGGGAAATTAATAATTTTGATATCAACTTGTGAAATGATGCAAAATCCAAGGTAATTAATTCTTTATGAAAAAAGGCTTAATAAAAATAGACTATTCAAACATGTCATACAATAACAATCACAGGATTCCCTAAATCATATTCGATAATAGTTTTTGCTTTATGTGAATTTTCAACCTTTCGCATTTGCTAGTAACATTTAAATTGAATCGTGTAGCTTTAGTAATAAATTCGATGTCTTTGAGTTATAATAAAATATTAGATTTCATTTTGTGCCAGGTAAAATTGATTACAAATACGATTGTAGACTAAAGCGACTGTGGGAAGGCAATTTAGGCGCTATACTTTCATTCAAACCTATAAAATATTCATAAAAGCTTTTCTTGTTGACTACGAAACTCTTAAAACGCATCATAAGTAGGACAAAAGAAAAATGACAAAAGGCAAAAAAGTATTTTTTTTTTTAAACATGTGCTAAGGCTTCAACACCATTCGACATATTTATTCAAAACCTATATCAAAACGTCGTCGGAGACGATTTCATTTTCTAACGCTTTACCGAAAATATTCTAAACCATTGCGTCAGAAAATAATCAACAATTTTCGATAAATCTGACAGGGATTTTCAGTTTAGCTCGTATACACCCCTAAGTTTTACTACTTATTTTTGACAAACATGTTGAAAAATATAAGAGACACGTTCTGCAAGTGGCTAACGACGTGTGTAAATACCTTAACAAAAATAAATACGTAATTTCCTATATCACTACTGTCATAAAACTCGATAATTATGGCATATTCCGTAACAAATATGATAAAAACTAGATATAGGTTATTAGGTCATCCATCAGTCAAAAAGAGCATGAAAATAAAATAAACACACCTCACTCAAATTAAACCAGCAATTATGCAATATAAACAACTATGAAACAACTAAATTTAGATATGTTAATTCTTATGCCAAAAAGTCTTACAACTAATTATTGAAGGAAGAAAACCTTGAATTTGAATTTGCTTGTTTAAATTGTTGTATAATGTTATTTTGGTTTGAAAACTGGATGTTTCTGAAGGATTCTGAAATAAAACTAATTTTCCGGTTTTAATCGCGTTGCTTTTATTTTACTTTCTGCATTGTTGCAATGCCGTTCCTAGGTTTCGGAGCCTTTACAGAATCCTAGCTAAGGCAGATAATTTAACATCGCGATAACAGAAGAAAAATCGAAGAAGTCGTATTTAATATAATATTAGAGTTCGTGTAAATATAAGATATTGAGTATCTCCATATTGCATATGTATATATATATATATATTATATACATATATATATACACGCAATAATAAAAAACAGATGTCTCTCTAATTTTTGTCTACCTATTATATACGTTTGGTAAAGACGTGACTGACTCGACCATTCGTTACTGTACTGATTTCCTATTGGAATGATAATAAAATTATTACTTCACAATTACGTAACTAATTCTCATGTTCATGGAATGATTTTTTTCTTGATATGATAAGTGATACTTTGACCATATTAAGTGAAGTTCACGTGTAGGAATGAAGATGTTTCCGCATAATATGTATCATAATATGTTCATAATATGTAAATACAAAGGTATGATATTTCGATTGTGAAAACTACTTATTACAAACTCACGCCCGGTTTAGGTTATATTAGGTTAGGTAAGGTTAGGTTGTGGGTTGAGCAACAAAGTAAATAAACTCACGCGCGGATTAGGTTGTGGGTTTACCAACAAAAACAGCTAAAGATAACGCAGCAGCTTATAATTATCATCAAAAACAAACCATCACCGATTTATCAATACGATCCCATAAAAACTAGTCAACTTGAATATTCTAAACTGTGTCAAGGCAGTCGTCCAGTTCAGATGAGCAGAAATATCCATTAATTACTAATTCCTATAAATTGCGCTGCGTTGATTAAAACTATGTAAAGGTGCAATACGTAGCTAAGTTAAAGGGCACATTTATATGAATGTTATGGAGACAGCAGTTTATAACTCGGTTTTGCTCGGAAATATATACCAACATACAAATTATGTAGTCAGTTTCCTAAATTTGATTTCTATTCTAAGAGAATTTAAAAAAACGTAGGGCATTTTACCGTGTCCTAATCGCGTATTATTATTTATTCGGTTAGTCACGAACTTAAAAAAATTCTTCACCTACCCACCACCGAACAGTAAACGACAACGGTTCCAGTCCCCTCGCGAACAAGATCATTGCAACATGACCGAAACGTCGAGGTAAGAAAAATCTTACTAATATTATAAACGTTATATGTTGTGTATGTACATATGTATGTGGCATATTTGCTCTAATCTAATGTCTATATCCAGGATGAAAACATTCGACTAGGTTTGTATGGAGAACGAGTAGGTATAATTTTCGATGAAGGTGGTATAGAGTCATTTATAGGAGCAGACAAGTGAATAATTAAAAATAAATGACGAAGCAAACGCTGCGTCCTTATTGACCTACCGATAAAAAAATTACGATGTTTTGTAAAATTACGCTTTTAAAGAAAATCGTGATTTCGCAATCATTTTTATATGCATTCAAACAGTTGACTCTTTATTAGAAAGTCGCACACACAAGGTTATTTTAAATCGTAAAAAAGTTTGTCAGTACTTGTTCCGTCTCCGGGCGATCGAACTTTTGTCAGGCAATTATGTGTGTTCTAAACAAACCCACAAATATTACATACATGTGGTTAAATAGATGGCCTTCTTTATCAGACAGTTAAAAATTTATATTTGAAATCACGTCAAAGTACCGTCTCGATTAGAAATAGTCTCTCTCGATTAAATAAATTAGGGTTTGAGGTCATGACGAGCAACATAGCGACAGCCGTGTCTGATAAGTTGATGATGACGTTGACGATCCAAGTCGTTCGCTTTAATAGTCTATTGTATTTCATGCATTCAATTCAACCATTGCGAGGAAGCCGGCATGTCCTAGAACCAAACAAGGCATGTGATAGTCTCATTTATTGTACCCAGAAAAGCGGACGCATGTTTGCAATTTATAAAAAAGGTGTAAAAATCGGCCAAGTGCAAGTCGGACTGGCGCATGAAGGGTTCCGTACTATTATCATATCACAAAAAAAATTGATGATGAAAAAAAAACAACAAACGTGAATTTAAAAGTATCTATTTCATTCTGTCAGTATTTGTATTTATAAAGGCAACAGAATTGATCACCTGTAAAAAAAACTGTCTAGCTATTGTAGCTATCACGCTTCATGAAATACAGCCTGGTAGACAGACAAGCGGACAGTGAAGTCTTAGGAAAAGGGTCCCGTTAAAATATCCTTTGAGTATGGAATTCTAACAACATGAAATTAGATAGCCAATAATGACTAATGACACATCTTTTTCTGACCTCTTGTGGGAACACCGTCTTGTATTTTGCTAAACAAAAGATATGTAGGTATTCAAATCCTAACAATACTAAATAATTATTTAGTGTTAATAGATAAAAATCATATCAGAACGAGAAAACAAACAAAAACGGAAACGTAAGGCATACGTAACGTAATTCTTACAAATAGAGGAAATTCCTTGTTTAAGCATGTCTAATTAATTGTCAAATTAAACAATGAAACCTTGAAATTATAAGGAAGGATAATAAGGAACATTACGTATGAGGCTGAATCGTCATGGAATTGGTGAAATCAGAACTCAAATGACGACGATATTGTAGGGAGTCGTTGGATGGATGTTGCTCAGGATCGCTATTTGTGGCGCTGTATGGGGGAGGTCTATGTTAACCAGTGGACGGATAAGGGCAGCTGAGATGCATATATGCACAACTGAAATGTCAATTTTCAAACATAGATATACTGTACAGACATACTGTATGCAATAACTGAATTAAAAACTGTCAATATGATTGAACACTTTATATCTTCGGATAATTATTACGGATTAAGAAACAGCACGCTTTAGATTATAGCGTAATCCTGCCTATTTAAAATCAATTAGACGAGACACGTATGATTTAAAATGGAATGTTTATGCATACGTTAAAATAATAAAACTAAACTCTCTCCCCCGTACTTATAAACGCTGGTTAACAGCTGCATAACTATGTATTGTTTGTCTTTTACTGTGACATGATCTTTCAAAGTTGACAGGCAGAGACAAACGTCACATAACTTGGTCATCTGTTAATCATCGTTTATAAGTAAGGGGGAAACCCCCTTAGTTATAAACGATCATTTAGTTTGTTTCTAAATCTAAATTAATGTCAAGTTATAAATATGTATTCTTTTGTTTTCGCGATATTGAATTGAAATTAAACTCATTTTCCGATTGGTTTTAATTGCGTTGCTTTTATTATTTTCAGCATTGTTGCAATGCCGTTCCAAAGTTTCAGAGCCTTTACAGAATCCTTCCTCAGGGCAGACTAAAAAAATACTTACAAGCCACGCGAAAATAATTAAAACAACTGAGCTTCATTTCAAGTTAGCACAAATAGTTTTAGTTTTAAGCTATAGAATGACCTATTTTAGATGCGAAGTCATACAACTCAAAGGGAATTTTGAATAACTTATAGTGTGGTCGTAAATTACTATATTTACAAGAATATGACTTGCACAGTTGATTTTATCAACCACAAATTCACATTGTACGATTAAGTGAATGACTGATTGATTAGCTAAAACGTACGTAGGTTTATCAAGTCACTGCAAATCTCAACTGGTAACAATAGATTTGCATACGTAATCAAGTACATGTAGATACATAACTTATATCGGCATCAATGCCTTCCTTATCGCCTATACATCGCTTAGAAACAGCTGTTGTAAGATATCATTAGTAGTTAGCAGCTTCAAGAACTTGTATTTTCAAAATTCTAAATTTAGTAACTTTTTGAAGTGCAATAGGGCACAAGTGTTAGATTTTTAACAGATATGTATTAACTTATATATAATAATATGTATTCTTTCTGAATATTGCATGTTTTTTTTACATAGCCACTATCTGTGAATACTTAGAATTCACAGATAGTAGGTATACTAACAACAACATTCGAGTTTAAGGTGTGTGAGTAATTTCCGGAAGAATTTGACTTCAGGACTGATGAAGCTCTGCCGTCTAAGCAGAGTTTGCAATGCTTTACTGACAAGCGACCGTTAACCTTCTAGTCTTTAATAGAAGACTGTTAAAATTCTTTGCGCTTACCCATCTGCCCTCTAAAACAATCCAATAACAAACATTTTAACTATTCCGTGGATTTAATAAAGTACCTACCTGATTCCGTTGACAGTCTACATAGTTTGAACTGTTGTACTCGTATCATTAGTAGAGTCAACTAGTTTGTAGCAAACGCGAATCTCAAACTAGGAAGTGTTCTCCAAGGTTACTTGGATGCGACTCGGAGATAATTTTTATCGCGTTTTACGTTATGTAAATGGATGTGAAAAATGTACTGAATTATAAACGCAAAATCATGACCATAACGGGCGAGTTAAAGAAATAAAACTATAGGTACCTACTAACTGTAAACTTCATTTACAGCCGAATACATAAACGCCTGTTAAAATTTAAGGAATATTTAAATAAAACTTAAAATATGTCAGGGATTTTTTGAGTTTGCGAGCTGCTCGATTGTTTAAGTAGCACTGAAATTTTGAATAGTTTTTCTGTATTTGGCCGTTAGAGCTAGTTCAGGCTTCGCAATTCTACACGACAATCCGAGATCAAGATAAGACACTAAACATATGACAGATAATAAAAGAAACCTGTGTAATTTTACAGAAATCTAAAAAATTACATCGTAATCGGTTCAGTAATTCTTGTAGAAAGGATTAATAGACGTTTATACATTGAAAATTACACATTACCACATCTATATATTAAATGTTAGTTGAAATAAACTTTCACGTTTAGATAGAAATGTTTAAAGATATCCTACCCAATATTATCCTATCCTACTAATTTTATAAATGTGAAGGTGTGTGTGTTTGGATTTTGAGATGTTTGGAAGTTTGTTACTCAATCACGCAAAAACTACTGAACCGATTGCGATGAAACTTGGATAGGCTACATTTTATCCCGAAATTCCCGCGGGAACGGGACTTACGGGGGTAAAACCCTGGGGCGCAGCTAGTGTATAATAATAACAATAACATAATAGGTACTTAACTTGCGGTCAGTGTCCATTCAGAGAAAATCACAGTTTTAATTGATACTTATTTTTATAGAAATGTGTCACATTATTATTATACCTACTTACGTACCGAAATAATTTAAGTTTCAATTTTTCTTCAAAGTGTTAGCAATCACATCGCAAAGAACTACTTTTCCTCTCTACATTAGCAGACTCTCTACATTAACAGACTCATAAAAAGAACAAAAAAATACGCTAAATGAATTTCAAATTTGAAAATATTTAAAAAAATGTGCATATCCTTGAGATAATGACGTCCATTTATTTCTTTTATGACGTTTCCCTCAATTATAATGATCATTCTATTGTTTTTTTAAGTTTAAAGGTAGAGGTTTGTAGCTGACCGCACCCAAGCAGCAGCAGCAGCGAACGACAACTGCAGCAGTCGCAACTACTGGCATAGCTACTGGTTTCTAAGTATTCAATAAACTACCTTCTGTAACTAGCATGTTGTCGCGACGACGACGTGTGACGTGTCCATTCATTAACGTTGAGTCGAATGAGATGCGTCACGCCTGTGGTCATCTATTCGTCGCTGCCTTGTCAGCGACGACTTCGATGTGTCGCCGCGACTTGAGGCGTCGACATATCTGCTGTTGTTGCATGACGTCAGCTACCAACTATACCTTAATCGTTTAATTTTATTTTAAATCTTTATAACCTATAGTATTATTTTTACTATTAACACACTAGCTACGTCCCGTGGCTTTTACCTGCGTAAGTCCTGATCCCGTGGTAATATTGGTTTCAAAAGTATCCTATGTTACTTCTCGATAATGTAGCTTTCTATTGGTGAAAAAAATCGGTTCAGTATTACAAATCAATCTTTCTTCCTTATAATAAACTATCTGCGCCCCGCGGTTTCATACGCATAAGATTTATCAAAATCGGTTCAGTATTTTTTTCTTCATAAGAACCTTCTTTCTCCTGATCATAACAAAAGAACGCAAAAAGAATTATCGAAATCGGTCCAGCCGTTCATGCGTGATGCCGTGACCAAGGGAAAAAGGGATTCATTTTTATTATATTAAAGATTAGTATAGACAGAATTATAACAATAACTATAGGTCATCATTTAGTGATTTCATTATGTAGGTAATATTGTAGATGCAAGTCTCCAATCACATAGTCGTTGAGCGATGAAGCATGAAACATGGCCGACGCGACGGCCGTGTGGTGACCTAGGGCGCGCGTCCTCGCAAACAGTAACTGACCATAACGATAGTCACAAAACATTACTCTGTTCCGGTAAATAAATCATTTATATAGAAACGTCACGGTAACAACAGTAAGAAAGAAGAAAAGAATCAGCACTGTCACTGTCATATTCGGAAGATCGGTCGACTTCGCTAGGTCTGCATATGACTAGCTGTTCCCCGGTTTCCTGTTCCTATGGAAATACTGGGACATAAAGAGATATTACTGGGATGTTATCGATGTGTTATTCCCCGTTTTGGCGTGATTGACAAACATTCAAAAAAATACCTTTTGTTTTTATAATATGTACATTTTTCTGGGCTTTAATTTACTTCCAAAAAACATTTCAAGAACCTCGAAATAAACAATATGTAAACACAATTAACGTCAACTAGAGCTGCTTACGATTACGCTTGTTTGTCGTCTTTACTCAACTACGAGACGGTTATTCAAAAAACGTCACTAAGATACCTATTTCAAAATGGAAAACCGTAATAATTAACATAAATTACAGTTTCAAGTTCTCACGCATTTCGCATTAAGAAAGATACAATAGCACCGTGTGTATGGTTGACTTATTTTATGGCATAATTATTATGAAAATAGATGTTAACAATTTAAATATTTTCAATTGTTTCAGAGCCTGAGAGTGTTTATGACATTTGCAAAACTATATTACAATGATAAACAAAACTTAACAAACCAGCTAAGGCCATTAGTATGTCACCTATTTGCTTAAGTATTGGTCAAGGTCGGATGCTATACAGGTTTTGTAAAAATATCAATATTAATTACTAAATCTCAATCAAAATAGGGAAGTCATTTACTTAGATACGATTCGAGATAGAGAAACATCTAAAATTAATAACACCAGTAGACATTATTAACGCGAGAAAGAAATATTTGTCTAACTAAAAGTAATTAATATCATTAATGGAAAAACAAGTCTATGCCGTAACGAATGACATAATAGCCAACTGTGTCTTTCAAATACGTGTTTGTCGTTTGAATGTAAATAGAGTGCAGTGTTTGCAGGTGTTAATAAGCCATTTGTAAGCGAGCTTCTAATACAGAAGTCGATCAGTATGAAGCGACGACGACGGCTCCTATTAAAGGAGTGACCACAAAGCACGCGAACATGCGACCTACTTTACCAGCTATAAACAAAGCCTGTTCAAACAGGGTCGCAGACTTGCCGAGGTGACCGACCCCAGTATCGCGATTCGCGATTATTCCGGTTACTTATCGCTTCCACCCAACACGTCATTTCTACGCAGCAGCATTCGCCAATTAATTTATGATCAAGTTACCCCAATGTGAGACAAAGGTCGTCGAAAGGGCATCGACTGACATGCCAGATCAATGACATTATCGACTAGCTTTCATGGCAGAAGTTGATGGTACAATAAACCGTCGATTTCGGACACGTTTATACCTCACAATGTTTGGCTCAATTGCAGGATTAAGGCGAGCCAGAAGTCAATGATTAGGAAGAAGACATTTGAAACCAAATATTAAATTCAAGCGTACATTACAAATCTTACATCACGCTTGTCTATGTAACGATTAGTATAAATAATGCCAACAGTTTACTCGAAAATAACATGGAGAATGGCGAGTATAGTAACAGCATTTAGTTCATATATTTCACGTCATCCACACCACAGTAATCCTTTAGCTACGCCTTACTCGAAGTACGAATACAACAAAGAACTACAATAGTAGTAGTATTTCGCAGAAATACTCCAACATTAATTATTCAGATAAAAAGTATCGCAATTCAAAACTATTATTTTTGTAATTTACCTTTTTCTTCGTAATTTCGAGCTAATTTCATTAACAAAAGCAGAAATAATTTGCCCTGAAATTCTACAGCAATGTAGTAGAGCCACGTAATGTTTTAGTTTAGTCATACATAATCCCTTTACTTGGCCAATAACTCGAATTGCACTTGGTTTATCAACTTACAGATCATCACCCGATTAAGATCTGCACCCATATTATCTATCCAGTGGATGGATGTCTGACAGCAGTGGAAATTGACAGGCACTATTATATTCAGCACATTGCTGCTTTGAGGTAATTACCGGTAATAACAACGTTACGTCAAAGCAGCAATGTACTGTATAGTTCCTGTCATTTTTCACTGTTGTCAGACGTCCACTGGATAGATAATATGGGGATTGATCAATGATACGTACGTGTATACAGTTCTTACGAAAACTATATCATTTGTGTAAATATAGAAAACGTTTGGTCTGAGATAACTAAGTCTAGCCTGCGATATCTCAGAGAATACGTCAGTTAATATCAAGAGTTTGATGGCATTCGTAAAAACCCTGATTAGTACACATCGAGTCTTCTCATTGCGAGTAAATAGTTCTTTATGGGTATCTATAGATGAGTGACGTACATCGGATCTCGTAGTCACGTTACTGCAAATAAAATATGTCTTATACAAAATTTTGAAATAATTAAAAAAATAAACAGGGAAAAAAACGGTAGGTTCCTGTGAGGCGTAGTGGTTAACGTGCTCGCTCGGCGACCGAGAGGCACAGGGACCCTACGCGCATCTTCTGTCGATTTGAACTGTCTGTCATTGAAACCGGCGTCTCTGCCGGCGTTGGCTTCAAATGCATGCAAATCGACGCTGTGGCTGTGCGGATTTTTATGCCGATGCCGACGGAAGATACGCGGTTGGGTCCCTGGTTCGAATCTGCCAGGTGATTTTTTAATAACGCATTTTTCATTGAGCAATAAACTAAAAATAATACAGAATCTATTAGGTGTATTAGAAATCTCTCAAATTATAAAGAAACGACTCCTAGAGATTAAAACCTATCATATATCTTCAATCATACCTAGATTTATAGTCGGAAGTGGTTTGCATAGATGATTTTCAACGATGAAAGTAAGCGATGCGTTCTAGGAAGCGAAACATTATCGCAGTCACCGCTTGCGCAAGCCGCAGTGGTTTTAGTAATAAATACTGCACAATTTATTCTTATCGGATGGAAATCTAATTAATACAATAATCTGGCAGCTTTTTCACTCAGAGGATTAGTTTGGCTATCCAGAGGGGAAACGTTGCTAGCCTTCTGGGAACAATGCCTCGTGCGGACGCCCTCGAGGACATTTTTTATTTATAGGTCATATTAAATTTGAATTTTAGTTTTATAATTAGTTTTAATTTTAGCTATTAACTTTTTTTTATTGTTTTATTGAATAATTGAGTAGTTTCTTCATACTCTAATTGTTATAATACTAACGTTAACAGTATGTAAATACACATGTAATACAAAGTATTTATCCCGGAAAATCAAGATAGGAAGTCTTTCTTAAATAAAAATGCCTTAAACTCCTCTGTTTAAATTGATCATTCTTCAGCTAGCTAGCAGCTATTCAGCTATTTAATTTAATTTTATTATAAAAAAAATATTCGAAATAATCGATCAATTGATAAAAGGAACATACAAACAAAACTTTCCTTTTTGTCTTTTTAGTTACAATAAACTCATCATTTTACGTAAAACTATGAATAATAGATCAAAAAAGGCAATAAAAGTTGTTTTGTACCCTTTTACGTGTGTTCAAACACACCCACACATAGTTTCGTTCAATTACATAAGTTTTCCTATAATCTATCGGCCCAAAATATAGTTTAATAGTGATTAATCTGAAACGTATTTCAGATTCTATTTGTACTGAAATAAATCGATTATATAGCTGGATTTTAAACGCCTTTCACTAGAACTTCAAAACTGTTTATCTACGTAATGTGCAAACAAAAACTATAGATTCGGACATTCGTTTCATATTACCGAATAAATTAATCAAGTGTGAAATTAGAAAATCATTTATTGACTTAGAAATCTAAAAACGCTTATAGGATTAGTTAGTCAAACAAAACTAAATAGGAAATAAAACTAGCACAATTTACATTTTTATGTGCGCTTACTACTCGAAGATAGTGATTAGATTTGTTAAAAATTGAGATTGATAATGTTTCTAGTATCTATTTAGGTTTAAATGTTTTTTTTTAATGTGTTGTTTTCGTAATACTTTTGTGATTGATCAAATAAAGTATTTTCTATCTATCTAGTTAAATAAGTAACAAAGAACAAATCGACGATGCCATTTAAACATCTGGCTTAAGTCGTTTTTATATATAATACTCTGGATAATCGCTGGTAGGTAGTAAAAAAGTCAGCCTTGATGGCGACGACCACCGGACCTCCAAATTACACATAAGACTGGCGTAGCAATGGGACAAAAAGCACAAGGTCTTATATCGGAAGAGATATTTCTCTGCGGCCATTGAATTTAAGATGCTCATTACTTTCTTTAAGGTGATGGGAAGTTATTTTAATAACAATGCTATTGTAAAACATAATCGTAATGGATAATCTCTACATAAGCTAAGTAAAAAGAGTGAACTTAGTGGCTAATAAAGTAGGTATAATAGCAACTCAAGCAATGGCCGTAGAAGTTTAAAAAGAAACAAACAAATTGCATGGTAATCGTTAATAAGTGGAACTTAAAGTTTAAGACAGAGACACTATTAAAGTGGCCTTAAAACAAAGTGTTTGTTTCTAAAACATTAAATTGTAAATGAAAGATAAGTGTCCATGGTTTTTTAGAAAAATAACTTAGAAATGATTAGTCGGAATGTTAATATAATGAAAAAATCTATAGTAATAGCCATGGTCAACCAAAAAACAAAAATTTCTTTGGTCCGAATATCTTTCGTAGGAGTGACAAATAATACAGTCTTTCATTTACAATCTATTTAATTGATAAAAAGTGTTTTAATATCTCTCCATTTCAGTGTAATCCAAAACTTTGTAATAAAAAAATGACGTAGCAGGAAATCTCCCGGCATTTTATATGACAAGATGAGTCAAATATTAAAACTTTAGTTTTCCTGCTAGTCAGTTTCCTGATAACAACAATGAATATCAATGCAATCATACAACATATCCGAACTAAACAAGATATGGGAATTTTATCGTAATGATAACTTACGAGTACACGGATAGAAATCGACCATGATTTAATATCTGATTAAGTGTTACCCAAAAATCCTGATTGATATCATCAGTGTTATCAGAAAATTCTCATACAGAACATATCAAAAATTAATAGAACATTTTTGATATGCCAAACTAAAGCACTACTCAAACTTTGTTAAAATCCCACCGAAAATTATGTTTCTAAAACCGAATTACTCATCAGTTCTTGATAACAGGAAAAATCCATAAGGAAGAACAGTTTATAAAAGTTTTAACAAAGTTCTAGTAGGTTATTCCCAGATTGCAAAGCGACACACATATATTTATTAACGTGAATCCCATATATAATTTCATTCCTAAGTGTATATTGTAAAAACTTTAACTCCCTTACTTATAAAATATTATTTACACATGACTAAGTATGAGATGTTTGTCTCTGTATGTCAACTTTAAGTAAAAGACAAACGTTGCACAGTTATTCAGCGCATTAATTAGCGTTCATAAGTAAGGGGGTAAGTACAACTTTTAACAGACTATCGAGATCAAACGATATAGTCCAACGAAAATAAACTGGAATTAAAGTTATATAGGATTCAAGTAACTAGTGCTATAGCTTTTTAAAATAGACTTGAGACTTACCATCACAGGTAGCGGCCATGAACTTGCCATTCGCAGAGAAGTCAACCAGCAGTACGGTGCCTGGATGGCCCTTCAGATTCTTGAGCAGCCATGGATGGCTGAACTCCGATTTTCCTTTCCATGCCGTACGTTTTTTGCTTTTTCCCGAGGGTCTCGCTTCAGTGGAAGCAGCATCCGATGTCGTTTCTTCGACGGGAGCATCTGGAAGGCAACAACGAAAGTTTTGTAGAATTCAGTAAGTTCTATAGTTGGTTGATTTGTCTTTAGAGCTACTATTTTATTTAAAAAAAAACAGCAATATGTATGCAGGAAGTGCAAAAAAGCATATTCAAATAGCAAACTTTCTAAATGTCAATAAAAGAATATCAGAAACATCTGAATTTGTTATTTGATATTTATGGAATATTTTAAATGGATAGATTTTTGTAGATTAAAACAATCGTAAAGTAAAAGTGGAATGAATAATTGAGATACTGGAGATTATTACCTGGCATAAAGCTACCCATTGAATAATATTTTTATTAAATAAAATATACAAAATGTATGTATGTAATTATCTCGGCACAATGCCTTGTATGGTAATATTCATTGGACACCAGACTGTTAATGACTAATTTAACTACCTGCAGATGATATCAACTCAGTGTTCTGAGTAAAATTTCGTGCCTAATCATTTTCTTATTGCACGTATTAAATCGATAAGTAATCGAGAACAATTTGTTTACAATTAACAACGCTGTTTAGAGCTCTATCTGGGATTTTTAATATTAATTATTGGTGCATTCATTTATTTACTTAAGTATAATAATTAATAATTCATTGTTCGAGAACAAATTCGAATTTTATACCAGAATTAGCTCTGTCCCGCAGATTCAGTCGCATAAGTCCCAAACCCGTGGGTCTTTAATAAATTCTTACTTATCGACTGCCTAAATATCACAAAAACACACTTCAAATTCCAGGTCTCTATCAGCGGTTTTGGCTAGGCGTTGATCCAACAGTCAGTCAAACAGGAAAAAGACCTTTACAGATACAGGGTGGACTGACCTTTGTAAATAAAATTTTAAACCAATAAGATTCAAAATTGAACAAAATAGTTAAATTCTTTAGCGCCGAGGCGCACATCTTCTAGGTAATATGTGTTCATATACCTCGACGTATACGACTCGGCGAGACGAAATGGGTACCTCAGAAAAGTATTACAAAACTTCTTAAGAAATAGGTACCTAAATACCTACATAACACACTTCGCATGCCTACAAACACAACGTAATAAAAGTCAATGACTCAATACTAGTTACACACGATTCTACAAAAACTTAGACATGTGGTTTGATTTGGTATCATATCGATATCATGCATGTCAAAGTTGAAATAAAGCAAATAATTGTTATTGTAAAAGTAAAAAAAAAAAATTTGATCAATGAAAGACTCGCATCAATCAATTATCATTTTTATCCGAAATTTAAAAAGCAGGTTCTCAAATCGACAATGTTTTATTTATTTTTTGAATGTATGTTGTAGTTTAAATTGGGTTGACGTTTCAAATACATTAATTTAGATAGAATTTTCAGCTTATTTACATTAAATACTACGCATATTATCAAATCGGAATTAGGTATTTTTCCATTCGGTTGAATTGTAGTAGGTAATTCCTAATAATTACGCCTTAGCTATTAAACTTATCAGCAACCAGAGGTGTGGCGCTGCTGTAAGTCGTTAAATAGTTTTAAAGATAATAAATAAAAAAATATCCCGACATATCTTCCACATTTTTTAGGTACAGTTACTAAAATACTAACTCCTTACAAGATTACTTCTTAAAGTTGGGGAAAATGTTTACCAGTTTTTCTATTGCGTGGGAGCAGCCACTATGGGAGCAATGCAATATACGGGTGTATTGTTAACACTAAAACCCCTGATTTACACTATCCACTTAATACACCACGGCAACGACTGTAAAGGCGACCCGCCATCCCTTCAGTCTCGTTTTACAATTCTTGTTTGGTCACCTTCCTCTACTAATTCCTCTTTATGACATAGCGTCTACCATGATTTGACAGCGATTGTCTGCTGTCGTCAGTGAAACGTGGTGGCACGCTAATAATAATTGTATTCCTTACCGACAGTGGCATTACCCAAGATAGATCGAAAACGACATTTATATATTTTAAGAAGACGCGGACATGTTACATCGTCATCTTCGCTCCTAGAAGATGACAACTTGACAACCTTTGAAATATGAATTTCAATCATGTTCTATGGGTAAGGTAGTTTTTGCTTTGATATATCAAAACGATCCTGTTGAACACTGTTGGATCCAGTCTGTCCTTATCGAACTAACCGACGAACACTAAAGTGGAAAAAGGACAGGACAGGGGTCTCTCTAACATCAAGCCGGACCCTTTTTTGAGCTTTCTTTTACTACTAGTAACTACGAAGTAGTACTATTTCTATGAACGCGGACTAGTGCTTAGCGTATTCGAAATTAATCGCGAGGCAGCCCGATTTAAGCCGATAAGGGTTTTGTATCATACTTTAGCAAGCTACACGTAAGTTCAAACTGATCGCAGCGGAAATGATAATAAAAACTACTAAATGATTAGGGATTTCCTCAATTTGCACTTTGTACTCTGTTCTTTTATCAAGCCTTCTCTACTAGTTACTATGGAACTTACGCAGACAAAGTTCCTTACAATCAATGATTAGATAACAAAATACAAAAATCATGGGATTTGTTTATTGATAACTAGTTAGTATTTGACAATGATTCTGTCGCTATCTCTGATAGCGAATCGACACGCACCAGCCACGCGAATGGTAATGTGACGTGAAGTGCATAATGTCAACCTCCGCGAATAAAACACCCTTTATATTGCAAATTATGATGCTTCTAAAATGGTTCAAACTAAATAAAACGAAAAATCCTTGTTTAAGGACCGCTAGCTCCAAGAAACAGCGCCAGTGGTTTAAAAAATAGCATATCCTCAGTTTAAAAAAACAAAGTTCTAATTTCTAAATCGTAAATCAAATAAAGGTTGTTTTTATTTCATTGCTATTTAATTTGATGCAAGCACATCCCCAATATCAAACAGTAGGCACAAGAAGAGTAACAATTCTTTTTGACATCTGTTTACTTTCTACTTATGAATATGTTTCATTAGCACATTTTTATAGGTCTTTCATGCTGATGCTTCACCTGATCAATTATAATTATAATTATTGATCTATATATTATTTGTCTATAATTATTGGCCTCAGAGTCATACAGCATTTCAAACTTTGTTATACCTTTAACACTGTGGTGTGTGGATTTTGACCGATGTACTGGCAGGCACATTTTAATACATATTTCCAGCTGACTGATATATCATGTAGTAAGTAGTATGTTTAAATACAATACAACTAAATACAAATATAATTGAATAACCTTTAACAAAGATATCCTCTAGAACACCTTTTGTCATTTTCAAAAATACAATATCTGACCTCAATATGACATATTCTTATAATAGCATATTTTGCTCATGATTCACAATACATATTGTTTTGACAAAATACAAGAATCAAACAATATTTGTACAGATGTAAAACTATAAATTGAAAAATATATGGCAAAACTGTTACCAGGTTTTGTCTGTATGTACAATATTTTATTTATATTTTAGTACCTAGTAATTATGTAGACTAGTGTTACCTGATACACCTAAAGTTTCTAGGATTTCCTAGTCCTAGTTCTGATTTATTAGAAAACAATTTAAAAACCTAAATCTAGAACTAAAAATGAGTAGGTATGGTCTGTTGTAAATCCATTGCTGGTTTTTACTCTAATATTTCTAAAATTTAAATGTTTTTTCGAAAATGCAATCCGTATTCTACTGGTATGGTGTGATTGGGCATACCAGATAATACTGGGCACCTGTGGAGCAAATGAACTATAATGGATTTGTAGGGGTTGCATTTAATATCCTGCCTACCTATCATATTTTACAAATTGAATAAATCTATATTTTTTTAATGTTTGAAATTTTTAAAAGCAAAAATTACGATTTTGTATTTTCAAACATTAAGATACTGATTAAGTAATTAAATATTGGAATAATTAGGTACCTAAGTACATCAAGTATAATAAAATTTAGGTAGGTGTGTAATCTAACCTAGCTAGAAACTATTGCTGATAAATATGAGTTAAACCTCTTGGTAAAGGTCTTCCTTTATTATAGTAAAACTGAGAGAAATATCATCAATGTTGTCAATAAAATAAATTGTGATGTATGCATGTGTAGAAATCTGTATTTAGATTGGATTTGATTACATAGTTAGGTAGGTAAATGCATTACTTAGTTAGGTAGGTAGGTACCTACCTACTTTTGTATTTTGCTAAAGGTGTGTTTCTGACCAATCATTATTAATTTAACTTGAAACAATGGATACCAATTTACCTATCTGCTTACTAATAAAGCTGTTTGTGGCTAATATTTATAACAATGGGATAATTTGATAAAAATGGAACTAAAACAAGTTATTGTATAACTAAAGCAGAACAAAATTATAAAGTGGGTGCTTTTAAATATTTCAAAAAAACATAGGTAGGTAGGTATACTAGCATCAAGCTAGGTAGATACTAACTTCTTGTTTTGACTGACATCCTCAGTTCAGATATTTGCATAAAGTAGGTATTTAATAGTTCGTTGACATGAAATGCCGTCCCCTGCAAACATTCAAAGTAATTCCAACTGTATTCGTGCGATCTCGAGAACTCTTATGTGTGTCAGCTACATTCTTCGGATACAGTTAAGTTAATCCGCTCGTTAGGCAAAAAAACCACAGCTATGTGTAGCCCTCATTGTTCCTACAGTTTGAGGTACACTATAATTTGCGCGGTAAAATCTCAAACACGTGCTCGTAGCTAGTTTTCTACATTTAAAAACTACGACTTTCCTAGTATTTTATCGGGAATAACTCAATACTTACTAAAATCACATTCTACTTCATGCTTTGCCGCTTCCTTTTTCTTCCCACCGAAGATAGTCTTGTACAAAAAATGTATTAAAACACAAGACACAATGGTGATCCCTGCCACCAGGAATATGTTGGCATCCATACCGGATTGGTTTTCGCCCATTTTCACTTAAAAATCTTTACGAAATCGTAAATTATGTTCAAATAGTTGCACGAGACAGCAATAATCACGCGGTTTCAGAAACTGACTGACTGACTGACAAACCACAGACAGAATACACTTTATTTCATTGACAAGCACAGGCTACACAAGCCATTCTCTTCTTCTTTAAAATGGCTTTTCCTTTCGGACATTTGCCAGTGTCAAGTATAATATTATCAATAATTGCAGGTTATTTGCATCGAACGAAACAGTCAAGTCGTCATAGTTAAAGTCAAGTCAAGGGAATCATTGTAAAAAGGAGGCCATTTTTTACAATGTTTGTTCACGCAGCTTTGGATAGAACACTAAGCTAAAGTCCATGATTTGCACCGATTTTCACTTGTACACCTTCACGAAACTAAATTGATTAATATGCCCCCGAAATTAAACAATTTACACGCATTTGAACTAAGTTTCACAAAAATGAAAATTTAGCAACACATCTCCTCAGCGCATTCCCGCCAAAACTCCCAAGCCATTCTCGCTATTCGCAGTTGTGTCTAGGGATGCAAAAGAAGTCTAGGTATCGATAAATTATTAAATATTATAATATTAGTAGGATAAACTTCTAATTGTAGACTACTATTTGACACTTCCTTCTGGATAGAAAATGTCTAATTTAAGGAAACAACACGTCACATTATAGTCTAACATTTAAAAAAAGGTATAGAAAATGTTGTTTACATTGGAGGTGTAGCACAGTGTAATCGAGTCAAACTAATCACAATTAACTAGGTAGGTAGGTTTGTTGTAATGGTCATAATGGGTAGGTGTAACGCAATCTACAAGGCAGGTTTTTTAATGTATTTTTTTGTTTCTATTTTTAAAATATGATTGATATAATTTTTTTATTTGATATACAGTAGGTAGCCCAACGTTAGAGCGGTATTGGTCTAGTGGTAGACTTTCATTCCGGAGGTCATAGTTTAGAATCTCGGCTGACCGCGCACCACTGTCTTTTTTCTTGAGAAAAAGTTGCATACGTTGAAGAAAAACATCGCGAGGAAACCCACGGCTTAGTTAGCTCCTCTTTTTCTGGGTATAGAAAAAGAGGAGCTAACTACTTTGCTTTGCTGACTAGGCTATCGCCATGAATATCATGTTTTAAAAGTTGTTTGCGCTGTATAAATCATCTAAATTTAGAAAAGGCCAATTATTAGCCCAACATTGGTTCCACAATATACCTGGTTATGAACTGATGACAATTTTGATGTGGCTAAATTTGAGAAGCTCAACACGACTAAAATTAATTGTAAAAATGTCCTACACGATTTTTAAAAATATTTTCAACCATGTTCCCTAATGTTAACGGAGTTTTTTTGCTTTCATGTGTTAAAACGGTCCTGTAGGAGTTAAAGCTCACACCAACGTCCTTAGGCTACGTTCACACAGGTTGGAAGCTGGCTTAGCGCGTGGAGGCTAGTAAATCACCTAGCGACTATCTAACTAAAACGATAATTGCTTATAATCAGACATAAGGACAGAGGGTCGTCGGTTTCTCCAGTATAAAAAAGCCAACAAAGTGCAATTCCTTGTTTCTATTTTGTGCATCAACCTGTGCATGTTTGTATTGACTGACTGTGCAAACAAAATGTCTAAATTATGATTTATCGATAAGCGGACAGCACTAAAACTTTTCGTTCAAAAACTTTCGCGTTTTCACCCGACTGCGCTACATCTATGCGCTACGCAAAGAAGGTCTTTTCGGTAACAAAACGATGGGTAAATATTGTGTAATAATTAATAAGATCTCCTTGCTGTGTGGTAATAATATTATCAAAAATAATGATTAAATATACTGGCTGTTTTTTTTAAGTCATCTAATCACTGTCAGATTTAATTTCATTAAATTAAATATTTTCCTCGGAAAAATATTTTCTTGGGAAAGTGTAATGTTTTTTCTGTAATAATAATGCTCTTATAAGACTTGAAATCATGTTATAATAGGTAGTTCTAAAAGAAAATTTTATTGAAAGTTAACGCAAAATACTTAAATATATTTTAATAACATAATTTGACATCATGCCGGCCGGTCGCAAACCTAACTATAGGTAAGAAACAGTTATATCATAAGTATCTCTTTTGGGCTCGATTTGTTGTTAGATTATTTTAATTCTGATATTTTTATTCGTGCGTAAGCAGACCAAAAATAATATGTGTATGGCTATGGTATGGCCAAGCAGTATGGCCATAAAAAATAATACGATTTTTGAACGAAATCATTGATATCACTTCCATTTGTCTCTTTTTTACATCAATTACTTTTTTGCGGGGAAGAAAGAGATAGACTAAGTTCGAAATATGAAAAATCTAGAAAATTATAAACCATTTGACATTCCGTGACATTTGTAATTTGACAAGCGGAAGGATATTAAGCAAGATACACAAGTTTAGATTGAGACTGGAAAAGGTTTTGTGAATAATTGTGAAGTGTTAAATCAAAAAACATGCCGCGAAGAGGTCGATCTGCGAGTCCTCCACCAGCTCCTCAGCGAAGGTAAGACACATTACTTGATATGAAACGATTTTGGGATGTGTCATCATGTTCGTCGTACATAACCTATGAATAAATTTCCAGAGCTGCGCCACCACCGAGCCATCTTCCAGCTCGTGCTCCTCCTGCCAGCCCTGCCCCTACTGCTGCAGCGACCGCGCAGCCCCAACAACCTTCTCTTTTCGGTCAAATGGCAGCCACAGCTGGTGGAGTCGCTGTAGGATCTGCTGTGGTACGTAATTTCGTTACGTAACGTAAACATTGTGTTTCCCACCTTTGCACTACCATTTACCTCAATATTTAGCATTCTCCCCTGACGCAATTTGCATTATAATGTGAAATTGTTAATTTAAAATAGTTCAAATGATATTGATGATCAGCAACCTTGGACATGGGCCAAATGAAGGTGGTCACATGTTATCTTGAGTGACGTTATCATGATGCGTTGTTTCCATGTCAATACACTTTGTTTTGCACAATTAATTTAAAAATTGCAGTAAGTTTTCTCCAATGTTCTAGAATTGTTTTCTTTGTTTATACTAATTATCTGATACAAATTTATAGAGAACACTTAATTATTTTTGTTTTTCAACTCTTTGTACACTTCAGCTGGTACACAAAAACTTACAAGGTTCAAAAAATACTTGCATGGATTACATAGAAAATTATAAATTTCCTCCTACGAAACAAATATTTACCTAGCTATGCCTGTTTGTTTCTGATAATTTTTTTTGTCTATTTAAACAAGAACATAACTTAATCTAAACATGCGTTCTGAAGCATGAAAGACTTTACATCTCTATTCTTCAACATTGATTCTTCAATTTAGCTGTTACACCTCTCATCTACTAAAGGTAATATCAGTCATATGTAAAGTTACAATATAGAATTGACTTTGAGCATTACATTGCAAACTACCTCCCTGAACGATGAACAATCGTAATGTAACCTTTTATTACAAGTGAAGTGCAATGATTTTACAAGTTGTATCAAGGTAAACACATTGTATCTGTCTGCCTACCACACAAACTTTACTGACCTTCTCCATCCAAAGGTTGCCTGGAAGAAATGGCTTTTAGCGATAAGGTCGCCTATTTGTTTTTACTTTTAAGCTTACTGTGTATTTGTCTTACTTATAATGTCACTATCATTACAAGGTGCACATGCGTAATGAATGTTTGGTTTTCATCCTGTTGATCCACTGATGTTGGTATACTCGTTTTGCACCATTATTACAAAGTGTGCACCCTCACTGATGTAATTCTCGAATCTGTAACATTACATGACACGCAAATGCGCCCCGTGAGGGAGTGCTGTAACATTTGGTTTGTAGTTTAGTTTAGTATGTAATGAATAGGCTCCGAAACGACTGCACCAATTTAAATTCTTGTACTAATAGAAAGCTACATTATCGAGGAGTAACATAGGCTACTTTTGATCCCAATATTTCCATTTTTTGATCAAGACTTATGTTGGACAACCATAGTGATAATAATAATATGAACATGGTTGCTATAGTGCCTATTGTCATTTCCACCACCAGTATAGTTCCAAAATATTTAATAATTTCAAAATTTTAGATTTACCCAATGAGACTTTTTTAACATTACAAAAAGCGGCAATTCTAAATACTTGTCGTATAGTGAGAAAGTTTTTACAGCTTAGTTCAGATAATAGCATTGATAACAATCAAATCTAAGTTTGCACTTGACAAAAGTCCGTGTGATTTTTTTTTACCAGGTTTAACCCTAAGCAGCGAAAGATAACAAAAATATTAACAATAGTAATAATTAGCCCTTTATTCTGAACTACGATTTAAGCACAGGTATTATCTGAGTTTTGTTAAAGTATGTCTCGTAGCTCAGTGTGCCTCTTGGCATAGGCCTCCTCTAACATTTTCCACTGGTTTCTGTCACATGCTACCCTTTCTCCAATGATGTCTAACTGTGAGTTTTAAGTCGTCTTCCCATCTAGTTTTTGACGTCCTCTGTTTCCCTTACCATTTCTGGGATACTAGTCAGTGACACTTTGGCACCATTTTTCTTGAGGATCTCAGATCATGTGTCCCATTCATCTCCCCTTTTGTTGGTCAATTCGTGCAATTATGTCTGTTACTTTTTTTGTTTCTCTTATTGTGCTACTTCTAACTCTATCCTGTTTCATTATCTCTGTCAGGCTCCTTTCCATGGCTCTCTGACATCGTTCCAATTTTTCTCTGTGGTGTATTATACTAGTGATAATAAGTATAGGTATATAATTAAATTACAGTCAATACTTATGGCAAATCTTTGTCAATTCCAGGGTCACATGGCGGGTAGTGCGCTGACTGGAATGTTTAGCGGCGGCAGCAGTGAACCAGCTCCACAGCAGCAACAGCAACCAGCTGCTCAAACCTACAACCAATACCAGCAGTCACCCCAACAACCGCAAGGAGCTTGTGCTTGGGAGATGAAGCAGTTCATCGAGTGTGCCCAACAACAACATGACCTTTCCCTCTGCGAAGGATTCAATGAAGCCCTGCGTCAGTGCAAAATTAACAACCACCTTTAAAAAGAATTGTGGTGCCGAAGTAACTCATAAAATCACCATAATACTTACCAGATACAATTGCTTCTTTTTTCTTTGGTCTTCTTTGGAAAGAAACGGCAAATAAACCTGGGCTGCTTCTAAATAAACAACTAAAATATGAGTTTATCTTCAGTTATAGTTACTTTATTTTCAATTTACTTTGTTATAAGGATTTTCGAAATGGAAAGCAATTGTAGTAGCTGGTATGCCTAGTTCTTGAAGAATTGTGTTATAATTTCTACCATGCTGCTTCTGACATTCTTTTTAATGGCACCAATCAGACTTATTAGTTAGTTAATTAGAAACTTTTACTTATTTCTAGCAAATTTTTAATAGTTTTATTATTTTGAAGAATGATGTAGAACATCAATTTATCCATTTATTTTACGTAATTTTTAGTGAACATTATTAAATAAAAAACATAAAACACCAAAAATTATTTTTATTTAATCCAACCTACACACATCATACTTAACATAAACATAAACTACAAATATTATTAAATACAAGCTGCACCCCACGGTTTCACCCGCGTAAGTCCTGTTCCCATTGAAGTATATCGGGATAAAAAGTAGCCTGTGTTCGTTTCCGGTATCCAGCTACCTATACAAGATGTAACGGGCAAGCCCTTTTAAGCCGAAAGGCGGTTGTTCTAGACGTTTAAGCGAACAACTTTTGTTCTACGACTTTTGAAAATTCAAACTTTTTTTTTGAAATATTGAGGTTATGTTACACTTAAAAAACAGCTGCTTTTGAAAATAAAGGTACCTAATTGAAGGTTTGATTGTAGTAGACCAAACTAAATAAAAGGACAACATAAGGTCAATGACCTCGAACTCTAAGAAACAGCTGATCTTCAAGTAAACTACACTTAAAATTTTCGAAAAGTATATACTTCGAATTTTCAAAAGTCGTACAACAAAAGTTGTTCGCCTAGACGTATAGAACAACCCCCTTTCGGCTCAAAAGGGCATACCCGTTACAACTTGTATTCCAAGTTTCTTCGTAATCGGTTCAGTAGTTTTTGCGTGAAAAAGTAACAAAATCACATACTTACATAGGAAGGTACATGCAAACTTTCACGTTAATAATATTAGTAAGATGAACATGGTAGCGCCATATTAAGCATGGCGCTGAGTCGAGGCATATTTGCTGTTGAAAGGAATCTTCTGTAAAACCAATCGTTTAAGAGTGAATTCGATAAAACGTTCTATAGGCGAAGGATTTTTTCATGAAACCAATCGTCGTCTAAGAGTGATTTTATTGAAACGCGTTCTATCGGTAAAGCGTGTTCTGCTATACTGCTATACCGGCTATATACTACCGTACTAAGCTCTCGGTACAGTATGTACGTCTTCATCGACAACACCGGCATAAAGTTGAATTAGCCACCCTAATCATCCCACATTCCTAAAACCCGTATGTAATTTAAATTAGCTCCCGCTCCCGACCATCATCGCCATCGCATCCGCCGCCTGTCTTCGTCCAACCGACTCCAAGAAGATCTATGTTTAGAGATGCGGCGGCGGTCTCCGGTGGTGTCACCTTCGGCACAACTATGGTAAATAATTTTACATTGTACCATTTTACGTCATTAATAGTCCCCGAGCCCGTTATCACCCCATGGAGCACCGAACGCCAGCTAAGCAGTCCAAACTCATCATCGTATCCTGCCCAAACAAACGAGAACCATCTGAGGCTGCCGCTGGTAACGCCGGTCCAAGCAAAAACAAAAAATGAATGTAGGTAGCTACACCAATTTTAGAAACAAAGTAGGGTAAGTTGGGGGAAGATTGAACGCTTTTTCGATGAGATGAACAGTGTTTCATTTAAATCCTTACAGGGCTTCATTTATTAAATTATCCTAAAAATAAAGTTTCAGTAAGTGAAGAGGGAAGAATATGTTATGTACATTTTGTAATAACTTACTTTTAAATCAATTCTAAACCAGAAAAAAATACATTTAAAAAAGTACATATCACGAAAATTGAAATGGGGGAAGATGAAAGGGTGGCGGGGTAAGATGGCAATAGTTTCTAAAATCGTTTCTATGAGTGTTAGAGTCAATGACTCAAAATCGCCTGTAGCCTTAACTGTAAATAAACTGTACAACTGACAAAAGCTTCTAAATCTCTATATTTAACAAAGATATAACAGATTTTTCATTTTATGTATTTCAATCTTACCCCGTTTGGTTAACATTGAAGGTAAGGTTCTCAAACTTTCTTGATTCTTCGAAGCATAAAATAAATAAAAGAATTTAAATCGATTTAATATAGTTTTACTGAACACATGTGTGTAGGACGTTACAGATATAAAATATTTATTAATTAATATTTTGGCACATCTAGGAACTGTTAAGATACTTAATTACTTTCTACTAGACTAAAATGACCTTTTAAACCAATTGCTAATGTTACTTCAGTTTTCATGGAAATAGCAGGAGGACGAGTGTTTTGCTTTTAATACCACTTTTATTGTTCAATCTATTGTGTAGTGTTGCAATTGGTATTCTATAATATTTTGCCGCTCCGTACAGTGTCAATTCCTTATTTTTTATTTTTTTTTATAGCATGTATTAGATCTTCTTGAGTGTAGGAAGTTGCACGAAGAGATTTCCGACAGTAATTACGAGGCATGATGAATCTGAATAAAAATAATATCTGTATTAATTTGATTATCCTGTGAAATCTAACTATTTCTCGGAATGAATTGAAATTACAATGGAGTAAGTATTTTTCATTGAAAAATATCATTAACTCATTTTTTGTTTCTGTCACAGTTTGAGAATATCTGACTTATTGTATGAGTTTCGAAAACGGGGTAAGATTAAAACTTTTATATTTCGGTCTTTCCCCGTCAATTATTGAGGGGGGAAGACTGAAAGAGGTAATAATTCCTAAAATACGATAGATAACCAAATTTAGACACAATAACACAAAGAAGAATTGAAAATAATAAGCAAACACTATAATAAAACTCTCATACTTACTTTGTGAACAAAGTTCCAGCGCATGGGGTAAGATGAAAACACTTTAAATTTGGCGAAAAAAACAACTCCTCACTAATTTTGGAATTACACACAACCGCGCACTCTGAGCGGTAAGTGGTCACTGCGTCGCGGTAGCTAACAATACAGAGTATAAAGAAATGTTGCCAACGTAAAAACAAACTCCTTAGATTTTGCGTTATTCCCGATTTTTTATCTTACCCCTTTTTTAATCTTCCCCCAACTTACCCTATTTAATATTTCACCACTTTTATTTTTTTAAATTTTATTTAAACTACTGGGAAAAGAATCAGAATTTTCTGTCATGTCTCGTCTCTTTGACCACAGCAAAACGTAGGTAGTAGATAAGTAGGTAAGGGTTTACCACATTTTAATATATTATTAATTTCTCGTCAACCTTATTTTAAGTTCTGGGTTACAAGGCTTCTTGTAACCCAGAACTTAAAATAAGGTACAAGATTAAGTCATATTTTAAGAACCTAGTACCTAGTACTGGTTTGATGTATGTTTTGTACCTAGGTAGGTCCTAAACATCAAAACAAGGTACCCTGAGACGAAGTCAATGATCTAATTTAGATTCCATTAAATAAAGCGTGCAATAAGGTGTCTGAGAAAACAGGTTCCTGATTTATTTGTTGATTAGATTAACGTATTCAGTTCATTACCCCTTTGTTTACAAATTCCTAGGTCTTATGGTGATGATGACCCAATGATGTGTTATACCTATTTTTATACCTAAACAGTCAATTCATCCCAAACTGCTCTTTTTACAAAATTCGAAGTCCTGTTTTGTTTGATTCATTGACTGATTGAACTAATAGCAATGCACATCCTAAGGGATGATTTATACCTATTAGATAATTGGACCGTCATCCTGCCGAGCTTCATTGTCCATTGCTCGGCGAGCAGTCGATCGGTCTGTTGCTGCAACCGAGTGGCAGCCGAGAACGAGTGCGGACCCGGCAATGCCAGAGGAAACGGTCTAATATAAATCATCTCTAAGCCGCTGGTCCTCCATGGACTATGGAGACGAGGGTGTTCTATGTGATGTGAGAAAGGTTTAAATTCGAAATTCCCACGGGATCGACAATTATGAGGTTCAACTGCAGGTTAAGTACTACTTACTATTGGTTTACTTACTGTACATTTTGAAGAAGATGTACAAACTAATGGTCTAGGTTAGGTTAGGTTATCTCGGAAACTATAGACCCTAGACTCTAGGGTCTATAGTTTCCGAGATATTGACGTTTTAAGTTTGACAGCTGTCATCCAAAATGAAGATCTCGGAGAGCTCTATCACTTTTGCTAAGAAACTAGTGGTCTAAGGTCTATAGTTTCCGAGATATTGACGTTTTAAGTTTGACAGCTGTCATCCAAATTGAAGATTTCGAAGAGCTCTATCACTTTTGCTAAGAAACTAGTGGTCTAGTTTCAATACTTACAGAGATAAAGGGTATTTAAGTTTGACAGCTGTCATCCAAAATGAAGATCTCGGAGAGCTCTATCACTTTTGCTAAGAAACTAGTGGTCTAGGGTCTATAGTTTCCGAGATATTGACGTTTTAAGTTTGACAGCTGTCATCCAAAATGAAGATCTCGAAGAGCTCTATCACTTTTGCTAAGAAGCTAGTGGTCTAGGGTCTATAGTTTCCGAGATATTGACGTTTTAAGTATGACAGCTGTCATCCAAAACGAAGATCTCGAAGAACTCTACCACTTCTGCTAAAAAAGTAGTGGTCTAGTATCAATAGTATTTGAGATATTTACACATTAAGTCTGACAGCAGCTGTCATCCAAAGTGAAGATCTCCAAGAGCTCTATTACTTATGCTAAGAAAGTAGTGCTTTAGTATCAATAGTTTCCGAGATATTATTTAGCGTGTAAACCAAAAATTGCGATCTGTTTTTCTGACTGTACTTCAAGAAAATTGCGGCATTCGATTGCTACGGAATGCGGCTTCGATATGTTCTGCTTGGAAGGAAGTCACTGTAAAAACGATGACGACGTTAAAAGAACGCGACGTTAAAGCTTCATCGATGAAACAATGCTCACCGTAGTAAAACTTCGACGTTCTAAGAATCACCGTAAAAGGAACCATTCAAGGCAATTACTTAGTAAAATTGCAATCTTCTTCCGTAACTTCTCGGGCTTGAAAGATTACGTTTTTTACGGTATTTAACTATTAGGCGGCATTATCTCTAAGATAATGCCGCCTAATAGTTAAATACCGTAACTAAATTATGGGGCATCAGAACGTTGCCAGTTACATATTCCGGTCGCCATGTGCATTGTCTTTACCTCTACCTCTACTTATTCAGAAAAACAGTGTCTCTAGCCATGGTCTACCGTGGTTGGACAAATGCTGAGTCGAGGCTTAGGCATTTGGTGTTGTATGTAACACACATCAACACATTGATTCTACTTTAAAACTGTTGTTTTATAACATTTTTTTGTTACTGTTCTGTGTGTTGTTATAGCAATTTCATTATAGGGTCATATAGCGGGGGAAGCCATCACCAGCCTATTCTCCGGGCGGCGACGCCACGAAGTAGAGCAAGTGTTACCGCGAGACTACCGCCTCGGTGAAGAACCCGCAGGTCCCTGCGCCTATGAAATATCACAGTTCCTTCAATGTGCAGCTCACAGTCCCAACTTGAATGAATGTACTGAGTTTAATGAGGCGCTTAGGGAGTGCAAAAGACGTAACCGTAAGTAATATTATAGGGCGTAGCAGCACAGCGCAATCTAGTCCCGAACTAAAGTTGCGGATATTTTATCTACTTTAGTTAGTACCTACTCTACTACTATCAGTTTTCTCTAGTAGTGATCCGAGTTACCAATCATACTAGATTAGTCGCATGGTAAATTTCACTCAGATCCGATAAAGAAGTTCGTTTACTCCCAAGAGGAATTTAATTGATCTATAGATACCAAGTTTCATCAAAATAGATGCAGTAGCACAAAAAATATAGATATTATAATCAAGACAGTTATAAAAGCCACCTCCGCGGGTATGGGTGTATTTGATACAGAACCAAAAGAATCTGTCCATTTACATAGCTTCGCTCTGCTCAACCGTTTTCAAAACACGCCAGCAGCTGTGCATCCTTGTTACAAACTGCGAACAGTCTTAATAATCCAATGTTCTCTTTACAGGATTACCGTAGTCCTACACGAATCGGTCCTATACGGATCTACATCCGTAGATTTAAAAATGGTAAACTTGCTTCCTGACGATGACACCAATACCTACTTACAAAAGTACCTTAATATTATGTAACAGAAAAAATATTACACTGAAATAAATCTGGTTTTAAATATTTTTAGTTTTTATTTCATCGCATTGAGATCTCACAATTATGATTATTCCTTTAAGGCCCGTATTCTCAAACTATTTTTTAGATGAGTGGCTATTTTGCGAAGTGCCCATTCTGTCAGACTCAAACAAGCCTGTGCGTGGTGACATTTTCACTTACGTTGTCATCAAGCCACGCATAGGGTCGTTTGTGAATACGGCTATAAGACTAGGTGTATCTCCCTAGAATAGGTGGTAGTGAGTGATAATCCTCCATGTTTCGATACGTAGGCTGACTCAATCCACAGAAACTTTGGTCATTTACCATAATGTGAGATTGTGGTCAAAATAAAACTACAAAGGTTACAGGTGTATACATATAAACTTATAATTTATTTACACCTACATACAGTTGTGACGTTTGCAGCATAAATAAAGATCAATTGTTTTTATCAACAAAATAAACATAAATTCGAGATTGTACAGAACATTCGAGATATTTCGTTTCGTTTTCTTTGACGAATAATTTATAAATAAATCAAAAAGAACTATTGCGCTTCTCACAATATTTCAACTTAAAATTAACGCGCAAATTATGCCCTGAGAAACAAAAACTATACACAAAATAATACACAAGTTATATATTATTTTACAATTTGGCACGACTGAAAACTTCCTGTGCAATGATTTTAATGCCATAATCAAGTAATCATCTTTGGACTGAGCAAAATATATGAAGTAAAAAACCATTTTTTTAATGCACCTATCTGAATTAGGTTGAAACAGATTACTAAGTTACGACACGAAGATGATTTAAGCACACTATTAATGTACCTAAAACACCTAGGTGAATTATTCAAAGTGAAATAAGTAAACTACGGGTTACTGACCAAAATCAACATCTAACAAGTACATAGAATCGACAGAAAATGTAACAGGATTGAATAATTTATTAGGATGTACATTTAAGAGATGTTTTTTGGTAGTTAAATTTTCCATACAAGCATAATATCAAAATAGTTCAACACTGGCCTAAGTCGTTGCGGGATTCGGACTAGTCCGTGCTCCCATATAGGCCAGAGAGGCCATAAATGAACGGAAAACCCTAGTGGCTTTGCCCAGTGCTATGTTATATTCGTATGAAAAATTCTACCACCAGAAGGCTCTTAATAATGATATTAACATAGTGTCATGAGAAAATGAGCAATAACAATTTTTCAATTAAAAAAACATGGTTGAAACATTTGATAGGCCATATTACTTAACACCTAAAATTCAACTAAAGTATACAATGCTTAAGCTAAATCAGTCTAATTCTTAAAGCGACATTATATTAAGAAATCCCTGACTACACTCGACACGTGTGGCCAATATTTTGAGAGTCTATTAACTGTGTAAAAACCAAGGCAATTGCTTAAGTAGACGAAAGGTTAAAAAGCGCTAAAGTTTGTGGCGTGTATAACTTTTAACAATATAGTTACGGTAATGAAGATGTTTTACAGCTGCTGTCGCACTTCAATCTAACCTGTTTTAATGGCCTTAGGGTTTAATTAAAGTCTAATTGATTTCATTGCTTACTTCAGACGTGAACTGTTTTTATCTCTGTGCATGGCCGACTAGGCTGAAAGGGTATAGTCCACTGAACGATGTCCCGGGCACTACAGCGCTGTGACTAGCATGGCTTAAAAGTTGCTTGCGCTGTAGACATCATTTTAAATAACATGAAAAGGTCAATTATTATTAATTGATGCCAAAATATTGGTTGGGACGTGTCAAATGAAGTGAAAGGTTACCTTAATATCTAACAATAAAGCTTAAACAATTACACACTGGAAATTTTCAAGAATAAGGCCACTTAATTTAATTTGTTACAGGGTCGATTTACACAGAAAAATCGGTTCGATTATTATAACCAATTGACATAATTTTGAATAACAATTAACTGTACAATTTTAAACGATATCTTTTACAAAAAATTACATTTTAAGAATTAATTAAAATTTCAAATAGAAAAGGCAGTTAATTTCACAATAAATATTAGTATGGTATAGCAAAGCGAAAATTTTATGAAATATGATTGTCTAAAACATAGATAATATAGGTACAGTTAGGCAACAAAACTGGTTATGCACAATAGATACTTTTTGATGAAGTGTCAATTTGAAAATAGTACAATATGGAATGTTGCACCATGTTCATATCCAATACGATAAAGATAAAAAAATCTTAAAGAACTGAAATTTGACGTCCCATAGCATGCAGTACTTTTAATAAACCCACAAATAAAAAACTCAACTAAATACTATTTTTTTTAGATAGGATAACACGGATAACCAGTTTTCTTGACAATTGTACATAAATTTATTAATTATAGTTACCCTTCACTGTTCCAAATTTAACGTATTCCAGTAAAAATCACAAAGAACGCACCAACGCTTAATTTATTTTAAACTGTAGGCACTACATATATAAAATACGATAAAACAATGTAAAATTTCGGGCGATCAATAGCTAAAGCCCAACATCGAAAAATAATTTAAAGCTTATCACATATGTGTGTAAATATCTCTTCTCACATCTCAATAACCTAAAGGAATAACCGAGAACATTAGTAAATAGCACAAATATAAACTAACGTAAACGTTAATATAATAGCCCATTGGAATCAATGTTGCCAACAACAACGAAAAAATAAGTCGATTTGAGTAACATTTAGTAAAAGTGAGCTTAAAATTTCCCACATCTTAAGTTGTAACGAATCTTCCTATTCTGACGGATTTAGGTACCTTTAACAGATATTTCATAAACACTTCAAATATCATCGGTGAAGTCTCCAAACAATCGTTGGCAACACCGATTGAAACACGATATTTACAGTCGACAGCGAATTAATATCTACACACGGTCGATCCTAATATGACACAGAATGCAGATCAAACGATCTCGAGCTAGCGAGCGGAACGCGCGTTAAACTAACTATAGGTATAGTCCGTGTGGTCACAAGCGCATCTCCCAGAGAATGAGATGAGCGTCTTTGGGGTTAGGGTCGGCGGCGACCGCAGGCCTCTCTGCCGCCTCCGCCGTTTGTCTCCAATCGACATACCCTCGTCCTCCCATTATAATAACGACCGACCGTCTCGCCGTGCTCTCCCCTACAACATAATCGGCTCCTCGCAGACTCCGAGCCGCACTCTTCGCATTCCTAGACTCGGGAATCGTCGAAGAATCGCTGCGAGATATCGATCTGTCAGACGCGGATGACGTCGATTTACTCGACGTAGAGTCTGGGGTCGAGACCGCAATGGGAGCGAGATTGGCCGCGCCGGACGCTCCCGAGCTAGTTCTGGAGATGCCTCGTAGCGCCATAGACTCCTCGCTTCCTGAGGAGGTGCACAGACTCGAGGCTCGGGAGTCGACCGACCAGCTCGAAAGGTCGAGGCTTCTAGGGCGCCCGGCCCGCATCCTCAACCGTCTATCGAGAGTGCTCACCCGGAACGGTATAGCTGCGAGTTCCGGGTCGCTCCGACGAAGAGACTCCCCCCCGGATCCGCTTACGTCTCCTTGTTCGTCGCAGTCTTTTACAAACATTAGATCGCCGAATAAACCGTACACGTCGCACGCGTTCAGATTAGCGCACTTCGGTAACGTCTTGCTGAGGCGAACGTCACCGGGTTTCTTTCGTCGGACCACAGCAGATTGCACTCTCTGCGGTCGGTAGGGAGATTCTTCGGATATTCTCCTCTCTAGTTTCGGTTTGTCGTCGTTTTTGGTGTCTTCCTCTTTGAACTCGTGGAGCGTCGCGGTATCGGCGAGGGCGCGGGCGTTCGATAGGTTTCTTCGGACGACGTTCACGTCCACATCTCTAGGTTCAGGCACGAGGGGTAAGAGGAAAGTGACGGGGCCAGCGTGGGCGTGGTAGGAGACTCCCAGATGTCCCCCTACGAGCGGTAACCCCTCCAGCTTGGGGAGAGGCACGGTAACGCTGACGCCGGCCGTGGTGCCCACCCACAACAAGCCCTGGCCGGCGATGAGAGCGGACACGTGCGCGGGCTTGCTCCCCTCCCTCGCGCCTATCGTCTTCGCCACGTCAGCGGCGATGTCAATGTTCTGCAAGTGTTCGAACGTTTCCGCGTGATAGAGACTCACGTAGGTCGAGTCCGAGAACGCAGTCCAGAGTCCCACTCCGGAATGCGCGAGGTATTTCACAGACTTGTCGCCTTCGCCTTTCAGCTCTAATATGCGCATGATTTCGGCAGTGAGCGCGTTTATAGCGAAGACCCGTCGAGCGCAAGTCGCGTAGACGATCCCGTCGACTGGTAACACACAGTGGACGGGTTTGTCTCCTAATTCTACAGCTAGAGGTTCGTTCAGGGCCCAGGAGTCGTCGTGACTTCTCCTGTACACCGCGACTCTCCCGTTAGAGAGCCCCACGAACATACAGTCACAATGGTACTTGATCTGCGTCACCGCTGCGACGGTTGCAACTTCAACTAGTTTCTCCTGCTTCTCCGGTTCCATTCCGGAGAATATTATGATTTTCTTGTCTTCAGTGCCGAGCCACACTGTGTCGCCGCACAGTGTGGTCACTTGTCTTAAACCTTTGGCGTATTCCATCGCTGTTACCTGTTAAAACAAAATGAATATTTACACTGATATCTAGTTAAAGCTTTAATTTTACTACTAAAATTATATTTCTAATTAAAAACGGCCTGTCGGATTAAGGAACATATAAAGGCGGTGAAAAATGATATCCAGAAGTCGGCTATAGCTGAACACCTTTTGGATGCCAGACCAAACCATTGGATTGAGTTTCACAAGCCGCAGATACTTTCGATACAACGCCATTACACACCCCGTATGGTACGTGAAGCCATTGAAATTACTAAGTATAGTACTTTCAACAGGGAAGATGGGTTTCAATGTTCAACTGCCATTTCTGGCCACATCATTAAAGTATTACATATAAATATTCGTAGCATGAATAAAAATTTCTACAAGTTTCTAGTTATTTTTGCTAGACTAGACATTTCTTTTCATGTGATAATTTTCAGCGAGTGCTGGCTAAATG
This sequence comes from Idaea dimidiata, assembly GCA_949358125.1. Classification (NCBI taxonomy): domain Eukaryota; kingdom Metazoa; phylum Arthropoda; class Insecta; order Lepidoptera; family Geometridae; genus Idaea; species Idaea dimidiata. The sequence continues at coordinate 7,588,283 of OX442328.1, forward strand.
ACTCTTCAGTTATAAAACAAATAACAGGTTATAAATCTTACCATACTTTAAAACACATAAATAAAGCCGGGGGTGTCATAGTGTATGCAAATAACAAGTGGTCACCTACAGTGTACGAGCCTAAAATAGAAGAGGCTAACTGTTTAATTTTAGAAGTACCGGATATGTTCACAATAGTTGGTGTATACCGTTCTCCGTCCTTTAAAGATATAAATAAATTCATTACATCTTTAAGTACTCTTTTCAAATCAATAAATCATACCCAATGTCTCATCTTCACAGGCGACTTGAATATAGACATTCTAGTCCAAAGCGAGGAAACTGCACTATACCTGGACACCCTTGCTGAGTTTGGTCTTGACATTGCCATTAATTCGCCAACACATGACAAAACATGTCTTGACCACTTGTTTGTAGCTACTAAGGGCGAAGCAGATTCTATTGTGTGTGCTGCTGATCTCACCGACCATGATCTGATAATGCTGGGTGTCACACCTCCAATTAAAACTCCTCAGCATCACAAAAGAACTAGACTTATGATCAACTATGATAATCTTAATAATGAGCTAGAAAAATTCGACTGGTCCATGATTTTTCAAAATGACTCTGCCGAATATGCAGCTTCAAACTTTTCCAACGCTATCTCGCAAATGATTCGACGCCACTCGCAGATACAAAAAATAAGTCACACAAAGTTCACTATTAAACCATGGATGACTTCAGGACTTATAAGGTGTTCGAAGCACAAAGACAAGCTTCGTATGGCACATAAAAAATCGCCGTGGGACGAAACTAAAAAGCTTGTTTTCACAAGATATAGGAACTTTTACATTTCTCTTCTGAGAAAACTTAAAACTGAGTATGATAGCAAGGAAATAGAAAAAAATGAGAAGTGTCCTAAAAAGCTTTGGCAAACGATAAATACTATATCACACAAAGGTTCAAAAGTCGCTACTAACTCTGTTGAAGAACTTATGAAAATAAAATCTACCGTCAAGGACTCACTCAACAGTTGCAATCAATATTTTTCCACTGTGGGAGAAAATCTTGCAAAGGATATCTTGGTGGGGATCTCAGAGAGTCAAGAGTCTCTTGCGCAGAAGTTACATATAAAAGCGTCTCACCCTCACTCATTGTTTTTCACCCCAACCGACAAAACTGAAATATTAACTCTTATTCGGCAACTGAAAATTGATAGCTCCCCAGGCCTAGATGGGATTAACAACAGAACCCTTAAAGCTATAGGTAAAAATATTGCTGATCCACTGGCCCACATCTTCAACAGTAGTATGGAGTCGGGTATTTATCCCAGTGTGTGGAAAGGGGCAGCTTTGGTCCCCATCCATAAGACTGGTGCTAGAGATGACCCCCACAACTATCGCCCAATCTCATTATTAAGTAGTGTTTCTAAACTTTTGGAACGAATTGTCAATAGGAGACTGGTTGACTTTGTCGAGTCAGGAGGGCTAATCTCAAGCACTCAGTTTGGTTTCCGAAGGGGTAAATCAACAGAGGACGCAGTTTTACTCCTAACTGACCTAGTTTCCGATCATCTGGATGCTGGAGATAAGTGCATTGGAGTCTTCTTGGACCTATCCAAGGCCTTTGACTCGGTATCCATACCTATTTTATTAAAGAAGATGGAACATTATGGGATACGAGGCAGGGCTCATGAATGGTTCAATAGCTATCTGACAGGTAGAGCACAACAGGTGAAGGTTGGAGAGCACATAAGCGATCCCTTACCTATTTCCTTTGGCGTGCCCCAGGGAAGTATTTTAGGACCGTCCCTATTCTTATTATATATAAATGATCTATCAGCCATCACTTCCCTGGACGCTGAAGTCATATGCTATGCCGATGACACAGCACTTGTCCTTTGGGACAAAAGCTGGACTAGGGTTTATCAGAAGACTGAAAGGGTCATGTCCATGGTAGCAGGATGGATGCGCAGTAACTTACTAACGCTAAACCCTACTAAAACCAACTTCATGTGCTTCCATAAAACGGCGGCCTCTCGCCCCTCAGGTCTAGCTAAAAATGCAATTTCACTACACTTACCTATGTGCACGGAAAATATTTTGGGAAATAGGTGCAAATGCGCAGTAATACAAAGAACTAAAACAGTCAAGTATCTCGGAATTATTATTGATAAGAAATTGAGCTTTAAGAGTCATATGGAGACGACAGCGAGTCGAGTTAGAAAACTGATGCATATTTTTAGAGAACTCCGAGAATGCGTGAACCCTTTGTTACTCAAGAGAATCTTCCTGGCACTATGTCAGTCGGTTGCAATTTATTGTATCCTGGCCTGGGGCGGAGCCCCAGCCTCTACCCTTCTGACGTTAGAGAGAGCTCATAGAGGTGTACTCAAGGTGGCAATGAGAAAGCCGAGACGGTATCCCACAACGACTCTTTACCAGGAGGCTCAGGTCCTCAGTGTAAGAAGACTTTACCTTCTAAGGGTTGCCCTCTTTGTTCATAAATCCGAAGCAACCGTACAGAGACGCATGAGACGAAGTAATAAAAGGGTATTTTTCATGAATGTCCCCTCGGTACGAACCGCCTTCGGTAGTCGTTTCAGTAAACATATTTTCCCGATAATATACAACAACCTTTCGGATAAATGTGATCTCAAGCAGTGTACTTTGGCTTCTGCTAAAGCCCTACTGACTAAATTACTTATGACATTGACTTATGACGACTCAGAGGGATTAATGACGACTCCTAGGTGACCCAAAGGGGTATCCTACATCCCATCCTCATCCCTAAACCCCCCTTTTCTTTTATCATTGCTAGGTCTACGTACCCTCGGTCTTAAGACTGTGGTGTTACGTGGTGATCCCTGATTTTCCTTAGGCCCCCACCCCCCTTCCCCCTCCTTCCTACCTATATTTTATATTCATTTTATTATTTATTTCCTAATTATTTTCCTATATATACATATGTATTTGTTTTTAAGATAAACCGCTCATTAAATAATTGTATTTTTCTTTCTTTATTTTTGGTTTAAAAAACAGATAAATGTACCTACTATTGTGTTCTGATATATTCCCTACACAGGACAGGCTCAGCCTAGTGTGGAGGGATAGTGTAACTGTGCATTGTACATTTCTGTGATAATAAAGATTTATTATTATTATTATTATTATTAATTGTCGAAAGCCTGGAATCTGGTAGCTAAATTATGCAAACCCACAAAGGACACTACAAAAAGTTTGCGAACAAATACCGTGAGTGTGGTCTATCGAATGCAGGACCGAGTAAATAATGAAGTTAGTGACAATAGTAGGGGACCGACAACCAGACGTTCAACTCGTGTCAGAAAGCAGGTAGTCTGATATGGACGCCTCTAACTGTCATCACCTACCCGCATTCTTCAGTCTCGTGAACAAGCTGGTTGAAATTGCTGGCGAAATATCGAGCTCCGAGAATAAATTATTAAACATGGTAAACACCCGGTTAATAAATAATTTTAGTAGTGAAAATAACCATGTTAGTTTAAAATCGTATATTAAAATAGCTTTAATTTTGTTTAACCAGGAGTTCGATGCATGCGACGGTGATTGACTAAATTTAGTCTAGGGCCTTCGTCCAACAGAAAGACAATACATTACATGCTACCAAAAAAAGCGTTATTATTAAAATACAATAGTCCCAACATACCATAACATAACATAACATTTGACGGCCTCTGTGGCGCGTCGGGCAGACGCTCGACTGCAATGCAGAAGGCTACGGGTTCGATTCCCGTCGGTTGCAAATATTTATGCTTAAAAATAAATATATGTATCTGGTCTGGGTGTCTTTCTATGTATATGTAGTAAATCCGTTGTCTAGTACCCATAGTACAAACCTAGTGCTTAGTTTGGGGCTAGATTGCGCTTTGTGTAATGTAGTGAAATATTTATTTATTTATACCTTGGTGTCAGGCAGGTCCAAGGTGACGAGCGTCTTCAGCTTGGTAGCGCGGTGTGTGAGCACGGCCACGTGACTGTCGTGTCCGCCGGCCGCCACCCACAGCAGCGAGCGCGCGCGCCGCGTGCCCGCGCCCGCGCCCCCCCCGCCCGCTCGCCCCGACCGTACGCCGCTCGACGTGTAGAAACACCCGCAGCGGACCTATGGGGAGTGGGACCACTCTTCCTTAGAAAATCTAACTTTTTTTTGTCTCGTACGAGGGGAAGTCTTCGCTTCGACATCAAAATATGTTTTTAATCTTAAAAAAAAGGCACTCAGACGTCGACTTCAAGGGCTCTGTTACTGTATCACGAAAAACTTTATACAATTTGTAACGGGTAAGCCCTTTTAATACGAAAGGGGATTGTTCTAGACGTCTAGGCGAATAAATTTTGTTCTACGACTTTTGAAAATTCAAACTTTTTTTTTGAAAATTTTGAGATTATGTTTCACTGAAAGAACAGCTGCTTTTAAAAATAAAGGTAATTAAAATAAAGGTAAATTAAAAAATAAAGGTGATTGTAAACCACCAAACTAAATAAAAGGACAACATAAGGTCAATGACCTCGAACTCTCAGAAACAGCTGATTTTCAAGTAAACTTTACATCTAAATTTTTCGCAAAGTACTTCGAATTTCCAAAAGTCGTAGAACAAAAGGTGTTCGCCTAGACGCCTAGAACAACCCAATTTCGGATTAAAAGGACTCGTTACATCTTGTATACAAAAACACTTTATTTACCGGATTTAATCGCGTTTTATTCGTGATTTTTTAACGACCGAGCTTTCGCCAACTTTACTTTACTTTAAACGACAGTTGGCTTTTTCAAGGTTGACTCAACCCTGAAAACCTTGAAATTTTTTATAAAAAATAAAGTTTAAAGTATAAGATATACTATTATTAAACTTTTTCGTGATAAAGTCTATTTGTGAAAGTCATTCGTATAGTTTTCGTGATAAAACATTTTGTGATAAGTCGATTCGTGAAAGTTTCCCGTAAAAAAGTCTTTCGTGACAAAGTTTTTCGTGATACAGTAACAGAGCCGACTTCAAGTAAACTACCGAGTCTTCGAAAATCAACCTCCAATGAGAAGAAGACTCGAGAAACTCATGGGTTTTTGTTGCAATGATCACGTGACCTAATGTATGTATTTAAAATTCATACTTTAAAAAAAATGCACTATGGATACGAAATTTAACGTCGAAAGCAAATCTACAAGTTAGATAGTTTAAACTCGTCTTAGAACGTTTGAGGATAATTGTCGCAACAATTAATGGTGTCTATGACTATAGACTGACCATGGTTCTCATTTTTTCATCTCTTCTGTTCGGAAAGTTTAACTTTTATGGGTTAAAAGTGGCTCATTTCATCACTCGGGTTGAAAGTAAACTTCATTTTTTAATCAATGCGACCATTTGACACTTTTTTCTACAGAAATATTGTCAAATACAGAGAACCAAAACGTCAGATTAGTCTGAAATTAAAAAACGCCTTATATTTATTTTGCGTTTGGCTAAAATTATTGAATTACCTACTCTTCTATTCTGCCACTCGCTTTAATTAATTGCGTCTCAGGTGATATATTTATATTTTTCTCAGGTGAAATGCTCGACCTTCCGCCCTAGTATAAAAATCTACTATTAAATATCTGCCCGAGGAAGTGTTATGTTTTTATTATTTATCTGGTTTAATCGCGTTTTATTTATGTAACTTTTTGGAATGTTAAAATAGACAAATTACATCTCAGCAATCTTGAAAAAGCCAATTGTAAAGTTGGCGAAAGCTCGGTTCGTTTAAAACCGTGAATAAAAACTCGATTCAACCGGATAAATAAAGTGTTTTATTATGCAAAATCGCGAAAACCATAGAAGAAATTATTTATCTTTTCGTTACGCGATACATACCTCAGTCAGGTGCTTAGAGGAGTAGAGGTTGGTGGCGGCGACGAAGAGCGGCATCTTGATGGCGGGCGCGTGTTGCGGCGCGGGCAGGCGCCAGGCGGGCGAGTTGGCGGACGCCTGCGCCAGCTGCGCGAGCCGCAGCTCCGTGGCCCACGCGAGCCGCGCGCCCGGCTCCTGCGCGCGGAACGTGACGGGCTCCTCGCGACCGCGGATCTTCACTTGGAGGCAGCACGAGTCCACCCACGCCATCTCGTCGTCCTTTTTCTGTAACAGAAAGTAATATCGAATGTTGTAACTAATACTTTTTATTTTTGATATTTTTTAAAATGTTTCCTACACTTGGATGACTATAATTAAAGAAATGCTTAAATTGGTCAAAATCCTGTCGGCTGCGGAACTTTTTGTTAAGCATTTATTTAATTATAATCCTGTTTTTTTTTTCCGTTAATATTCATTTATTCAATTTAACATAAAATAACGAAATTTAAAATCAAAATATAACCGACACACAACAATAACTTAAAATCAAAAACTAAAACTAATCTTATAAACTAAACACACCTTCAAGTCAAAAAAAACCCACCACCAAATAATAATAATCTGGGGGGGACCCCCCCAGATTATCTATTCAGTGGATGTCTGACATCAGTGGAAAATAACAGGCACTATGCAGTACTTTGCTGCTTTGAGGTAATCACCGGTAATAACCACATAACATATCATATTGACATTCATTTATTTTATGTCATTATGATACGTACCCAAAATCAGTAATACAAAAAAAAAAACTAAATTGTCTCTAACTAAAACCAACCTGTATACTCTTCTGTATATTCTGCAACAACGTCTTGAACATATCGGGAGCTAGCTCCGTATAAGGCGTCTTCAAGGAGGCGGCGAGGTCGGCGATCCGCGACACGGTCTCGTAGTCGTGCATGAGGGCCGACATCTCGCTGCACAGCGAGTCGCCGGACGACGAAGCCATTGTGTCCTGGGTGCTGTTCGAACGGAGGCTGCCGCTGCGGTTCGTACCTGGGAATTTAAGGAAATATCGGTTGGTTGAAAGAGATCGCCCTTAAGTTATAGCGCCGCCCATTGTGCCGTACTAGTTTAGTTTTTTTTTCCTGTAATATTTTTTTGTAATTTATGTTTTGGTACAATTTGGTACATTAACCGTGCTAAAAGAAGGAGTGATCCTGCCAAGCGAGGCTGCGCTCCACAGTGTGGACACGAATAAATGGGAAGTCTGTTCCTCAGTCGTCACCGGGGAGGTGATAATTGCTACGATTCCTTCCTACAAGTCCGGAAAAACATGTAATTACCATAGATTTCAGCTTTTTAATATTTGTTGTGTTATCGTAGTTACGTTGTTGAGTTCCACACCATCGAACTCAGAGCAGTTTGTTCTGAGTTCGATGGTGTGGAGTTACGAACGGCAGGGGAAACGTTTGAGATTGTTAAGGCAATGGATGATGCAGGAGCTAAGAGTGGAAATTTGTAGATTTAAACGTAGAGCATTATAAATAAATAAATCCTGTGACGAACACACAGCGCCATCTAGCCCCGTGGTAAGCTGCTAAGCTTGTGTTACGGTGGCTAGACAACGGATATACTACTTATATTTATTTTTCTTTCGTAAATACATACATATTATACATAGAAATACGCCCAGACCAGATACAAATTATTAATTTTTTAAGCATAAATATTTGCACCCAGCGGGAATCGGACCCGCAACCTTCTGTATTGCAGCCAAGCGTTCGCCCGACGCGCCACAGAGGTCGACAAATATCATTATCTAGGTACCTTGAGCGAGCACCCTGCTCAGCGTGGGCGAGGTGCCGGTGTCGACGACGTCGACATCCTGCACGGCGTGCGCCCACTTCAGTCCGAGCCGCTCGGCGTCCTCGCCCGTCGCGCCCACCGACACGCACACCACCAGGTCGTTCAGCAGCAGCAGTCGACGAGGTTTGCACTTCGATATACCGCCTGATTGGTTGAATTCCTTCAAACGGGAAAGGAAATATTTGAGTTGATTGAAATGGAACCGTATTCGCTGGACTAAGCAAATAAAAATATACGTTTTATGTTGAAATCAGCTGATTTTCTTATGTAATAGTCAAATAAATAGGTGAAACTTATAATCAATATTTGCCGCGTGTGTAATATTTGATTTTGTAGCAAATACAGCGTTAAAATAATCAATATAGTAAAACTTCTAAAAAATAAAAAAGTCATAGACTAAAAGCCAAAAGTAAATTGTTATGTATTACTACTTCTGATATAAGTAGGCCTTTAATAAGAAGAAATCATTTAAGAAATAATTAATTAGGGTGATTAATTTGAGGCAACTTTATAATCTTGTTCCTATGATATCCTGTATAACCTACCTAATTGGGCTGTTATATCTTATCTCACTATTTTTTTTACTGTATAACTTGTATGCTTCTCTAAATAATCATGTTTTCTCTGTTTCTTGATATCCGTTAGACTCACCAACTGCACCAAGTCGTCCTGCCGCAACAGATGTCGCTTGTCAGCGCGCGAGGCCAGCAGGCGCGCCGCCCCGAACCGCGCGGCGGTGCCCGCGCCGCCCGCGCCCGCCACGCCGCCGCGCGTCAACCGACGCAGAGCGGCCCTGAATGCCTGCGTTGTCAAATTATATATAGGTATTGCGTTATAAATATAAATGTTTTATTGCTCAAGGCATATCTAGGTAGGTAACTAGAAATATTTTAAAGAAAAAATCATTTTCAAAAATTCACTCGCGACTAGATTTGAACTCGCATCTCTGCGTCAGTACTACAGCGCCTTAACCAACTCGGCCACAGTGTCCCCGAGTGAACTCGTCGCGAGTGAACTTTTGGAGACTTGCGCGAGTGAATTTCTGACGCAAAGACGCGAGTTTGACAACGTTTTTCATTTTAATACGTAGTAAAATCAACATAGGCCGAATCAAGTAGTTTTGCTATTGACCTGTAGATAAAAAAAAAAGTGGACGGATCTTAAATCTCACAATCAATCTGTCACGCGTTGTTTCATAGAGAAATCTAAATACAACATCTCTACTCTATATCTGATCTGTGGTTGGTATAATAAATATAAAAGCATATCCATATTTTCCCAAGAACGAAGCCCAGCAGGCTAAAGTTTTAACTGTGTGTTTTCGCAATTAGCTGGGCGATGTGCGTGACTTTAAGCAGTGGGTTTCCTCACGATGTTTTCCTTCATCGTAAGAGCGATGTTAATAACTCACGTATTTTTTTCTTATAGAAAAAGACATTAGAAACCACGACCTTCGGAATAAAAGTCGGGGTATCTACCACTAGACCAATAACCACCAAGCAGGGCCCTGATTCTCTAAAAACATAGCATGCGACAAACAGGCGGGGTGCATGAGCATTGCAGAAGTCGAATTGTTGCAGGAGTAAAAATAATAACTATTCTATAACTTTTGAATACCGATTGGCTGAGGAACAAGGGGAGCTATTTAAATAATTTTGAAGGCTACTTAACTAATTAAGTAACATTTACAGAATACGAATTAACGTACATCTCCTGCACGTCGCCTGCATTCCGCCGGCATTCCGCATGCTATGGCCCTTCTTTACCGAATCGAGCCTTAGGCTAATAGAGAAACGTACCTGAGTCCGTTCGGCTTCCCGTTTCCTCTCGTTGAGAGCCTCCGCCAGCGCCTCGAGTCTCGTCAGAGCGCGCTGTAAAGCGACGCGGTCCGCGTGACCGTGCGGCGTGTGCTTCAGTAGGTCCTGGAATTAGAACATACGGAGTTATCTTCGGCAGCCCCTTGTGAAGATAACATAATGATGACAATATAAAACGATCTCGCCCAGACAACCTTTGGTTGCATTTTACCGAGTCTTAATCGCGTATTATTAATTTTCATTCCATCTATTCGAAAAGGACGACTTGGTTCGCCTTTAAGTACAACCCAAAGGTGGTGTTTTCTATAAGAAACTTTTAACGGGCAGTAATTATAAAACACTTTATTATCGGGTTTAATCGCGTTTTATTCATGATTTTATTACATCTCAGTCAACCTTGAAAAAGCCATCTGTAAAGTTGGCGAAAGCCCGGTTCGTTTAAAAATCATGAATAAAACGCGATTAAACCCGATAAATAAAGTATTTTATTATGCAAAATTTCGAAAACCATAGAAGAAATTGGGCAGTAATGAGTTTATAATCCTCTCTATAAGTGCTCCGCAATTAACTTTTCTTACCTCATTGTAATATGATCGAAACGTCGAGGTAAGAAAATAAATAATAATACGCGATTAAGACCCGGTAAAATGTAAATATGTTAACAAATCGTATGAATTTAAACAGTTTATTAAAGTTTGGTTGGATAACTGTTATTGTAGGTGTGAGCTTTGTAAGGACAAGATGGCGAGCATTAGCGCCGCTGGATGAAGATCTAATGGCAGCAAATATAAAACGATCTCGTCCAGATAACCTTTGCTTGGATAATAATTGTAGGTGCTAGGTATAAACGTGAGTGATAGAAAACTGAAAGGTGATAAAGTGATAAATTTATACAGGGTCACTACAGGGTACTAACAGTTATAAATAATAATTTCTTCTATGGTTTTCGCGATTTTGCATAATAAAACACTTTATTTATCCGGTTTTTATCGCGGTTTCTTTCGCCAACTTTACAGTTGGCTTTTTCAAGGTTGACTGTCAACCTTGAAAAAGCCAACTGTAAAGTTGGCGAAAGCTCGGGTCAAATAATGAATAAAAACGCGATAAAAACCGGATAAATAAAGTGTTTTAGTTATAAATAATTTCAATGTTTATTGCTCAAGGCATTTTACTAGAAATGTTTTACATTCGCCCGTGAATTAGTTAGGTAAGAGCACACGCCTGGTAACGGTGAGACATAGGAGGGCTATTACGAAACGTAACTTCCGAAACTTCGGACCCGACCAAACGTCAGCAGGTAGTTTTTATTCGTTCAAGACAAAAAAAAACAATACATTGAGAGTTATTGGTTCGGACCCGAACAAACGGGTCCAAAGTTTCGGAAGTTACGTTTCGTAATAGCCCTCCAGTCACGGGAGGAATTTTTGATGATGCATTTCTCTTTGTAAAATATTTCTAGTTAAAAATAAATTTTACAAACCTGTAAAAACATAATGAACTGCGGAAACCTCTGCACGGGCTTCACCATCAGTCCGAAGAAAGACAGCCGATCGTGTGCACTAATCTGCTTCACTTTGAAGAAGTCAGCGAGTGCTGATTTGCGTTTAGACTCCATTTTGGCCAGTTCCATCGCAACCGAGAAGTTGTTGATGAAATCTGAATACACATCTAGCACCACCGCCTTTGAGAACGCGTTTAGGAAGACCTCGCCTGCAATAACATATTTTAAAAAATAAATACAGAATATGCCACATTTTTTTCTTCCTTACGAAAGAGATAGATAGATCATACTATACGTAATGGTTTTGTCGTCGATATTTGATCAACGACAAAAACATTACAAAAACAACACCATAAAAATAAATAAATGTTAAACATATAGGCGGCCTAATCGCTTAGAGCGATTTATTCCAGGCAACCTAATAAGCATGGAAAAGGGACTATAAGAGCAAGTGTTTTACGACGCAACAAAATTACTTGATTTGATTGATTGATTGTTTTTATTTCGTATACGCGGACCTACAGTATATACACTACAGTGTATTTGTTATTATTACATTTTTAAATTATTCATCCTAAAGAAATTCCCTAAAGTATAGTGAAAGTCGTTTCAATATACAATGCACTGAAATGAGTTACAGGAAAAACGAAACATGCAACAAAAAGAGCGACTTCACGGAATGCACTAGTTAGTAGCATTGCGATTATCCCGCGCAGTGCTTGCCCCCCGAGGAAATACCTGAATAAATCGTATGTGTTGACTTAGTTTGTGAACGACCTCTGTGCCAAATTTCAGCTAAATCCTTTACGTCGTACCCCTCATGTTTTACGTGAAAGACAAACATCTAAGCTTTCACATTTATAATATAGTGGGATGTATTAAAATATTAGGTAGGCGAATAATTTTATTCACGCACATTGCGACATTGCACCTAAAGTTCACGCACAAACTCTTCATGTTATATCGTTTATTATGTAAATGTAATTGTTCAGACCCGAAACATTAAACAATTATAATAAATATACAACAGGAAATTAATTCTTTTGGTTCCGGTAACGTGATTTTGTATAATAACTAAAAACACATGTGGGCATCAGTTTTACATAATAATAAATTACGTTGGTATTTAGCTGATTTGTTCTAGATACCTAGATTGTGTGAGAACTGACACGCGGTTGTAAAATGCAGATATAATTGATCAATTATCATTTATGGAAGGGAAACAGCCTTGTTCTTTCGTGTATTGCAGTTATGACAATTTTCTCATTAGGGTTTGTGTGGTGTTCGTTCGTTTATCAGATTTTTTTACCCGACTATGCGATGTAAAGAAGGGTTATAATATAACATTTCAAATTCACTGAACTGTAGTGTGATTTTAGCTATCAGACCACAATAAGTGTGGGAACATCCATCATTTGTTTTTTCGCCAATATTTTTTATCGACCGATGTTTCCAGACACCGTAATGGGACACGCGAGGTTAAAATACGTTTTTGAATGCCATTTATTTGATAGTTATTGGCGCTCCACAGACAATATTAATAAATTCGTGTCGAGGCCCACTTGCAGATAGAATTTAATAGTACCTACACGCGAATATGTGACTCATGCATAGAAACCACTAATGTCAAATGCGAAAGTGTGATTGTTTGTGATTCTATCACGCAAAAAACACTGAACCTTTATGAAGATATAGAAATAAGCAAAAATAAATGATTCCCAACTCTAATTACTCTTTTCTCTATACAAATCCATAATATACAATGTATAATTCTATCCTATACATATCTAATCATACAAATTTGTACCATACATTTAAATATAACATATAATTACTCTTAACTATGTGGGGTGAGTCATTTAAGCCGGCCTTAAGGGGCCCCCCCTTAAGGCCGGCTTAAATGACTCATGAAATGACTTTCATAATCTATAAGAGAAAGCGAAATTACAAATTTCTGACAAAAGTTGGATATTATCTCTATTTTATAGACTGGGATTTAGAGGGTCTCAAAGGCATATATCACTATCTGGTCACAAAAAGTATACCGCAAGTTTATCCTAGATACCCATTTTCTGTTAATATTTTGAGTCTTTGAAAATAACACAGATGTACACTATTTCTTAGTTCGATATCATAACATACACGGCTGAAACCGCATGACGCAGCGAATATAGACTTCATTTGGATGTTGTCAAATTAGAAACATCTGTGTTTATGTTCTAAAAAGAAACGTGAGTCAGTCAGTGAGATAGTCTCGGAAGAAAGCGTTGATTAACGTAAATCATACAATTTTAGTAATAGGTGCCGTTACATTTGGGTGAGCGAATGCAAGGCCAGTGCCTTGTGACTGGTCACTAAACCTCACAACATTAACAGTTACTTTTTAAATTTTGTAAATTATTATATCATTCAAATTATGCGATACGCTTATGGTATCATAAAACGCGATACCACATGTATAAAATAAGCAATGACCCGAGCAAGTAAGCAGTAGATAAACTAATGAACTTTTTAAGGGGAAATAGCAAGAAAACCTAACAGGAATGAGAGAGAGACAACGAAACGGTCAAACATTTTTGAGAGACCAAGATCAACAAAGGGATATTATAGGGCAAAAGATAATTAAACCAAGCAACGCCTGGCTCGTCATTACTTGGATGAGTGTTCAAAAATTTGTATGTCAAAAAACATTTTCTCGAACTCCTCCGTGTTTCAGAAGGCACGTTAAGCAGGTGGTTTCTGATAGCTGTCGTAGCTCAAGATAGAGACCTTAGGGTAACCTCATAACTCTAATACCAGGAGTACCACACCACTAAACAAAAAAAAAGAGGGGCAAAAGACGTCGACTTGCGGAAACCAGCCCGACAAACAAATACAAATACAAGGGATGCAGGAAGAAAATTACCAATTTTTTCATCGCGGTCCCACGTCCGCGCGCAGTCGGCCAAAGCGGTGCGGAAGTGCAGGTGACATTGCAGTATGTCTGGCAGTCTGTGGAACAACGTCTGAATCTTGCTTGCGTTCAAGATCGCTGGGCTGCTCTCTTCTAGAGGTTTCTTATAGTCCTGTCGAAGATGGAAAAAGAGATACATTAATAAGTGAAACATTTCGTGACCGGGAAGGTGCAAAGTAAAGAGTTATAAGGGTAATTTAGCAGTGCTGTTTTTACTGTACCCACAAGAGCCCCTTACGGATCTTAATCTTATATTAGGTACTAGCTGCGTCCCACAGTTTCATCCGATCAAAAGTAGGTAGCCTATAATCTGTCTTATAGCCTTTCTTTTGGGTTTGATACTACAATTATCAAGGAAGCTTGATAATTGGACGATCAAACACAAAAAGATTTTTCAATTTGGAACAGTAGTTCCTGAGATCAGCGCCTTCAACCTCTTTGTTTCAGCAATCTTTTTAGCTTTATAATATTAGTATAGATTATTTCGCTACATCTAACACAAAAACACAGTTCCATATGTACAAATACCTACCCTACAAGGATGTTAGTTTTATAAATCATAAAATGTATTAAATAGCAATAGAGCAAAAAATTAAATTCTTATCGAATACATGTTTACTTAGTTTCGGCAATAATAAAGTCATTATCGGCGTTCAAATATTAATTTAAAATGAGAAACAAATATAGAGATCAGAGTTCATCATAGTATCGATTAGTTTGATGTTTTATTACTTCTGGTTTTTACGTATCAATAAACTTCAAAAGGAGCATCGCAAGCAAATCATAAAGCTAAAGTTTTAATAAATTTTGTGAAGTGCTCAAAATAAAAAGCTTACATCTGGGCTCAGTGTGATGGAATAAACGGATCATGGTTGTCATAGAAACGGTTTAGTTTTTATTTTCGGATTTCTTCGAAATCTGAATATCATAATCCAATCCGAATCCGATTATGGCAATAACCTTACCACAGATCAAGAAATGTTTTAACAAAAACAGTTGAGTTTTTGCAAGTCATAATTTGCGGTTTTGCACTCGTTATCAATTTTTTTATAACTAAATATTAGACGCATTACACACTGCGCAATCTAGCCCCAAACTAAGCACTAGGCTTGTACTATGGGTACTAATTAACGGATATACTACAACTCATCATTCATTAAAGAAGGTTTATAACATTAATGTTGGTAGAAGAAATTATAGTGTAGGTAAATCAAATAAACCTCTAACAATAATATTAAACGTGAGAGAGAATAATCATATTTCAGTATTCTAGAAGAAACGCAGTTCTTAACAACAGTTACTTAATTGTTACAAACAGTTATTACCATTTTAATAATAGTGACAAAAGTCACGTTAGAAACGAATACAATGAAGAGAAGTCAAGAAGTCAATAATATTCACATTTAATCTTACATCTATTATGTTAAGACATCCATCATAATAACTCTAACGTCATCGCTTGAAATAACTTAACGTGGACTTAGTTAGGTAAATAAGTTACTTAAGAGTGTATTGAGGATGATTTTTGCAGTAGCTTTATTATATTTTTTGGGACATTAAAGTTTCGGATTATGCAATGTGTGCTCATTCGGCACATTACATTGCTTCATATTTTTTCCTAATACGAATCCCCAAACTCAAAGTCATAATTATTTATTTCCATAGGATGCTTGTAAAATACAAAAGTACCTACATGATCACTTGGGTACGTCTAAAAACTGAAGATTTTAGCGTGCCTCGGAACGCGCCCTCCGATGGGAAGCCACAAGAAACTCATTGGGTTTAGATTAAGGTACCCTATCTCTTCCCGTGAATTTCATAATAGGCGACTGAGGGATCTGAATGAGACTAGTAAACCTCGAGTTTAGCCCAATTCAGGGGTTTATTAGCTGTTTATTTTTTCCTAGGAAAATCACTCGTATGAGAATACATTGACTACATACATACACAGTTAAACAGAGGCTCGAATAACCTTACTATAAGTAAAATAAGTTCGTATAGGTGTACATATATATGACTGACAATAAATTATTTTCATTTCATTTCAATAGACTTGTTAGTTTTGTATATTTATTCAAAATATTGTACTTTGTAATTGCAAAGTTGAGAAGTCTGTTAGCCGGCAGACTTGAAATGTCTCATGAATGTTCGAGGCAAAAAGTTTATAATATTTTATTTATCATTTGCATTTACAAAACTACTCCAGACAACTTTATAAACATGCGTTCCAAATAGTAAACATATTATGAAAATTATTATATTTAAGTGCTCCTACAATTCATTCCGTTTCAAAAGCTTTGCTGTGTTTACTATTCGGCTTTGTTATTAATGGATTTCCAAGTCTAAATATCTAATTTTTAATAATTATTTGAACCAAGTTACATCTGTTGCTCTGAATACCAGACGTACATATGTATATAGTACATACATTTACATATATATCCGGTGTAAAAAACCATCATGTTTATTAATAAAATAGTTGCAGAAACTTATACCTATGTTATTTAGTTAACGAATTTTATTAGAACATTGACCAATTTAAATTTAATTAATGGATTTTATGCATTTGTAATTTAAATATAGAGAAATGGAGATTTCTCTAATTTTGAGTTCGTGGTTTATGAACATTTTGTGTAAAAACAAGCTTTATGTTCGTTTCGTAGGTTAACATGATCCTATTAAAACTATTAAGGTGAAGGTTTGTGTGTCAGTATGAGGGTTTATCATTTCTTCGAACACAATAAACTACTAAATTGATTGCGAAGAATCTTTGTAAGAAAACCTAAATTCATTCACAATATTATTATTCCGATATTACAAAAATATACTGAAAATACGTAGATGAAAGCGTAGGCGTTCATAGATATGACTCACAGCAATCACTTCTAATTAAAAAAATCATTTCAAATCTAGGATTTGAGAAGTCACAGGGTTCGCTTTCAAATTTATATAATTGCAACTTTTATATCCATGGCACCCTTTGTTTGACCTTTAGCTTTACATTTTGCTCGTAAATAAGCCCTACCTAACGCAAAATCGGCTAAACCATTCTTGAGAAAAGTTGGAACAGACACAACACATTTCTCCCCCAATCGCATATACGATATATTCGTCGCCGTCGTGGGTAAAAAATACGTTGGCGCGATTGAGTAACACTTTAATCTCGAGTAAATGAATAATAATGGGCCTTTTCATCTTGATGATTATTAGCCCAAGCTACTTTACTTTATTTTACTTTACTTAAATTTATGCTATTTTTGGCGCTGTAGTCCCCGGGACATTGTTAGGCGGAATGGACTTGCCCAGCACCTATACCACCCTTCCAGCTTAGTCAGTCAGCCCCCGAGGAAAGCACTGGTCAATACGTCTGGAGCTAACTAAGCCGTGAGTTGTGTGTGCATGTTATGTAGGCTTGTAAATCTCTACTATTTTATTCAGTATTTCTCTTTTATTAATATAGATATGCACTCTCAAAACACTATTATTTAATTTATCGAATGACATTTACACAATAGTCTTCCGCGATTGCGTCATATTACATATTCATGTCTCT
Organism: Idaea dimidiata; assembly: GCA_949358125.1. NCBI lineage: Eukaryota > Metazoa > Arthropoda > Insecta > Lepidoptera > Geometridae > Idaea > Idaea dimidiata. The sequence goes on from OX442328.1 coordinate 7,605,809, forward strand.
AGAGTCTTGTCATATGTAACTTAAACCAATACAAAGTAAATGCAGGATACCGTAAAAGGACTGGTAGAATGCAACAGTTATTATTTATTTTTATTGTTCGTTCATTTTATTCAATTTACTTTACATTATTACAGTTGGTATTCCATAATCTCATTATTATTTTCATTCGCAGAAATTTATATTGTCTAAGTATTATAATATTTTTAATCGCCTTAATAAAGAAAACTTTGTCTTCTAGTATAAACCTATGTTTATTTGTTGCTTCTAGATTTACCTTCCGTTTTCGCGATGTTTGATTGAAGTTAAACCAACTTTTCGGTTTTAATTACGTAGTGTTAACTACATTTAGCATTGTTCCAATGTTCAAGCTTTCGAATCTTTACATGTCTCTTCTTCAGGATAGTCTGTCCTTGTTACTCCTTTTCTCAAAAACGAATGTACCGATTACTACTTTACTTAGTACAATATGTATGTATGTAGATAACTGCATTATAGTCTTGGTTTGTAACAGCAGGGTGCAGCTAGTGAAGTCAGTTATTAGGTCAGTCGGTTTCATTAAAAATGTATTGCTAGTTGCTTTGACCTAATTACCTTTAGACACGAACAAAACATTACACCATAATATTGTTTTCAAACGTCTATATTAACATTCTTTTCCTAATTAAATCTTCACCAATTTACACAGGTTGTTACGTGTCGGTTATTTTAGCGTAGGGGGCTTTGAACTTTTTCCTTTGTTCGTGCCAATCTTCGAATCAATTAGTCAAGGCTAAAAATGTGAGACAAATTAAAACTGCATTCTCTTTGTGAACGACACGTAAATAGTTCCGATTGCAGAAAAGTTATTGGTTCTTTGTGTTATTGGAAAGGTAATGAATGTGTTAATGGGCATATCAGAAATAAACTAATAAAAAATAATTGGAATCGGTCGTATTTGTTACTGAGAGACTAAGGTACAATTAAGAGGACGATTTGGCGCGTCAGTCGAAGCGTTCTTCTTCTTACAACGAGGGTATAAGAAAAACCTCCATCCTTTAACATTTTCCTATTCTGGTTTTTTTGTGTACTTACCTCTTAACTAGGCTTCAGCTTTTTTTCCTTTTTAGATAAAACATTAGGTATATAAAAAAGTTAAGGGCTAGTTTTTTTATGAAATGGAATAGAGGTTGTTCTTTTCGTATATTAGAGAGCCACGTATCAAAAAGCTCTCATGTTTTACATTTAAATAGATTTATATTTTGACAACGACTATACACAGAGGCCGTTGTAAAATGTTGTAAAACCATTCTTAGGCTAAGTAGATTGGTTAAGGGCTAGATGGCGAAGCTCCACACATCGCAGCTGTTGTAGCATATTATATTTATTTGTTATTATAATAAATGTATGTATTTATCATCGAATTGACACGAATCGACAAGCTTTATAGTGGCCCTGTATTGATTTACAAAAACGTTTTACATAGAATTACAATAATAGCTTTATTTTCATAATATTTGTGTTACTTTTTCTGAAATAGAAACTTTAGGTCAATTTAGTTCAACCTGCAGGTCAAATTGATAACCTCGTTTTTAAAATTACTAAAATGGATAGCTTTGAAAGAAATGTTAGACTACCACATAATAGCTATTATACACGACTTTCTTGTCTCAAAAAGCAGGTAATTTTAATTCTCTAAAATGTATTAGAAATCTTTGTTTATCTCGCGAATGTAGTTAAATCATGCAATATATTCAAATCGTTCATGCAAAGACAACTCAGACAGAAAGTCTATAAATCAAGTGAGCGTTACATGATAACTTCATTATGTATTTTAAATAAACTTTTTAATGGTTTAACATGTTTATGTTCTAGTCGATTAAGACTACTTTATGTTAGCGGAATTATCAATGCTATAGTCGGCTTAAAATGCACTAATAAAGTTTGTGTTTTGTTATGTACTAGTAGCGAAAAGCAGTTTCACGTACGTTGGTTACAATTGCGTGGGATTCTATAGTACTCGTACTGTGCGATAGTGTAGGTTGCTCTGTATCAAATAATTGTCAAAATCGGTTGAGTAGTTTCAAACTTTACCTTTTTGTAATCTATACATTTACATATGAAAAACAAAGTTCTGACTGATTGTATGACTGACTAAACTAATATATCAACGCCCAGCAATAGACCTAAATAAAGAACTGAAATAAGGAGGGTGTATTCTTTGTAATGTGTGCCCACTATGAAAAAGTTTTTAGATCATTCCACGGGATCGGGAATTACGTAGGTACAACTGCGGGACACTGCTAGTACATACTGAAAGCTTACATTAAATAGTTAACTTAGCAAAGCTTTCTTATGTTTTTGCCGTGAGTGTATGTTTTTCACATTTTTTTGATCTGAAGATTTCTAAAAAAATCTAGTTTTATCTATTAACAAAGTGCAATAAGCGAGTAATAAATAATATAATGTTTTAAACATTTACTTTATAGAAATTAATTTTTAAACCTTTATAAACGTTAACCCGCTGAGCAAATTACTTAAATGTTAGCTTAATAACACTTCCTTAGGCAGTCGTGTAATAGTAATAAAATAGCAAACAATTTTGTCGATAAAATATTTTAAGCACTCAATGATTATTTCAAATCAGACATATAAAGAAAATAACGTTAAAGCTAATGTAAATAATAAAAAACTTTCTTGTAGAGCCAGTCACTACAATAATAACAATCTAGGAGCCTTCATCATTATCATCCGAGCGATGTTCCCGGTTGCACCACGATAAACCATCGCCATCCATACTTCGACGGGGAACACTAAGCTTTTTAAATTCACACGATTTGTTGAAATAGTTGTATTTTACCGAGTCTAAATCGCGAATTACTATTTATCTCCTTACCTCGAAACGTCAGTGTAAGAAATAAATAATAATACGCTATTAAGACCCGGTTAAATGTAACTATGTTAACATAACTTATCCAGTGATATTTTTTGTTGGTTATATTATAATAGTAAATACATACGTCTGCTGTGTTGTTCTAACTAAATCGTCAGCTGCATACAAAGTTGCAAAGTGATGGGCTCACAAGTTTTTGTTTAATTTTCATCGATCTTCACAATATTTTGGGAAAGTAGTGTATGCTTCGTATGCGTGTGTAGTGGGATTAGTACACCCATTTTACTTGACAGTTATTATATCTAATATTTCTTTTTGTTTTTATTGCTCAAAGCATTTTATACTTAGAAATATTTTTAGCAAAAATATTTCCAAAAGCAGGGAGATATGGCCGAAAAATTACCTTAATGTATGTAGAAAAATTATAACATGACACGTGATTCCTGTGTAGCTCAGTGGTTAGAGCAGTCGCCTGGTTAGCGAAAGGACGCAGGTTCGAATCCTGTCATGGGGATTTTTTGAAAATATATTTTCTTACTAAAAATATTTCTAAGTTATTATATCTACCTACCAAACAGATCCCGCACAATTCCACGAATCTACTCGTGCATAATTAAAATATCTTTTGCATATAAATCTGAAATATAGCGCGTTTGTTTCGTTTTCGTTTAATTCTGTGAAATTAACAAACACAATTGATAAATCCTTTCTTTATGAGACTTTCTTCTCATGAATTTTTATATTGTTTTGGCGTGAGCGAGACTTAAGCCGGCGTTAACAGTATATTAAAATATGTCAAATATTTTAATGTATGCTAATATTAAACGGTTATGGATGTAGTTGTATTGTCTCGTTTACAATTCACAATGTCATTTTGCATATTAGAGGAAGTGGGGCAATTTGAATAGACACACTGTATTTGCAAATAGACGCGCGAATTCTCTTTGCAGATTTGATATGCCATTTAGACTTGTAAAGACGTAATCGTGCCAACCTTTTCAGCCATTTTGCTAATGTTCTCTATTCATTCTGTAAAAGCAAATTGTGTACAGATTTTCATATTCCATTTCCATAACTTATTCTGATGTCCTCTTCGGTAGAAAGTAGGCGAAACCTGAATGCGATGTAGAAGGTTGCAAGTTCGATTCTCGTCGTGGAACATATGTCGGATCTACAAACATGTTATTGGTTCTTGATTGCGGTGGCTCAGTTTGTATCGCTCGATAATATGAAATATGTAATTTTGTTACAAGTCTATGAACTATAAATTCTAATAAGTTGATTCTAAAATGCATATAAATTGAACATCGGCAGAAGTTACTCAGTACATTACCAAGAATGATCGATTTAAATTTTCCTACAAGTTTAGGTATAAAACTTAAAACACGTAATCCCCTTAAATTTTACTCATTTTGTATTGTTGACAGAGTGCAAAGAACTACGTCAATGTAATTTACCACTAGACACAATAATTATCCTTATAATTTAAGGCCCTTTATAAATAAATAAACCATTCGACTCTACAAAGGCTGTGACGTAGGTAAATCATGAATGAACAACTTTAGTCACCATACATAGACATAGATCCTGCTATCCTACTGTTTCTTTGTTTGGATGTTTGGGTTTCAATCACACGAAAACTACTAAAACGATTGCGATGAAACTTGATATGCAGATAGCTGAAGATCTGGATTAAACATAGGCTTTTTATGCCTATAAACCCCGAGATCGGGACTAACGAGGCTAAAATTGAGGGACGCTGCTAGTTTGATATAATAACACACGAACACATAGGCTGTGGTAATTTTTATTCCCGCGGGATTAAGACTTAAGATGAAGCGTTGATAAACTAAAAACTCATACTAGTGTACTATGGGTGTAGGGTAGCTAGCTCGAGTTGCAAGTCTCGTTAGCGCCAACACTGTATTATCACTATGAAGTGCAGATCTGCGTCAATACAGGAAAAACAAATCTTCAAATATATTCCGTTTTGTTGTACAATGTCTTATTTTAAAGAGTTGATTTAATTATTTTTTATTTACTAGAAATATTTTAAAGGAAAAATTCATCTTCAAACATTCACTTGCGGCGAGATTTGAACTCGCGTGCCTGGATCAATATTCCAGTGCCTATACCGCTCGGCCTACATACAGTTAACGCTTAACTGCAAAGTTAATCATTGGCGCAGGTAAATCACAGGAAAGTGATCCTGTAGATGGCGTCTCAATCGAGCCGTAGTCGAAAAATAGTAGACAGGGAAACATTCATATTCTTAAATTCGCTGCTCGAGATGGGAACTTGCGTGGCCGAGCTGTATAGGCACTGGAATATTGATTCAGGCACGCGAGTTCAAATCTCGCCGCAAGTGAATTTTTGAAGATGAATTTTTCCTTTAAAATATTTCTAGTAAATATGCCTTGAGCAATAAAAACAAATTTACGAAATATTTTTTATTTGTTGCAAAAGTTAACAAAAATGTGGTTTTCACATATAATGTTGGTCCATTGCAAACTACACGAGCCAAATATTTCCCCTTGTTTGAAAAACTAACAAACAAGCTAAACTTACTTCAATTGGCGGTGGACGGTCGTCTTTACACGGATGAAAACACGAGACACAACAAGTCGAACTATAATAATAGCGTTGGGAGTGTTATTTAAACGACCAGTTTCTAGATAACATTCTACAGTTGCAATAAAAACAACGTGGTACATATTACAGGTTCCACGAGATATGCCTACGTTATATAACTCGAGGCATTCAGTAGTGGAGCAGTCGTTCAAGTCGACAGACCACATTTCAAAGGAGTTATCTCATTAAAGTAAAGGGCGTAACCTATCAGCGCTGTTTTCATTTAAACATTTCACCCTTTTTTTTCTTTCTTTATGAATATTTTCCCTGTATCCTGTAAATATCCTTATCATTTACTTTTTTGTCTTATGTAGGTCAGAACTCACTGATTCGAATTTGGGAAAAAACCGTAATTTGTAGCAGCCATGCTCCTGTCGGCTGGCTATCTCCTTTTGCAATAGTGCAGAGTCCCTTTCCGTTAAAAACGAAAGTTCATATTTAGTTGTTAGAATGTCCTGTAATTTTACCTTTTCTTCAGGAGCAGGACGAGTATTATGAAAGAAAAATAAATCGATATTGATTCTTGAGGCGTTAATCGGCAATATTTGTATGTAAACAGTTCCGATAGAACACGGTATTAACACCTAGTTCAGACCGGATTACGATATTCACGATTACATTATAATAGGTGTCCCGTCAGAGTGTCACACCTCCTTGATAGAAAACAAAAGTTGCCGCGCAGTCAGCCAGCACCGTCCACGTTATGCAATAGGAGGAACTGTCGCTATTATGATTGAATTATAATTGCCGGTTGTTTCGCTATCAATTTAAACAGGCTTCCTTCCCGATCACGAATTTCACCGGAGTCATGAGAAATGTCAGCGAGGACTCGAACTCTTACAGCTAAACCGGTCGAACCCGTGGCCTGTTGACAGAGTACCCATTTCCATAGACCACAAGCTAAGCGCGCCTCGTTCGTGTAATTACAACTGTTTACTTAAGACTAATGTTCGACCCGGCTCTCCATGTTGCGAATTGATGAAGCCGTAGAGCTTTCTAATGAGAACGGTTTGAACGTGACCTGGCCCAGCATAGTATCCAACAGCGCTCGTATAACCTGGGAAATATTGCTCTAGAGAAGTAGCGTACTTACATTAACTAGCCTCTGTAATGTGGCTACGTATGAGTTCTCGCTGTGAATGATGGCGGCGACGACATGTCTTCGTCGCAGCTGCATCGGGGATAGTGCGTCTGGAGGCGCGCCGAGGGAAGGCGGCGGCACGCGCCCCCCTCGCACCTCGCCCCCGCACGAGAACAAATCCTCTTCCAGCTGTAACACACATTCCACTTGTAAAACTTCACCATCACAATCACAAGAGGCACCGGAACGTTCACTAAATATCTAACGCTCAAAACAACGCGAAATGTTGTCACGTAACCACGGCCTTGCCGCAAAGAAACGGCGTCACTAATCGCGTCACCTAATTCACTGTCTCCGAAGCACGCAAACGTCAAAAGCACATCGGATCGGTCACGTGACTTACTGTATAATTCGATAAAGTGTATTCCGCTTTATCGTGCAGGAACCTCAATCCACAAATGGGACAAAACATGACAGATTCACGTGAGAAACGGGAAAAATTTAACTTTTGACATTTACGTATCGCGCGTTGTACACGACGCGCAACTAAAAATAAACTGAATGATGAAAATTACAATCGTATACATGAATCCACGATGGTAGCTGACTGGATACCAATCTGACATCATTATATCACATTTTAAAATAGATTGTTTGCTTAGCGACTTGAGACCTCCGGTTAAGACGAGAACTGGCGATGAGATTGACGCGTTACTGCGGTTTGTATTCAATGTCTAACTCAATGGTCGGTATATGATTCATATAAATTATAATTGTGAATCATGTGGGTTACTATACGATATACATTTAATGGTATGTGTACAATATATGAAGGATAACGTACAAACGTTCAATGTAGAGAGCATTATAATTCCAGAAATGTCGTCGTGTGTCGGTACTTGTGAGTCAATGACCAAATTGTTAGAGACGTACAACGTCCGCTTCATTAGTCCTGCGCTTCAATGAAATGCTCTAAAGTGCTATTCATTTTGTCGATAACACTATATTGAATAGGCGATGATGAACACAATCATTAATACTGGATAACGGTAATAGCTAAGTGTGCATCGGCATGCAAGCATCATTCAGATAAAGAAATAGTTAACTTCATTTGGTCTACGTGTTAGTTTTATTGAATACAAAATTGCATGCAAAGACCACGGTATGCTTTATGTTGTTTTGGACTAGACCGAGACTGGTTGGCGATATCACTTCTCTAGCATTTAATGTTTTCATATTTACTCGCTAACCACCATCGTCTAAAGGTTATTTCGTCACAAAAAAGCAAATACTGTAATTTCAAGGTTGGACAATTCTATTTGAATTGTAGTATAAGTATCTTTATTAGCATCTGTTGTAATCCAAGGCGTTAATGTGTGATAGAGGTTCAGAATCATCTTTAGCTTTAGTATAGATAATACCACTTGTCCTTCCTACATAATGCTATGATTGGTGGATTTGGTGGTGATGTATCTCTCGAACGTATGACCTTCGAAATGAAAGTCGAGATATATACTACTAGTCCAACACCGTTCATCGTTTGCGAAAAAATGCGTGGATAACATCGTTATGACGGTAAATGAAAACAACGTGAGAAAACCCACGACGTAGTTAGCTCCAGAGCTATTGACCCGCTCTTTTCTCTGGACATGCCCCAGAAATGCAGAGCCATAAAAAGCATGGATTAAAAGTTGCTAACTCTGTATCATCTAAAAGTAGATGGAAAGGTCGATGCATCTCCAATTTACCAACCTCTGGAAGCTTCGGCATCTTGTCCGTCTCCTGTGTATGCATATCGTACTGGTGTGCGGAGCCTCGCCTGACGCTGAACCACCTGGCCAGTCTCCCCCCACCCTCGTCGTCGGGGGGAGGGGCGGGGGGTGCTGGGTTTCCGCTTCCGCTGCGCCATCGTTCGCAGAGCTCACGAGCTCGGCTCAGAGTGTTGCGTAGTTGACCGCTCGTCCTGGAAAATGTTTACAATTAGTAATTAATTGTATTTTTTTTATTAAACACATATTAAGCGCTGTCTGCTGTATGCCGAAGGAGTATTGGGCAAAAGTCACTACTGACTGGACCTCAAACTCCCAGAGGTAACTCGGCAGACCAAAGCGGAGATGTCGTGACGAGTTTGACAAATTTAAGCCTGAGTGGCGAACCATAGCCCAAACAGAGCCGAATGGGAGAGTTAGAGGGCCTTTGTCCAGCAGTGAGACAATTCCAGCTATACAATAATATTAAGCGGCCTTTTATGATTCCGCTGTCAATGAAAGTTGGGGATGGAATGTTTATTTTGCTGTACTTGTATATTTCAACACTATGCAGTATAAACAATAACATTGAGTCATCATCATGGTTTTATCAGTTTGTCAAATCACTGGATTTGATAATCTTAAATTCATACCTCTTAAATGCGCGTTGGAAACCATTGATTCAATTTATGCTTATTCTAAGTCTATGTTAGAAACAATAACAGCTATTCCCAAGCACCTTACGATAGTAAATCTGTCTTACGATCTAGGTCAACGATGAACATTTACCTCGCGGCTAACTCTAGGCTGTTTATAACACAAATGACGTTACTATGACGAAAAAGGGAAACATAAAACATTTACAGTCAAGGGATTGGATTTTCTTTGACGTTGATGCAAACACATAAAACATAGAATTTAGTACCCAAGCAAATATTTATTCAAAATACAATAAATCTAGTTGGCTTGTACGGCTACTGCTAAAGTCGTAGGAGGTACAGTTATTCGGCTAAGCACTGCTATAAAGTTTAGGTACAATCGTGGGAACTTTATATGATGACACTAACAACTGCTTAGTAAAAATATAAAAATGATATGTTACATTCCACAGAGCGATAGCTATCTTTGAATGGCTTAATGCAATAGTAGTTATGGTACTTGGATGGACGCATATATGCATTATAATGTACGTATTGGTCATTTACCTTTACTTTTGAGAAATTGTTGCTTTCTCAATTTGTATGCTCAGTCATTCATACCTTTGACAAAGAAATTCACATGCATATGTTTGTTGTTACGTTCATTTTCGGCATTTTCTAAATAGAAACTTTGTATGAGCCTATCTGTTAAATTTGTTGAAGTTCACATATATGTAGTTTTTTCTATATAAGCAATAGTTCATTGTTATCAAAAACCGGTTAAAACATAACAAAACACTTCTTCAAACAACCAACAGTAAAAGTTAAAAAAATACATTTAATGACTAATGTCGTACCTATAGCCTAAACAGCTGGTCGTAGAAATAAGAAATTTAGAGGGTGTGCTGTGTGATATGATATATAGGTAAAGAAGGAAAGCTTTTGCAAAAATGCCACGTGACTTACGCGAATGAAACCGCAAGATGTTGCTAGTTTGTAATGATTAGTAGGAGTATAATCTCACCTTTCTATTACAATTTTAAAATAGCATAACCCCACACGGTTAGGTCGTCCATATTAACATTTTTATGACCTGTCTCCTCTAATTAACTAGTTTATTACACTAGTGAACGTAAGAAAACGTCGTAATTACGATCACTAGCTGCGATATGACATAATAGTTAAGACAAAGGTCGAATAACAACACCTTGAAACTGCAATTACTTGAAACTACGTGTAAGTAATTGTTCGGTAAGTATGTTGTTAACTACTTACAACGGATTCATATAAGAGCGTACAAGCTCGTTAAAACAGCTAGCACCGCCCCGCGGTTTTACCAGTGAAAGTCCCGATTCTGTAGCAAAATCGGGATAAAACTAGTCCATGTGGTTATCCAGATATGCTACTTTTTATCCTTGTTCAACTTGCGATTGCAAAGACGAGACCAACACCGCATGATAAGATAAATGAATACATTATAATTATGTGTCGAAATGAACTTTGAATTACCGTTTTGGCTGGAAAATATAATAGGTAATTAAATTAATTCAGTAACTCATAATTAAATTAATTTTTCTAGGTACTTTGCCCTTGTCTTTATGACATTTTCAAATGTTTATTTGTACGTGTACTGTATGTAACCGTAGACTGAGAAACTGTAATGAATAAGTCATTTTTTGACAGTAGATAACAGAGAGAGGGATGGATTCATTGTGAAATTAACAAGAGGGATGAATGGGAAGATGAAGTATAAATATTCTGTCTTTATTCACGTTATAATGTAATATTTTCTTCTGGTTTTCGCGATTTCAGAAATTAAATTCATTTTTAAGTTTTAATCATTTATTGTTTATTATACATATAAAATAGTATTCAAATTGACATATTGAGTTCTCATTTCAGTGCTAAAGTTACCAATTCCTATTTTAGTCTGTCATGTTCTCACAGCTCGTCCATTTTTGTTCCTCCGTCTAAGACAGAAACCCTAAAGGAATATTAAAATCCATCGAGTGGTTTGGAAGATAAGAAGGAATAAAGAATATTACAATCATACAACATAGTCCGGTAAAAAGGATTTGTCGCGCCCGTGTATTTTTCGTGAGAAAGCACTGTAGCAGACATTTCTCTTAGAGTCCATTTTCCCTACGAATTGTTTCCAATATGATTGCCTCAAGCAATCGGCAAGTTACTTATCAATTTAACAGCTCTATATAACTTGATTGACCGTAAAATTGGCAGGATACAGCCAATCAAGCCGATATGGAAGATGTTCAATTAGCAACATAAAATTGTTTGACGGAATTTCAAACAGCGTTCATAAAAGCATTATAAAGCTATTACTTGGTCGATCTAGGTTCAGAGACCATACCGCGCAACTTCCATCGTCATCGACATCGAATTCTCACAAGGAATAACCTGCGCGGTGAAAACGACAGCGTTGATTTGCATGCATTTGAAGCCAGCACCGTCGTCTCTTGAGCCAGTTTCAAAGACAGTTGAACTCGACGGGCGGCGACGCCTTCGCATGCCAATTAACGCCATGTTTTACGCCGCGCAGGTTATTCCTTTGCGCAGTGAGATTTCTATGCCGAGGACGACGGAAGATGCACAGTAGGGCCGCAGGTACATACCTTGTAGATACACTCTATCTGTACCCTAATCAACGATGTAATAATAATAGCAATCAGGATAGAAATATCGCTTTAGGGAAATTTATATCGCGCACTTTAGCTTTATTATTTGTTGTTTCTCCACTAAATTTAAAATAACTACATAGCTGGCGATCTCTGTGGTGCAATATGCAAGCATCCGCTTGTATTACAGAAGGTTGCTAGTTTGATCGCCGCTGTGAAATAAATATGAAATGTGTTATTTTTACAATAAGTTTTAGATGGGTCATCTTTGATTTTTGGCTACAAAAGTGAGGTTAAATTAGAACCCATTCATTGCGCTTCGAGATCTAATAGACAGCTGCCTAATTTTAATAACAAAATACGATCACAGTTTGTTAGAACAAGTCGCTTTTTTGGTTTCATTTCTCTGGTTACATTGGACAAAACACCACTGTTGTCTGGTATTATCAAGTTAGTGATAATGTCGTCTATATAAACAAACTGCGTATCTCGATTTTTAATTCAAGTTGTTACCATAATAGGAAGGAGCCCGCCTACTGACATACCGAATTCGACGACACGCTTATTTACTGAACATTAATTTGGCATTGACACAACTGACATCATAAATTACATAATTAAACTGACACATTAGATCATGCAATTGATCGATAACAATAAGCCAATTAAAATGATGAGACGCAGAAGTATCTGAACAAAGAATCTGGGCACCCATTTTATTACCTAACTAGCTGTGTAGGTACCGCGGTTTCACCTGCCGAAGGAGGATGAGGATTTTCGAAAAAAAAACCTTTCTTAATCATAACACGAAGAAACTTCCTTCTGAATTTCCTTTCTCTACGTATATTAGTTTGGACTTTATTATTAGTTCAGTCAGTCAATCAATCAGTTAGGATTTTGAAGTTTGTATGTATAAGATGCCTCAACTTGAGATGTCTTGCGTTTCTAAACATTATGTGATATTATTTTAAGAAAAAATAATTGATTTCGAACGTTGTCTCAGCTAGAGTACTAGTTTCTTCGAAAAATGTACAATGTAATTGAAAATTTTGCAAGTTTTCACAAAAGCTTTTAAAGTATGTACTAGTAATTTCTTGCACATTTACCAACAATTGCTAAACAGTTTTTGAAAAAAAAAAAACAGCCAAGGCATAGTTAAGACATTTGCGTTACAGAATAAGGTGCCCTGAACGATTGTCACACAGATATAAACCACTTGTATAGAGTCTATAGAGAAACGAAACGGTGAATATATTACATCGCATTTGGTAATGTGATGAAAGATAGTATTCATAGTTATTGTCTTTGCAGTTGCTTCACTCAACCATACTCAGCGAAACAATCTCTCTGTATGCAATTTTCTATTACGACCGCGGGGTATCGGTTACTTCGTTTAGAAGATTATGTTCTCGCAGAGGTGTTTTCGGGTTTCCTGTTTACTTCATGCTAATGCAGTTTCCAAACTACAGAACATAGGGTATCCGTTTCTAAGAATTCACAGCTATCTATAGGAAAGGAATACTTGGAATATTGTTTACGCACTTTTTCCAGTTTCAATAAATATTTATGATTGGAAGGAAATAAGTTGAATACTAATTTGTTTTCAAAACTACCGAAACAGTTGCGTAATGTGATTTAAATTAGCTAATTGCATTGAATTTAGGTTTATGATATTTTAAAGCGTAGCATTAAAATTAAGGGGGTTAGTTTTTCATATTTTATAATATGACGCTAACTTAAAATACTAATAATAATAAGCAGGGTCCCGCGCGAAAAGATCATTTCTTATCGGATATCCACTCAAGCTTTCCATTCCAGTTTTCTACTATCAGCGGTTCAGGCTGTGCATTGATAGGTAAGTCTGTCAGGACAAATCATTTTATGCATATAGGTTACTAGCTACGCCCTGCGGTTTCACCCGCGTAAGTCCGGTTCCCGCGGGAAATTCGGGATAAAAAGTAGCCTATGTGTTAATCCAGCTCCCCAGCTACCTATATTCCAAGTTTCATCGCAATCGGTTCAGTAGTTTTTGTGTGAAAGAGTAACAACCTCACATACATACATACAAACTTTCGCGTTTATAATATTAGTAAGAAGTAAGATATTACAATTCAGTAGAAATTAATGGCGTGGCGTCTTAATGCCTAACCCCTCTAAGAGGAGGCCCTTGCCCTGCAGTGGGACAATTTGACGGGCTGATAATATTGTCTCATGTGTGGAAATTAATACAGATTAATATCATTATTGGCAAATTTATATAAACAGATAAACCAGCAATATTGACAGCATAAAACATTCAATATTTACTTAACAAATGCTCTTTGTTGTCTCATTTATGTTAGAGTAATAAATAGGTATTGCCAACTAATAATTTACGACAGATTGACCGAGTTCCTTCATCGTATAAATAGATATCTATCAAGATCTCAATAACTATGTCACTAGCAGAATGTGATTCGAAGTAGGTAGATACTTCGCCAATCTAGATCATTGCCCGAATATTGCAACGATGACCGATAAATGTGGGAATAAAATTTAATACGAACAAACTAGGTCCCGACTTTTGATTTATGTGAACAATAAAATAAACGATAGCTACGACTTGTACTTATGATTCGGTCTACATACGGTCGAAGCAGATACGCTACTTAAAATTTGACTTTTACTTACCTAAAAAATTGATTGAGTTCTCTTCTCCAAAATTACATTTTTAGTAGCTGCTCGATTATTTAAGGGCCCTTCAAATGTTAAGTGGCATTTCTGTTTTCGGCTCATAGAAACATAAACAACGCAATCAAATAGACATATTTTTCCAAGTGTTTGATTTGAAAGTGAATATTGGACGGGTATAACATAGTAGGTATGCCATGTTATATTAATAAAATTTTACTTCAAATTAGACGTTCGGAACATAACTTTCCATCTTCGAACCCGGGTCAAGAGATGCTCACTTTTCCAACCACGACTCGGGTTAACGATCAAGCCAATTAGATATTACCTCTCATTGTATAAAATTAACTTGAATAACCCACAATGAACTATTTAATTTTCTTTATGTTTCTGACATGACTTGACCTCTGAAGCCATTCTGAAGCAGAAGTTTTGCAACGTTTGTTTGCTAAACCGACCACATAAGGTAACGTCCCTAATTAGAAATCTTTGGTTGCGAATTGTTGCGATCTATTTGACTGTCTCTGTACCTAACAGAAAGGTCAGTTTTGAAGTGTTTTGAAATTTCAAATTGAATAAATAGAAACAATCATAAACGAGTACGAACACAATAAATAACTCGGGTTTCGATTTCTCAACAGTTATTGTTGTTGGCGAATCGACGACATACTGTCTACATAAGTAGAGTCTAATTGTGAAAGAACTAGTTTTATTATGTTATGTTGGGCTAGGATTTTATAATAATGAATAATCAAATCACACAGCTGGCGAATAATATAAACATTTAATAAGTAGCTACTAAAAATATATATTTCGAGGCTGTATCATATTTTAATAGTTTAATATGAAATATCATAATTTGTTAAATAGTTTAATTTAATTCCAACCAACTGGGTATTCCACAACGGCTTTCGTTTATAGGTTACCTATGAATAAATCTTTCGTTTATACTTATTTAAGTGTTTATTTTTCCTAAGCGACCCACATGAATTGGAAGTTTGAAAATTCAATTTTGTATACTTGTGTGATTTTGCTTTTGTACGAAGTAAAAAATATAAGCAGTGGACTTCATTTATGTTGTCAGGTTGCACTTTTGCAGTTACAATGAATAAACCCATAACTTCTTAACGTTTTACTATTTACTGCTGGAAATATACCTACTGGTTTCAAATAATTATTTGCGTTCATATTTATTTGGGACAAGTATATTTCCTAAATGGCATCCTACTATAAACTTTAGAAAATGAATAGTAAATAGTCTAATAAACAACCTTAATGTATATGGAAACTCAGAAATAAATCGACATGGATACGGTTTCGGCCATTTGGCCGTAAAAACGGTTTTAATTTGTATCTTGTGCCGTTTTCTGGATTATTTACGTGTTATGGGTATACTCTAAGCGATAATTCACGCGTTATAAAAAGTAATATCCTCTACATTCATCATGGGCTGTAAAGCTAACAGGCATTTGACCTCAATTAGAGAAAATAAAAACTGTAGTCAATGGCAAAACAATTTGTGTTAATGAATTAAGTTACAGATTGGTTTGTTACAGCTAATAAAAATGAAAAATATATTTTCTGTTTGTTGTGGCTAGACGTGAGTAGGTAGGTACCTCCGAAGTGAACTTCTCGAATTACAAATTTGAATTTAAAGAAGTTAAATAAAACCTTGTGAAAAGCATTCCTTTGTTTCACTGCGATAAAAGAATTGTGCCATTATAATTTACAGGTTTCGAAAACAATATCGGCATAATTCAGTTAGACCCATTTCGCTTGCTTTCGTCTCACGAGGTATACTATTTTACATATGTAATGTAAACACATACCAATACTATAACTAGAAGTAAAATAAACTTTGTATATTGCACTAGTCTTTTATACTTACTTTACCATTCGAGTAATAATAATTGGCATTTTTATCTAAATTTAGGCGTAAACCACGGCCTTCGGAATGAAAGTCGGGATATTTATCAGTAGATCCACACCGCTTTAGTCGCACCGTTTGAGTTCAAACCAAAGAAGTTATATTACAAGAACTAGAATGCTCACATAAAACTAAAAAGTGCTACATCGAGCATGCTGTCCGTTTCTAATAACACAATTAGAAAGGGACAGAACGCCACATTGAAGCATGATGTCCCTTTCTAATAGTGTTATTAGAAAGGGACAGCTTGGTCGATGTAGCGGAACACTTTTTAGTTCTACGTGAGCATTCTAGTTTTAGTAATATTACTTCTATGGTACAAACACAAAACTGGCTAAAAATATAAATAACTAGCTGTCTCGCGGATTCATTCAAGCCGAGTTCCGATGAATTTTCATCTTTCGACATTACAATTACGTGGTTCTACTGCGATCAGGCCTGCGTTGATAGTCAGATTTTTTTTAAATATATGGATTAACTGTAGGTATTTAGGTAGGCCTACTTTAATTTCACAAGGCGCAGTGGGTGGATGTCAAAGAATACCGAAAGAAATAAAATACAACAACTGATTTCATCTTAAGCAATGACAATAGGGGTATAAGTAATTACCCTACAAACATTGTCGCCAACGCGAATGCAAATTGTACGGTTTCGTTGGACCTTGACATTATTTTGAATGTTATACGACTGTGCGCCGTAAAAAAAGAATAAAATTACAGCGTGGCATAGAGAGAACATTAGGTTTAGCATCAAAAATAAACGCATTTTTCGGCTTCAATCGCTTTGCTTTTTATATTTTCAAAATTTGTTAAAGTGTGTGTCGGTTCGAGGACGTTCTAGTGCTTATTGGTCGTTTTGAAATGCTGAAAATAATAAAAGCAACGCGTTTAAAAGCTAAACATTTCTTAGGGTTTTTTCTATGTATCATATATTTACAAACAGTAAAGTATAATATGTAGTATATCTATTGTCTAGTACCCTTAGGACAAGCCTAGAGCTTAATTTGGGACAAGATTCAGCTGTGTATCATGTCGTGATGGCATAAAGAAATGCTTTCCAAGAATTTGCACCAGATAGGACTTGAACCTGCATCCATGCGTAGGCAACACTTTCATATAAATAAAAGCTAAACATGTGTTTGAATCAGAATCGCGAAATCCTAAGAAGAATGCTTATAGTTTAGCTCCTTCATTACTAGGAACACTTTAGCACTTCCATTAGTTGGTGGCTTGTTACGAACCACTGACCGGCCTTAGTTTTATCGCCAAGTGGATGCGGTCATGTTCTGCCGGGCAACCACTAAGGAAGATCGGAATTCGTAGAACTGCCAACTTAATACTTTGAACTTGTATCTTCTAGGTAACGTTCTTCGTCGCATCTTGTCACTTGTTATCGACAGATTATATTAATCAGATGCTCACAAAACTTAGATTTCGATAGTCAGCCCATTAGGTATAGCACTTAATATTATAATCGTTTAAGTTTGCAAGTATATAGGGTTAGGTATGAAGTCGTCCTTCTCGAAACTGGGCTCAGGGACCACTTGTACCCTTTACCTACCTAGTCAACTGGGCCCAAAGGTAGTTTAGATATTAGGATATTAGGGAGTTGACTACTTATTAATATTCTCTAGGGATGAAGTAGTCCCACTAAGAAGATACTTTATGTGTCTGTCTGTTTGTATTTGACTTTGTTACTCTTTCACAAAACCAATACTGAATCGATTGGGATGAAACTTGGAGTATACATAGCTGGAGACGTAGAAATAACACATTAGGGTACTTTTTATCCCGATATTTCCGCGGGAAAGGGACTTACGCGGGTAGAACCTAGGGATGCAGCTAGTATCTTATATTATGTCTTAGCTGCAGTGTCCCTTGGGTCCCACTGGGTCCCTGCAGTGCTTTGACATATTGCAAAACCAGTTCTCAGACAAAACCATTAGAAAAATAGAAATGTTCCCTCTATAGTCCTCCAAAATATTATATTATCATGCTTTGCCGTATGAGCGACAACATAATTTGCTTAACAATATTTTTGCGAGTGTGTGTTAAAAATGACTAATAATAAGGTAAGCAAACAGATTTGAGAAATAAATTAGCGAATAGCGGTTGGTTTGTTTAAGTCGGTGTAAATATGAATAATACGGAACCCTAAAAACCATTAATGAAATAACTAATAACGTCATGAGCTGCGTTTGAACAGTTAGAGCTAGAAGAAAAATAAATGGGCTAAATTCAAGAGATGACTTTGATAAAAAGCAGTCTAGACGGCAATTACAGGGATTATGTCTAGGACATAGTGCGGGCAAACCAAGCCATGTTATACCATGTCTAAATAAAACTACCTAGATGTAACTAAATAGTCACCCGGTATGAGCCTTTATGCATCTAATCTAACTAAACAGAAGTGATAATTTGTTCGGGGAGCTACGAGTACATCGTCCTGCAGTTGTGAGATGTGATTATTGTTTAAAGGTAAGTTGGCTTCATTTGTAGACAAGCATGTTTAAAAAATATGGTGTATCATTAAAGTTAAATAAAATAACAATTGACCCTAAAGGCCGAATACTGAAACGCTACTCAAGATTTGACAGCTACTTAAACAATTAATCACCCCAAAACTCGAAAATTCCAATGCCAATTTTGAATTGAGAAGCTTGGCAATTATGGAAGTAGCTCTAAGATTGTTTAAGCCGCGTTTTAGTATTTGGTGGTGATTCAAATATTTCTACGCATTTATTTTTGAAAATTTTGGAAGGTCCTTATGTAATGTACACCAAGTTTCTACACATCTAAAAACACCAGGTTATTCTTAAACAAGATTAGATACATTAAAATGGTTTCATTAAGAGCCACGTAACCATCACTTCAAATTCCAATGCAACTTGCTGTTAATCGGCTTGTATGGTCAAATCGCCACCATCGTCCTGTACCCTACCTACTGTGTCAACAGGAAATTCTTGTTAATTACCGACGCTCGTCTGTTAATTGTTCAGCGAGACCACACCGCGTTCAGCGTTCAGACACGGGAAGTCGGACGCCAACTGTCAACTTGAGAACGGAACTGCAAACTCGTATTATGTTGTTACCTAATCTAAGCCACAATTACAGTTGACCGCTAATAAATTATGAAGGATGTTATCTACATCCTTCTTCGTGTAATAGCTTTAATTTTGTGCTGTCTCGGTCCTGTACTGTTTATAAGAAAAGCTGAAGTATGTGCGATAAGCAGCGCGATTTCACCCGTGTTAGTCCCGATCCCGCGGGAATATTGGGATAAAAAGTAGCCTATGTCTTCAGCTATCTCCTAGATCTTCAGCTATCTGCGCCCCAAGTTTCATTGCAATCCGTTAAGTCGTTTTTGTGTGACGGAGAAACAAACATACTCTTTTACTTACTTGAATATTGGACGTATTTCTATGTATAATATGTATGTATTTACAAAAGATATAAGTAAGTAGAATATCCGTTGTCTAGTCACCGTAACACAAGCTTAGCAGCTTACCACGGGGCTAGATGGCGCTGTGTGTTCGTCACAGGGTTTATTTATTTATTATTTTTTTAATACTTAAAAACAAACTTAGTATTACACTTAGTATTTGTAGAATTACAGTAAGATTTAAAAGGACGACACGCGATTTCTATTGATATCTATCTATCACATTTAAATGTAGGCTAGATAATCGGCGAAAAAAGTAGGTTTATATACAAGCGTTATGTAAACAAACAAACCATAATATCTAAAATTAGGTATATCAATATGTTTTTATAATTTAAAAAAAAAGAAGTCAGACAAGCATGACAAACGATTTTTTAAGTAAAAGATTATTATGACCTGTGGTAAAGTAAAGATGTATGTGGTAAGTTGTGGTAGCATAGTTTGTTAAGCCATTTGTTACAGGGTTATAATAACGTATCTATCCAGAGATAACAGACTTTGTACTCCGTAATGAGGCGTGATAAGATAGTGTACCAGAAACTGATAGTTTACGATCTGCGAGACACAACACTGGGGCCAATTAGTTACAGTAACACGATAAAAATGTTATACTGATGTATTTTTAATACTTCTTCGCTGTAGTCGGTATTTAATGTCGCAGTTAAACTGAAATTGGAGAAGAGTTTCTGTATATATAGACCAGTACCCTCTAAAAGGCGAGAATTGCTTCTAATTTGGTAGAGACAATCAATCATTATTAGTGCTGTCGCATGTCGTACTCTGGAACGTTGGCAATTGAATCTTTGTTTCTATTTCGTGTTGTTATGTTAACAATATAATGGAGAAGCTTCGCTCTAACTAAAACGGATTGTTTTCTGAGTACAACATTTTTTCAATTATATTTTAATAATGTGTAACTTGGATTTTTTATCTGTTTTGATTACATATACTAGCTGCGTTTCACTGCTTTATTCACGTAAGTTTCGATCCTGTAGTAATAAAATATCCTGTGAATTTTCAGAATCGTTAACTGCGACGTGGCAAAACAAAACAGACATCCTACTAATAGAATAAAGCTGAAAGTTTGTGAGTATGTATGAATGTATGTGTGTTTGTTACTCAATCACGTCAAAACCGCTGAACCGATTGGAATGAAACTTGGAATATAGGTAGCTAGATACCGGGAATGACACATAGGCTACTTTTTATTCCCAGATTCCCGCGGGAACGGGATTTACGCGGGTGAAACCGCTGGCCGCAGCTAGTTCTAAAAATAAATCTCTATGTTCTTTTTATATTTTTAGTTTCTGTTCTGTTTTGACACCTCACAATTTATGATGTAAGTACAGTGCCACAAGTATATAATAAGTTGGCGTGATCGTGCGTAACTGTGTTCAGTTTAAGGACTGTTTATTTGGACTGTTCCCGGCTTTAGATAAGTTACTGAGAAAAAAAAACCAAGAAAGATAACTTGAAACATTTTTACAGCTTTTCTATAACAAAATTAGTTGATATTCGATAAATAATCTTAGCTTCTGTTTAGTTCCAAAAATAGCCACCGCCAACTAATACTTATGGCATTGTATAGCGATTTGAAAATCCGAATGTAGTCTTTAATGCTGTACGTACGAACATACATAGACTTTACTTATTATCTAGATTCCAGACTTACCAGTTAAAAATTGAATTTGAATTATTTGCCATCTACAAATATATCTAGTTACCCCTACGTCTAATCTATAGAAATTGAAGCTGATATTAGTATGTTATTCCACACATACGCCTATACATGCATACTGTTTTAATGTTACCAGTTTTTAAATTTTTAGAAAAAAAATTGGTGAAGTTAACAAAAGATTTTGCGTGGCGGCTCGGCCTCCCGTATGTTGATTTATTTGGCTACTCAGTAAACTCCTACATGAAACTACAACGTAGGTTATGAAACTTGTAAGTAAATAAGTAAGTATGTGTGGATATTGAATATAATCTACCCTGATGTGATAAAAATGTCGCATCGGTTACATATTTATGTATTACTAGCTGCGCCCCGCGGTTACACCCGCGTAAGTCCTATTCCAGCGGGAATATCGAAATAAAAAGTAGCCTATGTGTTGTTTCCCGGTATCCAGCTACCTATATTTCAAGTTTCATCGCAATCGGTTCAGTAGTTTTTGCGTGAAAGAGTAACAAACTCACATACATACATACAATATTAGTAAGATGTACATTAGGTGTAATAGTCTCCGAAGCGACTGGACCAATTTCAAGAATTCACCAATAGGAAGCCACATTATCGAGCTCACAACTTTTGCACATTATCGAGGAGTAACATAGGGCACTTTTGATGGCCGATATTCCCACGGGATCAAAACTAACGCGGGTGCAATTGCGGGAGGCAGCTAGTAAAATTATAAAGTGGGAATCTATTAGATCGCACAAGTTGTGAGCATAATTTTATACCTATGCGTAGTTATTTTCTTAATTACTTGCTGACATTGCAATGTGCCTATTTTGTCAAAGAATCCGATCTCTTCGACATTCTTTCCCAGTGACTACTGCAAGGCTAAGGAAAGAAAGTCAATTATTTAGCTTTCAAAGGAAATATTCTGAAGAGCGTACCTATAGACATATATAAATAGGTAGGTAATAGGTATAATATTTTCTAATCTCGGTTAATAATATCTGGTAAAAATAATTTAGACAGGTCTCTTAGGAGACTAGGAGGTTAATGGTCGCTTGACAGTAAAGCATTTCAAATTCGGCTCAGCCAGTCAACTTTATCAGTTTCAAAGTAGTTGTTGTATAAGATTAACCACTATCAGTAATATCTAGTAATAGGTATAATATTTTCTAATCTTAGAATAATATCTGGTAATTTAACGTATAATTTGTATATATAAGAATGACTGTCTTAAAATTATTGTGAGGAACATATTAACCGCATTAACGACGTCATAAGTTTCCTCTAACAAAACTAAGCAGACCGAACACCCGTGACGTGACGCATACAAAATGTTAACATCAAAACCATCTACGGTTTTTTCCGTCCGGAAACGTACGTGAGTTGATGCCCTTACTGTGACATTTATGGCTATTGAATTTAGTTTTATATTTTTGTTGTAAGGAGAGGACGATTCCATCCTACATGGTATACCGTCTTTCGCCTCCAACTCATTTTATAAAGCTGTAATAACTTTATCATCCGAAACTCTTAACTAAATCATCTAACATAGATTAACTTAATGACAATAAAATTTCTAATTGAAAAGAACCGTGACGGGCTCATGGGTCAATTGACAGTCCGTTTTTGAAGCAATAAAACTCTAGTGATTATAGAGACATTCGCCGCTCAAGCAAGCTACGTGTAATTAACACTAAGATAAATATCTTGTAATTCTGGTATTAGTACATTTAGAGCTTTTGTCAAATACACAAACTCAAACAATAACTGTTTGCGCAAATATGCTGGCGAGGACTTAAGCCTGTACACATCAAACATGTCTTTAAAACAAATAAAAGTTATTGCCGTGTGGACAAATTGCAAGTCGGCACACAGAAGTCTTGCTAGACTAAGTACTGACCTGGAATCCAGTGTGGAGTTCAGCCTTTGCGAGCGTCTAAGAGGAGTGTTACGCACCGCACTAACCGGTTCTTCCCAACTTCCTCCCGCCGACCGGTGCTCATCTGCAAAAATGGTTATATTACTCAGAAGGTTTGGTAAAGTTCTGAAGTTTCTGAACAGCAAATGATTCGCTTAAATATTACTTTCGTCAACTATTCGACGAATGCGAATTGAATATGTGGATGCCGAAAGAATCTTTTGAGTTATTTATTACAAATTATACCCTATGCTAAATTCTATTACAAATCTGTCGAACTGTTTTGCCTCACAAAAAAGTAAGATACAAACTTTTAAATCATATTGGTTGGCATTTCATTATATATCAGACTACAAAGAGATGCAAAGCAATTTCTGCTCATAAAATCTAAACCGAACAAGACAAGAGTGAACTGATTGAAGGATTGGTTGCAATGACAATTTGATGGGTAGGGGACATAAACACGAAGGGTAAATCGAGCAATGTGAAATTGTACTGTACAGACAATGGCATTCTCGCTTGGTCGTTTATCTTCATTTCGAATTGAAGAGAATGTTCACTAAATAAAGACATGATACGATATGGAAGGTGTAACATTGAAATGAAAATAAACAAAATTGAGTGAGAAATAAACATGAGTCAATTTTTCAAGATGTCCTTAAACACACCTTTGAATTTATTGTGTGCATTAAAGAACACTCACAGTAAGGTTGTGACAATACTGTGCAAAAACTAAATGTCAATTAACTTGGTACAAGACCTTGAAGTCGTTTAAGTGTGGGTGGCCTGTAAGGTTACACCATTTTTGCAGAACCACGTTTTCTATTATAGGTTAGATTTAATCGGTTGAATTTGCGCCGAAAATAATGAGCAATAACATTTAGTTTTAGAAACGGCTTTAAAATGTGCTTTAGAGTATAAAGAAATATTCAATTACCTACATAATTTACACTTTTTGATCAACTTGTGTTTGAATTTGGTTATTTTATCGTTCTTTCGAGCACGCTTCATACTATCGTTCCGTCTCTCCATCACAATACACTTCACAGAGTTATGTAACAATTATACCCTTAACTTTGCAGTTATCAAGGTTAATTTTAAAGTTAAAACTTAGTTTCACTTTTAGGTCACTAGATTAACGTTGCACGAGTGGTACATCACTGAATTAATTAACACTGAACTTTTTAGATACGATTAATTGAAGTTAAAAACAATAATAACCGACCACGTGTCGCCTGCGCAATGTATAGTCCCACACTAACGTAACTTCCGAATGACTGCTAACTAATGGTATCTCAGTAAGTAACTCCATTGTAATTTTCTCAGTGATGATTGAGAGTCCAGTAGATAGAACCGGTCAACAAGGTTGACGACCTGATTTAGTTAACGATATTAACACAGATGGCAATCGATTGTACGTTGATGACGTTGTTATAGTACGTAACGTGTTTGGCGAAATTTAATTGTTCTCTAAACAAGCGCTAATTTATATTAGCGAACAGATATCTGGTACAAATTATTGTGTAAACAGCAGATAAATGATATGTACTTACCTATTTGTAATATTACACGTCTGTTTAGTTTCGTTTTACACTATAGGTAATAATTTCAATAATTTTGTTAATTTATGACGTGTAGATATAAGCCAGCCCTAGTGAATTCTGCGAAATGATTGCAAATGGAACATCTTCAAGTATTGACCTTCCTTTCTAGATAGTGGAACTGCATAAATCAAATTGCCCTAAAGAGATAGGACGAGTACCTACAGCTGAGAACGACTAGGTAATGTAATGTACTCAGAAAACACAAGTAGATATCGAGAAGTAGATATTCGTCGTGGTTATCGAATTTAACATGCGTGCTAGTAACATTCAAGAACTTACTACCTGGCTAATTTCACAATGTTTTCACATGCCTCAGTCGGCTATACATCGAATTGCTTTTGAAATCGCACATGGTAATGGTAATAAAATACATTACAAATGATACTTATCTAAGGAGTTATAAGTTATTCGGCTTTGCAGATAACCCCGTTAGATGGAAACCAACCTGTTGTAGGTAAATGTAAATATCGAAATAACAGGTCCATAACAAGAATCGATTTATGTACGGTCAGTAACTATCTAGTGATCTCTGTAGATATCTGAGTGGGTCGAGATCTGAGACGCCGCAATGCGCCCGCGCCGCGCCCCGTCACTCATGGTTCCATTGTTTCACTCGCCTAGAGCTCGTGATTCATAATATTACAAGTTTCAGATAAGAATGCAGCAAATAGGCCGTTGCAAGCTAACAATCGGGCTCGATCGGGAATTATGCGCTTGACACAATTCCGTCGTCTCCGAGACGCTGTGTGCGGGAGCTATTATATGAGTTCATTGAATCAGAAAATATGTAAGTAGATAATAATATTATGTTCAGTTTGCACAAACTGTTGACGTCAATGAACGGGCCACTCATTGAGGGCCCTCTGGTAATTACTGTGAAATAGAAGATAGTAACCGCAATGAATAATAACTGTTTGTCAAAGAAGGCAGCTTTAAATCAGGTGGTTTAAATACATAGAACTAAGTATCAATAAAGTTTACGAATTAGCCGTGTAGGCCCGGCATAGAACAGGGCAGCCTCATCTCTTCCTGTAAGTATCGTAAAAGGCGACCAGGGGATTAGGGAAAGACTAGCAAAGCTGCAGTTCTCCCCGCATAGTGTCAGGTAAACTGTTTAGTTCAATAAAACCGAGCCGATTGAATTTGCATTAAAACCTATTGCAATAGGTATTTATTTAGGTTATAGACTTAAATACTGTGAACAAGCAAACACCAGGCTTCCGAGAGGGAGGGAAACGGGAACATCGCGCGGATGAATAATTGAAGATCTAAAGTTCATAAATCGGTTTTCATTGCTGTTCTTCCTTAACGATTACAAAACTTGCATAGCCTCATTGAATTGAAGTTCTCAAACAATGATTAGCAGCTGGAGGCAATTGCGGCAACGCACTGACTCGCTACGAGTAGATAAGGGCAATGGGTCGATAGAAATTGTTCAATTACGTTTATTCAGATAGTTAAGCACGTCACTTACAATATCGAACCGATTGTTATTGCAAGGATTGCATTGACCAAAGAGCTTTTACTTTTTAAAGCTTAATAAACTTTAATTAAAATTTGTTAATTATAGATTTTGTAAGTAAACACGAAATTGCAGTAATATTTACGTTATACTTATAAGCATGAAAGTAAAATCGTGTTTATACCTAATGGATATTTGAAGAGAAATCTAATATTAAATCTACTAATTTAAATGAACAGTAAACTTCATTAGCACATTGTTCTTACCTATTTGCTTCAACGGTTCCTCCGACACCGGACATAACTTCACTTTGTTTACGACAATTACTAAAGTAAACTGCATCATACCACAGCACCACTATCACACACAACACAGAAATAAAATGACTTCGTCACGTGAATACTGAAAATTAACAAATACATCGTTCGCGTGTTGCCTACTGCAAAGTCGGGGTTAAACTAAGCCGGATTAACATAACATTTCTGAGTGCACATGTATGTCATTCAATTGTCGAGCCTATGTGGCCATGTTGAAAAATTAATACCAGCATTGGCGCATGTCCAGCGGCAGCAATTATTAAGGCCCACACACAAAACTAATTGTACTTATTATATGCGCGCGCGGCTCCCGCATCAATTGGGAACACCGAACGATGCACCACGGGGGAACTTCTGTCGACGAATTTAAACACATAACATGTCTATTTCTAGAAATGGCGAGATCGACACTGGAACTTAACCATTTCGCTGTACCGTCTACATTCAGGGAAACATTACGAGCTGTTTTTGTGACTCTCAGCACGAAAATAGCAAGGGATTACTTGAGATTAGTCCTCGAGTCGGATGTAATGTTCTACAAAGTGGAGTTAACTCTGTTGGCTACATTAATAATTGTAATATTGCGTTCCGTATTCTTGATCATTTAGTTGAGATGTTGGTTTTCGCCGTAAAATAATACAACTTATGTGTCATGCCGCGGGTTTGTAACTGTTTATATTTAATTTAAAACGGGATTCAAATAAAATTACCAACAGATTATACCTAACGTACTCGTTTATACGTACTTATAATCAATTATTTACTTAGTTAAATACCGTTTTTATGATACGTAGCTTAATCACCTACTTACTTTAATTAACGCAATTGGCTATTAATGAATGAATGAATTAAATTGTATTACTTTAATATGGAATCAACCCTTATGGACAAAATTACTCAAACAAATAGTGCGTTAAGACACTAGGAAACAGAAACAAATTGATGTCGAGCATGCGTCCAAAAATAAATCACATGTACTTTTAAGAGAACGATTGTACTGCTGATATAACGTGATTGTGAGTACGAGTAAACTAAATGGTTTTGACAGATACAACATGTATTTAGGAATCAATTTGCATACACTTCCCTTTTTATTTATAAACGTAAATCATTTAGTCAAGCTTTTTGAAGACGACAAACAGAAATTCACTGCTTATTGAAGTTTATAAATAAAAGAGAATTCTGCCACAGTCATTATCTAGGTACTAAATGGTCGTGACTTGATATCTAAGTAACTGTGATTTGCGATTTTAAAACAAAAAAAAATACTCACGCGTAATTATTGAGTTTAACGCTGACTAATAGTCCGTAATAGCTTGGCTAAGGAAATTAGAAATTATAAAATTAATAGTCGTATGAGTACATAATTATCTATGGATTTTTAATTAGGATAAATAAGATACTTTGGTAGGTATCTTAATTTATGGGTTTGGTAGGTTCGTGGCTTCTTCTCATGTGAGGGCGCGTTCCGAAGCCATGGTAGTTTTTTGAGCTAGCTAGGGATAAAAATAATTATAATTTAAATTGAAAACTATTACAACAACTCTATAGTCTGCGTACACTGGAACGTTTTGTTGCAAATAATTATGAGGCGGTAGTTTACTGTAACTTTTTAGATTGTTAAAATAAGACAAATCACATCTCAGTCAACCTTGAAAAAGCCAACTATAAAGTTGGCGAAAGCTCGGTTCGTTTAGAACAATGAATAAAAATGCGATAAAACCGGATAAATAAAGTGTTTTACTTTGGTAGGTAAATAAAGAATTGAAGGCTACGAGTACGTTCCACGCACGGTGCCAAATTGTCTCTAAACAAACCAAAAATATTATTGGCATAGTTTTATTTATTTGTTGTTGTATTTGTATTGTAACCGTGATAGTATCGTTTACAATTTAAGTAAATTAAATTTTATTTATGGACGTAGAATTCCTTGAGAGAAACTGAACTTAGAATCGCCAATAATCGGTTACATGTTTTCAGAGAAATAATCTTATAAGTTTTATCTAGAGAAGAGGTTACTGGCCACAATTTTGCTACCTGAGGCTATGGCTTAAAATATTCATGTCTCTAAATTATGCAGTTTAAGGCCATTACTCAGGTAGCAACTTAGCACATGGTTATAGGAGTTCGTCGGTCAGCTACACCGACAAGCGAGTTAAGTAAGCAACGCCTGGTGCAGTCATTCCTTGTAATATATGTGACCGATTATGTGTAGAACAAAACGGTTTTTGCTGTGCTTCACCAGGCACTTAAACAGTTGATTCTGGTTGTTATCTCTGATAGCAGTCGAAGATTAAGTTAACCTTAAAGCGACCTAATAACTCAAATATCACTAAAACGAGATTCAGATCAAAGATGTAAACAGAAAACTCCTATAAACGGTTATTTGAAAGTGACAGCTCTTTGTTTACTTTTCCTTTCGATAATTGACAGTTCTATGATTACATTTCTTATCTAACATACTGAAACAGGGTATTTTAGTACCTACAAAGAAGTTTAACAAAAGAAGTAGTAGTAGTAGAAGTTTTTTTTTTAAAGAAGTAAGTAGGTAAGGTAAGGTACTTACATTTGATGAGTACGACCGAGTCATGGGGCTCGCATTGCACCTGGGTGGCGTTCATGGCTAGCATGCCCCCGCTGCTGGCCACGCCACCCGCTCCGTTTGCCTCCCTACGAAAAAAAAACATTACAATTATATTATTTAAATCACATTATTTAGGATCATATACCTCCTCGCAATCATGAGTATTGTTTGTAACATAGTTAAAACGTCGACGTCAACGTTTATATAGGATAAATAATAATAATAAGCCCGCAGGGCACCTTGAGGCGAGGTGTCGGGGAGTAGCGACCCCGCGGGTTCCCGAGTGCTCCAGGGGGAAGTCACCGTTCCTCACCTCCGGCTTGCCTTAGTTGGCTGGTCGGAGTGAACACTGACGAGGAAGCGGTCCCCCGCCTCTGGCTTGCCTTCACCGGCCGGTCAGAGTGGAGTCGCGAGAGCAGAAATGCTCGAAGGATGGACACCTCACGTCAGTGATGAGTTGGCCCGCTCCACAGGATTACCTAGGATGGTTTAAAATCCAGTGAGGCCCCTCCATCCTTCAGCCTCTCACGCCCCTGTTGCCCCCTGGCTGTAATTTGCTCGGCTTATTTAGGGTGGCCCAGTTTGTGAGTTGGCGAGTCTCCGTCTGCCATTTTTACGTGTTTTTAACATTGTTACGGCAGGCGCCATAATCCCCATAGTTTCCCCCAGTATCCAGTCCACTACCATCCCATTTCCATAGCCTAAGTAGTTTTCACCCGTAGTTAATACATAGTTCTATCCGACCCGGGGGTTGTCCTTGGCTGCATTTTATGGTGCAGACAGGGATAATCACCGGTTTGGTGTCCATCACAAATCTTTAAATTAAAATGTTACTAAAACGGGCCTCTACGTGTTGGCTTCGGCCCCACGCACGCCTCCCAAAGGTCCGGGTGCTCCATAGCCCCGAGAATCGAAAATGGTAACAACAAATAATAATAATAATAATAAATCCTGTGACGAACACACAGCGCCATCTAGCCCCGTGGTAAGCTGTTAAGCTTGTGTTACGGTGACTAGACAACGGATATACTACTTATATTTATTTTTCTTTTGTAAATACATACATATTATACATAGAAATACGCCCAGACCAGATACAAATATTTATTTTTAAGCATAAATATTTGCACCCAGCGGGAATCGAACCCGCAACCTTCTGTATTGCAGCCAAGCGTTCGCCCGACGCGCCACAGAGGTCGTCGAATAAAGAAATACTTATACGCGATGAAGACCGGTAAAATGTAACTAGGTGACTATGTTATCAAATCGTGTGAATTTAAAAGTTCTTAGATAATAATTCTACGTAGAATCGTCCATATCGATGACAATGTAGGTATTACATGGATTAACTATTGGTAGATTTTTCAATTTAGTAGTACCTACTGTACTAATTTTTACGAAATGAGGGTTTCTACTTTCTAGCCCTCACATGATCAAACAAAAAAGGATTTGAAACATTGGTAAATAAATTGTTATAGATCGGAACCACAGATCGAAACGCTCAGCTTGCGGTTCTCGTGTTACATCAAAATAGACTTTTCTTTTGATTTACCATAATATTATTATTATGTTTGTTTCCAGGATTTGATCTTTATCAGCAACACTATCGATTAACACTAACACTATAGACAAGGTTTGATTCCTGGCTAAGGTAATAATACATTTTTCAAAAATCTACTTTTTGAAAAATGTATTACGGGGACGCAACTTCTTTAAGCATTTTTTGCTATCTCTTATGGTTTAGGATATCCCCCTTGAAAGCCCATCTAAATGGTTCCCCTGTTAGTTATTAGACTTTTTCCAGATTGCAATACCTGTTATTGGAAACTACGAAACCCAACACTGCGAATTGCCTAACATGGCACGCACTTGTTTAATTGTGTCAAAGTAAATTACAAACTTATTTATAAGTATGTACCTACATAACTAAAATTGCTAAGGAGTTTCTAATAACGTAGACAACTTCCCCACCCAAAATGATACAAAAAAATAACACCTTTATTTTTTTCCAAGCCGAAAACAGCTCAAGTGTCACCAAATGGATGCAAGATAAGTCCATCCCTTGACACTCCCCAATACTAGCCGAAAATAGAAGAAATGTGCTTCAAAACAAAATTGAACAGTTCCAACCATATGGTTTGATAATAAAATAAAACATGAAACATTTTTATGCTTGTGGTTTGTCTAGTTTTATTTGAGTTTTACATGTTACAATCCTAATATTATCCTACTAACTTATGTTATACTTATACTTGAAACTTTGTGAGTGTGTGAACCAATTGCTGTGAAATTTGGTATGTAGATAGCTGGAGATCTGGATTAACACCTAGGCATTTCATTCCTAAATTCCCACGGGATCGGGTCTTACGCGGCGGAAGTAAGCGTCGGGTGTAACTTAACTAGTAACTTTCATAATTACCTAAAATACTCCCACAATAAAACCCCTAGGCAGACTAAAACCATACCTGTCTGAGGTAACTTGGGTGGTCCACATAATTTATTAATAGATAGGTAAATGTTAGGGGGTAAATAATTGTAGTGTTACAGAGCAGTGCCAGGCCTGGAGGGATGGGCGGAGATTTGAATTATTCAACAGATTCTTAGAGTATCCAATTATTATGTTTCTTCTAGCTGCATTCAGAGGAATTTATGGCAATATTGGGATAAAACCTAACCTATGTGTTAGCTCTCAGGGCTATTAATATTTTGCGTTTAATAATCATAATTGGGACGGTAGATACTTTTTGCGAAGAATAACAAACATTAAATACCTATAATACAAACTTAACAATTTGTACATTTGTATATTTTAATTTCAAACTTTTATTAGTAAGTATTCTAGGCATTAGTTACCTATAAAATACAAATGTTATATAAGTGAGATGCAACATTTTGAAAAATAATTTCAAACAAAATATTTTTATAATAGATTGACCCCACCGTTTTACCCACAGTTCCCGCGGAAATATCGGGACCGGGAATATCGTTGCCTATATATTATCTCCAAAGTCCCATCTAGTAATCTTTATTTCAAAATTCATTAAAATTGGTTCAGTGGTTTAAGTTCAGTGACATAAAAGGGTAACAGACAGCGAGACAGACTTACTTTCACAATCATAATATTAATAAGGATTTTCAGGCTTTTAGGGAATTCATCGAAATTACCAATTAACTATAAGTGTATGACTTTTACTTCGCTACAATCATAGCCTTTACTTAAATACCTATGCCTGTAAATTCTTCTTCACTATTCTCTCATTCATGAGAATTTTGATATCAATCTTTCAAACACACAATATAGTTACCTGAGAATGGTCACAAACAATGCTGACCACAGCTAAACTTCAGGTAGTTAACTCAAGACAATAATACCATCAGTGTCCTTATACTCGGAACCCTTATAAATATCACATATTTTGTTATTGTTACAAATCCTTATGAGTATTTCAATAAACAGACCAATTGTGTTATGCATGAGCTGTGTTTAACAACATGAAATGCATAGGAGTCTCCATCCATCAAGGATTAACAATTTGAACCTATATACTAACCCACTGCAGGGCACTTTGATTTCTCTACAATAATTCTCTCATTGTATTTCAATGTAGAGCCCTTACTCTATGTTGCAGTCAATGAAAGAATTGCAATGTGCAAGTGCACACCACAATCATTTTAGTAGAACAAAGTCAGCAGTCTTGGCCATTCTGTACCTTGTACTACATTTAAAAAAAAGAATCTTTCTATAGTTATCTATTACCTACTATAAAGATGAAAGATTTATTTGTTTGTTTGTAATGCATAGGCTTTGAAACTACTGGATCGATTTGAAAAATTCTATTACCAATAGAAGGTCTTGGCCATTCTGTACCTTGTACTATATTTAAAAAAAGAATCTTTCTATAGTTATCTAATACCCACTATAAAGATGAAAGATTTATTTGTTTGTTTGTAATGCATATGCTCTGAAAGTACTGGACCGATTTGAAAAATTATATCACCAATAGAAAGGTACAATGATAAGTAGGTTTGACTAAGTACAATTGTTCCAGATATACCCACAGGATTGGGACTTACGCAGGTGAAACCGCAGGACACAGCTAGTATCAAATAAAGAATTTGGAATTATTATGTATTATGACTGCATGGAATTATCTAAAATGTCAGCAATCAAAACATTGATATCAAACATAAAAATTATTAAAATATTCACACTGAATTGAGGAAAATGTTATCACTGTGGGAAAATTATTTATTAGGCACTATCAGTGCATACATATACCACCCTAATCTTGTGAACTAT
The DNA here is from genome assembly GCA_949358125.1 of Idaea dimidiata. Taxonomy (NCBI): domain Eukaryota; kingdom Metazoa; phylum Arthropoda; class Insecta; order Lepidoptera; family Geometridae; genus Idaea; species Idaea dimidiata. The sequence goes on from OX442328.1 coordinate 7,639,313, forward strand.
TTGAAATCAGTTGCCTAGTGACCAAACTGGATGATTTATCAATATGTAGGTGAACACTGTTCGGTAAATAATATTTAACAGGGAATCTTGTTCAGTAATAAGACAGTTCAGGATTTGGCAAACTGTTCTGTAGAGAGTAGAGAATGATTCACAACACTGCTTTCCTCCATGATGGGGATGGTGATTCAGTTTCATTGAATTAAATGATCGCGGAGATATTTCACACGGTATTACACGATCCTATCGCAATAAATTCTCATCTTTCCTACTGCACCGATAGGACAACTTGACATTTGACTCTGGGCCTGCAACCGGACAGTTCGTTGTCATCCGATGTCACAATTTTAGGTCAAAGTACGATGAACTTGAACGCGCTTTACTCACCGTAAAATGATTATTGCCGGCACTTGCTCCTAGGAGGAATGCGTGCAGGCGAGCTCGCATTCGCTAGGAAAGCATTACCGACTGTTTTATGCACGTTTGGAAAGTTTCCACAGAGGAAACCGGCCACGACAACAATCACTAGTCACACTGTTGCCTTAAAACATTAAATCCAACAGTAAAGTACTGAAACACAACCACTGCTAGTAAAATCCACTATTTTTAACAAAAGGCACTGGAATCCATGCAGTGAAACACATCGGGTTTACAAACGGTTCAAAAACACTGTTTATTCCTCAGTTCATTCATAGTAAAAGTTCTGATTACCTAACATTACTATTTACACTTTTGAATAGTAAACAAACTTTATTAACATGAGTAAAAATAACAAATAAATAGAGAAAGAAACGTCGGTCACACTGCAAAATCCGAAAAACACAAGACGCGCAGCTGGCTAGCTATTGCCTCTCGCTTGAGTGCGGGTGTGAAGGCGGGTGTGGAGGGGTCTCGACCGCTCCTACCGCGCCCCCTATCCTTCCCGCGCCTCGTCCGTCTCGCATCGCAGCTCATTTCATTTTACGCATTCATTTTATTATTACCTGTGTTTGATGCACTACTATTATGGGAACAAATATAATGTATTATCAATAGTCTATTAATTGATAAGAATAATTTTAATGAAATATATTTTACCTAAGATTTTACCTAAATATAATTCCATTATTACTATAAAGTTAAAGCACTTCCATTTTTTAAAACAAATTGTTCATACAACAGAACGTTACCGACGACGATTGAATCCAACTGTCAAATATTGGCGGTTTATTTTGATCATATTTTGAACCTATTTTCTCATTCTACCCAAGCAAACCAGCAGCGGGCTTCTTACTGAGCTTATTGTTTTACAAGCTGCGCCCCGCGGTTCACCCGCATAAGTCCCGTTCCTGCGGGAGTATCGGGATAAAATGTAGCTTATGTGTTATTCCCGGTCTCGAGCTACTTACCTATATTCCAAGTTTCATCGCAATCGGTTCAGTAGTTTTTGCGTGAAAGAGTAACAACCTCACATACATACATACTTACATACATACAAACTTTCGCGTTTATAATATTAGTAAGAAGTAAGATAAGATCTTATCTTACTAATATTATCAATGCGAAAGTTTGTATGTATGTAGAGGTATTGACTTTGTTCCTCTTTCACGCAAAACTACAAAACCAATTATGAAACTTGGAATATAGATAACTGGATACCGAGGATAACACATAGGCTACTTTTTAGCCTGATATTTCCGCGGGAACGGGACTTACGAGGGTATATTTCTGAGTTCGATTAAATATATGAGCAGACGTGACAGTTTTCTGATGTGTAGACCGTTGCAGCCTAAGACAGACCCATCCATGTCGGAAATCGGAATTGGGCTTGTCTTCCAGGCAGTGGTAGGTAGGTATTACTATAAAGGTGCTACGTCTTCATCACTAAGTACCTACTTATTACTTAATCATTTCATTCCATTTGATGACTAACCGCTGCACTCAGAGACGTTTAATGGTTGATTAAACTGTCACTAATTGAAGATTTTACATAGAAAATCTTTACTAGGTAGTTATTAATGTAGTCAAACGCTTAGGCACTTATGAAATATTTTTTGCTGCTAACTATTGAGTATTCTGTGCTGCTACTAAATTATAACTTCAAGTCTGAAGCAGGTTTGTTGATCAAAGCACGTGCCGCCCCAGGTAGTGTAGCTGGTTATTTACTTGGTTTGGCCTTTATTTCCACCTGATATATGCAGTCACCATAACACACCACAATATTTAATAAAAATTACAATTTCGCACGGCATACTTTCATGCAATTTTCGAGAAAGTAATCCATTGGCGATCTATCAATGTTTTCTCCTTTATCATTACGGTGCCTGGCTAACAAGTAACCACCCTTGTGAGTCTGTAATTACAGCAACTCGCCGGCAGATGAGTAAATGCCTTAAATTCTGGCTTGTAGGGAAAGTGAAGTGTTAATGGGACACTCACGACAACTTGATCATAGTGTTTGGGTCCCTTTCTACCAGTGAACACTGAACTGGGAAGCAATTTCGGGACCTTGGTATAGAACTATCTATATCGATGCAATTATTTGATAGGCGACTTCAAAGACGTCCTGCCACGCATGGTTTTGGTTTTGATGTTACTTTCATCTTACTAATACGAGTATTATAAACGCGAAAGTTTGTATGTATGTATGTATGTGAGGTTGTTACTCTTTCACGCAAAAACTACTGAACCGATTGCGATGAAACTTGGAATATAGGTAGCTGGGGACCTGGATTAACACATAGGCTATTTTTTATCCCGATATTCCCGCGCGAACGGGACTTACGTGGGTGAAACCGCGGGGCGCAGCTAGTATCTGAATATTCCTTAAAATAAGTGAATGCCTTAAAATAAGTGAACCTAAGCAAAGGATAATAGATTTGCAGAGCATTTTAATAAAGTGAAAAAGACACCTGTTATGTTATTATGAAATAACAGACAGATGACGCTAGCTTCGAGTTAGAGAACATCTGCCCCAGTTTTTGTAATACAATTCTAACCCACCCGATATGGAACGGATGCGGGATGGGTGCGTCCTTGAAAACTCTCCTCAAACCGGAAACTTGTATCCATCGTTTATGCGGTTAACTGCACAAATTAGACTAAAGTTTAACATCGATTCTCAAAGGGTCAAATAAAATCTATTGAATTATCTATTTGTCTATTCATTACTCAATAACCATTACACATTATAGTCATACGGTTCAAACGGATATCCTTTCTATTTTGGTCCAAGGATAAATGTTAATGGTTACCTGCCTAGTGTTGGTTTAATATTTCACCTCATTGTCAACATGCCTGTGCCGTGCTGTTGTCAGAATATCTATTTAAATCATTGTACTGTGAATGCAGTGATAAAATTCAATTACTTAGGTATTATACCTATACCTTTAAAGGTACCTACTGTACCAACAAATGATAAGAGGATTTAGTATTAGGAATATTAGATAATTTTCAAGGAAAGGTCGCTACCAAGAATGGACAGCCATTAAACAATTTTTAATTAGGTACTTACTGTTCAGATTAGAGTGAAATAAATAATTAATCGCATTGTTTTTATTGTCAACAATGTTACAATGCCGATCCGACGTTTCGGAGCCTATATAGGTACTCATATTACAGGATCCTAATTCAAGGTAGAGTGAATTTTATAAGTTAGATGAGTTTTATTTCACTAGAAAGTTACGAAAATAGAAGAGTAATCTGGATTAGACTTTAATATCAATCTACAATCAGAATGGCATGCTTACTAAAGAAGAATAGTAGGTAGACCAAATATGAAACTTGAAACCGAGATGTGGTCCGTATTCTGACAACTTTATCAAATCAATGTATGTGGGTAGAAATAGTAGGTCGTAGTTAAACAGGAATTAGGTACGCATTTCTCTAAATTACTTAACTCGTTTCTAATTTATTTACATTCCTAAGCTTGAAACTTCAGAATGTTAAGTATCCATGTCCATGTGGGTGGATTTACTCTATCACACTTGCTCAAGAACTCGAGAATGAAGTAGCGGTCTAATAATGACTACCTACAACAAGGAGTGGACAAATTGTTGAAGTTACTAACATAAGTTTAACAAGTCATTTTCTATATTTTCTTGCATATTTCGTCTATAGATTTTTTAAAGAAAAAATATATCTAAAAAAACACAACGGATAGCCGACACTGAGTGGAATTCAATCAAACCATACATCTTCTCCCAATCTCGGAGAACCGACTTGAAATCCAGTCTACCAGCATCAATGATCAGTATCACACTCTAATCTGTTAAATTTATTTAACGAACTAGTAAACAGCTAGCCTCAGCAAGTACCTATAAATCTATTATGTATGACGCAATGCTAAGCTGGATTGTCCCATGAAAATCCGCTTTTACTAACACTGCGTAGGGTATTCTGTGAAGTCGGTAACATACAGTAGGAACTTTGAACTTACCACACTATAGGTATTAGGTACCTACACTTTATTGATAGGTACCTTAGAAGTCGCATACCCGACGCGCCTTGCTCAAAATATCGCGTCGCTTGGCGACTTCCGTCGATTCAGAGTAGTAACGCGCGTGTCCACGGTAGTATATTTACTTTGTACCTAATAATTATGATGGATGATACTAGCACGCCCCTGAAAATAACTTCAGGATTACGGCTATCTACATATTACCTACTTACCTAGTTTCATCGCAATCGGTTTAGCAGGTTATGCGTGTAAAGAGTGGGAGTCGCGGATGACGCGACCACAGGCGGGTCACCGGACAGTGGAGGCTCTCCGTCCAATAATGGACGAGTGGCTGGACAGACGCCACGGGACTCTGTCCTTTAGGCTGACGCAGATACTTTCTGGACATGGTTGCTTCGGAAAGTATCTGCATCAGATAGCGCGGAAGGAGCCCGACACCCGCTGTCATCACTGCCCCAGCGACGTGGACACTGCCGACCACACGCTCGAGATATGTGTGGCCTTGACTGCTGAGCGCGATGAGCTAAAAGCGGTGGTGGGAGATGACCTGTCACTCCCAGTTGTTGTAGCGGCGATGGTGGAGGACGAGGCTGCGTGGTCGGCTGTCCTTCGCTTCGCCGAAACAGTGGTGAAGGCGAAGGAGGTCGCGGAGAGGGAGCGGGAGTATCCTCTCGATCCAACCGTATCCGCAGGATACGACCCTCAGGGCGTCCGCGTCGCGACGACCTGATGCCTCCATAAATGGGCTCGCAGGCGACAGGCTCGGGGGGGCCTATTGCCATGTAAGAGCCTGGGCGGGGTGCACGTGGTTCCCGTGCGCCGCTCATGAGGAAGAGGTCGTCAAACCTCTACGGAGAGGGGTCCGGCCGAATCGGACCATTGCCGTTGGGAACCGCGGAAGACTCGCAAGTGCCCGTAGTCCCCTACACAAAGGCGAGTGAGGAACCGGTGGAGTTTTTAGTGGGTAAACCTATGGCCGCCTAACATCCTAGGCCATAGGGAGCCCCACACACCGCTCTCCCCGCTCTCCCCCGAGAGTGGCGTGACGGTGCATCAGGCTGCATTTTCTCCACTTAAAAAAAAAAAAAGTTATGCGTGTAAGAGCAACAAACAAATACACATACTTACACCTTTGAGATATTCGTTTGTACGTCTACATCTTGAAAATATTTTAAATATCGAAGCCTATGATTTGCCGCAAAGTCCCTACGAGGCGAGGTACATACAATATGTGTTTCCAACTGAGATTCTCTGATGGAATAATTTAAAATGGAAACACGCACAAACGTTATTATGAGTACTTTTTAACGTGAACATTGTCCTGAGTTTCGGCAGCAGACGATGCCAATGACTTGACTTTAGACACGAGACGAGTGGCGGTTCCTTTGTTTTCAATTGAGCACTTAAAATGTTATTGAAGTGCTTGAAATACAGTAGGCAGGGGCTTCGATGATTTTTAACTGGTTTTAGATAATTCTGATGCAACTTGTAGCTATGTGAATGGATATATTGAACCATGTGAAAATAACAAAGGCTAGTTTTTATCTCGATGTTACGCCCGTAATACTGTGTTGTAGCGCGGCTAACTAAAGGATAAAATGAAGTGCCTTCTTTCCTACATAGATTGATGAGGACCAACCACATAAAATAGTAATTTATTACAAGATTACGTAGGGAACAATAACATAGCTCCGGAGATAAGGGGATGCTGATAAACTAATGCATCCATTCAGGGGACATGGTGAGTGAGGACGTTCAAATTTTTGTTGTGATTCCAGGTAGAAAAAGTTGGGACAAAAAATTGTGGGGAATAATGTTTCACCCATACAATATAGAATCAAGGTTTGACCTAGATAAATCATGACTACTTTAGATGAAGAAGCAAATGTCTGTTTGTTGCTTTCCGGCACTATACACGATAACCAGGATAAGTATAACTAGTGAAGAGATTTTTAGGAGTTGACTTAAGGAAAGGCTTACTGAACACATAAGTCCTAATGTCTTCCGTTAGTTTGCCTACCACAAAAACTATGAAGTAGTATTAATATATTCCTATACTACTATATTCCAGGGTGGAATATCATCTGAGAGGTATTAAATAATTGCAAGAACGCAGTAATTTACTTGGTGTGCTTTTGTTTATCAATCAACCTATTACAATGTTGTTTATCGATATAGCATTTTGAGTGGAATCAGTGAACCAATTATAGTATATTAGCGAATTGAATGGCGTGTATCAATAGAGGGCCATTGTTATGGTTAGGGGGTTATGGTTGCGGCGGCACGGCCCATTTAACCTGCGTTATCAATCGGTGACGCCCGGCGCTTGACGAGGTCAATGATCTAGGTGCACCTTTGTTGCAGGCAATGTAGCTGAAAAAGTGGATATGAAACAAAATCAAAGGAAACAACCTTCAACCGCGCACGGCAATGTTCACACGAGAACTCTGATGTTTCTTTAAAGAAAATAAATTAAGTTCTATTTAAGTTATTAAACGTTGGGCATTTGTTATTACTTACTCCTTAATTACCTAATTAAATGTAAATACGAAAAAAAAAACGAGTTAGAATTAATTGTTATCTAAATTGTACTACGAAGTGACGGTACAACCTTTTTAATACCCGTTAACAAGAGTCAAAACGATTATGAATACATAATAGCCACTTTTTACTGAACCTAATATGAATAACATAATTGCCTATTATGTTACGCAATATATCTCAAAGAAATTAAACGTTAATTTGACGTTACTTAAAACGCTTATAAGTAGATAACTTCAGTAGAGGTGATAAAATGCTCATGCATTTTGAACAGAGAATAGAAGAACCTATAAATTAGGAATTTTATTATCCATCTCGAAGTTCAAATGTCACATTCATTGAGCGCAATTACGAAACAATAGTTATTGTCTAAGCTCTCTATCTACAAACTTCGAAATCTCGAGTAGGCGCTCTTATGCGTCGTGCAAATGTAATTCCGCTCATTAAGCATTAGTAAAAATGTCCACTTTTACTCTGCGGCTATCGAAAGTTTTGCATACAATAGCTTTATGACATTCTACCTTCTTATCGGGCATCACATGCTGATTCACTCTAAACAATTCTTCTTAATTATTACGATTTTCGTAGACGAGCTCATCTGTTATAGAGTGAAAGTATTCTGTATTGATCGCACGGTCCACAAGTTCATTGCCTCGGTTATGACTCTTAATATTTCTTTTGCTTTCAAGATGAATGGAATCGCCTGCGCCGTCAGGTGGGTGGGTGCCGTAACAGCATGCGTAAGAACACGTAAGATGTTAGAAAACAAGAAAGCTAACGAGCCTCCGTTTTATCATCAACGTCAAATTGTCATAGGTAAGTGCGTGCGTGATACTTTTATCTAAGACTATGATCTAGTTTTAATTTACAGTCATTAATTTTGTAATTAGTATAGAGATCTACATAAACTGCGCAAGAGGTGCCAAGGCTCATTCGAAATTCGATTGTGTGACAGTGAATGTAAAATATTTACCTCCTTGTATAGGTATACCTACTACAAAATATATGTAACGAATTTAATGCAATATCAGATACATATTTATAAATCATTGCTACATTTAAATACATTTAGTCGATTGATGAAATGATGATAGCAAGTTCTATAAAATAATAATCAGGCCTACCGTTTTATTTACAGTCTCTCATCAAACGTTAAGGTGTATTATTATTACAAATTATTATGAGTGTAATAATTATTATATCGCCATGCCGTAATACTTGTAAGTCTATAATTGCCGTTGCAAAATAAGCGATCTCTGTATTGTGAGCGACGAGCTATGTGCTTGTGAATACGGTTGTGAACTTGTTTTTCTTTTCAGTTATTATAGGTAGGTAATTTATTATCAAAATAAAATAATGTCTATTAGGTATGTATATAATAAATCTTCGAGCCTTAGAATATATTTGATGCAGCTGATGAACGCTACCATGGCTATTTGACCCATAGTAGTTAGCAAACGAGCTTTTCATAGGCATTTTTGCGACACTACAATATTAGTTTTCTTTAAGATATATTGAACTTAACTTCAACAATAACTCTTGACTTTACAACTTCATATTATTCAGAATATTTCAATGCACCAATGCAATCATTCCTTTACTATACTAACGGGACGCAAACGAATGATTATAAGAATAACCTTCCAATCTTGCTATTGGTATTCTATTGGTACAGAATAGGTACAAGCATATAAATCGATATTAACGTGAGATACAATGCAATACAATTTTCATTGTTGTGTTTCTTGTTGGTAAACATAACACTACACTAGAGTAGGAAATCCAGTTTCATGTTTTAAATAGGTAGTGATCTTGTACTGGAATGTCAATATAATTGACCTAATTATTTATTCGATGAGGCCTTGTCGATTCTCGAAATGTTTTGTTTTATAACTGATAGATAGGCAAGGGCTCATCAGATGATAGGCTAGGCCAAGTGCTGCCTGATCAGTGATCAGATGATATATAAACCTTTGCCCATCTTTCATCTAATACCTGACAGCGGCAGTGACAATGAGACCAGAGATCTAGCACGCATGTAGGTACCTACATTCCTATTCGTTCGAGACTCATTGGTCCTACGTGAAGGTAGGAAGACAGCAAGAAAACACGCAGCAACAAGAGATTTGAGGTCCATACCTATTGGTTGTAAATTGTGTAAAGGGACATGGAAAAGAGCACAAGTATGGTGCTACAAATGACAAAGCACGGCCTAACTCTTCGAACAGTACCTAGGTTAACACTCTGCGCAAAATCTCAGATCTTTTATTCACCGTTTCCCCAAGCTGATAAATCTACACCCACAGTCGCATTTTATGTAACAACACGTGTAACTAGAATATACGTGACTCGGATTTGCTTGTTTAAAGAAAAAGTTGCCTTAATTTCTCGATCTAACAAACATGTCCAAGGTCTGAAGATGTCTTGACTGATTACAGGAGCCACGTAACGGTTGAACCCACATAATGCTTGTGTGTCGGGCCACACGCAATGAAGATAACAAGGTTAACGGAGCGGTCTCTGCAGCATACAAAAATATGCACCACACAAGCACCGCACGCAAGTATTGCAATAAACTGTTACGATTATTTTATTACTCGCTATGCCGTTAATGCTACGTGTTTTAGGAGCAAAATTTACTTACCTACCTTGAAGTGTACTGGGTTAGTTTGAACTGTATGCGTTTAGGATGAGAGATTGTTTGTTTCTTGATCATCAGAAAACACTATTTCTGTCCATCCATTGCTGGCTGCTCTCAAGCACTTTTTGCCACTAAAAAAACTTTTTGGTATTTCTGAAACTGTGTTACATAATTATTGCATACTGCCTTTTTTATTTACAAAACACATCGTATTCGATGTGCCGATTATATTTCGATTGGTTGATTTAATCAAGAATTCAAGACTTTATAAACACCGTCAGAAATAAATTAAAAATGTTTAACAATAACTTCCAACGAGATGGAAAGTACAACTTGTCTTACTTATTTAGCCAATTATGCAATCCAATTAATCACGGCACCAGAAGAATGCGACAAAAATGATTCAAGTCGAAACGAAAACAACATTACAATGTTACGGACATTATGTGCATTTGGTAAGAAGAATCTGCTCGAGGCTGTAGGTAAGGTAACGAGTAACAAAGAGTTAACCTCATCCGTTTACGTAAGAGTCCGGTATTTGTAATAGGATTCAAAGAGTACCAGGGCATCCGGCCACTCAAAACCTTCGGGGCTCAGCTGAAGATAAGAGCAGTGAAAGTCCAGGTAATGTCTAATTGTTTGTACCTACACTACTGTATGACGATTGACGATAGTCACGCTCCAGCCAGTGTGAATGCAAGCATGAACGTAATAGAATAATCTCGTTGATTGATAGACTTATTATATGATGATGAGGTTCCAGGAAAGTCAGCATTGTCCAAACAGAGGCACCACACCCGTTCACAATTTGTTAAAGATATGCCTGTTAGATACGACGTAATTGAAAAATAGCATTGCGTAACTTCCAAGTTAGGTATAGAGAAATTTTGATAGTCCGCCTTCAGATCTTAAAAGGCTTCAGGCCATTTTCTTTATACAACGTTATTTATTTCGGTCATCGACCTCTCTAATTTTATGATCAAAGCAATAATATTGGTATTGGTACCTTTTGAATCGATAATGGTCTAAATCGTTTTATGTGAAACTATTCAATGCTGTGTGAAATACTATACTATACTCACTCGACAATATAATTCTAGAGGAACGTTTGAAGTTATTGATTTCTAATTGGGCGATGAGGCGGTATCAGATAGAAACTCTGATATACGCAACGAACTCAAATAGGTAGATATACGGGAGAGAGTCTTAAGCCAAATTAAATAGGATGTACCTAAGTTTTTAATATTATATTATATTATTTTTAGTAGATCTACATAGATACATATTGGACGAATTTGTAGATGATCAATTCCGACAGAATTTATTTGCATGTAGAGCCTATTGAATTCAATTTAAAAATAATAAAGTTAAGTATGTAAGTGTCTATTTATTTAGTAAGAGTGGATGGCTCTCGCTTTATTTTCAATTGAGTTATTAGAGGAGCGTTATTATGATTATTTATGATTGATTAGACTCGATTTTTTGTCGATACTTTCACTACTTACCTACAGCTGTATGTGGTTGGCAAAAAGTTTGCAATTTACCGTTGCTCTACTTTAGAGTCACGATAAAATATGTACCGAATAGGTATAGATAGATAGAATGCTACCAAGGTCAAGAAGCTGGCCTATTACAATAGAATATTGTGGACTGTGGTACCATTACTTTCGTATTCGATCAACAAAAGCGAATCTGATGGCTCCCATTATGGTGACAACTTTCTGTAAATACCTCTATGGAACCGCTTTTTGTCCTTTCCAAATCGGAATTCTGTCAGAACTCAATGGTGTACGGCATGAGTGGACCCCGACAGGTTCACTTTCCATTGTTATGCAACATGAATCTTTAATTTACTGATTTGAAAGAAGGGGTGTTTATAGAGTTTAATTAAAGAGTGGCTGTAAGTGTAGGTGTTGATACCTGAAGTGATTGTACTTGCATTATTTTACAATATTACGTTGCAAAGATATAATATTATTTTACCGACACGATACCAAAATAGATGCGGTAATATAGTGGTAGTTTAATTTATCTATACTAACTGTCAGATCAATATCAATTTCCCTCCTACTTGTACTGGAAATGCTGCAATAGCCATAACCTTTAATATGCTCGGATTAATCAAAATTAATAACGAAATGAATCGAAAGGTTATTATGGTGACAAACTTACTTGGAATGTATGGTATAGGTATCAGTTGTCTCTCACAATGCATTTTGATATAAAAATATGTGTACATTTTTCACAAGTTGGAAAGATTATACTCGTGGGTATAGTACACTAGTTTAACTCTGATTCAAATTCAATAAGTCTAGAAGGATATCCGATAAAATATAAATGGTTCCTCTTTTACATTTTGAGGTACAGAACCCTAAAAATAGAACCATTAACTAAGATTTTTAAAGAAATGAAACCTACAGCAAAAACGCTGCAACCACGGAAAGATATTGGCCGTTTTCTGGCAAGCAATTCTCTAAAAAAATCGGTCTTCCACTTTGAAAATAAAATCAAGGTAGGAAATACATCCTATACAAGGTGTAACGGGTAAGCCCTTTTAATCCGAAAGGGGGTTGTTCTAGACGTCTAGGCGAACAACTTTTGTTCTACGACTTTTGGAAATTCGAAGTACTTTTCGAAAAATTTAGGTAAAGTTTACTTGAAAATCAGCTGTTTCTGAGATTTCGAGGTTATTGACCTTATGTTGTCCTTTTATTTAGTTTGATGGTTTACAATCAAAACTTCAATTATCTTTATTTTCAAAAGCAGCTGTTTATTCAGTGAAACATAATCTCAAAATTTTCAAAAAAAAGTTTGAATTTTCAAAAGTTGTAGAACAAAAGTTGTTCGCCTAGATGTCTAGAACAACCCCGTTTCGGATTAAAAGGACTTACCCGTTACAAATTGTATATTGAAAAATAATTAGCCCGGTAATTTGTCCCACTGCAGGACAATGGCCTCCTCTTAGAGGGAGCCCTTGCCCTGCCACTTTAATAAAATAATATACCTATACTAGAAATATTTTAAAGGAAAAATTCATCTTCAAAAACTCACTTGCGGCGAGATTTGTTTGAACTTGCGTCCTTGGAAATATGCCTAGAGCAATAAAAACAAATTACGAAATATACTTAAATACTATATTACAAAAGAAATAAATACCTACTTACACCATCGAAAATGATTAGCAAAACATTAATTATTAAAAGACCATTAAAAAATTTAATCAAAAACAAACACGATCTAATACAACTTAAATTTGAACAATTATTATTAGTAGGTAGAGCTACCAACAATTTTAAATCTTATACTTCTTACTAATATTTGTATGTATATGATGTATGTATGGCTGTTACTCTTTCACATAAAAACTACTGAACCGATTGCGATGAAACTTGGAATATAGGTAGCTGGGGACCTTAACACTTAGGCTACTTTTTATCCCGATATTTCCGCGGGAACGGACTCACGCGGGTGAAGCCGCGGGGCGCAGCTAGTCGATCTATAAACTTGATTCCCAGTAGACATAAAGTGGCAAATCATAGATATTAAAGAGCTTTGAATGTTTCAGAAATAGGTTACTGGTGAATAAAAACGTTTGTACATTACCCTTGACATAATAACATTTAATTCTGGCTTAGCAATTAATTTGAAATGGTAGTGTGCTGTGTGCTTGCCGAGATATGATAGTGTCACGGTTTATGACAAATAGATTTGCCTTGGATTATAAATGATGCTGGTTACATTTTAATAGGAGTAGAAACTTATCAAAGAAACATTTAAATACGGTACCTATCGAAATTATATCGGTCTTTTTCTTCTTATTTTGTGTGGTGTTTAGTGTTATAGCTCACTTACAGTTTTCAAGCGGCTCTATGGCCTCTAACTTGACCTCAGAGATAACAATTGTACGGGTATGATGTGTTGTGGTGGTAGTACAATAATTTATAGTGAATTCAGAGCCGGCAAGCCTTCAAATTATAATGAGATGAAGACAGGTATGCATCCACCTATACCATACTTCGTAAACATTCGTAATCCAAGATCATCAAACCAGACCTCGCTATCACCGCTTCATGGTACATAAATTTACGACGGTGTATTGAAAGAACTTTATAGGTTTTCTTTACCGGTATGGTATTTATTGGTCATTAATTATTCGCAAATCATTTTACGTGTTTTGCAATAAGCGTATTATAAAAGAACAGGACGACCTTAAACTAAAAAAATGTAAAACGAGGTTGTAATCAGTAAGGCTATCATGTATTCGTCTCAATTTGTGAATCCATGAAATGGCGCATGTGGGTGACGACGCGAAATGGTAGATTTTATTGCAATTTTTGTTGTTCAAACGGTTCAGTTTAGTTAGTGGGAGTTGGCTGTAAGGTTGAGGTCGTCCATGAGTTATTGTCGTTGCGGTTGTCACTTGTTGCGTAAATACGTTTGCATTGAACCACTAATTTGTCAGCAGACATCGGTCAAAACATTTTTGTAAATATCTCCAAATTAAGTGTCGGTGTGGCCATGATAACAACGGTAAAGGTTAAGCAGATTGTTTTAAATCCGTTTAATTATTTGGGAAATACCTCAATATCTCCTGCAGACGCCTTTGGAAAGCTTTCTTTCATTTATTCTTTAGGTACCTATATATGAGGACATAATATGTAGAGTACATATAAAGTATCTCAGATGTACAACGTAAATCCTTCATCTATGGGTGTTGATAGGTAATGACTGATTATGTAACAATGTGTTTGTAGAACTACCGTATGTTTTACTATTTTTTACGGGTTACTGAACTACCTTATTTAAAAAGTCGTAAAAACGTATCGTCTAATCCAACCATTATTGTATCATAAAAATAAATCATGAAGCAACAATGTGTATTTTACAGAATGGCACAACATTAATCAAGTCCAATATGAGCTTTAGTTTCACTTTTCTTTTGTGTCGAGGATCACTGCCGATTATAGGAACCATTAGAATTTGGCCTTCGCGAATCCGTTTGAAGCTTCCCTTAGAAGCTACATTTCACATTTCTGACGTTTTACTGATTTCACGTTATACTTTTATTTTGCTCATCTCAGAAGAAGAGTAATCGTACTAGATTTGTTTCATAATACAAACTATACTTTCCTTTACATTATCTGTTGCCATATATATATGTATTTTTTTCTGAGTGGGAGTGTAATATTTTTAAATAACGCCGGTATTTAGTTCCAAGGTAAAGCTTTTAGGTTCGTCGGGGCGTGATAAATGTTTGCGGAAATAATAAAAACATTATGCAGCTTGTAAGAGACATGTTTTATGTGACCTTACCTAAATCATCGTCTATTTATGTCTAATGTGCGTTCCTTATTATAATTTAATCACGAATGTTAAAATTGTCTATCTGAAGCAACGAAGTTTTTTGATTAGGTGTAACGACATAATTATATCTATGTAACCACTGATCTCTGGAGGGTGGGTTAGGTTAGGTAGCTACTTGAGTAATAATTGTACAAATAAAAACTAATATTGATACCTAGAAATATTTTTGGGCGTTTTAAACAGTTAAATTAAATGGAGAGCGTTAGCTAAGGAATGCTTTTATAACCGTTTGACTGTCAAATAAAAATGATATTGTTTGATGGGAATGTATCTGAAACGAAATGAAATGAAATATATTTATTCGTCTGAAGTAGGTTATACAGTTGGTACATACAATTATTACAGTGGGCCCGTACTTCGCCGGATCCTCCGACATAGTATAATATTAATAGAAAATAAACTAAGTTACTCTCTAAATTGCTAATTGCTCTGTCTCACTAATTTTGTAAATATGAATACCTATCAAATATTAGATCAAATGAATATTATGATACTATTATTATCATACCATCTAATATTAATTGATCAAATTAATATTAGATGGTATGAGCTTTTCGGAGAATGAATCCCCAACAAAAGTTTTTTCGAAAGTCGTTCGAAGTTTCAGAATGGACGCATAAAAGTACCAACAAGTACAGCTGATAGCATCTGTGCTTTTCTGTTAGTTTACGGTAAATATTTGTGTCTTACATTAGGTATTACGTACATATTTCGATTAGCTTTGCTTCGTTTTACTACGTTCATAAATGTTACTGTAAATACTGCCTACAATACACATCGAAAGTCTCGACAAATATGGCACCACACCGTTGCAAATATGTACCGAGCTGACCATTCTGCGGTATTAGCAAATTAACTAAGTGGCACAATTGAATTTTACAGGTTATTGTTGTTTTAACAATGTTCCAACGAGTTTTGTATCATGTTATGATTTTTGGAGGGATTCATAATTGATTAAGTAGGTGGAGACTGTGGAATTTAGTCCTAATGAATCCACCGCCCTGGGGCTCAATTCGGTAAGGACATAGCATGCTGAATGCCGGCGGAATACAGGCGACGACGTGCAGTAGATGTACGGTAATTCGTATTCTGTGAAGATTCGTATTTTACTTAATTACTACTTAATTAGTTAAGTAGCCAAAAATTAAGGGCTACTTAATTATTGAAATGGCTCCCCTTGTTCCTCAGCCAATCAGTATTTAAAGAAGTTAAAATAAATAAAATAAAAATAAAAAAGCCTTTATTTCTCTTACCCTTAAATAACATTGTCTTAATGTGGTTAGTTATGTAAGTTAATTACTTACTATGTTACGTATCTATAAGTATTTATTGTTTATTTGTTAGTTTAAATATATCTCTATTTATTATAATCTAGGTTAGTATAACGTTGTTTAGGGTCTGAGCCCCTCCGCGGGTGAAGGCCTCCTCCAATTCCTTCTATTTGTCTCTGTCTTTTGCAATATTCTGCCAATCATTTCCTGCTATATCTTTTATGTCGTCAGCCCATCTTCTCTTTGGTCTACCAACTTTTCGTTTTCCTCCTGTCCCTTTCCATTCTGTAGTTTTTGCTGTCCACCTTCCATCTTGATATCGAGATATGTGGCCGGCCCAATGCCATTTCAGTTTTAGGGCTTGTGTGAGGGCGTCGGTTACCTTAGTTTTGTGTCTGATGACTTCACTTCTAATTTTATGTATTCTTCTTATGTTGAGTATGCTTCTTTCCATGGCTCT
Organism: Idaea dimidiata; assembly: GCA_949358125.1. NCBI lineage: Eukaryota > Metazoa > Arthropoda > Insecta > Lepidoptera > Geometridae > Idaea > Idaea dimidiata. The sequence goes on from OX442328.1 coordinate 7,656,025, forward strand.
TTGTGTTGTTTCGATCTTATGTTTGGTTTAAATTTAAAGAAGTTATAGAATAGCTATTATTATTATTATCCTGCAACAAATCGCAACTTCTGCAATGCTCATGCATCCCATCATTAGAGAATCAGGGCCCTGACCCATATATATGCCAAGCAGTTTCAACCGTATTTCGATACGTAAGAACGGGTTAAAATTCCAAAATGCTATCAATCTAGAATTCTGTTTGATTGACCCAAATAGCCATTGAAGATTTTAAAGTAGTACAATAACACAAATCTTTAAGCAGCTTCTAAATTTAAAATTAGTATGGGATTTTATAAGTTTAACAGCTTCAATTGTTTCAGCGGCCCTTTATCTTTGACTAGCATTTAAGTATTTTCATATCAACCTAATAATATTCATAAGCCTCTATATATGGGTTCATCTTTTTCCTTTAAGGCGTGGGAAATCCATACCTACTGAATAATTAACGAAAGTATAGAGTACATACTCTACAACATATTGAACAAGTAACAAGTATCTATGCAAGATAAATCGATAAAAAAATCTGTAGCCACATTACATTAATCTCAGATTAAGAATTTCTCATGGCTAGCATATTGCACAGTTTGTATACGGAAAAAAATACAGGTCGAACCGTGACGGGGAGTAATGGCGTATGTAGACGACAGATAGACGAAACGGTTCCATCGGCCCATATATAGGTTGGCGACTAGAAATAATTACAGAATTATAATAGGCGATAGCCACGAAGGATTTTCGCTTATAGCCAAGATGTTATTTTTACCTGCTATGAGAATATAAGAAGAAAAGTCCAATTGGTGTGACCCTAAATCGACTTTGGATCGGATCGGATCTATATATAGTGTCTGTAGTTTATAGGTGTTAAACGTTGTTAACTGTTGACTGAGAGCATGATAATGCAAGCCTTTACCTAGGCCTGACTATAGAGACTTGGTGGAATATTGTCATCGACGATTGCAGCAGACCTATTCAACGAAAATCACGTTTTGCTGTAACCGTATAGAAATGGATCCTGTTTTCTAAGTCTGATTATCATCTCATGAGAAAATACCTACGTATGCTTGGTTTATTGTTTTCCTCCATCGATCAACCAAAAAGTTTTTAATATGCGCTAGTTGAAAGATGCGATGGCGGGGGCATGGTAATCGTGAGATCGTGTATGCAACTAAGTATAGAGAATGGGATTATGAGACCACGGGCATGGGAGCACTTCGCTTGCATAAATGTTGCCAATGGAAGAGGAATTGTTTAAAAAAATACATACATACGGCTATGCATAATAACTAAACTTACTAATTTTTTTCAATCCCTGAACCTTGAATTTTTGGTACTCGGTTTCATTAGCGTAGGACCCGGTTTTGTCGTAACATTAGGACACACAGCATGCAGTCTCTCACAAGGATCCGTTGTCATCATTGGCCTATTTTAATCCACTGCTAGACGTAGGCTCACCCAAATGCCATAGCTTTCCTATCTTTCATCTGCCGTATCCAGCAACTATCCGCATTCTTTTGCCGATCTTCATTCCACTTAGCCGGAGGGTCAAGAATTTAAAACTTCGTCAAATTCGCTTCAGTTGAGAGGGAAACGTTATGTCCAGCTAGACATAAAGAAACGATACCGTTGAGAGGGATCTGAGAAATTTTGAGCCTCGACGAGTTCGTTGGACAATTATCGAAGGGCATATTCAAGGAGCCTAGCCGATAAGAACTTTAAGATACGAACACCTAATCAGTATTACCGCACAGTTCTCCTAGTAACTCGGCAGCTAACCTAATGACCGCTCAGTCATATAGGGGCCTATCATACTCAAGGGAATAAATTAAAGAACCATGCTCATATTGGCGATTACAGGGCTTCCAACCGGTCGCAACAGCAGTAAGACGACCTTAGTATATAATATGCCACCATCTTTTCTCTTAACATGATTAAATCTAGAAAATAATAAAATATAATGAGAAGAAACTTAATTAAAATAGGTAAGTACCCACCTTAGTGGGTAGATAATTACGTAAACATATGTTAAGTAATTAAAAATACATAAACTAAGATGGGACTGGACTACCGACAGATTCTTTATGGCCGCATAAAACAGAAGCTCTGTTTTAAAAACGTAAATAAACTCCTCTTCTTTACTTAAGGTCAGGGACATTTTGCTTAATCTCACAATCAGGTGTAAGTACCTACTTAATCAAGATTTTTGAGTGTTTAATAAACATTGACTGCAAGTATTAACATTAACATGTGTATAAACTTGCAAAACTGTTTTATTTTCCTTACGAAATTTTTTAAAATGCCCTTCAAAGCAATGGAATTGTACACCACTTCATTATTTGATTTTGAGTAGTGGGCTACCAATTCTATATACCTAGGTTATAATTTTATCAACAGACACAATTAAACCCCTGAGTATTTTACTTACCTCTTCACGAAAAAAAAACATTGAACCGATTGCGATGAAACTTGGTATGGACGTAGCTTCATTAAGAGCTATAATAATTATAACATAAGATCGAACCGAGTTTTGTGTTCGTCTTTAGCTTGACTGTATATGGAGGCAATTAGGAGGTACAATCCTGAATTGTCAAGTTTATCTTGAATGAATGAGGAGTTGAGGACCAAAAACCAGTTCCTCTTTCACACCTTCATTAGCACTTCGAATCGCTAGTTGGAAGTTCAACCTAATTCTTAAAATGGTAGCGATAGTTTGACCGTGTCCAATTTAATGTTCATTACAAAGCCACAGTCGAGGCTGCATCTTCTTTGTTAAATGAGGAAACGAATAATTTTAATATATTACGGAAATGGTAGAAGTAAAACGGATATGTTTACGTCTAATTGATTACTCAAAGTACCGAATATTCTTAGTTGCTGCAAGTAAATTTGATTAAAATTACTGTTATGTACGAGTAAATGTTTGTTTTTGTAAGATGTTATTATGGGCACCCTGATGGGCACCTATCTACTCATTATTTGTTTGATAACATAATATTAACATTGATTTGAATTTATTGCTGACTTTGAATTTAAAATTCGTCAACATTTCGTCACCTGTATTTTATTTGTCTGAACCATCGAGCGGTTGAAAAGTCTGTAGGTTGGTGATGTGTTTTCAAAATAGTAGAGTGTAGAACCATTCCACAATCTAGTTAACACGTTTGAAATGTGTTTATTTATTTCTACAATTTTAACAGCACCTCGATCTTCTATAGACCGATCATTACGTCAAGATAAGTTTGTATAAAATAAAAACGAAAACGCGGTAACTGCCTGGGTGGTCATCTCGCTACGACATGCCGTCCATTATTGTAAGACATATGTCTACTAAGCTACGACAATTCAATATAAATTTGTTGCTAAAGTTTTAGAAATAGTGACTTATATGGCGGATAAATTCATGTTTTGCAGGTCTAACTCCATGGATTAGTTTTTTTTACTCTTTAGGTAATGAGTCTATTAAAGTTATTTAGATGATATATTTACTAAGTAAATTATTTGTCCTGACTGACTGATCAATACGTACAACCTAAACCGCTGGAAGTAGAGATCTGATATTTGGGAAGTGTGTATTATTATGAGATGTCAGCATCCCAAAAGCCTCTTGTAGTCAACTGAGACAGTCCTCAGATCTCTATATATTGAGTACCTATAGATATTGAATTGTCTATTTTTTTAATTATTGCCCTAATTTTATTCGCAAAATTTCCGTGTGACCCAAATTGATTCTTAGAAAAAAAAACGCTGTATTTTCACTCTTAATTTACGACATTAGGACAAATTACTTAAGGCGAAATCTTCGACTTTAGGCGAGTCAACGAAAACACCACTCTAGATAAATTCATTTAGCATCATTTACTTGCCCTCTATAACTAATCTCAACGGGGTAATGCCGCCAGTGTGATGGGCACTTTTGGACTCAATGGTCATTCTCATTAGATTATTTATATTATATATATATTGTAAATTATAGTTTTTTGTTTTACATATTATACATAGTAAGATTAGTAAGACCTACAGTTAGATTTTTTAAATAAATATAATGTCTTCGTTGTTTTGTCCATCATACTCACATACACTAATCGCATAGTTCATCATCATAGGCAATGAACATAGTACTAGCATTGTGCATTAATATTACGAGCTCGACATCATAAAGGCCTCATTATTCTGGTTACCTTCGACCGAGACCGAGACTCCAAACTGTCTCAGCGAAAGTGTGTGAACGTAGCCGAGCGTTCTTTGCATAATTTCTTGTAATTCATCAGAAACTGCAATGTAATCGCCGTGGGTGGTATGTTTGGGCTTGTACCTTTTGAAATTCTCAGCATGCCTTTTGTAAAAACTTTTCATATTGTATGTACTTGGGTAATTACATTTATATGATTTTTATGCGATTCTGGTACACGTTCTTTTTCTATGAGTATAATATGAATATGGATACTGATTAATACGTACAAATGTACTCTATCTACCTTCTTTAAATTGAACTTGTTGAGGTTTCACACTTATGTGCCTTTGCAAAAAAAAATGAACCTACCTACTAAGTAACTAGTTGTATGTTTTTTCTCAACAATTTCTGAATGTATTCTCAGCTCTTGTCAATATTGTGTAATTGTTATCAGTATTATCTATCGCCCTACATTTTGACCAAAACATAAATACGCTTATCAGCAATAGATAAAGTTAGATCTATTTTACAAAACAATCATGTCAAGACATAAGTACCTACTCCATGGTACCTTACGTAGGTACGTAGAATAATAATTACCTAATCTATACAATAAGGATTAAAAAATGTGAAAACATCAGATTTTACTCAAGTAAAGCAGCCCTTAAAAGTTTTTAAAGAAAATCCTGCAATTCAAGAATGACTTCTAAATCCCTTTTATAATAGAGTTGTATCGTAGTATTTGAGTAGTATATAGGTACATTAAAGTAGTGTAGGTCAGTACATCGTGTCACCAAATTGGATAGAGATAACAAACTCACGAATGACACTGAATCCTACGATTCTATTTATTTTTATACATATCAAAATATCAACTACGCTGTTGGCATGGCATTCAGATTTTTCTGAGTATTTCTTTCACTAGTTGACTTTTTATAATACCTTTTTTTAGAAAAAACCGGTGAGAACTAGTATAAGTTAAATAAGACAGTAGACCAGTACGTTCATACTGGTTCATACGACGATTTTTAGTGAAAAATAGGCTAAAAATCGGCACTATGTAAATGAGCAACTATACTGTAGTTTACGTTTAGCGTTTGATTGAAACAGTACGAACCTGTGATAATTTGATAAAACATCGAAATGTAAAATAATGAAGAAAAAAAACAGGATACAAATAAACAACAGAACAACATTATAAACAGGTGAAATTACATCACAACGGAATTCGGAAATTTCAAAACAAAACAATATTTATTTGTTTTAAATTGCCAGCTGTTATTTTAAAAGCTGTTTATGTACGTTAACCTAATTTATATTACCCACTGCCACTGTGTAGTGTTATTATTATTGGTTACTATTAAAGTCAACGCAAACTAGAGATTTTTAGATCGGGCTCGTCGACCGCTTATGAATTTTGATATACAAGATGTAACGGGCATGCCCTTTTAAGCCGAAAGGGGGTTGTTCCAGACATCTAGGCGAACAACTTTTGTTCTACGACTTTTGAAAATTCGAACTTTTTTTTTTGAAAATTTTGAAGTTATAGTTCACGGAAAAAACAGCTGTTTTTGAAAATAAAGGTAATTGTAGTTTCGATTGTTGTCGACTAAACTAAATGAAAGGACAAGATAAGTTCAATGACCTCGAACTCTGAGAAACAGCTGATTTTCAAGTAAACTTTAAACTTAAGCCGAAAGGGGGTTGTTCTAGACGTCTAGGCGAACAACTTTTGTTTTACAACTTTTGGAAATTCGAAGTAGTTTTCGAAAATTTTAAGTTTAAAGTTTACTTTAAACTTAAAATGTCGTATGAACCAGTATGAACGTACTGGTCTACTGTCTTATTTAACTTATACTAGTTCTCACCGGTTTTTTCTAAAAAAAGGTATTATAAAAAGTCAACTAGTGAAAGAAATACTCAGAAAAATCTGAATGCCATGCCAACAGCGTAGTTGATATTTTGATATGTATAAAAATAAATAGAATCGTAGGATTCAGTGTCATTCGTGAGTTTGTTATCTCTATCCAATTTGGTGACACGATGTACTGACCTACACTACTTTAATGTACCTATATACTACTCAAATACTACGATACAACTCTATTATAAAAGGGATTTAGAAGTCATTCTTGAATTGCAGGATTTTCTTTAAAAACTTTTAAGGGCTGCTTTACTTGAGTAAAATCTGATGTTTTCACATTTTTTAATCCTTATTGTATAGATTAGGTAATTATTATTCTACGTACCTACGTAAGGTACCATGGAGTAGGTACTTATGTCTTGACATGATTGTTTTGTAAAATAGATCTAACTTTATCTATTGCTGATAAGCGTATTTATGTTTTGGTCAAAATGTAGGGCGATAGATAATACTGATAACAATTACACAATATTGACAAGAGCTGAGAATACATTCAGAAATTGTTGAGAAAAAACATACAACTAGTTACTTAGTAGGTAGGTTCATTTTTTTTTGCAAAGGCACATAAGTGTGAAACCTCAACAAGTTCAATTTAAAGAAGGTAGATAGAGTACATTTGTACGTATTAATCAGTATCCATATTCATATTATACTCATAGAAAAAGAACGTGTACCAGAATCGCATAAAAATCATATAAATGTAATTACCCAAGTACATACAATATGAAAAGTTTTTACAAAAGGCATGCTGAGAATTTCAAAAGGTACAAGCCCAAACATACCACCCACGGCGATTACATTGCAGTTTCTGATGAATTACAAGAAATTATGCAAAGAACGCTCGGCTACGTTCACACACTTTCGCTGAGACAGTTTGGAGTCTCGGTCTCGGTCGAAGGTAACCAGAATAATGAGGCCTTTATGATGTCGAGCTCGTAATATTAATGCACAATGCTAGTACTATGTTCATTGCCTATGATGATGAACTATGCGATTAGTGTATGTGAGTATGATGGACAAAACAACGAAGACATTATATTTATTTAAAAAATCTAACTGTAGGTCTTACTAATCTTACTATGTATAATATGTAAAACAAAAAACTATAATTTACAATATATATATAATATAAATAATCTAATGAGAATGACCATTGAGTCCAAAAGTGCCCATCACACTGGCGGCATTACCCCGTTGAGATTAGTTATAGAGGGCAAGTAAATGATGCTAAATGAATTTATCTAGAGTGGTGTTTTCGTTGACTCGCCTAAAGTCGAAGATTTCGCCTTAAGTAATTTGTCCTAATGTCGTAAATTAAGAGTGAAAATACAGCGTTTTTTTTTCTAAGAATCAATTTGGGTCACACGGAAATTTTGCGAATAAAATTAGGGCAATAATTAAAAAAATAGACAATTCAATATCTATAGGTACTCAATATATAGAGATCTGAGGACTGTCTCAGTTGACTACAAGAGGCTTTTGGGATGCTGACATCTCATAATAATACACACTTCCCAAATATCAGATCTCTACTTCCAGCGGTTTAGGTTGTACGTATTGATCAGTCAGTCAGGACAAATAATTTACTTAGTAAATATATCATCTAAATAACTTTAATAGACTCATTACCTAAAGAGTAAAAAAAACTAATCCATGGAGTTAGACCTGCAAAACATGAATTTATCCGCCATATAAGTCACTATTTCTAAAACTTTAGCAACAAATTTATATTGAATTGTCGTAGCTTAGTAGACATATGTCTTACAATAATGGACGGCATGTCGTAGCGAGATGACCACCCAGGCAGTTACCGCGTTTTCGTTTTTATTTTCTACTTGCTTTTCGAAAATATTAAGTGTAAAGTTTACTTGAAGATCAGCTGTTTCTTAGAGTTCTAGGTCATTGACCTTATGTTGTCCTTTAATTTAGTTTGGTCTACTACATCCAACCTTCAATTACCTTTATTTTCAAAAGCAGCTGTTTTTTCAGTGAAACAACCTCAAAAATTTTCAAAAAAAAAGTTCGAATTTTCAAAAGTCGTAGAACAAAAGTTGTTCACCTAGACGTCTAGAACATCCACCTTTCGGCTTAAAAGGGCTTGCCCGTTACATCTTGTATATATTACTTACGATAACTACGGTGTGAGCAAGTGCGTGAATACAGGTATATATTTTCATTCACGGTGAGTATCCTTAAAATCAATAACCTGCGTCAAGTATTCACAGGGTGCCACTTTCCAGTAAGTCAATCTATCAAGCCTAGGTAAAAAACACATTGTGTGAATATGACTTCCTACTGGCTATCTGGCTTGCAATGACTAACTAACTGACTGTCAGGTTTGCAGCTATTTTACATGGTCCATTACAAGCGGATGTAATATATGCCCGGTGAGCTATCTGCCGATCGAATAATAACTGATTTGCTTCGCTTACGTAAACTTTCTTTTGATCTTTGTTGATGTAAAAATCTTTTGTTCCATCAATCTTCTCGGGCTATACTCGATCGAAGTGTGTGGCCGCGCCAGTAAACTGGTTTATTGGTGCCCTGATCGATCGTGCTCTGTAATATTAGAATAGACGCTTGCGCAGTTGTAAATCATTATAATTGGGTAGTCTGAGACAGCGCAAAACTGGACACTTTTGCACTCATAAAAAGTTTATGTTAAAAAGTTTTGGCGTCTTACACAGGGTTTTCGTATAAGCAGCTACGACTATGATAACTTGATAAGGATATCTTATCATAGTCGTAATTATGTACCTATCTTTGAAAAACGACACACATCAACATCATTAATAACCAAACTGCAAACATTTAATGTCATTGTGTTCAAGAAGGGCGTTCTTGAACCCGCTGGCATAAAATGGAGGGAAGTATAAAATAATAGTGAGCATAGTTCCTTAATGCGACTAAGAGATCTGGGAGGAGAATAGCTAAGCTGGAAATCTTCCCGCATGGGCCCGGTAAACATCTTAATCTTTAGAAGTATTAATGTCGGGATGGTGTCGGGCAAGCAGCCGGGCAGCCATAAAACCATTGCGAAATCTATTTGCAGTAGGTGAGGTCATTGTAATTTAGGTAATTTGGAGTTTTAGTGGATCTTGAGCTCCCGAGAGGGATGTAACTAGATAGAGAGAGCTTCCTAGTCCTGGGTTTAAATTGAAGGTAAAAGGGAAAGCCCGAATTTAGTGTGTTACAGCATTAATTTAAAGTTAACAAAATTAACTTCTTCACAATTTAATGCTTAAGGCTTGATATGATTTTGATCTTGGCGAAAGCCATTTAGAAACTACACTAGCCCAAGGCGTATTTGTATAGATCATCCAATAAAAATGTCACTTTCCATAACACAGTAACTTGTAACACAATCGGCCAGTTACGTATAATCTGCAACGACATTCATTTTATTACAAGTAGCGTCTAGAACAGATGTTCACGTGTAGATAAAGTTTATTCAACTGTCATTTTATTATGTTTGTTTGTTTGTATTGTGACAACATTTCTCCAGTCTCCCTGAACACGGTCTATTGCGAAACTTCTAAGTATTATTTGAATACGCTGATCGATCTATCATTAATATCGTGTAAGTTATCATTAATCTTTGAGCTTTATTAACCGAGGTATGTAATTATGTACCTACTCCTTAAATTGCAAAGGTGACCTTGCAATGTGTTTAGTATAATAAGCACTAATGATAGACTCAAAAGATGCCCTTAAAGGTCTCTTGTGTAGCGCAGTTTCCTGGAGTAACGTTCGGAACGATAAACCTTTGAATAAACGAACGAGTACCTAGTAGCTGATTAGGTAACTCCGTTGCTAAAAAATCTCGGTTGAAACATTTGAAATTCTTGATTTTTGCGATTACGGGTGTACAATCTGACTGTTACAGTCGCTAGTTTTAATTGCAATATTATGGCAATTTGTTCGCTAATGGTAATTTGTTTGTGAAGTGATTACGACAATTTCAATTGTTTCAATCGAGATTTGTTAGCAACGGAGTTACGTAATCAGCTAGTAAGTAGTATATGTGCCGCATGCGATTACGATACGACTAATACCAGATCTTTGAACCTAACAACAATAAATTCTTCTCGAAGTAATTGAACACCATTGAATGTACACATAAGACAGATGGGAAATGCGGTAATGCAAATCTCCGGTGCTTCGTCGTTCGTCAAGCAAACGTCTATGGTGCTAGAGGCATGCAATAACAAAGTAGACTGTGAAAAGGATCTTAACGATAGAGCTATCGTCCTAAGAAACTGAACTAATATGGTCCCCGTTTTTGACAACATTCGTTATGTTCCTTGTCTCGGTGTGAGACGGTCACGTGTGATCTCGAACTCAAGATGAGAGTGGAAGCGTGGGCGGTAATGACCATGCACCATTGATGCACGGAATAGAGACCAGGGCCCGTATTCTATAATTAAATTGTCTCAGCTCTGGTAATTTTTTTTATAAATGGGTAGGTACCACAGTTTTTGGTAAATTGTATAATATTATTATCCTACTTTCTCGCAACACATCAACAGCTAGGTACTTATCGTTTCGAAAAAGATAGAACAGAGCTGAGACGTACTTCATCATCCTCCTTGCCTTTATCCCATTTATTTGGGGTCGGCCTTTCCTATCCTTTATCCCCGGTTTATATTCAACACGGTATAGTGCTAAGTTGGAGTCAATGTCGGGTGTCTTCAGGTCTTTCTGGATTGTCGTCAATCATGTGGCGGGAGGTCTTTCCTCGAGCGACACACGAGACTGAGAGAGATGGAGAGGAGATACATACTTGAATTATTTAAATTGTAGAATAAGGTGCCTAGACCACTTGACCACGCACCGTGAGAATAATGAGACGAGATTACTTCTACAGGAACCGGATTCTACTACCAACAACTTAAGTAGGCGTACCTATCTTCTTTTTAGAATTATGAGAGGTACCTTGTAGTTACCAAAAGTTTTAATGAATATTTCTTCAATTGAATTTCAGTTTCCGGTTTTAATCGTTTTGTTTTTATTATATTCAGCATTGTTGAAATGCCGTTCCGACGTTTCTTCAGTTTCGGAGTCTACCTGGAAGGCTCCAAGAAAACTAAAAATAATAAAAACAATGCGGCTTTTAATAAAACTGGAAAATTAGTATCATTTCAATTTAGCATCGCGAGAAAGAAGGTAAAACCATGGGATAAAAACAAGAATATTCCTGTTGGAAAAACGCCATCGTTTATAGAAAAACATTTCCCTAATTCCTTTGTTTTCCAAGAAAAGAGTAGACTTCAGAACTTTAATTCTGGGAAGCTTGTTCTATTCGTCTCATTTACATCACAGATTTATGTATTTTGAGTACATAAGAAACACGAAGCAAGATCGCTTTGAAATACTGAGAATTTAATTGAGACGGCCGTGAATTTCGAAACGAACAACTCCAGCCCAGATTCGAGTGGGTGTTATTTCTTGTTTTTTCACATTTAATTAGGTGGAATCCCTACAAATGACTAATAAGTAGGTAGATAATATTACTTCTCAAGCCTATTGAGGAATCGACCTACTGGAATCATTCATTGAAATATCTAAGTAGGTGTATAAATAAGTAGGTGCTTATAGAATTGTGATCTTGTATTTCGTCCATTGTTGTCAATTTTTTATACATCCAAACAATATACCTGCAAAAAGAATATTGAATTTCAACATTATGTTTAGTTTGTTCATAAAGATAGACAGAATAAAATTAGTAAGATAAGTAAGATGCTTCTCTTACTAATTTTATAAAGATTAGTAAGATAAGCAAGATGCTTCTCTTACTAATTTTATAAACGCGAAAGTTTGCATGTATGTATGTCTTTGTGTCACTTTGTTTCTCTTTCACGCAGAAACTACTGATCCGATTGCAATGAAACTTAAAATATAGGTAGCTGGAGTTCTGGAATAACACATGGGCATCTTTTTTTTACACTTTTATCGTGATATTCTCGCGGGATCGCGACTTACACGGGTAAACCCGAGGGGCACAACTGGTTATTATATGTTTGAAAAACAGATTGGCATAATATATGCCAATCTGTTTTTCAATGCAATAATTTACCTATGCAATAATTAATGTACGGAGCGGATCCCGTTCTCCCCAGAGGTATGTAACCGAGAACATCGATTGGACGATGATGATGATGATAATTGTAGTCAAAAAAGGACTGATGGTACCAGGTGTATATTTTAGAGTTATATAGTATTATTAATATTGTTCTTTGCTGAGTGTACGATCGTAGCTTAAAACTTTAAAAATAAAACCTTAAAAACCTTATTACCTTAAAAATAAACCTTAAATAAAAGTACCTACCTACAATATCGTCTAACGCTGAAAGATGCATACGATTGCTTAGGTTAAAAAAAGACTATTGAACAACTAAAAACTACGAATAGGATCGAAACATGCCAACAGCTCGTCATCCATCCATCTCGGTCACATCCTACGTTCCTTGAATTTTACCACAAGTTGTACCTCTCTACCCAATCTTCAAGTGTCCCTATATGACACAAACACATATAAGGATATAGGCAGCATAATCGTCGATTACCATTCACAGCAGTGCCCGTTGGTTTGCGGCACACGCGAAGCTCCTCAGTACTTCAGGTAGACGTGCTCTTGACCTCCAGTCGCTTCGCTAGTAGGTATGACTCACTGGCCGCGACTTCATCGCATGGGAATCTAAAGGAAGGAACTTAAATTCTTCGCGGTTCTAAACTGTTAGATAATCATTAGAATCGTATGTCGTGGTTTTTTTTTTTCGTTCAATCGCATTTTGATTTTCGTCGTCCAAATATTAGTAAGTACTCGTAGCTCCACTCCTTAAATAAATAACTAGCTGCAACCCGCAGTTTCACCAGCGTAAGTCACGTTATCGGGATAAAAAGTAGCCTATGTGTTATTCCCGGTATCCAGCTACCTATATTCCACGTTTCATCGCAATCGGTTCAGTAGTTTTTGCGTGAAAGAGTAACAAAGTCACATACATACATATAGTAAGAAGTGAGATTATTGCATGTCCTGAGTGGCACTAGGATTTTAACTTCAAACTACCTACAATTATAAACTTTTTAAACTTACATGAACAGTACCTACACTTATTTACTTTTTTTTTCGGGTCTTATTCGCGTATTTTTCTTTATTTCTCTTATCTGACGTTTCGACTAATCACAATAGTCTTGGTCGCCAGGAGTGAAAACATTATTATGGTCATAAAATAATTATCTTTGGTAAATTTACTTTCTTTGTTTGTTACATTTTTCCCTGCAAAAAATAGAGAACGTGTTAACGTGAGAAAAGAACAAGAGAAGATACAAGTAGGTATCCGGTTACACAAGAAAAAAATTAATTGAATTTCCTGACCTAAATCGGTATCCGATGTTGTATAACACCTCTACCAACACACATCAGAGTAAAATGTACCGAATAATCTCTTTTTAATTTCGCTCTCGTCATTTAATAAACACTTATACAAATAAATATATATTTATTTAAATTATGTGTGAAAAGAGAGTGCGTCTGCCAAAATCAGAAACAGGAAATATGAATCACCATAGGATTTCTACAAATCTGTAAAAAGCTTGTGATTTTGTGATTAATATAATCGACGAGGAAAGTGATGACACCGTATGATAAATTTCCGTAAGGAAGCGTAAAGACGATATTTTAAATTACTTAGCCTTAATAACACGAGTTTATTCCTAAAAAAAATAATTTATTTGACTTTTTCCATAACTTTCTCGTTTCTACAATTTCAAACTTTCTCAGTTAGTTTAATGTTCAATGCTATGAATAATTGCTTAGTTGTCGATTAATTAAACACTAAAATACCTTCTAATACGTTTACTCGAAAGAAAGTTAACCGAAATTTAATTTATAAGCCCTTAATCAATTTTATTGCTATTACTTATTGCTCATGTCGGCTCTCCCTTATCTACAATTTAACCTCTTAATACTTTTAATCGCCCGAATGTCCATAAATACTTTCACTAGCAACTAGTTTATTCATAATTTAAGTAAATAGAACTGTTATAAACTTGTAAACCTATTATAATTTTACTAATCCGTCCATGTTTACTCAAGAACGAATAAATTTAATCAAATTATTCAGAGTTTCTGATGTATACTTATAAGCATATCAAATTAAACTTTGATTTTACTAATCCACGATTAATCAAATTTTATATTAAAATCTTATTAATATTGTATAATTTTTGGGTCATAAATGCCAGTAAAATCGTTATAGCACCACGGGGAGCACGATTCAAATATTTCATTTTGCTTGAGAAAATATATTTCAGTTTTATTTTTAGTTATTCATTTCGTAAAATTATTTCGTAGAGATTAAAGTTCAATTTAATTAAAATGATTGACGTTAATAGTCTAATCGTTGTCTCTTACTAAAATATTATCTAATCAATTAGAAGTTAACGATTTAAGTCAGCTCACTGTATTAGGTAATGCTAATTTTTCTTAGGTACATCGAGAGGATTCCAAAGTCAAGACTTAATGAGAAACAACTATTAACTCTGTCGAAAGGTTAAAAGCTCACTAATATTCAGACTTTCTTCTACTCATCAAGATGCGTGACACAACATTATGTGTTTGAAGATACCTAACGTACCTACATAATGCATATGGATGTGGCTACTTCTGACAAATGGCCCTCCTCTTTTGTCTTCGGTCTCACGACACCTGCATTGTCTGGAATCTCCATGCCATATTATGACTAAGTTTTACCAAGTAAGTATCTAGATGTACCTATTACCTTTTAGAGAAATATACTAGATTTTAGTTTTTTACTTAATCCACAGATCAGATACAGCGTCTAATAAGCCGGCCATTTGACATTTTTATTAGTCAAACCAGAATAAATAGTAAAACCAGCGTCAATACAATATTTGATTCTATCCCGTTCAATCACAGTCACACGTTAACAAACCAAATTAACTTTCTCTACCCTTTTTAGAGATAGTAACCTTTCCCAGAAGATTTCCTTATTAGCTTTATAAAGTTGTCCCTATCTATGCAAACATTTTAGTGACCGGAACAAACAAATATGTCGCTCTCCACACACAACAAACAGGTCCAACCGTTAAATCTACTTCCAGTTTTTCTGAGATTTCATTTGCGTCGACCTAGTTACGAGAATGCATCTGTCATTCAAATTGAACATTCCTTATTGCATCACTACAAAACGTGCAGAGTGCAGATAAATTTTGATCGAACAACAATCGGCGCCAAGGAGACCGCGAAATATGCGAAAGCTATTATTAAACTTCGCAAATGAGTAAAAGTTGATTTGCAACAAACTCAACGCATTGAGAGGACAAAAGGAATTCTTGAACTCATACTTGGTTCGGTCAAAAACCTGTCAATATTTCATGTAGCGGTACTGAGGAATGTTTACCCAGTTCTCCATTTCGTCAAGTTTATTAAGGAGCAGTGTAGAGTAATAATATTTACGCGCTGTTTCTGCGAACCTGCGGTTTCCGGCGCTGCGTCTGCGCATCGTATGCAGCGCATGCCCGGTAGAGACGTAAGACGCAATACTGCTCATCCGCCGGACGAACACTCTGTACTCATATAAATACAGTCGTAAAATAACATTGCTTTCGTAATATTTGGCTGTTAAAAAATCGGTACTTAAAATTATATTGGCAAATACCAAATACTGTTTATAGATTATACGAAACGCCATTGAGGGCTCTTTGAAAGATTACTCATCAATCATTAACGTTTATAAATATGTATACGTGTAATGAGGGCTCAACAATATACCTACATAAATCTGGGACGATAAAACTATTAACTATATAGGTAAACGGAGTAGCGATGTTTAGATATCGATCAACAAGTTAAATCTTACAACCTCGATCATTACAAGGGTTTCTATAGCTTGCTAACATACGTCACGGTAGATTTCTTGGCTCGTCGCCCGTCGGTGAGTTTCGTTTCGAGATATTGAACCAAAGATAAATAGGTAAACGATCCTTCACCTCGCATCCGTCCCACTTTTAGGAACCGCATAACGATTAGTTTGTGTTTACTATTAACTGGGTTTCGTTTTTAAAACTCTTTCTGGAACTAATGGGAGTTTTCAAGAATCAAAAACTCTTACCGACAATGTGTATATTAGTTCTACTTAAAATACACTATTATAATTTAAACAAACATTTATTTTTCAGAACAACTTATCACTTATTTTGTTAACTAGCTAAAATTAAAGTTTTTAGCTGTAATCTTCATAAGCTTTGCCTTAAATTGAACATCAGACTAGAACTCTATTATTAAATTATAGAATTTTTATAACAATGAAATACAGGTGGATGCTACGCCTGGTAACCGACATTGATTGGCAGTTGAGACCAGCCTCGTTACTATTATATTTCACGGTATTTATCATCAAAAGATTTTTTTTTTCTGTTCTCATGATAGCGGTATATTATGATTTCGCACGAAAATCGCACAAAATTCTTTTATTTATGTGTGAGAATGATCAGACAAAGAATAAAAACATTTTCATGTTTTGTGAATTGTAAATTGGGAGCTGAAGCCGTTCCTAGAAAACGGTAAGTATTTTGTATTTAAATGCTCCCATTTAATAAAAAAGGGCCATGGACAGTCTAGGCAATTTTTCAATTAATGACACATTAGGTCTACGGCTCGTATATCGTCAGTGGAAGACAACCTTATCTATATTGCTAAACCGCCAAAATAGTTTTTAGATAAATAAGGTTTGTTTTTTTTTGTCAACGTACTCCTCAATTTTTTTTAAAAAGCTATGAAATCGGTCAAAAAAGTCTCGTAATGACTCGAAACCATAGAAATAGTACAGTACCTTTAACTAGAATGCTTACCTACTTCGTCAATAAAAACAGTTCCGCTTAATGTTAGACAGGCCACAGTCTCTCCTTTTTTCACTTTAGTGTTCGTCGGTAAGTTAGATAAGGACTGATCGAATCCAACTGGGTTCAACAGGGCCATTTTGATATATCAAAGCAAAAACTACCTTAACCTTAGAGAACATGAATGAAATACAAAATATTTCAAAAGTTGTAAAGAGCACAATCTTCTAAGTGAGTAGGCCAGTCGCTTCACGACCGGAGAGCCTCACATACCCTATCGCTTCCCTCGAAGACGATAGGGATGCAATTTCATGCATTTTCCAGACCAAAAAAAAAAAAAAGGAGTAAAGACTACGATGTAACATGTCTCTGCTCGAAACCGACATCAATCGACGCAGAATCCAAAACCGAATGATATAAAAAAACTCATTTTAGCCAAAGTTGTGCTGTAGCTTTATAACTTTGCTGACGAATCATTTTTTGAAATCATTATTACCAGTAATTGTTTTTATTACAGTGACGGTTTACGACAGATGAATGTCTTAACAAAACTGAATGTTGTGTTCCCCTAACAATACTAAAGTAAGTATGTTCCAATTGATTGATTTAATATAATCTAGTTCAACAGCTCACTGTTCCCTACATGTTCCGTTTCGATTTCACAAGGCTATCCGATTAATCGATGTGTGAAGGGGTGATTAGTTAATCATTCGGATTGAATACCATTTACTAGTCTCACGTTCGTTCCAGTGAGAGCAAAAAATAACCAACTAACTTGAGCAAACAATCTCATTAGTCACTCACGTGAAAGTACTACTATGAAAGTCAAACATCTAGGTGAAAATGATCGATCATTGCAACTACTGTTTCTATTGAATGTAAGTGATGATTCAATTATTGGCACCAATTAGAATCGCGAACACCTTTCGTTTTAATCAAAAGTGAATTAATTTGAGGAAATTAACTTCTAACGTCGAACTGATATCGCGTTACGCAATGGAATCGATTAATGTCGGTTGCAGGAGAATTCTCACGAAAATTTTATTGGTGTTTTGATTGATAGGCTTACGTGGGCGGCTTTCATTAAATTTCACTCGTTTTTTTACTAGAACCCGTATTGAAAATTACAGTTTGAGTGATGGATTACGGGATGGTTAACGAGGCGGGTTGGCTTCAGAGGAAACCCTGAGGTTACGGTGTCAGTCAGTCGATTGTCACAGTTATCTTGCCGTTAGCGTTATCGAATCGTCGCATAATAGTTAAATAACATCACCGCTCTTTCGTAACAGTTCATTTGTCTTAAGGCAGCTCTACAATGATGGATTCCGCACATCTATTAAAACTTTTATTTTAAAAGCTAACTTTAAGAGTCTATTTTGTTGGTACCTAACTAACGAAATAGAGTTATCACATTTCGAACGGTTGGATCTGCATACGTAGGTAATTAGAAATGATAAGAAATAAGTAATTGGAACACTTTTTAGATTTAAAAAAAAAAGAAAAGTGACGAATTACATCTCAGTCAACCTTGAAACAGCTGACTGTAAAGTTAGCGAAAGCTCGGTACTTTGTAATAAGTTATTAAATAAAACGCGAGTAAAACCCGCTAAATATTGTGTTTTATTATACAAAATCGCAACAACAAAATTATTAGTCTTATGTTGTACAAGATTAATGGTCTTTGGTTGTACAAATGTATATTTCTGTATTCTGGTCGTAATCTATCTACACTCCTAGTTTAATCCGTATCGATTTTCCTGGTGTTTCTGTAACCCTGTCTGATGTGAACACAGTTTTACAAAGCTTCGTGCTGACTCCATCACCTTGTCTTGACTTCCCCTGACAGTCGACAGTCGGGGCTCGATCATGTCAGATTGTTCTACGTCAAACGCTTTTCGCATTCGAATTAACGTCCATGACGTAACACCATGGTTCATTCAACGTAACTATAATTTTAACTAAGTAGCCATTTCCGTTATTGCTATTTGAACTTGTCTAAAATACCGGTTGACAGACATTGTAAATAAATCGTAACACCATTAAAACACACTTCATAATATAGAAATAACTCGTTCCGTGAATAAATTAAAAAGATGAAATGTCTATAAATAATAATTATGTTTATGGATACAATAATTATGTAAAGCAACTTAATTAACGATAAATCTCACTTTTCATAAATACTTGTTATCTGATTTTCGGTTTGATTATAACTATGATTTATTTTTAATTATATCCTTCGGTATCTTTTATGTTAGAGCTAGCGTGGACAATTTATTTATAAGTACACACCTATCTAAAGAGTGATTTAGCACCGGATATCCGAAATAGACGCTGATTGATTGCAAGAGATTGGGTAATATCCAAATTTACATCGGAAGAACTGTTAGTGCAATATACATTTATTTATAACTAGCAGCGTCCCGCGATTGCATCCTTAAGTAAATTTCCATTAAATCCAAAAACCCTTTTTTAAACGAGTAACACGTTAAAAAGAACACACTCTGCAAATATCATATCTCTAATGGACGAGCGTGGTTTAGGCAAGTGCGTTGATATGCAGGACTGGGAATTTGTATTTCATGGTACCATATATCATCAAGAACTTAAAAGTTTACACAACGGAAATGCGTGGGTTCTCCTAAAAATCAACTGAAAATCCATTTTTATGTTCCGTTGATTAGATTATAGCTATCTATTTCCATTCTGTGAAATATAGTAATAATAGGTATGACTCATCTCGTGTTCTTGGATTTCTATAGTTTTGCAAATTTAGGTTTAATTATTGAAACACTTTATTATAAACACTGAAAAACATGGTACTTATTCGAACAAGTCCAAGTCTTCGTAACTTGGCAGCGAGCCCAAAATGCTGGCCGCATTGCCACGCTGAATTGCAATGCTTATATTCTTTGTGTCAAACCTAAGCATTTTGGTCTGGCGTACCGTTGCAATTGATAATTATGTAGGCAAATGATTGTTCACATTTGTGTTTTTTTAACTCTCCAGGGTGAGCAATTAAGGATGTCTACTAAAGTAGGTAAGTACCTACTTTAATTTTGGTTTTTGGACCCTGAGCCTGGGTCTAAAAGAATATTGCTATGGAATCACCAACCAAAAAGGGAATCCTTGGTGAGAAAAGGTGTTTCTTGTGTTCATGTATAATGTATTCTATGTACAATATGTATGTATTTACAATAAAAAGGATAATATATTATGTAGTACCTAAGTATATCCGTTGTCTAGTACCTACCCGTAGGACCCATATATATAGTATAAGCAAAGTGCTTATTTTGTAGCTAGATTGCGCTGTTATACCGAGTGTTCTATTGGCTCTACAAAATGACTGCTTCGTAGTCAATAAGAAAAAAACCCTTTCCTATATTTATTTAAATTTAAGTAAGTATAAACAAGGCGGTAACACACGGTGAACTGATCCAATCAAGGCTGCAGTTGGAAGTTCATTTAATGAATGCAGCAGATTAGCAGAATGACTTCCAACAGGCAGCGATGGCGAGCAGTCGTTAAGCGGGCCACATCCACCCTCTCTACTACATGATGATCACGACCGCTCTGTCAATTGCGAAACTGATAAGAAGAAAATAAACAACAGTACCTACAATTTTATGTGAGAACCTACTCTACCTATCTAGTCCAGTATATACCTACCTACCCGTTTAGTAAATTCTGACCTACAAGCCTACAACCGAATTCGTTCCGATTTCACGCACGAAACATGAAGTTAAATATCACAATGCTCTGTTAAATTGAATAAATATCCTAACATTGTAATTGAGATGGGCAATAATGCAGATGATTATCATTAACCGTACATCCAATTAACATTCACGACTGCAAGCAGGGCATCTATTCTATAACGAGAACATCTCGAAAATGCCTCATCATTGTTTGATTGATCCCGAAAACCTTTCAACAATTTTTGGATATTTTGCAAAACTTTTGCCAAAGCTTTTGACGTGAAACTAAAGATCTAATATTACCAAAATTGGTTGAACCGATTTCGAGAAAAATCCCACAATGCTGAAGCATAGTTCAGATGTTATAGTTATAGAATACATGCCCAGGTTTAATGCAACACTTACCTACATGGATTCCGATGAGTCACCTGCAAGCCGGTTGGTTACCGTATCTTATGTGTGACGAGCTTAACTATTTTCATGAATATAAGTAAGTACCTACATATTAAACAATAGAGGGGCAATTAAGTATAGACATATTAGACATGTGTTTACAAACATGATTTTACAGTCTATCAGTGAGTTAAAATTAAATCCTTCTTTCGTTCTTTCTTCGTGTTTTTCAGACGACCGCGGCTTGTTTGAGCCACCGCGCCGGTCTACTAGACCGTCACCCGGCCGTGCCGGGTCCGAGCTTCGTTGTCCATTGCTCGGCGTGCAGTCGATAGGTCTGTTGCAAGCAACCAAATAGTACTAAATCATCCCTTAACGTGGACTCGTCCGAGTTCCGGTACGTAGACTGGTGCAGCCACTAAGGAAATCGAGTCAAATCTTGTTTCATTGCCGTCTTCCTTCTATATGAGCGTGAAACACCCTAGACCTTCAATATCATCATCACTTACCATCGGGTGAGATAGCGGTCAAACGCTTATCTATCTCTTATCTTAATATAGCTAGAAACTTGGAATATGGATAGCTGGAGGCTTGCGGAGTAATACTTAGGCTTTTTTTATCCCGATGTCCCGGCGGGATCGGGACTTGCGCGGGTTCAACCGCGGGGCGCAGCGCAGCTAGTAGCAAATAGTATTCAATATTTCGTAATTAGTTTTTTTTTTATTGCTCAAGGCATTTCTACTAGTATTTTTAATAAACGATTGCTATAGTTTTTATTATTTGCAAAATTTCATACAGAATAGAAGGCTTACGAGCTGCGCAAGAGTGTACTATCAGTGTAAATTACCCGAGAGTCAACCTACTCTATTTATATATTTACAATGATACTTTGGTAAAGTTTTGTATTCGTAAATGACTTTTACCTACATAAATTACTTAGGTACTTACAGAGGTACATAATTTTGAAGTTATTTTTTCTCGGAGCTTTTTCAAAGCTCTACAAGCAATATTACCAAATACTAAAAGCTCAAAGAAAAGTCCGCAGAAAAGAATTATTTAAAACTACAACCTATAAAATTGAACTTAATAACAATGCACTCAAGTTTAAGTGCTTTAGAAACGAAGGGAAAATGTTAAACCTACATAAATCATGTTTTAAAATTCAGTACTAGGATATTAGTTTGGTCTCATTTTTCATACGTAAATAATTACTCGTTTTAATAGGTGAAATTGTTATGGCAAAGCACGAATAGCAGAACAAAATACTACTTTTTAGAACATCCTTTTTATGGCATATATATCCAAGGTGTACTAGAAGGGTAAAAACGTTGCCTTTTACTCCACTGTTAGTCTGCCTGTCTGTTTCCCGGTGTCCAGGGGCTCTATTTTTGAATCAAATTTGCCATTCCGTTTGATTTCTGTAATATTTCTATATGAATCACACGACCGTAACGTGTGGTATCAACTATATACTCGCCGCAGGAGTCCGACATCAAACGAAAATCAGCAGATATCGATTTATTAATTTGCAAGAATTGCAACGAGCGACTCAAAAATAAGGCTCCAGGCTGTATTTTATAAACGGTGATAGCTAGTCAATTTAAATGTTTACAGATGACGTATTTCTATTGCAGCTATTTTATCAAATGAAACCAGAATAAAATAAATATCTTCCAAACAACAAACGTGATTCTTTTGAGATAAAAGAAACGGAATCATTTGTATGCAGTTCGATTCACACTTGTTCGGTTTTAATAAACGCTGTGTAAGTTCCATCTGTCGACTTTGAATGTTTTAATCACGGTTAAAGAAAAAATAAAGGTTAGACACACGAAAATATTCAACCGAATTAATTCAGTCACGGCTCTTATACTAATGTACCTCATTCCACAACTATTGAGACACTCACCGTACCCCACGCTTACACATCTGACTCCTCATGTGAAACTGCAGGCCACAAAGAAGAATCTGAATCTAGTTCGACGTTAGTACATTATACTGTACTCCCTACAATGCCTTCGTAAACTGCACGCTTCCTAACACAGAGAAGTGCAACACTGAGAAACAGGTCCCTCGTTCTGTTACGTATAATTATCTACATCTGCCGGCACAACACGAGCATAATAATTACACCTACTGACTGTGTGCTAAGCTACGCGCTCTGCAATTATATCACTGACATCATCGCTTACAATCTAAGTACAGACCATGTACAGGCATACGATCACTTAGGTACTTACCGGCGGGTGAAACTGTGGGTCGAAGTCAGTAGTAGGTACGTACGAGTACATAGAAGATTCATCAGTGTTTATAGTTTACTAGCTGCGCCCCGCGGTTTTACCCGCGTAGGTCCCGATCCGATACTATATCGATACTAGGGATAAAAAGTAGCCTATGTGTTATTTCAGGTCCTCAGCTACCTATATTTCAAGTTTTATCCCAATCAGTCCAGTAGTTTTTGCGTGAAAGAGTAACAAAGTCAAACACTTACTTGCAAACTTTCGTGTTTATCATATTGGAGGATAAATAAATAGACTAGCTATGACCCTCGGATAAGCACGCGTAAGACTGGGTCCTGAAGAAATATCAGGTTAAGTTAAAAAGAGTTAATCCAGATCTCCAGCTATCTGCATACCTTGGTTCTTTGCAAGCGGTTAAGTAGATTTTGCATAAACTTTCCCGCGTATAATACTAGCTGCGCCTCGCTGTTTAACTCGCATAACTCTGGATCCCGCGGAAATTTCGGGGTTAAAAGAAGCCTAATGTTCGTCCAGATCTCCAGCTGCCTGCATTACCTGCATACCAAGTTTCTTTGCAATCAGTTAAAACGCAGATCTTGCGTGAAATAGAAACAAGCATATATACTCGTTTACTTACTTACATACAAACAAACGTTCACATTTATAATATTAGTAGTATAACGTAGTATGTAAGAAGCGGCGGCGTGATACAAGTCAATGTGGCTCTGCTTCAGCAGCCGCGTATGGAATTTGCAGTGGCTAATTTTGGAGTTAGTCGTGTCTTTGTCGCGTTCGTTGACTTAATACCGCGTCGCGTACCGGTCGCCGTGTGCCGGATGTCGTTAAAGCGAAGTTATTTAAAGCTTAGAGACACGAAAATATCTATAAGAAGTCAGTTCGTGAATACTAGACGTACGTCCTTATAACTACTTACATACCTATGTACCTACAGGATTCATCTAGCTAGCTAGACTAGACCGTTCTTATTCATTACTACCTGCGCCCCGCGGTTTCACCCGCGGAAGTGAAAAAAGCGTTATCACAGGCGCGGGCCGAGCGGTTCTCGAGCGGTTGCACTTTTTCGTTCATTACTCGGTTTTTACTAATTGGATTTCGATGCAAAGTATACCACGATCTTCCTCGAAAATAGAACTACTTATCCAATATTGAAAACCAGATTTCAATTGGAGTTTAGTAGTTTTTAATTGTATAAGGAACAGACAGACAGACATGAATTTTATAAATTATTAAATATCATGTTGATCGACTACTTATCTTAAGTCCCCTAGACCACTTTTTTTTTAATTTTCTTCCAAGTACCGACTTTTTGTCCTCTCTTCCTTTATTATAAGTATAGATTAATATACCTTACAGCCGATTCACAAACGAATGGTGACCCTATCAACTTCAACAAAAATATGACAAAAGCTGACTCCTCGCTTTGGGTCGTTCGTGAATTCGGCTGTAACTTAGCTAATTAGGACCGTAGGACCTACCTACGTAAGTATACAACGCAATGTGTCACAACTTTACACGTAGCAATAAAAAGTTTACAACGTCCCTCAGGTGTTTCTTATCAAGTCTGTTAGATCAGTAAACTTTGCCGATAGCATCGCTATTGTGTGTGGTCAGATTTTCTGTGCAACTTCATTACTTTAAGCGATTTTACTCATGTCGATTAATTTATGTATACGTAACATACGGAATACGAGTAGGTACTCATTCGTAAATACTTAAACAAAAGCTAATAACATTATAGAATAAATAAATAAGTAAGTAGATATTATTTGAAGCAAGGAGTTGTGAATAAACTAGAATCAAGTATTCCTATAGTTTCATAGTATTCATTTCAGTTTAAATCCCGAATTTCCTCGGGATAGCCACTTACCCGGGGGAAAAATGGGGCGCAGATTTATTTTGTTAAAAATATTTAGGTTTAATCTACAGTCCGTACTTTGTCTTTGGTAATTGTTGGTATTTGTAAAGCGATATTCGCAGCTATCCAAAGTTTTTGCTTAGTAAAGTCGAAGTTTTTCAAATTCAGAATGTAAACCAAATGTTATGTATGACTATGAAGTTCTTTTTATTTTGAATTTCAAATATAAATTCCAGTTCAAAGTTTATGCTTAGTTTTTGCTAAGCTCAGTCTGAGCAAAGTCAAAGTACGCACTATAGATTGTAGCCTAAGTGTCATATAGTAGGTACCTAAGTTAACGTAGATTCTTTGTCTAGATAGCGACGATATATTTTGTGAAGGTAAGAAGTACCATTGACCAAAACCAAGTTTTCGGCCTTCCAGCCCACTATGCGCCTGACTCAGAATACAGTCGCCCACCCTCCGCATTAACATAGGCTTTGTACCCGATACCCTGACCTTCAGGGATCTGTTGCTTCTATTAATTATACGCTTGTGAATTTAATAACTGTTGTTATATTTTGTGAGATAGGTAGGCAGAGCAGTCACGAGTTTTATTGCAAAACATGTAAAAGACGAATTTGAATTTGTTCTGCTGAAGAAAGTTGTTTTTATGATTGAGAGTCAGATTGGCGCAATAGTTGATATTTTTGTCAGAGAACACTATCACTTCATGCCGCTATTTTTTTTTCTGTCGAGATTTTCTAGTTATAGAATTGCTGCCCATGCCACATTCTGGCCTCATTCTGTTGATTATTAGGTACTTTATCAAACTACTGGTAGGTTCTTTCATAAATGTTAAGGTTTCCCTCTGTTTTAGGCTCGCCTGAGAGGATTAAACTAATCAAGTAGTTGGCAGAATAAGCCCCAAGTTCAGAAATCCTTGGATATACAGAATAGCTTTGTGTTTTGGCCAAACAAAAAAGACACTGGTCTGAATAATAATTAGTATAGCTACGCACGTTGCGTGAAACAAAAACCGTTGACATTGATTCCTTTGATTTGCCGATGAGAAGGTTAAGCACGAATTCGTGATTCAAACGTATTATTCTCGAATGCCACGTGTCTATAATAAAAATCAATTTGATTCAACGGTCAATATTCAATAGCGTGATATGATTTAATAAAGGCTAGGAAAGTGTGGGCGAATTATCAAGTTCATTTTGATCCCAAAATTGGAACAACGCGAGCGTGGAAATAAATATATATAGGTAGGTAGGTACCTATAGGTATACTATACTTACCTATTTTTTTTAGATAATATTCAATCACAATATAAGGAGGTCATTGATTAATGCACTGTTGAATACACTCGAAACTCTCACTTCTTGGTATGTGGTATACCAGTATACCACACGCCCTTTGCCGTCTTTTCACCTGAGCGCTAGTCGCGGTTGCATCTCTTTGAGAGCCCGGGATACGATAAATCCCCAAGTTATTTGCGGGCGGCCGCTTGTCTGACACCAGCCCTCCTTGGGACTACTCCCAAGGAGGACTACTACCAGTTTGTCTGGCCGTGGCGCGGGGTTCGTAGTTCGTCTTCCTCATATCTCTAGTCGCCCTTTACGACACCCACGGGTAGGGATGGGGTAAAATTTTTAGGGGGGTATCCTATGTACCTATGTACCTGTCTACTAAACTATTACTCCTACCTAGCGGTACCTACGACTATATTACGCAGTAAAATGAGTATATAATTAGATCCAATACCTAATTGTAGATCCTACTTGAATTTACCACGCTATTTTGTTTGCTAACTGGATAAACCTTGGTCGGAACTCGAAGTTTTTATTTTTTACTAGATGCGCCCTGCGGTTTACCCCCGTAAGTCCCGATCCCGCGTGATTATCGGTATAAAAAGAAGCCTATGTGTTATTACCGGTATCCAACTACTTTTAATCCAAGTTTCATCGCAATCGGTTTATTAGTTGTTACGTGATTGAGTAACAAACACATATACACACATACATACATACACACATACACACATACCATACTCACGAACTTTCACCATTTAATATTAGTAGGATAGGATAGGATTCAAGTTGGGTAAAAGTTTGTAGCAGTAAAGTTTTTTCAAAATTTACGCCTCTTTAGAAAACCAATTTTGCACTTGTAGCGCTATCTATGTTTACAGAACTAAAACAAGTTTTCTAGGTGATAGTTGAGATGTCACTATTTTCTTTATACTACAACTACATACATTGGAGTTTTGCCGGGAACGCATTGAGGAGATGTGGTGCTAAATTTTCATTTTTGTAAAACCTAGTTCAAATGCGTGCAAATTGTTTAATTTCAGGGGCATATTCGGAAAATCGGTGCAAAACATGGATTTAGTGAACAATGTGTGAAGAACAGTAAACAATCTTTGTAAATGGCCGCCGTGTTTACTATAACTATGACGACTTGACTGTTTCGATGCAAATAACTATCAATTTATTATTAATAACAATACTTGACACTGGCTAATTTCCTAATGGCCATAATCGGTTCACAACCGATAAGAAAAAAAACTACATACATTGGTTGAAGTTTTGGGGGGAACGCATTGAGAAAATGTTATGTTGAATTTTAATTTTCGGTAATAAAATAAAATTGAAAGTGATATCGTTTTCATTTATTTGACAGGGAAACTGTTTATTTTCGGTGGCATTTCACAAAATGTACTCACCGACTGTTGGTTACTCTGGTTACTTGACTGGACTGAGCGAGTACCTGGATATCTATTGTATTGCTTTTTGATTGTATGGTTGACAGTGGGTTAACATAGCACCCGCAGTGTTATGCCTCAAGAAGTTAATTTAAAAAAAAAAAAACAAGATGGTGGAAAATGTGTAATTGATTGTGACGCTATTTTTACGGTTTTTCATATTTTGTGATAAATATTTGCGTTCCAAATAACATTGTGATATGTGTGTATCTTTTAATTTCCACTAAATAGAAATACTGTCTTAATTTCAGGATAAACAGTGATTTTTATGCCTAATTTCAGGGCGCGAAATAAGTCTCCGTCCGCCGTTTCTGACAAAGAGAAGAAAAAGCCAAAGGAAAATAAAAAGAAGAAGGGTGAATCAGGCTCTAGCAGTAGTGACAGCAGTGGAAGGTATATGCGATTTATTTCACTATCAGAGTCGGTAAATTACTCGTAAACTTGCCAACCAAAAGTGAGGTTAAGTATGAATAAAGGAGCGCTGAAAACTAGTTTGGTTGTGCAGTATATTTGGCCTTGTACATGTATACAGTGTTTCTCCATTGTGTTGTTGCTTTCTAGCTTTTCCTGGCGATTCCATAGAAATACCAAAACATCATAATTCACCGCATTATGTGAATCATTAGGTTTGACTAATCCGGAGACTAGATTGTGTGTGATCGTGTGTTTAGATTGTAGGGCGGACAACTTTTCTAATATTCTCCTTTAGTTCGTGTCGTGGTGTAGCTCACCTAATGTTAAAGTTTTCAAGTCGTCCTAAGGCCTATAACTTGGCCTAGCAACTGCTATCAAAGATAACAACTAGAACTACCTGCTTAGCGTACAATAAAAAGCATGCAGGAGCTTGATGAAATAATTTTTGCCAGACACATTATTGGGAAACATTTGTTCACATTTATTTTCAACGTACTATTAATGTTTGAAGCCAGCTCAGTGAATCGTCTTTTCATCAAGATCGTTATTGAGGAATGGGAGTAGTATATGCCCAGTATTAATGGGCTATGGAGCCTTGGACCTTTGGCCTTGGGAGGTGTGCGTTCAGCTGAAGCCAACATGTCGAGGCCCTTTTCAATAACAATTTTACTTACAAACAATGAAATGGACGCAAAACTGATTATTAACCCTGCCTGCACTATAATATGCCACCAAGGACAACCCCTGGATTGGATTAAACTGTTGAGAAATCTAGGGGTAAAAACAAAATGGGCTATAGTGACGGTAGTAGATTGGCTACTGGGGGACCAATCGTGATTACGGCACCTGCCGTAACAATGTTCAATAAACACGCAAAAATGGCAGACAAATAGTGTAGAATAGAGTATTGCTATTATTTCTAGTAGGGTACGCCAGCACATGCACCACATGGGTGATCGGTCCTCTCATGTTGGGACTATATCACCAAGTACCACAAGATCCAAGAGTTTGAAATAACTCGTAACTAATGGTGATGGCGAACCACTAAATCTACCTGTTACTTGAGGAATGGGAGTAACATAATTAGTATTGAATCTATGTAACCTTTCTAAATAAATGAGGTGCACTCTGTTATGAGTACAAAGGACATACTTACCTACTTATAATTTTATAGGTGGTTTCTATCTAATTTTAAGATAATTAAAGTTGGAAACAGTATATTTTGAAGTCTATAATACAACTAACACATTGAATGTGATATCCAGTTCATCAGACAGCAGCTCGTCCCGTTCATCATCCCGGTCGTCATCCAGCAGTTCGGGCAGCTCCTCCCGCTCCTCCAGCTCTTCCAGCTCCTCGAGCAGCAGCAGCAGCAACAATGACCGATCCAGGCCTAAGAAAAAGTAAGTTGATTGGTATCTATTAAATTATTAGCACATAATGTTTCTTAGCACACAATCTGCTATAACATTAAATTAAAATGTAAAATATTTGTAGAATTTTTTGAAATTAATAAATACTTACTGAAATATGAAACTAATACCTTAGAATTTTTCCGTTCTCGTGATGTTGAATTCAAGTGAAACAATGGCATTACTAAAATGCCTAGGTAATTGTTTTGCTTTTAGTTGATAACATACTGAAAATTTCTTTGATATTTTATAATCAGTAAGTGGAACCAACAATTAAAAACCATTTTCAATGCACCAATTCACAAATATTTTTAATGGAATGCATGTAATATATGTACTAAATTCATGATTTTCTTCTGATTTCATTAACTTTTATTTTATTTCAGGATTTCACCAAACAAGAGCCCTGTGAAAGATAGACGTGAGCCAGAAAAGAACCGTGAGAGATCACCACTTAATGATAAGAAGAAATTATTGCCATCTAATGACAAGCTAAAAATCAAGGACAAACATGAAAGGTAAGATTACTCAAAGCAACAAGGGACTCATTTGACAAGGAGTTCAAAAGAGTCCTTGTTCATCTTTGGTTAGTTAGTCCCTACATTCTCCCAATGCACAGGTTGGAATTTCAAAGTCTACTTTGTGAATCAGTGCTGCTCAGTGAAAAACTTAGCTCTCTTCTACTCATGTGACAACCCTACAGTTTTTGGTGTGAAGTTACACACAGAAATTATGCATTCTACTACTATAATGATCTGAGCAATATTCCTGCCAGGCCCAGGCCAGGGGCCCACTTTCTAACATGTGATTAATTTCGACCTTTACGGGTGTGACTACTGTCTGACCTCCCAACCCTCCCTGAAGGGAAGTCTGCATCAGACCTCATTCGTTCTTCAGCAGGACCACCAAGCTAGCAGGTGAGGTTAGCTTGGGCCTTAGTGTACCTCATACACATCCAATTTCCCTACTGTCGTCTAATCAAAGTATATTGTTGACAGATCCCCAAGCCGCAAAAAGCGAGAACGATCCCCACCACCTCGACCAACTCGTATCCACATTGGACGTCTCACACTCAACGTTACTAGAGATCATATCCACGAGATATTCTCAACTTATGGCACTGTGAAGAATGTTGAGTTCCCTACAGAGAGACTCCATCCTAATAACGGAAGGGGTTATGCGTATGTGGAGTTTACAACGGCAGATGAAGCTGAAAATGCTATGAAGCATATGGATGGAGGTAAATTGATTTTATTATGTATAAGTTGGCTGTTCGACTGTGCGAGTCTGACTAATAAAACAGATATTGCATTGATAATGCAAAATTTATTAACCTTCCCCACATAGATCTTAAATAAATTGAGTTGGAGAACTATTTTAATAGCTTTCTGATGATTTCAAGTGGGTATATTCTCCCAAGCTACATCCTTGGAGTCTTTTTTTCTAGCATACTACATCATCAAGCTCATCATCACTTCCCATCACTTGTTGAGATGGTGTCTTACATAAATATGCTGGATTCGATTAACTATTAGTAATAGGGATTTTTGAATTGGATGGTAGTTGTCACAATAAAAGAGAGTGTTGGAAGATCATCTACTTGATGGACCAACAAAATTGTAGCAGATGTGGGAAGTAATTGGATAAAAACGGTTTGGGAACGATTTTTGTGGTATCATATGGGGGAGGCCTAAGTACACCACTGAATGGATAAGAGCTAAGATGATGATGTTGTTAGAAATAATATTTTGTATCTCGTATGACAGGGCAGATCGACGGTCAAGAGATAACAGCGGCGCCAGTGCTGATCCCGTCCCGGCCGCGGCGCCCCTCGCCGCGCCCGCTGCCGCCGCGACACGCGCCGCCGCGGCGCCACTCGCCTCCTAGGTAACTATACCCACCACTACACTCATCTATACAACATTACCAACTTCTAAGTTCAGACTTTGTCTGTAGGACTGTGTCTTTATCTGAAGGACAAACAGTATCGGAGGAGCTAGCCATTTCTGCTCCTCCGTGTCCATAATTCAGGCGCGTTTTTACACGACCGCCAAAGGAAGTGTTATGTTTTTAAATTATAACCTAAAATTGACATGTCAATTGAAGGTCATTTTATATGATATGAACTTGAGGACAGGTGAACAACAGCTATGTTTGGAACACGACTTTCTAATCACCCCCTCTTTTGTAATTTCACAATAAATCTATCTCTCTGTTATCTTTTGCCAAGTAGCGTCTTGTCCATTTCTGTTGAGGAGACATTTAAAACTCAGTAAAATTTTATCCATTGAAGAAGGTTAGTTTCTTACTCAACTATCATAGGAGGGTTATGGTTTTTGAACATTATGTATACATACGTATATCTAGTTTTGCGTTTATCACTCTCTGTAGCCAACAATAATAGGCAGGCAGAATCATGTCACTTGGAATTATTTAAGTCCTGTCCTGTCCTGTTTAAGGCTTGTCTGTTCTACTTTATTTAGCCTTCTTTTTGCAGGTGGGTTGTTTTTATTCCCTTTAATAATAGCCAATGTATTATTAGAGTTGAGACTAATTTCACGATATGCCCTCAGGTACCGCCGGCGCAGCCCCCCGCCGCGGCGGCTGGCGGGCGCGCGGCGACGCCGCTCGAGGTCCCGCTCGCCGCGCGCGGCGCCGCGCCGCCGCCGCACCAGGTCCTCCTCCTCATCCTCCCGATAGTACCTCCCCGATACACCCCCCACACACACCACCCCCCACCAACACTCACACATACCACCCCCCACCAACACTCACACATACCACCCTCTCTCACAACACATCACGAGGCTGAGTTAACTTTGAATCTGCACATTTAAACAGGCTTGCATATACGATTTTAAACTTACAATTTGTGGTTGTTCTGACTACAAATATTATCAATTAACAAGTTATTTAATAAGAACACGAGCACAAATTGAACGAATGAATGCCATTTGTGCCATTTGGTGGGGTCTACATTTTATGCCATAGCACAGTAGAAAAAACACTATTGTAAAACTGACCCTTATTGTATTATCTATCTCGCAATACATTGTAGATTCCAAGTTAATTTCAGTAATAGCACTTGACTTCACTGGAGTTAAATGAAATTATTATTTACCAATAAAAATTGGTGGAAAATTGTTATTGCTTACAAGTAGGTATTGTTGGAAAAAATTTACTTAACATTATAATATCATTTTTCTCCAATTTAAAGTAAACAATCCAACTTTTCACATTCACTACACTGCATGATGACTCGAGATAAAACAGGAGTTGGCAGAGGTAAGTATAGATGAATGCTTGGTAGTTATTAAAAGCGTTACCTAGCTTGTAACAGGTAAGTAAAATGTGTTAAGTTAATCAAGTGAAGGTTTTTTAGAGAATAGGTATTTAGGCAAGCTTGTGCCAGTTTAGGTTTGGCATTTAACTCACAGAGTTTGCTAAAATGTATTAACTCTAGGGTCAAATAGTGGTTTAGAAGGAAATTAAAACAAAACACTAGTGAACAATATTGCCAGTGCCCAGCGGCCTTTGGCAAAATTGGCAGAGTGGTATGTACTACAATACATTCCTATTGGATGGAAGTTTAGGAATACTTTATTTTTCCTTTGAGAGAATTCCTAGCTATTATTTATAGAAATGCTTTTCTACCACATAAGTATCAAATTCCCTTATCAATTAATTTTTCTTGTCATAAAAGCTTGCAAAACGGGAACTGAGTTGCGACAGTGAATCAGTGAACTAAAGTGACTATTAAATGTACTGTATGTTCGTTCGAGAGACGTTGACGAATTTTTCTAATAAATTGTATTCATAGAACTTATTAAACTTTTTTATTTCTATTTCCCAGATCCCCGAATCCCGTTCCCATTACCAAGTAGAATCATTTTAAAGGGAATTGATTTGTGAAATAAAAGCTACTTAGTTTTTGTGAACGAAATTGTTTTATTTTACATTACATCACAGATATAAGAATAGAGGCAGGATCTGACACAGTATCGGCCTAATATCGAAACGCTACTTAAACTTAGGGTTATAGGAAACAATTAAGTAGCTTCTTAGGACGAATATTGCATACTTTTTGAATTTGAAAGCTGCACAATTATGTAACCCATACATTGTAAAATGGCGATTCAATATTCGGCCATACATGCTAGTTAAAGCTGGGTCACACGAAACATGTTGCGTGATGGTATAGTACGCGCCTACACGTCACGGATCATACGAGTGAGCGTGGGACATGTATGCCGCTAGTAGCAAGTCAAGCGTTTGGTGTACCCTTGTTTTAGCGTATACACACAAAAATACATTGGCACACATGCTAGTCCTGTACATTGCTGTTATGCAGATGCGCTAGCTATAGGTATGTGTATTTCCGCCTTAACATTGACAAATAACAGCCAAATACTGAAACGTCAAATAAAAATCGACGGCTATTATAATTGAGCAGCTTTTAAATGTTAAATTTGTATGGGATGTATTTAGGAGCTACTTATTTGTTTGAGTAGTACTTACATTTTAAGTAGCGTTTCTGTATTCGTCAATATCAGAGAAATAGCGATTTAATTAGGTAGCAAAGTTTTATTATCAATTATTTTGTAGTAAGTTTGGTAATCCGCAACTAAAATTTTGCCTTTGTACAAATAATCTTGATCCAATAGCGGCATATCATGTGGTGATCTGTAACGGAAAAAATAGGTCAGACAATGATCTTAATCTTACAGTAGATTGAAGTTTTAATCGTCATTCATTGACTGCATGTCAGCACTGCCTGGAGCGATGCTTAATTCATTTTTAGAATAACAATATTATCAGCGCTCCAGCGGCTTTACTGCAATAGCTTTATATAGATTTCGCGTAAAAAGAATACAATATGTTCGAGACATCACCTCTTGTACTAATACATAATATCTCAATGAGGTCAGATAACTTTGAACATAAGGGAAAAGGGTCGCACGGACTCTTTCGTATTTTTAACATTATGTAAGTAAATATTGAAATCGATGCCCATCCGTAAAGACGATGAGGTTTAGGTCAGTAAGTGTTGTTTACAACAAATTACACCCATATTGTAAATGAAATTAGGTTATATTTTTGCTGGCAAAAGAAATAAAGTAGTTTTACTCACGGATATTGTATTTTCATGTTCTTCGGACCCCTCACAGGATTCCACGCTGAAACTGGAGTTTTATTGGACAACATAAGACCAGCTACTGACGTGTACAACCCGAAATCTTGACACAATTTCTCCTGGAACAAAATATTATGATTAAGATCAAAGATCTTGCCAAAATTGGGTAAGTAATATGAAACAAGAGTCAGTTGACTAGCGATCCTGAAGTTGTCCACGCGAGGTGGTAGGTAAACTGCTGCGTCCCAAAGAGGGTTAGTGTCAGGTAAGCGGCCGGCCGTAAAAATATTGCCAAATCTATTTAAAGGTGTAATAGATAAGGACTTATCAACTGCCAAATAATTTGGGGTAATAGCGAATCCTGGTCTCCTAAGAGGGATGCAGGATGCAACCGGGAACAACACTCAGATGAGAACATGAAGTCTTCTTATTTTCGTGTAGTGTGGCTTACTTAATGCTAGAGTTTTCATGTCGCCCGAGGCTTCCAACTTGACCTAACGACTGCTATCAGAAATAACAACCGGGACCAACTGCTTAAAGGAAGTACATGAAGTAAATGAGACTTACTCTCCATTCAGCAAGCATTATATCAGCATCACTCAGTGCAGAGGCCGCTCTATCAACTTGGTCGGCGCTTGAGAAATGTGGCAGATAGTTCTCTTGTAGGAAGTTTATAAACGAATTGGGCTGAGTTAGGAATTGTTCTATTATTTCGTCTGGTGAATGCGTTAATTTCAGTTTGCCCGTTTCGTCTACTATCACTGCAAAAAAGATGATAAAGAATGCATATCGCAATCTAGCCCCAAAACTAAGCACTAGGCTTGTACTATGAGTACTGGGCAATATTGTTTAAGAACAGGATATACCCGGAAACGAACATATTTAAAGATGGTAGATCCTGTAATAAATATATTTGTAGTAAGGAACTTACTCTTAGGATTAAGCACTCTCCCAACGCCATGTAAAATGCTAACAGTTTGATCTTTTCCAATAGTGGAGAATTTACTGGACGCATTTTTTTTCTTCCTTGTCGTTTTACTTTTCGTTTCTTTATCTGATATTATACTTGTCTCTAAAGAATGATAAGCACCTGAAACAAAGTAATGTATGCAGCGCATTAATTAACGTTAGTTTAAGTAAGGGGGTTAAATGTCATTTCAAATCTTTAGCTATGATGGAATGTGTTCTAAACGAAGATCACAGATTTTCTTATTACAATATGTATTTGGTTGGAGGGGTAACATCATACCTAGTCATTTCAAATCTTTAGCTATGATGGAATGTGTTCGAAACGAATATCACCGATTTTCTATGTTACATAATTCTAATTACAATATGTATTTGGTTGGAGGGGTAACAGGCGCTTTGGCGTGTCCTCTTTCAGAGGAAGCTATAGCGCTTTATAAACTTGTTTTCGTAGGGATGAGGTGAAGTGATGTCCTAACAGAGCGACATAACCGTTTGTTCGGTAAAGCTCTTAAATAGATTAAAAAAAAAAAAAAACTTTAGCTATCTATCGTTGGGTCAAATTAGAGGCCTTAAGCCACCTGAAAACTCAAATAGAAAAAAAGAAAAGAAGCTATCCACCAAAGTTTATTCGCAATCGGTGTAGCGGATTTCACATAAAGGTGTAACGAACTTACGCACGGAATATCACCTGTCTAACATTTGTAGCAATACATAATCATATTACAGTATTAGCATTTTTTTACCTCTCAAACATGCGAAATGTAAGTTCATTACAGCAGACCTTACGTCACCAGTGGAAGAGTTAACAACACATTCAATGATATCTGCAGTGGGTGGATTGTACACCAATGAGTGTTTCTTAGTTATTATGTCTGCTACTCGCTTCAGTGCTGAACGTAGCCCTGTTACTGACACACTGTTTAATCTGCAAATATTGAATGATTTAAGTTGCAAATCTATTAGCAAGGCTCGCTTTGTCGCTTCGCTCAAGAGTATATTTTTAATACCGTAACTTTTAAAATAGCAATCAACAACTAATTGTCTTGGAAATTAGGTTGACCTTTTTTGTGAGCATATTATATGCATATGCTCACGATATTTATTAGCAGTTATATTTAGCAGTAGAAATCTAAAGTTGACTTACGATACATGGTGAATGCCAAACTGCTCCTTCAGACTGGGCGTAAATAAGTTAGCAGCTGTATTTTTACTGTCCGTGTGAGATTCTGAGCAAATAAATATGATAGGTGACTTTGCCCTTACTTTATACTGGCTGAAACAAGAAGTAAAGCCTTATTATGTTTTCTATGTTATGGGTTACTTATAAGTCAAGTTGTGTTGGTCTAGTGGTAGATACCCTAACATTTATTCCGAAGATGTTGGTTTCGTTTTAATAAGGAAAAGATATGTGCGCTTTTGACCATTTTTATCCAGGAAAACATCGCAAGGAAACCCATACAATGACGAAATTAAGAGGTGTAAAAATTAGATACATGGGGCCAATTACGAAGCTTTTTTTGAGTAAATCAATTCTCAGTTGAGTAACATGCAAAATAGTAGTAGTTAGTTTAGTAATAGTACTTACTGTAAAACCTCAGTAAATTCTGATGGTGTTCTTAGGAAAGTGTTTGGAAAATCTTCTACTAAAACAATCTTTTTACTGTTATTATCCAATAGTGAAGTAAAGTTAGCAGCTTTTATAATAAAATCTAAGAATTGTGTTGATTGTTTCTCTTTAAATTCATATTCACCTGTAAATGATTTTATAGAAAGTATTAAAAAAAACCATTAAAACCAAGTATTTTTATATTTAATATTAGGGGTTAAAGTATGAAATTGCCGATTTGTACTGAAAATCTTAATTGTTTATTTTTTAAATTTTTAACAAATTTATTTAATCAAAATAGTTGCCATTATTATCTATACATTGCTGCCATCTAATAGGCATTAATAACCTTCCCAGGTTATTAATGCCTTTGCGATAGAACTCCGACGATCTAGACTGCACAAACTGTGTGAAAGCATTTTGTACTGCCTCCTGGGAAGAAAACTTCTTGTCACGTAGATAATTGTCCAAATCACGAAAAAAATGGTAGTCCGTTGGAGCAAGGTCTGGTGAATACGGAGGATGACGAATGGTTTCTAAGTGCAGTTCCTGAAGGGTCAAAATGGTTTCTCGTGCTGTGTGAGGTCTCGCGTTGTCGTGGAGCAATAATGGTGAAGATCGATTCATGAGTCGGGGCTGTTTTACTGCTAGTTTTGTCAACATGGTTCGGAGTTCGGCACAATAGACATCTGCCGTAATTGCTTGACCAGATCGAAGAAAACTATAGTGAATAACACCATGC
Source organism: Idaea dimidiata (assembly GCA_949358125.1). Lineage (NCBI taxonomy): Eukaryota > Metazoa > Arthropoda > Insecta > Lepidoptera > Geometridae > Idaea > Idaea dimidiata. The sequence goes on from OX442328.1 coordinate 7,694,234, forward strand.
TGAGACCACCAAACAATTACCATTACCCTTTTATTGGTAAGTTTTGCTTTAGGACACTGTTGTGGCATTTGACCTGGGGTCAGCCATTGCATTTTTCTTTTCCGGTTATCATAAAGAATCCACTTTTCATCACATGTTACAATTCGATCCAATATTCCTTCATTTCTGTACCGGTTCAACAAGGCAACACAAGTTTCAACACGCGTTTCTTTCTGCAGATCAGTGAAATCATGAGGCACCCATTTTTCGTATTTTTTTATTTTATTGATTTGACGCAAGTGAGTCAATAAAGTGGGTAAGGTAACGTTAAACCATGCCGCTAATTCCTGGGTAGTTTGACTAGGATCGGCTTCCACTATCTCTCTTAATTCATCGTTATTCACCTGTGTGGGCGGTCTTCCTCGTGGCTCGTTCTTTAAGTCGAAATTTCCATCACGAAAGCGTTTAAACCAAAATCGCACGGTGCGTTCATTAGTAGACCCCTCTCCAAACGCAGCATTGATATTGCGGGCTGTTTCTGCCGCGTTAGTTCCGCGTCGGAACTCGTATTCAAAAATCACTCGAATTTTCGCAGTATCCATCTTTCTTGTCTAAATTGAATAACAAAAACAATTGAAAGTCGATATTCAAATGTTTCACATTTTTTAAAAAAAGAACATCACAGAAACCATTTGAAAAAAGTTTGATTCGAAAACCTCAAACCATGAAGATTCTATGTCAATTCAAAGAACCTATTGCAATAAAACGGCAATTTCATACTTTAACCCCTATTATAATATCCTATTGTTTAATAATTTAATATGACTGTGATATTATAGGTAATATTTAAATATAATATTTAAAACATGTTGTGTTGTGTGTTAATTATTTAATTAGGTATGTATTCTTTCCTTTGTAATGCAAAAACTACTGAACAGTTAATGGTGTAATTTGTTCCATAGACAGCTCTCAAAGGAAAACTAAACTAATAGAGAAATATTTTGACCTAGTATTCCTACAGGATTGTGACAATAATATTATGGCCATAAATAAAGTAAACTTTAATTCAAATAAGCATCTTTGTGCTAAGTATCTCTAAGCTGCAGATGGACACTAGAGTCACAGACAGATATGATGAAACTATAAAGTTTTTACACATCTACGGCTCTACAAAGTTACTTTATTTGACTAAAAAGTAATCTAAACCGTGTCTAGTCTCTAGGTGCATAAAGTGCGCATTATCGCCCTAGGGCTTATAGTAGTTTCAATTTTGAACTTTGAAATTCATGAACATTGGGGATAAAGAGGATAACTAATCAAATCACTAAGGTTCTGGTAGCAAATGGCCATTTTGAACTGACCATCTAATCAAGACATCTCACTAATATTATAAACGTGAAAGTTTGTATATATGTGCATTGTATATATGTGTGTGGTTGTTACTCAACCACGCAAAAACTACCAAACCGTTTGTGATGGAACTTGGAATATAGGTAGCTGGGGACCTGGAATAACACATAGGCTACTGTTATCCCGATATGGGGTGAAACCATGGGGCGAAGCTAGTAACACAGAAAAACTGGATAATTATCTTCTATTTTGATTTTGATGGAAGTATAAGGCAAAAAGTTTTAGGTAATATAAACCCTAACTTTTTGTTTCATTTGCTAAGCACAATACCTGGTTTTGTCATTTTGATGCAACATTGATAAATTTAATTAATAAAGAACTGTAATATATTCATCGGGAATTAACTCTAGAGTCCTTCGTACGCTATGGGTTCAATATGACCCCCGCTATATAAGACAGGGCTTTAGTACTTTGGTGCATAAACTACTATTTGTTACCTATGAAACCATATAAAATACTGACCTTTATCACTAATCATTTCAATATCTAGAGGTGTAATCCATTCTGTTATCTTAATGTTATATTTAGCTGCCAAAGTGACCACAGTAATTGTCTTCCCACATCCAACGGGGCCAGTCAACAACAGCATCCTACTGGTATTCATATCTTGAACCATTTTCAACCACTCATCAATTTCCTGAACCTTTTTATGGTGCACTGCAAGATCTTCAACGGAAACTGGATCAAATGTCTTTAGCCAATTTTTTGAGCCTATGTTAGTAGGTTTATATTGACCATTTTGCTTTGATTGGAGTTCCTAGAATAAAGGGTAATGGAGGGTGTTTAAGAATCCGTTATTGCTATGGGCTAGAACTTGAAGTAAGATCGACAGTGGAGTCTTAGCAAAAGGCTTCCGTTACTTCCGTTTTTATTGGGTATAGAACCATTTAAATGTTTAACTAAGTATAATATTAATGATAAAATAACGTTTTTTACCAGGGAGGGTGGAGTTGAAGAAACTTTTTCTGCAACTGCTTTTTTTAACTTTTTGGAAGGGCCATCATCAGCAAAGTCGATCATAGGATTAAACCAAGTTTTCACCTGGGGCTGCAAATTGAAAAACGAGATGGAGAGTACCTAGCCGAAATATGTTAGCCAGGCCAGGTACATTTTTCGGCTAGTCTTTGACTTTAGTCGAACGGCCTTACGCGGATCGAAACAGTCCACTTCTGTATTCTGTCTTTTTCTTACCTTACGAACTGCTGACATTTTCGTTACTATATTATTATTAAAACGTAGTGATTATATTCTCTTTGTATAATATTATGATCAAATCACTTCTCCGTGAACTTTCCAGTTTTTTTCAATTCAATATTTAGTTAACAAAACAAACAAGTAATGAATGACACAAAAAACCGCCTAACTGTTACATATTATTTCTTATCGGTTGTGAACCGATTATGGCCATTAGGAAATTCGCCAGTGTCATGTATTCCAATATATTATGCAAGTTATTTGCATCGAAACAGTCAAGTCGTCATAGTTAAAGTCAAGTCTAGGGAATCATTTGTAAACACGGCGGCCATTTACAAACAATCTTCACGGAGCCTTGGAGACAACACTAAGTCAATGTTTTGCACCGATTTTCACTTTCATTCCACTTGTACACCTTCACGAAACTAAATTGATTAATATGCCCCCGAAATTAAACAATTTGCACGCATATGAACTAGGTTTCACAAAAATGAAAATTTAGCACCACATCTCCTCAACGAGTTCCCGCCAAGACTCCTGTTACATATTGTCAGTGTCATATAGTTTTTTTTAATATGTAATTTATTTTATTTCGGTTGTAAACTGATTAGGCCATTTGGAAATTAGCCAGTGTCAAGGTCGCCCCCCCTATACGGTCCACCACGTATAGGGGGGGCGACCTCTACCTCTTTTGTGTTCCGGGAGGCTTAGAGCCTTTTTGACCACGTAGTCGTCAGGTCGCTGCATGACATGACCAATCTGAGACGGGTTTCCGATAGCTTATCTGGTATTGGGGCAAGTCCAAAAGTACCTCGAATGTATTCATTCCGTACTTTGTCGAGTTTGGTTACCCCACCCGACCATCTGTCTCCAGTAGTTTCTGAGCCTCTAGTTGTTACAAACAAGCAAACCGTGATGAGGTGGAATTAGAATATTAGTATAGATATAACAAAAACAAAAGGTACATAGGTACACTTTAAAGTTTAATTTACCTAATATTTCATTTTAGTATACTTACAGGCTAAACCATTTCGATGGACTTGCAGGGGGATATCTGAACTATAAAAAATAGCATAAAATGCTGATAGGAGCTGCATCCTCGATTTTGACAAAAACTAAAATTATTAGTTTTTTGAAAAATTAAGTAGGCAGGAATGGAACCTTAACTTTTTCCAAAAAAATAAACATCCTATATTGGGCCCTACCATGCTCGTTTGTCGTTGCTATGTCGTTCAAAAGAATAAAGTAAATTTTAAATAAAAAATACCCCGACTACGACTACTTTTAAAAACCACAGACAATTAAAAAAAAAAACCTTTTTATCTTTTGAAGTTTGTTTTTCTTTCTTTTTAAATTATTTGATGTGTTTTTAATTTTATTTTTTTTAGCTGAACGATAACGCAACGACTTTGCGACGACTTATAAGACATCATGGTAGGGCCCATTATTGTACCGATCGATAGTGTTGCTGATAGAGACCAAATCCTGGAAACAAACATAGTGTGTTAAATCGATAGAAATGTCTATTTTTAATTAGAAATAATTAAACAACCATAAATAGATTCTAATAATTGTTCAAAATAGTATGGTCCATCAATGCTTCCATCAAGGATCAAAGGTGATCAACTGTGTGAATATTTTGAAATGAGAACATGATCTGTAAAGATGAAAAATGCTAGTGCAGTTGTTTAAATTGAGTAGGAGGTTTGTTGGAGCAGACACGGGTAACGCACAAGTACTTGCTCAGAATACTAGGCTATTTTATATTTTTATTAAAAAAAACAGTTCTGATGATTCGATCTCTATCAGCAAAACTATCGATAGGTACAATAACAAATAGAATGTATAATTTTTTTGCAAAAAGACGAGGTCTGATTCCTGGCTTAGGTAATAAATTATAAAAAATTCTAATATCTTTTTAGTTTTTGTCTTTCAGCATTTTTCTCTATCTCTTATAGTTTAGGATATCCCCCTGAAAGCCCATCGAAATGGTTCACTCTGTATATTTATTAGCCTTAAAATTATCTATTTACAATTTTACACACCTAATTATAGCTCATATTTTTCCAAAACATGGCTTTTTATTCATTTTATACTACCTAACCAATGAGTCTATTAAAGTTATAGAGACGCCATTGCAGAACAAATCATTATTGAAAAGCGGCACAAATTGTATGCTATACAACCTCATTATTTATATTCATTCACATAATTTAGAGACGAAATAGACGAAACTATTGTTATCTCTTTCTAAAACATAAAGACTCAATGCTACTTGCATGACGTAAGAAAGAGATGTCATAATATTATTATGACATCTCATAGCGGTTAGGAGAAAATGATAAAACGTCAAAGTCAAAAACTTCGTTGAGTTTTTGGAAAAAAAACTTTTTCAAAAAATAAACTAAAATAAATAAATACAGCTTACTTACGTATGAAATTAAATATTTTTGCCAGTTTTTGGCAGAGATATGTAAAAACTTCTAGATACGTAATAGGGCAAATTTCTTGGCTACACAAATGCAAGCTATCTAGCCAGAGAAGTCTTAGTTCCATCCCAGCTCACGTCACGATCACCCGCTTGTTGACACACAGTACATTTAGTTCACTTTCACAACATTATTCACAGACAACAATGCCTTCGTGCGTATTTAGGCGATGCACGAATTATACTCCAAAAACTGGCAAAAATATTTCATTTCATACGTAAGTAAAGCTGTATTTATTTATTTTAGTTTATTTTCTGAAAAAGTTTATTTTCCAAAAACTCAACGAAGTTTTTGACTTTGACGTTTTATCATTCTCTCCTAACCGCTATGAGATGTCATAATAATATTATGACATCTCTTTCTTACGTCATGCAAGTAGCATTGAGTCTTTATGTTTTGGAAAGAGATAACAATAGTTTCGTCTATTTCTTCTTTAAATTATGTGAATGAATATAAATAATGAGGTTGTATAGCATACAATTGTGCCGCTTTTCAATAATGATTTGTTCTGCAATGGCGTCTCTATAACTTTAATAGACTCATTGGTTTTTGGAGTATAATTCGTGCATCGCCTAAATACGCACGAAGGCATTGTTGTCTGTGAATAATGTTGTGAAAGTCAGAGATATGTAAAAACTTCTAGATACGTAATAGGGCAAATTTATTGGCTACACAAATGCAAGCTATCTAGCCAGAGAAGTCTTAGTTCCATCCCAGCTCACGTCACGATCACCCGCTTGTTAACACACAGTACATTTAGTTTACTTTCACAACATTATTCACAGACAACAATGCCTTCGTGCGTATTTAGGCGATGCACGAATTATACTTCAAAAACTGGCAAAAATATGTCATTTTATACGTAAGTAAAGCTGTATTTATTTATTTTAGTTTATTTATTGAAAAAGTTTTTTTTTTCCAAAAACTCAATGAAGTTTTTGACTTTGACGTTTTATCATTCTCTTCTAACCACTATGAGATGTCATAATAATATTATGAGATGTCATAATAATGTTATGACATCTCTTTCTTACGTCATGCAAGTAGCATTGAGTCTTATGTTTTTAGAAAGAGATAACAATAGTTTCGTCTATTTCTTCTGTAAATTATGTGAATGAATATAAATAATAAGGTTGTATAGCATACTTTGTCCTGCCTTTCAATAATGATTTGTTCTGCAATGGCGTCTCTATAACTTTAATAGACTCATTGGTGAAAGTGAACTAAATGTACTGTATGTCAACAAGCGGGTGATCGTGACGTGAGCTGGGATGGAACTAAGACTTCTCTGGCTAGATAGCTTGCATTTGTGTAGCCAAGAAATTTGCCCTATTACGTATCTAGAAGTTTTTACATATCTCTGTACCTAACAGTATTTTTAGCTCATACATATTGGTTTAAAACGAAGTATTACAGAAATGTAGCAATATTGTATAAGTCTGTCTATCTAGTAATTGATCTAATAAATCAAGGGACCATATAACTGGCATAAGGCATAAATGATATCTATTTACAGGATAAGCCAGTCATATTATTATGATTCCAATTTACCAGGCCAACACACTTAAGTTCACTGGAATGGCGTTATAATTATGGTTCTATGGTCGGCATACATAATATTTTATGATATATGCTATTGTTGCCTAATTTTGAGAGGGTTTGATATCCGAAAGACCTGTGGGAGTAGTGCAGCAAGCTGTGTGAAGACATGCGCGGGAGTGTCCGGCGGAACAGCGAGCGTGACTGTACGCAGTTCCGCACCGCCGATACTGGCCACCTCTAGCATGAAACCCTTTACGCATTTAAGAACCAGCTCCGCGCGACGTGACATCCACGATACAGTCATTTCTTCTGTTATCTCATGTCGGAGTAACAATGGCAACACAATCGAGGTAACATCATTGCAGCTTGCTGCTTTGAGTATGTTGCGTAGTCCCAGTATAGCAGGATGTCGAGACGTTATCTCACCCCCTCGAAGCCTCGAATCGCCGACTAAAAGATGAAATACGACGTGAGTATCGGGGAGGTTTCCGTGTGAAGTGACGAACACATCACCTGGTTTCAGGCCCCCTGCCCCGCTCAGTTCTCTCAGCTGTTGGTCTCCTGGCGGTAGATGCAGGTCTGTTGTAGCTGCCGCCGCTTGCAGCAGCGCAGTGGTAGGCGGCGCGGGCCGGGAAGGAGGTGCCTCAGTTGCAAGCACGCTTCCCAGCACTTCATGGGAGTACAATGAAAGTGCCGTTTGTAGCCGACGATCACTGTCGATAGCAGCAAAGTCGACTGGATCAGTCGCCACAATCCTGATGTTATGGGTTTGTTTCAGCTGAGAGCCGAGATGTATAGTGAAGCTCTCTTCGAGACGTGCAGCAGCTGTTGGACCATGGGGTATTGACACAGCCGGCATCGTTGTAAATGGGGCTGGAGAAAGCGGGGAGTTGCTAGCACTTGATGGTGGTACACCTGGCTCTCGATCCATGTATTGAAGTGCAAGGGTATGCAGTATCCAGGTGCGGAACTCTGTGCGCTGCGTCTGCCACAATGCATCTAGCTGAGATCCCCATCGTCCTGCCACCAAAGCCTGCTCCTCAAACTGGCAAGACGCTAGTGAGTTTATATCTGCCTCAGTTGTTGTTATATTTAACTGCTTCACTGCTTCCTCCATCTCCTCTGTTTGCCTCAATGTCAATTTATTAATATCCTCATCTCTGCTTTTCCTGACTTCAGTAAAAGTTTTCGCATAGGAGTTCTCAACTTGGAGTATCGTCTCAAGAGCTGGCGAGTGGACCAGCTTGTGGTATGCTGCAGCGAACACCTCATCGTCAGATGTTCCCTTCTGTTCTGCAAACTCCATGACATTGTCTTTGAACAGTTTCTCCCAGTTCTTGACTATCCCTTCCACGTTAAGCTCACTGTTCTTTAACTGTTTTATCAGGTTTTCATCTCTTTCATTATGAAAGTTTTTTGTTTCCTCTAATACAAATTCAGCAAGTTTTTCATTGAGATCGTCTTCCAAATACACCGGAATGTGAAACATGTCCGGTATCCTGAATCCGTTGATGACTCTCTGCACAAGCTCCCTAGTCGAACCATCGTACGGTATTTCTACTGGCACTTCTAACTTAAACAATAACTCCTCGTTAGTGCATGTAGGAAACGAATAATTGAACGTTTTTGATACCGTGTTCACGGGATCCGCCTCTACGGACATTTTCGCAATAAGTAGAAAACATGAAATGAAAGAAAACAATGAATGAATTAATGAAAATATAAAACATACAATGACATTGACATATTTGATTATGATGACAATGACAACAATAGGTTTTGTCAATGAAAATCAGTGACTCGGAACATGTTAACTATTCACGTTTTCGTTCTTACCAAATCTCTCCTTCACAGTTGGAGTAAAGTAAAGTTCGCAGGAATCAATGAAGCGAACATCTTCATTGATTCCTGCGACTACTATGGTTTCTTTACAATTCTTCGCATATTACTTAGTTGACACTGGCAAAGTGGAAGAAATAAATATCACTGTCACTGTCAGTTTTATTTTTCAGACATTACGTAAAAAATCGAATATTTTAATGTAATAAGTGTGTTTTCTAATGAATAACTGAAGGAAAAGTGTTTACAGGCTAAGAAAATCATAAACAAAACCTGTTAGTGCTTTTATCTTATATTTGCCATTAGTCTTACCTCAAAAGTTTCATCTTTCTAACCTTTTGTGTTGGTTTGGTCCGCAGGTATGATGCAGGCCATCAAGGCAATAAGTTCTTCAGCTCCTAAAACTATTCTTTCTGTGGTAAAGAAAGGAGGATTTGCCCCGGCACTTGAACAAATACGTAACACACATTTACCTGCCCCTAACCCTAATGAAAAGCGCCCGTATTCGCCCTTTCAAGATGCCTCGAATATGGCAGAGATGGCAACAGCCAGGCTCGATGATTTGTTGAACTGGGGTAGAAAGAACTCTATGTGGCCCATGACGTTCGGTTTGGCTTGTTGTGCTGTTGAAATGATGCACATAGCTGCTCCCCGTTATGATATGGACAGGTAAAGTCATTTTGTAACTCAAGTCCGTATTAAAATCTATTGCATCCTACGCATAATGATTACGAAACTGTTTTTTATTTTGCGAGTCTTTTCATTCTCTGTCTCATCGTTTCCCTCAGACTCTCAGTATTTGTAGACTACTATCTAAATCCAAGAAGAATCCTAAGTAAAGTAGTGAAATAGTATAAAGCAGCCTATGACTGACCCCAACAAGCTAGAGCAAAAATCAGAAACAACTATTTCAAAATATGTAGTTTAAAAAAAATTCGCCCATTATTTTAAATTAGTATGAATAGACATTTCAATTTCTTACCAAGCAAGGCAGGCCAAGAAGGCATACCAAGAATAAAAAAGTATCCTTTGTATCAATCTAGGTTATAAACTACTGTCTGGTGCTAAGCTGAACTCTGTCATTTGTTTTAGATATGGTGTAGTATTCCGTGCATCTCCTCGCCAGTCTGACGTGATGATTGTAGCTGGAACCCTGACAAATAAGATGGCTCCTGCCTTGAGGAAAGTTTACGATCAAATGCCAGATCCACGATGGGTTATTTCAATGGGCAGCTGTGCCAATGGTGGAGGATATTATCACTATTCTTATTCTGTTGTTAGGTGATTTTTTTTAATACTTATTTAAAATCATTGCTAATTATTAGTCAGCCTTTAATTACCATTTTATCTAAAATATTTTTCAGCAAATAGCCAGGCTGGGCCTTTTTAAAAACAGTTTTGTCCAATACCAAATCTCAGCATTATCACAGTCTCTGACCAAAAGTTTGTGAATAACCCAGGAAGTAAACGGAGCCTTTAACATTCTTGAGGGAATGGGGTTTGCTTTAGTGAGTCAACTGCAACTTAAACCCACTACAATTGTTTAGATATTGTAGAAATTAACCCTAAGCAAATGCAACAAGACTGATTTAATTAACTTGTGAACTTATTAATAAAACTAAGTTTAATTGTTTACAGAGGTTGTGACCGCATTGTACCTGTAGATATCTATGTCCCCGGATGCCCTCCGACAGCTGAAGCCCTACTCTATGGAGTACTGCAGCTACAGAAGAAAGTCAAAAGAATGAAGTCCATTCAAATATGGTACAGGAAATAAAATGTGTAGATACCTAGATCAAGTGTTGATTTATTTAATAATGTAGTAATTTAAGTTTTCAGTAAATATAGTAGTGGAAGCATCACTTTTTTATTTTAAAATCAGTTTTATTTGATTTACTAATTAAATTAGTAGTTCTACAAACAATAGACCTTATAAGCACCACATAGTAAAGAATTTGTAAAGGTGGTTCCAGGAGAGTGCCGCCATCAATGTGGTACCTACCTTGTAGATCAAGGGTTATTCTATAGGTTAAAGTTTTATGAGTATAGCTAGATTTTCGAATTTTTAGAAACTCACTCATTTGAGTGATGGTCACGGCATCCCTCTTGGGAGCCCAGGGTCCCCTAAAACCTCAAATGATTTGGGGTTGTCACAGTAGTTAAGTCATCCGTCAGACCATCACTGACCACACCTTCGACAAATAGATTTGGCAATATTTTTACAGTCTGCCGCCTGCCGGTCAACAACCGTCTTAGAAATAAGCAGTTTACTCGCCACCTTGCCGGCCGGGAGAACTTCAGGTTCGCTAGTCATCAAAAATCCACCAGGACAATAAAATATAATATGCTCATTTAACTTATACCAAGTTTCATTAAAATCAGTTGTGACCTATGTAGGAGAAAGAACAGACATACATTTTATTGACAGGCAAGCAGAGATATGTAAAAACTCTCATTGCAGGCAAGTGCAAATTTTGCAAGACTTTAAGTAGAGGCAATTTACTCGCTTGGACAATACATTTTTTTTTCTTATGAACAGTACCTACCTTTAGTGCGAGTTTTTTCTTTTTCCACTAATCTCTTCTATTAACTTTTTGTCCCAAAAATTTACAAATTCTTTTTTTAAATTGAGTATCTTCTTAGTGGGACTACTTGACCCCTAGAGTATATTATTAATATGTATGTAGTCGACTCGTCCCAATGTCTAAACTACCGTCCCTGGTCCCAGTTTCGAAGGAGACGACTTCACCCCTAATCCTTACGAACACGGATGAAACCGCGGGGCGCAGCTAGTTCTATTATAACACCAACATGCGGGGTAGAAATGGGAGAACAGATTCCCATCTGTCCCCCCCGCCCGCCGTGACAACTGTGTAACATAATTCCCATTTGTCCCCTTTAGCCAGCTTTCAAAGGGACAGTCGCCACGAATTGTCGCCCCGGGGACAACTGGGGAAAAAATTCCTAGTTGTCCCCCCGGGGAACAGGGCTAGAGGGGACAACTTGGAATAATCGGACGATACAAGTTTTGAAGATACAAAACAAACAACTTGCAAATTATTAAATAATATTATTGCACGACATATACAGACAGCGCAATCTAGCTCCAAACTAAGCACTGGGCTTGTACTAGGGGTATTAGACCACGGATATAATACATATTATACCTCTTTTTTTGTAAATACATACATATTATACATAGAAAGACACCCAGATCAGATACAAATATTTATTTTTAAGCATAAATATTTGCACCCGACGGGAATCGAATCCGCAGCCTTCCGTATTGCAACAGGCCCGCTAGGAGTAATAGTGTTCCGTGAGCCAGGCGGTCGCCCGACGCACCAATGAGGTCGTATTCTAAAATACTTGACACTGGCTACTTTCCAAACGACCATAATCGGTTTACAACCTATGAAAAAATAAATAACAGTTTTGATTTCGCGCGCTTGGGCGCTAGATCAAAAAAGTTGCGATGTTCGAAAGTGCATTCGTGTGCGTGTGACTCGTGGATGTAGGGGTAAGTGGGCGGGCCGTTCATGACATATTTTTTATTGCAGCTTCGTCTTAAGTTAAACGCGTGTACAGAAGCTTTAAAAATGTATGGAAAAACGAATGGTGTACCGGTCTACTTACCTAGCGGAAGTAATGCGAACCTTCGATTGTAACACACCGTGTTTAGGAAAACGTGCAAGTTGCGTTTGCAACTGCCCAAAAACACTACGGATACTGTAAATAAGGTAGTAAAGGCAAAATCCCTTCTCATTTTATTAAGCCTGCTTTTTCATAAAGAAAAGGGGAATCAGGTCGGAGTAGTATACTGAAAACATGCTGTCTTTTTCCGTGACAAGAACTATTAAAGTTGGCAGACAGAAACAAAAAAGCGGAATGACTACTCCGACCTCATTCCCCCATTTATTATTAAGGCTATATTTATTATTATTAGTCCAAAGTTTTCAGTAAATTGATATTACTGTAATCCTTTTAAGTTCGTTAGCATACGACACCGAAAAACACGTCAATCGAGAAAAAAATCTGTTTTTTTTTTCAAACGACCGAGACGATAAAAGCCGGAGTTCTTTGTCAATGGCAAGTCAATGGATAAAATATTTCTCGTGTTCGTATGCTAGCACTGTCGTCTAAAAGGGTACTTCAGCAGATGATTCTGCTTTTTGACACATCAAAAAATTGCCGCATCTTTTGAGGACGCTACGAACGCTTTTCGTTTCGACTCTATAAGAACCAAAGATCCGTGTGAATCATACACGGAGGTATAAATTATCACTACCTATGTCTGGGATATAGCAGAATCTGCTAAGCCACCTGCGGCCCAACCGCGCATCTTCCGTCGTAATCGGCATCGAAATCCCACTGCGCAAAGGAATAACCTGCGCGGTTCAAAACCATAGCGTTAATTTGCATGTATTTGAAGGCGACGAGTGATGCGACGCCCCGCCCGCGTCCCTGTTTAGACGATCTAGATGACGATATCTACTTTTTAAAGGGGTGCTATTTATTAAACAAACAGAAACATCCAGAACCAAAAAACAAACCCGCTATAAATAGTTGTTCTCCGCGGAAATCGAACCCGCAACATGTGTTGCCTGTCACACCCCAGAGTTCGCTGTAAACATTTGAGCCTACCAGAACTCACGTAGCGGTATGCAAGTAGTTTGAAAGTGAGGTTTAGCCTGAAATAAGCTATACGTCAGAAATATTGATAATAAAAAAATAAGGAATAAAAATAAAATATTGGAAGGTGGTGACTGGGAGTAGGATATTAAAAAAATGTTATTGGTATAAAAATCAAAAGTTTTAATGGTATTTTCTGAATCGCACCAAGCTTTCATTTACTTTTTAGTATACAGAATGAATTTGTATAAACTATAATACATTTTCTGAGTCGCATTTTTATGAGAAACACAAACCGTCAGATTTGCCTTACTGAGACAGATTCTAAATCCAATATTTTGTCTGACTCAATGCCCTTCGTTATTATTCAATGGCACATGATTTTGAGAGGTTTACTACAATTACAATACATAAAAACAAACACAATATAATTTATTCCTTGGTCACTCAAAAATTTCAATTAAAACATGTCACAATTGGATTTACAGTACTTTGAACATTATTTAGCTTGCCACAAAACGACATACAATTTGGTTAATAACACCAGATGATGTCACTTGGCTACATGCCACGAAAATTTAAACGTTTTATTTTACATTATAGATATAGTATACAAATTGTGTCGTTCTGTAGCAAGACCCTACATTTTTAATTAGTTCTACTTATCGGAATTGATACTACTTTGAAGTCAGACAAAATGTATTTTTCACAATACAATAATATCACAATACTTTTAAATGCATTTAAACGAAACATCAACTGCTAGTGTCCTAGATTTGTCGATCGCAAAGGGAGTGTAAATAAATAAATAAAACTCCACTGGTACAATTGAAAAACCATTGAGATTTTTAACGGAAGTGTAAAATAAACTCCCGGTACAATAATAATTTATGGGATTTTTCCTTTGATGATGTTAAATAAACCGATTCTATACTTTAACGCTAATTTACATGCTAATATTTACACTTTATTTATAAGTATATATAAATATGTATAACTAACTATACCAATAGCGATTCCGATAACCCTATCTCACATAATCAGCGATCTGATGTATAATTAACTAATAATGGTCACAATAACAAGTCGATAGATATTTATATTATGTAAATAAACAAGCGGTCATCGCGTCGCGTCGCGGCAGCCAGTCCTCCAATATTGCACACTAGTCGAGCGAGCGAGCCCGCGCCGCCATTTCGACACCTCGACACCTCCACAAGCGACAATACAATAAATAATTCTCTAACCGAAAGGGGGGAACGACGGTGACACGTCACCGGTCACTACTACCGGGCCGGTATGTACAGAGCGCGGGCTATCATCGCGGCTCCTCCTTCTTGAGGAGGTCGAGTGGCGCGAGCGGAGCCAGCGGCGGCGCGAGCGGCGGCAGCGGCAGGCCGTGCGCGTGGCCGTGAGGGCCCAGCGGTCCGCGCAGCGCGCCCGCCTTCAGCTGCTGGTGGTGCGCGTACGCAGAGAGCATCTTGGCGCGGTGCTCCTCCTCCGCGCGGATCGCAGCCTCCACCAGCGGCGCGAACCGCATGTGGTGCAGAGGGTCGAACGCGCGGTACGGGTCCCAGGCGGGCGGCGGCGGGCCGTACGCGGGCAGCGGCGGCGCCGCGTGCCGGCCCAGCTCCTTGCGCTCCTCCTTCGGCGGCTCGAGCGTCCCGTTCCGTAGCGGGGACCGCGTCCGAGCGCGCTCTAGCTCGCGGTCGCGTTGTTCGCGCGCTTTACGCCGTTCGCGTTCCTCGCGGTCTCTACGCTCGCGTTCTTCGCGCTCGCGTCTCTCCCTACGCTCTCGTTCCTCGTGGTCTCGCCGCGCGGCATCGGCGGCGGCGAGCGGAGCGGGCGGCGGCGGGCGAGCGGCCGCGGCGCCGCGCCACGGGTCGTGGAGCGGCGCGAGCTGGGAATGGTAGGAGGAGAGCGCTAACTCGCGCCCGTACGCTGACAGTTGGAAGGATGGTGGCGGGGCCGGCTGCGGCGGGTAGGGGCCGGGCGGGTACCGCGCGAAGGGCGACACGCCGGCGACGCGCAGCCCGCGATCCGCGGCGTGCAGCGCCGGCAGCGGCGGCGGCAGCGAGCGCTCGTCGTATCGCACTCCGAGGTGGGGGTGCGGGTGCGGATGCGGCGGGAGGTACGCGCCCGGCAGCTCGTACGGCGAGCGGTACGCGGCCGGCGGCGGCGCGAGACCCGCGCTAGGAAATACGCGCGGCTTCTCCTTGTCCGCCGTCGGTGTGGCCCCACCCGCCGCCGCAGAGTTGCCGCTCGCTTTCTCCTTCTGTTGGTGGTTGTATATCTCCCACGCGATCCGAACGTGCATCGCGTTCCATTTGCCGGTTTTCTGTAGACGAGAAATTAAATGAATCATTCTGAATACAATTTCATTGAACAAACTAATACAAAGCATTTACAAAATAAATGTAGTAGTAATTGAGGATAGAAGCATGCATGGAATAATGAATGAACGAATGAAGTATGTATTACGGAAACCTACCGATATGGCGGATCGAGGTGGCGGTTTAGGAGCGGAGTCGCTCGCTGCTGTCACTACCGGCTGTTAACATGATGCGATGCAGGGTTAATGGTACAGCAACATAACGTTTACATAACTAAGCACTAGATAGAGGACATGAAGAGACAATAGTAAAATGAATGTTGGGATGAGAATACAAAAGGGGATAAGTAGCTATTTACAGAAATTAGTATAAATACAGATTTGAGATTGAAAGATAAATGGAAAGAACAATTTGATTGGATTTAGAGAATAAAAAAAGAAAGTAAGTAAATTTCTAATCATCCCATAATGAAAGATAGAAAATAACGTAGGTAAGTACTTGATAATGAGTAGAATATTTATGAGGTAAATGCAAGACATTTTGTTTAGTCATTTGACTATCCTTCTTACTCATAAACGATGATTAGTCAGACTACCAGTCTGATTAACTGTCTGTCTAAATATAGAATATAGAGGGCTGACATTCAGTTCAACTCAGTTTTATTAAATTTCCTCAAAGCTCAGTAAATACTCTGTTAATCATCGTTCACAAGTAAGAGGGTATGTTATAGATGTGTATAAGTAAAGTACCATTTATGTACATAATATAATGTATATTATACCTTAGTGGGTGCATAGGAGAGCGGCGCGGGAGGCACGTACGGCGCAGTGGGGTGCAGCAGACTGGACGAGTAAGGGTAGCCCAGACCGATACCGGACCGGTACAGGGATGACATCTTGCTCACATCCTTGAACTGGAAATTGAATATTTACATTAATTCTCCTTTTTACAAGCTTTTATTTTTATTATATTAGTTTGAAGGTATGTGAATTTGTTAGTCTTTTACGCAAAACTACTAAACGATGCAATAACAATTACTGGAAACCTGGAATAACACATAGGCTATTTTATCCCGATATTTCCGCGGGAACGGAACTTATGTGCGTAACCGCTAATGCAGGTAGCGTGAACCACGTTTCGTTTAAAAATAGTATATTTTTTAGAAATATTTTACAAGATATGCATGATCAAACCAACAACGCTAATACATAAATAGTGCACTCATGAGAGGCAGGGTCTTCAAGGGAAGAACAGGCCTCAACACGACATTCACTGCACGGAGAACATCTGCTAATGGCTAGTGTAGCCGATCGCATGATACAACGTAAAAAAAAAAGAAGAAATGCATTATCATAAAAAATCAAATGACAGTAGCCCTCGCACACGTGACACGGTGAATTAACGATTATGCATTGGGACTAAGGCTCATCATCTAGGAACGTCATCTACCCCTACCAAGTGCAAATCTTCTCTTTGGAGGTACATACTATCTCGTACCTACAAATGTGCAGTTACAAATGTTGCAATATTGACCTGTTTAAAGTAATACTAGGAGTTATGGCGGGAACGCAGTTAGGAGATGCGTTGTTAAATTTTTATTTTTGTGAAACCTAGTTTAAATGCGTGGTAAATTGTTTAATTTCGGGGGCATATTAATCGATTTAGTTTCATGAAGGTGTCAGGTGTAGTGGAAAGTGAAAATCGGTGCAAAACATGGACTTTAGCGTTGTCTCCAAAGCTCGCGTAAACGATCATTGTAACTGGCCGCCGTTTTACAATAGTTCTCTCGATTTGACTTTAACTTTGACGATTGACGATTAATACTACTCGACACTGGCTATATTTCAGATGGAATATAGCGGTATATAAAAGACTAGCTGCACCCGCACTTTCACCCGGAAGTGAAAATCGCGTTGTCAGATGTCACGGGCGCGGGCGGCCGAGCGGTTGCACTTATTCGGTCATTATTCTGGCTTTCAGACGTTTTGGTGTTTAAATGCTGAAAGTGTTTGTTATAGTATAAATAAATAAATTACTCGGGTTCTACTAATTGGATTTCGATGCAAAGTATACCACGACCTTCCTCGAAAATATAACTATTCAATATTGAAAACCAGATTTCAATCGGATTAGTACTTTTTAATTGTATAAGGAACAGACAGAGAAACAGACAAACAGAATTTAAAAATATATAATTTTGTTCCACTACTTGTTCTAAGTCCTCTAGACCACTTTTATTTAAATTTACTTCCAAGTAAGTACATACTTTTTGTCCTCTCTTCCTTTATTTTAAATATAGATATAGAAGAAAGTAATACTAACTAGTGGCGGATGCGGCACCAGCATATGGTGTGGGTGGTGCGGATGCGGGTGCGGCGCGGGCGGCGGGTGTTGGTGCACGTGCGTGTGCTGGTGCTGGTGGTGGTGCATCTCTGTGCGCACGCCGCCGGCGGCGCCGCCCGGCACCGGCACCGCCACGCCGGCGGCACCGCCCGCCACCGCCAGGAACCGGTTGTCCAGCTCGCGCCGGAGGAGGTCGGCGCCTGGACCTGGGACACATCACAAATCACGAATGGAACAGATAACAGATACTTATCTACTATGTCCTACTAATTTACTAAAACTGTTCAACCAATTTCAAGTGTATGCTATTATGCTTTAATACAGAAAAAAAATAGAGGTTCAAATACGTCACATTCAGCTGTAAAATGAAAATTTCTGTTTTAAACGAGTTGTTTTAGATTAAAAAAAATTTTGTTGTAAAAATGTTAACCAATTGTGTAAAGAAAAGAATGAAAAATAACAGGTATTTCCGAATGTTTTGTAATTACTGAGAAATATTGAGATCCCTGCAGCCAATATCTCGAGCATGGCACCTTAAGAGGGTAAAACGCAGCTACTATTGAAATAACTTCACTTGACTTACTTGATTGGAACAGTGACTCCGCTGAGAAAGGGTTTGGATTGGATGGCGGCGCGAGCGGCGCTCCGAACAGCGGCGGCGCGGGCGCGAACCCGGACGGTCGCTCTGCTGTCGTCGGCCTGCTGGAGACAAACACAACACACTCATCAAATACATGAACCAGTCGAAGAGAAAACATCGTTTTATCCATACCTACTAAATTAAAAGACGAGATAAAGCTTAAGGTAAATAAATAAATAGGGTATAATAATGATCATCATGATCAACCTGTTGCAGTCCACTGCTGGACATAGGCCTCCCAATTGCACGCCACCTAGATCTATTTTTGGCTTCTCGCATTCAGTTTGTGCCAGTCGCGTTTGTGGAGGTCGCGTTTGTGGAGACCGCGTTTTGGCAAACGTAGTGTAGGACGTCCTCAGGCTCAGGGTAAAGGGGGACGATTTGCGCAAGACGGGTGCATAAACTGAATAATAATGATAGTTAGGCGTTTCTTGTTTTGGAAACTCATTAGGTACTTTTACGTCATCGTGGATTGCTTTGACTATAAGTAAGACTAATACAATAGTGCATAAATATATTGTAAAGGCATTATGTAACAAGCCTACTCCACCAAACGTATCGGGCACTACAGCGCCATATATAGCATGGATTAAAAGTTGCTTGCGTATAAATCATCTAAAATTAGATGAAACAGGGCCAATAAATAAATATTAATGTAACATGTTGCGGTATACTCACGTTACCCCCCAGTGCGCGGGCGGTTTGGCACTGGAGCTGATGCTGGGCACGGTGGGCACGGGTGCTAGCGAGTGTGCAAGCGGCGGCGCGGCCGGCGCGGGCGTCGGCGTCGGCGCGGCCACCAGCCCGCCCACACCCGATCCCACCCCGCCCAGTGGAGCCACCAGTCCCGCGCTTAGAGGACCCTGGAACATACAAACAGACATCTGTGATCATTGGTTCACTGACAATTCATTATCATCATTAGCCTGTTGCAGTCCACTGCTGGACATAGGCCTCTCCAATTGCACGCCACCTAGATCTTTTTTCGGCTTCTCGCATCCAGGTTGTGCCAGCCGTCTTGCGCAAATCGTCGCTCCAATTCATTATATCAGCCACATAACAGGCCGTCTACTGTTGAACATTGGCTTTATATAATTTCCAGAGTCTTTCTCAATATTTTCTAAACAGCATAGAAGATCGAGATCTCCAATCTTACACGACGCTATATGTGCGCCACTACCACTAACACCTACTAATTCTCTGAGCAAAGTCAAAAACTCCAGTTAATTTACGTTTGCTTCATTTTGATCTCGTAACGAAAAGCCAAGCATAGCTCTCTAAAGTACGCTGTGCACACTCGAATAAGCAATTCTGAAATTGAATGTTTGACTAAGTAGCTGATCTGGAGATCCACCCTTTTAAGCGCCCGCACCAGCTCAAAACTAGATGCTCCTGAAGCCTCTGCTACTCTTCATAATTCTAAATATGAATAATATTATGTAAAACAAATATGAATAATTACCGGTATCGGAGCCGGAAGCGGCGCAACGAATGAAGGCGCGAGCGGAGCCACCGACACCGGCGCACTTGACGCCGGCGTGCTACGCGATAGACTGCTTATATTGCTGTAACAAAAGGGACACTTCATTACATTACATACTCTCAATGACATCGCAGAGAATAGAGTTAAAGGATTTCCAGATTTCTCCAACTCTTCCAGTCAGATTTTAAGCTAAAGTTCACCCTTTCAGGCCTATATATGTGTAACTCGTTACACTATATCGGTTTCGGTCCGCCGAAGCGTCTAGGACATAGGAGCTATTCAATGGCGACTTTAGATTGTCCCACCCAGTCTCATTTCAGCACAATGGCTTTGTGTGACTAGCAACCGCGGTTGTGAAACCGCAGTTATGTTTCAGATTTTAACCAACAACTTTTCCATTACGGCTGCTTATGGCCTTAGGTACCGTTTGGAACCACCGTCAACAGTACAGATATTACTGATGGATTTGTTATATTCTGGAACTCTTTCCACCATAGTTCTACGTCTATAGACTAGTCCTCTATAACGTAGTCCTACCTGAAACTCTCTCGTTCCCTAGATGGGCTCGGCCCTCGCGGCGAGTACGACGTGAGCGAAGCACCGGCCGCGCCTGTCGAGCCCGGCGTGTGAGGCCGCACACCTTTTGGCGTCTTTGGTGCCACCAGCGGCGATGCTGATAGACTAGTTCTCTGTAATAGTACAAACATGTCGATTGTAGGGAGGAAATGAGACAAATATGTAAAAAATATGGCTAGTGAAAAACGTGGTGTATATTTACCGTGTCCGTAGTGTTTCTAGGCGAGGCGGCCGCCGGCGGCAGATACGGGCTGTGTTGCAATGAGGAGGCGTACGGAGCGTACAGCGGGGGATACGCAGCGGCAGAGTACACCGCCGGCGGGGGGAACCCGTTGGTGGCCAGCCCGGAGCTGACCACCGCCGCGTCCGATCGTGCTGGTGCCGGCGGATCGACTGACACCAGCCGCGACTCCAGCGAGGGTGGTGCCGCGCTGGTAGACGGTAACACATCTGCGTGTGACGTCACTGGCTCCGGCGCCGGCGTCAGGTGCGGCGGCAGCGGTATACTGACACCGCTCGCCTTGGAGATCGCTGTGAAGCTGGATACGGTAGACGACGTCGAGAGAGGTATCGGTGCGAGCGCAGAAGCCGGCGCGGGCGGTGCGCCGATGTGGCTCGCTGTAGATGTGGCTAGTGGGATCGGTGCGGGCACCGGTGCGCTCAGCGGGTGCTGCTGGTGGTGGTGACTCGTCGCGTGGCTCGCGATGGAATGGCTGTTTATCGTGTGACTCGTGTGCGTGGCGGTCGGCTGGCTCGCCGTCGCCGGCGGGACGCCGAACGGAGCGAGGTGCGAGGGTCTGCTCGCGTACACAGACTGCACGGAATGTTTCTGTAGGCTCGCTTGACTCTGGTAGGGTGACGCGTGACCGTGAATACTGGAACTTATACTCGAGTTTACGTGACTAGACCCGATCGGAGGTGGGTAGTGGCGGGAGACGGGCGCGGCGGGGGAGGTCGGCCGCGCCGGTTGACTCGGAAGACAGCTCGGGATCGTGGAAGGTGTGGAGGCGGGGATCGAGGGCACTCCGCCGGGGACGCGGCTCGGGAACGAGGTAGGAACGGAGGGGAGGGGGGCGGGGGGCGGGGTGGGCGGAGCCGGCCGCGGGGGTTGCACCGCGGTGGTCAGCGAGGGCGCGCGCGGCGGGTGTTGCGCTTGCAGGTCGAGCGGCGCGCTCGGGAGCGGCTCGTTCGGCTGCTCCGTCCGCGTCTCGTGGTTCGTGTGTCGGTAGTCGGGGAGAGCGGCCGCCGCGTGCGACTGAGACTGGTAGGCGGTGTGCGAGGGGAAGAGAGGGGAGGGCGCAGGTGGAGCGGGCGGCGCTGGCGTCGGGCTGTCGGCGGCGGCGCGCGCGCCCGGCGGCAGCTTGTTGTGGCTGGCGGGACGCTCGGGCGTGTCGGGCCCGGCCGCGCCCACCGGCTTCGCGGGGATCTGCGTCGCGGCGTGCGCGTCGATGGTGGGAATGTGTGCGCCGTTTGGTCTTGCGGGGAAGGGCGGTGGCGGGAGTGCGGGCGGCGGCAGCGCGGCAGGCGCGGGCGAGGGCGCGGGCTGCGGCAACGGCGCGGGCGCGGGCGACGCGCTGCCTCCGACCGGCGCTCGCGACAGCGCCAGCGCCCCGCCGCTGCCTCCCCGCGCCACCAGCTCGTTCTTACCGCCGCCGCCCGCCGTTGCGCCGGTCACCCGGAACAGAGAGCCCGCGTCCGATGCCTGAAGTTTAAAATACAATCACATTATTACACTCAGAGATATGTAAAAACTTCTAGATACGTAATAGGGCAAATTTCTTGGCTACACAAATGCAAGCTATCTAGCCAGAGAAGTCTTAGTTCCATCCCAGCTCACGTCACGATCACCCGCTTGTTGACACACAGTACATTTAGTTCACTTTCACAACATTATTCACAGACAACAATGCCTTCGTGCGTATTTAGGCGATGCACGAATTATACTCCAAAAACTGGCAAAAATATTTAATTTCATACGTAAGTAAAGCTGTATTTATTTATTTTAGTTTATTTTTTGAAAAAGTTTTTTTTCCAAAAACTCAACGAAGTTTTTGACTTTGATTATCATTCTCTCCTAACCGCTATGAGATGTCATAATAATATTATGACATCTCTTTCTTACGTCATGCAAGTAGCATTGAGTCTTTATGTTTTAGAAAGAGATAACAATAGTTTCGTCTATTTCTTCTTTAAATTATGTGAATGAATATAAATAATGAGGTTGTATAGCATACAATTTGTGCCGCTTTTCAATAATGATTTGTTCTGCAATGGCGTCTCTATAACTTTAATAGACTCATTGATTACACTGTGTCCCTTTATCTATTTCCTAAACAAACAATACGAAGGTTAGCTATGGATAAAGACTCTGGAGAGTTAGTGCTGGAGAAGAATGCTTGGTATTTCGTGGACAGAATTTCGCACAAACGTCTCGATACTTCAAGAACTCGGTATCAAGCAGCGTCTATTTTCAACAGTACAATCTCGCATCCCGACTTTCTTTGGACATATTTCCCGGCGTGAAAATCTGTCGATTGAACGTCTCGTCGTCGTCCAGGGAAAAATAGAAGGTACCAGGCCGTGCACGACCTGAGCATGACCTCCAGCAGGGAGCGATGGCCAGTAGTCGTGAAGCGCGCAACATCCAACCCCTCTACTACATGATGATCACGACCGCTCTGTCAAGTCAACAGCGAATCGGATAAGAAGTGATCTTCGTGATCTTGTGGAAGTCATCACACAAAGGACACCCTTATAGTTTGTAAATAAATATAACGTACATGACCGAGACTTTAGTTATTATTTGATTGAATTTGAATGAACTATTAAAACTTACATCATCCATGGACACATCGTTGTATCTGGGCGAAGCATTTCTGCTGTTTTCGGGGCTTGCCTGTAACAAGGAGATACCTTTGATAAGCGAATTTATTTAAAAAAAAACCTTTTTTGTTAGACTATCACTTAACCGTGTAGTCGTGTTAAGAAATACCTAACTAGTCGAACACAAAATAACAACAATGAGACGGCTTGTGTTATGTAGTATTTAGTATTCATGCTATGTATGACTATTGTTCGAACCTAACACAATAACCGCCTTTGGGATTTTGTATTCATCATACGAAACTAGACTCCAGTCTCGTACAAAAAATATGTTAATGGAAACATTACACAAACGACTAAACACATATTTTACATTAAGTTTTTCTATGCCAGTGAATCATATTCTGTAATAAGCTGATTTATATTACAATCTCTACAAGCACTTGTACAGATAGGTAGATAGTTCATGGTCTAGAAAATATAATTATAATAGCAATGCAAACATAAATATTTATCAGTAAAGAAGTTATTGCCTATAATACAATAGTATAATCATTTAGAAAATGTCAATATCATATTACAGCCAAAAAAAACAGTTTAAATTTAATATGAAGAGTTATTTCATTCTGCCTACTAATAAACGTTAAAGTATTTGTATTTTAGTACTTAAGTAAGTAACCAAAATTCCATAAACCAACGAAACCAATTTCAAATTATAATTCAGTTCTTTTGAAAACAAAACAAGAATGATTATTAACAAAGTTGGAAAGTCTAAGTAATTCTTAAAGAAGCAAAATATTTTCATTTATTTTATTACCAAGACGGGCGTTGGAAGTTTAAAGGGAATGGAAAGTAATTACCGGGGGATATTTACGAGCGGGCGCGAGAACGACTCAATAAAACTAGTTGGGTAACCGCGTTTACGATGGACGCTATTTAAGTACCATTGTCTCTTAAATCCTATTTTATTAGTCAGTTTACTTCAATATCGTTCATAATTTTAGCTGTATCTATCTGCGCGTCAGCCTATCGTCAACTTTACGGTTTATTTTATACAAGATGAAAAATATGTACATATCAATACAATAACATACAAGGTCTTAGAACGACTGCTTTTAAAGTATGGTTACGCTTATTGAGAATAGTTTAGTTAGATAGTAAATGTATTTGTTTTTAAAGACTGATACAGGTACTTGTATTGCAATACATTTTGTTCATTTGTTAATTCTTCCCATGCTGAACTTTCTGATGGAGCGATTGCGATAAAACTTGATAAATGAGAGTCCAAGAATAACAATACAATGAGTAGTTTAAGCGACATTTTATTAAATTTAAAGCCGAGTCGTCCTTCAGAGAGAGTTTAGGCGTGAGAATTTTTACACGTTTAAATATCTGGAGTGGGCCGGACGGAAGAAAATAGTCAATCGATCGTATTGAGTGAAGGGGGAGAACAAATCGTTTTGGGAGCGTTCCGGCAATTGAATGTTTAGCCTTATCCGGTGGGGGTGGGTCGTCGCTCCGCAACAATGGAGTGATAAATCAAGTATGGACCGCGCGTGCCAGCCGGCCGCCGCGCCGCGCCGCTAGTTCGCTCTCTGCCGGCTGCCTCGCGTCCGGTCTGTCTTTGCACATTAAGGACATTCAAAGGTGCCGCTGCTGCCTGCTAGTAGGTATTGTGACCAGACCACTAGCTTTTTTTACTCATTGACTTA
The DNA here is from genome assembly GCA_949358125.1 of Idaea dimidiata. Classification (NCBI taxonomy): domain Eukaryota; kingdom Metazoa; phylum Arthropoda; class Insecta; order Lepidoptera; family Geometridae; genus Idaea; species Idaea dimidiata. The sequence continues at coordinate 7,719,229 of OX442328.1, forward strand.
TCGGACAGACTATACGACCTTTTAATATTATACAAGACAGCTGCTGTCTTATTTTAATCACGATCATGCATGATGCAATCGATGCCCCTAATTTATGAGTTATTTTAATTAACGGAATCATAAAATATTTCTAGAAATCGATGGCATTAAATTTATTTATGGGACGTCCGTCAACGTCAATATAAGTTGGCCGGTTGTCAAAATTTCGTTACATAAAACAGACAATAATTCGGTGAGATATTAGCGCGATGAGTGATGCCGTGTCGGCAAGTAATAATAGACCGCTTGAGCCCACCTCCGACGAGAAACACACGCGACTCTCAAATAAACTAGCTATAAAAATAAACGGGCACATTAGTCAACATTGTCAAAATAAACTAAAGAATATTAACACGATCTATATTTTTCACAATATTGATTCTTAGAATATTTAGAGATTAAGATATATTTAAATATTTATGAAACAAGATTTAATGTCTGATTAGATTCACATTCAAGCTCGCATTTAACAAATTTATGTTCGTGTATAAGTTTAAATGGTAAAAACCCATTATGTTATTGTTATCTCGAGACGATCTGAGTGAGTGAGCACAATCTTAATTTCAACAATGAGGTTGAATTCCCCCGTCCTTTCTTTATTCTCTTGGCAAGGGAGGGAGGAAAAAACGACGTGATAGCTTTTCTACCCCTCATTCGAAATTCTAATACTCCCACAAACTTTTAATAGGATGGATATTAAAATTCAAAAAGAAATCATTTACAAATGAAATCCACGTCACGAATCGTGATTTTAATTAAAATGTATAAGTAAAATACATGCACATAAAGAATGTTGGAATAATAATTATAGCCGTGTCGTATCTTTTATTCCGTGAAAGACGTACCGTACGACCGAAATAAGTCGTATAAGTAATTAAAATACAAACGTAGGTTATAAAAAATATTAACTATCAGGCAATAATACATATACCTGACGTTGGTCTGCAATAAAAAATTACGACCGGTGATTCGTCTTGCGAGTAGATTACAGTTTTATGAATAATTCACAGCTATTATAATAAACGTCAGTAATTTAATATAGAATTTACAATTGGCATTGAGTTGGACAGTCAATTTGGCAACATGCCTCTTCGGAATGACGATTAATTACAAACGAGAACAAAAATATATTATAGAAACGAAAAAATATATTATTTTGTTATAAAGTTTTGCTGTCATTAGTAGTAAAACCCTGTTTAAAATGCTTTTAACATATGCCGTGCAAGTACTACCTTTAATATGATAATATTTGAGAAAAAATACACAAGTAAAGTGGTGATATATTTACCAAGACATACAAGGTAGGTACCCCGCGCCCGCGCCTCGAATATTTAGTTAAAAGTTGTTTGATCATGACCTGAATTTAATGCTGCATACTAAATTTGTGCGCAGTGACAGTTATGCATGATAAACAGATAGTCGACATGGTATTGAGGATGTGTGGCGATTACAAATCTTTTGCAACACGCGCACCGTGCAGCTTGCGGCAATTGGTTAGCTATAGTTATGTATAAAATGTAGACATGACTGTTTGACTGACAGAACTTTATATCAACGCTCAACAGTTGGTCCACGACACAAGAAATTTGGAGAGTGTGTTCTTTGTGGTGAAATCCCGCGGGATCAGGATTGAGAACCCATTTTATAAGCCCATAGTATTTTTGATATGATATCTAACGATATCTCAACCTCCCCATTTTTAACATCAATATTCAAAGCATTTTTATTATTTGTTATTGTACCTACGATTTTGGTGGCATGATAATATATAGTATTATATGCAAAGTTTTACAAAACTTCATAGTGCTTAGAACTTTGTTAGATAAGCGTGCTAAACCTCAACGTCACCGACCATCTGGTAAGATAGTGGTCAAACCCTCACCTCTCAATTATGTAAAAGCCATTACTTATAGCAATTACGACGGTAGCAATATAAGTACTTACATCATTAATTTACCGCTACATTCAAATGTTAGTCGCGCGGCCGTTTAGAAAGTATAATTACAAGTATAATTATTGTTGTTGTTATTAAACTATTAAGGTTACAACGTCTTATTACACGTCCAATAATCCAATTATGTAGCAATTCAACAATAAATTAAAGAAAAAAGTTTTTTTTAATGACGTCTCAATAAGTATTTTTAAGAGCCACTTCGAAGACAGATTATTATGTTTTTTCTCTTTTATTTATAGCGTAGATTAAATTTGTTTAATAACGATACGATACTCGTTCTGGCGCTTTTTTTTTATTCTAACAACAAAATACATTTATTTAACACACTATAAATGTCAGAGATAGATTAATTCGAAAATTATTAGAGGAAAACGGTACATAAATTGGCCAGATTAATAATACCATGTTCAAATTTAATAAACGACTGTCATTAACATGAATGAATACATATAAAACAATTTAGTCTCGTATTCATTTCGGTTTAATTTTCGAGGTTAATGGCACCACCTTTATTTAGTAATAAATTCTTAACAAAATAATTTGCAAATAAAATTGGACCTATAGCGATTAGTGTTAATAATTTTATTTTACACAATTTTGCCAAATGCATACTATTGCAGAACAATAAACATGAAAGTACAGTTTTAACCGGCCAAGTGTCGCGGCCCGTTTTAGAATTTTATCCGGGTGAAGAGTTGGTAGCATTCACCATCTTCTTACTAATATTATAAACGCGAAAGTTTGTATGTATGTGAGGTTGTTACTCTTTCACGCAAAAACTACTGAACCGATTGCGATGAAACTTGGAATATAGGTAGCTGGAGACCTGGATTAACACATAGACTACTTTTTATCCCGGTATTCCCGCGGAAACGGGACTTATGCGGGTGAAACCGCGGGGCGCAGCTAGTTGAACATAATTATGATTAAAAAATTGGGCAAGTGCGTGCTTTGTTGGGCCACGGGCAGTGTAGGGTTTTGAAGTTTCCAATAACAGAGATTGCAATCTGGAAAAATCTTTACAACTAACACCTACCAAGTATGTAAAATTCGAAGGAAATTGTTAGAACTTTACTTTTTATTTTTTTCAATTACTCGTGAAGTTGAAAAGACAGCTCGGCTGTGATAATTCTCTGAAATTTCATTAAATGTACTACTATCGTGAATACATATTATTATAATCCAAGCATAGCCATTTGGCTGTTAGAGGGGGGTACACATAACTCAAAAATCTAGCACTTTATCAAAATATTGAATTTTGATAACGAAATAAAAATAATTAAGAAAAATGGTTTTTAAAAACCTGCATTGATTTTAATAGAGCTACTAACGAAACCCCACACAATTTAGTAAACAAGAATTTTTCTCTCTCTATATTTACATTTGGTGGTGGTACCCTAAACATTTATGTTTTTTTATTGTACTGTTTTCTTACCGTGATTAATATAATATCATATAATATAATATATTATATAATATAATCATGTCAAATTACAGAAGAAGAAGAAGCTGTTCTTAGTACTAACAGACAGACAAACAGGCGGACATGACGAAACTATAAGGTTTTCCTTTTGTTGACAACGACACCCTAAAAATTACCTAAATGCCATCTTGCTATGGACTGCGCATGTGACACTAAGAACGGTAATAAAAAACGAATCTAAAGTAATTATCATTAGCTACTCACGTCGCCCATTGTAGTTCTAAACCGCCCTATTGGGGTTAGACCTAAATAGTCTAATAGCGGCATTAAAACAACGCATGTTTGCGTTTTGATCGTATCGTGACTACCAACAATAACGATTACATTAGTTTTTCAATGAGAACGAGTGTAAATTAAAATGGAGAATCTATAATATCGTGTTTATTTATTTACCTACCTTGTTTGTTACTCGAGTTTTAAACTTAAAATTGTAGCGGTATTCCACCAAATTAGTATTTCATCGTTGATTTCGTTACTTTGTAATGTTTGGTAATGAACTATATTTCTTCATGGTTAATATACAAAAAGAAATTTTTAGTAGTTTGGCGATTTTGTGGTAGGTAGGTATTCAAAAGGTCAAACGTCGTCATACGAGTAAATAAAGTTACGTCTATATTTACGACTGATTTCATCGCAGATTGATGTATTTAAAAAGTAAGTAGGTATTTATTTTAGAAAAATATGCGCTACTTTTTGTACTTATTTATCGTAATACAAAGATTGGCTTGCCTATTTTTGTTTGCCCTGGCTTTTGAAAAATAACACACTTTTTAAACTTGCACGATTTCTGTTAATTATTAATAAGTGTAGACCAGAAATTATAATAATTATTATGAAAAGAAGTTTGTAGGTAGGTTTATATTATAAATTAAATTAAATAATAAAAAAAACCATGTTACTTCAAGGTAAAATATGTGTATATTTATCGAAATTAGGTTCTGATTATCCCAATGTCCCCAATAAAAAGTACAAATTTTTCCCTGTTTTGCAAGCATTCATAGAAAGTTGCTAATACTAGAAGTTGGAACCGACAGTTTAGTGCGCAAGCGCCCGGTAGGTAGGATTTCTTTATGGTTTGTTTACAAAATATAAAAACAAAAATCTTAAATTACTTCGGTAATTTTCTCAACCTACCTGTGGATCATCTTTCGGCGGCGATCGTTTTTTGCTTTCTTTGTCTTTTAAGGAATTTATGGTTTTATCAATTTTAGTTTTGGTCACCGTATTATTAATATCATTTCTATGTTTATTATTTTTTCTCTTGCTTTCTTTCTTGCTGCCACCTTCAACATTGTTCTTAGGGGAATCCTTAATCCTCACTATGGTAACTGCTTTTAATTTCCCAGTTAAAGTTTGAACTTATTTTTTATACAAAACTAAATAAAAAACGGCTTTCACTTTCACAAATTTTCAACATTAGTTTTTTGATAACGAACTTTACACAAATTAGTTTAAAAAAAACTATACAAAGTTTTTAAGTAAGTACGACACTGTCAACTACAAAAGTTTATCAAAATCCAATTTAAATATCACTGCAATCCTTAGGCACTGAAATCCAAATTGCGGCATCTGAAATAGTCACGTCGAATTGGTCGGCGGCAGTCACAACAAAAATAACGATAGATCGTGTCGTGCTCTTGTCGCGATCCCGGACAAAGAAGTTGATCGTGAACGTCGAAAACGCGCGGTCCGCCCGGCGGCTGGGGCGTTAGTGGCGCGGCGCGGTCGTCGCCCGCTACCGTTTCCCGCACCCCGCGCAACTCTCGCGCACGCGCCCAAACATCGCCAACACACCCGCCCGCCCAACAAACCGCCTAGTTATATTTCGGATGCCAGCTACACATGTTAACAACCCGTGAAAAACTAATTTAATACGAAGTCGGTATGCGAAGACATAAAAATGGTCTCACTAAACATATGTAAGTATTTCAATCATAATTTGCGTTCTGTGCCACCTACACCGGTAGATATACATTTTCCTACTCATAATTTTTAGAAATAACATTTAGCAAGTCGGTCATTTGTTCGTAATACATAAAATCATAACTCAGAGGACAAATGGTTGGATAATTTTATCTAGCCATAATAAATAAAGATTTAAACTTAGAGGTTACTGCATCCGTCCACAGCAATAACACATTTGCGAAAACTCGTAAAACACCTATAAACCGATTTATTTATATTCGTTTTATAACATTAAGATTCTTTACGACAGCGATTAATGCAGCCAAGGTAGGGTAACCACAGAAAATCAAGTTTTGAAAACAATGGAAGAGTTTATAAAGTTTGCGATAAAATATAAGAAAATAATGAAAGAATGTATTCGTTGTTCTTATAGGATCGCGATTGAAGCGGCTAAAACCGCTGGGTGCTACTAGTGTGTAATAAAATAAGGCTTTATTCTTAACAATTAAATCAAACTAATCAATTTAATCGCTAACCCCCATATAAACGATGATTGACAGAGAGACAGACCAAGGTTTGTGATGTTTGTTTCTGTCTGTCTACTTTTACTTCATGTCACAGTAAAAGACAAACGATCAAAGAAGCAAACGATACATAGTTTTGCAGCTGTTAATCATCGTTTATAAGTACAGAGGTTGGCGATTAAATTAATTACTATGATTTAATTTTTAAGAATAAGGCTTTTTACACATTAGTAGCTTTAGTACGCTTTAATCGCAATCCTGTAAAAATATCGGGATAAAAATAGCGTTTATGTTAATCTAGGTCTCTAGCTATCTTTATACGAAATTTCATCTCAATCAGTTAAGCTGTTTTTGCGCAAAGGAGCACAAACCCATATCCTCACATACCCACAAATTGTCACCTTTATTATATTGGAAGGATAGTATTAAATTAAGGAAAACTTTAACAACTATGGTTAAGTCGGTTGCGAAATGTTTAAGGGTCATTGTTATTCACTAAACAAAAACAAAGAAGTAAATGAAAGATCACAAAAGAATGAAATAAAAGCCACCCCAAAGAAAATACTAATTTGAAACCATTTATTCGCAAATAAAAAAAACGTATAAGAAGTCTCCGCATTTGAGAACGAGACGGTACGGTCGAGGATAACCGAGATAAATCTCGACTTGTCTTCAGTAACTGTCTCTATAAAAATATCTATAAATACAAGAGCACTTTATGAGAGTTTCCCCAACGGGAGGGAACAGATTATTTTTTTGTGCGGAATTGTGATTTCACGTAAAATATTAGGATACCGAGGGGAAATTAAAATGATACGAATCTCTTTGTATAAACAGTGACAAATACTCGGAAAACTGAGCTCGGCAGCTCTCTGACGGTTTATGTGTTTTTAATTTAAAATATTTACAAAGAAAATGGTTAACTGTAAATTTTATAACGTTTATGATGAACCTCTTATTTATAGACATTTTGTGATGCTAGATGGCTTATTTGTTTGCATTCTTAAATATCTGAACAAATTAACGTAAGGGTTTTTTTTTTAAATCTAGTCGAGCGGTTTCACCCATGTAAGTTCCGATTCCGCGGGAATATTAGAACAAAATTAGCTTCTGTGTTATTCCAGATTTTCAGCTAACTAAATATAGAATTTCATCACAATCTGTTTAAAAGTTTTTGCGTCAAGGACCTTACTACATACAAGCAAGACATAAATACATATACATATTTTTTCACTTTTATTTTTGAAATGGATGGCTTTGTCCGTTAATTTGTTGACAATGTACAGTGGAAACGTTTTAGAAAAGGTGCCAAAGGTTGTGTCAATAGCAGGGACCTGTCAAAAGCAGTGTCACGAGACATTTCCTAAAATGGTACTTATGTTTTTATGTAAATATTTTAAAGAAAGTAATTCTGTAAAGCAGTGAAGAATGTCAAAACTGTCTGCGTACCTTATTGATAAATTTACTTTTAAACTCTAGAGTTCAAGTGGGCAATAACCCCTCCGACTTATAAGCGTTGATGATTAACAGACGATTAAACTGGTGTCTCTTGTCTTTTACGGCCACGTGAAGTATCAAAGTAACAGATAAGATTGAAACGAACTATACATAACAGTTATCTATCAATCATCGTATAAAGTAAAGGGGTGCATAGATAAGGAAAACAATGGACTAATATAATGTTAACTTAGTTTCACTTCAGAGATTCGGCTAATCGGTTAACACAAACAGATCAGATCAGAAACTAAACCAGGAGGTAAATTAATTAGTATTATTCGGTAAGTAGCTACTTACTGAATAATACGTGTTGATTACAAAGATTGAGATCGCTTAGCCCCACTCTCGGTGTTAATGGTGCAATAAAAACGACACTTATCGATTTAGCCGTCCGTTAAGAACGCTGGAAGGCATAATAATTTATTATCCAAACAATGTTGCGTCAGTCGATGTAAATTACAGTACTCAACTGCGAATTATGTAACGACGTGATTTGTTAACCTCCCACCGCTGGAGTGACAAAAGTAATTAACACTTACGATACACTAGAGTACTTGGTTTACGACGCCGACGTTCGACCCTTGGGTTCCTCGCTTTATCCCCAGCCTCTAATGAGGGAGGGAAAACGAACCCTCGATAACGATCAACGATTAAATTTCCGCGACTCATTATTTTATTCACATCGTATTAAATGATATATACCTCGTACTTAATTTAGGATTCACGAGAATATAGGATAAAAAGGTTTCACGGTAGAGACCGAGATAGCAAAATAAATTATAAATGTGTATGATAAAATATGAACAAGTGAGTATTTCGGTTACGTAAAACGACAAACAGGGGTGAGAATTCCGAACGGGAGAGATATTTGGAGTCAGACAACGACCGCAGGATTTATTTCGAGCCTCATTCAATTTGCGGTAAACGTATTGTTGGATTGCGTTTTTGTATCGTTTCGCATTTTGAATAAACTGTATTTTTTGTGTCTGTATATTGGTTTTTGTTTACATTTTTTATAGGGATATAAAATAACGTGTTTTTATTTACTTACTAGCTGCGCCCCGCGGTTTCACCCGCGTTAGTCCTGTTCCCGCGGAAATATCGGGATAAAATGTAGCCTATGTGTTATTCCCGGTATCCAACTACTTATATTCCAAGTTTCATTGCAATCGGTTCAGTAGTTTTTTCGTAATTGAGTAAAAGACATCCATACACAACCTTCACATTTATAATATTAGTAGGATAATCACGGAATTCGTTTTTATTATTAACATGAAGAGAGAGATCTCATTTCAGCTAAATTGGGACTTAAGGTTACCTAAACGAAAAGAGAAAGCGACAGTAAAATTTGAAAGTGTGACTAAGATAACGGACGAGGACATACATAACAAAGCGAGACGGCTAGTAACACAACACTCGCATACCTACATATTTGACTAGCCGATTGCACAGTCTGAATTCTAAATGGAGAATGGCGGAACTCGTCTCACAAATTATGAGATGAACATTCCAATAATTTATCTATATAACATTCAACGTAAAGGGCATTGTGAATACTATTTAGAAAAAATATCAAAGAAGGAAAATTAATGTATTTAAACAGAGATGTCGTTTCGCGGTATAGGTATGAATCGCAATTTGGTATTTGTGGAAGAGAGACGAGAGAAGGCGGAAAAACGGAGAGCGTCAACAGCACAAAGGAATAGTAGCTGCTCCGGATTTCTCTAAAGCCGGAGTAATCTCGCACAACGTGTGCTACCGACTACAATAAAACCACTGTCGGAATAGATACAACCTACCGACCTATTCCGAGTAATCTTGCAAAATACAAAGTGTATCCTTTTACATATTGAACTTTTGTATGCTTGTATTTCAGTCGACATCCGTTCGCAACTGTAGAAATATCGAGGGCCCATCGTGAATATTAAATGCTCGTATTTCAGTTGCAGACTTAACTATAAAAAACTAGTTTCTATATTATTTGTTTCTCGTAGTCACATTAATTCATACCCATTAAAGTTCTTAGTGGTTAGGCGACACAAGAGTTATACACGTATTTGCGAAAGTGACAACGGTAAGGAGGGTGCGGAATTACAAATGCGAAGGAGAAATGCAGTAGAGGATGCAACGAGATGCGACATAAAATTTTCAACGACTACGTTGAGTATCTGACGGCATTATCTAGCCGTTTGCAAGTGCTCCACAGCTTTCATATCTTTTGAATAAAAATTCTTTAATATCATGAAATGTTGCGGGTTTTTTAAATGTAATTTGAATGTACATTTACAAAAAAATCTGTGTTGATTAAACAGACGCGGAAAAATAAAAGGTAGAATATTTGAAAGTTCGCATGTGTCGACACTGGGGCTATGGCATCAATATTGTTCGAGTATCCAAGCGATATTATAGCATCTCGGTGTGTGTGTATGTAAATAAAATAGAGGGGTTCGACAGTAAAGCGTATTTCAATAAAACCATATTGGTACACAAGAGACTTAGGTACTTTGCGTTTACGATATTATGATCGTTCCTTACTTGTTGGCAAATTTTAAGCGAGAAACTTAAAAGGGAACCGTAATAGCTTTATAACTCGGTGGAAAAGAAAATAATCTGAGCAAAAAGAGCGAGCGGGAGTAAATAATATGGCGTCGAGGAAAGCGAGGATGCCGCGCAGCGTCGACACAAGTACAGACAAATAAAGCGAGGATGGCAGCTCGTGGAGGTATAGCAGCAGGCGTTAGGCGGCGGGGACAGGGAGCACTGACAATCTCGTTATAGATGTGAATAAATAATGAGTAAGCATTAAGCTCGCCTTCCCGTGCCGGAGCTGCCGAGTTGCCTTTGTTGTCGGCGCTGTTTACTGCGCTGGGGATTGCGCCCGCCGCGCGCAGCCGCCGCCGCAAGCCCAATTTATTCCACTAATCGAGCCTCACCTCGCTCGGCTTAAATTAATTAACAACGACTTAACCCCACATATAAAATTTACAAACGACACGAGAGCGTATGTATGTACGAACATCATGTTTATTGGGATTAACTTCATAACATTGATTCAGGTAATTTGGGACATCAAACATATGAAGAAGATGTTAAGTATATTTTTGGCATTGTTATCTCTCGGTTTGATAATTTATACCTAATGCTTACTTATTAACGATAATTAGTTACAATAATGAAAAACAGTTTTGCCTTTTATTAATTATCCTAGCAATATCAAATTCATCTTAGAATTGTGTTCTCAAGTCGAGTTAATCTCAATATTACAAACTCGATTTACAAAACAAACACGTAGTAGACGAGACAACCTTGATTTATGCTCTACAATAGGGCGCTTATAAATAATGGACCACAAGATCAATTTTGCCTACTTAGTCATTAATGTCTTCCTATTAAATATCAATTAGAAAAGGGGTTATTATAGGAGATGATACGAAAACAATTAGTGTTGTGTTTAATTAAATATGAGTTAATTGCATAACTATGCGTGTTGTCGGATGATGAGGGTGGTATGATTCTTAATATTTGTTAGATCAAAGGCATGGTGTTGATGGTTGTTCGCCTACAGTCCAGATGGACACTGCCGACATTCTGGCGAGCTCACACGTTGCCAACGGCTTCAAACAACTCGACACCAACAATGCTAACAATTCTCTAGTCACGAGACCAATCCGTCACGCATAATTAACATGTAGTGCAACTATATAGTCGCGAATAAAGTAGTTTTCATAAACCGTTAACTAAAATTAAAGTTTGTTCAAATATATTTATTTTAAGAGTAGGTATGTCAAGTGCGTATTGTAAATTGTTCGACAAAGTGATTGTAAATAATTATGTGGGAAAATAAGCTTAAATATTTTGACACAAATAAAAATGACATTTGAAAGTAAATATTTTTAATAATGTTACAAACGTAGGCTGTTAGCAGCTTTGAGCTATTTCGCTAACAAAGCTCTGTTGCATGCATAGGACTCGACCAAAGAGAAAAAGTATTTCAACGCGGGCTTTGTGCGCCAAATTGAATTGAATGTCATACATAACGCATTCCGCAAGCTCAAAGGGAGTGTAATTGCGATCTGGCGACTCCATTTAAAATGTATCCGGGCAAATCTGCGCTAAGCTCGGCGCGAGTGTGAGGCAAGCAAGCGGCGGGGCTGGAGTAGAGACTACAATGAAATATTATGTAGCCATCTAGTGATCGCTTGCTGCACAAATCGCGCACTACGACCGACCGAACGCTCGCGATTACACCGTATCCACGACTTGGTACTTTGCCAGTTGCTATGTTTTATTGTTCTTTAGAGCTATTTGGCATCTAAATAATGTTTACATTTGATGAGCTGAAAAATATCTCTGGCAGACATTTCAATTATTTAACGGATATTGATAGTCTAACGATAAACTTAGCATTTGATTTGTCAGACGCTTCTTTATTTAGTAGATAGGTCGTGTTCATGCCCGACGTGAAATCTATTACTTTCAGTCGGTGCTTGTTTCATTTTATTAACATTGTATTTGATCGATTTGTCAATAAAAATAATAACTCCGTAAAAAAAGGAGCAAACCAAAGAGATAAAGAGGGAACGTAATAAAAACAGTGCAATATTAGGGTTATTTTGTCGAGGTTATATCCATAAACCGTGTGGAGTGAGGGTGGTCTCCTTTCGCCTCCCTCCCTCGCTCGCGGCGGTATGTAATGAATAAACTCAAACGGGAGATTCTATTATTTTATTTAATCCCACAAAAGGAGTGATCATACCGTTAACGTTCGATACACTGATTTAACCTATAGCATTACATTCACTATTTAATAAAAACAATTGAAATTGTTTAAATATCGGTGTATTCATATATAAATATCTTATAATATTCAGTGATTAATATCATATTATCAAATAGATGTTACCCGCGACTGCGTAGAAATAGTGCATAACCGACTTTTTCGTTCAGTAATTGGGTTTCGATGTAAAGTATATCACGAAGTTCCTCGAAAATAGAACTATCCAATATTGAAAACCAGACTGCAATCGAATTAGTAGTTTTTAATTGTATAAGGAATAAACAGAGAAACATACAGACATGAATTTTAAAAATATTTTTGTGCTACTACTGTTTCCTAAGTCCTCTTGACAACTTACTTTTTTAATTTACTTCCAAGTACAGACTTTTTGTCCACTCTTTCTTTATTATAAATATGGATAGATTTAGACATAGAAAAAATAGAATAGATATAGATATCGTGACTAGTAGGTACTACTAATTGCTATTTAAATTCATTTCAAATATCCTTATATATATTAACAAAAATTAACTAATGCAAGTACCTATAACCGCGTGCGTGCCGTGAATGCGTGTCAGAAGGGTTATCATTTTAATGACAATAAAACTTTTTGGGCGCTTAATGTAACAGTAGGTACTTAAAATAACCCTTATATAACTTTTATGGGAACGCATTACTAATATAGGGAGAGCCCTACATTGGTTAAATTCAATACTTATCTCTACTGAAATTATTTTCACTACAGAATATTCGTAACATAAAATAAACTAGCACCGCACCGCTTTGAGAATGTTCCAGTGTAGTATAAGAGCTTGCAAAGCGTTGTAAAACAAAGGTATTAAAGCGAATTTTCAAGCTCGCTCGACGAGAATACGGGGAAAAGCGACACAGCGGCACTACTAACTCATTTTGTTTGCTTTCCGTATAAAAATGTAGTTTGTTTCTGAACGTTTGTCGACAGGCGCGCCGACAATTGTGGGCGGCTTGTATTATTACGCTTTTCGTTGTGGTCGTTTGTTTGACTTGAATAATCAAACAAATTTTATTGTTTACTTGATTAAAGTACCCAAAGTATTACTTAGTCCCATTTATTAAGTTAGTAAGTCTCAGTCTGTTCATACTGTTTCTATTGTAATTTAAAACGTATTTTCAAATACGATATTATCTGAGTATGGGTTAACAGTTCCTTAATACTTTTCCTTGCTATAAAAACAAAATAGGTTCCCTTTATGGAATAACAAGACTTATAAATATAAAATAAACCAGTGTAAGTGCATATAAAATGTTTGGCGAAGCAAGTTTTAAAATAAATTTACATAGTAACGTGAGTTGAAAATAGAGAGGGGAAACTAAGCGAAACGGCGAAGAGCAATGAGGCGATGCATAAAGTCGCTCCGAGACGGAGTATAAAACAACAAAGTGGTCGACGCATCTCGCTCGTTCGCATAAGAAGGAAATAATCCGACACCAAGTGCCGTCGAGTACCTACTTTAACATCCATCCATATAAATAATAATGAATGATATACGTCTTCGCTCACAAGTTATTCGCGATCACGTTTACGACAACGTAACATTGGTACAATGAAAATCTCCGTAACAAGTAAAAATGAAAAAGTGTGAAAAAGTAAAAGTGAAAATCTCCGTACGTCTCCGTAGCATTAGCAAGACGGCGGCTAAGTAATATTTTCTTTGATCCTGGATTTGATTAGGCCTAATTAATTATTTTATTTTTTGTTTCTTCTTAATGTGAAGTGTGTTCTTAATGTGTTAATTTGATTTTTTTTTTTGTTGCACTAAGGTTCTTTTGTTTAAATCGATTCCTGTTCGTGAAGTTCTGTAATTGGCTTCCTATTGTTACCATATGTTGTATAAGTGTATATGTATAGCTGTTGAACTTCCTAATAAATAAATAAATAAATAAATAAATAAATAAATAAATAAACAACTAACAAACTGTTCAATGATTTATCTTTATATAAATAAAAACTACCGCAAGAATCAATTACGGTTTGGTAATGGAGTAGCAGCAGATTAATGTTTTTCTGACGACAAATTACTATAAACGGCGGTCGTAGCTTCGGGCGTGGGTGCCGGGTGAGATGGGAAAGATAGCGGCTTGTCGGCGTCGATAACGAAAGTTATTTATGGTCTAACATCGCGTAAAAATGTTCAATAATACAAGTTAACAACTTATGTTATAAGCAACGTTCAATAAAACTATAAGGTGTAGTAGGGTTAATCTGATATACTTATTCAATGGGGTTATACCGAATTTATTCAAAAATTGTTATTTATCACTCTGACTAAAGGATTATTCCGGCACATTAACAACAAAGTTTTTGGGAAGCACGATTTGTAACACATTTGCTGTTTAAGTGTTTATCTATGCAATTAACAATGCAAAACTTCGTGGGCACGGGTCACGAATTGAATTACTAATACAATGTAAATTTCATAGATAAGTCTGTTTCAATAATGTTCGAATTGAGACACTTGCAATTCTATCGAAAGATAAGACAAAGGTACAAGTCGTTAAGAGATACAATCGGGCAGTCAGTTTCGATTGATTATGCGTGTAGTGTTAAAGAAATCTGCCCTGTGATACTGATAATTTGATCGAGTGAACGACGATGTAAATGATACAGGGTCCGGTTTAATGGCAGACCAGTAAAAAGATAAACACAACGATGAGGACAAAAACCTTAAATGAGTTCGCGAGAATGTTCACTGGGAAGGCAATAGAGGAGCGCCCGCGCCGCCGCCTCTGTCACGACCGGTTCCGCTTGCTCGGATACCCATTCTAAGACCATTTAAATTTGTTTATGGACATTGAATTCCAATTTAATTAGAATATTTCTTAATGTTTTTATATTCACATTTGAATAATGATAACACGATCAAATTACGTTTATTGACATAATGTGAATATTTAAACCATTAAGGAAAAATATTAATTAGAATATTTATGTTGTAATACAATCCTTATGACAACAAGGGATTAAAATATTTCACAAATTATTATTTAAATATTTTTTAACATTTAGTAGACCAGGTACGTAGGTATTATCGGAAAACTATATGTAGCATAGTATTAGAAGTCATCCATCAAAAGAAACGATATGTATAGTAAAGCACCCCTTGCAGTAGCTTTACTCTAACAAGTAGAGTTAATGGGTAAGTTCTGGAAGCTGTTGAAACCGCACGCTCGAATGACTCCATCTTGTGTGTGATTCGGAGATTGTCTGAAGCTACGAGACATGATGCGGGGAAGCGGTCGGAGTATATTTAAACACCTGTCAACCTCGTCGGTGTCCTCGACGTCTAACTTAGATTACTTTATAATAATTTGGTGAAATTTCACTGCAGACATAATGTTTAAATTGCTTGTTGTCGCAAACTTTAGGCATTAATAGGTGAAGTCACGTTAGTGTCGGAAGACTTTGAAGTTAGACGAATCAAGCTATCGTTTTCTACTTTACCAGCTAACGATTTAAAACAATTTACGACATAAATAACTATCATGTAACTCGAACCGTTAAGTGTTATCTTTCACGAGCGGATGCTTTCCTTGCTCGTGACACTTGATGTAATATTATGTCTTTTAAATACACGTTGCTGTACTTAATTTATTTATAGCTAAGTTTTAATTCGAAGATAGTATCGTTGGAGAAACTTTATAGCGAAATTATTTGTATCAGTCAACGTGCGGTACGATCAAGTTACTTTAGTGAAAGAAAGTAGTGAGTGAACTAAAGTCATTAGGGGGAGAGAAGTAGTAATCAGTGAGGTTTGGCACGTCTGATAACTTTGCACTTAACATCTCGATAACTAAACTGAATGAGTAATGAAGAATAGAGTAAGTAAGTATCTTGTTCGCTTTATTGACTGACGTCTTATTTTATTAGACAAAGTAAGACGTGTGTAACGTACTTGGTTTAATAAATAGAGCAATGTAAGGACTATCCTTATTAAAACAAAAGATGAACATAGAGTAAATAAACAAACATTTGCATTTTTCTTTCTGTGGCATACCTTAAAAAGAGTTCGTTACGCTCACTAAATAAATGTTCGATAAATAATCAGGTGCGCGGGGTCTAGATGTCCGATGGTGAGACATTCCGTAGAACTTTGCTGCAGGCTAATTATGGACTGTCTTATGTCGGTCGGACACATGAACGTATTAGTTGCATTTGGCTTATCTAACTCAACATCGGCGCCGTTTACTGCGACCAGTGTCGTAAGAAAGCGGTGCAGAACTACTTTAGTTCCCCCTATTTACGTAAATGACCTCTGTTATACGTATTTGCCGAGTCGGAATAATATGAAAATGAATAAACAATAGTGTACATTTACATATTCATGATCAGGGGAAATTGTGTGACAGATCATACATTGGAGATGGAACGCAATTCGTAGTAGAGTAGATGGTATGGTAATAATACAGTAGTGAGCTTGTCGACAGCTACAGTGGTTAAATGTGTCTCGTATTCAAAGCACGTTGACATGCGTTTATCAGAGCGAAAGCTCAGACCGCAGTCGGGTGCAGTGACAAACGGAATCGCAGAGTGCATCCCGAGTGAGCTGCTGATCCGTCGAGAGATATCTCGACCCCGCCGTCGAGTGCTAACACTACCCTGCCTACGGATAATTACGGTCCTTTGACGAACTCTCTTTGTCCTTTCCGTGCCCGTGTCAAAGTGCCAACAATATTTCACCATTTAGTTTCGCACTCACCTAAATAAACGAAAATTTCGTAAGAAAACAAAATCGCACTTGTCATAGTTTTTCCGATGTAATTGAAAGAATTCGTATCGCAGCCAATAACAGATAGTAAACATTTACAGAACGATACAAATAACAATTCTGGTTTGTTAACAATGGCTTGAAATGTGGGAGTTGTAAGCGGCGTATTTAAGGTTCACTTTACATCGTTCCAGTTAGGTCTTATCCGAGTCAAGCCGGTTAGAGTCGAGTACGACGACGGAGTAATACGAATCTCCGTAGAAGTTTGCAAGCGGGTAAGCCTGCGGGCGAGTACAAGGCAAAGCGAGGGAGGGGCGATTCTTGTTATTACACCCTCTCACCTACGCAAGGGGTTTCAACTGTGAGCCGTACTGTCGCGCAAGATTAAGACGCTCCGTGCTTTGCTGTTAACGCTCCGGCTTCCGCACTACTCGTTCTGAATAGCGTCAAGTACAGTCGGTACTGCACTCTCTGTTCGCTGACTTTAATGGACAGAGTGAGATTTAACGCTGTGCCTTAGAGATTACCATCTAGCGACATAACAATAAATCAGATTAACGCAACAGCTTCAATTAGATATGTTTTAGCTATAATTTTTAAAATGAGAGAACGCGTTTAGTGTAAAATAACATTGTACCTAGTAATTTAAAAAACAAAACGAAAAGTCAGTATAAGCAGTGAAACGTCAAAAGTCAAACCGATACTGTAATCGTTTACTTCAGGTCTTACCACTTTGGTTATAAATAAAACTGCCGAAGAAAAGCCAGATAAGACGCAGAGAAATAAGTTTAACCGAACGGGAGAAAGCATTATCATTGGCTGCGAGCGAGGAACAAAAGAAAATGGTGGAGAGCCAGCGTACGAGAGTACTTTATAGGCGCGTAAATATGTTTTATATCCCTCTACTGTCTGTTATACACTGGCGCGCCGACGAACCCACCCCATGCCAGCACCCGCCACCCCAGCCCCGAGGGTTGCTTCGCTCTCGGAAATGCCGAGCTTTAATAAAACATATATTTTTCCGAGCGAGGAAAATACTGGGGAAACTCGCAATTTGTTCTTTCACTTTATGCTCGTTTACAAGACAAAAGTAGAACATTCTAGGAACATTATGTTAATCACGTAGTTATGTTGTATATTAAAGATTATGGTGGCACATAATAAAATCCAATCGCGTAAAATCGGTAGCGAGTACAGAGTGTCGTATCGAGTTGGTTAATAGATTGATGTCGAGTTATCAGGTGTGAGAAGTCATAAAGTTTGTTGTGGGCGGGCTGGCGATGCGATGCGATGGCGGGCGACGCGGCGGGCGAAGGGTTTATGTAGTTGATCGGTGGAGCTGTGACATTGTAGTTACTTAATGGCGTTGCGGTGAGGGCTTATCTTGCGTGCCACAGCACCGCGTTGGTTGTGGGTGCGGCCGATTTATTGCGGTGCGGTGCCGGCGGTCTAACTACAATACAACACCGACCCTCCACGCGACTTAACGCTAATTATTACAACCTACTACTCTATTCCACTTTATGTTAAGCTATTAGTATGTACCTAACCGTTTGTTTCGCATTACGTATAATGATTAAACAATTTAAGAAACCCACAAATATAATCATAATAATCCCGCGGGAACGGGACTTACACGGGTGAAACAGCGGGGCGCAGCTGGTATAAAATAAATATTATTTCTTGACAGACATTAAATAAGCGATAAGCATAATGTACGTACAGAGAATCTCAATAAAAATGGCAATCTGTGAAAACTTCAGTTATTGCCGATTTACAAAACATTTTCCCTAAAGTTATTTTCCATTCAAAGGAAATGAAAGCGAAAAGAATTCTAAGAAATAAGCCAACGATGAAAGATGATAAAATAGAAGTAGCGATTAAGATAATGTTGAAAACAAATTTATATTCCGATTTCGAGGAGAAGATTAAATTATTTTCTTGTTGCTTCATCATAAGTAAGCGTTTACAAAAAGTCACAAACGCCCCCTTCGGGAAGAAAGGCTAAAGAAGCTTGTGCGAGTCGAGCTGAGATCTTTTCCTATTACCGCAGTGGGGCCGTCTTCGTGCCATAAAATATTACAACGAACGATACAAGTGCTTTCAATTAGTCGGGTAGGTTGGTATAACGTAAATTCAGCCAAATGGCGAAACCTCTGGGGCATATTCGAAATACTTTTACCCACCCATTTCTTTCTTTATATTTTTTACTTTGCTTAGTTCTTTCTAGATATACCTGCTTATATTGGAAGGGTAATTAAATGATTAACAGAAGTAAAGTAAATTAGAACGTGTTATTGTGTAATGTGTATGTAGGTATACTATATGTATATTAAATAATTAGAGTTAGAGCTGTGTTGATGGAATCTGTGCGGTGCGGCAAGCGATCAGTATTCATGAGCTTATTAATGTGCCACGGAGCCTCCCCTCAGCGATCTGCGCGCCCACAGATTGTGCCTCCACTACAATATACCTCCCACCTGACGACGATGGGCCCGATCAAATCGACCAGAAGTGATATGCTTTTGTGCTTACTAACGAATAAATAAGTAGGGAGTATGTGACCAATATAATCTGTAAGCGTCAATATTATTTATACACAATATACCTACACAAAGGCAAATTGATAAAATTCAATAATGTCATTTAATTAAAATTTAACTAAAAAACATAACATAAATACGTGGTACTCCACGTATTAATTTGTAACCGCAATTTAAACTACTCGCATTTTAATTAAATTGGACATTGACAATATCATATTACTGCTGTAATGTAGAATGAATGAGAATAATAATGTCCATATTTAATCTGCGGTGCATGTTTTGCAGAGAACAAATACTGTTTTATTATGCAAAATATACTATGTCAATTTGAATTGTACAGCTAAGTCAACGAACTTATAGTAAAAATAAAGTAATAATACATTTCTGTATTGTTTCTGATTATATTTAATTTAAGTTTGGTATTAATATGGCATAATATTTTGTCGAGTAATTTTATTAAATTGTAATTGGAAAGTGAATTTTTCCAGATACTTGTAATGTGTCTCTGTACCTAGCCGGAGTTTATATATCCAAGTCACAATATATTTTGCGTTTCTCAATAAGTAGTAAAGTACTATAATAATAATTACAATAAAGTAAATCAAAATAGGCTACAAAATCTAACTAAATGCTGCGCTAACACAGTCATGCATGTTTGCTGCGGGTAAAATATATGCATCAGCAGAGCAACGAGCGGCCCGCACTGTAAGTTGACATTTGAAACGATGCTACGGAAGCGTCTACGTAATTAGCCAAAAGCGACCGGATTTGCATATCAAAGTGGAGGCATAATTGAACTCGGAGCGCAAATAGCCCAAGTGGAATCGGATCGAGTTAGTAGCGCTCTCGGGCTAAGTGTAGCGAACACTAGCTGCCGGCAGTGTCTGCTTCACTCTACCGTATACCCAAACTCCTAGCATCTAGATATTCACTTGCTTGGTTGTGTGTCGCTTCGAACGTTTCGTTCTATACCAAACTACACTACCGTCAACTTCTCCCGACATAATTTAATTAATCGAGCCACGGTACAACACCGGAGTTCAGACTGATTTCCGCCTCAGATATTCCATTTGCCGTCAATTTAGAATTAGCTCAACTTTAGACAGACAATTAAGACGTTTTGATAGTCCCATTACAGTAGACTGTTGAAAAAAAAGTTAGAACCAGTAAAACACAATTTATAAAGTCATTAGGATCAACAGCGAGCAAACACCAAAGTGAATCTTTTGTTTTCATTGCCGCTGAAACAAATTAGTCTAATTTAAATTTCATGAGATGCCAACTACTAAATATTCCGCGCATCTTTTTAAAAGTAATTGCTTATTAAAAAGTTTTATACATTGTGAAATCCAGACAATCTAAAACTCATTTAAATTCAGAGATTCTATTCAACGTTAAGGGATGGATCGTTTCATAAAATACTTTTATGCTTAGCTTTCTAGTTGGAGAAAATTGAGAGAAATTGAGGGTGGGTGATTCGACTGCGGAGTCGGCAGCGAAGCGGCCAGATAATTAGATTAAGGGGAACGTGGACGAGTCGGGGTTGCGGGTGCTTCAGAACAATGCTATCACACTAAACCTGGACGGCTCGGCTACGATTGCGACTTGCTCGCCACATTCATTCATCTCAATCATACCTTTTGTTTAATATTCCTCAGCGCTCTACAACTTTATTACTCTACTTGAGTTCTTCGTGGTTTCTTCACACTGCAAAGGGCGCTATTTTAGCTTTTAGCTAATGTTAATTGCCGACAAAGTTTTACAAATTTATTGGACATTTTGTCTTAACATGTAATTGTACTGTATTCACATGACCAATAATGTCACTTGAAGTATCTTTAATCTCAAGCACCAAGCTATTAACCTTGTCTAGAATTGGAAGTCGTAATATAATCAGATTTTAGTAGAGCCCGCAGCAGCGCTCGAATATTTAATACCTTTGAGTCAATGAATGAACATATCAACGACTCAGTGACATTTAAAATCGGTACGAAAGGTAAGCGGTGTAATAAAATTAATTACTGGTACTGGCAGTGTGCACCAATCTAGTAATTACGATAGAGAGCAACGGGGCGTAATCAGCGCCCTTTGCCGCGTCGACACGCGTCGGAGAGCGCTCCACGCTCAAACTCCGCTTTTGACTAACATTTCACAACCTGTTGACGAGTTAGTTAAACCCCTTCAGCGTTTACGTTACGTACAGTCACAGTATAAAGCGAAACTTGCCATTTAACCCCGACCGTTCCTCGTTCAACGTTTACACGAAATTGTTTAGAATAATATTTGGTTAAAGGGGTACGCAATCTAAGTGGCATTATAACAAAATTTACAACAAAAGAACGTAATATTGTGCATAATACTAATAATGTATTTACGACAGATTTTGTATATAGGAAATGAGAAACATCCAAATATCACATCATGGCAATTAAGTTATAGCAACAACGGCTATAATATTTTTGATTAAAGTGTCTTTTATTAATACTTTAGAGTTTAATTTACACGTTAAACAAACGTGTAGGTATTATAATAGCCTATACAAAGTCGATTTGAAACCGTCCAATTAAACGTAATAAATATCCAAAGTAAACATTTCCGAAACAGGTGCGAAGGACAAGTTGTCGGGCCGTGAGATTAATCACGGAGCGAGCGCGACTCAGAGCGCCGCCGCCGTAGCCCGTAATAAACCGGGAACGAACAACTTCGCCACTTACATTACACGGACATTTATTTCGCTCTCTGTTTTAACTTTACCAAGTCTCAAAGAGACGGGAGTTTCGGAGACTGGTTTAATTAATTTACGCGATTCGTAAATATCGCCCGGGACGATCAACTCGCAGACAAAAGGTGCAAAAAGAAAGGTTACTTGCCTTATCGTCGTCGCCTTCACTATCACACTGTAACAGAAGAGAAACACTTTATTAGTCAAGTATTTATACAAAAGATAATGTTAAAAGGATTTAAAATTAACACGGTTAATTACACTACTAGAATTATTGAAAAAGACGGAAGTTTTTCGATGATATTTCGAGCAAAATATTAAAATGACTTCGTAATATCGAGCACCACTATAATAATAAAAAAAACCGTTTTAAATATTTCAGATATGTCACAAGGAAATCTCGCTCATGCAGTTCAAGAGCAAATATCTATCTATATTATATACATTTCCCAGTTTAAAAATAGATGAATATATGATTGTTAATCACTGCCAATCACCAAACACTGTTTGTTTAAATATTAGGGGTTAAAGTATGAAAATGCCGATTTGTACTGAAAATCTTAATTGTTTATTTTTTAAATTTTTAACAAATTTATTTAATCAAAATAGTTGCCATTATTATCTATACATTGCTGCCATCTAATGGGAAGGTTATTAATGCCTTTGCGATAGAACTCCGACGATCTAGACTGCACAAACTGTGTGAAAGCATTTTGTACTGCCTCATGGGAAGAAAACTTCTTGTCACGTAGATAATTGTCCAAATCACGAAAAAAATGGTAGTCCGTTGGAGCAAGGTCTGGTGAATACGGAGGATGACGAATGGTTTCTAAGTGCAGTTCCTGAAGGGTCAAAATGGTTTCACGTGCTGTGTGAGGTCTCGCGTTGTCGTGGAGCAATAATGGTGAAGATCGATTCATGAGTCGGGGCTGTTTTACTGCTAGTTTTGTCAACATGGTTCGGAGTTCGGCACAATAGACATCTGCCGTAATTGCTTGACCAGATCGAAGAAAACTATAGTGAATAACACCATGCTGAGACCACCAAACAGTTACCATTACCTTTTTATTGGTAAGTTTTGCTTTAGGACACTGTTGTGGCATTTGACCTGGGGTCAGCCATTGCATTTTTCTTTTCCGATTATCATAAAGAATCCACTTTTCATCACGTGCTACAATTCGATCCAATATTCCTTCATTTCTGTACCGGTTCAACAAGGCAACACAAGTTTCAACACGCGTTTCTTTCTGCAGATCAGTCAAATCATGAGGCACCCATTTTTCGTATTTTTTTATTTTATTGATTTGACGCAAGTGAGTCAATAAAGTGGGTAAGGTAACGTTAAACCATGCCGCTAATTCCTGGGTAGTTTGACTAGGATCGGCTTCCACTATCTCTCTTAATTCATCGTTATTCACCTGTGTGGGCGGTCTTCCTCGTGGCTCGTTCTTTAAGTCGAAATTTCCATCACGAAAGCGTTTAAACCAAAATCGCACGGTGCGTTCATTAGTAGACCCCTCTCCAAACGCAGCATTGATATTGCGGGCTGTTTCTGCCGCGTTAGTTCCGCGTCGGAACTCGTATTCAAAAATCACTCGAATTTTCGCAGTATCCATCTTTCTTGTCTAAATTGAATAACAAAAACAATTGAAAGTCGATATTCAAATGTTTCACATTTTTTTAAAATAGAACATCACAGAAACCATTTGAAAAAAGTTTCATTCGAAAACCTCAAACCATGAAGATTCTATGTCAATTCAAAGAACCTATTGCAATAAAACGGCAATTTCATACTTTAACCCCTATTACATACATACATACATAGAGTAACATTCTTAATTGTTTACCAAAATGATCTTTGAACGTTTCGGAAGCAAAAGCTGTATAGTTATTCACATGGGTACTGAATAACTAATTTACATAAAACACAAATTATGAATTTTTATACCATAAAAATCGTTATAATAAATGCCTGTTTATTTCTTATTTTAATAATCATCCAAATACTACAAAAAGACTAGACTATTCAAATTTATTGACCAAGCGAACGTAGCCAGCGAAGCATCTCTGCTTCACGTTTGGCCAAATTTTCTTTTGTCTGTCAGTACGTAGATTCTCCTCTACAGGTCGTTGCTCAACCGATTTTGATAAAAATTGGTATAGAAATTCTATGAGCATATGGATTATTTGTCATCTGCTGCTGTTTTTACTCTTGAGCTCTGGAGGTCTACGCATAACTACTATAATATACCTAAATCCTTTAAAAATCTTTTTATTAAACACAGTACTTCTTAAATAAATTCAAAAGTCTTCATTAAAAGCACACCACAAACGAAACCGCAGATAACAGCTGTAGTAGCATATAAATGCTTCTTAATTCATTTGTACAATCAAATCATATTACTATGAATGGCATCCATAAGGTATTATTAAATATCAATAAAACAAAAGGTTATCTGTTTATACATTAAGTAGCTGCGCCCTGCGGTTTCACTCGCGTAAGTCCCGTTCCCGCGGAAATATCGGGATAAAAAAGTAGCCTATGTGTTGTTCGTAAAATGTAACAATTGATTACAATTTGCTAACCCTATTTATAAATATGATCTGTAATACTCATGAAAGCAATCAACAAATGAATATGTTCCAGATCTCCAGCTCCCTACATTCTAAGTTTTATCGCAATCTGTTCAGTAGTTTTAGCGTGAAAGAGTAACAAACTTGCATACAGACATACATACATACAAACTTTGGCGTTTATAATATTAGTAAGATACGATATAGAAGCGTTAATTCTCAGGAGACAAGCACTATTACCGTAACGTAAATCGACGAATGCGTAACGTGTTATTTACGAGGTAAGTTCACTCGCCAGCGTCGAGGGAAACAAGGGATCAGGGCTGAGATATTACAATTTCAAATAAATACAGAGCATGAAGTATTCAAGACGGGCTCAGGTAATGTTATGTAGTACCGAGCGGGATCGGCACCGCCCCGACAAATCTCGTGATTTAGCTGCGATACGCGCCGAATATCGAACAGCTTCTATGTGTACTGCGTGAGCTGGGTACATTTGCACCTAGTAATAGAGAATTATAGACATTACACGAACCCCTATCCTGTTGTCCTTTATTATACTAAACATAATCCATTATCAAAGAAATCGTACAGGTATTTTAAGATCCTGAAGCTTTGTAGTCACACAATTGTATTATTTGAACGAAATCCCTTTCTTAAATCATTGTTCTATCTCGGTATTTGAATCCTCCCTATTCATATCAAAATAGATAATGTCACTGAAAATATGAACAAGGAACCGGTACATGGTAACTCAAATAAATCCGACGGTTTTGCGATTCGGTCTCGAAAACCAATAAAGCGTAAAGATATGTTAGAAAAGGCTCTATGAATAACGAAGCAGAAGAATTATATTTTAAACGAAAACAGGTAAAAGTCATGCATGATGTGATTACTGATTACGTAAATCAAAACCGGAACAAACAGCAAGGCGAGTAGTCGTGCGAGGCGAATACCAGAACCAAAGAGAAACTGTACTTTAAATAAGGACAACAATGGGTATACTCACGATATAGCCTTTTCCGGAACTACAGCGGCTACTGGCCTGTAGGCAGGACAGAGAAAGCGAACATATGAGTGGACTGGCATGACTAGGGGAGGTGATCTTTATCCCGTCTCTCCCTGCATTCGCGACATTATTTTCTTGTCGACCAAAGCGAAAGTTACAGATGGAATTTAAATTGGTTTCTTTGCGAATCGATTTTATCACTATCGCCATACGAATAAGATATCAGAATAAATGTAAACATATCCTTTGACTGGAATGTAAGTAATATCTATGGTATTTGCCAAGCAGACACTGGGAGAGACGAATAAAAGTATAAAATTGCAAAATAATATTAAAAACATTTCCACAGAAAATAGGCTCGTTTTTGTAGTGTAGTTTTTGTACCGTTTGTACAAACCAGTAATCACAAGATCCGTAAATCAGTTGTAAAGAATGACATATGCATCGAAAGGTAAGTCAACAACTTCAACAATGAATCGATAAATCACTCTTACACATATTATAATCATATTTGAAACAGATTTTCAATCACAAAGGGAGTTTGTATCGGACATCCATCACAATTTTAAAGTGTACATGCATGGAAACAGTAAAATTGTTATCGTAATCAACCTATTTATTGAAATTAACCAGTATAGCTATTTGGCTATGTTTTTTGCGTAATAAAAGCAGTCATTGTTTAATAAATAATAAAGCGTAGGTTATTATGCATTTTTTTATTTAAAATTTGCGGAAAGAGTTCTATTTGATGCGGTCTTGGGTATATTTATATAGAGAAGAAAAAGTAAGAAATTGAGTAGGTACATAAAGTACTTAATAGGCATGGAGTGACAAAGTAGTATGTACTTACGTCACTAAGGCGGTCGCGGGAAGAATCGGGATCACGAGGTGCCACCGAACTACTCGTTAGCCTTTCCGATGCCCGTCCGCTGTCATCCGACGTGCCAGCGTCTTGAAGTAGCGTAATACCCTGCACAACACACAACGTTAAAATACAAGAATGCTCCTTTAAATCGGACGAAAATAGTTTCACTTACACCTAATACTTTATAAAGAGCCCGGCAGCTCGTATAGCGATATTTTAAAAGCAATTCGCTTGTAAAGAAAGAGAAGAGGGTAAGCTTTTTATATAAGACTCGCAAAATTGAGCGGTAACTAGGATATAAGAAAACTTGATAAGACGGGCAGGGAGAGCGAGGGCGGTATGAAAGGAGCCGACCCATAACGTAACGTGCCCGGGGCCCGACAATAAAAAGAGTTTTCCATTTATCACATTTCGCGTCTATTTTACGGTAGGGTTCGAAAGAAGCGTACTCGAGTGAGGGAAGCGACCGTGATGTTCAACGACAAACGTTCGAGACGACATCCAAGAGAGAATAAAACGAGTGTAACTTTCTGTAAATGGATAACTTCCCCGACCGACCTTCCTCAATGAACTTCCGACACAACGAGAAATCAAAACATTTTCTATACAATCAGAGTACGAGTTCAGCTAAATAAGTCAATACAAATATTTGTAACCAAATGTTTATGTACAAAAATGTACATATGCATTAACTATTTGAACTGATTAAACAGTAAACTAAAACAAGGACTTGATAAAAATAATTGATGTCAAGAATTGTATATCTTTGTATATGTATGTAATGATTGTATGTATGTAATAATGAACGCATAAATTAGTATTATCTATTCTAAATAGTCTTTAATTTAGTTAAAAAAAATTTGCCTGTTTTGCTATGTAGCCACATCAGTATGGAATAGGGCTACCCCATCACTTCCGTGGGTATCGTAGAAGGTGACTCACGGATCTGGAAGAGACTGGCGGCCTGGTGTTCTTCCCGCGCGTTGGCAGGTGAATTGCTTGTACCCAAAGATGGTCGGTGTAAGATAGGCCACTGGCCGTAAAAAAATTGCTACATCTATTTGCAGTAGGTATGATCAATGATGATGGCTTACTTACTACCGACGACAATTAATTTGGGGTTTGTGCTCTCTAGAGAAATGAGATGAGAGATATAGCAGTAGACCAGTTACGTTTAAATAAAGTGTCGAATACCATGAAGTGACAACGAGCAGACTCGAAAAAAAAAATTCGCATGCACGCAACTACTAGGAGATTTCAGAGAAATACAAATAATTGTAGCATTATACTAAGTAGATAGGTACTTGATGTTTCATAAAGATACAATCGCACGACAATAAAAGCCAGTATTATAAGCAAGGTCCCGGATTCCCCCAGTTAATCGGATCTCAAGTTGTCAACTTGAAGAAAACAATAAAAGCTGAATACATTCCGTATCCCTGTAACATAACATAATAGACAACAATAAGACATACGCACGCGATTATATCCCCAATTGTAATAAAAGGGATCGCTTTCCGACCCTTTACTTAGATAAACAAGTCAAGCCGAGTCACACGTATCAATTTAATCCTCAAAGCGTATGCGCGAGGATCTCTGTAATCCGCGGATGGGTCGTGCTTACATCCTTGTAATGGCAAATTTCGTCACATAATTACTAAAGCTTCTAACTCCACGACATAAACTAATTAGAGCAGTTTGAATTTAGTTGAACTCCCCGTTTGTTTCCGTTTAAACTCTACTATGATATCGTTGACACTGATTTGAAGAACTACGACAGTTTTAAAGGTTAAATAGATTTAAAGAACAAGTCATCTTTATATTGCCAAAGTCAATTAAACTAATGCTGTTAACAATTCGTGGTTTTATTGAACGCGGTCAATTGGTTAGAGTTGTGAAACTAGATGACGGAGCGTTCATCTATCTTTGATGCGATGCGATACGATGCGACGGGCGAGTGCGCTGCGGCGGGAAGCAGTCGTGGCAGGCCGTCGCCGTCGACGCAATCGCTAATTGAAACAACGACCGCGGCCAGGCATTATTTATTCATGAGGACTCCATATGGCGGCGGAACGTGACCGACCAGATAAATCATTCAATTACATTTTTCATGAAAAAGATACTTCGAATTATACGCTTCTCCGATCAGATAACGAAGACTTACACCTGATATAATAAATAAAGATAGATTAACTTTGCGATATCATTATTTAAATTAATGACTGAATGAAGTGGCATGAGCTAGTGTCGGGTACATCGAGCGAGGAAACGGGTAGGGTGCTGCGTCGTTAAAGTGACGCGTTGCATAATTTATTTATGTCCTAGCACGTTATGCCTCTTGTTGAAAGTTGTCTACGCCACCAGAGCCATGTTCTAATTACGGTGCGCTTTTGGTTAGTACCACTAACATCGCTGCTAAATACATATTTAACTACAGCGCTTCATTTACACCATTATAAACTTTTCATTACACCCTTAAGTAACATTAAAACTGGTATTACAGACCTTAATTATAATTACGACTTGGTTATACACGAGAATTATAATAACAGTCGACGAAAATGTTCTCAAATAACCTCTTTTATAGAAGTCGGTTACGAAAATGACAGGATGTTGTCCAATTAAAAATAATACCATACCCAAAAAGAGTAAATAAAAGTTATAACAAACGATTGTGATATCAGTAACACACAAACAACCGAACTCACCCTAGAATTAAATTAATCGACGAATTTTAATTAATAAAAGCATCGAAGAGGAACAACATCGAGCGGACAGCACGTTCACTCGAATGATATTATTGAATTTCGCACACATGGTTCATTGGTCAGCGGAAAAAGTTGGTAAATTGCGAACTATTATTGAAATTCAATTACAGTTCAATGAAGACGTCAATTTATTATTATAAATCGATTAATTATTCGTTTCAATCCACAATTATCCAAATTGTTTGAATTATTGTTATAATAATTTCATCCGTTTTAATGGTATCACCGCACTGTACATTTTACAGTATAGGTCAAAGTCTAGTCTTTAAAAAGTAACATGTAAACAATGTCAAAATAGTGTAAATGATTTTTAGCTTAGAAACACAGTTCCTAAGATAAATATAACATCATTTCAGCATTAAATCAGTCCATTAGGTTATGTATGAATAATAGGTTATAGTCAGATTTGATTTGAGAAACTCTCTGTTTTAGCTGAATCAAAGCAAAAACTGTTTATACTATCGTCACATAAATTGGAACAGTGTACAACTTGAATCGAATTCTAAACCTTAAGTCAAATTGAGTTTAAATTCCAAATCTGATTCAAATTCTAAACTATTCGACAGTGCAAGTTTGTCATTTTTCAAGATATAGCGGGTGAAGTGGAGGGCAACGTAAGCAAACGGCAATATCGACCGGAACCAGGAACGGCGGAATAAAAAAGATTTGGCAGTGGTGGCTTGTCGGTTCCGTGGCGATACGCCAGCTTTCCAGAGACAACACAATAAGGACGCCCTTACACTGAAACCAAAGTATGCTCAACCACACCGCAGCCGTAACAAATATTATGTTCGTTCAGGTAAATTCTTTATTGTTTTCCTTTACATAATATCGATAAAGTAACAGAGGGTGAAATTCTATACGTTTAATAAACGTTTAAATTATAGCGACAAAACTTAATTAATAAGTAATTTGGAAGTGAATTGAATTAATTTGAGTCAGAAGCTATGCGGCGCGAGTCGGTGTTTCGAGCAAGTTTTAGCCGGGTCGTAGTCAGAGTTCGTAAGAGACGAGAGCGTAACTTAATGATCGCGTACGGCGCACCGGGAGGCTATATTCTATTCAACGGCAAATTGAATCTGCGAAGAGCTATTAGCCGACACCGCACCGTGTACCCAGCTCGTGCCAAACGATCGTACTCATTCTCCACTCAACTCGGTTCATATTGTTTAAACAGCAGATACAGCCTGTAAACTGCAAGCAATCGGCGTCATAAGACTAAACGACATTGCCAAAGCATTAGGAAATTCGTGTACCAAACTACATTTTGAATCCTTTTTTTTATTTTAAATATAAAAACTTTTTATGCTAACGATGAACAAGCAAAGACTGCTTTATGCGGGTTACGTCCGATTTAGTATTCTAAAGGTATTTCGATCGTAGATTTACTATAGTTAAGTTATATGAATCAGCGCTCGAACTAGCGTAGAAACAAGATCGGTGTTTGGAAATGTTTTATAATATTATCAAGGACTTTAAGTAACCGTTCAATATACAAATTGTAGTACGTGGCCGGCAAAGTAAAGAAAGATTTTCCACTTTATTCGAGCAACAGTACGGAGGACGGTGGGAGGCAAATTGGATGGGATTGCGACATATCTTGGCTGGCGGTGGCGAACTGTCGAAATGCACGAGGGAGCACACAGGGTAAACTGCTCGGATTCTGCCTCGAGTGCTTTCTTCGAATAGGAAATGTGAACCTATTTAAAGCTTAAGCACGCGATCTTTGCGGAAAAGAAATATCAAGAAAGATTTCACCGGAAATAGAATATTATCCGACAACAAACAACCGGGGGTTACAACAAATTTTCTCGAAATGTTTTTACGTTTACCTATCTTTATCAATGTCATAAAAATCGAAATAGCAGAGACAGAACACTCGGACGTCAATGATATTGAGTTTAAACTTTCATTCGGTCAATTAAGCAGGCGAGCGAACTGCTACCCTGTCCGACAAGCTGACGGCTTGGTTGAATAAGTAATTTCGTTGCCATAACGTTTCCATATGTGTCGAAATTTTTAGCTACAATATGTGTGTTTGATTTTAAAATAACGTATCGTTTAGCAATTTTAGCACGTTTCCGGGTGAGACGATGAAAATAAATAATACATATTCAATTTACATCCATCTATGTAACTACAAATATTTTATCCAAGAGTGTTTCTTCTAAGTAGTTACTACTTGATATTTATTATTAACTTTGAACTACCTGATAAATGACTAAACAATTATTATTTGTGTATTATACCTATCAAATATAAATTACTACAATATACTATTGATAGGGATTCTAAGTATAATAAACGACATATTATTGAAGATGAATTACTCGAATTACTCCCGGACATATTATTTATATCTCTGTGCTCTTGTTCTCGGCAGGAGTTTGACAAAACTAACCACAGTGTGTGTTGTGTAATATTATTCGCCTTCTGAATAGTAGTTACCTACATCTGAAAATATAAAAATATTTGTTTCAATTCTGATGCACAACTGAGTAGGTGCAGCAAGAGATCAGTGTTGCCATTTTTATTAGGTACTTTAATAGATCACTTATGAGGCAATTGGATATAACTATTTCTTGATACAACATACATCATATTATGTCAGGACAACAAGCCTTTTTGCAGAGGCGGCCTGGTGGCATCTGGTAGTCAATAAGCAGTGGTAACATATCAGCACCAGACACATTTTACCGATCGACAAAAATGTTCGGTCTCTTTTTTCGTTGTTTGTGATAATGAGAAGGGACTATTTTGTCGAACGACAAAATGTTTCTCTTGCTCTTATGCAAGAACATATCGTATGTTCTCTACTGGTGAAGCAATTAAATCAGATCAGTCCGTTAATTTGGAGTCAATCTACAGCTAAATGGGATCTTAAAAACAGCCTTATAGTGGTTTTTTAAAAAAAGACGCTATAGTTAAATAACAGATTCATATCATTCAACAACAATATTGAATAACAATAAAATGCACCTAGCAAGGTGCCAAACACGTGTCCACTTTCTACAATCTAGTCCTGGTGAAATGTTCAAAAAGCTACAAACAGGCCGATAAATTTTAATAGGTAATATGTAAATGAACACATTTTATTTTTATAAAGAGTTCGTGTTTTGTATTTGCTTTACAAACGAACAATAACTTGAAGTCCTACTATATCCTACTATAATATTATAAATCCGAAAATCTGTTTGTTTGTTTGTTCCCTCTTCACGGTCAAACGGCTCGACCGATTTGGATGAAAATTTGCATAGTGATAGTTTAAATGATGGAGAGTAACATAGGATACTTTTGATCCCGAAAATCCCGCGGGATCGGGACTTACGCGGGTTATAACTATTTATTAGATGAAAATTTGAATAGGGATAGTTTAAATGATAAAGAGTAACATAGGATACTTATGATCCCGTAAATCCCGCGGGATTTGATCCCGAATCTTCTGCGGGATCGGGACTTTCGCCGGTGATTACTATTTATTAAATGAAAATTTGCATAGGGATAGTTTAAATGATGGATAGTAATATAGGATACTTTTGATCCCGAAAATCCCGCGGGATCGGGACTTACGCGGGTGATAACTATTTATTAAATGAAAATTTGCATAGGGATAGTTTAAATGATGGAGAGTAATATAGGATACTTTTGATCCCGAAAATCCCGCGGGATCGGGACTTACGCGGGTGATAACTATTCAATGAATGAAAATCGACACAGGGGTAGGGTAAGTGATGTAGAGTGGCATCATCGTCATCGTCATCCATCGGCATCGTCGTCCTTCGTCATCGTTATCGTCACTTACTGATGAAAAACAAACTTTACCTTACTTCACCTACCTACCGCAGTGCGCGGTAGGTAGGTGAAGTACCTACCGCGCAAACCGCGGGGCGCAGCTAGTAGAAATATAAACAGTTCATATTTTGTAGTTCTAATAAATATGATTTTTAATTTTTCAGGAGATAAATTATATTGCGTATTGAATTGTTTTGTTACATTCGATTTTAATCGAACGAAGTAACCTAGGTTAAATATAAATATTGTTTTAACTTTGTTTACTAAATTTATAACGTTACTAAATATATATTTAAAAAAAAACCGACTGACTAACTGATCAACGCACAGCCTAAACCTTTGACAGTAGATATGTGAAAATTGGGGAATGTGTTTTTATATCATGCAAACACCCGAAAGAGTTTTTTGTAATGATTTTGGGATCGGGAATTAAGCTGGAAACCGCAAGTTAAGCAATTATAAAATAATACGAATCAGTGCGATTCAGTGCGAAGTCTAAGTTTGTTGATAATAATTATTGTTAAGTCTGATAATATTTATGAGATCGCAATCGACGAGAAAGCGGATCCCGGAAGAGACACGGTTAGGTCAATAGCTTACAGATTTAGACTGGCTGCATTTAGTGGTGAGATCACCGGCGCATTGCTTGCGAACGATACTCAAATACTTAACAACATCTGACTAACAACCGTGTTTTTTAATAATGTTTTATTTGATAAAATAAATCTCGACGAGTTGAATTACAAAAATATGCTTAAGATCTTTGTATTGAATGTGTATGTAGATAATAAACACATTCGCATAAAAAGCGCCAAAAAATGTATTGTAAACTTACATGGGAGTTGACATTGTTGGGCGGGTGATTTCGCGCTGCATCCGCTGCCAAGGCCGCCAAAGGCAGCCGAGGCTTCGTGGACAAGGCGTTCGTACGAGGTGAGGAAGCACATTTTACAGCAGCCTGAAATAAAATTATAAATATATGATTACTGTTTTTCAAAAAACAACTTATTAGTAAAAATGGAAGCCTTTAAACAAATCGAAGAGCGAAGTCAAATAGGCGCAGGCAATTTCCCGTCTGAACAGACGTGATGCATTCAATGTACCTATTACGCTATCAGTCTGACTGGGCGGAGATTCGATCGAATCGCAACGACTTGCTCCAAGCAATCGCTTTTCATGAATAGTGAAGCTCCTATATCAGTTGTAAATGTATCTGCCGAGGTTAAGCTATCAATAATTCAAAACGCCTTGCAACAGATCAAGATAAATTGAGGATCAAAGTTGAAATGAGTTGTGGACTATTTGAAAGTGCGACTTAACCAACTTTAACAGTGTTGTAAAATTCAAATTTGTTTTAGGTTTCAGATATAAATTTTATTTAATCGTAATGAAGGTGATTTCTTTTCAAGTGCAGGTGGAATACTTTACGTTTAACTATAGGTCACAATTATGGGGTGTAAGTAAAGGGAATGTAGTGAGTGTCGCTTGATCCAACTTTCGGATTATAAGTGGAATAATGCTAAATACTGTTAAATAACTTTCGATCTAGAGCGATTTCGTTAATTACTATCCATCATTTAATTCCGTATCATATTTGTCAATATTTTAAATCCAAGCAAGCAACATGTCACTATGACATTATCACTTATTATTAAGTTAGAACCCTACTTGAGTTAAGTTATTTTAGTCATTAAGTAGGTAAATAAGTCATGTTAAAATTGATCTCGGTTTGTATCGGAAGGATAATCTAATATAAAGCCCTTGTAGGATAAACGACATAAAAGTGAAACGACGTAAACTACGATTTATTACGTTTGATAAAC
Organism: Idaea dimidiata; assembly: GCA_949358125.1. Taxonomy (NCBI): domain Eukaryota; kingdom Metazoa; phylum Arthropoda; class Insecta; order Lepidoptera; family Geometridae; genus Idaea; species Idaea dimidiata. Next base: position 7,754,252 of record OX442328.1, read on the forward strand.
AAGTCTAGAAGCTGCAATCGGCAAACGGATAGAAGCTGAACAAGTCTGGAGAGTGGTGTGAAACGGACGCCCGGCTATAAAGGCAAAGAGCGACACGAGCACAATGCCAGCTTCCCTATTGTGATGAACGACGACGTTACCGCAACAGATAAAATAAACAGTGGACAAAAGTATTGAAAACGAAATTAAGTTGACAAAGCAATATTTAATATTATGTGCGGTTTACATAGACGATGTAAACGTTGTGTTTATGTGGGAACGAAAATGAAATTATATTTGTTGCACGCATTGTTTTATTAACTTTATGTCAATATTAATATTACAAAGATTTATTAGTTTGTTTGTTAGTAGTGAATAGGCTCCGAAACTACTAGATCGATTTCAATAATCCTTTCACCAATAAAAAGCTACATTATCGAGGAGAAACATAGGCTACTTTTAATCCCGATATTTCCACGGAATCGGGACTTACGCTAACGAAACCGACGCAGCTCGTCTTTATAGATTCATCTAAAAAAATATATTGTAGGTTAGTTCAAGATAAAGATTTTTTTGGTATTGAACCAAGGGCGGTCTGGATCTATTTCAATGTACATAACTTGTGTTAAGGATAACATTGAAATCTGGGGAGCAAGATAAGCTACTTTTCATCCCGATACTCCCAAGGAATCGATCGAACCTGTGCAACAGTGGGGCGCTGATAGTTGTTTACATATAAAACATAAACCGTTACACTATGATACTATGCAGTACATGACACGGGAACCGTAATATCGATTTGTTTGTGATTCAACAGGGGCGATGTACGGCCGTCACGGGAGTAGCACAAACGAGGGTCCCCAGTGACATATTTTTGAATGAACACACAAAAAAAGTATCGTCAAATCAAATCAGACGGGGTTGTCGGACTATCGCGGCACACGCGGGGTGTGAAACCGGTTTTCCCGTAGGGATATCGCCGGGAGGCGAGAGGGAACATTATCATAACCATTATGCGATCTCAGCCGCTGACAACTGCCGTCCTGCTTACATATGGCTCGAGCTCGTACAATCACGATAAAAACTACGATCAATTGAGGAAACCGCTTATCGTCGGTTGGAATCGTTCAAATATACTGACTGTATTTATTTTGTGTCAATATAAGCTTATAAACTTTATTTCTTTACATGGCAAACAAAGTTTTATCTTTTTACACGGTCCTGAGAAAAAGGTCAGACAGACGAGATAGACGGACGGCGAAGCAGACAGATAGACGGACATACGAATGATTCTATAAAGACGGGAATTTTATAGAATCATTCTATTTCTTGATTCTATTCTTGCGGTAAGCATAGTACCCTAAAATATGAAAGCTTCTCTAAGATTAGTAAAACGGATAATTTTTCAACATTTAAATCGAAGACAAAAAAGTAATTGTACGGATGGACCCTCAATTCATAGTTTAATTAAAGAGCGTGTGCATGTGGTTAATTGGCGTGAGAATAACATCGAGGGCGGCTAATGGGGATAAACCACGGCCAGAGGAATATGATATCTATTGACAATATCTGACGTGGTTACGGCACGTGCTGTGGAATGCACGACACGTGGTACCCGATGCATATTTAATAATGTAAAATGAACGAATGAAAGAAATCATAATATCCAATGTATAACAGGTTTTTAAGAGAATATTTTCTTTAGCCTCTTTTATTATTACCTAGGCTGTTAAGTAATGTATTGTGTCGTTTTTAAATAATGTATTAAAGTTAATTGGAAAAGTGATTTCAATACTAATCGAATAAATTCGAAAAAGCCTTTTAAAAGTAATAATAAGAAAATAATTTCTTCTATGGTTTTCGCGATTTTGCATAATAAAACACTTTATTTATCCGGTTTTATCGCGTTTTTATTCATTATTTTACCCGAGCTTTCGCCAACTTTACAGTTGGCTTTTTCAAGGTTGACATCTCAGTCAACCTTGAAAAAGCCAACTGTAAAGTTGGCGAAAGCTCGGGTAAAATAATGAATAAAAACGCGATAAAACCGGATAAATAAAGTGTTTTAGTAATAATAAGGTATGTAGTAAAGAACTTCGTTTTACAACGTTTAAATTTCCGCAAACCCAACGACGACAGCAAAATTCTCTCGAGAACTTTATGTGACTACCACAAAAGATTTTATACAATTCATTTCGGACTCATAAAAAATGTTATCACGAATTCACAGAAATCGAGCGAGCTATTTTTCTGCCCGTGGCACTGTGGTACTCCCCGTGGGAAAGTACGCGTAAATATAAATGCTTTCGACCATAACATTTTTACTTCTTGTTGCGAGATAGTTTAGTTAATAACAAACTAAAAGCAAACAAAATCAACTTCCTATGAATAATTCAAGCGTATCTCGAGTCAATTTAAGCGAACAGCGCTATATTACGTCTGTATCTAATTAACATGTTGACGCCCCATAACTAAACGTTTCAAACTGTGTTTACAAGACGCCGGCTAATAATTAGCATCGGTCAATAACACAGTAGGCTGCATGGTAATTGTCCACCTTGCTTGCCTGGCTCGCTGGCTACATGGCTCGGTGCTCGGTGCGGCTCGCGGTCACACCTCACCGACAGCGGTCATTTACAATAATTGCTTCACCAACAACGAATTAATCACTAATGTGACAGCGCTTGCTACCGCTATTAAAAATTAATAACATATTTAATTTAATCCTCTGCCATGTAGTTAAGCCCTGTCTGAATTATTATAATGACAGACTGATTAAAATCGAGTTTAATTATTTAAATCTCGAATAATGTTTTCAATATAATTACAGTGGTAGGTAAATTTAATATGCGAGTAATGGAATTTGAGACGGAATATTTTATGACCTTGCAACAATAAAGATTTCAGAATCCGGGTTTGCCGGTGTCGGTGGGTATGAAATTGCATTTTGTTTTTAATCTAACAGCTACCGTGCGCGCGGTCTTCTAGGAGAGCTTTACTTTCCCGAAGCTGTATAATTAACAGCGACACGGCAGGTCATTAATTAAGTCATCAGACAAGCCGGTGCGGGTTAGCTCGTCGCTCGCTAGCTCGTCGACGATTAGATACTGAACTATGCAATAAATTAGCGATAATTACACTTAGATTATGTCAAACTGTCGAATAGGTAATAGGTTATTTGCAAAAGCTGAATGTTCGGAATGCAATCCATAACAGTAACAAGTGTCATAATAATGTAAGCTTGTGCTTACGATACTGAAACGAAACTATCTACTAGGTGTATGTACCCACCTAGATAATAGTAAGTAGTTTGATTGCCTAAATGTTTATATATTATAAAACAAGGTCCACTGCCGCGTCTGGCTGTCTGTCGGTTTTTTATGGCGCCGCTGGTAAATTAAATTGTTGTCAATGTTAATTACTCATTTCTACGTTAAAATATCCAATTACCTACTGTAAATTTTGTTGAAAATAAACTTAAAATACAGAGACAGGTAGAAGACACGTTGCTTGTAGTGTAGACGCTCTTCAAAGAACAGCTGTTCAATGTCAGTTTAAAATGGCTATTGGCTAAATAATAAACAGTACAAAAGAAACCACATTCATTTCAAAAGCACCTTTTTCGAAAACAATTATGTCCAATAATACCGAACATTCAATAATAATAATCAACATTGAAAAAGTTGTTGAACAGCAGTAACCGCCAGCAAAAAAGGTCGTAAAAACTTTAACAATGGTTTTTTTAACATTTGAATATGGTGTATAGTTAACTGCTGCGTTGAGTTTTTTTTTACGCCACTCATAAGAAGGAAGGAAGCCAATAAATAAAAAAAGGAGTATTGTCCGACCACATTTCATTAAAATGTAAAAACATTAAGGTACATAGATAGATACCTAATCCAATTAATAAAACATACGATTAACAAGATAACACGAGCATTTGAAAAGAAAGCCTAACAGGGCATAAACATTCAAAACACGTTGTAAAATTGTTTCAATCTCAATGGTTACGTTAACGGTTTAGGTTGAAATAGTAGCTCAATAATTCTTTCGTCAACTCGTATTGTAATTGATAGGGGAAAACAGCGTGGAAACAAATATGAGGGAATAGAGGGATGTAATCAAAATGTTTGTAAACGGGTGTCGCGTGTCATTGGGCTATTACCTGCCGCCACCGAGTGTCCCCTACCGCCAACCCCACCCTATACCACTACACCCACTGGAAATAAAGAACACTTTTCATGAGAAAGTTAACTCTTTACATTCCACTACAAGTCGCGAGGTAAATTAGTACCTGTCCAACAATACCGAGCAATGTTCAACATGCATACATTTGTTTTTTTTAAAGCGATGTTAGTGTTTTCACTTTAAATTGAAATAAGGGTGATTTAACAGTTACAAAAATTAGTTTTTATTTAGGTAGTTATTTTAAGTAGAAATATTTATCGTATATTAATAATAATTCTTTTATGTTATTTAATTTAGTTGTATTGTATGATACAAAAATATGACTGTGTTAGTTCGAAATGCTATGCCTTTAGAGAACTGGTTCGATTTTTTTATGTAGTTTGATTTGACAATTTTACCGACAAGAGTCGCATTGAAATCTTATCAAAACCGTCCTTAAATCGTTTTTTCATCCCATCTAACCTTAAGAATTTTATTTATCGTTAAACACAATATTATTATAAATAACATTACTCACAGATAAGGAAACAAATTAAATGAACAAATCGTGACTAACAAAGGAGGTATCGAAATAATTTCTAATTGATTTGCAGCAAACGTAAAATGAGGTCGGTATTAATTCTCTGTTCAACGTTTTAAACGAGAAGCGAGATCTGCGACAAGAATTCTAATTGAAATTAAGTAAGTGATTTAGAATCATAACTCGGACCCTTTTCAATAGACATTCTGCTTGCGAACTGAGTAAATTACTTGTAACTTTTCTTATTGGGCAAGTCGGTAGCTAGTTCAATTAATAATTAAGTGAGGTAGCTCTGAAAAAACTGGGTAGTATAAAATGTAACATTGCATCGTCTAACTAAAATAATACAAAACGGCAAATTACCCTTATTTCGATAGTAAAGAATAAGGAACATTGCGTTGTTTTATTAGAACCTTGGTTTTGGTAATAGCCTCAAATAACTTAATTAAATCGCCCGCCTGAAAATAGGCACACTAAAAATAAAATAGCGGTGTTTTTTATAGTTTATACTCATTGATTTGTTAACACAAAGCTATTATCGCATAAAACATACACTTGATCTGAAGTGGTATAATAGAGTACCTAGATTTAATAGTAGGTATGTTATGTAGGTACAGTCTTGGACACAACATTTACGTACTTAAACGATGTCAATATTCTTTATAGGCGATAAATAACTTAGGAATTTATTACTGTTGTACACTGAACAGTAGAATTGAATGATAAATAAATCATACATGGAGTAATATTATGTACTAGTAGTTACCTGCGGTTTCACTCCCTAAGTCCCGATTCCTTTGGAATGTTCGAAAAAATTTGTCTTTGTGGACATCTACACCACATCACAAAGAAAACCTTTCTTTGTTGATATCTACAGATCACAGTCTCTAGGACCGTCGGTGTTGGATCGTTCAGTCAGTCAGGATTTTGCATTTATAATGTAGTTAGAAACAAATAGTTAGTGCTTGTTCTCGTAGATATATCAGCAAAATATGTACATAGATATTGAGAATGCAGATCTCTAAGTCAACTCTGTGCAGTAAGTAGATCGCGATGGACGGTAGAATATCGAGGGTCGATCGCGGGCAGATCGCCGAGATAAGTCGCGAACGCGAGCGCCAACCACCCGCCCCGACGAGACTACTCTACCAACTCAAGAGCACCCCCTCACGAATACCAACTTAATCAAATGATTTTCCAATAAATAAAGAACATTTTTCTGACCCGTGTACCGTTCCTTAAAGCCGTCCCACTTCAACGGCGAAATCGCAATTCTCGGCACTTAAGGCACTTGGCACATCTCATAACGAGTCCCTCGAGTGCGGGGTAACATTTGCCATTAAGATCAGCATTGAGAAAAGTTTATATTCGTTTGATCTCGCTTAAAAAGCCTTTTCTTATCATTGCTTTCTTTGATTTTCAATTTCACTTGTAATCGATATTCTTTTTTAACTACAGTACGTACCAAGGTAACGTTTTCTTAACTTATTTCAGACGACTGGAGACGGTGGTAGTGCTAAATGATGAAATAAATTGCAAAATTGTTTTTAACTTAAAACAATATAGCAACTTAGGTATTTCATCATTAAGTAATAATTCTTACCTGAAAAACTTATTTATTGCTATTCTTTCATTTATTGCGAATGTATAATTTAAGAATCAATTAATATCTGGAAGCAATAACTGGCCCAGGCGATTCATAAATTTTATAATTACTATATTCAACTAATAAACTTTTGAAAGTCACACGATTTGAACTCATATTAATATTTTCCGGGGTCTTATTCGCGTTATGTTATTTTTAAATTATTTTCCTTCACGTTTCGATCATTGTAACAAGATATTTATTCAACTGATTTGCAAACTTAAAGAACATTCAAGGGCATAACAGTCAGTCATCAGGATTATGTATAAGTGGCTGGGGCAAGACTAATTTGTGCAATTTTGTGCCCACGCACAACCCACTGGATTTTAGGTTCACGGAGATCAATAATGTGCAATTCGCATAACTATATTTGATTGTAAAAATGGTTGATTAATTAATTAGAGGTAGATCGGTAAGAACATCACACAATATTTCTGCGTTTGATAAAAGTATCAATCGCAGTAGGTATCCTACTAATATTATAAATGTGAAAGTGTGAAGTGTTTGGATGTTTAGATGTTTGTTACTCAATTACGCATAAACGGCTGAACGGATTTGGATGAAATTCGGAATGTAGGTAACTGGGGACCTGGAATAACACATAGGCTACTTTTTATCCCGTAATTCCCGCGGAAACGGGACTTACGCGGGTGAAACCGCGGGGTGCAGCTAGTAAATAATATTATTCAAGCGCTTACTCACTTGTTTACCAACAATATTTTATGTACCTAAGTGCCTATTAATAATACGTGCAGTGAAAGTTTCGATACAATAATACAGTTGGGCATTTATTAATAACGGAAGGGTTAAAGTTGAGCAAGATATTAGTGTTTGAGCGTGCGAATATTGAACTCCGGGGAACACTATAAAAGGGAGGGTCAGTCAGATAGAGGTTTTCGGATAAATTCTCAGTTAGTGATCCAAATCCGTATAAACGGTTATAGTTATATATAACTTATAGCAATATCGTGAATCTATTACTACTAATGTAATTTAGGGTCTTTAAGAACATCAATATTCATATTGCTTTGCCACTGAATACAAGCTTTTTAAATAATGATTCAGACAAAGAGTATCATGTTACGATTACGACACTTTTAATCTTATTTTAACATAGCACAGTAAACAAAATGTTAACATTGAAAAAGAACGAGAAAGAGGGCGTCGCAAAACGTCTACTACAATATTTTACGCCCGATAACTTCTTCGTGCCATATCCAATCTTCTTCGGTCGCTTATCAGGTAGACGGGCTTGTCAAACTTTTCAAATTAGTTTTGAACATGCTACATCATTCTTTATTTTTTATTATTTTAGAAACACACATTATTAGAATTATTAGATGTATGTACATGTATTATTGTTGTTGTAGACGATCATTATTATGTGGCAGGGGCAGGTAAATGAAATTTTTCGCATATCAAATTCAACTTACATAAGAAGGAAAAGCTAGGCTTAATGTATACATTTAATTTTCAAACTATTTTTTGGTTTGAAAATTAAATGTATGTTGGTTTAGTTTTTTTTTTCCATTATTGTAGGATATAATTCTCAATTAGATTTTACACAAACACAAAAATATATAATTTCTTCTATGGTTTTCGCGATTTTGCATAATAAAACCCTTTATTTAAAAAATGAATAAAAACGCGATAAAACCGGATAAATAAAGTGTTTTATTATACAAAAATATATTTTATGTTTGTTGCATACGCCATGTCTTTCATGAATCTTATCTTCTTATATAGAAATGAATCCCTTTTTCCCTTGGTCACGGCATCAAGCATGAACGACTGGACCGATTTCGATAATTCTTTTTGCCGCGATAAAACCGGATAAATAAAGTGTTTTATTATACAAAAATATATTTTATGTTTGTTGCATACGCCATGTCTCTCATGAATCTTATCTTCTTATATAAAAATGAATCCCTTTTTCCCTTGGTCACGGCATCACGCATGAACGACTGGACCGATTTCGATAATTCTTTTTGCGTTGTGTTTGTTATGATCAGGAGAAGGATCTTATGAAAGAAAAAATGCTGAACCGATTTTGATAAATCTTACACGGATAAAACCGCAGGGCGCAGCTAGTCTTAATATATAAAAATGAATTCCTTTTTCCCTTGGTCACGGCATCACGCATGAACGGCTGGACCGATTTCGATAATTGTTTTTTTGTTGTCTTCCTTATGATCAGGAGGTTCTTATGTAAGAAAAAATGCTGAACCGATTTTGATAAATCTTACGCGGGTGAAACCGCGGGGCGCAGCTAGTTCAACATAATAATTGTAATCTACCAATTTATTGTCTCTCTCAAAAGTTATTTTAGCCTAAGACGTGATGGTCAAACTCAGTCTAATTAAACCATTGCTTGCCTTGGACGTTTCGTAAGACGTAGGGCATTCTTAATAGGTCGAATTTGATTCCGACTTTTTTAAAGGTGTGTGACCTTCAAAAGTCGGAACAAAATTTGAACTTTGTTAGAATACCTACTATATATAAAAATCTAAGTATAGCCACATAACACAGCAAGATAAATAAATGTAAGTGGTCACTCTTAATTACAAAGGGCAATAAATCTGTTTATATGTAGGTGCCAACTGCCAAGGTGTACTAACACAGTTTAACTGTAATATTCTACAAAATTAATATGAGTAAGCAAAGGCATCAATATTACTTTTAGTGGTTTTACCCGTGGGAAAATAGTAACTAATCTCCCAGTGTTGACTCTCGACATTGGTATTTCGCTGCGCCACAGGCGTCAAATGACAGACACGTCACGCTTCACTTACTTTGTTTATAGTTAATGACAACTCTTTAAAACTAGGTATATACCTATCTTTTGGTTCAATTATTTATTGTTTAATTTTACCAAAACATTATCGTTTCGTTAAGTGTTTACCATACTTAGGATATACTGTTCCTGATGGGTATTAAAACTTTTGAAAGCATTTCTTCAAAAAGCACTGTTTACTTTTCTTCAAATTACTTTTTAACTAACTTCCAAAAAGGAGGAGTTAATTAATTTGGGGGTATGTAATTTTTGTATCTTAGGTATAGGTATATACATAAGTTCCTATAATAGTAGAGACGTTCCAGCTATCTACAAACCAGGTCATTGTAAGAATTTTAGTCATTCACCTATTTTTCACCTGGCTGCAAGGAAAGGGGTATTCAATATAAACAACGAAAATAGTACAACATTGTACGTATAAGGTTTTCCAAAATTCAATAAATATTATCCATTATTCATTAAAATGGACTTTGTTTTACAAATGCTCGAAACTGTACCAGGTTAAATTATGATACCACAAAATATTTTAAAATATGTTCTTACAGACAGAACCCTTATCTGCAAATGGAAACTAAACTACACAAGCACTTGAACCACTGTGGATGCATATGGGTTCCCAAATACGGTTAAAATACAAATGACAAAGTGCACAAAATACTAGGTAAGCTGTGTTAAAACTTTATCCAACAGAGTAACAAGCTACAGCCCACGGTGTCACTCGTATAAGACTGGATCCAGTGAAAGTCTTTCAGTCAGGCTTACATTGATCACTCGGGATCTACTTGTTGGATTTAGATATAAAATATACAACCAAGAATGCATAACTGACAGAGAAACAGACAGACATGAATTTCGAAAACTATACATATTATTTCTGTTTTCATGTCTATCCAAACTGTGCTCATTTTTTTTAATTTACATGTCAAACGTAAATTATTATATGTACATAGACTTAGTACAATAAAATATGTAGTAAAAATAAAAGGACTGTTTACAGCAAAAAACTATATAATGTTAACTTACACTAACTGACGTTTTAAGTAGGTAAAAAAAAACAGTTCAAAAGTATGTCGAGCAGTTAATTGTTCCAAATAAGAGTAGTGTGAAGTTTAACAAAACAATTATAGTTATCAGTCATGCATATTATCTTATTATGCCAGTATAATCAAGTATTTTTTAAAATACATGGCAGGTGAGCCTTAGACCACTATTATAACCTAATGGTAGATGATATGGTCTAACATGTAGCATGCATATAAAAAAAAACGACATCTATGGTCGGTCATTGTCCACCAGTCTTCTTTAGAAACTGCACCAATCTACATATTAGAATACAAGTGAGTCTGCTTAGTGCTATGATTTAGGCCAGTGGAGTAACAAGCCATTGGTCAAAGCCTCCCACCTTTTAAGTCAGGGCTATAGGCTATAGGGCCTAAATTTAAGATTAGTAAATGTATGGATTTGAGTTAATATCAATGAATTATGGATCAAGATGTGATCAATGCATGAAATAAAACCTCATTAGCTTTAGGGCTTGTATATATTTGTGTGGATGGGGAAAAAAGGGATTTAGCACTACATTGTGTTGAGGACTTACATAGGAGGCTACTTTTGATCTCAATAATCCCATGGGATCTGAATGTACATAGATACAACTGCGGGAAGCTAGTTAGTAATAATAATCATACCTACATGTTGGTGTTTAAGACTTCTTTATGTAACACAATTAACAGCTTATTCTCATCATTTTACACTGTTATTGCATTGTGGAGAACATTGATTTCACTACCGATCATGGGTATTACTATCAGAATGAAAATTGCATAAGTTTTGCACATAGCATACATAGCAAATTCAGAGCACAGGAAACCAGTTTGAAACTGAGTAACACATACATAACAGTTCAAAATGGCAATTGGTTTCTTTATGGTAGGTATAATTTAGAGCAGTGGTAGAGAATGTTGTTTTGTTCAAACCAGGTAATGTCTTAGATTTCAATAATAATTAATAAAAAGTTTATTTACTTAAGACTTTTACTTATAAAGATTTTTACGTAAATTATGGTCCCTGCTCAAGGAAAATCCTGAATTGTGAGAGACCTAAATACAGTATTGATTTGAAATAATATATGTATTTACAAAAAGACTCAAAGTGGACTCTAGATAACGCCAGCTAACTCTTGACCATAGTGAAACTGTATGAATGTGTTTGTGAATAAGTGCGAGTTGACTGGAAGTAGGGGTGAGTGGGTATAAGTATTGTAAGTGGGTGTGATGGAGTGTCGAAGATAAAAATAGATTAACAAATACTGGTAAAAAGATGGATTGGACTATTTGACAACCGCAAGAAGATTTTCCACTAGGTACTAGTTAGGTAGTATTGCTATTCCTAAAGGAAAATGCACATGCATAGATAGCTGGCTCATTAGCATAACAGCTGCTTGCACATGCATAGTGTATTGTCATGGGTAAAGCTAATTGGCATGCCAGTATCGAGTGTGTCAGCATGCAAGCTACTGTTCTGTTTTACTAGCATGAGTATATATTTAGAAATAATACGACTTGAAAAATGAGTACAAATGAATGAAAGCTACTCAGACCACATTTATTCTTAGTGGGGGACAATGGCAGAGACTCAGCCGCCAAGACTGGCATTCAATCTTATGGCAACCGACAGTCAGCTGCTCAATAAATTACATAAACATAACTTGCAATGTGTGCGTTAATAGGTATTTAACATTTATGATCGTGTCGTTAGGTGGCTACATAATCTTTAATTAGGCTTTCATTGACCAACCTAAATATTTAGTTCACAGACTCTTTTTACTGTAGGGTTCAAACACTAGGTCAATGCACTTGAGAGACGACGACTTCTAAAGCGATTACAGGGCGCCGTTTTATAATGGCATAAGAATATAAAGAAACTTTACATCCTGTTTAAGCAAAATCATTAACATTAACTGATAAATTGCACATTGTTAATTTAAAAACACACAATTATATACCAAGTATTTATTCATTTACCTACTCGAAATTATAGAAATAAACATTAGTTACTTTTTAGAATATGGTCTTTTTGTTTTTAGGTCACATTATGTAAATGTAAACATTGTAGGTACGTGAGTACATAACACGTAAATAATGGCTGGTAGGCAAGGCATATGTCTAGAACAATATATGGAACAGATTGCAGCCCTTTTAGAGATTAGATAGGTTTTGTGTTTCGAAACTATCAATAAGAATAAGCGAGATCTAAAGGTAATTTACCTCGAGGTCTTCGTAGGTGCGAAATGCCATTATGGCGAAACCATCAATGATGTCCTCCTCAGCGAGCGGTTCCTTCGACTTCTTTCTCCTGGCCGGAGGACGAGGCGGCTTCTCTCTCGCCGGAGACTCGTCCTCGCCACTGTCCCCATCCTTAACTTTGCTCTCTCGCTGTGCTTGCATGCGCTGTGCCCGCTCCCTTCGCCTGTTTCTCTGATTGCGCTGCTTCACTTCGTTTTCCATCGTTCACACATTATTCGAAAATCACCCGACCACCGTGCTCACTACACTAAAGTCCGCACTGCACATTTATCACACATGGTTATCCAACGTTTCTACAGAAAGATGCTAAACAAAATACTAAACTTGCACACAGAAAAAGACACTAGCCGTTTCCAATGGCGGATCGTACACCGTTGCCGCATTGCAAGTAAAATGGCCGCGTAGCACTCCACGGGCTGTCTTATTTCACTTTCACGTAAATGGAGGCATTATTCTACTTAAAATAACACAAACTATGATACATTTTATTAAAAACTAAAACAATAACACGTTAAAATAACTCTATACATTATTCTCTGTGTTCAGAATCAGTCAATAGTCAATACAATGAAAGGTGTTTCACGACGCCAACGCTACGTTGCGGTCGCGATGGTGAACTAAATCATCGCTACCAACCTCACAAAACAACATTCCGCGATATTGGACAATATGGCGGGTACTGTCTCTTTCAGAGTAGCTCTTTCTCTTTCTATAAATAAACTTCTCATCAAAAGTTTTGACGGGCCATAACTTTAACACAAAAACCACCTAATTTAGAAAAGAGTAGACACATTTTTTGTCTTTGTAAGTTTGTAAGGCTTGTCTCGTGAGTCTCATACATCAGTGAGTAATAATAAAAGAGTATCAACAATTTAATTATCAGGATATTTCAATTCGATTTTTAATGTTGGTCATGAATTCGCTTCATTTACTCAAAGAAAAACAAACTTTAATTGTTTGTTATAAGATATAATTTAGTTTGAAAATAATCTTATGTCAGAAGTTTTTGTACAAGTTTGTGTTTTGTCTAAATAATAGCTTCGCACGATTACGCCATATTGCCAATCGAACTCGATTTACGGCGGCTCGAAACACTTTCAAAATAATTATTTGATTGATCGATTGATTTTTTTATAATTAAATAGCCAAGTATATTATAAATAGTAGTAAATAAATAGTTATGTATGATACCTAAACAAATACCAACATACATACAATACATGTTTTTCTTTAAGAAAAAGTTATGTGCGCTATATTAACATGCATCGCTGTTACCAGGCTGTTACGGTGAAGGAAAACATCGTGAGGAAACCTACGACTTAAAGTCATGCACAAACAAAGGTCCAATTGAAGAGCTAATTGCGGAAACACAGTTAAAACTTTAACTTCACCTAGCTCAAACATCCTGACAAACGTGAATTTGCCATATGAAGGAACAGACATTTCACTAGCTGGGTCAATAAACGTTGCACACAGCGCCATCTAGCCCCAAATTCGGCTAAAGCATTCAGAAGATTTTGCTTGAAAGAATAACTAAGTCACATACAAACTTTCGCGTTTATAATATTAGTATGTATGATAGTAAGAAGTAAGATAATTATTTTTTATATATATACTTACCTATAATTTAAATTAATGGTTAACTATAGGTAGGTACTTAAGTATTTAAAACAAAACACAGGCCAGTTAGTACGATTTTAGCACGCATTTAATATTAGTCCTGTTCGTGATTACCACAAGTAAAACAAAATGTATGTAGGTAGGTATACCTCCTTCATAAGTATGAGAGGTATTGTTCACTGGAGCGTATAATGAAAACGGCGCCTATTGATTCTTGAAATTGTTAAGATCTTTGTGAAGTACACACGCAGGCAGGCAGCTAAGTAAATTCATACGACTTGAATGAAACATCTAAGTATATAAAAAAGCTGCACCCCGCGGGGTCACCCGCGTAGTGCAGCTTTTTTATGGAACCCTGGATTAACACATACTTTTTATCCCGATATTCCCGCGGGAACGGGACTTACGCGGTAAAACCGCCGGGCGCAGCTAGTAGTAAAATAAAACTACTTAAAAATAGATGAAGGTAGGTATTTGTTATTTACGAAGATTTTTAAAGTAGTCGGGTATTTTTTATTAAAATTTATATTAGAGCAATTTCAATCTAGGTCCTACAATAAGGAGACCATGGTAGCCCCCATTAGGACGGCATACCTACGTAAATAACAAATAGTATGGATTGATATACAAGGGCTGAATGTCAAGCATTTCACCTGAGATAGATAACGAAGTGAGAGCGCCAATAGTTAGAGAGTGAAATGCGGACATACACCCGAATTAAACACTCTACTTTTCATTTCGACTGTGATGAAATTAAAATACTATTCGCACATTTCATGAAGCAGATATTGAGAATCAGTTAAAATTTAGAACAATTTGTAAAACACAAATTCAATTTTTTTAAGACTAGCTGCACCTTATGGTTTCACTACAAAAAAAGAATTACTAAAATCGGTCTAGCCGTTAACGCGTGATGCAGTGACCTCAGAACAATGACTAAAGGCCTTGACCAAGGGAAATAGGGATTCATTTTTTTATTTTGACCTACCTAAGTAAACTGTTATCATTACTTACTTAACAACAAGAAGATAAAAAAATAGGTTTAATAACAAAACAAAAAATAGCTATTTGCTAATCTCACAATTTCCATCATCAAATCATTTTCTTGAACTCTTCCGTGATTTGGAAGGCACGTTAAGATTAAAAAAAAGTTAAAACACTGACAACATAAAAAAATGTTTAAAAACTTATCTATTGGCTACAATATAATCGAGTTGGTCACGACTTGCATGTAAGCGGCCATGCCAATACGAGAAAAAAAATAGTAGGAAGCAATCATGGCATTATAGCGATTGGCAAAATAGAAGAGTACCTAATTCAATATCATAGCCAAACAAAAGAAAAATTTGGCGTTTTTTAATTTCGTTTAATTAATACACGGGTATTTCATAATTTTTCTATAGAAATAAGTGTCAATAAGTGGAAAGTATATACTTAATTTGTAATTAATACAACTAATTAATTACAAATTAAGTATATACTTTCCACCCTAGGAATGAAATGAGCTACTTTCCACCCGACTATCTACGTTAAACTTTCCAAACAAGAGAGATGAAAAATATATATCTTAACTCCCTTACCAACATAAAATCAGTAATATCTACATACCTAAAAAAAATAATTAAAAAAAAACAAAAAACCCGACTGCGTAAAAAAACTCGATTTACAAATATGTAAAGAAACAACAAAAAACAACTAAAAAGAAAAAAACAAGCCCAGTAATTTGAAATTATGCTAAGTAATAGTGAATAATCATTCAAATAGTTTTGTAATCGATACACACAGAACACATAATAAATGAGTAAAAAATTACTCATAGTCGGGTCCCATTCATTTTACCTATCTAATTTTTCCAATGGGTCCCGACTGTGAGTAATTTTTTACTCATTTATTTATGTGTTCTGTGTGTATCGATTACAAAACTATTTGAATGATTATTCAGTATTACTTAGCATAATTTCAAATTACTGGGCTTGTTTTTTTCTTTTTAGTTGTTTTTTGTTGTTTCTTTACATATTTGTAAATCGAGTTTTTTTACGCAGTCGGGTTTTTTGTTTTTTTTTAATTATTTTTTTTATTTGCCGCTTTTTAGTTATTTTCATTTATTGAAGGTAAGTCTCGTAATCTATTAATTTCATTAAGGGAGTTAATACCATGTGGATTATTCAGTAGATAACTAATATTATAATTAAGTAGGAAGGTACTTATGTTCCTACTTTATTTATTTATATATTCTATTTCAGTTAGGTTTTAGGTATTTATTGTTTAAATTTATTATTATTCTTTTAACGTTTTTACCACCTAAGTACCTAAATGTTATTAGGCTTTTATTCAGTTGGTAGGTACAATTTATGTAAATATTTTTTTAGTTTATTTCAATAAATTTCTGTCACCTGTACCATCACGGCTTATAGTTTGTTAGTTCTAAGCGTTACTACGTAACAAAAATAAAAACTTGTTCGTTAGTAGTAAAAAGCAAGAATACCTAATTGGTAATTAACTTTAAACTGTTATATTTTCCAAACTGTTATTTAAAATGAAAAATGGTAAAAGAAACCTAACATTGATTTTTAAATACCTATTCAACGATACCCATCTTGACATACTTTGACGATTTTGGATTTTTTAATTTTGACAATATGGCGTCTGGTTGTGACAAAAGTTGATTTGGATTACTGGCATGTCTTTAGTCACACTCGCCAGATTAAGACGAATCGATTGACGTAAGAATCATCAAAATCGGTCCACGCGTTTGGCCTCTAGAACGCCACATAGAAACATCCATACATACATACTTACATACATACATACTTACATACATACATACATACATAGACTTATAAACACATTACCCTCCTTTGCGTCGCGCAGTCGGGTAAAAAGATTCGGTCCTAATATTAGTCCAAAGTAGATAAAATATGCAAAGGTACCTACCTATAAGTATACATAGTAAGACTCCTCTACGCGTCCTCGAATCAGTATTTGCCACGATATAGCGTCGCGAACTCGTGAACATGTGTTTGCTGAATTTTTAAACGAATTAAAAGAATACAAAACTTACACTAACAAATTATAATTAAGTATGTTAATACTGAGTACTGTAATTACCTAAATTGTGTTTCAGTGACATGGATAAAAGTGGATTTAGATTAGGTTTTAGCTGTTTGTGTTAACAAATTGTGAGATTAGTTTTTTTTTGTTTTGTTTTTAAACCTATTTTATCTTCTTGTTGCTAAGTGAGTAATGAATGATAACAGTTTACGTAGGTAGATCAAAATACCTACTTATTTTATTTTCCAATTTTAGAGTCCCTAATTAGCAAACCGGAAGATACACCTAGTACGGTCAGCAAAAAAAGTCAATGACCACATTCTAATTTCAAAATCGTATTTGTGGGGTGCCAAAACGAGAAACACAATCTGAATGACTTGATTGGACCGATTTAGATCCAATCAAGTGTAAATTGGAGGTCGCGACTGCTCTACACCTAAAGAAGATCGGCGTTTTTCCTCAGAGCTCAGACCTAGGGGTAGAGGTACATTAATGAAATTTTAAAGGCATTCCTAAAACACAAGATATGGATTATTCAACTAATTTACGTGATCTATTTGCCGCAAGATTAAAATATTTTGTATATTAAAGTTACACAGTTAAGAACTCCAAACTTAAAAAATGGCGGCTCAATCTCTCCTAACTTAGGAGAATAGTGCAGTAACTCCTAACTGTGAAACTTTAACATACAATATCTTTTAATTTAGCGGAAATAAAACGAAAATACTAACACTAAGTGGCTTTAGATCACGTAAACCTATTAAATAATGGATATATCTTCTTTTAGGAATAACATTTTTTCGTAAAGAGTTGTTTGAAGTGCAAAATGTGTTATCTGTGGAACACAGCTGGTCCATTTTGAACGGTCTTCTTATCCAAGACTTAGGAAGTAGAGCAGTCGAGATCCTCAACAGCTCTACAAAATGGGATAGTGTAAATCCTCCTAATATTATAACACTGAAAGTTTGTGGGTATGTGTGTCACGTGATCACGTAAAAACCGCTGAACCGATTGCGATGAAACTTGGAATATAGTTTTTTTTTTTTTTTAATTTATTACCAAATATAAAATTACTTATAAAACATTGATTCACTTAGCATAATTAAACCACTAAGGTTTGTAGAAATACGCTAAGAATTAAGTCTACGCCGATCAACATAAAAAAGGTAGGTAGGTAAGTATTTAAAAATAATTCGGTAGGTA
Organism: Idaea dimidiata; assembly: GCA_949358125.1. NCBI lineage: Eukaryota > Metazoa > Arthropoda > Insecta > Lepidoptera > Geometridae > Idaea > Idaea dimidiata. The sequence continues at coordinate 7,772,557 of OX442328.1, forward strand.
CATACACAATTTAAGTCTAACAGGTGGGTACATAAAGATAACACTGCGAGGCGCTGGGTAGATACATAGGCACATAGGATTTACACCAAAAATGCATCAATATTATAAACGTTGCGTAAATTGTTTAGATAGTGCGATTTAAGTTTATATTTAATATATATAGTTCGAAGACCTGAAATAAAATAGGCTTTTTACCCGGCTGCAAGGAAAGGGTTATTATTCCGATATTCCCGCTGGATTGGGACTTACGCGGGTGAAACCGCGGGGTGCAGCTAGTTAGTTTAGTACATTAACCTTCTGTTTATTTCCTCCGTGATATTAACCATCATGTCAAAGAGTCTCTGTGAGTGTTGGAAGCATTTTGTAATCCAATTTGTAAGCGGTGTAGGTACCTATGTTGTAAAACCCTACAAATTTGCACTAAATCATTTTCGGGTCCATATTTCTAGTATTCGTTAGGTTTAACCCTATTTGTCTCACTAGTGATTCCTGGTTGGTGTTATTATTATGACTTATGAGCCACCGGTCGAAATGGTATTGCCTAGCGGACTCGTTCCTATTATTAAACGTAGACCATTGCAGCCACTAAGAAAACATGTCACAAATCACTTCGTTGTTTACTTGTAGGTGGTCAACATTTACTTTGTTCATAAAACAATTTAGATGAGCCATTTAGACGTCATAACCAGTTTACCTTATTCTTTTAACAACCAGAGGTAGGTAGGTACAAGGTACTTAATTTTGCTGTTTTGCATCATATTAACGAAAATTAAGGACGTGGTTTCAAAAGTCTCTCGTAAATTATTTCAATATTGTTGTGCTTCAAAGTACTTATATGAAGTTTTAATTATTAGCAAGATTTTCTTATATACCTGCTCCAGACTCACAGCGAGAAGGCTTGGCAAAAGTTTCGCCGAGACTTCTCGTTAGAACATGCTGTAATCCATATTCTCATCTCTCATTTTTCTCACACGTGATCCCGAGAAATCCTTTGTCTTGGCTAAAAATACCGACACCAGACGGAGAACAGTACCCTTAGTGTGAGCTTATTCGTAAAAAAAAAAACGCAAACGTGATGGTTAAGTTAACGCGTATTTTGTATGGAAACTGGTAACTTCGATATTGTCCGCTAGGGGCGCTTTTTGAGTTTCCATACAAAATACGCGTTAACTTAACCATTACGTTCGCGTCTTTCTAACGAAAAAATTCACACTACGGGTTCTGGCGAAGGCGAGAAACTCCCATTCACGTTTCTCGAGTGTTCTCGGAGGTTCTCGGCGTGGGTCTGGAGAGGCCTTTAACGTGTCTATCATTGTTAAAAGCTAGTACAAATTCACTCAGCTTGTGATTATTTCGGAATACTACGGAACAGTTTTTAAAACATACTTAACAAAAAATACAAGATATATCTCACCTGTTATAAAACTTATATGCCGCTTGCATAAAATCGTTAATTAAAACATTACCGCTTTAACATGTTGGTAAAAGTTACTTACTCAATTTAAACTAATAATGAATAATATATTATTCTCTTTATAAAATGTTGCACCACCGACCGCCGACGACGGGCATCACTTTGTTTGTTTTCTTTTTAATTTTTATACTGTGCCGGCATAAATGCGTCAACATTGAGGGGTGGCAAAAAAAGGCAGGATAACCGCTGTGCGCCGCGCCGCGCCGGTAGGCCAGGGTTAAAAAGGATTTTTTATATGGAAAAAAGTTATTATTCTCTTCGTAACGTACGGTAGTCCCCTGCTTTTAAAATCAAAATTGATTTGAGTGCGTGTGAATTGATTTCAGATTAGGTATTATTAGGTTTCGAACTTACCTTAAGGTAATTGGCATTAAATGTTATTTCACGTAGGTACCGAAGGTTTTTTTTTTAAAGTAAACAGGGATAAAAGTAAAATAAAGGAAAAAAGTACCTACCTAACCAATTTTAAAAGTCTTTAGGGGCTGATTTTTCAAATCCCTAGATAAAGATATCTGACAAATCAAATGTAAAACCACCGAATGAAAAACGTCACTATGATATTTAAAAAAAAACTAAATTAAGAAGATCAAAATTTGAATGCTTTTAGATTGGGTTCGAACTTATTCGACAAATATCTTTTATCCGTCGAATGAAAAATCTGGTTTTAATAAAATGATTAGTAGATCAGTCGAAACCGGTAACAAATCAGATCCAGGTGATGTAATTCCTAGTGACAGTAAGAAACAGAATTCTAACGATCAATTACAAGAACATCTTCTAGTATCCCGATTGACGTCTAAAATAATGTACTAATTGTGTGATAATCCCAAATAAGAATCCGAGAAAAATAATTAAACAAATCTACTAAAATTACTTATTAACTGGGTGTTTACCATGTCTAATAATCAGCAGCAGGTAGTCCGATATGGACGCCTCTAACTGTCATCACCTACCCGCATTCTCCAGTCTCGTGAACAAGCTGGTTGAAATTACTAGCGAAAAATCGAGCTCCGCGGATAAATTATTAAACATGGTAAACACCCCGTTAAAAAGTAATTTTAGTAGTGAAAATAACCATGTTAGTTTAAAATCGTATATTAAACAAATCCATTTCGTAATTTAACTTTATTGCTTAAGGCATGTCTACTAGGTATAACTATTTTAAAAGGAAAAATGCATCTTCAAAAATTCAATCGCGGCGAGGTTTAAACTCGCGCCTCTGGGTCTACCCAGCGCGAGTGAACTTTTAAACTTAGACGATAATTAAAGAAAAATAAGATGAATTAAAAATATGTCCTGTGTTATTGATTATTAAGTAAATATGTTCTTTTCCAGGAAAATACGAGTACAATCCAGAGATATGTAAAATAGACTCATTGGTACAATCAAGATTATTAAAATTTACTTACAGAAACACCACAATGGGGTTGAAATCAATCGACCGCGCCATAACAGCCACCTGCATATTTGGCATTCTGGTGTCCACGTATGCTTTCTACGTGGAGATGGTGGTGGAAGCGCACCCCGAGTACGAAGCTATGTGCGACTTAGCTGAGTACGCCAGCTGTTCTAGAGTGCTAACATCCGAGTGAGTGCATATAAGTTTCTTATTTTATTAATAGAGAGAATAATATAGAATAATCTTCTGAGAAAATAATATAGGTAAGTCTCATCTTAAGGCTTTTCATATTTTTTATTCTGTTTATCGCACAGCGCCATCTAGGTCTACGGTAAGCTTATGTCATGGTGAGTAGACAACGGACACACATTAGTTTCTACTAATATTAAGATATGTAGGTACCTACATTTAATAAAAACACCCAAAGCCAGAAACATAAATGTATCTGAATCACTATTCTGCACCCCACTGTTTCACCCGCGTAAGTCGCGTTCCCGCGGGATCATCGAGATAAAAAGTAACCCATGTGTTATTCCCGATATCCAGCTACCTATATTCCAAGTTCGATCGCAATCGGTTTTGTAGTTTTTGCGTGAAAGAGTCACAAAGTCACATACATACAAACTTTCGCGTTTTATAATATTAGTAAGATTTGTGGTTAGCTTTTAAACTTGTAGGCACCCGGTGAAAATCGAACCCGCAACCTACCTTCTCATCTGAGCGACGTTCCCGGTTCGGACTCACGGGAGCCTGGGGTCTTCTAAAACTCCAAAATATTTGGGATCGGTACAGTAAATAGGTTAGTCATCCTTGACCTTACGTTACTGCAAATAGATTTGGCAATATTTTCATGGTCAGCCGCCTGCTTGACACTAACGATTCCGAGGGACCAAGCAGCTCATCCGCTAGGTTCTTCCTCAGATCCTTTTTCACTTTTTACAACACTCACGCGGGGAGAGATGGGATAACCCTATTCTACGCCAGAGCTAAACGGCACCTGCTAGTTATATACTGTAACTAATTTAAAATTTATTTATTTTACAGATATTCCAAAGGATTCGGCATGTTAGCACCAGACTCGTCATACTCGATTCCAAATTGCATCTATGGCATTGCATTTTACTGTTTTGTTATATTTTTGGGTAAGAACTTTAATATTTTTCATTAAACTAAGTAATTACAACAATCATCCAAAAGTTCTATAATGGAAATCAAGCGGTCAACCTTATTGCTCACCGATATTTGATAGTATCCCTTACTTCCCGTGTTTTCCCGGCTTTTAATGCACCACAGTATCTCGTATAAGACGTAGCCGATTTACCTTTTTAAGAAAATTACATTTCTCCAGGCAGCGGTTGGTAGGTAGGTACTAGGCAGATACTTCGAAAGCTTTCATTTCAAAAGCTCGCGTACACAATAATTTTATTGAATTGTTTAACAAAATGGAGTCTCGACAAGTCTCGATTACATAATAAAATTGAACTTGAATCGAACCAAAACAGTTTTATTTGAATCTTTACGTAACAACAACTTTAGCTATTGAGTTCCTCATAGCCTATTGAGTTTTACTAGTTTGAACTAAACCTAACTGTAAAAGCTTTTGTGAAATCTAACCATGATATTTAATTTTATTAGTAGTAGTTTATTAGAAGCGTTCAATGTACTACTTAGTAAAATTCCTTTAAACTACTATAAGTACTGCTACACAAACTATCATATTATAACTGTGAAAGTTTGTGTAAAAGTATTATAAAAATGTAGATTTACTTTATCAACGCCCAGTCAATTTACCAATGCATTGTCCTAGAGACTTTGGAGTGTGACGTGTTCTTTGTAATATCTAGGTTTATTATAAAAATAGTTTTTTGAAATGCACATAATATCGGATTAGGACATACCCGAGTGATATGGAAGGACGTAACAATTTATATTAATATTTTTATAGCACAAAAACAATTAATGTATGTTCATTGAATTATAACTTTATAACAGACAAAGGTACGTAAGTAAAAACGCAATAAAACTCGCAATACGACTGCGATCCACCCAACAAATCTCGCAGTTTCGAGACGCGTCATTTACTTAATGCTTTTAACATTTAGTAGACAGCTTTTATGCTTAAAGTTAAGCATAAGTGTGTAAGTATTTAAATTGTAGCACTTAGTAATTAAATTCCAGCGAGTCAATAAAGGTTTTATCATACTTGTAATAAAACAATTTTCTAGAGAGTTTTTTTAGAAACCCTTTTACTTGTTTTAATCAACAAGAAACCCTTATAGTTTCGTCCAGTTTCTCTGTCCGCCGCATACACATCCCCTTACTTACAAACGCTGAAGAACTACTATGACATGAGGTTTCAAAGTTTTCATCTGATAATCATCGTTTATAAGTAAGGGGGTTAATACTTAGAAGCTATAACTTTACAGTGTGCCTAAATTATGCATATTGATCACGGCTGACAAAGTCATACAATAAGTATTAATATTGATGCCTAATCAAAATATAAAATTATAGGGTTTCCACGTCCATTGTCAAGTTGTGGATTTATTCGTCTGACCCCATCAAAACGGATACAGATAGATATTTAAACATTGATAATAATATGAAAATATAAATAGATATTTAAATACTGTAGGTTTTCGATTTTTCAATTAAGGATTTCGAAATATTTAAAGTGTTGGTAAAGCTTCAGCTGCCTTTACTGTTGAATTTCATCGCAATCGGTTTGGGAGTTCTTACGGAGAGTAATAAACATAATCACATACGAGTCATTTACCTCCATAGAATTAGTAGGAAAGTAGAATAGAATAACAATCACCTAAATCTAGACGATCGATATACCTATTAATAGTTCAATGAATATACACCGTTATATCCTCAGTAGTAAGGAATTTACACAGAGTGGTTGTTACTTCGTAATTTTACCACGAGGAAAATATTGCGAAACTGAGCGTCGAAGTTACACCTATTTGGCGGCGACGGCGATATGGTGGCTCACGAACGAATAGCTGTTATCGAGTCACCAACAGACTACAGATTTGCTGAAGCCCGATAAAATTGACGAACGGACAGTTTATCGTTTTGAGTTTAGCTAACATTGGTTGGTTACGCATACGTTTGAACAGCAAGACAGAAAATTAAAATGAATGAATGAATGAATGAATGAATGTCATTTATTTGCACGAAATATGGTTACAACAGATGTTATCAAGTAGTAGGTATAGTCCAACATAGTTCATATTAGGTGGTATTACGTTAGTAAAATTTAATATGTGGTAGTAGGTACCTTGTTTCAAAAACGATACTTTCTAAAGTTCTGTTTCTAGCCGGTTTCGGAACTGCGACTTTTAAATCATCACCTTTACCGGTGCGGCTATCACTGTCCCATGGGAACTCGCTTAATATCGCCTTGGATAGGTTGGAACGCCTTCTTAGTACCTACTTAAGGAGAAGATAAGCTCTAGTGACGCAGTGGTAAACGCTGGTGATCCAAGGATCCAGGAGTTCGAATCCTGATAGGAATAGAATTTAGGAATTCTTTTTTCACTAATGTCTCTGAAAATTTAATCTTGCTTATTGTTTAAAATGCACTGTCCACTACTGGTGACAACTATCGCCGGACACACAAGTCTGTAGTCTGAAACATTATTATCGTAATAGTTGCCTATCTAAATACAGGAAGCGAGGACTGATGCTTGTAGCTTTCCCAACTCGAAACTGTTTCGTTTGCAAACAAAGATTACACGGAGCTTTATTCTGTAAATCGATGTTAACAGAATAGGGAAGCTTCCGTTCGAATCGTCGCACTTCGTCTGATGTGGGTGTGATATTATCATGGAAAATATTGGTAAATAGGTTTTTGTAAATGATCTCGTTTTCTTAATGTCCTTTTTCGAGGCGGAAAAGGGTTTGGCAATGCATATTGTTCGCGTCTTCGAAGGATTTAACTACGATGGGTTCACGCGTGATTACTGAGTGGAGGTAAATTACCATTTGGTGGAAGACTTGAGCCACCCACAGTCCTAAATGTAAATCCTATATGTAGGCCGGTTCACCTGCTTTGAGGAATTGCCGGTTCAAAACTAATGTTAGTAACTCGGTCTACCGTCGTTGATAGATATCTTCTTATAAAGCGTGCTTCATCATATACCACAACTTCACTTCATCTATCAATAATATTATAATATGTGATTAAAAAAAATATTTTCAATAATTATTTGTAATTATGGTATAATGGCTTTCAGACGTTTTGGTGTTTAAATGCTGTAAAAGTGTTTGTTAAATAAATAAATCAATGATATAGTCTTAACGAAACGCCCACATAACAAATAAAAACAAAACATGTGTGCGATTTCTACAGTTTAATTATTTTTTACAGGAAAAAAGAACGGTTGTTAGTCTCAGCTTTAAATTAAAAAACATTTTCAAAATAATAAATAACATTCCGAACAACAAAACCACTACAATTTATGGTGTATACGTAAGTTATGTAATTAGTGAACCCAAAATAATTTTAAAAACATTTCTATAGAGTTGTTTTTACAGCTGTCAGAGTTATTTTAGAGCTGAATATAAGTAAATTTATGTAATAAAATCTCAAACAGAATAAAAACATTATAACAAAGTTGTTTATTGGTTACCTACTTAATTTCGTAACTCCGAGAAAAACTTTCCCCAAAGTTAGGAAGTTTCACTTGCTTCGACAGTTATTTATTTACAGCCCTATAAAATCTAAACCACAAATACAAATACGAAGATTTCACAATACATTACCGTAATAAAATAATACTTCTCCGCGAGTCTATGTTATGCTAATAAAATATACATATACCTAACATGCAAAGATCTATAATATAATTTTGTAAGGATTGGGCTTTAGGAAGCTGTAATTCGTAATTTTAGCCTCAATGCATCTTATTTTCTTGAAAATAAACTCTAAAATAAGAATGTGTGTAGATAAATAAATATAAAAAATTGGCGTTTTGTGCTTATCTACAATTTGTGGCATTTCTTTAACCTTAGGAATTTTTAGTAGTTACCAGATGTTTGAAGTCTTCGGGTGGCCGCTTAGACACAGAATACAAACCGCTCGCTCATCGTTCATTATTCTGTATCTGAGCTTTGGTTTACGCTACAGAGTATATTCACGCGAATGTATATAATAGTTGTTGTAGTTGAGGTGATAGATAGATTTTGTTAACCAAGTTTTGACGTCCTCTGTGGCATTACGAGCAACCCTAACTGCGACGTAAAAGGCCGCGGGTTCGATTTCTAGCAGGAATAAGTGTAAAAATGTTTGTTTCTGGTTAAAGGTACCTAATTCTTTAATTTGCCACTAAATTATGTATTATAAAAATAAATATATTCCACCCGTTATTTGGTCACCATAATACTAGCCTACTTGCTTAGTTTACTTCAAGATGCTCTGAGTCACATATCCAGCAATTTTTTCACACTTCGCTTCCTAAAGCCCCTTCCTTACGTAATAGATCTTTGTCTTTGTGTGTTTGAATATTTAGTGGATTCCTGTGAGGTTTTATAGCTCTGCTAAAATGTTAATTTCATGAACGAGCTCGTAAACGGTCTGAATTTTAGTGGCCATTGTTATCTCAGTGTGTTATTGAACGGTATTGAATTAACCGTTGTTTGATCTCTGCTTGTCCAATATGTTTGCGATTTGTTGTTTGATGTATCTATTGCGAATTTAGTTATCGAATGCCTATTTCGGAGTACCTATCTATTGATTAGGAGTTTACACTAGAGTTCTACTATTTATTAGCACCTTTTGTTTCAAGATATATAGATAGATAGATGCTTAATTTACACAACAATTTACAGTTAACATTTAAGTATACTTCAAAAGTGATACAAATTTACTGAATGCTCAAAAGTGAAACTCGTAAAATGCTAAAAGCGATTTCTTCCAGGGAACCTATGGATGGACACCAGCATCATACCAGCACTATACATACCAGCAGTGGTAGTTGTATCTTAGATATAATACAGAACGCAAACTACGGTTTGCGTAAACATTTAATTTGCAAAGGACAACGAAGTTTTGCTTTCTTATGTTTGCCAGAAGACCTCTGTTACCTTTCAATTGTGTATACCTAATATATAATTTTTGAGTCCCTACCCTATAAAACTTCCGTTTCCGTAAACTTGAACCTTGTAAGTGTATAATGTAGGAAGTTCAAGCTTTTTACAACGTCTGCTTTTCTACTTTACCTATAGGTACCTGTGTTCGCTACTTTAATTAGACTAGACTAGACGCTTGAAGAGCATACTAGTCCCATGCTAGTCCGAGGACTAAGTAATTAGTCGCGTAGTTTATATCAAAATCTGTAGGTTAGTCCTCCGACCTAACACTCTGCAAGTAACCCCTAATATACAAAATTATATCTTGTTTTTTTTTATACCTACATAGATACAACGAGTAACAATGTGTTTTTTTCCTTCCAGCGACCTTCGAGCACGTTCAAATCGCTCGCCTCCTGCTCCTCTGCGCGGTAACATCAGTTGCTGGCTGCTTCTACCTCGCCTACATTTTAGCCTTCGTCCTTCATGATATCTGTGTTGTATGCATTTCCACCTACGTTGTCAACGCATTTCTACTCTATTTCGCTTTCAAGAAGTTAAAGTTCCTTAATTATAAGAAGAAGTAAAGTTAATCGTGGCATTGTTCTGTGCTATTCGGTTATTGATGTTGTACGTTAAATATAATTATTGTTGTCGTATAAATATTTAAATAAACATTTTATTTTATTTGTAAACTTAGTGGTTAAAATACATACTCATAGCGCCATCTCTGATTGAGTAGAAATACTACTTGCGTTAGCTAAGATAAACGAAATAGTTAAACTCTTTGATTATAGATGGCAGTACTTGGTTTTCTTGGCATACACAGTAAATGGACTCCAAAAGTCTAAATACTCTAGGATCTATTAGTAACGTTATTATTTTTCGAATAACGACGAATTAAAGTTCATCACATAGTAGGTGGGTACTTACGTACCTAATATTAAGCAGTCGATCCTGCAACCGACCCCGACATTGTCACATACAACTCTATGGTTTGTATAGAAAGCGGGACATTTTTGCCCTCCTCGGGGACACTGGGACATACAGATAGGTAGCTCAAAAGCGTCATGTCCCACCGGACCTGTAAGGTTACCTACCTATAATAAACAAATATTATTTTGATACGTTTTTGTTATGAGAATGAGTAACCAAAAACTTGGAAACTGATGAGGTATACTTACGTACGAATATGCTACACAATTAAAGCCTATGCCAGCCAAAATAAATGTGTAAGTATACATGTACCTGATTGCACCTACTTAGCTACGTTTTCGTAATGATGACATAATCAATGGACTAGCTCCTATATAACAGGTAACAATGAGCAATTACGTGGGCTGTAATAAGTTCATTGTCATCAACTTGAGGTGTTTAATCGATATGAGGTATTAAAGCCGTAGATTATAGCAGGTTAATTAAGCACGTAGGTGATCCTTATGTAAGATTATATTAATAGGAATACTGCGTACCTAGTTAGGGGACGGTAATTTAAGCTGAAAGGAGGTTGTTCTAGAGGTCTACCACCTATTTTCAGCTTAAGTCCTCGCAACCCGCTGTACGTAGATTAGGTAGATTTCGTGCTATAACTTATCTGTGGGCAGAATTATCGTTGACTTATCTTAGGTTTCGAAACTTTATCAAGGAATGCGCTCGATTGGCCTGAATTTCGCATGTCCATAAAATATAAATAATACCTACGACACATAAATAAACTACCCACGTGCTGCCAAAATAACTAAAACCTTAACAGATAGTTGGTAGGTTACGTATATGTCTAAAATAAATAACATCTAGGTATATAAACTAAGTAATTTAGTAAGTAGTTCTAATAATTTGTTATATTGGTCTCTCATATAAGGGCCTCTTAAACACAGCATCTTCTAAGAACTTTTCACTTCTACTGCGATGCCTGCGGTTTATATTAAGTCCAGTTCAGTTAAATTTCTGGGACTGGTGCCGTTGAAAGGCACGATGGGTAAAAATCAGATGCACCGTCTTTTGTTTTGAATTACAGTTAAAGTAGGTATAATAGATAACTTGATATGACAGAAACAGTCTTATAGCGAAAACGACACCGCTGAAATAAAGCTGAAGATCGGCCAATACAAATATGCCTTGGACCAGCTATCGCCCTATAGAAAGTAGGTACATAAGCCTACACATATTAGCGACCTTTATAATTGGCTGGTAGTAAGTACTTCTATAATGAATTCAACAAGTCCTAGTTGGTAGGTAAATTGTGATTGCAAATAAGCAATTTGCAAGCGAAGTACACAATAACTGGAGCAATCAATAGGCGTTATGAGCATATAGGAATGTTTACATTCCAGCAAAAAGGGATCACATATTAGTAAGTACGACACTAATTACCATACATTACTTAGTTAAGGTCTGTATTCACTAAGCAGTAAGGTCTTTATGGTTATTTGTTATGCAAGGCTGCTAAGTTGATTTTTTGAGTACTTGGATTCTTGGATTAAACCACGAGCGAAGCCAATGGTTTGAATATTAAATCCTGAGTGAAGTTGAAGGTTGCAAATAAATAATGGTAAAAAATAAATCATTATTTCAGGACTTATCGACTTTACTCTTAATTTACATTTTCTGATGTGAATTAAACGGACTTTTAGTCAATTTTAGTTCGCGAATTGTCCATCGGATTGTGTACTTGGAAGCGTACATTTTGTGGAGATTACGAATATAAATATTCATTATATATAATAATAGTACAAAAAGTTTGAAAATCACAAAATATTTCTACTTTTAACAGACATTTTCAAACCCAATAACTTTTTTGCTTAGGTATATAAGTGTGTTGTTGGAAATGTTGTGCAGGGACCGCAATATGAGCGTACACTGTTAGTATTTAATTATTCCTTAACGTTTTTGTGAAAGTAGGTATTGGGAAAGTTGCATCGTATTGCATCGACTTCATAAAAACATGATTGCGGACACTATTTCATTTTACTATGTATCTACGTAAGTGGTCTAATTGCATACAATTTCAGCCTATCTAAGTATTATTCAAAGCAATAAACTTAGGTTAATTAGATGTTTCAGTCATAATTACTTATTTGCCCATGATCGAACAAAATTAGAAAAGCGAACTCAATTATTGTTATGTATCATTCATAATATTTATTTCGCAAAAATACAGAGATACATACCTATATTAAAGTACTAAGTACACTTTAAAGGTTCTATAGCCAAGTCTTGCTTTTCAGCATAAGATGGCCGACCAGAAGATTGTTTTGTTCAGGGCACCTTACTGCCTATACTGCCTTAAAAGACGGCACGGGAGCCTTCTCCGGAGCTTGATGAGTTCTAGGACGTGTTAGTTTCCTCACAATGTTGTTCTTCACATTAACAATACGATACCAAGAAATAATAACTTGAAAGATACCTACTTACCTATACAAAGAATTGTATGAGAAATATTTTAATCAAAGAGGTTTTGCTTTGTAAATTGCAATTTGTATGTAAAACGAAGCGAAAGTACACAATCGAATAAATGTATTGGTATTGGTACTAATAGCCTGTGGAGATACGAAATACAAAATGTGGTTGTTCTGTGGGCGGATTGCAAGGCTTCGACAAGGCAACGCGATTGGTATTCCAAGAGGTCTCGATTTGGCGCATGTTGGTTGCGAGTAGGTTGGCAGATACTCCATAGTAGTGTGAGGTATCAATAACATGCCCACATTCATTAACATAATTTTACGAACACGGTGTTTTGGTGAAACGTGCATATCTTTTAGGACATGTAAAACAACGGGACACGGTGATGAAAAAGGTATGGTAACGAATAGGTAGGGCTTAACAAATTTGGTAAATACACGCATCTTTTCTTAGGTTATGTGGCGAACGGTCGCGTTTGACCTTATTAATGTTATAGAAAGCGACCATGAGGTTGAGCATATATCTTGATACTCACTCTTGTATCTACTTAGTTTGGTATTAAAATATTTATTTGTGTTTTGAGCCAGTTGGAGTGATGTTACAGGTATAGTTTAAGAAATATGCGAAGTCTTCTTGCAGACGTAAGATTTTATATACTTAAGTACCTACAAATGGAATCCCAAAATAGTATTTATTGCAAACTTACTATCTTAATAAAGACCCTTTAGAAAAGATTATTTCATCGTTTTTGCTTCTGTTTATATCTTTTTCTAAAATAAGCCTGAAACAAAAGGAGAAAAAGTTACTTTCTAAACGAAATTAAAATTTCTTGTATTTGATTGATGATTGTTTTGAAAAATACCTATAAAAGGACTAGGTCAGCATGAGTCTATAAATCTTAATAAGGTACAAATATAGTATTCTATGAAACTTCCGTTTGTATGGAAAAATACACTTCCTCGCGCCCTTTCAGCATCGGCTTTGTACCTACTCTATTTACGCGTCTGAACAGTCGCGGCGGAGGTGCGTCGTCGTACTATCGCGAAATCTCTTTGTGTCTATCGTTCTGTGGTAATGTCAAAGGAATTTGCGACATTATATTATAACTTTATGAAGATGTACCTACTCGACAAGTGGCAGTGAACAAGTGTTGTCACCTCATATATCTTTCGTCAGCTAACCAAACACTGACAATAAAGCAATCACAATCGTAATCACAACTAACCTATCAAATAATTACATAGAGAGCCTATAATCATTAATTTTATACTACCTAAACAGACTCTATTTGATTGTGATAGGTGCGGTAATAGCTTGTCATTTGACCAGATGTGAGGTTATTACAAAAGATCGGATACCTGCCCAGAGGCTACGTTTAGTCGATTCTTGTTTCTAATATCGATACGTTGTTTAGTTTCAATTGTGAGGCAATAAGCCTTATTTGTCAGCAAGAGGTAATTACAGTAATTAATCGTTTTGTTCAAAAATTTTATTCGCAATTATCAGAACATTCATCAGATTAAGCAAGTGTCCAGTTTGAAGGACATTATTTTGCGTAGGAAGCTGTATCGGAATCAAAATAATATGGTAAAACAAGTGCGTAGTCATATTTATTTCAAGACATAAGTAACGCTAGCTTGATCAAATTTAATACAGGTTGAATATTTAGTTAGAGTGCCTTGACAAGCTAAAAACACTACCCACGTTTATCCTCAGTTGCTATTATAATTATAATAATAGGTTTACTATATCAAAAACTATATGGAAGATATAATCAAATTGAAATTTATTGACTTATTAATATTAAAATCTCGGTCACGAGGTTTAATGGCAAAACGCTGAATGAAACCAATTACCCTGTTTATTTACTCGTATTTGCTACTTCAAATGTTTTATTCAATGCCTTACTTTGTCTTGCATTTGTAGATCGTTTACACAGAGCAAGCTAGCGTGCAAGTTACTGCTGGCCAGTAGACAGCTATTCTTACGTCGACAGTGGCTCGCTTCAGCTGTCATCATAAGGAGGAAATATTTACTTATTTGTTTGTAATGAAATGATCTGAAACTATAGGACCTATTTAAAAAAACACCAATAATAAGCTACATTACAGTACAGCTAACATATTAAACTACTTGATCACAATATTCCCACGGAATCGGGACTTACACGGGTGAAACCGTAGGACGCAGCTATGAAATATAAAACACTCGCACATACGACTTACTCGTACGTTACGTTCAAACTGTGCGAGTTACAGCAGTGCAGTGCACAGCTGGCACTGTCTAACAGAGTTATTACTGTAAACAAAGGCAAACATCAAGTAAATTACCAGCGCACAGCGTACACGCCACGCCTTAAAGATGACATGAATCTACTTACATCTTTAAATTGCAAATGAAATGTCTCTTGAGCTTATCGCTTAGCCACGGACCATCAAGATAGGTCCGACCGTTTGCGGAGCTCATAAAAGGACCATAGCAAATAAAATGACCCCAATGGTTCAGTGAATCTCGGCTTCATGTGGAGATACTGTGATTTGTCCTTTTATCGGTTTATCTATTCACTTCGTTTTATCGTTTTTACTTCACAAAACCAACCTTTGTAGTAGTTAAATGTTGCCTCTTCTTAGGGGAATTTTATGATAGCTGATATCTCAATTCAACTTTTCCTTAACTTTCCTGTAAGGCGCGTCGCGTCGGGCGGTTGCGATGCCAAAGGTTGCTATTCGATTCACGGGGGACCAAGTAAAATTGTGTTGTTTAGGGTTCTGAGTGTTTCTAGACGTATCATCTTTAGTACAAACCTAGTTGTTTTGTTTGGGACTAGACGGCGGTACGCAGCGTCCCGCAATCGTTCTGCAATCCTGATTTTCATGCAGCTAAGACCGCTCTCAACTATTTTATTTTTGTTTAGATTATTTACCCGTGGATTCTCCAATGGCAATTGCATTAAACCATTTCAATTTATATATTATTTATTGGGAGACTTAGCAGAATGTTTATTTATAGTTAGCATGTGCAGTGTGTGGTATAAATTTAATGGTACATATACTTTCATTGTATAGGTGACTTTTTTTAGTATAGGTGGTAGTACATACATACGTAGCACGGAGATAATTACCGATTTTTTACTTTAAAACACACCTGGGAAAACTTTTTTTTACGGCGTGATTAATAATAGATATAAACAACATAAATCATAAAAACTATTATTAACTCGTAAAAAAATCGTTTATCTCGTTATAAATCTCCGAAATAGACGAAATAATAATGAAGTAATTACTTGAATTCGTTTTGCGTCAGATTGATTTTTAAAGATGATGTTAAGAAAATCGTGAAGTAATTAAATTGTCCTTTAAATTGCTTACAAACACATAAATTTTAATTTTGCTGTATTATGAAACCGTGTAAGAAGCTTATTATAGATTAAAGTACATAGTTTAAGGTATTTAAGGCTATGCTAATATTGCTAATATTACAGATGACGACAAGGATTTGATCTGTCAGGCATGTCGTGAAATCCTTCGTGTTTTTTTGAATACGTAAGTCGTTGCAATCACTGTACAGAAGGCAATACCATTTGCACATTTAATAATCGTTGCGGAGGTACGTTAAACAGTTTGTACTGGTTGTTATTTGTGATAGCAGTCAAGCCAGAGACCTTAGGGTGATCTAAAAACTCTAAGAATAGGTGAGCCATACCCTATACCTACGGTAAAAATAAACCTATGGAAGGTAGGTCGGACAGTACAGACACTCCTCCACTACATCACCCAACAAAAAACAAGTGCACCTAAAATCCAAATATATTTAAAAATACACATAGATAATTATCGAACTCTTATATTTACTGAGAAATCCTACGACACTATGTCCATTACGACATAAAATACAGATTGAAAATTGTCGAAGGTTTTTGCGCACCGGCAATCCCTATTCTATTATGACATTGTAATGTAATATTATGCATAATTCCGCCCCCGCCTCATTGCCATGTATCTGGATGTGTAGTGATAAATAAGGCAAGGTAGCCGGTCCACCCACTGCCGTCTGAAAGAGCACCTAAAATTATCTTCAACAAATTATTGCTGGTCGGCAAATGGTTCTTTTTTATCAAGACATGTAGAAGTTACAGCTTCCGTTGATTTTAATTGGTTTATTAGCATTCCGTTTGAGATTAAATACTGGATTAATGTTATGATAGGTTGAAAAAGTCAAAGGAAATTTCTAGATATGGTAATCTATTTTTAAACTTGTTAAGCCGAGCTCGCACTTCCCCAGTTACAAAAAAGAACATTTATTGCAACGGCAATTATAGTTAAGTAGATAATTAAAAAAACTAAGAAAAATACTTATTCTTAGAAGGACTGTTATAATAAAAACACCTTCAACATACCAGTAGGTATACACTATAGTTCTACCTGTGGAATGTATTGGCTTCCCACGAAAATCTAAAGTTATCTAAGTAAAGGTCTTAATATCGGTTTAAAGACCTGTTTCGCCGTAGGTATCGACATTCTACTGGACTATCTATCAGATTAAGACAGTGCAATAATTTAGTGCTTGGTAGGTAGTATAAACAAGCATTTTAGGCAACTGAAATGCATATCAACTAGGATTTTCTAGTATGTTGCTATTATTAGAATGTACCTTGTTGAAGAATAAGGATTTGTAAAATCCTACTTGACTCTCAATAATATAATTTTATTTAGTTAAAAAAAAAATTACGGTTGATATCTACTTTTGTTGTCTGACTGTTGATAGCCATGCATACGCTTTTACTTACTACACTCGTTTACTAATATTTCTTGTGTTAAGTAAATATTGTGAAAATTGAAGGCAATAGATAGAATTATGCAAAATTATGTCATTGATCACTTCTGTCTCAAACAAACGTTTTTGGTTATAATAAACAACCTTTATTTACTCAGTATAATCAGAAAAAACAAGTACGTTTTGAGTGTTAAAGTATAATTGCAAAAACAGGTTAAACAATTCGGGTGTTGATTCATCGATGTGTCCACGCAGTTTTCCATATCCTAGCCCCCACTACGATACGAGTCAGGTTGCCGCGCCTGCGCCTGCGTCCGCGCTTGTCACAATCCTCATAGTGTTTCACTCATTTACCGTCTCACTCGAAACCGCACGCACGATCGATCCCATCGAATTACTACGAACTGTTACTACTACACGTTTCACGAACTTTTCTGAATGAGGAGATAAGAGTAAACGCGACCCCCGCGCTATCGTTTCAGTCTTTACGTGTCTAAAGTGATAGTGAAGTTATTGTGTTTTTCAGTTTACGCTGAAGGTCACTTTTCTTGTTTTTCTTTGTCACATTTCTTTTCAAAGGTTTGTTTGTTAATTATTTATTTATTGTTTACTTTGTTTATACAGAGAAGCGTTTAGCGTTATTATACTGATGATCTCATGTAAATTATATTTCTTACTAATATTATAATGAGGATGAATATGTGTAATCCATGTTTGTGTAAAATACCCTTTTAGGTTATAATTATTGATCTTGGTGTGTAGATAGATGCTTGAATTGTCTTTATATAGGTTTATCCTGATATTCCCATTGAATCTGGAAGTCTACAGGCTTTTGAGGACGTTCGAACGGGACTTCGAATTGAACCGCTATCTTCGAATCCATAGACGTCAAATAATAATTATCCTTCGTATGCAATAGACGAAATAGAACTGAATATAATAGAATAGAACCAATAAAAAAGTTTAATCGGTCGTTCCGTTAAATTGTTCGTATTTCGTTGTAATAAAGTAGCCCCCCTTGACTTATGTGAGTGAAACCGCGGGGCTAGTAAATTTAACATATTCGTGTGAAAATTTAGACATTACCGGGGTTAAGAACGTTAAAACTATGTGGTGGGTAATAAATACTAAGGTAAACAAGATTTCAAGAGTTTATGTTGGAAATCTATCGATTGTAGGATACTAAACCGAACAAATCTTCTATATTTTACTACGTTATTAAAGCGCTTGACGTTTCAAGGTCTTCCTAGATCTCTTGTTCACAACAACAACAAAACGAAGAAGAACAGAGAACATGAGGTCTGGAAAGATATCGAAACTAAAAAATGAGTATCATTTCACAAACAGTTTAATATTTGATCTCATTAGGTACAAATAGTTAAACCTACACCACAGAATACATAGTAGTACCCTACACCTCGATAATTCTAAATATATTCTTATTCCCAATGGTAGTTATTATTTGTAGGCAATGTGAATTAAGTACGTACTTAGTAAAATACTAAATTATTATACATCGTCAACAAATACCAAAACTCTTATCTATGTGTAGAAACATACATGGAAAATTATTTTTGTTAGACGTTTTTAAGTGAGTACGTAATAAAAGTTTATGTAAATTTTCATAACAAACATGTTTAGTAGATTCTCAGATATATTTGCAATGTCAGTTTTATGAACTATCCAATAAACTTTAGAATAAATAAACGTCATTTAGTTTTTCTTCGAGGAAGGAAAATCATAAACTAAAATAAAGCATGTAGGTAATAAATTTTGTTAGGAAGTAACATATCCTTAACGTTCACACTAAAGATTATCTAAGTAGGTAATGTTAAAAGGATATGTATTTATTAATAGATTAAACCTTCGGTCTTTGATTTGGATTTGGAAGAAATCAATAAAATATTTTCATAAAACTCAGTAATAACATGTCTATCGGCGCTATTCAAAATTTAAGCTCTAATTAAACAATGAAGCAGCTCTCAAACTCAATAATTCTCGTAGTTAATAATTTCAAATTTAGAAACTGCTCAATTATTTTAAGTACTCCTCAAAATTTTAAGTGACGTTTTTGTGTTACACTAAACTGTCAAGGTTCCTCTATACCTATTGCGGTTTTTTTAGTATGTCAAGCATTATTTTTATCAAGTAGTAAAGTGTTATTAATAACATACCTAATTTATACTATTTACTAGTATAAAGTCCCTAAAAACTCATACAATTTTTGAAATTGACAGCTCTTTGTGCATTCTAGCTTTTCCTTTCATAATTGCCAGTTCGGTGTTTACATTTTTGATCTATTGAAAAAGAGTATTATAAGATTTATAAGGTATATATAATACTCGAAGGTATTACACCTTCGAGTTATCGTCTCTTTTTCAAAAAAATCTTACTATATGAATAACTTTAATAATTGCTATTACATACTTGTAGTACCTACTTGTAACAAAACTTTTTAAAGACAATCTGTGTTGGTTTCCTCCTAAAGCCATCAAAAGTTACCAAGGCTTCAAATGCTTTTGGATGCAATCAACATATAATATAGGCCAATACGGTTATATCGCCAATTTCAGTAATCAAATTCAGACTAGACGCATCACTAGGTTAGATCTTCCGGTAGGATTCGTTTAGGTATTCGTCAATGACATAAGCATGTAAACAGTATACAGTATGTAAATATGATGAATGTAGGAGTGGAAGCCCATACTTAGCTACAGCTTTATATTGAATTAACATAATGCCTTCACATTGTCGTTGTGGTTATGATAATGTGTTCTTAGCGGCGAATTGTCGCCTGTGTCTAATAGTTTGTGAACAAACAGTAATTAAGAATGATACAATAATTTAACTTTTGTTGGTCTAATTGTTAAGTAAATAAATAGGTTAAGTATTTTATTAGATTTGTTAGACTTTTTTACCAATGAGGTTTGATTTTAGGCAGGGACCAACCCTCGTTGCCAAAAATGTTGTTAAATCTATCTATGGCCAATATAGGCAGTAGATGAACTCATAAGACGTTAGACATCGTACTGTACCTACCCTAAATAGTTGAATTGCCCTGGGTTTATGAAAGGCCCTAGGTTCCCGAGAGGGATGCAACCGAGAATATCACTCAAATGAAGAAACTATTTTCGAAAAATTTCGAACGTATTTGTTTCTATTTTTATTTTCTTATAAAATTCTTACACCTTAGATTAAACCATGTCTACTTGGTGTAGGTATGTCTATGGGTCGGTTACGGAATTTTGTGTGTTTTTAGTTTTATGTAACGTGGTAAAGAGATACGTACTTATCTATATTCTTATTTATAATATTACCTAACAAGATTAAAAAATGAAACATTTTAAAAGGTCTAAACTTATAAAAGCTTAGGTTTATCCATTTTAATCCAGTTCTAAATTTAAGATTTCCGAATATAACTGACGTCAAAAGTAAGTGTCCCAACGGATATATGTTAATGGAACAACCTTTATTCAAATTAAATAAAGCTTAAGTATTCGATTTGTTATACCAAAGCTTTTTTACTACTTCCCCTTTTTTAGATTGTCTGTGTTGAAACAATTTTGTCCGGAAACAAAACCATAGACCCTACAAGGAAAAAATCAATTTTAACTATCTAATGCACTTTATCATTTATTTACCAAGTATTGATTTATAGATAAAGAGATAAAGCCAATCCTAAACCTATTTCCAACTTCAGGAAAATCCTTGTTTGCTAGCCAATACTACTTGACCGATTGCAATGAAACTCGGTGACAACTCTAGTGTCTCTAGGTCTACTCTAGTGACAAGGGAGCCAGTCGCTTTTTACACGACTGCCAAAGGAAGTGTTATGTTTTTAAACGAATAATTGTGATGTTCGAAATTCGATAAAATATTTCAAAGTTACAAAATAGAAGACTTAGAACCGTAAGACTTAGAACCGAACCGTAAGATTATTTTTTATTCCAATATTTTAATTTACTGAGTCGGTAGTGATTAAACAAAATGTTATCTTTTTGTGTGCGCATAAAATCTGTGATTCCTAAACCGAAATTGATTCTATTATCTAGAACATAACTATATAAATTTTCGGTTTTTCGCAAACACACCGAAACGATACATAAAATTACTCATAAAACACATTACATAGGTACCATTCACTGAAATAAATCCATTACCCGGGTATCACAATCAAGAATGGCAATTATCATTAATATCTTACCTTAGAGAATCGTTATTTTATGTTCAACCATCATTATTAGTCTTAATATGACAAAAAATGGCCGCAAAACATAGACGGGGGCGTCATTGTATTAAATTGAAGAATAATGACACACAAGAGTGCCGCGCGCCTACAGACTCGTATTTGAAAAATGTATTGTTACCAATTCTCTAAGAATGTTACTTATTATTAATTTGAAATCGTTATTATTAAGAGAGCAATGCTCTTTGACATTAGGTGTAAATTCAAGATCACTGTTACACAAACAGGTTCTTCAATTCAATTCATAAAGTTATAACATATTATCGCTAATTTGAAAAGCTCTCATGAAAGCTATTAAATTCTATTTTCGTAGACGAAATGGTGTGCTAAAATTATTACTTTTTTCTCCACTTCCGCCGCGTATAATTCTTGCAGTGCGAAGTGTTCGTACTTGTCTTGTAGTTTAGATTATGTTTAGTTTAGCTAACGTCCCAGATAAAAAATTAGGCAAAGTGCGAAATGTTAGACTTTATACGGTCATTAATTTAGTCGTCGTTCGTCAGTAACTACGAACACCGTAGAAGATAATACATTAGAAATGGCACCCGCGTAAATACTATATAAAAATATACTAAATACTGAAATACCAATATTTCAACTGCACTTGTACAATTGCAATTAGCTTGGTTTTGTGAATTTGTATGCAATTAATTATACATAAGTATATGGATTTCACTAGGGGTCGGCAAAGTCCTCTGTGGCTCTCGACGACCTCTGTGGCGCGTCGGGCGAACGCTTGGCTGCAATACAGAAGGTTGCGGGTTCGATTCCCGCTGGGTGCAAATATTTAAGCTTAAAAAATAAATATTTGCATCTGGTCTGGGCGTATTTCTATGTATAATGTGTATGTATTTACAAAAGAAAAATAAATATAAGTAGTATATCCGTTGTCTAGCCACCGTAACACAAGCTTAGCAGCTTACCACGGGGCTAGATGGCGCTGTGTGTTCGTCACAGGATTTATTTATTATTTAAAGTGCATGGTTAAACGGATTTATGTATAGAGACTGAAAACTTATAATTTGTTTGTCTTTCTCCTATTTGTTCCAGCAATAAACCCATCCCGCTAAAAATTTTATAGGCTCCATACTTTCTTCAACTTAGAAAGTTGAAAAGTAATCGGGTAAAAGAAACCCAAAATGATCCTAATTTGTCCACACAAATTTTTAAAATTAAATACTGAATGTGTTACAACACACATTGTAACGAATCCATTTTCCTCATTTTCCTCTAGCTAAGTTGTTTATCGGATCACAGAAATCTAAGTTACAAAATCTTAAATTCGTCACGTGGGTATCTAGTACAGCCTTTTAACAGAAAGATTTATGTTAGTCACATCCGTTGATGATGATAAGCGATCATTTTTCTTAGAACATTTTGTCATACTCATTGCTTCTAAAATAGTACATAAAACAAGTATAGTTACTTACCTATGTTGGTACGGTTAATATGTTTACCTGGTCAATAATTTAGACAAGTGTTTGAGAAATGAATAATACAGGAATAATACCGAATATATTAACTTTACTTAATAATTGGGATTAGTAAACAAATGTACACGAATTTTCAATTTACAATTGTCAAAAATATTTTTAAAAGAAATATTAATGTTCAATAATTATGAACAAATATTAGTAGGTAGGTGAGTATTATGAAGTGGGCAAATGTACTTAGTAAGCTGGAAAGATCTTTCCCCTTCCATGCGACCTCTAAATACACCCACCTTGTTTAGTAGGCTTATACCTAAACACGAATATTATTCGTTTTTGTTATATTTTTAAAGTGTTTCCTACACTTGGATAACTATACTTAAATAAAAAAAGGGTCGGGTCGTCGGCACTTGTCGGGTGCGAAATTTTTGGAAAGCATTTCTTTAAGTATACGAATATTATTACTTATATATTTACGAGTATGATATGTGGTACCTACCTACTTCTATAAAGTTTTGCGTTACAGTCTAGAAGAGCTCATTGACCTATCTGTAACTGCCGCTCTCGAAGGGTCGTGCGGGTTAAGCAACGCTTGGCACGGTCATTACTTGGATGGGTGACCGAAAATTTGTGTGCCAAAAAATCATTTTCTCGAGCTCCTCCGTGCTTCGGAAGGCACATTAAGCAGTTGTTCTCGGTTTGTTTTCTCTGATAACAGTCCTTAGGTCAAGTTAGAGGCCTTAGGGCGACCTGAATACTAACCATTAAATAATCATTAGATGAGCCACACCACTATACTAAAAGAAGAAAAGTTTTTATAAGTGGAGGTAACAAACATCCTGTTATGTTTAGTTTTGGTTGTAAAAGTCTTGGATAATCTATCTTGTTAGAATCTTACTAATATTATAATTATTTATGTAGTATATCTGTATGTGACTTTGTTACTCTTTCATGCAATAACTACTGAATCGATTGCGATGAAACTTAGAATATAGGTAGCTGGGGACCTGGAATAACACATAGGCTACTTTTTATCCTGATATTTCAGCGGGAAACCGCGAGGCGCAGTTAGTATTTAATAAAGCTAATAACAATAAAACATTAAAAGCCTGCCTATAAAGTATTCTCCTACACGTACCTACGTGTGAATAATATGTACTAACAGCGCCCGCGGTTTCACCCGCGTAAGTCCTGTCCCTGCGGGAATATAAGGATAAAAAATAGCCTATGTGTTATTCCTGATCTTCAGCTACCTATATTCTAAGTTTCTTTGCAATCGGTTTAGTAGTTTTTGCATGAAAGAGTAACAAAGTCACATACAGACATACATACAAACTTTCGCGTTTATAATATTAGTAAGATGTAGAACCTGATACGGGTCGAGCTAGCTGTCTACTGGCTAGGCAGCAGCTCGCACGATGGCTCGCACGCTGGCTTTCACGCTGGCTCGAACTGTGCATTCTAGCTATTGATCCTTAAAACCCATTTCAGCTTTAAGACTTTAATAATTTCTTGTTTACCTTGAATCGACATTCCCATTATAATATTCTCATTAAGATGATTTTAAGGTCGACTAGATTGTAGTAATACTATAGTTGGTTCTATTTCCGTTTTAACACGTTATAATAAACTTGGTTTGTTGACTGATTTGCTAATGGTTTGCAAAAAGTGCTCATAGACATTTATTCTACCAAATAAGTCAAATGCGGCGCCATCGTTTAGCCTCCATCACAGACCTCTACCTCCATAAATGTATCGGGTAAAATTTACACGCATTTGAATTAGGTTTCACAAAAATGAAAATTAAGAAACACATCTCCTCAACGCGTTCCCGCCAAAGCTCCGCCCCGGGCGGTTGTCCCGATACCTTGATTTGATTGAAAAATACTGCTGCTTGTTACAGCTTTTATCTGAATATACATACACACATCTTACTAATCTTATAAACGCGAAAGTTTGTATGTATGTGAGGTTGTTACTCTTTCACACAAAAACTACTAAACCGATTGCGATGAAAATTAAAATATAGGTAGCTGGGGACCTGGATTAACACATAGGCTATTTTTGATCCCGATATTCCCGCGGGAACGGGACTTACGCGGGTGAAACCGCAGGGCGCAGCTAGTCATACATACATACAAAAATTATTACATAGTCTGAGATTCATACTATATTTTAAATTGTTTATAACTAGCTGCGCCCCGCAGTTTTATCCGCGTAAGTCCTGTTCCCGCGGGAATATCGGGATAAATTATCCTATGTGAAGTATCCTATGTGTTATTCCCGGTATCCAGCTATCTATATTCCAAGTTTCATCGCAATCGGTTTAGTAGTATTTGCGTGATTGAGTAACTAACGACATAGCTCGACATGTCTTCGACATAGCTCGACATGTCTTCGACATAGCTCACCGGATTAGCAAGCTGAAGTGGCAGTGGGCTGGCCATATTAGCCGTAGAACCGACACATCATACATACACACATAGTCACAAACTTTCAGCTTTATAGTATTAGTTGGATAATAGGATTTATATTTAACTTCTCTTAAAACTATTTCTTTTTTATAGGTACATAAACCTAAAATTACTATACTAGGTACTCAAATGACACAACCAGTATGTTTTTTTAATATAAATTGGGGGCTTAGTAAGTAAATAGGTATTTGTAATTCTTTTAATTTTAATTTGGATATTAAACTTTTGTGTAAAACTTATAATAAGGCCTTCAGAGGACGTCTGATACGACCAAATTGGCCTTGCTCAAGTTTTTGCTCGTCTGCGGAGTGCTCAAGTGCATCCAGTTTGCTATGACTGTGAGCCGCTACCTATTAGTAATTAAAAGTGGTTTAATTGACTGCATACTGACGCAAATAGAACGAATTACTTATCGTTAATTAAGATAGATATAACAATATTAAAAAATAGGTAGTTATGCTTGTAAGTTTTCAGATTTAAATAGATATTAGCTATATAAATAGAGATAGTTACCAACCTAAGTTTTGCTGGAAGACTAACTCTATATGCGGTTGATTTCTAATGCCTATTTTTAAATTGAAGCGTGACTTTTTACGGGCACATGACTACTTTTTGGAGTTTCGTGCTCCATTCCAGTTGTGTCAAACATATTTGAAAAACATAATTACCTACTACTACTTACAGATATTTCTTTCGTTTAATTTGTTTAGTTTAGTTATATCCTTAAATAGAAATAACCCCATAATTGGGTGTTATTTTGGTTTAAATTTAAAATTGTCAACACACCCATCGCCGGCTCTTACTCATTGACTTGATAGATTCACAGGTGCGAGCTTGAACTTCCTTGTGTAGGTAGTATCGCAACGACATTGAACTGTCGCGGATTCTTGTATACTTTGACCAAGTTAATTGTGCAGGTAGCGGTGGCGCTAGTCTACTGAGACTCTTCGAATTTCTGTAAGTCCATATTTAGTTCCTCATTTGTCCGTCTTAACAAACATTTTACTTAGTTATTCGTGTCACGCGCCCTTAACTTGTCCCGCTTGTAAAATGAGCTAGTTTCCATGGAAAACTGAGGTTAAATAAATACGAAGGTCTATTCAGTGTCAAATGACGTATTGAACAATACTATAGAGCAATGAATATTGATATTTAATAAAAACATATGGTCATAACGTTTTGGCACTACTTTAGTTTTTACTTCAAAAAGTTAGTGGATAAAACGCGCCATAAAGATAAATATATAGGTGAGTAATTTTTGCTGTCAAATTTTTCAAATTAATCAAAATAATTAAATAAAAACAATAAGGTAAATACAAGTAGTCCAGTAAATTTTTACATCAGCATAAATCCGGTAGATCTGATTTTTTTGCAGACTTGTTTTTAAACAACCAGAGAATCTTCACAGGAATTCTCATGGAATTTTTCTCAAGAACCTTCTTACTATCAAAAACCTTAGGACACCTTAGTCCTTTAGGGTTATAAATAATAGGAAAAAAATAGTTTTCGATTTTTGACATTGTTCCGTTCGGCGCTCGAGGTCACAAACTTGGATTATTCATAAGGCCAACATCATAAACAAGACTGCAAAAAATTACATCTACCGGATTTAACGCATACTATCCCATTCGGACGACAATTTTACTGAACTATAGGTAGTACTACCAAAATTAAAAAGAACACATAATAAGCAAAGCATTTTTCAAGGCCATAATAAACGGCAAAAATCTTGAAAGTAAACAAAACTATAGAATAAGCATTTACGCAATCACTATTTATAAAGGTGACACTAAATGACAGCACCTAATATAATGCCTATTGTTCGATCGTGTAAACGAGATTGAAATTGATCGTGTGAACGAACATTTATTGTTAAATCCGTATCATTTGTTCAATTAAACTGTTTAATTATGTAATTTGTTCAGCTTGGGACCGGCAGATTGATATAAATAGTTTAGGTAATTTTAGAGTTTAAAGGCCTTTAGATTTTTTGTTTTTCGTCTGTTCCGTAAAGTCACATTAAGTAAAGTCAAACAACAATAGTGGATATCTACTGCAGAGTTTTGGACTAGTAAATGAGAAATGACTCGTTCCCTTTTTTCAGAAAAAAAAACATAGGAATATCGTTTTTATAGCGCAAAAGAACAGTTAAAAACAACAAACATAATGTTTGAAAGGTGACCTTTGTGTAATGCAAAAGGTTGCGAGTTCGATTCCTGCCGGGTGCAAATATTTATGCTTAAAAATAAATATTTGTATCTGATCTGGGTGTCTTATTATGTATCATAATGTAAGTATTGACAATAAAAAAAGTATAATATGTAGAAAGTACATTCGTTGTCTAGTTTGGAGCTAGATTGAGGTGTGAATATACTTGTATTGTTTTCAATAATATCGCGTCTTGGGTTATTGAGAAACGTAGTAAAATAAGAATTGTCCTCGTTTTAGCCTCGACTGTACCAGAATAGTAATTACCTTTTCACCATCGATAAAAAAACTATTTAGTAACGTACCACACCTAACTAAAAACGATTGAGTAACGCGTCCCAACATTAAACTATGCTAATTCTAGCAATTTAGAAATATAATTCAAAAAACGTGTGTAGTAAACTAACCAGTATCTCTACATCTACATGAAACAAAGTGTCGAACTACTTTGAATAATGTATATGCATTTTTTCCCACGGAGGTACAACCTCGACCAATTTAAAAAGAACTCAGTCTTCGATGAAAGTTTTTACGTATCTTATTAATCTCATAGTGCAAGCTTAAATGGTTCTATAGTAATATGTATTAATAGAGATGACATGATGTCAAAATATTTACGTAACAACGTGATGTAAGTCAAGTTGTAAAGTAGAGGTGCTTAGTTTTACTCAATAAGCTGCGCAAGAGTCGCATAAAACGTATGATAAATGGTGAATGCGTAAGTGGGATGTAGTGTCCACTCCCATATCGATGAAATTATTTTATAGGTACCATATTACGTAAAACTACTTTATGTGTAGAAATGACTTTTAACGCTTCATTATCTATCATAAAAATTCTATAGAAGGTACCGAATAGTTTACTTCTACTACATAATAGAGTGAATTTATTATTATTTATTTATTACAAGTTAAACAGCAATCGGTTAAACTACTGAACTGATTGTACTGCTGAACTGGTTGTGATGAAATTTGGCAAACCTAGTGTATTACGCGGTTCAGGCTTAAAATATCTATTTTTAAAATATCAATTCCACGGGTAAAACTGTGAAGCGCAGCTATATATGGTCATGTAAAAAGCTTTACTTACATTTTATTTAATTCCGTGATCAGGATTTTCCAGTTTATTTTTTATCGATTAGTTTGCTTTTTATGTATTTCTGTGACCTTCTACTTTACGATTTCTCATTTTAAGGACATTTTTAATGGGATTTGAAATAATATTCTATAAATAGTTAAAAATTGGCATTTATGTTCAAACTTTTATCTCTACCATTGATCTCTACTCACTATTTTGTGAGTTTTTTTGTTTATGATTGAATTACTTTTATAGGTATCTATGTTATATAAACACACGATATTTTAGGTTATTTGATACCTAATTCAGATGTAAAATAATGATAAACTGATGAGCTAGTCACGCGTCGTGCCGCACCCTGCCCAGATGTGAAATATCAAACCCTTCACCTTCTTGCTAACATCGATTTAGAGATGAATAACTAGGATTTGTTAATACTATTGTAGGGCATTTTAACCACTTAAATGTATTTTAATATTGAAATATATATTCCCAATTTATTTCTGGCAAAAATGGCAAAAAATGAAATTAAATACCTAGCATTAAATTAAACAACAAATACAAAAAACAATGAACAAAACAATACATACAATAAAAAAAAACCTTAATCACAAAACCCACTTCTCAACGATATTGTGATAATATTGTGATTTGTATGTTTTATCAACGTACCTGTGTACGTTGATAAAACATGATGCATCAAAACCAAGAAAAATGAATCTGAAAGAAAGGGCTTCAAAACGTCGGATCCGCATTGCACTCGTATGATCTAGATAAATTAAAAGATTATTTTTATAAGCACTTGGAAATTTTATTATTATTTATTTCAGTTAAACGATGCTACCACATTTCACGTGTAAATCCAAGAGATCCAGGCTGTCAGTCATACATACATGGTACTTCACACGCAATCACATACATTTTCAGATTGTGTTTTGATTTACATCAGTCTGAACTAACCTGCGTTTTGTTAATTATTATATAACTATAAATTGGGTTCGTTCCTTGTGCAGAGGATAGCCATTGCTATCCAGCGGGGTAATGCTGCTGGTGTGATAGGGTCCTTTGCGCAGGGGACGATCAGGGGCGGGTTGTTTGAGTGAGGCTTTTGTTTTTGATTTTTAATTTATTTATGACATTTATTATATTTTGTAGTTTTAAGGCTTTTTGTATTTTATTTATAGGACTTATTAATATTGTTTTTATTGATTAATGATATTGTATGTGTATATTTTAATTGTAATTGTATTAACTTTTATGTTTTAATGAGTTTATATGAATAAATCCATTAATTATAATAATAATTTATATAAATTGCGTTTGCTTACTGTTACAACAGCAATGCTGATAATAAAAACAACAGGATCAAAATCATAATATGAGTTTTATTTCAATATAAAGTCGCGAAAACAGAAGAGAAATCTAAGTCAAACATAGAAAAAACCGCGATACGCAGCGAGTGTACGATAAATAACCATGTATATATGTATGTACATACATACTAAACTATTCAGATAAAATTAAACACGGTAAAACAGTTTTCAATATGTATGAAAGGAGGCTTGTTTAGGACCACACAGCAACAGCAGGTGTAACACATTCACATACAATAGCTTCATCTCAATGTTATGCATCGCATAATGCTAGCCTGCGCAAAAACTGAGCTTACATGCATCTTGTTATATTCAAATTTTTGAGGACGAGACATGCTAATACATTTTAAGTGTCTATATATTGTTTTTCTCTGTTTTCGCGATTTTGCATTGTAGTAAAACGCATTACTGACAACACAACAAAAATACATCCAACACATACAATATTAATAATAGATTGTTGGGAACGGAAGAGCTTTTGTGATAAATGGATGGTGGAATGAATTTGTTTTACTATGTTTGCAAAGATTAGAAGACTACAAGCACGTTAAGGTTGGGTTACGTTAGCTATTATAGGTATCATTGTAGTAAAATGAAATTACAAAGCGCGATAAACATAAGCCTATAACCCTTCTCTTGCAGATGGAGGGTATGCTTCAAATATGGCTTGTAAGATGCATTCCGTAGAAACATTGTTACATACATACGTTACAAGTTAAATAAAAGCATATAGAATAGATTTGATTGTTGGTAGATACGGATGGGCAAAAATATTCACCGTAGAATTGCCAGTATCTTTGTAATTGAAAAAAAAAATATCATCATAAATAAACAAATAAAATTACCAAAGTCTACTTAAACATACCGCCCCTGATCCCATAAGACCCCATAACACCAGCGCGAGCGGCATTACCCCGCTGAATAGCTATGGTTTTGCACTAGGAACGAACCGGACCGGCTACGGCTGTCCATCCCTCTGTCTCTAAAGCGGCGACCAATCTCCGCAACCAACCCTATCATATCCGCCCCCCAACAACCGAATGTGTCCACAGCGAAGAGAACAAACATATTATTTCCCTCCAAAGGCATAATTTAACAAAATAATTCAATGAAATTAAATTTAGCTTGGCTCAACTAACAAATTGACAAATCTCAAAATTTTCATTATCTATAAAATATCAGTATTAGTTGCAATTATGTAGATGCTTTATAATAACAGACTTAAAGGGTGTAAATTCGTCGTGCATTTATGTTTTAAAATCAGTATTTTGTTTAGCAAATTATTTAAAAACAAAACGTAGGCTTTATCTATAATCTTGAACCCACATAAAGACGTAAAATACAAGCATGTTAGATGATATCACTGAGTCAGTTTTTAAAATGGGAGTATCATTCAATGTCGTATTCAATTTTTATCAGATTCAAGGCATGAATCTCAATTCTCAATATCCATACTGACCGAACAGGTTGCAATACGAAATTGATTTTCGAAATCGCCAAACATCGATATCGGATTCGACTGATTAATAATTCATGAGAATCGCACAATAGGGTTTTTGAATCAATGTTTATGGTGTAATGGTGAAAAAATACATTAAAATTCATATTTTGTTCATTCGGAAGATGTCTTTATTGTGGTCTTTGATGGTCGTGCAACAAGATTTCGCATTTTACACTGCTATAAAGATGAGTGCCTATTAAAATATTCTGCTAATGTGTCCTGGCAGTAAGTTACTGATATTACCTGTTGGAACAGTCTATTAAACGTAAAGTGTGTGTCACGATCATATTATTAATGCCCATTCCGTCTATTTGAACCCGGAGTTGACACAGTTTAGTCCTTTGGCAAGCTCTAACGCATTTCCTGAAATGTAGTCATACTAATTTGATGAATATATTTCTACGTTAATAATTTCAAATGAGGCAATTTTATCAATTCTCATGTCCCAAACAGGTTTTCTGTTGCAAATTTGATCAATGAACTTTAACCTTGTTCACGTTAATTTATAAAATCTAGATTAAATTTCTTTTAATGACGTTCATATTTCGTATTATTTCGTCAACCTGTAGAAGAGGTGGTATGTTATTAGCAGCACTAGAGATTATAAGCTGAAATGAAAAAATAGATTAAAAAAACAACCAAAAAAAGAATTGATAAAAATGACCAAAATAATCTCTACATAGGTACAGTGCCACCGACTAATTAATCTGTTTTATCATCTGAAGTCGGGCAGCCAAACTAAGTACAATATGGAACCAACCAGTAAAACTGCCCGACTTCAGATGATAAAACAGATTAATTAGTCGGTGGCACTGTACCTATGTAGAGATTATTTTGGTCATTTTTATCAATTTTTTTTTTTGGTTGTTTTTTTAATCTATTTTTTGTTTCATTTTGAAGTCGGTTTTTTAATTTTCAAATTATTTTTTTATTTTACCCTTTTTAGTATACCTACCTACCTAAAAATCAACAATATTGTTACCGTAATTTTAATTATTGAGGAGTTTGCTGATGAGAAGGTGGTTTCAGGTTTCATCAATCTGTTACTTAGTTCTTTAGGGGTCTATTCTTTTTGGTAGAAGTCCAAAAATGAGTAATTTATTGAATTCTGGGATGCTACCCTGTCCATCATTCCGAAAATACTCATCAGATCCTTACCAAACTTTCATGGGACCACCTCGCAGCTTCCACCTTTCCAATAAAAAAAAAACTATATCAATCGGTCAAGCCATCTTCGTGTAATCGATGAACAATTGAATTGAATACAGCGTTTTGAGAAGCATTCCCGGTCCTCACTCCGAAGATCCTCATCAGATCCTCATCAAACTTTTATGGAACCATCTCGGAGCTTCCACCTTTCCATTAAAAAAAGAATAATTTTGATCGGTCAAGGCATCTTCGAGTAATCGATAAACAACTGGATTGATTAATGCGTTTTGAGGAGCATTTCCGTTCATCACTCCGAAGACACTCATCAGATCCACATTAAATTTTTATGGGACCATCTTGGAGCTCCCACCTATCCATTAAAAAAAGAATCATCTTAATCGGTGAAGCCGTCTTCGAGTAATCGGTGAAAATACAAAAAAAAAAATATTATACATACTGACGTATTGATAACCTCCTCCTTTTTTTTGAAGTCGGTTAAAAATACCTTCCAATATAAAAAAAAATATAAAAAAATGTTCCCCGTTCAATGTTCCCCGCAGACGATGTTCTACTTTCATAAAATCCAATAGTAAATTCAGAAACTGCTGGTACGAATAGATTTTCCCTTGTAACCTAAGATGGTTATTTAGGCTTTAATTTAAAAAGGTAATAACCAATATTTGTCGAGTCAACCAAGTTGTTTAGTCAAGTCATTACCTACGTCATCTGAAACAATCCCATTTGAGAAATCGGCAGAACACAAAACACAGCCTTCACGGTTAATTAGTTTGTTGTATCGTGTAATTAACATCGCCTGTTTCACGGGAGGATACTGTTCTATACTCGGAGATACGAAAACGATTGAGTTTGAGAGCTTTGCTTGCGCTTGCACAACGCCTATCATGTGTAGGTTAAATGGTTATGTCGAACATATTTTAAACTAGCTACGCCCCACGTTTTCACTTGTGTTAAGCGGGATTTACATTAAAAGTGTGTGGTATGCAATTTATAGTCGTTTGCACAAAAAATTCGTAGGCACATCAGTACTACGAGCATGTATTTATTTATTTGATAAAATTGCTTCCAGTAACTGCTGTGAGACTATTTTAGTGAAAACACCAGTTTTGTAATGTAAATTTGGCTTTAACCCCATCTAATTAGAATATTGGTATAAAAAGGAGCTGTGTTTTTTAAAAATCTGAAAAAGTTAAATTGTAATTCGTTCAGTAGTTTTTAAAAACGTGGGTAAAAGTGAGAGTCCCGAGTTGGTCCTATTAAACCTTGGCGTATGAGTATTTTCAGCGTGATAGATATATAGATAATAGAAAATTAGATCAAACACAAAAATATTACAAAAACAACACATTTAAAAATAAAATTTAAAACTTTATAAATGTTGAACAAATAGGCGGCCTTATCGCTTAAAACGATTGATGAGTGGAATAGCATCCAAGAATGCAGTAAGTTGCTAATTTTTAGACTTCAATCAATAAAACTAGCTGCGTTGCACGGTTTGCACACGAGCTAATAAAGAGATCAAAATAGCCTATGCGGTATTCTAAGTCTCCAATTGTCTAAGACAGTGATGAAAATGAACGATAAACAAGACTTATCTTATATTTGACTTACAGAGTGGTTAAATAGAGATACAAAGATTTTTGAGCAGTGCGATCTTTCAGTAAAGAGCTCTCATCAGCTTTTTACCACAAACGTTTAGCCTCGCAAATACTCGTACGAGATTAACGGTCCGAAATAAGTACTTATATCTAAGAAATTGCTCCTAGCGTAGTCCGTTTAACACAAGCAAATGAACATAATACTGTCTGGAAATGTCAGTAGGCCTGAGTCCGATACTAGCTGGTTCGTAATAGGAACACGCCTGGACGACCGCAACACCTAAATACTCTTTTTGCGAAATATCGTACTAACAATAATTGTAATGTGCGTCTTTTTAACAAATTGCTTATGCTTTGATGTGAACTATGTTATACGCATGAATAATTAATATTGTGCAGTTTAATTACGGGGTCGGTGCTGAAACAATAATGCGGAAATTGATTTGAAATTGTCCGTTTACGAGCACCTTTTGAATCCATTTTGATTGTTCTTTTTAGGAATCGTTTTGTGTAATACAATGATTATTACCAAAACCTTAAACGAATGCGGCATAATGTCATCTATAAGCAAAACTATAAGAAAGGGAGACGCGATTTTATAAAGCGTTTGCTGCAACTTCTTTCGGGACATTACAAAATAAAACTTATCTTGAATGATTGATATTACTGGTAAAGTTTACCTTTTGAAATAATAAAGGCATTTCTACCTAAGTAGAGTCAAGAGTCATTCTATACAACGATTTATTCCACAAATACGAATGATTATTTTAAAACGTCGACTTAAATTTATCATTTTAGTGTGGTTTCGGATCGCGCCGAAAAGGTGAATATTACCTTTTATATTGTATTAGAAAATAACAATTGAAAACACCCCAAACATATTACATACATACCTACTATGTCATGCAGTAGGGTAATTGAACTTCAAAAGTTCATATGCAAATAGAACATTAATTGATATTTCACATCTCCATAACAATAGCTAAGTTTAACATACTTAAATATAAACTCAAGAGATATTCGCGTCGTTACCAAAGAAAGCCAGAAGTTGTGAAGACAGGTTGCCGTACGCGGATCAAGTTTGGTCTGCCTTGATATGGTGAACAGAATGACTCATGTCATGAAGTTTTATAAGAACAAAGGTTACTCAGGCATTCGACTGGTCTTTGCCAAAATTAACAAGTAGGTAGGTAGGTAACAAAAGTTGTATTTTGAAAAATACGTATGAATATGAGTCTTGGTATTTGAACGTTTTCTCTTTTCATCGGATTTTAAATAAACATCTGATTTTTCAATAAAATGACTTAATAGTTTTTCTTTCTCTCTGCATGGCAGGGCTTAAACTGGCAGAATTTCGATCTTTATCAGGGCCCGAGAATATCAGGGCCACAGTCAGCCTATATATGTATTTAAATACTAAGTTTAATATTAGTAATAGTATGCATTCGGTTTATTCTACTAATTTTATAAAGGTAATCGTTTGTGTGTGTTTCTTCGCGCAAAAATCACCGAGCCAGTTGAGATGAAACTTCTTATGTCGGTGGATAACTCGAAGATATTTATTCTGATATGCTTGCGGGATCGGGACTTATAAATTTGAATAAAAAAGGTATAGTTACCAATTAAAGAAAAAAAAACGACATAATCTTATTACATACGCAGGACATATCTAATTTTATTCCTACAATAAAACTTCAAGTGTCATTTATTATTAAACAAAGCGAAGTTAACCGAGTATGTAGTGAATAGTGATCGATAGGAAATACCTACATACAGTCGCGCCCTGCCTTATAAAGGATTTGCTCATTGATTTATAGCGGATTCCTTCTGATTACAAAGTCGGTGTTACCGTGATCTGTGTTAATGAGAGTACGACATGAATACAGTTTTACTCGTAGGTAGTTAGGTAAGTAAGTTTTTTGGTCCTTATAATTAATACTTTAAAATCTGAAATGTAGTACTAATATCAAGTTTAATAAGTTCAGTCTACCCGTGAACAGGAGGTCTGGAAGGACCACGAAAAGTCATTCGTTGTAATATACTAAAAGCAAGCTAAAATATGAGCATCGCCAAAATGTGAAAAATCTATGTTTTGTGCAGTTTTGGTGTGAAAACAAAAATAATTAAACCGATTGTAATGGACACACGCTACTCCTAGGAAATAAAACTTTATTACCTTCGGACAAAATCTTCATAAAAATTCATAATAGTCCTACATGTACCTACAGGCAAGATCGTTTAATCATAAATTATCCCATAATTCTTACCAGGACCGATCCTGGTAACTTAGTTCCCGACTAAACTATTATAAAGTTTTAATAGATAGGTACGACTTCTATTTGTATTCGGTCTTAATACCTATATTTTCAAAACTTCAGTGGGTGGTATTTTTAGCAAAGCCCCAAGTAATCTGATATTTATAGCTATCATTTACCGTAGAACCTAATTTCTAAGCTCACATACCAAGTAGCCTCAACACCGTTATTTAATAAACACTAGCTAATAAATAAGAGAAGAAATATAGTAGTCTTTATTGGTTTAGATGACCTCAAATTTAACTTTTCAAATCAGAGAGATTTTAGTAATAAATAATAAATAAATATATAGAGCACGACGTTACACACAGTGCAATCTAGCCCTAAACTAAGCAATAGACAAGTACTTTGGGTACTATACAACGGATACTACCTAATTATTATACTTTAATAATTTGTTTTATTTGGATTCTAAGAGCTTTGGTAAATTGAAGACAGTTCCGAAGATCAGTCTCAAATGAATCAAGCAACAAAAAATAAGCTGGAGCCCCCAAGTTTTTTCCATTAAAAACATATTTAAAAATATTTTTTTCATTCGAATAAAATAAACTAAAGACGGTCTTAATAAAAACAATCAAACATACCCCAACTCTAAAGTTACAATTAATGAAAAATTACACTAAAGCTCTAGACTATTTAGACTATCTAGTCCTTTTTACCCGACTGCGCGACGCAAAGGAGGGTAATGTGTTTATCGGTCTATGTATGTATGTATGTATGTATGGATGTTTCTATGTGGCGTTCTAGAGGCCAAACGCGTAGACCGATTTTGATGATCCTTATTTTTAGATTAGATTTTGACTTTTACTTTTTAGATTTTTACCCGACAAAGGATGACCTTTGTTGGGTAAAAATCTAACAAACCAAAGTGAGGGGTAAGCCCCATCAAATCATCAGCTGACGTTCTCAAATCAAATCATCGCAAATCGCTGAATCAAAGTCGCAAATACAACATGCGTGATTTTAGTAGTGAAAATGTAGAAATTAATAGAAACATGGATATAGATATGCGATGGTTTGATTTGAGAACGTTAGCTGAAAACACACATGTTGTCTTTGCGACTTTGATTCAGCGATTTGCGATTTCAACATCAGTTAGCAGTCCTTTTTCATCTTAAGTCGTCTAATTTATGTAAGTTTATCGTGTACTACCTATCTAATAGTAGGGTCAGATGTCCATCAGCAGTACCGTTCGTTGTGTCCTTGTATTTCATCGTTCTCTTGCCCGGAACACTTGTTCCATTGTACTACCTTGATTTATTATTCTGATATAAACCTATTATTCACTACTTGACTTATATCGGTTTACAGTTACACTTTAATTTGATGGGGTTTCTATTCGATTTTTATTATAAATAAGGAAATGAGGTAGGATAAAAATTAAATTCATTAAATTAAAGGAAAAGTACATCTGCATAAATACAACGAATAGTCGACGTTTAAACATGCCTAAGTTATAATATATAGTAAATACAGATGCAGAGATTCAGCGTGTAAGTCCGCGCCGGTGCCTGCAATAATTGGTTTAGCCGTTACTCCCGGATCGTTGTTGGTTCGAATCCCTCCTAGCGACAATAATGTATTGTGTTTTTGCATATATATTTTTCCTTTCAAATATTTCTATGGATACCCAGTGCAGTCTTAAGCACTTAATAATAAAAATAAAATATGGGGTGGTAACAAAAATAAATCGTAAGAAACTCAGTAGACGTAACGAAATTATTTTATACTTAATGTAAATGTTGGCCTAGTTCAAATATTTAAACATCTAACTATAAAGCTGAAATAATATATATGAAATATAAAATTAGTAATAAAGAGTTGCCTATGACTAAATATATAGAAACACCAGAAGAACAAGCCGACATCTGATTATGTGTATGTGGGTACTTAAAATATTTTTCTGTTGTTTTTTATAGGTTTTATTTAATTAGGTTACATAAAAAATATTTAGAATTATAATTTATCTTTGTTATTTGGTGGTGGTTATTTTAATAATGTGCGCTGAAACCATCGCTCTTACGGAGAAGGAAAACATCGTGAGGAAACCGGTATATTCTAGGACTGACCACGGTCTGAAGGCATGGGATATTCGCCAATCCGGAGTTGGCTCCCGTGGCGTCTCTCTGCCTGCTTAAAGGGGTTGTTAGTTATGAGGCCCCTGCCCTGCAGTACGCCAAATTAATATGTCTATTTTTTTTAAATTTATATTTGGCGTGATTCTTATAAGAATGTCGTACCTAACACTCTACGGGGAGGTTAAATGAAACTAAATAAGTACTTTGTTCTGGTCTTCTAGTTCGTCCTACGAATTAGTTTGGAAATATTGCTCTGCGAACAATAACGGTAGAAAAATGCGTCAAAGTTCCGAAATAGAATTTATAAATAATAAAAAAAAAATGATTAATTTCCTTCTGATATAAATTATAAATATTTTTTAGTGCCAAAACTTTATTCTTCAAAATACTGCAACAAATTCTGATAAAAGAATTTAGTTAAATAACCTCAAGAAGTCCATATATCTCAGTCTCGGCATCATCGCTTATGGTAATGAATGTTTGAACAGTCGTCACTTCGACGCCACACACCAAGGTCAACCATTGTACCCACAACAATAACTACACCAAATTTGCTCTACATAGCAATGTTTCCTTCTACGGCACATGAAGATTGCTTAACGGGGTAGCGGTGTATTCGTCACCAGCGATAACGTCAAGGTTTTTTAAAGAAAAGCCTGCTTACATAACTGCTTACCAAAGACAATAAAGCCAATTGACTGCTCATACCGCGAATTATTCTACAAAACACAACTCACTGTTGGGTAAAAGGGTTAGATAATAATCAAACTTTGTGATAGGTCCTTGCGTTACCTATTTCAATTCAGACTCTTTTAGTCTTATTAATAAAAGGGGAATAAGGTCGGGGTAATTATTCTAGTTTTTGTTTTTGTCTCTGTCTATTAACTTTGAAATTTCCTGTCACGGAAAAAGACAAAGCATGTTCTCAGTACTCCGACCTTATTTCCCTTTTATTAACAAGGCTATTAGAAATTGGCCGATGCGTTACTTAGACTCTTTGTGATATGCCGTTCTTGCACGAGCTACTAAAAATACGCAGAATTTTCGCGAGGGAGGAATACTTATGAGCGGTTAACTGGTTTTATAGTCTTTGTTGCTTACCTACCTACGTGTATTAGCGTGTAATTGAATTTGTATAACACAAATAGATGTTAATGTTATTCACGTTGGTAGCGTCCATGGGATTAAGTTATAGTTGCAACCTCTGTGTCACTCAGGACCACTCAGGGACCCACGTGTTTGATTCTGGAGTCAGGTGTCAGTTAGGTGTCCCACGAAAGCAGTTCAAAGAGCTTGTCGCATTGCCAAATCTCTGGTCACAAGCGGGAAGACAGAAGTATCAGACAGAACTGTCAATATTTGTCACTGCTTAAAGCTGAGACTTATGTTCCTATTTCGATAAAACTGAAAGTGTACATTATATTATAGCTAAAGTACTGAATAAATACTTCATGGATACTTTTATTGTTTAATATTTCCACAGAATTGGAACTTAATAACTAGAATTATAAATTACTAGCTGCGACCCGCGGCTTCACCCGTGTAAGTCCTGTTCCCGTTTTTAGTTTGTCGGGATTAAAAGTATCCTATGTAATTTCATTAAAACCACTTAAACTATCCCTATGGATTTTTTTATCTAAATCGGTAAAACCGTTTAACCGTGAAGAACAAACAAACAAAGTTTAGGATTTGTAATATAAGTAAGATATTTTTGAGAACGCTATTATTTCAACAGAAAATTGTTTTACTTTTCAGGTATCTAGCAATGTTCTGAGATGCCAATCACAGCTGTATCTCGTGAGACACCGCCGGCGTCTCCGCCCCTCCATGCCGCTACGTATGAAGAGGCTCTAGCTACTGTGAGTAAAGAAACAGAACAAAAACGCAGTTTACATGTCATTTAAGACCCGGTGTCCCACGCTGTCCCACACTGCAGATTTATTTGTTGCCAATAGTCCGCAAATAACGTTTACTGCAAACTCTTTAAGCGGGACCTTAACTGTTATTTTTACTACAAACAACATACACAAGGCCAACCATTCAACGACAGGCTTGCTATGCTTAAGAACTGCGTGGAATTTGGATGGTATTCTAAAATGTTTAGGGTACGGCAGTTGCCATACTATCAGTTTGATGATAATAAACTATTCAGCCGCAAACTAGTCTGCAGTGTGCGAAGCTACTTCAAAATAGTCTTGATACAAATATATAGCAAAAAATCCTTTGACATCAATCCTCGATAAAATTCTCAGGTTACAAAGAACTAATTTGTATTCAGTCGTTTTTTGTGTGAGGTCAAATTTCCTTGAGATATATTGCTTCACCTCCAGAAGTGGTAAAACAGCGAGTAAATCATTAGTCATTGGTGCAAGACCTTAGTTCCCACATTATTGTTGTATTGCTAGTTTAACGTGTAGGTTTGAAATGGAAGGTCTAATTAATTGACGGTAAATTTAATCACGTGAAATCCATGCTTGTATATTCGATAATTATCTACAGTGGTCAAAGACTTGTCTTAAGTATCTACTTATGAAGTGCGTGTTATATATTTATCAGTCAAATCAACTTTATTACACTACCTATTAAAACTACAAGTCATTTTATCTAGTTAATGTATTGTGAGGTACTATATGCTTTGAACTTGACAAAGTTATGGTTTTCCTTGTCAAATTTTCGTCAAGTAGTGAATATGTCTGATTCTCGCTCTTAAATTACACGAAGAAGAAAAAGACTTTGTCAAGCAAAGACTTTGTAGGAAAAAGGCTCTGTAAAGTAAAGTTAAAGCAAAGTCTTTGTAGAGTTAAGTGTTCTTCCTATCAAGTCACGACTTTTAATTTATTGTGCTCTAAATCCAAGCTGCTATTATCAAGTGTTAACCAGAAGCCTAAATTACCGGTGCGAAGCGATGAGCGTCCATTGTTAAAGCTACCTTTGCAGTCATGGTATTGTGCAACAACCTTCTGCCTCTTACATTGCAATGCAACTGCATTTGATTTGCAAATAATGGATGCATTCACCAAATTATCGCTGTCCAGCAAACTTAGTGCGACTTTGTTCAATTGAATTTGTACAGAAATAGCGGTGCCTATTAATTTGCTAGCGCGTTTTCTATTTAAATGTTTATTGTAGTTACCAAATATGATAGTGATTCATTAGGTATATTAATAACTACAACCTTTGCCTTGTAAAATAATAATGATATGTAACTATATGACTGTCGTATGTGATATGGTGCTTCTTTACGCAATTATTAAAACTGTTTGCGTTGAATCTTGATGTATAGATAACTAGATGCGCCCCGCGATTTCACCTGTGTAAGTCCCGTTCCCGCTGGATTATCGGGATAAAAAGTAGTTTATATGTTATTCCAAGTTTTCAGGTACCTATATTCCAAGTTTCATCGCAATCGGTTCCGTAGTTTTTGCGTGAAAGAGTTACAAAGTCACAAACATACAACATAAATATGTCTATACAGACTTTCGCGTTTATAATATAAATTATTATTATTTTAAGAAGTAAGATTAAAAGTAGGTTTAATTGTCATCTCGCGTCTCAGTCGATTCAAATATTTTTAATATAAACAATGTAAATCCTTTATTGGCTGTAAGATTATTTTTTAATTTTTTGTAATATCTAGTATTTAAGAGTGGTGGATTTTGTAAAATAAATAAATAAATTGTACGAATATGGCTACCTAATAGCCAAATAGACCATAAAACTATTGAGTAATTGAGCCACATAATTGAGACATTGCACATGGTTTTTAAATAAAAATCTCCTCGTGATGTATTCCTTTACCGTGAGAGCGATGTGGTGCGTAGTCAGCCGGGATTAGAAACGACGACATTCATAAAAAATGACGAGATATCTACCACTAGATCAACACCGCG
This sequence comes from Idaea dimidiata, assembly GCA_949358125.1. Classification (NCBI taxonomy): domain Eukaryota; kingdom Metazoa; phylum Arthropoda; class Insecta; order Lepidoptera; family Geometridae; genus Idaea; species Idaea dimidiata. Next base: position 7,815,040 of record OX442328.1, read on the forward strand.
CTAAAATAGACCTATCGTTTATGAAGTCCTTTAAACCAACTTTTCAACTACTTAGTTCTTGAAACTCGTGGGGTCTTAGTTCATGATCTAGAACTGTAATTCATCCTTCAGGCGTCGTAAGTGAATGTAGGGCACAATAGGCGGTCCTGTACCTCGAAAGGTTTCATCGACATTTATCGGGTCATCTGTTCAATAAGCCTAGAGCCAGTTGTTTCAATAGAGGACGGGCTGGGTTTAATGTCTTTACTAATTCCGATTTTGTAACCTCTAAGCAAACTAGACTTGCTAATATTTTTTAAGCTAATCAATAAGTTCTTTTTTGTACACAATAAACATAAATTAATAGGTACAAAAAACGTACACAACTTAAAAATAGATGGCACAATGGGCGGCCTTGTTGCTTAAAGCGATCTCTTCCTCGTATCTATGGATGGAGAAGAAGTTAAGTCAGGTGAAAGGCAATTCTGTAAGGCAAAGGCGCCCTTCTCCTCTCATAGTTTTGGGAGAGGTTTAGACCTTTAACCTACCAAGCTTGTCTGATTGCGGGTAGGCAGTTGTGCTCAAAACCGCCTAACTGGTTTGATTTTAAACCTTTTCAGTTTAAAACTAAATTGAAGAACTGAGAAGTTGATAAAACTAACACTCTAAATATTTTTTCCTTATGGTAATTTGTATGATGTATGATTGATGTAGCACACACATCAGTACTCTACACTTATAAAGAAAGGACAATAGTAATGTGTCTTTTAAGGCAAATAATTACTTCAAATATTCTGCATTATAATAATACCCATTCGCTACCGAAACATTACCCTGGGATTAAATATAGAAAACTAACAAAAAATTGACATTTGCACGCTCCTCACGCGTATCTACGATGCTAATTTCCTTATCACCTTGACGTGTGGTTTGCGTACATATTGCTTATTGCTAAAACTTGTCCATGTGTCGCAGTCTAGTGTAAACGTTAGTGATTGCCCCACCGCGGACAGAAAATGTCCATAATAAGGCAAACGGTCCACAATCCACCTGCATACAATAGACTTTAGTTTAGTGTTGTTCCCAGCTTCCGACGAGCGGCCTTCTCTCGCGTATTATCACGTATTTGCCTTAAGTTAAATAAATAAGTAAATATTCATCAAAACTACAAATTGAAAACACTTGTTATAGTGTTAATCGTGACTAGTGTAGTGATAAAAGTGTGATGCGATATTGTTTCTTAAAAAAAATTGTTTTAAAAAGCGCACTAATTTAAGCATTTCAAAGGACTGGAAACATCTTTATATTTGCTGTGGAAGCCTTTAAATTAACAAAACTCTTTGTTTGTTTCTTTAAACAAACTTTATACATTCGCGTGTACAGTTTTATTTTTTAATTAAAACCTTGATTTTTATTAGGTGAGATCTAATTTAATAACCTACCGGTGTAATAAAGAGATCTTCTCACGGACTAGTAAGTTCTGTAATTATATTCATACCAGTTAACTCTCGATTCTATTTCAATTCATTAAATCATAAGACTTAATCTCTGTTATGTAATAGCATATTTAGTATAACCACAGAATACATAAATAATTGGTAAAACTAGAGCAGCTTTACGAAGAATGTAATTTACGGGTTGAGACCTCTAGTTATGAATCACTGAGTACAGTATAAATTTTTAAATAATACATTTATTTGTTTAGTTTATTTATTTCTAAAGTCCAAGTGAGGTCTGAAGTAAATTTAAACACATGCAATGACTTTCTCATTTATAACATTAGTACCTACCTACAAGATACGGTATGTATAGATTGTAGAATGTAGAGTTTGTACATTCAATACAGTTATGAAAGTAAAATCTCAAAAGGAAATATTTTAGAACATTTTTATCGCATTTTTAATACCTACATATCTTTTTCGCACATAAGTATTTCATATATAGAATTAATAGTATTACAGATAAATAGATTTACTATCACGATTCTATTGCGTTTTATCACGAGTTACATATTTATAGTTTCATCACTAACGATCGAGACGTGAATGTTTGGACAACGAATTTGTACAATTACTACATGTATGCTGATTGTCAAATCACTAAAATGTCCTACAATATTTTGTTTGTTTACATCCGAGTAGTTACGTTTGTGAAATTGTAGTGGCTTAGGTATGGAAAACATCCAAATGAGCGAAGTATTTTCTTAGACCGCATCATCTATCTCTATAATAAAGATTTACTTATTTATTTGTAATGAATAGGCAAAAAACTACTGAACCGATTTCAAAAATTATTTTACCAATAGAAAGCTGCATTATCGAGAAGTAACATAGGATACTACTGATTCCGATATACCAACGTCAGCGCCAATGTGACAAATTAAATGCTTGCTTAAATGATAAGAAGGTCTCTAATATAAGTGACTAGAAGGTTAATATTTGCTTGCCAGTGAAGCATTTCAAACTCTGCTCTGACGACCGAGCTTCATCAGTTCCAATGTTAAATCGTTCGGGAAATTACTCACACTCCTTTTAAAAGGTCCCAACTTAATTAGAACTTTGTTGTTGGAATACCCACTATGTAGATAATCTAAGTACTTGCTTATACGGGTGTAGTATACGTCACCATCATAGTATTAGTTTTACGTTATCGTCTGTTATGTACCATTAACTGAGTACAGTGACAATTCAAGAATAGCTCGCTTACCTTGCGGCTGCACCGCGCGCAGCGCCCGCGCCGCGGGCCGGTCGTGGGAGCGCCAATTTTATGTAAATTCCGTACTTCGACTACCGCATTTCTACACTGTGTGAATTTTAGTAAAATTAAACAGTAAGGTCGTATAGATAAAGGTTACTTAATTCGTAATAAGTAGCTCTGAGTGCGTCTCAGGGTTGTAAATAATTTGTCACTCTCGTAACATAAGAACAAATTTACTAAAAACGAGTTCTGGATTTTTTTTAAATTGAAAATTTAATGGATTGGTCCAATTTTGTACCCAATAAGTGAAAAATGACCTAAAATCTTAACTTCAGGTTAGCTGAGTGCTTATACATTACCAATAACTATAAATATATAATATGCTACTTACTAGGTTAATATATTATTTATGTCAGGTAACCAGTGTTGTTATCTCGATGATATTCAGTTAAACGCATTCATAGTAGGTTGCAGTGATTATGTTGGCTCGAAAATAGCTAGGTACTATTTAGGTTTTTGCGTTGCAAATGAGTTTGTATATAACTATCCACACTTGCGGTTTGTTACTTTGAACCCAATTGTTGTGTACTCATAAAAACAAGTCAAGTGCGAACCGGAATCGCCCACCAAAGATTTCGTACCATTTTCAACATTAGTTTTTCAACAACATTAAACATTGGACCAAGCGAAATCCGTGATCGCAATTGACTCCAGTTTATCACTAGATGGCGCCAGTGGTAAAAATAAATCACGCTAACGTTGCGTTTAACTTTTGCCCTAATCACCATGGAAGTTGTCATATTTACACATTTTCCCGGATCTTAATCGGGCGGGTGATTTTAACTTGTGTAATTGTCCTTATCTCGACGTTTCGATCTTGTAATGATCTTGGCCTTGAGGGTGTTTTATTTAGTTTTTAGTATAAGTAGAAATACATGATCTTTGAAAATCAATTGTCTAACTAACACGGTTGTATGAGATACAGCATGGTGACAGAAGGACAGACAGACAGTGGTGTCTTAGTAATAGAGTCCCGTTTTTACCCTTTGGGTACGGAACCCTAACAAAGCTTCTAGCAGTTTCCAACCCAAAAGTGGATAATGATAATAATATATCTTTACTGAATTACGTAAACCAAGTCTGGGTGAATCTTGTTTTTCATACCAATGGTTAGTTTTTTCCCTATTCTAAACACATCACGTGTTTGTCTTTGACATGTCTGAGCATGATACTCGTTTGATTAAATAATTATACGCTACGTACCACTCATCATCACGTGTTTGTGTTTACTTATATTTATAGCACATCTAGGTGTACTAGTAATTAATAAATTTATATCTATAAAATGTTTTGTCCTAACTGATTGACTGACTGATGGATCAACGCACAGCCTAAACCGCTGATAGCAGAGATTTGAAATTTGGAGAGCCCGTTCTTTATATTACCTAGGCATGTGATAAGAAAGGGTTTCTCTTTACTTACCTCGGGATTAGTATATTATATAGGTAAGAGTTTAACAGTTGTAAAAATCTGCATAATGTTTGGCTGTTGGCAGAAAGTAGATTACAAAATATCCAACGCGGATAGGCACGGATGATAAGTTAGTTATTGTTGGTAAATAGTCTAGGTAGAGATTCGATAGAATCAATTTTGATACTACTCTGGAATCTTCAGCTCCGTGCCAGAGCGGTAGCTATTTAATTACAGTTGACGCATTCGTGTATTTACGCCATAACTAAATCACCTCGTGAAAATGAAATAACTAGTAGTAATGGTCATTTGCCATCTCACCACACTCAGTCAATCAACGGGACGATATGTCAAACATTGAAACAGTATCTGTATTTGACAGAGCATTTTCCTTGCAAAAGAGATCAACTTGCAATGACTCATTATATTAGTAACTAATACACCTTATTGAGTCAATCACATGGACACGGCTGTATTTGAACCAGAACGATCTTGTTTGCTTCACGACGCGTATTCTCCACTCATTTACTTGTCGCCTTATTCCTACAGTACCATTTTACTTTTGACTGTATCATGAAGGGCAAGGCTGTAATTTCCGCTTCAATGATTAATTCGTCCCAATTTACCACAATCAGGAACAAACAAAGGGTACAAAAGATGTGTAATCGCATAGGATGCGTGAATCAATATACGTAAACAAAGAGTTGCGCATTGAATATTATCACGCTAACAATTACAATAATTCATAGTATGACGACTACAGAATACCGATCACTCATTAGTCGGTCGATAGAAAAACCAGATTATTAGTAAATGAGCAATCGGCCAATTGATTAATCTGTGTCATTGTTCTCACTTTATTTGCACAGTCAAATCGTCTATTGTCTGACCAATTTTAGCAGAGGTATACCTACACTTGAAATTATTTGAGTAAAATGATCTTTGATGAAAAAAAACTTCGATATTTTACGCTGACGTAATGTTATGATCAGTGATGTTATCCTAAAAACTGTTAGTATGTTAACACTGACCGACCACTCCTGTCTGGACAGGAGTGGCCAGTGACCAGATTGGTAGTTATGAGTACAATGACCCAAAATCCATATAAAAATCAACAATTAAGCCTTCATTTGTTGGACATTTATTGCGGAACGATTAAACAGCTTACGCGAAATCAAAAGAAAGAAATTAAAATTGCTCAAATTACCCAAAATTTGCCTTTACCTACCTTGTAAAATTGGAAATAAAAGTTAATGAAATTAATTGCGATATTTTAGAAGCGTTATTTCTGATTTTCCACACTATTTAGCGTTCTGAGGAATAAATCAATCAAATGAATATAGATAGGATATCTATGAGATTTTGAGCTCTACTGCAAACAGTTAGAGTTGCATTGAAATGTACTCGATTATTGAATTGTTGGTTCGTTTGAGTAGAATAGAAGTGAACGGCCTTGTTGCAAGGGTCAGATGGTCGGTCAATGGGCCAGATCGTAGGTACAATACTCTCGGTTTCAAATATCGTACAGCAATTGCTCTAACATCTTTTTAGTTCCAGTGATTCTTATGTCGAAAGTTATGTAAAGGGATATATAGAAATATTTTCAATGGAAAAACATCATCAAAAATATCCCGTAACGTGAAGCTGATAGGTTTAATTACTAAGTATTTCTAATAGAATGACGTTTAATGGTCACGTACTTTTAAGGTGCTAGAATATTTCATGGTTGTTATGGCCTTGATAAACAAACCAGCCAGGGGCCTTAGCCTTCTTTACGTTCTTGCGCCACTCGCTTCGATCCTTGGCTAATCTTCTCCAGGTGGTGATAAGCTTCTCCAGGCTTCATATGTTACTATCAGGTATTCTACGCGACATGAAATGGCGCCAATGCAAACGGAACACCTGTTCAAATAATGTATCACATATTTTTACTCAAGTAATTGATACTAGTATTTAAAATAATTAAGAAACATGTATGAGTTGACGATATATTGCAATAAAAAATAAAAGTTATATCACTTTAATTACGAATTGTCTTACCGAATTGTTGTAACGTGTAAGTTATTGAGATTTCACACTAAATTGTTAAAATAACAACTTATGTTTTATTGAACTTTATTCTTAAATAAAAATAATAACAAGAAAAACAGATTCAGGTTTAAATTCAAAAGGGTCAAGTAGTTTCAGGAGCGAATGTGAACTCCTTAAGAACTCGTTGATGTCTTTTGTAGGGAACAAAAAAATCATGTTACAAATAATAATTACGCGAGCTTATCGCGCGTTTTTTAAACTTAAAGATCAATGAACTTTAATTATAGTCAAGGTACGATAAAGATAATGTTAATTTCGTGTCTCTCCTTCGGCGTGTCGTCCGATTTTGGTAATCCATCTCGCTTTATTGAGCGTGACCTTTGAGTTGGTTCAATAAATAACCTAGCAAGTGACATTGGTCACTCATTCATTACGTGTCATAATGGAAATTATTATACTTCCTGTTTCTCCTTTTTGTTTATATTTATGAGAGCAAGAAGTATGCGCGTTATGTGATTTTGCTTAATTTTATGAAATTTCGACTTACAGTTTATTACCGATCACAGGTAATAATTATGAGTTATTAAATTAAGTACTAATTAATCATGAAATACCTTTGTTTTAACGGATTTTACTTTCTCCGAGAACCTTATTTGCATTTTCTAACTTATTTATAACTTTATGATGGTAATAATAGTTTTGTGTCTTTAAAACCCTACTCTCATGGGAAGATAAATTATTAATTATTTTAATTTCTACCTTATTATAATTGTAAGAAAAATGCAATCATCTCTGTCTGTACTCACCTGAAATCTGTGTGTCTTACGATGACAAATTGATTCACTCCCAATCATATTGAAAACACATCAAACTAATCTATATGATTAATCAATAAAGCAGGTGAGATCATGTCAAGTTGCTAAGTTTAGAACGTATCCAGTGCCTAATCCAAAACACTTTAATACCTTGTCTAATGTCATCTGTCTGACTTAGAATCATTAAGTGTAATAAGAATGAATTGTAACAACAAATCTAATCATATTTATTGGTTTACAATGGGCTTCCAATACCGAGACGATGATTTGTCATTTGTTTTGTTGTCATATGACAGGGCGTTTCAAATTGACTTCTTTACTGGTTACTTTGTCTGATGGCGTCTGTCAATTCGTAGTACGCCCCCGGTCCATTACACTGACTGAACAAGTTGAGATTATATTCTGATAACTTCTATTGTGCGATCAGGGACGCCTACTAGGCTTGCTTTCTTACATTTTTGCTTATTAGTCTTGTGAATTTGGTCTTATCAGATTATGTGTCCTATAATGAAAAATATATTGAAAACTATGCGGGTTCAATTTAGGCGTCATCATATCGTTTTCATGAGAACAGGTATCATAGTGGTCAGTCGCTGGCCTATACGCTATAAAAAAAAATGACTTAAGAATATAGAGCATTGAATGAAACTTATACGGTTGTTTTAATATTCTAAAAGAAAGAAAGAAAGAAAAACATTTATTGACAACAAACACGCAATAAAGAAGGTACATACGAACAATGGGACACAATTTTTACATAATTAATAATATAAGACAAAACAAAGATCGTTGAAAAGGAAATAAAAATAACAAAAAATAAAAACAAGGTCCAATTTATTGTTACAATGTGAGCAGTGTGCCTGCTGCCAACGAGCAAATAGCGGTAAATATTGTGATTAAAATTCAATAAATCACAATATTTACCGGGTTTTATTAATAAATCGCGAGTAAAACTCGGTAAATCTTGTGTTTTATTGCAATACAAAATCGCAAAATCTTAAGAAAAAACTAGACTAAGTTTTTTAAGTTTTATGACCCAATTTAAATTCCGAAATATGTATGATCTTTTTTTTACAAAGTATACAGTTTATAATTGGCATTTAAAATGACAATAGCATCACATCACACATTATTACTATCATGTAATCGTGTTATACCTGTTTCTATAATTGTACATAAATATCTTTAGATTTGCACAATTTTATTAAAATATCTGAGATGGAAACAGATTATCTCAATGTTTTTTGTAGATTTAAAATATGATATTAAAGTGATAGGTAAAATCGCCTAACATTAGCGAAAATCATAAACAATGAATGTATACTAAGCAATGTAATATAAACATAGTATTTTGGTCAACCCTAGTCCTGACGATAGACGACCATTAGCGGTCGACAAGACATTGTATTGTACATGAACTATGTCCAAAACACTTCATTGTTTCAAACTCGGCCACATGTACGAAATTGATAGAAGGCTGCGATATCCATATCCTATACCTTGAGGGTGCAATTTGTAATACACGTTAATTTATTATTTAATAATCAATGTCACGACTTCTTACACTTTGTCCGACGTCTAACAGATAGTAAATTTAGTCATGCTCATTTTTTAATGTCTACGTTATGTCAAAATGAATTTGGGTAAGACAATTATATTTTCAACAGAAATATTTTTAGCAAAGAAATATATTTCCAAAAACCTTTTCCTTTGTTGGTAAAACAATTAGCGAGGAAAGATATGGCCGAAAAATTATACCGTGTCACGTGATTCCTGTGTAGCTCAGTGGTTAGAGCAGTCGCCTGGTTAGCGAAAGGACGCAGGTTCGAATCCTGTCATGGGGATTTTTGGGAAATATATTTCCTTACTAAAAATATTTCTATGTTTAAAATGCCTTGAGCGATAAAAACAAAAAAGAAATATTCAATTATATTTTGTTAATCTTTTAAGGTGTAGTATTTAGCTTAGTAGCAATATATATTTTGGCAACGCTTTTATCTTTGTCTAACCGACTCTTTTAGTATTTGATGGTATTTCTCAAGGTGGAAGTAAAGTACTTGGGCGTAACAAAAATCTGTTTCTAATTTTCGCAAAAATAACCAAGTTCAACAAAGAGGTGTGTTTATATTTTGTAACCCACCACCCTAAGATTATTTGTAATCCAGCTGCTTTGATATCGTCCTAAATATCAATAAAATTATACGAAATAAGCGCCAACATGGATATTTTTGAATAGAATTTGAATTTTGAATAGAATGAGTCCAGCTGCAATCGATATTCAATTGGTAGTGATGCTGAATTTTGGACGATTCTAATACAGTAATGTTTGGCAGTATGTTTATGTCTAAACCTAAATAGATATACGGGTAGACTGGCTATCGCTTACAAAATAAACAACGTAACACATGATAGTCTAGAAATGTGCATCGAGATGTCAACGTTTGGAGGTCGCGTCCTTGTCGCTGGTCACCGCAGCGCGACCGAGGCCACTGCATTGTGAACTACGTAACAATGACTGCAACACTTTGTTTACGAGTATACCTTCCTACAATTATACGAGTAATTACGTCATATCAACCACGAAATTTGAGCGGAAATATTAAATTAGATGCACGTTTTAGAAGCAGGTAGGTATACTAATATTATAATAAGGTAATATGCTTAATAATCGCCTTTAATAGTTGTTATTGTACTCAGCCTGAGTGAGTAGTTAGATAATGAAAGTGAATTTAGGTGCGGATTTATAACAGAGCGTGTCTAATTGGAAATATATTTTGTTATGTAGTTGAACAGTAGTGCAGTAGCTTGAAAATAAATTCTAGAATTACGAGTAGTTATACTAATTAAGAATGTCAAAGGGAATATTGATGAATTAAATCTAACAAATAATAATATAACAACTAAAATTTTAATCTCTATATCTACTAAACGACTAGATTTACTTTATGGTATGGTGGTAACCTAGAAAAAATATATGAAAATACGCTATTGGACAAGTATTATGAATTTATAAAATCTGTTCCTAGAGGAGATCCACAATCATTATATTATGAAATGTAGAGTCATGAAAGAGAATGAATTGCATTTATAATAACACTGGCACTATTGCAAGAAAAAAATAACACGAAAATTTAAAACATGTTCGAAGCTTCCGATATAGAACCAGAAACGTCTTGTATCAAAATAGGACATTTGGCTAAAATGTTGCACTCACAGACTAGTAAGAAGATACTGTTGCACTAATAAAAGTACTGGCAGTTTTAGTCAGAAAAAAAAAAATTGGAGTGAGTTTAAACGATGTTTAAAACTTCCGATTTCGTACCGGAAGTAAACATTTTAGTTTTTTTTGTGAAAGAGTTTCTGGTGACTGTAGCAGCCAGTAATTTCTTTACTGCTGAAGTTAAGTGGAGAAATGATTTTTTTTTAATTACCTATATTATCGAAAAAAAAACATATTTTAATACAATAGCGCATTAAAAGGTTTCACTCATAAAAATATTGGCACTATTTGAAATGAAAAGATATAAGAGTAAATAAAGGTGAAGAGATTCGCATTTCCCGTTTTATAAGCCGATGTGATCTTTAGTTTACCCTATGCAAACATATTTTGAAAAATTTAAATTGATAACAATAAACTATACACAGATGTACATAAGTAAATTCCTAGGTAAAAAATGGCAATCATACATAAGAAATGATAAATCTACGTAGATGTAGCTAGTGAGGTTCACGTCTTTAAAGATGAGCAGATAATGTCGTCACTTGACAGACACGTCGTAAATCATTCGAATATTGCAACAATTTGTCAATCCGGACGTGTCGGTGATATTTGTAACAGTATCGCACGAATCTTTTCGAGTCAATGATCCGAGACAAAAACGTAGCTTCTGTTTTTCCCGCTTCGCTTCGTACGTCTATACAATATACATTTTATAATTTATCATGTATATGTGTATATACAGGTATATTATACCTATATTTCTTAAAGTTTTTTTTTAAATAATATGTGATAGTGATATTTAGAAGAAGTTAGACCAACTTCTACTTCTTTTTTTCGTGTAGTGGTGTGTCTCACCTACTGTTAGTTTTTAAATCGCCTTAAGGCCTCTGACTTGACCTAAAAACTGCTATTAGAGATTGGTAATACTGAAATTTAAAAGGAGTTATTGGATATATCGACTTCATCTTGTTGTGTCGCGGCGTGGCTCACAGTTCACAGTTGTATAGTACAGACAGCAACAGCTGGCGCCACAGACGGCCTCTGTGGCGCGTCGGGCGGACGCTCGACTGCAATGCAGAAGGCTGCGGGTTCGATTCCCGTCGGGTGCAAATATTAATGCTTAAAAATAAATATTTCTATCTGGTCTGGGTGTCTTTCTATGTATAAATAAGTGCTGAGTGGAGATTTCGAAGCAATTTGTTTGTCCAATTCACGGTCCGCTCCGCCTAGCTCTGTTTTAGTAGAAACGCATTCAAGCCTTAATTTTAGTTGTGACGGGTTTTGACAAATGATACATACTGATTTGTAAACTGACACACGTCGAAACGCTTTGTTCAAACCCTTAGAAAAAACCTGTCTATTTAGTTTTTGTGCTTTGTACTTACTAGAATCGAATAAATTAAAGGATTTGCGTGTACATTATGAGGTTACAGTACTTATTTTACGTCGTTAATTATTCAATAAATCAGAAATGCAAGAACGATGATTCGTGTTACCTAGATTCTTTTATTATTGATGTATTTATTTAATCATACAATATTGAAATAACGATATACGATTTCAAATTATTAAATGTATAAATAATTCCATTAATTTATTAAATCGTGTGAGTTTAAAATGTTTATTATTAAATAGTAATCATAAAAACCTACCTTGAGTTTTAGTTAAAAAGTAGGTGTACCCAACTCTGTCCAATAATAACATCTATAGCATTTATATCTATGAAATGCTTTGTCCTTTCTAAATAATCCGCTGATAGTAGAGAACTGAAATTCCGAGAACGACGTGTTCTTTTTTCATATGACGTAAGTAATCCGATAAGAAAGGGATTTCCCACGGCATTTTGACTTACGAGGGTGAAACCGTAATTAATATTTTTTTCAAGATAAATGCTTTCATAGGTAAATACTAGTGGTATGTACCCACTTGTTTACATACTTAGACCCACTAGATATTCAATTCTAGTCGATTAATGTTGGCAACACTGAAAAATAGGTCTTAATTATGGAATAATACCCGAATGGATTTAACACATCATAATTCTCAAATGATTTCCTAGCTCCCTTACCTAATCTATGCCACGAGGAAATCAATTTCCACCAGGATATTTCGCAACAAATGTGACAGGATACCTCCTGTAACCAATCAGTCGTACTTATTAAGTTCCAAGTCCCAACGGAAACCACGGCATGATCAACTGCATAACAAACGTCTAACGTATTGTAAGCCAAAAGAAAATGTAAATCTAATATTAAACCTTGGTTTTCTTTCAGTCTATTATTAACTGACGGCTAGATTACACGAATTTTCTTTAATTTTAATGGTTTTAATTAGTGCGCTTTCATAATCAAATAGTTTTCCTTAAACTAACTGTTGTTAGACTAGATGAATTATTATTTGTCACGATATAAGTGATTTTATTGATCATTAATAATACAAGTGAATTAAATGTATGTGAAACGTTATACAAGTAAAAAGTGTTTAAAATGCATAACAGAACTATTTTCCAAAGAAAAATGATGTAATTTTATGTGCTTTATTAATGGTGACTGTTTTCACATTAAGTGAAAATGGCGCCATCAAGCGGCGGCCGCGAGTACTATTACGCTTTTTGTCTGAACCACCAGACTGCGCTGACAACGAAGTTTACCAGTTCCGCTACTCGGTAAGAGATGGCGGTAGCGTAGAAAATATGTTATTTTTTTAGTAAATTTAATTTAATTTTGTCAAAGTTTTCTAAGTTGTTACCTATGTTAATTTTATTTTGATGGATGTTAAAATTTGGCCCCAAACTATTTTATTAAAGTTCCTATTATTTGTTTCAGGCTGAGCCGGGGGATACAATAGCGACAACCAAAGAAGGTTAGTTCTCTTTTCGAAAAACTGGCCAATGATAGAAGAAAAAAACTTGTAATGTTTTTTTTGTCGACTTAGCCGATTTTCTTTTGTTATTTTTAACGTAATTGATCACGGATCTTTATTATTTTATTGTTTAATTTTGTTTTGTAGAAGAATGGGTGACGAAGAAAACAAGCGAGGTGACAACTACACGGCAAATAGCAACGCGGGTGAAACGAGAGCTCGTTCTGGAAGATGGCCGAATACTCAGAGACTCGGGACCGAAGATTTCCACTTCAGTCGAGGAAGATACTCATACTACCAACTTACAACAAACTGAGGTGAGGGAATTTAATAAATATATACTTGTTTTCTCGTAGGTAGATATGCAAATCTAAAAAAAGAAATAAAATAAACTGAAAGAATCCAGTTAAAAAATTGAAAAGGAATTGATTGATCGTGATCTCCTGAAGGTTCTAAAAGATAAAAATCATGAAAGATTTAGCAGTTTTCCATCTTGTTCTGTGAAATAGAAACTTAATTTGGTAGTAAACAATAAGATTTTAGAAAACTAATGATAGTTTAGGAACCGTATCTTCGAATAGCTCGTCCCAAAGTCGAACTTGCGAGAGTAAGTCATAGGACGCGCGAAATAAACCTATTGTTTCAGGCTAAATGATCCCAAAAAATTACCAATTGAAAAAAAAGATACTTCGTGATTTTATACCGTTATCAACAGAATCAGATAGGAAGTATCTATATATATGCTTATAATAAAGGAAGAGAGGACGAAAAGTCTGTACTTTGAAGTAAATTAAAATAAAAGTTGTCTAGAGGGCTTAGAAAAAGTCGTAGAACAAAATTATATAATTTTTAAAATTTATGTCTGTCTGTCTGTTTCTCTGTTTATCTGTCGGTTCCTTAAACAATTAAAAACTACTTATTCGATTAAAATCTGGTTTTTCAGTATGGGATAGTTCTATTTTCGAGGAAGGTCGTGGTATACTTTGCATCGAAATCCAATTAGTAGAACCCGGGTAATGAACGAAAAAGTGCAACCGCTCGAGAACCGCTCGGCCGCCCGCGCCCGTTATAACTTGTTTTTTTTTTTTTTTGGTCCAGAAGTTAACTAGCTACGCAGCTAGTAATAAACCGCGGGGCGCAGCTAGTCAGACATAAGAGCATACACAAAGTAGGACAATTAAGAAGTTACCCAGTAATCTAGACGTGCCATCTTATCCCGTACCATCGAATCTCGATTGTTTCAGCATCGCGTACCGGACGACAGTAACGAAGATGCGGCACGGACGGGACAAATCAACGGGGCCATCAGACCGCCGACGACTGATGGTAGGTTGCATTTTAGCACGTGACAGGGGTTTGAATAGCTTGATTTCAACGATTTCAATAGCTTGATTTCTACTGATTTTAGTGTGATGTCGGTTATTTTTCTACGTGAATCATACGATTGCAATGAGTTGGCTTAACCACTCGCCGAAGGATTTCGACATCGAACGACAATCAGCAGAAATTGAGATATTTAAATGGCCTTAAGTAGTGCGAGTGTTTTAAAAATAAGGTTTCAAGTCATTTATATGGGGGAATATCAGGTTAAAAAGTAGCCTATGTGTTACTCTAGATCTCCGGCTACCTATGTTCCAAGTTTCATCGCAATTGGTTAAGCAGTTTTTGCGTGATTTAGTAACAAACATACATTAATACACATACATCTAAGCTTTCACTTTTATAATATTACTAGATGCGCGCCGCATAAGTCCCGTTCCCGCGGGATTTTCGGGATAAAAAGAAGCCTATGTATTATTTCAGGTCTCCAGCTACCATCCAAGTTTTGTCGCAAACTGTTCAGTTGTTTTTACGTGATTGAGTAACAAACTCACAGACATTCATACATGCCAACTTTCGCGTTTATAATATTAGTAAGATGTCAAATTAGATGAAAAGGTCAATTATTATTATTATTAGTACAGGCCTGTATATTTCTTCATCAATAGCCATAGACGGAGGAGCAATAACCCCAGCGAACGCTAAAGTGGTGCTTTCCTCCCGAGTGGTCGCCAATCCGGAGGGCAAAGTGAGGGAGAGTAGAGACCTCAAGGTCCTCACCAAGAACGTGACCGACCACATGCGGGAGACTGAGGAGAGGATCCATAGAGGAGATACCACTCATCAGGTGAGGATAGGACTTTAGAAAATACCTACTACTTGTCTAATAATATGTCTTATTTTTTGGAATTTCATTTTCATTGCTCTAGTCATATCTAGTAAAACACTTTATTTACCGGGTTTAATCGCGATTTATTCATGATTTTTCGCCAACTATACAGTTGACATCTTCATGGTTGACGCTCGGTTCGTTTAAAAATCATGAATAAAACGCGATTAAACCCGGTAAAAAAAGTGTTTTATTATGCAAAATCGCGAAAACTATAGAAGAAACTAGTCATATCTGCTAGAAATAGGTTTAAAGAAAAATACAAAAGATAAAATTTACCGGATATTACTCGCGTTTTATTTAATAACAGCGTTATTATTAAAGACCGAGCTTTCGCTAACTTCACAGTTAGCTTATTTTTATTGCTCAAGGCATTCCACTAGAAATATTTTACAAGGAAATATGCATCCTGTGATGGATAGATTTTTGATGATGCATTTCCCTTGTAAAATATTTGTGATACATGGAAAATAAATGGACAGGCGCGAGTTTGTCCCTCACCGCAAGTGTAATTTTAAAGGTGTATTTTTCTTTGAAAACATTTTTATTCGACAAGCATGCCTTGAGTTTTAAAAATAAATATTTAGTAAATAATTGCAAACCTTTAGTTAAAGTTTTCTGATATTTACCTAAAAATGATGATTATACTTAGTTTGACCAACACGAGTATAAATAAGAATTTTTCCTCATTATACCTTTTCGTGTCACCACGAATTATATGTCTCGGTTTAGAGTCTGTAAACTTTAGTAAACACTAAATATATATCTCGCATTTACATGCATAGAACATTATAAAACACCTACATATTTATTACGCATACTTACCATCATAAAATATATAAGAAAATCAACCTTCATATCAAAGTTTACGAGGGCTTTTAAAGCAATATAGGTATGATGAAATTTATCTAGCGTTGTCATAGATCTAGATATTATGTACTTCGTAGGGACAAGCTTTTAGGTAGATTAGGTACAGAAACTTATTGGAGTGGTGTAAACCTTATTGCATTATAGTCAATACTAGAAACGATTAACAACGTTTTAATAAAAACGGCGTTAATTCCAATATAACTAAGCGCTTGATTTGTTATCTTCGAGAAATGAACATAACGCAGTTTATAGGTTTTTGCGGGTGATCATTATACCAACCTAAAAAAACAAATAATAATAAAATACTCTATAATCGTCGAATTGCGTTGGTTTATTTGGATATATTTGATTGATGCCCTTATCTCGATATTTTAATAAATCACCCTGGATGGTAATAAAAAAATGCGTTTAAAATATTAGTAATAAACTCGTAAGTTATGCCAAAAATTGAAAGTGTAGCAAAGTTAGTATACTGAAAAGTATACTAACTTTGCTACACTTTTTCGGTAAATGATAAGAAGATTTAAAATAAAAAGTTTGGAAAGCACGTATGCATCTCTTTTATAAATTTAGTAAAGGGCCTGTCCATACGAAGTCACTTATAGATCTATGATCGTTGCACGGGTATTGATAGAAAGAACGTCACATTTCGAATACCCAGGACTTTCGATAAAGGATGATACACGCTAATGGAGCTTCGACAGACTGCCTTCTACAATTCTGTTTCTTTTTTACTATTCGCAAATTATTATCTAGATTACTAGTCTTTCTGTGGGAATAAGCTGAGAGAATTTTTATGATTTTAAAATGGCAGTGAATGCTTTTAAAACGTCTTAAATTTATTCTAGGTATTGATATACGTTTCGAATGAGATTCATACTTTACAACGACTGAATTTATCGACTCAATTATAGAAAATGTAAAACTTATATGAAAAATATGGTATTCACATTATGGAAAAAAATGAGTAAACACAAATACTAAGTGTCAAATTAAGTTATACACGGGGGTGTAACAGTTCTACAATAACTGTGCAGTAAACTTAGTACAGTAAGGTAGAACGTGAAAGCCCAAAGGCCGTCTTTCCGATAATACAACCGATGACAATCTACAGTAATACGTACATAAACTTTGTTATAATTGTCTATAATATCAGTCTGGAGACCATCAAATAAAACTGCTACATTTTATAACATATAAACAATAGTAATATGCTATAGGTGAAATAGAGCAGTGCTTTATTCAGATGAGCGTCCACATAAATCGATGGGATTTTGAAATTATAATTTGTTCGCGTAGATAGGACGCCGCAGGCTCCTCGCCCACGCCTCTTGCGCTCGCTTGTAACACCGCTTTGTAACTTATAATATTTTTTATTTCAATCTTTTTTTTTTAGCGATATTTTTACAACAGAAGTGTTTTCGAGTCGTTTACGTGATATTTTATGTACGGTGAGAATTTTATTTTATTCCATCATCAAAAAGGGTCAATTTTTTTTTCAAGTGAACTACAAGGGTTGGTAGAGGGCAATTGTTATGCTGGATAGGCTTGACCTCACCATAGCTCATAGGTAGCGACGACATCATGGTTCATCAAAAAAACGCCCATAAAAAGTAGATGATAGTTTGCACCTTGGTTTTCAATTGGTATCGTTGACGATATAGCTACTGTAGAGTCTACAGCTCCACTGTATAATAGCCAAAGAAGTTAAATTACTAGAACTAGAATGCTCACGTAGAACTAAAAAGTGTTCCGCTACATTGAGCATCCTGTCCCTTTCTAATGACACTTTTTAAATTGATAGAACGCCACATTGAAGCATGCTGTCCCTTTTTAATAGTGTCATTAGAAAGGGACAGGATGCTCAATGTAGCGGAACACTTTTTAGTTCTATGTGAGCATTCTAGTTTTAGTAATATAACTTCTTTGAAAATAGCCCCTTACTTCAGACGTAAAATCTACCTAAATACCAAATGTTGCCCAAGCTGCACGCTAAACTGACTCGTAACATTTCTCTGATTTAAAGTGAAGGAAGGAGTGCCATATCAACTCGCTTCAGCAACTGGTTGAGCGATGACGTCATCCGTTTTGAATTTAATCACATTTTATAGCTTTAGAACTAAACAAGTGTCTATTTCCTTGACATTATAACGTGACTAATAAAGACAGCGAACTTTAATATTTGTATTAGATAAAGGTCAATCAGCATGAACAGTGTAATCCTGCCTACATACCTAATATTATTCGTAAGTTGCAGATCCATTTAAATATGATTTCGATTGATTTAAAATCGAGGTAGGTATGGCAAAATATGTTTTAACAAACTTGTGATCAATAACTCAAATGAAATTGTTTTTACTTTATTTTATTACACTAGATTGTAGGCTCCTGTCGTATTTATTTAGAGTCCTGTTGTAAATCACAACCTAATTTTGAGCTTAATGATTAAAAAGAGCCAACCAAAGTAAAGGCTCCTTTTCAAGAAAATAAATAAAAATGAATATTTAAGTATTTTCGCCTATTGTTTACATAATTACAAAACATGTTAGTGATTTCATTTTATTCAATTTCTTCATGTCTAACCACTAAAGTTTTGGCAAGCATCTTCTGTCACGTCAATCCCATTTAAAGCCCATCCGTCCACATTATGAACCAATCGGATTAATGCAATCACACGTATATTGTCCGCTTTACAATTGCTGGCCCAGATTCGGGTTCATTCAAAGATACTTAGAATTGCAGATGTATAGAGGAACTTTCTCAAAGAGTCATCAGTGAATTAAATGTCATTGAGTAGTAATCTCTTTTATCATTGAATATGATAAAGTATACAAGTAGGTATCAGAGATCTGTATGGATGTAGGAACCAATTCAAAGTCGCATTTCGTTTACTTGATAGTTTGGGCATAGTTACCGCTAGCACTAGAATCGGAATTGAAGTTGTACCTCCGTTATAAGGAAAGGCATAAAGTTAAAGGTATTTATATTAGATGATTTATAAAATTATTCTATGGACTATCTAAATATTCTACTTAATTCAAGTTAAATCTCTTTCGGTTCATCACAACAACGTCGAGACATGGATTGGATATTGAGCACTCCACAACTAAAATTGCGTAGGCAGATAAATACAGATATTTGAAAATTTTGACTTTTGTTATATTAAAATATTGGTAAATTGTGTATTTAGTTTTCCAGTTCTCTTTATAATCTTCATTGTTGATTGATTGATTAATTCTTTATTGCAACACACCACAATTAAATAATTACAATAAGAGGAAAATACTTAAACCACTTAAAAATTAGGTGGCACAATGGGCAGCCTTATCGCTTAAAGCGATCTCTTCCAGGCAACCTTTGGATGGACCAGAAGCGAAAGAAAGATGAAAGGTTCATTGTTCCATTTCTTTAGATAATATTATTAATTTTCCATTGCGACAACCTTTTGCTACACTTTTTTATATCTATGATTTTTCAAGATTTTATTTTATTTGTCTTATATGTATAAGATCATTAATTTTATTACATTTTATAATATAAAACTGATAGACTTATTATTAAACGTGCAGCAAGGTTGAAATAGAGAGGACATGCTTTGTCTTTTTCCGTGAAAAGAACTTTCAAAGATAGACAGAATAAGTGGTAAAATTACTCCGACCTCCACGTTTATTGGTAAGCCTACAAGTGGTTTACTTCTCTCTATAGAGAGGTATTAACAAACACAAGCTCACAATTGTAGCACAGAAAGTGATGGATCAACGAAAGTGATCGGTAATTTCAAACCAGTAGATCGCCTGTGCCGGCGCGGGCGGCACGACAAACACTCACGTTTTACGACCCGGGACCCAAACGACCCCGGACCGATCGACAAGTTGTGTTTTGTTTCGTTACATCATATTCCACTACCACTGTATATAAAGATATTTAATATCATAGTTATATTAGAGGTAACTTCTTTTTTTCGTATAGCGGTTCACTTGGTGTCAGAGTTGTCTGGTTGGTCCTAATTTGACCAAACCGAAATAGAAATTTAGTTTAGTTCTACGATGACTTGTCATGATTAGAAAAAACATCCTAGAACTAGGATCTAATATCTGTATTATGTAGAGTAAACTATACATAAATATTTTTACGATAGTCGGATATTTATCCCAGAATATAGCAAAAAACCGTTTTATAAAATTTCATTAATATCTTAAATCTTATTGTTGATAGATTTATTTTTTAGCTTCTGACATACTGGGTTTTGACACTCGGAAAGTTTTGGTGAAGATTCTGACGATCTCTCTGTTGCTTGGAAATTTAAATTGCTTTAACTTTATTACGGTGACGTAACGAGATAGATACCTACTGATTGGAGGTCGTTATCCGTTACTTAAATTAATCTTCAACATTAATTGATTTCTGCAAGGTTTAAGCTTCATTATATCTGAATTGTACATAGTTGTACAACTCTACAAGCAAGCTTTGAGTTACAAAACGATACCAATATCAATATATTGCAATTTTAACGAAGCCCATTCAAGTTGTTTTCGAATTTAAAGTCGATTGGAAACTACAATCTCACTAAATCTATTTTTTATTCAATGTAATTTCAGCAAAGGCTATCTAAGCACTCGGCTTGCAGTGTCGGCTAGTAATTTGACCTCACGCCGGGCATTAGTAGGAGTGCCCAACGCGCTTTCAACGCGGATAGCAATAAAACCACAAAATATGGACTTCACATTTACAAAACGCTGCGAAATAACTTGGATGTGGCCTTTTATGCAATAAACATAACTTGTCCATACGAGTATCGTGAAAATAAGATGTTACAGTCTAAAGTTCGCACTTGAGCTTTAATATCTACTCGATTCCACTCGCATTTAAGTGCTTCTTTACTTGTTTTTCTAAAATACACTTTTAAAAGCGTGCTTCGTTGAGAGACTTCGGCTGCGACTTGTCCACCAGCCTAAGTCGTTTGATGTGTTTGATAAATCTGTGTTACGTGTATGTTAAAGGTATTACGTAGACCGGTGCCATCACAAAATAAGACGGGTCGGAGTTAATTTCCTTTACCCATGACCAACAAGCCACGGTCAAACTCATCATCTGCATTCTCAATTATATTTTTAAACTAACTCTTTTTTAAAGTATCTCATGATAAGTTTGCTACGAAAATATATATACCTCATTGCCATTTGTGATATATACTGGTCGAACGCTCACCTTATAACTACACTTTAAAAAAAAAGGTTAAAATATATCATATACTTTGCCTCATCCATTGCACGTTGAGACGCATCCAATATTATAACGCTAGATGAGAGTCGAGGTAGCTGCTTTCGAGACAATAATTTAAGATGTTTAGATAAAATCTACAAGCACAGCGCGGTGTGCCCAAGAATTCATGTGATCACCTCGTAGATTCAATCTTAGATATAGAGCCCAAGAGGTGATGGTACGAAAAATTATCTCCTACCACAGGACCTGTTCAGTGTTCATTGTCAAAGATTATGAATCCTTTCAGCCCGCGGAGATATAGTTAGGTACCCTCGTCTTATTTGTTTTGTTATAAATATTCATATGCATTTACCTACTTTTATATTTACCACTTATTACTAGTATAACTGCTTTTAAAGCCCCCTTGGGAAACAATCACAAAAGTAATCAATGGGTCACTTACAGCCTCTTATTTCATCTTTTTTATTTATTTTATTTTACCTTATGATAGGTAAGTGGTTACAAAGTTTTCATTGATATAGTAGTGTCTTGTTAATATTTTTAATGTTCTATTAAATCCTTGTCTGTTATATCGTTACATAATTTAAAAAAATGTTAGTTCGTATTACATTGCATTTAACATTTCAACCCTATCATAATATGTAAAGCTTGTAAGAGAATGTACAAAAAAAAGTCATTATAATATATTCTCGTACCCAGCACGAATTGATTAAACCATTAAACAAACAATTCAATACCGACGTTATGGTTAAGAGTGGTCATTTATTCCAATCTGAATCTCTAGTTTACAGATCATTGTTATGGACTAGCATTGTTTTAATACATTACTGGTATAAGTCGTGTAGGTACGACTACCCAGATATATCGACCTTGAACTTTTCAAACAAAAGGTAATGTTTTGCCTACGTTTTTATCGATAAATCAAATTCGCTGATACTATTTTACTACAATGAATCGTTAAAGTTAATTATATCGCCGCTGTTGGTATCCCCTTTTAAATTTATTACCTTCTTTCATTTAACTCACGACTTGTTATTTTAATTAAATTGGTCAAAATCGCACGTTTAAAGCTTAGTGATGTTTTTTTTTTTAAACCACTCAACTCAGCTTGCACGAAGCTGTGTTAAAAATTGAACTCCCAGGGTTAGCTAACACGGTGTTATTTGCATAATTTTTTGATATTTATTCATTGCATTAAAACCATGTCTGAACCTAAATTAAAAGCTAAATCTGGCTGCACGCAAGTCAAGCTTATAGTAGGTTTTCATGTTTGTATCCTAATCGAAATGTTAAGTAATACCTAAGTAAATTTTACAAAACCTATCAATATCTTTGGCGTGGGAAAGCAAAAAACATACTTCATAAGATGCTATCGGTGGAACACCTCGTTACATTTGAAATTCACATGTTCACGAATGTTTATTAAAACGACCGAGAAAGCGTTGCAATTTTTCAAAGATTGTTATGTAACGTGCTTGAATATTAGATTTTTTACGTATTTCAACTTAAACATTTTAGAGATTGATCTTTTTATGTAATAAACATGATAGAGATTACGCGTGACTGCACGTGTGTTTTTAAATATGCACTTTTGTCGAATAATTTAAGAGACGTTTTTGTGTAAAAGTAGCTTTTGTTTATGCACCATTATGCAATAAGCTGTCTGTCAACTGTGCCAACATAGTTGTAGCTTTACTTAACATAAACTAACAAGATAGTATATGTATTAGGTTAGTATAGGTACCTATTTTAAACAAGGTCATACATGTCATCTAGTTAGTGTCAATCAGCGATATGAATGATTGCAAAAGCCATTTATTACGTTAGTTGATTTCAAATATGGACGTAAGTTACAAGTTACAACTATTATTAGTTATGGATCATATTTCTCTATGTACTTATTCTTTTTTACGAAAAGAAGTTAGTGGGGTCAACACATTTTGTTAAGTTATTTTAGCATTAAAACCTACATGTACGGAAAGGAAAATCGGTAAATTGAATTACGCAGAGCAAATCAAATGGATCATCCGACGTGGATCTATGTCTGGTCAAGCAGAACTGAAAATTTAAAACTGATCGCTTGTGACGAGATTTACCTTTGTAAAAGTAAAACATAGCTAAACCTTCGCGGGCTTCTTAAATAACTAAGACAGTAAATCATTATCTAAGTTGTTTAACAAATAATTCTCATAAAGTTAACTCTCAATGCGTTCGTTTGATCGAAAACAAAGACAAAAACTGAGACAAAACGAAGAGTGCATGGAGCAATTTAGTAAGCTATTCAAATGGATCGGTGATGAATGTATCTATAGACGATCATGATAATATCTCGAAATTGTATAAAGCGAAATTGCTGTTTTTGTCTGTCTGTCTCTTCTTGCTTAGTTCTTCTACGCACCGTTTTGACACGGTTTTTACTCTCATTTACAGAATTTCTTATTTAATGTTTTTAAATATAATAGACACAAGTAAAGCCAGGACGGATCGCTAGTTTCACATGCACGGTGAAAAAGATATTGTGAGAACAGTTTTATAACTTTCTTAATTAATACGCTTCATCGTCGATTATGTAACGAAACTATAATTACAGTTCAGCAGATTGCTTTCCACCTACTTGCATTTATTTATTAACAAGTTGCTATTGGCAATATCTAAATGTCTAAAATAGATATTTAATATTGACCCACTTTGGCTTACCTACATCTGTGTTTAGGATTAAATAACATTGCAACGTATGAGTATTATATATTTAAAACACTTTATTTATCCGGTTTTATCGCGTTTTTATTCATTATTTGACCCGAGCTTTCGCCAACTTTACAGTTGGCTTTTTCAAGGTTGACATGGACCGGACCGGACTGGTTGACCGGATAAATAAAGTGTTTTATTATGTAAAATCGCGAAAACCATAGAAGAAATTATATTATATATTTATTTAAGGATTATATAGGCACCTATCTAATTAATTAAAAAAAATAAAATTGGTACATAATAGCGTTTACACATCTACGGCTCTACATAGTTACTTTATTTAACCAAAATAGTCAACGTATAGAGAGTCTTTAGTCTCTAGGTGCATAAAGTGCGCATTATAGCCTTAGGGCTTAAAGTAATTTACATTTGGTATGTTTAAGTTCATGAAGGCTGTGGTTAATCTATACTAATCTATACTTATACTATATATTATATATATATATATATATATATTATATATTATATATATTTATATATAATATTATAAAGCTGAAGAGTTTGTTTGTTTGTTTGTTTGTTTGAACGCGCTAATCTCAGGAACTGCCGGTCCGATTTCAAAAATTCTTTTTGTGTTTGATAGTCCATTTATCGAGGAAGGTTATAGGCTATATTACATCACGCTACGACTGATAGGAGCGGAGCATCCATGAAAAATGTTGCAAAAACGGGAAAAAAATCACCCTGTTCCTAGATTCTGTCGCGTGCGCTGAGTAAACGGTCAGAGTTACATAAAAACATATATGACAGAATTCTTCCTCTAAATAGGATCTAATAAATAGTCCGCGACAGCATATGTCTAACTCTTAAGGTTGACTCAATATAACATTTTTTAGAGTAATGAAATTTGTTGTAGATCAATGCATTGTTTCCGAAGGTAATTTTGTAATTATGATATTAATCCTTATCCAAATAAATACGTTCTTCATTAAATATTTATATTAAATATAGTATTTAATTTTAAACATAAATTGTCCTTAACATCACTTGATTTCAATGAATATCTCACGAGATATTACAGTTTTAAAATAACTCCACAATAAATAATTATTATGTAATAGGCGTGCATTATACACGTAGCGGGCGACGATGATGAGGGTGGCCAGTCAACTCTGTGAGGCATCATGCCGCGCGGCTCAATAAGTCTACTCCATGCGAGACGGTTGTGTCACCAAACTGCAGTGCTTTTTAAATTTTCTTTTGCAATATCTCATTGTACTTTTGATTCTTAATATTTTGTTTTATGTTGGTAATTAATATTATAAAGGGGTTACGTTGGTAACATGTATATATGTATGTATTTTGGGGGTAATCTCAGAAACTTCTAGACCGATTTAATTAAAAAATTATTTCACTAATAGAAAGCTACATTATTCAGATATGACATAGGCTACTTTTGATCCCGATATTCCCTCGGGATCGGGACTTACGCGAGTGAAACTGCGGGACGGCAGCTCTGAAAAATAAAGTCGTGTATTTCTATTTCTAACTCAACAACCCGTAAACCAATATGAATGAAATTTGGTACAGGGTTGGTTTAGAGGTAGAAATAATATATAGGGTACTTTGAATGATCGTACGGGTTAAGCAACACTTGGTACAACATACGTGATGGGTGAAAAAGAGCGGGTGACCCGATATTCATAAAACTTGGTACAGGTTGGTTTAGAGGTAGAAATATTATATAGTACTTTGAATGATCGTTAAGCAACACTTGGTATGACATACGTGAGGGATCATTAACGTTACGGGATAGGAAGTTACGCGGGTGAAACCGCGGGGCGCAGCTAGTGAGGATAATATAATCACTAAGGTTCTGATAGCATAAGGCTATTTCAAACTGGCCACTTGGACATAACACATAAAAACAGAAAAATTGTTTTTTTTCCTTCTATTTTTATTTTGACGGAAGGATAAGGCAAAAAGGTTTAGTTTACATAAAGCCCCAACTTCTTTCTTATCGGCTTTGTACTTGGCCACAGGTACTCTTAACCAAGAGGCACTTGAAAGTCCTCAAAACTTTAAATAAAACTATAGATAATTGCTCAAATTAAAACACTATTCTAAACCTTTGTCTTTTATTTTATAACCCACTTATATACCTACCTAAATTAGTTTATATTTTCTCAATTGTCTGTCGGCATTTTCAAATGGTTGCTGCCGGCATAACCTCTGGCTTTAACTGGCCCATTAAATGCGTTGATTTCTGGAGAATTGCAAAAACACGTTGGCAATTAGAGTTAAGTACACGTTTTGATTACTCGTTCCCTGGCAGGGGCGGGTGTTGTTTCCTATTTTCAAGGGCAAACATAGACTACACACCATTCTTCTCTTCTGTGCCATGCTCCCAGTTGCTTCCCTTCGGGAGCCCGGGGTTCGCTCATCATCATCATCTTAGCCCTTTTCCGTCCACTGCTGAACACGGCCTCTCCCATACCGACGCAACAATTAGCTAACGCCAGCTACTTCTATCCAACTACTCCCCGCTACAATGTCGATGGTTCACTAAAACACCAAATTACTTGGGTCGGCACAGAATGGATGACTTCCATCATTGACGATTTCTACATCAAATTGATTTGGCAATACTTTTACAGTCAAAAATTATATTATTACTTATTAGAAGTCATTGGCACACACTTTTCAGTAGACTAAAATCAATCACGCCGCAGTAAAATATTAAAAAAAATATAAAACCCGACTGCTGTTTTAACAGAAAAGTGAAAAACAAGGTGCTTCTAGTAGCTTTAGGAATGGTGGATGCAGTCGGGCGGGACTCCAAATAACATAAAGATAGTATACCTAATTATATAACACTAAGTATTTGGTGTTATTAAACTTATTCACCTTTTATTTGGAGTCCCACCCGACTGCATCCACCATTCCTAAAGCTACTAGAAGCACCTTGTTTTTCACTTTTCTGTTAAAACAGCAGTCGGGTTTTTTATTTTTTTTAATATTTTTTTATTTATCGCTTTAGTTTTTAGAGATCAGATTTAATTACACCAGAAGAAATTTATTAATTCTAGATGTATATACTCCAGTAGCGAGGACGTGCATTGCTTGTTTTTGCGTACTCAGGGTGATAAGTACAGCTGGCGGTTTCCTATCCAGCGCGGGAACGCCGCCAGCATCTTGGGCGCAATGCCTTGGGTTGTTGTTGCTGACAACTTATTTTAGCTTTCTAATTTTAGATTATTAATGAGGTATTGTTTTCTTTGAAAAACAAAGTGGTTATTTAAGTCCACAGACTAGTAAGAAGATACTTAAGTATTTTATGTCATGTCATCTCTGCCAATTCCTTCAAACTCGGCGTCAAAGTCAAATCCATAGATGAGATATTTATACGAGTCAAATCGAAAAGTTTTTAATTAACGTTCCGTTGTTCTTGCGAAAATTACCTGCGTAATCATAATGTCATGTAGTAGCAACATAACTTTCGAAGTAACCATTAGAATTACTATTAGAATACATTATTTACACGCGGATTGTTTTCGCATGCGAATATTGAATTTCTTTGCGAGAATTCAAAAATCCCAATCCAGAGGTAGTGCCAAGCCATAAATTGAAGTAAGTAAAAAGAATAAACGTCATTAAAGACAAGACAACCTAGCCGAAGGCAAGTGACATATTAATGAAGACAACCTACTTAAACGACTTCCGATAATTTTATAATTAATTATTTTAAAACTTAATTGTAAAACTTTACAAGCAATACTTTTCAAATGTAAATTTACGAAAGAATAAAACATATCGTTTTGGTGAACAATGTTACGCGTTTTCTCTGTTTTTTATGGTCTTTACAAATCTTGGTTAATAGCGTTTTACATAATTATTTTTATTTATTTATTATTTTAATGTACCCTATGTCACTCACGCGGTCATGACGAATCTAACGACGTATCGTTTATCTAAATCGGCCCAACCGTTTAGGCCCTACGACGGCACAAAAATAGGTCACATACATACATACATACATACACTCACGGCAAAAACATAACACTTCCTTTGGCAGTCGTGTAATGACAATTAATGAGGTTTTTATATGACCACCCGCGGTTTTCTTTCCAACAAAAAAAAATATCATCACATTTTTTTTGAGTAATCGGTCAACATCCATTGAAAACAGTCCCACAATCGAATTGAGAACCTTCTCCTTTTTTAGAAGTAGCTTAAAAACTAGAATAGCCTTTGAAAAGAAAGTGACAGGCGTTTTTTGTGCCGAATCAAAGCACGTTCAAGGTGTGTAAAGTTTATCTATTTTTTACACTGTTGACTTTAATTAAGGTGACAACTGTGACAAGCTCCAAGTACACTTATCATAAAATTGCATATATTGCTAAACCTAACTTCATTTTTTTTATTTTTTTATTTATCAAATTCAAATAATTCAATAAAAAAAACTTGATTGTAAATAGTGCCACATAAACTCAACCGAGTTTTACCGGGCACTATCGACTTATCAACAACTAACTATCTGATAATACTAGCCAGACAATGGCTTCTTTATTAACATAATAATGTCTTCTTAAATACATAAAATTAAACTGATAAGTACATGTCAAATATAATAAAACTAAAAGTACAAAAATAAAAAATAAAACTTTCTAAAAACTAACTAAAACTAATTTACCTTAAAAAAACACTAAAACAAAAATACATGAAAACAGGAAAAATAAAAAAACCTAAACCACTATAAAATATAATTATAAAATAAAAACCCGTGCTACAAATAAAATATGTCGTCAAGGAGATCCGCACGAGGCATCGTCCCCAAAGGACTGGCAATATTCCCCCTCTGAATGGCCAAGCTGAACCTCTGAGCGAGAAAGCTACCAGCCCTTCGGACTATCTGATTTATTATAGTAACACCACGAAAATGTTGCTTAATTTGAAGAAAACAAAAGAAAGTATCGGGGACATGTCGGTCGATAAAACAGTTTGTAACGCATCTTTAACCTACGTTCGCCCTAATACGAGACTACCAGCAGATGTTATTATCTATTCACTGCCGACTGCCGACAGCTCACTATAGATTTACTCCATTTAATAACACATTAAGTAGATCTAAATTGATACACTTTGCATTTTGAATAGGTATCGGATATGTTATCGAACGGGTCGTAAGGTCTTACACGGAGAAAATTGTCTTTGAAACACCGATTTCTGAGACTAGATTGCCTGTAGAAGGATATGAGCGTTTAGGGCAACGTTCTATAGAATTTGTATTAGCTGTTACCTACATCTTGTAGAAAGGATATTAAAATCGCATTTCAAATCTAAGATTTATTATGAATATTAAGCGAATTCTCAGAAACAACAAATTTGATTTGATTACCATAGATTTTAATTAATTAATCAGCGTTTAGCTTTTTATTGTTACGTAAGCCGTGAATAACGTAGTTTAGATAATCGAAACATGTCTTAGTCATTAGTTACATGACTAAAAATCATTAGGGTTGGTACAAGAATCATTATGAATAGCCTCAGACAATATAATAATTTCCAGATATAGCGCTCCAAACAACGAAGTGAAGCCAAGTTCAGTAATACTAAATACATGAGTAATACGTTTTCGTGCTTAGTAGGCAAGTGTAGTAAGCTGTTACTCGTGTCGTACATCTCTGTGCTACCAAATAGTATAAAAATTAAATAGTAGAGACGTATGACACGAATAACAGCTGGATGCCTACTGAGCGCGGAAACGCATTAACTTAGTACGCATTAATTTAGTATTACTGAACTTGTCTTCACTTTGTTGTTTGGAGCGCGGTTTCTGGATTTTACTATATAATCTGAGTGAATAGCTTACTCTGTAAAGTCTTTAAAGATTTTACTACACATTTCTCAACAAATAAAAGGTCTAATTCGTCATTTCGTATTAGACCCCTGCGTTTCAACACAGGTTTGCCAACATTGCGTGCTCCACAAACATTAACGGGCCAATAACTCTGATTCTTAGAACTCTCATATGAAACTTATTAACGCTAATTTGAAGACGCTGGATCCCTTGCATAATATTACAATATTGAGTTTTATTCTTAAAAACAAGCAGCAATACATTATTCCCTGTTACATCTTAATGATAAATTTGAATTATTATCTCTATCTAACAGCCGTAATCTATACATATGAAATTCCAAGTTCTGTTCTCCTGTTGACTCCTTTTCTGATATAATACCGCTGGTCCTAGATATATGCAATTTGGAGTGTGTTCTTTGTGTAGGACTTTTCGAAGTTCCATTCCTAAATAAGAAAAGGGGGTCCAATTTTGTATAAATCCTATCCTAATTGTATCCTACTCCTATAGGACACGCGGGCGAAGCCGCGGGCAATAGCTAGTTGCCTAGGTGAGTCTAAGTTATAGATTATCTAAGGCTACATCTGCATAGGCAGCAGGCTGGCTTAGCACCTTAGACACTTTTAGTGTCTGTCACTTGTACTGACGTTGAAATAAGAGCAAGACAAGGATTATATGACTTGTATTTAAATACGGTTGTATAAAATTAAAGAATAAGTAGGTGTACTAAAGTATTCAATCTGCTATCTTGTTCTCATAGTAGTAAATCTACTTAATTTGGGGCTAGATAACAGTCTGAGAAAATGTCTAGTATTATTTGTTTATTTTATGTCTTCGTTTTCTTTACATGTGTTGTTTATAGCAAAGAAAGTCCCAGATAGTAATCAGTAAGTAATAAAAAAGTCTCAAACAATTTCACATTCGAGTTAAAACTGCAAATGGGCATTTTTTACACGACTGTCAAGGAAGGGTTATGTTTTTGCCTTGAGTGTATATATGGATAATATGTATGTGTGTGACCTATTTAGGGCCTCAACGGCTAGGCTTAAATAAGCGATACGTCGTTAGGTTTGTCATGACATAATTTGTTACATAAAAAAAAAGATTTAAAACGCTGTAAACCAAGATTTGTCTAGATCCATAAAAACGCAAGTTGTCAGCAACACTAATCCTAGGCGTGTCCAAAATGCTGATGGTGTTCCCGCGCCTGATAGCAAGGCTTTATCTGTTGGGATAAGCCAGCTCTTGTACTTATAACCAGACGCTTCGACAAGACGTGCATTGTTTGTTTTTCGGATTTGTTGTTTATATAAGATACTTAATAGCAATCTTAATAAAACTCAAATGGAAACGCTATTGTAATGAATGATAGATAGAGAAATAACAAACTCCCGAAATACGAGTATGGTGTACAAAAATATAAATATAATTGATAAAAGTGTCTCGAATGTTTAACTATTTAAAGCGTTTAGATAGCCTATCTTTAACCAAATCCGATCGTCGCTACTGGAGCCAAATTAGACCATCTTGACTATGACTGATTCACTCCCAGGCGAGTGTTGTTAATCTTGTTTTTTACTTTTCAGTTACAACCGCAGTCGGTTTTTTTTATATAATTAGGTATATTTTATCCATTTCACAAAAAAAACAATCCAAACATGATAATCTATTTTACTAAAATAAATCATTTAATCTTATGATCTTAGATAACCAGTTGATGATTTTTAAGTGTTAGTTAGTTTAAGTGTTATTTTCTTGCATTTTTCCGAAAACTGTCTACCGGTTTGCACTTCAAATTTTTACCAAGAAAATCACTACGAACAGAATACAGGAATTAGTATAATCTTATATAATAGGGGTTAAAGTATGAAATTGCCGTTTTATTGCAATAGGTTCTTTGAATTGACATAGAATCTTCATGGTTTGAGGTTTTCGAATGAAACTTTTTTCAAATGGTTTCTGAGATGTTCTTTTTTTAAAAAATGAAACATTTGAATATCGACTTTCAATTGTTTTTGTTATTCAATTTAGACAAGAAAGATGGATACTGCGAAAATTCGAGTGATTTTTGAATACGAGTTCCGACGCGGAACTAACGCGGCAGAAACAGCCCGCAATATCAATGCTGCGTTTGGCTCTCCGTTTGGGTCTACTAATGAACGCACCGTGCGATTTTGGTTTAAACGCTTTCGTGATGGAAATTTCGACTTAAAGAACGAGCCACGAGGAAGACCGCCCACACAGGTGAATAACGATGAATTAAGAGAGATAGTGGAAGCCGATCCTAGTCAAACTACCCAGGAATTAGCGGCATGGTTTAACGTTACCTTACCCACTTTATTGACTCACTTGCGTCAAATCAATAAAATAAAAAAATACGAAAAATGGGTGCCTCATGATTTGACTGATCTGCAGAAAGAAACGCGTGTTGAAACTTGTGTTGCCTTGTTGAACCGGTACAGAAATGAAGGAATATTGGATCGAATTGTAACATGTGATGAAAAGTGGATTCTTTATGATAACCGGAAAAGAAAAATGCAATGGCTGACCCCAGGTCAAATGCCACAACAGTGTCCTAAAGCAAAACTTACCAATAAAAAGGTAATGGTAACTGTTTGGTGGTCTCAGCATGGTGTTATTCACTATAGTTTTCTTCGATCTGGTCAAGCAATTACGGCAGATGTCTATTGTGCCGAACTCCGAACCATGTTGACAAAACTAGCAGTAAAACAGCCCCGACTCATGAATCGATCTTCACCATTATTGCTCCACGACAACGCGAGACCTCACACAGCACGAGAAACCATTTTGACCCTTCAGGAACTGCACTTAGAAACCATTCGTCATCCTCCGTATTCACCAGACCTTGCTCCAACGGACTACCATTTTTTTCGTGATTTGGACAATTATCTACGTGACAAGAAGTTTTCTTCCCAGGAGGCAGTACAAAATGCTTTCACACAGTTTGTGCAGTCTAGATCGTCGGAGTTCTATCGCAAAGGCATTAATAACCTTCCCATTAGATGGCAGCAATGTATAGATAATAATGGCAACTATTTTGATTAAATAAATTTGTTAAAAATTTAAAAAATAAACAATTAAGGTTTTCAGTACAAATTGGCAATTTCATACTTTAACCCCTTACTATATCTATTCCTAACTGTTACGCCTTTATGATAAACCAGTTTTGTTAAATTTTGGTATAAATAGGACGTTGAACTAGGCGTAATTTTTTTATCCCGATCTAGATTAATGCGGGCGAAACTGCGAGTCTCAGCTAGTACAATACATAATTATATATTGAAATAGTTTTGTCTGTATTTAGATGCCTATTTGTTTGTATCAGGGTGACAGGGTTATAACAGCCTCTGGCAACCACTTTTTAAACATAAAAACCACTTTTCTAATGTCTTCATCGTAGTACATAATGATTTAATAGCGAATTGGTGTACCGACCTGCAATTATAAGTAAGGTAGACAATGCTCCAACGTGATATACAATAGACGACCTCAATGTCACGTGGAAACCGTCACGGTGCTTTCTTCTGATATTAGCTACTTGTAACTAAATGCGACGCATTCTTTTCTTCAGAAAAATCATGATAATTGTCAACGCTTTGTGAACAACTCAAAAATAATACAATGAATGAAACACATTAAACATTTGTCTGATGATTGGCAACAAATTTAAAGCTAAGCAGGTTTTCATCAAATGCTTTAGAGGTAAATCCATTAGATCATGACGCAATCTCAAACAGAAACTACAGAAAAACAAACTGAAAATCTGTAAACACGGAAGGAAATGGTGCGGCAGTGGGACACAATAGACCCAGAATAAGTTTAAAACTATGTTGTGTTATGGTTCCGTAGTCAAACTCTTATATTTTCATTATGTCCATGGCCTTACTAACACGCTCATCATCACCGGAGCGATGTGCTTGGTTGCATCCTTCCGGGAGCCCGGGTTCCTACTTTTACGTCTCCACTTCGCACGATCTTCAGCCAGCATTTCTTGGGATTTCCCAATCTAAATGATTGAGCTTTTCATTGTATAAGTGTACTTTAATCAGAGCTATCTAATATTATAAAGAGAAAATAATTTTTTTTGTTTGTAAAGAATTCGTTTCGAAACTACTGGCCTGGTTTTTAAAAAAATCTCTCACCGCAATAGAAAGTTACATAGGCTTTTTATCCCAATATTTCCGCGGGATCGAGACTTACGTGGTTAAAACCGCAGAACGCTGCTAGCTTTGTGCTTTAACACAAAGTTTGCATCGTATAATTACTTTAGCTTTTATTTCTCGCCAAATATGACAAATATAATGACACATTATAAAGCTGAAAATTAACTTATGATGACACAGCACACGAATTAAAAGGTTGATGACTCTAAAAATCTAAGATAAGATAGCTCGTAATAAGATTAAGTTGGAATTTAAAAGTAGCCAGTTAAAGTTACAAAAGTTGGTTTAAGGAATAGAACTTAGCGGTTTAATAAAATAACGCTCGATTTTAAATAATATATATGTATTTTGTATATATTCTGCGCAGATTTCAAGTATCACAGTGTGTGGCCTCAAAAATAAACTTTATAAAATTTAATATCTTGCTTTAGGCGCTGCTGATCCTTTTTTGAAGTCTGTTAAATTATGAAACTCCAAATCGATTTAGATAAGATCATCGATAAGGTAGTCACACCTCGAATGAATGTAACTGGGGCAATTTTTATTTATTAGAGCTCATTAATACTGCAGTTTTTTATTCCTTAGGTACCTTCTACGTACATAAAACAAGTGTAGATAAAAGCTTTCTTATGAAATTTCCTGAAAAATCACTAGGTAGGTACTTGGAGATTCGTCTCTAATCTGACTCGACGGACGTCGTCGTATCGCCATAGGTTACGTCAAGACAAATAACAACTTGACACTGGCATCACTGTAATGCCCCTATTACAACCTAAAGTTCATATGCTGCAAAATGTATGAGAAAAGTAATTTATCTTTTTAGTCACAACTTGTACTGGATTTTATCCGATTCTAAACGAATAAGTATTAGTAAATCAAACATCATAAAAAAAATATTTAAAAAAATAAAAAACCCGACTGCAGTTTTAACAGAAAAGTGAAAAACAAGATGCTTCTAGTTGCTTTAGGAATGGTGGATGCAGTCGGGCGGGACTCCAAATAACATAAAGAAAGTATACCTAATTATATAACACTAAGTATTTGGTGTTATTAAACTTATTCACCTTTTATTTGGAGTCCCACCCGACTGCATCCACCATTCCTAAAGCAACTAGAAGCATCTTGTTTTTCACTTTTCTGTTAAAACTGCAATCGGGTTTTTTATTTTTTTAAATATTTTTTTTATTTATCGCTTTTTAGTCTTTAGAGATCAGATTTAATTACACCAGAAGAAATTCATTAATTCTAGATGTATATACTCCAGCAGCGAGTACGTGCATTGCTTGTTTTTGCTTACTCAGGGTGATAAGTACAAAATCTGGCGGTTTCCTATCCAGCGCAGGAACGCCGCCAGCATCTTGGGCGCAATGCCTCGGGTTCACAGACTAGTAAGAAGGTACTAAAGTATCTCGGGTTGTTGTTGCTGGCAACTTCTTTTAGCTTTCTAATTTTAGGTTATTACTTAGGTATTGTTTTTTTTGAAAAACAAAGTGGTTATTTATGTTCACAGGCTAGTAAGAAGATACTAAAGTATTTTACGTCATCTCTGCCAATTCCATCAAATTCGGCGTCAAAGTCAAATCCATAGATTGAAATATTTATACGAGTCAAATCGATAAGTTTTTATTTAACGTTCCATTGTCCAACCTTGCGAAAATTACCTGCGTAATTATAAATGTAGTAGCAACATAACTTTCGAAGATTAACCATTAGAATGACTATTAGAATACACTATTTACACACGGATTGTTTTCGCGGGCAAATATTGAATTTCTGAGGTAGTGCTAAGCCATAAATTGAAGCAAGTAAAACGAATATATGAACGTCATTAAAGACATGACAACCGAGCCGAAGGCAAGTGACATATTAATGAAGACAACCTACTTAAACGACTTCCGATAATTTTATAATTAATTATTTTAAAACTTAATTGTAAAATGTTACAAGCAATACTTTTCAAATGTAAATTTACGAAAGAATAAAACATATCGTTTGAGTGAACAATGTTACGCGTTTTCTCTGTTTTTATGGTCTGTACAAATCTTGGTTAATAGCGTTTTACATCATTACTATTATTTATTTATTATTTTAATGTACCCTATGTCACTTACGCGGTCATGACGAATCTAACGACGTATCGTTTATCTAAATCGGCCCAGCCGTTTAGGCCCTACGACGGCACAAAAATAGGTCACATACATACATACATACATACATACATAC
This sequence comes from Idaea dimidiata, assembly GCA_949358125.1. NCBI lineage: Eukaryota > Metazoa > Arthropoda > Insecta > Lepidoptera > Geometridae > Idaea > Idaea dimidiata. The sequence goes on from OX442328.1 coordinate 7,851,374, forward strand.
ATACATACACTCACGGCAAAAACATAACACTTCCTTTGGCAGTCGTGTAAAAATCGAACACAACTTTAGAATAGATAGAATCATCACACTGATTTTACTATCCCACGGAGGGATCCCTCTAGAAGGCAAACGTCTTCGAGGTAGGCCTACAGTCACAACCGCATGGTGCGTATACAGGCTTACTATAACGGACTACCGTGAGACCTTCGTAATAATTCACGATTTTAATTATTACACTACTATTCACATTTATTTCACTCACACAACCTACTTATTTTTATTAAAGTGCTTCTCTATTATAATTATTATAAGTAAAAGCGTAGATTATGCTTTGTAACCGTACATTTTAGGATTGAGTAGGTCATAATAAAAGTTGATTACTTTTTCATTGTATGCCTAATGATAGTTAAAATGATTCGTTATTAGCTACCGGGTCCATCTATATCTGCTCATCTAAATATTCTATAGATTATACTATTAATACTTACCTATAAGTAATTCCCAAGCTATTAAAATATGCTTTAAGAGCAATAGAATTCTTCGATTTATTTATGAAAATAAACTGTCAAATACAGCTCCCAAGTTGATAAATTTAATTTTGTTTTGTAGTATTACATCAAGGAGATAAGTAAGAGATATCATCTACCAGGGTTTCTCGTAAGACGAGATAAACGCTGCTTTAATTATAAAATTGTCTCCCGTAAGAAATAATATAAAAAACGTTAAGATGTTGGCAAAAAGGAGAGACGCGTAGCGTAGGCTCGCACCTGCCAATGCCGTGTCCAGATACGAAGTTTATATTTAGAAACTACTTTATTTAAACTCACCGCCGCGCTTAAAGCTCCAGATAAAAAGGTTAAGTTAGTGCTTTTGCGGTGCATCGTTTATTAAGAACCATTTACTTTTCGCCCATGATTGTATCAATCGACCGCATACCTCGCGACCGCGCTCGCTTTAAATTATAAAATACAAAAACACCATCGCTCATGTTAAAAAATACGTGCGTTCCAATACAAAAATGTATTTTTAGAGGCAAAAAAATGCAAGTATCAAGATGATTCTCGGTATGCGTTATCAGGTACCTTAAGTTATACTGGTAGTATAGGAGAAGAGATAGTATGTACCGCGTACCGGCAACTTGGGTTCAGACAGCTTAGTTCTCGACGAAGCGGCGAAGTGAGAGCTCGCCTCAGCCCGTTGAACTCTTTTGTTCTGCGAGCTTTAGCTTTTTGTAATTCATGATATTAAAGCTAAAAAATAGCAACTATTAAAAGACAATACTTGAGTTTTATTGTGTGGTGGTGTGGTTTGAATTGGATTATAAGTATTTTCGGTGACTTTTGTTACTACTAAAAGCTTTCGGCCAAAGTGATTTGTCAAGTACTTTTGGGTAAGTAGATAATTTAGATATTTCCCAATGTCTCTTAAACTGTCGTGACCTTAGAGGTACTTAGATTATTTGGTGCAGCAGTAGTGGCATTAGAGTAAGTACCTACCTAAGGGCACAGATTTAAAAAACCAAAAGCGATTTTATAGAAAATCTTACAATTATTATCTACCTGGCAAAATAACTATTTCCATTTCATTAATTAAATAAAACCTTTATCTTTAGGGCTACACTGTTAAGATTAAAAAACAATAAACAATAATTTCATAAAAATAATTATATTTTCTCACAATAACTTGAGAGCACATAAAAGCTCAGTCGAAGCGAAGCTGAAAGAATAGTTATTAAGCTCTAATCTCAGATTGTTCCCATGTTGTTAGAAACTCTTCTTTAATTGATGTTATTTTACTGTTTGTATTTTAATGACAAGAAATTGTGGTTAGAAGACTTTTATTTAAATAAAGCTAATTCGGTTATTAACAACCTTACATAATAATTCAACCTAATACTATTACTATTTACAATAATTTAATTTGACAATCGTATGGACTAGTTGTGTCCTGTTACTTCAATGTGTAAATACGGGTACTGGGAAATGTAAAAAAATCCATTATTACATAATATGTATAATTTACTTTTGTTGGCATTTGTTAAGCTCACACTAAACCTATTTGAACTACTCTTTTTTTAGTCGTTAAATCCTTTAATTGGCTTTCAGTTGTCAATTTGTTTTGTCTACTTTTTAAGTTATAGCTGTTGGATTTCTTATTAATAAATAAATAAATTACACAATACGTTATAGACGTACCTGTTCTAATTAGTCAAATCCGTCCATTGGATCTAGTAGCACTATGATAAATTAGTTAGTAAATTAAGATCTCTATTTATGAAAGTACACAATATATTAAACTTTTTAAATTCACATGATTTGTTAACATAGTTAAATTTTACCGGGTCTTAACTATGAGGGTATTCGCACATAAACGCTCTTAATCGCGTATCATAAATAATAATACGCGATTAAGACCCGGTAAAATGTAACTATGTACACAAAATAATTATTATTCGGATTAGAAAAAATAGTTGTTTCATATTTCTTTAAATTCAATTCTAAACCCAACTTTAGAAAATCTCATGAAGTATTAAATGATAATTATAATTATTATTGCAATCAATACGCTATGTTCGTCGCGCAACGAGCCTAAACGTACTGAATTCTTGATCACTCGCCGTGTAACATGTTACATTACACCTTGTCGTCGCAGCGTCGGTCAGTCAGTACTCACCTTTACAGAATTTGAATTAAGATGAAAATATCATTATATCAAAATGAGTTATTCCCTTTGATCATAATTTAACTGCTATTGTTTGAAAGTCATTTTATTACCCTTCGACGTCAATTTTGACAACTGTTTTCCGTAAATCAAGTCACGTTTTTAATATAGTTGCGTTCGTAATTATTCATTATAATAAATTGTTAGCAAAACTTTGTTTTCAATACAGGTTTGTTCGGAGCTTTTAGTTCGTGATATTAAACACGGACTGCATTCCCAGGTTAGAATGGCTTTGTTATAAAGTAGGACAATTATTTCCTTAATAAGGAATATTTACTGATATGACTTCATATCTTAAAATTAAAGGTGCGCCTTTTCGCGCGCCACTAATAGCGCTCTGTAGGAAATTAAATAAAAGTCAAGCAGTTTTATTTAATTAAAGCGTAAAGCAAAGCTTACTGTAGATCTTCATGATTAGTGAACAATCTTCTTCTTATATATAAAAATGAATCCCTATTCTCTTGGTCACGTCATCATCACGGCTGGACCGATTTTGCTAATCTGTTTTTTTGTTGTTTTTGTTAAGAAAAGGTTCTTATGAAAGAAAATATCGATATTCTCGCGGGATCGGGACTCACGCGGAATAAAAAGTAGGCTATAGCTGAGTGGGTGTGGATTGATTATTACGTTATTATTATAGAGTTGTATTAAAAAAAATATCCGCTAAAAATTTACTATTTCGGAGATTTCAGTGAAAAACGCATAAACACTTAGATTTTCTTATTATTTTTACTATTTTTAACCGACTTCAAAAAAAGGAGGAGGTTATCAATTCGTCTGTATGTATAATATTTTTTTTTGTATGTTCACCGATTACTCGAAGACGGCTTGACCGATTAAGATGATTCTTTTTTTAATGGATAGGTGGGAGCTCCAAGATGGTCCCATAAAAATTTGATGTGGATCTGATGAGGGTCTTCGGAGTGATGAACGGAAATACTCCTCAAAACGCATTAATCAATCCAGTTGTTTATCGATTACTCGAAGATGACTTGACTGATTGAAATTATTCTTTTTTTAATGGAAAGGTGGGAGCTCCGAGATGGTCCCATAAAAATTTGATGAGGATCTGATGAGGATCTTCGAAGTGCGGACCGGGAATGCTCCTCAAAACGCTGTATTCAATTCAATTGTTCATCGATTACACGAAGATGGCGTGACCGATTGATAAAGTTCTTTTTTTAATGGAAAGGTGGAAGCTGCAAGGTGGTCCCATGAAAGTTTGGTAAGGATTTGATGAGTATCTTCGGAATGATGGACAGGATAGCATCCCAAAATTCAATAAATTACTCATTTTTGGACTTCTACCAAAAAGAATAGACCCCTAAAGAACTAAGTACAGATTGATGGGGCACCTGAAACCACCTTCTCATCAGCAAACTCCTCAATAATTAAAATTACGGTAACAATATTGTTGATTTTTAGGTAGTTAGGTATACTAAAAAGGGTAAAATAAAAAAATAATTTAAAAATTAAAAAACCGACTTCAAAAAGAAACAAAAAATAATTTAAAAAACAACAAAAAAAAAAGAATTGATAAAAATGACCAAAATAACCTCTACATAGGTACAGTGCCACCGACTAATTAATCTGTTTTATCATCTGAAGTCGGGCAGTTTTACTGGTTGGTTCCATATTGTACTTAGTTTGGCTGCCCGACTTCAGATGATAAAACAGATTAATTAGTCGGTGGCACTGTACCTATGTAGAGGTTATTTTGGTCATTTTTATCAATTTTTTTTTTTTTTTTTGGTTGTTTTTTAAATTATTTTTTGTTTCTTTTTGAAGTCGGTTTTTTTTGTTATCCTTTATGCATACATAATGAACCCAATACCTAGTGGTTATAGGTATTAAGTATACATAGAAGAAAAAAACTGTGGTTTCCATATAATACGGCTAAATTGCATACTCATTTCGCAAAACAACTTAGTTTTAAGTCGGGTTTGTGATCAAAAATAGCTATGGCGCCTTTTTAAGTTCCTTGCACATAGTCTGGTCGTATAACAATAATTAACGAGACGGGACTCTCAATGATACACACACATATTGTGTCCCGGAGAGGCTATTTCGAAAGCGAGGTTTGCGAGCCCTGCATTCTTGCGGCGAAGCCTGTCCGACCGGGCTGGGACTCGCTCACTGTTTTTGCCATCTTTTACGCATTTTCAGAAGGTATAAACGTTTGTAACATTGGGCCATTGGGACAGATACCTACAATGTCATTCTTGATGAAATGGAAGTTGTAAATAAAATCGATAAAACTGTGAATATTATTGTGGGTTGCAAGTGGCGACTTCTAAAATTAAAATGCGTATTTTTGCAGCCAATGAAGATTTGGAATAATTTGACATTTATAGTTGCGATTCATTATGTAATAAGTTTGTGATAGAGGTGTTTATAATAATTATAATACTTGTATATTTGCATGTATAGTGTATATTTTGAATATTTTTTTATAATCGTTGTCAAGTTCCTATCCTTTATATAGTACAAGTTTGGACTAGATTGCAATGTTTGCAATGTCATGCAATATTAATTTATTTAAAAAAAGTTTTATTAATTTGCACTAGTTGACAACAAAACTAGATAAAACCGCTTCCAGTTTACTTTACAGTACAAGTTTAGAAATCGCGTTAAACTAGTATATGTACAAAGAAAATACCACCTTATGGTTAAATCTGCACTGTCAAGAATGGTCTTAACAGTTTTTATTTGCGCTAACAAAACGAGCAAGTTTGTGGAAACAATAACCGAATTAAACAACAGAAAGGAGAGCCTGAGAATTGTTAGTATGTAATTTGCAGTAAAATTCTAAAGGTTTATGTCTTTGGCACCGTTCGCATTGTTGTGATACACTGTATAAGAAATTAAACAGTTGAATAGAAACGTCACATATTCGAAAACAATGTCGTTAAGATTGTAGCAAGAAAAAATCTGAAACACAAGTTCCTACAAAGTCGGCGTCGACACTTAGTTTGGGACAGTTCAGTGATAATGACCATTTTGATGCGCCGCGCCGCTGCGCCGTTGTACTTTATTTCTTACCTAACTAAGCAAAAACGAAACCGGCACAAATTGAATGAGGTTTGGTGGACATTGACCATGGAAATTAGACGATCGCGATCACAAAGTTCTTAAAAACTTACTGAAAAACAGTGCATCAGAGTTTATTTTACATTCATATTATTGAATGTGTTAACGTGATTGAATATGAGTATGTATGGACTCTGATGTCTTGCTATGGCGCTTCCGCTAGGCCGCGGCGGATTAGTCGTAAGGGCTGAAATCCGTGCAAATGGCGCGTCACGGGATGCCGAAGATGGTGTAAAGTAGAGACGAAAAAGCAGGACCTAGGGAGAGATAAAACTGGGAACATCGCTCGGACGATGATGAGTGAGCTCAGTTTTTTTTACTTTTTTATTATTATTTATTTTAATTTCTTCTATGGTTTTCGCGATTTTGCATAATAAAACACTTTATTTATCCGGTTTTATCGCGTTTTTATTCATTATTTGACCCGAGCCTTGTCAACCTTGAAAAAGCCAACTGTAAAGTTGGCGAAAGCTCGGGTCAAATAAAGTGTTTTATTATTTATTTTTACTAAAAAACACTTAAAATAACACATACATAGCTCTGCCAAACTGCACAGCAGTTTGTCGGCAGTTGATATCTGTTTTTTTGTGTTATACTCACAAACAGCCTGATGACAATACTGTCGTCATAGAAAATTTAAGTCCATTTATCTATTTGGTACTTGATGAAATATCAATCATTTTAACTTTAAAAAGTCAATTAGCAAACTTATATAAATAAATTACAGAACTTTAACGTCAATTCTGAATTTATTAGTTTCAGATTTTATTACTATTCAAATCGGCTTACCCTTATAAAAATTCAAGCTTATGAATCAATCGCATTAATATTTAGTATGTTTTTAATTTATAGCTTTACTCTTATATAAATCGGGTGCGTGAGTAATATACGTCTCGTTTGAAAAGTCTAAAGATTATAATCTGAGCTGTGCATTGAAGTCTAGATACCCGTGGGCCCAAAATGCAGATTAGCACTAATCTCTGTAATAAGAACTAATGTACTATTTGGTTGAGAAAGTCTTCTTCTTCTTCGTGTCAGCGGCATCAAACTGTGTCTGTGTGAACTGTCTGTCTGTCTGTCTTTCGAGAGAGTAGCTAGAACAGAGACATGTCACTCGCTTTGCTCCTAAAAGACTGTGAACCTGACAAGTTTTGCTATATCAATTTCAATTATGTTCTTTAAGGTTAAGGTAGTTTTTGCTGTGAAAAATCAAAACGGTCCTATTTAACCCAGTTGGATCCAGTCTGTCCTTACCTAACTAACTGATGAAAAAAGTGAAAAACGGACTTACTGGGAACTTTCTAACATCAAGCAGGACCGTTTTGACCAAGTAAACTTTCTAGTTACGAAGTAGTATTATTTCTATGAGCTAGAGTCAGTTTAATTCGCTAAGTTTAGCTGCATTAAAACATAGCGAGCAAAACTCTACAAGTTTTTTATAGATTTTTATCACTATGTTGGATTGAAATTAAACTTATTTTTTGGTTACAATCGCGTTGTGTTTATTTTTTTAGTAACTTTTCAATGCCTGTCGTTTCCATACTTCTACAGATCTCTTCCTCAGGGTAGACGCTGAGAAAAAATAAAATGTATTAAAATCAATGCAATAAAAATAAAAAAATGAGTTAAATTTATAATACTGAGTAACCAACAATATCTGATACACGTGTAAAGAACTATATACACAAAATATCGCGCCTAGAATAATAAATCACTTTATTATACGTCGTAAGCGTTCCTCTACATCCTTTCCTATTAAAAAAGTCTTACGTGTTTTGATTTATAAACTCACGATACACACTTATAATAAATTACTTTGACTACTTTTTAGATCCGTAATAAAATAGTTACTCAAATATATTATTTATAATAAATTATCAAGAATTTTAAAATAAATATTAATCTCCCAATGTTCCTAAATCTTGTACAAAACAAAAATGAAGAAATGCTTGATCTAAGTATTTGTTCTACAGCGTAAACCAACTAAGTCAAGTCAAGTCTCTAGGTCGACCAACTAAACCAAGTAAGTCCATCTTAGGTTGTAAATTTTTCAAACAAACAAGCATGGATGACATAGTTTATGGTACACGCACATAATATATAAAAAAATAAGCCAACTATGCAAGCTAAGTTTGTGGGCTACTTTTATAAATGAGCTGCTTCTAAATTCAAAATAAGTACCAGATTTTTTGGGTTTGAGAGCTGTTTAAGTCTTTAAATGAAACTTAGATTTAGAGTAGCGTTTCGGAATTTGACCGAAAGTAAAACTAACTGTTGGAATATATTCTAAACTATTATCAAACAAAGTACTAACTGATTACAGTACGTTTTCTTATCGTATCCTTCTCGTAGAAGCGGTAACTGCATTTGAGATACAAACTGGTCCAAGTTTCAAGGCCTAGGGCAGCAGTATTCTCTCAAAATGATCTGTGTCCCACAAACCATTGGGCGGTTACCGTAATGGTTGTAATCTAACGATTTCTTGACTAGTTGTTTATGTTTACATAATCACCAGTCAGCAGTGAGGTGCCTTTCTCCGTTCGTTGACCCTCAAGGCCAGCCCACTTCATTACTGTAACATGGAACTATTTCCACCTCTAATTAAAGTGTTAACATTTCGTAGTAATTAATTTCCTTAACTGTTTTAACTTACGACGACTACTTTGTGTTAATAAACTATGATTTCTATAAATAAAAATTTATTTACACAAAAGACAGATACATGAAAAACTTAAACAAACCAAATAGGCGGTCTTAAGGGTCTTAAGTCGTTCAAAGGGATTCCATCCAGGCAACCTTAAAATTTAAAAGGTTCTAAAAAAATTGAACACTATAGATTCATAGGATGGTGTTTTAACTATTTATTTTATTGTAGGCACCTGTTATTTTTGTTTATGTAATTGTATAAGTAACCCAAACTAAAATTACTGATACACAATTTAAAATGCCTATTTACGTGTCTGAGTCTGTGCTTTTAAGTATAGGTAGTCGTCCAAAACCATAACCTTCCTTCGGCAGTCGGATAAAGTGATATACGTACGTGTAAAATGAACTTTTAGTTTCGCTATGTGAAAGTTCGATTATTTCAAATTATTAAAAGTTACAGTTGAAAGGCATTTCAGTAGTTTCTACTTATTAAATAATTAGATTTCTAATAACAAAATAAATTTAATAAAAACTTCAATTTCCAAAGCTTGTTTCAGCGCACGTGCCTTATTTGATAAAAGTGGTGGCACTCGAATGATTCAGCAGTATTTTTTGCTTTTTCCTGCGCGAAGTGTGCAATTTGATTAAGTCAATTGGCGATAGACTTACGATGTTGTGCTGTTTTTGATGAGTGCTGCCTTCAAGGTGCTGTGTAAATTATAACAATTTACTAGTAAGAGCGTAGGCAGACTTCAAATGGTTGTTCCATTCCACTCAAAACTCTCCTATAGACAAACTCAAAAATTTGTTTTAATCGATATTTGTCCTATTTATGCAATCTTGTCTAGTATACACCTTACTTATCCCCTTCCTTAAAATCTTATCTATTCATTGGTTGGCTGAAATAAATTTTTTGCGATAAGGCCGCACATTTTGCCAAACTGTATTTTAGTTTTTGCCTCTATATTAATTATTTAATTGAAGTTCTTTGTATAGTAAAACATTTATCTATCAATTATATTTGAAATGAAATCCTTAACTTAGCGACTATATACTTACAAACTTTCAAAACGATTGAAACCGACCGATACCTAGTGTCGGGAAATAAATGAAGATGAGGTACTATTTTATACTAACTAGTAGTAACATAGTACAGGTTACAATATATAAAATCTGTAAGAGATGCATAGCCCTGTCGCTTGTTAGTGGTTGGAGAACCGAGTTTAGAGGTGGGTACTTGTTCTCAGACATGTTTTATCGAGGCAATTTGCTAACTCTTAATTGAGCGGGAAAATAGATATCTGTGTATGTCTCTAGGTAGGTATGTAAATACATTTTAGTGATTCCGCACGTTTATCAATCAGCACTGATTCTCTAAATTTAAAAAAAGTTAATACAAAAACCTTGAAATAACAGACTGAAATAAACTCCGAGACGCCGAATCGGCATTGCAACAATGCTGATAGGGAAAATAACAGGTCTTAAAACTGTAAATAAGTTTTATTTCTGTCGCAAAAACAGAAAAAAAAAACTAAAGTTAATAAACCTATGACGAAAACTTATCATTCTAGAAAGTCCATTTGATGGAAATGGATTCATTCTTGCCTAGGTCGGTGCAGCCATTAAGGAATGCTTGAACTCGTTCCACACCAGTCACGTTGTGAGCTAGCATTTTCTAGAGGCGTGTTACATTCATTGGATGAGAAAATGCTTTCATAGAGACAACGCGTAGGTAATCAATAATAACAAAATAAAATAGACAAACCGGTCCACAATCCACCTCTTACTTTATTAGAAGTCGCAAACAAGTACGAATAATTTCATCAAGATCATTATCTGTTTCAAATTGCGATTTAACGTCCCCCTATCAATCTAGTTACGTAATCGAATGCGATACAAATACATGTCTTTATATCGTTCTTTATTTTAATTCACTCGGTTAATAGTTGATTTACATAATACGAACCGTTTGAATGGAATGTACATAACAAAGAGAGTCGAGAAAAGGTCAGGTTATTTATTCTAGGGATTTGTGTGAAACAGTACCAACCTATTTACACGAAGTCGTGTTGTTCGTGTCCTTTGTTATAATATTTGGAGTTTTATAGTAATGTACTTATATGCATGCCTTGTAAAATTCTAAATCGAAACCGCCTTTTTATCGTGTAGTGGTGTGGCTCACCTAGTGTTAGAGTTTTAAGGTCGCCCTAAGGCCTCTTGGCCATTGCCCAACACCTGATATCAGAGATAATAACTGGGAACTGTTTAACGTGCCTTCTGTAAAACCGGGGAATCAAAATAAATGAAGTTCCTAAAAAATCTTTACTCAAAGGAATTATAAAATATATACATTACATTATATATATTACAAAATATATTTCAGTAGATCACTTGTCTCGTCTCGTCTTAAAATTATACCTTAACAGTGTTAAATAGTGTTGTTGACGATCGCACCAAAGTCTATTTCTTCTTCATTCCTAATAATTGCAATAAAAAAAATTAAAGCTTACCTAAAATGATTTTTTGTAATACAAAGGTAAGAGTGTTTTATTTCACCATTACGTTTGTGGCCAACACAATAAGCTGTGCTTTTATTTCGTTTTTGATTTTGCAATAGAAAATACCGATGTTATCATGCAAAGACGTCGGCAACCTGAAACAAAAGGTAGCACCATACCCCACTATGAAGCGTTTGCAACGGTTGATTACCCCCCGAAGCATCGGCAAACCGATATTTCCTCTTATTGTCTATCTATTTATTACTCTAGACATTGCTACACTTATATTTACACCTTGTATCGGCCTCTCCTTTCTATGAATCAAACTCCACGTGAATAGACAGAGTTAGACTTAGTGAAAATAAAAATCGGGTCATTTGGAAACGTGGTTGTTAAGTAAATGTTGGAGCCAACGGAGCCAACAAACCCTTTCTTTGAATTTACACCGCTCATCAATCTAACCGTATAAAAAGTGGAAGTTTCTCAGAATATTTTAAGCTTAATGATCAAATTTTGAGAGATCGGTTCTAATCTATGATCAGTTGACTCCGTTGTGTTTAAGTTTTACCTTCGCAAAGTTTGCCGGTGGCAATTTAATATTTTGGCTCCTTATTTAAAATATCAAAGTTTTTGCAATATTCGCGAATATTTTGAACATAATACTAGATGCGATAATCACAAATCCACTTCCGCGCGTTCTATTAGTGCGCGCACAGCCTTACATTTTCGCACAATTAATTTACTTAAATAAACCCTTAAATAAAGTATGTTAACGTAATTTAAACAACATGCCAATTTTATCTCAAACAAACGCTCATACGTTACGTAATTCCAGACTTGTAAAATAGAAAAGAATACATGGTACCTACTCTTAGTAACAATATACTTGGCCAGTGCTAATTGAAATATGCAAACAACGTTTTGAACAGTGAAAGTGATTACATAATGTTAATTTTAGAATCGGCACTGATCAAATGAACAAAAAAATTTACGCAGGAAATGTCGCTCAAACTATATCGATTGCTTGAAAATATAATGTGGATACAACTAGACTAGATAAGTAGATAAATAATTAATCACTTCTTAGAAGAAGTTTTTACCTACTGATAATGTAACCTATGAAGCGTCAAATCACAAACCTGAGTGCAAACACGCTGGATTATGAAAATATTGAAAATGCTAACTATTCAATATTGAAAATGCTAACTAATTATTTAGCTTATGTATCTGAAAAATTCATAGATACCTACTTAATGCTTATTTCCATCTTTCTTATCTATAGACCTCATCCAACAACGCATTTTTTGAATGATGTTCGCAAACAAACATGTCTAGGAGAGGCCACAGAAAAGTACGTGTATTGTAAGTTCCCGAACCACACCGTTATTGCGAGCTATTGACCTCTAATCGACTGTAACGCTAACTGTAATCAAATATTTAATTTGTAAGATAAACGCGTTCTTTTCCACGTACGAATTCAGGCTGTAACACTGTTACATACAATTAAACTCAGTACTTTCCAACCTACTTGAAAAGTGGAATTGTTAATGAAATAAATGTTTCATACAGAGCTGAGTTCAGTGAATGAGGAAGCGAGTAGTGGTCGTGCCCGCAGGTATGGTAACTCCTTCTCTCTGTATAACAGCTAAAGGGTTTCCAATCACTATATACAAATAAGTTTTCAACTACATCCTGAACATATCTTAAATTTACATTCATTATTTAGTTAAGAAGGATTGTGATACCGTATTGTATTTTTTGGAAATTACTATGACGTCTTAAGTCGATTGACTTCAAAAATCACATAATGAGTAAAATTGAGCGCCGATTTCAATCTGAAAAACATATCAACTGTTGATTCGACGCTATGTTACATAGGTTTAATAATGGTCTAAAAATAATCTCAACTGCAATATTAATATCGTTCAATAATCGAAAGCATTATGTATGAACATAAGGAAACCATATTATTTAATTGTTAAAAAAGATATTTTATGGTAAATTACGTAACTATACAACGGTGAACATTACATAATTATGACCAACAGCTTTAGATTAATGTTTTATATCCGTTTATTTAACCGGAATTAACCATAATTATTTTAAACAATTTAGTTAATAGACATAATCCTAAGATTAAAAAAATATTGTTAAGCGTTGAAGACATTAATGAAGGTGGCAATGACTACCGTTCTACTACTATTACTTTAGTCGTGACACTGTATTTAACACGAATACCATTTGATGTGGTAGCATAAAATGAAACCTGTATTAAAGCACTTCTGAGTAGTTCGTCTGATCTAACTCACAATTTTATGTTATCCAATATTATGTCTAGTAATCGCCGCTTACCTTTAATATTTTTTTTACATTGAAGACGGCCAATTTGATATTAAATACCTAGTAGATATTGATATTGCAACTATTAATATTGTGTATGTATAGAAACACATTAATTTAAAAAAACATTTTCACTATATGTATCACTAGCTGCGCCCCGCGGTTTCACCCGCGCAAGTCGCGATCCCGCGTTGTTCGAACACCTACCTACCGCAATGCAATAATCCACACTTAAACGGTCGCCCATTGAAGTACTGTTGAAGCCAGGCGCTGCCGCGCCTGGCATCATCAGTACTTCCCTGGTCGTCCGTTTAAGTGTGGATTTTTGCACTGCGGTAGGTAGGTGAAGTAAGTTAAAGTTTGTATTTCGTCAGTAAGTGACGATGACGAAGGATGACGATGACGATGGATGACGATGATGATGATGCCACTCTACATCACTAAACTTATCCTACCCCTGTGTCGATTTTCATTCATTGAATGGTTATCACCCGCGTAAGTCCCGATCCTGCGGGATTTTCGGGATCAAAAGTATCCTATGTTACTCTCCATCATTTAAACTATCCCTATGCAAATTTTTATCCAATAAATATGATCACGCGCGTAAGTCCCGAAAACGCGGGATTTTCGGGATCAAAAGTATCCTATGTTACTCTCTATCACTTAAACTATCACTATGCAAATTTTCATCTGATAAATAGTTATCACCTGCGTAAGTCCCGATCCCGCGGGATTTTCGGGATCAAAAGTATCCTATGATACTCTCCATCATTTAAACTATCCCTATGCAAACTTTCATCCATTAATATTTTCACCCGCGTAAGTCCCGATCCCGCGGGATTTTCGGGATAAAAAGTATCCTATGTTACTCTGTATCACTTAAACTATCCCTATGCAAATTTTCATCTAAGAAATAGTTATCACCTGCGTAAGTCCCGATCCCGCGGGATTTTCGGGATCAAAAGTATCCTATGTTACTCTCCATCATTTAAACTATCCCTATGCAAATTTTCATCTAATAAATATTATCACCCGCGTAAGTCCCGATCCCGCGGGATTTTCGGGATCAAAAGTATCCTATGTTACTTTCCATCATTTAAACTATCCCTATGCAAATTTTCATCCAAATCGGTCGAGCCGTTTGACCGTGAAGAGGGAACAAACAAACAAACAAACAAACAAACAGATTTTCGGATTTATAATATTAAGTAGGATTTAACAACCGCAAAGTCAGTCAAGCAAATATTTCCGAACAATATTGAGAGAAAATTCGTAGAGTACCCATTTGCTTTTATGAGCGTAGGTTTTCCAGAAAGCAGCTGTTTCATCATAATAATACATTGTGAAGGAGGTTTGTGAAGTAGTTTCTCTAAAATTTAGCTACACTGGAATTAGTAATAGCTTAACTTCACAACATTTAGACTTTCAAGCCATCAAAAGCAAGCCACAAGCGTCAACATTTTACTTTACAATTTGTTTGTGTAAAGTATATATTCTAATAACACTGTTTTAATATGATTTATTTAGATTTAAACTTATTTAGATTAAGACTTTTTCATTTTGCACTAAACTTGATGTCGGTGGTTTTTTTTGTTAATTATTTTCGTAGATAGATAATGGGCTCCTCTACCATGATGTCTTTCTTATAAGTCGTCTCGTTGTCGTTCAGCTTAAAAAAAATGAAATTAAACACATTAAATAATAAAAAAAAAATCTAAAAAAAAGGTTTTTTTTAAAATTGTCTGTGGTTTTTAAATGTAGTCGGGGTATTTTTTATTTAAAATTTACTTTATGTTTTTGAACGACAAAAGGACGACATAGCAACGACAAACGATCATGGTAGCGCGGAATATTTCTAAATAATATTTCATAATAATATAAGTAATATATAGAAATATTATATATATAATATATAATATTTCTATATATTACTAATATTCAAACATAAATAAACCGGGTCAGTTTAGATTTTTTCTTGACACATAAAACGGGAAAGTTTCGAATAGCTCAGAGTGGCGAAATGAAAGAATCGCTGAGAGCTCCGGAAACCGAGTAACAATGATCTGAGTTTCAGAATTTGATATATGCATTGTTCGTAAGTAATTGCTGGGTTAATGTGAACCGACACACTTTTTGACATTATATTTACACATTTAAGTATTTTGAGATTTTCTACAATGTTATTTTTTCGGTGTCAAAACATTATTAACTACTCGCTGTATTCTACGGTTTTACCTGCGTATGCCTCGATGCCGTATGTTTTTCAAAAATACTTTCTACGCACGTATCAGGATGAATTTATCTACATTCTAAATTCAAAGCCTCTACGACCAGTTGCTTCTACACACTAGACACCACCTACCTACCAACTTACCTTCACTACCTTTGACATTCGGTCTGTCAATTTCGGTACACTATTACCCTTTAGTAATGTCGCTGTTGAGCCGCAGCACCATTTTGGTTAGTTGCAAACTTTTAGGCTGTCAGGAAAACAGTTTTTATGGATTCTAAGTTGAATTAAAACTTAAAAGTAGTAATAATCAGTCCTTTGTGCTTTCTTTTATACATTTATAGTTGAAAAATAATCCCTAATTTTGGATGCACCCATCTATCAATCATTCGAGATTATTATCATAATTCTATAAACGATTATTTTACACAATACTAAATGCGTTTAAATATCAATAATCGTGTATTGCATTATGTGCAGATTACAAATTAAGATAACTCACTTTATAATGCCAAGGCATTGGATAATTCCTATGTACTCATTTAATAACGTTATGAAACAATTGTTTGTGTAAGTTTATTTGCATAGTACCTACTTTTGGTTCATTTTTATTGTTATTTTGTAACCGCTAAATAATGAAAGAAGCACCTAATAATCGCATTAATGCTTAAAAATATTTCGTCCCTTTCACATTTCTAACGACCTTGCGATAAACGAAAACTAAGCATGTAATAGGTTACACTATAATATTCTAAAGATTAAAACTTTCGTGTAATTCTAAAATGTTTAGATGTGTTTTTTGTGTCGTGTGAGACTATACGCGCCTCTACCGCGGCTTACTACTGCACGTAAAGCCTTACTATCCGCTTAGAACGAATTTTCTAAAGAATCCCATGGGATCGAGACTTGCGCGAGTGAATGCATGACACTGCTAGTTTTATTGTAAGAACTACATGAACCACCTGTTTACTACATATTTCACTGAATTCTGACACGCAAAGAAGAATTGCATGCCATATCTTTAATTTAGTCAATCTGTGCATACCTTCTCTTCAGTAGAGTCAATCAGATTATTCGACCAATGAACATTGAAATTAGCAAAGAAGTATCCTCCGCCCTGTAGGTATCTATAATTTATTTATCTACCTACATAATTACTGAGCAGATTAAGCCGTCGCGCTGGTATAAGATAGCAAGCACTGATAAAGTCATAGATATGATGTTAGTAGTGCAAGCGTGGTGAATTCGTGTGGAACGGATGGACCCACCACGTGACGACGTGCTTACTCGCTGGAAAATAGCTCACTCGCACATCGTTTGGTTCAACTTGATGAACAGATTATAGCTATCTTTATGTGCTGCTTACAAATTGTTAATATGCCCACCCACAACATTGTTTTAACAATAAAATTGCCATACTTTAATAATACTCTAGTAAAAAAGAGCCATACAAATAGGTAGATCATTTGAAAATTAGGAGTTAATTTGAACGCCACCTCCGATGAGAAGAAACCACTGAAAACTCAATTCTTTTGTATCTAAATGAAGAACAGCACAGTCCGATTCATCCAACTACATTACCATTGACGTGCCAAACAATAATGACGTCAAATCACATTGACCCTGATTTCAGGTCTTAATGCCACAGTGTAAAAGCCACGACTACGAGTATTCATTAAAGAAAAAGAAGAACTACCAATACGTCTCCCTAATTAATTCTAACTTAAACTTTAGTAGATATCATAGCAACAACAAAAAAAGTAATAGGTAAAAAAGCTAAACGTCTCCGAATCTAAGAAACGAACAATGATATAGAAAGATATACAATAGAATGCAATGAACCAATTAATAAACAAAGTGAATGCACACAATCCGTCATTACGACCCCACTGGCAATGGCGTCGATCAGAGCGGTGTTTATAAATGAATGCAAAGAGATGACACGACATATCGATACAATCGGGTTCTCTCGTCTAATTATGCGACGTCACAGCATTAGAGGGTATCCACATGATCTGATAACCATCGGACCCGACCATTAATACTGACATTAGTAGTAAGTTGTAAAATGAAGATCAGCCAAACGCCGAACAACTTGTACCTGAGCTTTAAAAGATTGATTTGAAATAAATATGGTTATTTTCACTAATAAAATTATTTAAAATTAAAGCTAAGCGAACATAAACGGGACATCGAGGTCCACAAAACATAAGATGATGTTTGTTTTTGTAATTTTCAACATTTAAACGAAACTTGTCTCGGGACTCCAGCTCGTAATTCTTTTTTAGAGCATAGAACTTTTCCAAAAAAATAGATGTCGAAACTCTATGGCAAACAATGTATGTACCTACCTACAGTTCAGCCTCTTTGGCTGGATCTTCTTTGACCAATCAAGGAAGTTTTGATCTGGTGGTTGAACCTTGGTCTGGTGGTTGGACCCGACCGTGTGGGTACCCTTTTAGATAATGGTCTCTGAGGTGCAAGCTTACAATCGAGGTGAGCAACCTCTATGAGCATCCTATTGTCACGCGCTCGTGTGTGGGAATGTAAACCGTAACACCTAATAGTTTACACTACTAGTAGAGTTGAGACAAACACTTGATTTCAAAAATCAACTAAGAAATGGTGCTACCACCATCCCAAACTCTCATTTATGGTAAGGTTATGTAGCCTACAGAAAGACACATATTTATAAGATACTAGCTGCGCCCCGCGGTTTCACCCGCGTAAGTTTTATCAAAATCGGTTTAGCATTTTTTCATTCATAAGAACCTTCTCCTGATCATAACAAATACAACGCAAAAAGAATTATCGAAATCGGTCCAGCCGTTCATGCGTGATGCCGTGATCAAGGGAAAAAGGGATTTATTTGTTTATTTGTATTATAAAAGAGATAAGAAGATATAAGCCACATTATTTTTCTCTTACATTAAATGTCATACTAATCTATTTTAAACTCCATTACTACTTTGTCTCTGTAATTCTAATTACTTATCAAACAGGTCCTAGACGGTTGACATCAACTTACAGCTCCCTAAGTTTTCTTTTTGTGACACGAATCACGTGTCTTGATAATGGAAACTAGTTGAAAGTAGACAAGATAATGTGCTTCATCTTACGAGGGTTATTTTATCTTGATTGAGTAAATAAACTTTTATAGACTATTTTATGTTACTTTGAAGGGAACAACTATTCAAGTAGGTAGGTGGTGATGTATTTTCAATGGCGGATACATGTGAATTGTGAAAAATCTATAGGTACATATCATAAAGAGAAAAGATTATTTGAAGACGAAAGATTCATTTGTTTGTTTGTAATAATTAGGCTCCGAAACTACTTGATCGTTTTAAAAAAAAACACCAAAAGAAAGCTACATTATCAAGAAGTAACATAGCTTACCATTGGTCCTGATATTTATACGGATTTGGAACTTACGTGGGCGAAACAACAGGACGCAGCTAGTTTTCTATACATTTAAATTAATACAAAGTTATTTAAATTTTGTCAAATGAGATGACAAGTCTAGCTAGCAGAATTATTTTTTTAAGCTGTTACGCAATATTTGTGTGCATATACCTAACTGGATTATCAATAAACATTTACATTATAATTTTAAAATAATCTTTATCTAGCGACAATTTTTTGAAAGCGACATTTGAAAGTTTAATTAATATTTTGCAAACTTGTTGAACTTTCTTCACTTCGTGAAATGTCTTTGTATAATATTAAAATGTCTGACTTGCATTTTCATTATTTGTTATTATAACGGAGTAATATTTTTATGGAGTGACAAAAGATATCACTCAATAATAATTGTTTACACTACCATCATTGCCAGTTAAAAAATGTTAGAATAATTTATATAGATTCCATTATCAACGTCAGGGTTTGTTTAAAGTTAATTACGTTGAATGGTTTATTAAGTTGTTACCTATATTGTATATTAGGTTCAGCTATATTACGTTTACTTTAAAACCTAAAAACTTACGTAATTTAAGTTCCTGGTATAAAATCGGAAGTATTTTCATTCTTTACGCAGGTAGAGGTCTACAATGTATATAGTACTTTCCAACTTCCCTGTGAATGTTCTCGTGTACCGTATCTCAGCCAATAATTGATTTACATACTCGTAGCGAGTACATAACAAGTACCTTCGAATGAACAACCAATTCTATTGAAATTGATTCCGCTTCGAATACTAAAGGAATATTGATTCATAAATTAATTTTTATTACTTATTTCTTATAAGCAGCTCGGAACTAAGAACATTTCTAGGCAAATAACACGGAATACATTCGAATATAATAGACATACAGCTAAGTAGAAAACATATATCTAAAGTATAAAAACTTTCAAACAAAAACTAATATATATCTGTAATTTTGACTTTTAAATCTATAAAATGCTAAATCCTGTAAAACTACCTGATGAATATACAGCCTAAACTGCAGACGGTAGAGAGTGCTGAAATTTGGACAGTATTATTTATGTGATGTAGGCATCTGATAAGAAAGGCTATTTGAAGATTCCCCCAAGATCAGGACCTAAGCCTTGAGAAATTTAATCTTATTATCCTATTACTTCTTCACGCTTTCCTAGAAAGTATCACCATTTTCAGTATACTTTTTATTAATAATAATAATAATAAGTCTTCGGAGAGGTGGTGAGGTTATTTCACATTTGCTGTATATGGATGATCTCAAACTTTTCGCTACTAAAAAGCCAGAATTGGTGACCTTGTTGAAAATTACGGATAGTTTCAGCAGGGCCATCAGTATGGAGTTTGGTACTGATAAGTGTGCGGTCTTACATGTACAGCGAGGAAGAGTTGTGAATTCATCGAATTTGCAGCTCTCAGAGACAATATCACTCAGATGCCTCTCTGAAGGTGAAACATACAAATACCTGGGTATGTCGCAAGCTTTAGCTATTGACGGTGATGTAAAACAGTCGGTGAAAGAGCGTTTCTTTGGCCGCTTAACAAAAGTTCTCAACAGTCTTTTGTCGGGTGGCAACAAGGTGCGTGCTTTTAATGGCTGGGTTATGCCTCTGCTCATCTATTCTTTCGGTATACTCAGGTGGTCCCAGACTGAACTCGACGCCCTGGATCGGAAGGTACGTTCACAGCTGACTGCCCATCGTATGCTCCATCCCCGCTCTTCGGTGATGAGATTGTACATTCCCCGAAAATGTGGTGGTCGAGGCTTTCTAAATGCTAAGAACCTACATAATCGGGAGGTGTGTAGTCTCAGAGAATATTTTCTCAATTCCGAGAGTGGGATGCATCGCGATTTGGTAGCAGTGGACAAGAACTTCACTCCGCTTTCCTTGGCAAAAGAGAACTGGCGCAAACCCTCGATACTAAGCATCGAGGACCGTAGGGACATATGGAAGAGCAAGGAGTTGCATGGGAGGTTTTATCGGGCCCTTACAGACCCCGATGTAGACCTTCTTGCTTCGGTGAACTGGCTACGTTTCGGTAATCTCTTTGGGGAAACCGAAGGTTTTGTTTGTGCAATTGCCGACGAGGTAATGATGACGAACAATTATAGGAAATATATTCTGAAGGATGGTACGGTCGACATTTGTCGGGCATGCCACCATCCGGGAGAGTCACTCAGACATATTATTTCCGGTTGTTCTCATCTTGCCAATGGTGAGTACTTGCACAGACATAACTTGGTAGCCAGGATCATTCACCAGCAACTTGCTCTTAAATATGGACTTGTGGACCAAGAGGTGCCATACTACCAATATGCACCCGCTCCTATTCTCGAAAACGGTCGTGCCACGCTCTATTGGGACCGGCCTGTTATCACGGACAGAACTATTGTGGCCAATAGACCTGACATCGTGATAGTAGACCGGTCGGAACGGCGGGCAATACTCGTCGATATCACTGTCCCGCATGACGTTAATCTCATAAAGGCTGAAAGGACAAGGAAACTAAGTACTTGGATTTAGCCCATGAAATTACCGCCATGTGGCACGTTGATTCGACGAGTATTGTTCCGATAGTCGTGTCGGCAAATGGGTTAATAGCAAAGAGCCTCGACCAACACCTCAAGAGGCTCTCGCTTGACGGTTGGGTTAAGGGTCAGATCCAGAAGGCAGTCGTCCTTGATACGGCACGTATCGTCAGAAGATTCCTGTCTCTGCGGCCCTAACCATTGGTAGCCTGGGCCCTGCCCTGCTGCTGACGGACTTCTAGGTTTAGGTTTTTATAGTAATTTACTGTTTTTGTACAAAATGTGTACATTATTTATAGGGCCTATAAATTTATTTTTATGTAAAGAATATTGTTTGTAGGTTTTGTGGTAATGTGTATATTTTGTATTTAGTTTATTTTTATAAAAACTTAAATTTAAGAATAAAAATAAATGAGATTATAATAATAAAAATCTTTATTGCAGACAAAGTCCATAGTAATATAAAATATACAATAATAGTCTAGTTATGTAGCTATAGCTACCCATCTACTATAAGTTGCAGACAGCATCTGCCGGTCACTTAAACTCCTTAAACTCCTAATAATCGAGTTTTTACACGTGTCAACTCTAGACGTGAAAGAAGCTATACGCTTTCTTTGGATAGCGTTAAATGAGTCTACTCGCGCTTCTGCGTACATTTCGGAGGCACTACAATACCCCTTCAGGCCCATCATGTGCCTGAAGATGTTATTGTAGGCTACTCTGATCGCATTGTGCGACCTCACGGTGTAATTAGTCCAGAGTTGACACGTGTTATTACTCTTTTTAATTTACAAGTACTACGTGGCCCATATCCTCGAATACCAGTATCTTACAATAATTGTTATTCATTTCCTTTATATACAGTTAGTTACTTTTTAGTCTATATTTAAGTATATAAATATTAATGTGGTTTAGAACAGACTATTGTTATTATATATTATTTACTTGAGTGCATTAAGTTGTTTGTATTCTTCCCCTAACCGTTTATCACACATTTGCAATTTCAATGCGAGGATATTTCCGAATCATTTATATGACAATATCTCCATTGTATCTGGCTGTGGTAAAGTTATCACATAATTGTGTTGGATGGAACTAACACACGAATAAAATAAGTAATATTCACGACTCGTTGTGAAGTGTAGACTTGCGGAGGCTCACATTGAATTTAAATGTTTCTCCTGTTTAAAGTGGCCTTCGATTTTACTACTTGCACGAACTAGATATTCTTCTAAAATTTCTAAGAAGTTTAATTACGTTACGTTTTATAATTATAGAGGTGGACGATTCATCATTATCTCTACAGATAGTAAACTAAGTGATGATGTGGTTTAAGATATAGCATGCCAATCTAGAAGATAGAAAGACGATAATCATTCTCTCTACACTCCTAGTTCAATTTAATATATGGCGTCTCCTAACCGTTTTACCAAATGTCTCATAGAAGGACAAAAGTGGAATATGTAAGGAAAGACTCAAGTAGTGGCTGCTCTGACCTACGTATTTAGATACGGTTGCCCACTTGATACTTCGATCTTGGGACCGAAATAACGGTAATGTAGTGATTGCGGCGACGACTTGATAAAAATATTAAAATAACGATAACTGTAATGTAAGTGAAAATAGAGATGTAACTAATGTAAATTGAATGTTATACCGCATACAAATTGCAAAGCTTACTTAACGGGAAAACCAGTGTAATTGTACTTCCTTTAGGACAGTTATGTTATGATGGCTGCACGTAGACAAAAGGAATTCTCACTTATTCATCGCTTATTAATGCTTGTGATACTATAATGAGTGGCTCCGTCTGAGTATGCATGGCAACAATACCAACATAGATTAAAAACGTTCAATAAAAGCAAGTGAGTACAAAAGTAAGTAAGTCTGATTAAGACTGCATAGTTTTAAAAACATTGCCAATTAAAAATCAATTATTGTGACTGGTTTCTCGAGACTGACGAGAAGTAAATGTGTGTGCCTACTGTAATGCAGAAAATACATGAATGTGTTTGCGGTATGTTTGGCAATAATCTTATCTTCTTACTTCTTACTAATATTATAAACGCGAAAGTTTGTATGTTAGTATGTATGTATGTGAGGTTGTTACTCTTTCACACAAAAACTACTAAACCAATTGCGATGAAACTTGGAATATAGGTAGCTGGGGACTTGGATTAACACATAGGCTACTTTTTATTACGATATTCCCGCGGGAACGAGAATTACACGGGTGAAACCGCAAGGCGCAGCTAGTTATCAAATATGCGACACTATTCTCCACACACTTGCTAAGAAAATAACTCTAATAGTACCGCACTTAGGTAGATAATATAACTTGTATGTAGCCAAACTGACATATTTGGATGAACTTAAATTTTTTTTACAAGTGTGTTAAAAACCTCGGATGATACACTTGACTATCGATGATTACCATCCCGGGATCTCTTAAGATACCGGACGCGCCGCAGTGGTAATCATCTTTACTCACTTACTTGTACCACCACCTGCTATTGTCATAATTAGTAGATTATTTTTTAAGTTACTATGGGCGGAGACTCCAAGCAATCATCACAACATAGTGATACATCCTGTTTTTTACGCATCATCTGAGGAACTTGATGGTTCTTGTTAATTCTATGAAACATTTAATCTAATTACCCTGGCGCTTATCTTGCTTTTAAAAAGACGATATGACTATTTTAAGTGGATATCACTTAGATAAAAATAGTTAGGAATGTGATATATTTAATAGAATAATACTAACGAGGCATTCACAAGCATAGGGAACTTTTAATACATGATTAGTTTCTGTAAAGGTATATTTATTTTTAGCTATAAATGATGTTGGTTTTGATACAAATCTGGATTTGTAAAATATTACAAAGTCGTTACAGTACATACCTGACATGTAGTCGTAATGCAAGTAGTCACTTGTATTCGATTTATTCGTGGAACACCATACGCAAATGTCTACAACGATTTTAGAATAACAATTTTATTGTTTGAAATTGATTTTATAATATTATTCACTTCATGTTTATACTGACATTCTATAGAAAGATTGGAATGGAACAATTTGCAAACAGAAAAGTTTTTAAACATTTTTAAATGTAATGTAGCAGACAATTTATCAAGATAAGCCTACACTTCGCAGATTACAATTAGAAGCACTTACTACTCGTACTTATTTGATTGTAAGATAACGATGTAATAAAATAAAACTAAATAGAATACCGCGACAATCAATAGCGCAAAGAAAAGTATTGGACTTAACATCTCTAGTGCCGCCGCCAATGTGATTGTCAAGGACCCATTATTGTGATTGTGTTTTTGTTCTAAGCCTGTATGTTCGTGGGAATGTTCGCTACAAACAAAGAGCAAGGTCCCGACCGTCGCGGCACTAATCAAGGACTCTTTAAAGAAATTACTCCCTTTTTGCTGCGATGATTATGCGATCAGCTTTTAACTGAAAGCTCTTTTATCGGCTTTAAGCTTTTTCGGGCTAGCTACTTAGGATACTTACGTAGTTTGATGGTGATTGATTTACGTGTTTAGCTAAGTTTGCAAATAGTCGAGTTGTCCGTCTGTCTATACATAGTGCATTGCACACAAGTTATAACTTTCACGGCCCATAACAGAGATTCGTTCACCTTGTCTTCCAAGACTGGTAATTTCTCTTCCAAGTTATTGAACGACAAGAACACCATACATTTCTTTTCTTCGCATTTAAGTAGGCTACTGTGATCAGGGTTTTCTATCTATTCATACATTAAATTGCAGACTGAACGACAACCAACCTATAGCGTGTCTAGGACCACGACGTTTGATAAAACCAGTCCAGTTAGTTTCTTGTTTCGTAAAATACGAGGTTGCACGCGGTAAATGTGTTTTAAACTTTCAAATTACATTTGTTACGTGTCAAAGATTTTACTCGTACTTAGTTCCTCGTGTTTAAGACAGTCTTATAAATCATACGGCTGACAATTCTCATCCCAATAAATAACATTTTGCTGATGATAAAAGAACAACGTTGCCACAAGAACGGTACAGAGTTGAGACTTGATACGAGATCTTGAGAAGCTCGGACATGTCTATAGCGCAGCGGGAAAGGGCAATTCTGTTTCCTTATTGGTGATTTGCGATTTCCGTGTATGTATTAGGTCCTGGGAGATGAAATTCAAATAGTTTCAGGTTCCAACTGAAATTTTCCCAGTGTTTATACCAAGAGACGAAAGTTGTCATTGTCCTCAAAGCTACCGCGAGGCAATTCGTTAGCTGCGAGTATTTCGTGTAAGTAGAGACAACGCGGATGTGCGCGGTACAGATGCCGGGAATTTATCGTGCGTTCGGCGGCAATAAATAACTTGGTCGGGAGGAGAGGAGCGGAAAGGTCACCGCGCACCGAGCCAGCGACTGCGGCACTCTCAAGGCCGATGCACAAGTTAGATATCTGCCGTGGTCGTGCCGAGCTCGACCCCACATCTACCTGTCAATTCCACCGCGGAAAACCGACGATTCATTATAATGGTTCCGTTTTATCGCCTAATTGATTTCGTAATGGAATTCCATCAAAAGCTTCTCATAAAATGTACCGTCTTTATGATGTCAAAAATTTAATTGCCTATAAACCATTTATTTTACGAGAGAGTTAATTTTAGAACTTATTTTATTGTAAAAAGGAACGTCTGCCTATAAATGTGATTGTGTCTAAGTCTGAAGGTAACGGACTTTGAATGTTTCATTTAATGAAATCAAATACACAAACTAAGCTTGAATTACATTTGATAAGGTCGAGGTGTGGTTTAAGTTACTTCAAGGGTTGTCGAGACAGACCTTTAGATAATTAATTTATATAATACTGTCTGCCATATATATAGGTTAATTCATTCCTAGCTTTATACATAACATCAAATTAATGTAGGCAATATAATGTGTCTAGCAAAATGCATTGATGCGGTATCATGTTTTCTATCTAGTAAGGCAGATGTCACGGGAAAACCTCGACTCTCCGATCTACTGATATGACAATCATTTATTTGTTTGTCTACAGATGTTAACCTTTCACATACGAGTTCCTACAAGTAGCATACTTTCCGCATATAAGTTACAACATAGTTAACAATCTCTTGTTTTCAATCTGACAAACTAGGCAGCCTGAAATGATACCTTCATCATGCTTTTTGTTAGTTTTACAAATGTTTCAGTACAATTATCAAATTTAATTAATTTTTGTTCAATGAAGGTTTTAGCCCAGTTGAAGTGATCATAATGACAATTTTAGCAACTTAAAAAACCTTGATTTATCTTGAAAGTGTTTCCTACCACTTTGATGACTATCTTTAAAGAATCGCCCCAACCAATTAGGTCACAAGCACAGGTGCCAGTAGCATAATTGGTTGATTCGGACTGTCAGAGATGGAGGTTCAAATTCTGTGGGGCACAAATTTTTGGAATAAATTTCTTTAATAAAAAATAACTTACAAAACTTTAAATACGACATATTTATCAGTATTACAAAAAGTAATCGGTGTAAAGCAGTAACCATAAATTTAATTTAATTCGTTCATTGAAGCATTAAAATGATTCAGTTTCATTTCAATAAATATTCCTAAGCACTACATGCCACTAACCACCGCCGCTGCCGCTGGATCGCGTGGGCTCACAACCTAGGCGTTTAGATAAACCTGAACCTCATTAATACCCATCTCCTTTATTTTCCACACCATTTATCAAGTTAATTTAACTTAAATACAGTATATTAAATTAATGATAAATGCTATAAGATTTTATCAAGGGTTTTCGAGAAATCCATAAATAGATAGATGAAATTTTTTATTGTGCACACCACATACGTTACTATGAAGGATATCTATTGCCGTGAGTTACGTACGTATGAATCATCTACATCTATAAAATGTTTTCTCCTGACTGGCCGATGGATCCACAGATCACAGATCTTTGATGACACAGAGTAATCTGCCGCTGAAATTTGTAGAGTATGGTCTTCATGTAATGTAGGCATCCGAAAAGAACGATTTTTGGAAATTCCCACGGAATCGGTACAGGCGGTTGCAACCACGGGACACGACTAAAATATAAGTAACAACAAATTACTAGTATAATATATGATAGCGACAGGCATGCTTGCCAATAAAACTAGGTACTGTTTAAAGTATCGTTTTCATTAGCTTTATGAGCCAACCAGCTTGTCTAGAAACCGTGTGACACATTGCCTCTATCCGCTTGTTGTACGATTAATTAACTGCCAATGTCGCGATCACTGTAGTCTTGTTGCTATTTCAACACCAACGGATGTACGTTATCCGCTTTTACTGATTCTAAAATACTATAAAGTTTCTTATTAATTGGTACCGCAACGATAATAAACAGAAAATTATGTTTCCATTAATAGCCGATGGAAAGTTGATAGATATACTTAGATTACAAACTTGTAGCTATTAAGTCTGATAACAGTATTTGTAATTAGCATCTTTCGCATTTTGAACATTTTGATGACTCCAGGCCGGGTTAAAGTTGGCGAGTTATCCTAGAGTTTGTTAACACAGTTCTATTTGCATAGATATTTGACGGTATTGTATCAACACTAACTAAGTATCATACTTTGGATTTGAATGTTAACTTGCACTGTAATGGTCGTTATCTTTAATATAATTAGAACATCAGACCTCATTGTGCAAAATTTGAATGCTATTTTATATAAATTTGACTTGGGTCATTTGAGGTCAGGAAAATAATAGTGATCTGTGGATAGAAATACAGAATAATTTATTAATAATTTTGCTCTTTTTTCTTTTCATAATCAATGCATCTCTCTCTGTCAGCTATTGTCAAGTACGTAGTAGTATGTCGTCTATTTCTGTTTTTCCATCTACGGTTCACTTCTTTATCAATGAATTATTATAATTTAACACTTTATTGTTTAGCCTATGGACAGGCGATTTAGATTTAAGTAACTGAGTTGCCCTCAAATCATAATTACCTACAGCTCTGCTCTTTGACAAGAGAGAGTTGTCTGGACTTGTAATGTAGCTTTTAGATGTAACTACGCTAATCTAAATAATTTCAGCCTAAATCAATTACATAATTACATACATTACAACTACAATACTAATCATATACGAAAAAATTACGTAAGGTATTCAAAATGATTATTTATTCGAAGAATACAATTATTAAAAAACAACCATTACCAAATCAAAAATGATTACCAGGGATGGTAGAATATATCCAAATCTCTGGTACTGATGAATAAAAATTATATTATGTTTTGTAATAGGATTAAAACTTCAAAATGTAAGACTTTTACTATAATTACTATGATTAAAGTGTATTTCTTATCTAAACATTATTTAAAACGTGTTATAATAATCAATAATCGTTTTGTAAATGTGTGTTGTTTATTTTTTTACACGACTGCCAAAGAAAGTGTTATGATTTTTAGAAACTATGATTATTTACAATTACGGCGCTTTCGATACAGATAAACGTCTAGAATAGGTATACAATATAACTAACATTTTGTTTTATAATACAATACAGATTTTAGGACAGAAGAATACTACAATAAATATCTTGTAAATCAACAAGTTTCGAGGAAAATGTATGTGGTACTTATTATTTTCCTTTCACACTACATTCTCTCACGATCTCATAAAAAGTGTGACATAAAAAATATACGGAACAAGTTACAAAGTACGGTGATATTCATCATCTTCTTTGCGTGAGTTTTCACAGAGATTGACGAATTCAAAACTGTGATAGATATAAAAAGTTCAGTAACAATTTCAAAACTACCTTCTTTGTAAAATAATCATTTAAACATATGACAACGTTTTATAATTTCTCTAAAACCGAATTAAAGAATGGTTTGGAGTGTTATGTCTAAAACTACACATATGAAATATAAAGTCCGGTATATCTTATCATATTACTATTTCTAATATTATAAACGCGAAAGTTTGTATGTATGTATGTGATGTTGTTACTCTTTCACACAAAAACTACTGAACCGATTGCGATGAAACTTGGAATATAGGTAGCTGGGGACCTGGAATAACACATAGGCTACTTTTTATCCGAATATTTCCGCAGGAACGGGGCTCACGCGGGTGAAACCGCGGGTGCAGCTAGTCTTATTCTTATTTCATATTATAAACGCGAAAGTTTGTATGTATGTGACTTTGTTACTCTTTCACGCAAAAACTACAAAACCGATTGCGACGAAACTTGGGATTTAGGTAGCTGGATACCGGGAATAACACATAGGCTACTTTTTATCCTGATGTTCCTGCGGGAACGGGACTTACACGGGTGAAACCGCGGGGCGCCGCTAGTCAACTATATATCAAAGTACAGCCCAAACCGCTGGTCCTGTTCGCTTGTCAAACGATAATGTTTCTTGTCATGTCGGCATCCAATAAGAAATATTTTATCGAAATGTCCACGTGATCAACTTACGCATCTGAAAAAGAGGAATACATTAAAATTAGTGCAGATGTCAGGAATACACATGCGTCATCAACACATATTACTTAACTCCACAATGTTTTGTATAGTCAGAAAAGGACTAAGGTACCAAGTACATACCTATATTAAAGTTTTATATTTATCAATAAATAAATAAATAAACTAATATACTAAACGGCAAGTTATAAAATTAAAATTTTGCACCTATGCAAAATTCCTTTGCCAACCTTACAAAAACTAAATTACTTTTCCGTTACACTAAGTTCATTACTACATTAATGTGTCCATTTATCTGATTCTAGCAAAATGATTCCCAAATAAAGCTTTTTACCTCAACGATGCCAAACGTTTACCTCGGTAGCAAAAAAATGTAAAAAAGAGAACGCGGTCATGCCGAACAGATTCGCGAAACACGTACAACATAACGACGATCTCATTTCAAACTTAGTCACGTTTTAGCTTAACTTATAATTTTATCTCGTCTCGGTTACAATGTTTATTTTATTTCACAGCAATGTTTATTTTTTGTAGTTGTAATTTGCCTAAAACAAAATTATTTGTGCTATACCTGTGGTCGAAAGCTTTTGGCGATCGCGTCCCATAACTACGACAGCTCTGTGGATGTCTGTGGCGCGTCCGGCGATGGCCCAAATGCAGAAGGTTGCGGGTTCGATTGCCGCCGGGTGGAAGTATTTATGCTTAACAATATATATATATATATATATGTATTTACAAAGTATATTGTGTAGTGAGGGGTTACGGGGTAATAAAAACATCATAAAGTTACATTCCTGGCGATTTTTTGATTGGTCCGTAATACAATTTCTATAAAATGTTAATAATTAATTATAAAACTTTTTTGTTTTGTAACCGACAGTAGGTATAATAAATATAATTTACTGTTAGTCATGATCGGTTGATTGATCGATCACTTCTTGGCAGAGAATTCTTCTAAATTTACAAGCTATAGATAGGTATCTAAGTTTATAGCTAGGTATAGGTATGTACCTAACGTTACATTTTGACCGAGCTACGCAAAGTGAAATTATAAACAGTATTCGATGACCTAAAACTCATATTGACTTAAAATATTTTCAAACTGATGTAAGATAATAATGTAACACTATTTTAGTTAAGTTTATCTGCGCTTTTCGGTTTTATCCGAGAAAGTCTTGAACGAGTGGGAAACTCGGATTACTCTTTCGTTAATTACTCAAGTTCTACTCTACGTGGAATTTTGGATATGAAGTATGCCACAAATATTTGTTACTATTATTTTAATTGGTTCAGTAGTTTTTAAATGTTTTGAAAACTTTTAAAATCTATTGCCTATATCCCAAGTGACTATTATTTTTAAATTTGCGTCGAAGTGCAGACATTTTGTCTTTTCTTCCTTTGTTAAAAGTTTTTATAAGTGAGAAGAAGGTATGTAGATAGATAAGAAAGTTATATTATAAAAACATAGGTAACATAAACTGCATGTAGGTACATATTTTATTTCTATCCTGTATGACATTACATACTATAAAGCCGTCGGGATCTAAACAATCCGTACGCCACATATCTAGAGGGTTATAAAGAAACCCATATTCAGAATATTTTAGAAGGTAACTGTAACGCAAAATAACTGGGAAAGGCAAGAGCACAATACATTATTACCGAAGCCCTAATAACAGAGCTTGGTGCGATATCCATCGCTAACTGTTCTTTGATTGAACACCGCATCGCCATCACAAATCGACGGTTACCTAATTACTTAAGTTTTGCTATTACAGCTCGCTTCTCTCAATTGAATTTTCATCTACGTAGGTCACGGTAAGGTATACCTTTACTCTGTGTATTTAGTTTATGCGATGTCACAGCGGGATATAAGTAGGTAAAATAGTCTATAAGTTACTTTCGAAATGAATAAATAGTAAATTTTACTAATATGATTGAGTATTGCTGGACAACATTTTCTATTAAAATTTTCATTATATTTTTGCAGTTTCACCTACATTTCACCTCTCTTGGTTATGATAATGAACTAATTTATCTAGTATGGGTTCAAAATTGTTATAAAATATTAAATTTACATTTGCAATTACATTTGTAAGCTTGGGTAAATCACGACGCGACGCGCCCTTCATCCTACTTTAGTAAATGATACAAACACGAGTACACGACTCGCCACTTAATCAAGTTTTGTCCTATCCAATAGAATAAGTCGAGGTTTCTTCGTCCGTTATTTTATACAATCAATAATAAATTGGCAACGACAATTTTTTTTTTATTTCATTAAAAACTTGAAAATATTGTCGCGAGTTAAAAAATAAGTACATGACTAAATAATTTCAACACCTGTCATTTCAATTTGAGCTGAAGGTCTTAAGGCAAAACATTGTACTGAGTAAATATCATCCGGAAAGTCATTTTGAACATCCTCAAACAAAATATGGAGTCTTGCCCTTTTGAATATTTTTTGCATAAAACTCAAAGGTCTAGTTACGGAAGAATCTACTTCATCGTAATCAATGTTCTCCGATGTCGTTATATTTTCTTTTATTACAATAACCCCATTTGGGGCCAAAGCTTTGGAACTATTTTTCAAAAATCCTATCAAGGAAATATCATCTAGGTGACCGAGTACCCATTGGCACCAAATTACGTCGTACTTTTTGCAGGAATCAAATTCAAAATTTTGAAGACCAATCCGGTACATTGTCCCAAGCTTTTTCTCGCTGTTATCTTCGCCAATAAATTGTTTCACGGCGTTAATGAACTTTTCATCCTGTTCAACTAAATCTACCTTATCGAATCTTGGCATTAGCACGTACTTGCTCACTCTACCGATTCCGGCTCCGCAATCAAGCGCTAATTTATTGTCTGGTGGATCTTTCATTGAGAAAACTTTAGAGAGAAATATCTGTGATGCTATCACGTCAATATCTGAAATATGGCCATAACCACCGAGTACTCCGTCCACTGTTGCCGGGACTTTAGCCCAGTATTTTGCTGCGTTTGCGTAAAACTTTTCGGCGAAAGCGTTTGCCATTACTTTTTGCACTTTTCTGCCTTTTTCAATATTTTTGTTTTATTTATTTTTTACATTTCATTTGTCAGTGTCACCATAATGACAACTACAAGTGTTTGCTAACATGTTTCGCACCTCCTTTTTTAAGACGGAAGTTTTTGAGAACTGTGTTGCTCTAACTTCATTTCAATGGTCGTAGTTTCGAGTTCCTGCCGGATAAATGAGGCCAATTATGTAATTTAATTTTGTGTTGTTGTTTCAGGCTCTCATAACTGCAGTGAACGAGACAGCTGAAGAAGACATCCGGAATGCTTTACTTGCTCAAACTGAGCATGAATTAGCGTTGGTGCCGAGAGGGCCTCAGCTCGTCAAAGACACAGTAGCTTATAACACGACAATCACTACTGATGACACGGTATGTCCATTACTTTACTTATAATATTCATAACAATGACATAATCCCTCAGTTATTAAAAAGGATAATTGTTACAGAAACAGTATTTTTGTCTTAACAGCCGTAACCTCATACATCAACATATGAGATTATGTTGTATTTTTAAGTGAATTCAATTACATTACAATTACTAGTGACATGCACTATAGAGTCGATTTCACAAAAGCAGTCTCGCAACTGTTATATTACTGAAAGCAATTTTATCAAATAAATAGATATTATAGTACTTACCTCCGCAACATTTTGTGAAATAAGTCCAAAATACATGCCTCTAGTCTCATAATGTAAACACACCTTAAATTTTCATTGAAAATTCAAAAATTTCTACTTAATTCCTGCGCACGTCTTTTTAAAGCAAAGGTTTTTTTTTAATTCTCAAAGGATCGGCTTACGAGAGTACCATTACTTCTGATCCTTAATAATTAAGATTAATAACTATAGAGATTCTTTAATGAGTTATTCCTTATTAGGGTAATAAAAGTTAGACGATTAGCGTAAATTGACGATATTATGTGGTATTTAGGAGGAGCTGAGAGCTTTACGACCGGATGGAGTAATAGTTACAGAGACACGACATACGAAGGAGCAAGAACAACTCTGTGATCAGGAACTGGATAAGGGGGAGGTAGGTTGTGCATTTTAAACTAGCGACCGGCCCCGTCTCCTTACGTGTATCTAAAATCTAACTTGTTATCTTGAAATTCTGGTAAAAACCGCATCAAAACCTTTTGTGTGGTTTAGGAGGGTGTTAACAGTTTAACAGAGGTTTAACAGTTTAAAAACGCGAAAAGCATCTTTATTTTGAGTGGAGATTTCAAGGGTTCGGACTATAAGCAATAAGTGGATGATCTTTCGATTGTCATAATTGCTTTAGATTTTTCTTCTGCTATCGTGATTTTGGATTGAAATTAAACTCATTCCCCGGTTCTATTCGCGCTACTCTCATTAAATTAAGCCATTTGACTAATTTGACTCTAGAGTCCTTCGTACGCTTTAAATTAAATATCCTTTGAAAAAATACGCCCTCTACATAAAAAAGCGTTTTAGAACCTCGGTGCATAAACTACTAATTTAATATTTACCTACTTGCTTTTTTCCTCTATCGTCACAAATTCGTCGTAGGTGAAATCCTTGAAGAGCAACGAGAGCGTCGTAGAAGAGACGGGAGGCAGGGAGAGGAGGAAGCGAGTGCAGCAGGAACGTAGCACCGACCTCATGGCGGGAGGTCTGCGCCTCTCTACGCAGGTGCATTCGAGGACGAGGACTGAAGAAGGTCAGTAACTAGAATTCTTCGCTTCGCTCTGGATTGAATTAAAGTAATCATCGTAAAAATATTATTTTGCTTTGCCTCACTTGTCAGACTATTGTTGTTATGCGATTATCAGATATTTATCTTAAATACCGTTTATTTAAAATATGTATTCCAAAACAAGCTCTTATTAAAAAAAATGTAAGTAGGTATCCTATTTAGGTAATCGTATTCTTTGAAGATGTTTCCGAAAAACAGAGACGATTTTTCCAAACTCATAGAGCAAAGTTATTTAAGTAAGTGCATAACTATCTAGGTAAAACCTCTTAATTTCTTAATTGTAAATTAAGTTTATCATTTGCAGTTGAAAGGGAGGGACAACCAAACATGGACGATGATTGGGATAGTTTATCCGTGCGGATACGACGCCAGCGACGCCCTCGGCACAACGGTGAGAATTGAAACTACTTGTTTAGTTATACTACTCGACAATAGATGGCGTACATTGGCAAAGTTGACGTAACAGTTCAGTAGTGTTGCGGTAGATGTCGTTGTTTTAAAAGTGGTTGGGCGCAAATATACGAATATTTTTTTTAAGTTTATCCATAATGTCATTTTATTTTGTTTTTAAGTTATAGTTTTATACGATTTATACATATAGTTAGTACGACTTCATTTATTTTATTTTAAATAAATTTATTTAAAATGAATAGTTTGTAAAGTGTTGTTTGGAGTTTTTTTATACATATATCACAAGGAATGTGATTTAAGTTAGTAAAAAATGTCTGGTTAACCTAAAATGAACGACCTCGAAATATCGACCGCCTACGTTGGTTTCCATAATTTATTTTATGATTGTAATATGATTAATTTGAATTTGGATATAGTTTGCATCTATTGTTATTTCAATAAAATTACCTTATTCATTGAATACTGATAGAAAAATTTAATTT
The DNA here is from genome assembly GCA_949358125.1 of Idaea dimidiata. NCBI lineage: Eukaryota > Metazoa > Arthropoda > Insecta > Lepidoptera > Geometridae > Idaea > Idaea dimidiata. The sequence continues at coordinate 7,887,030 of OX442328.1, forward strand.
TACGTGAAGAGGCTGGTGCTCGATCTTACATATTTTGAGATTGGTTTAGTTCTTATTGGACTTAACGCCACATCGAGAGTCTTTGCGGACCTTAGATACAGCACGTATAGATATGGGTAGGTAAACCGAACAAATTGAAATTTTAACTAAAACCGAAAAAACTGACCGTTATCAAACCATTAGTAATTTTTTATAACAATTTTATTTGATTTACTTTTTACTGTTGCCAAGTTAGGCAGGTTACCTACTACAAATAAAAAAAAAACAATAAAAACGAAAGAAAAAAGCACTCACTTAATACCCAATAACTTTTATCTTAATGCCCAAATAAAGCTATTTCCAATAGAACCTGATCGTCGATGTTCACGTTTATAAAACTAGAGTCTCAGTGTCAAGTCGTTTGCCTTGGTTCCGCGACGTTCGACAATCGTGTCTCACTATACTAAACCATTTTATTATTTTATGAAAATACAATAAAAGTGTAATAAACGTATCGACCGTTGATATTTTTTGTTATTGTGTTGTGGAATAACTTGTTTACATAACAGGTAAAGTACCTGTTTTCTTTTTAAATGTTATTACTTAACTGAATCTTGTGGGAAAACGTGGAGTTTTATAAAATTAAATAAACTCATTAAGTTCATTTGCTATTTTTTGGATTGATCTATCTATACCGATACCTCTGCCTGTGGCTCAAAATACTTATGTCCTTTACGACGTTTGATCCGAGAGGTATCGAAATATTCGTCAATAATATTTAATAGGTCTTGCAATAAATAAACGTGCAGTAAGGTCGGAGTAGTGAGAACATGCTTTGTCTGTTTCCGTGACAAGAACTTTCAAATTTGACAGACAGAAACAAAAAGTAGTAAAATTACTCCAACTTTACTCTACGTTTATAAATTAGGCGGTAGCCCTAATTTTTCCACACTTAGCTCGTGTTCGTAGAGGAACGATGGTTATGCGTAGCTTCGGCTACGGTTTGCTACTAGTACTCCCCGTGTAGACTCTTCAATGTTCCGAAGTGCCGTGTAATTTATACATGACGCCTGTGTGTCCAAATTAAATATTCTATCGGTTGTTTGCTAAAAATGGACTGTGGACGAAACGCAAATCTGTAGGCAGTGGGCACCGAAGTGTCTCCGGCAAAACGAGCACAGAGCGGCCGAGCCTTAATTTTGACTGTCTTAGGTTAGGGCTTTGGGGCCTTGGATTAGTTCTAGTAGTGTCAGAAATTTAGCTCTCATTACATTTGATGTACAAAACTGTGAACAATAAAATGCAGAATAAATAAAATCTGTCCTACTTTAGTTAAGTACAATAATACTCCAAGTAATAAAAATGGTTTTAAAGTAAAGTTAGCGAATGCTCGGTACTTTTTAATAATGCCGATATTAAATTATTACGTTTTCTGTTTTAGTCGCCTTGCTTTTATTATATTCATTTTTAACGTTTCGAGTGAAAGATCCCCTGTTGCGAAGAAAAATATATATATGGATTACTTTTAACTAAGTAAAATAAAACACAATATTTACCGGGTTTTACTCGCTTTATTATTATTTAATAACGGCATTATTACAAAGTACCTACCGAGCATTCGCTAACTTTACTTTGCAAAATCGTGAAAACCTAAGACAAAATTAAGTAAATATTAAGTAGCATTAGATACATAATAATATCAACAATTCAAGCAAAGAACGTTAGAAATAAAAAGCTGTAAGTAATTTACAATGAAACGCGGCGCAGATTAGATAAAGTCTGGCCTCAAGTCAACCTGGCTGTCAGTTACCATAAATGCTGACTTGAATGGTTTATTCCTGCAGTCGTGGGCAGACGTTGTCCATGTGGTTCATAATTACACCTTTATAACTAAGGTCATTGTGGACTAGAGAGTTTTTATCGGCCGACACTTCCTCTGTTGTTTAATTTATGGGTTAATTACCAGATTATATGATATCATACATTATTGTTGATTTTGATGAACGACACGAGCTAAAGAACGTTTAAAAAATGAAAATAAAACGATAATAAATTGAAATGTTAGAAAAGTTGAATACAGAAATACTTTTAAAACACCTTCAACAAAAAAAGTAAAAGTTATGAGAAACTAACGAAACTCAAATGCTGTAGGCTAGATAGTTTTGTTTTAATTCTATGGTATTTAATATTTTAGTGAGAAGAACTTAAAAAATAATTATTGAAATACAATTGTTTTATATGGGCGGAACATCGGCCGATAGAAAATTCTGTATTTAGATTTCTACATGTCTATCTTACGTCACGTGATTAAAATGAAATTATGGCGCGTTTTACAATAAATCAATTTAAATTTAAAAGGTAAACAAGGAGTTAATGTAGCGTCGATTATTAGAGTTAATGATTGTTAAATAATTAAAGCCTTTGTTTGTCCAATGCAGATTTTCTGTTTATAAGATAAAAATAATATGGTTGGATACCTACTTTATTTACTTAATAATAGCCAGGGTTGCTATATCAGTAATCTGAAATATCCAAACTGCAACAAAAATATTAAACTCATTTTACGGTTTTAATTGCGTTGTTGTTATGCCTATACGGTGTTTCGGACCCTTTTCAGACTATTTTTTCAAGGTAGACTGATTAATTTTAAATAAAAGTCGCGAAAACAGAAGAAAAATCCAACTAAAAAGTCGAGACAAAACAAACAGAAATACATTTGTAAAGAATGTGCTCGAAACCAAACAAAAAGAAGTTCTACGCGAACTCTTATTCACTGGGACCCTCGGAATATCTAGATGCAACTTTATGCATGCAATATTATGTGGATAAGAAATGATGAAGAATAAATGAACGAACAGTAATGCAAATTCTTTAGAATAAATGAACGAACAGTACCTAAAGCAAATTCTTAACTCGACTAGATTAAAATAGTTTGTTCACTTAATTACTGTCATTATATCAGTTCTTATTATGTCAGGTCACGGCCGGCGAAATAACTATTATTTATTAAACTTAAGTCTAGTTTAATGTTATGGGTAATATTCTACTTGTAAAACTAAAATACAATCAACGAGATAAAGTCTTAATTTACCCAATCTAGAGCACTGATTTTGGAGACTTGTGATGACAGTTAATACGTTTAAATTAACCATTGTAGGTTCCACACAGAAAAAGAATGAAGAAACAATTGCATACTAGTTCAAAGGATTATTTATCGATATGTTTCCTGTTTGCCCTCAACCGATAAATCGCTGCTTTGCTGCCAACCGATCGATTTTTTTTAAATCTGTGGTTTCCTTAAACTTGATTTAACTATTCAAATAATTTCCTGACTAATGGTATTAAATAAAAAGCTTCATTTTGGCTCTTTATAATTAGTGATATTGTTCTAGTAAATGCGGCAAAGTAATTCAAAGTACAAATAGTGAAAAGTGAAGAATATGTTGTTCTTCGAATCCCATCAAAAGCTCGTCACTAATAACCGTTTATGAATGCCGCCAGAATAATAAAATTATTGTGGTACGTAATCACTTTAAAGAAAATACAGATAGAGCCATATTAAAATTATTTAAAACCCAACAATATCCACTTTACTTTCTCTAACAAATAAGGAAAGAAATTATCTTGGAACAACAAGAAGTTCGCAACCACGTAGCGAGTAAAGGATAAGTGGGCAATTTAAAGCAAACATGTCCATCACTCGGACGCTTATGGAAGACGACGTACAGCTATTACCTAATCTGTGCCTACGCGTGTATAGTAGAGGTCGTACGACAGCAATGGCTGAGAAAACATCTTTTATTTACCCTTTGTATAATTAGACGAACAACTTGTTTTGCTTATTTGGCCTTATTTCGTAATATTATAGGTATATGTGTGTTTTGTTAGCCGACTCTATAAAAACGGGTTCAAAACAGAATCAGAATCTTTGATTTAGGTTTTTGAAGGTACAACCAGATATTGACATGGGGCGCCGCGAACGCCTTGCATTATATTTCTTGCTTGGGGCATATGATGGGACATTTTCGTCTGTGTCCCGTCAGACGCTAGGTTCAACTTGAGCAAACAAAACACTAGATTTTGGTTTTTGGGTTTTGTTCGTAACGAAATAAAGCTCACAGTGAGCTAACATCGTCAATAAGCCCGAGGCATGCGAGACAAACCACATTTGTGGCACAAGCCTCGATGTCTGGTTACACCTTAACTTAATATATCATTGAAAAAGAATTTGACTTTTTAATTTTACCGTAGGTGTAATGTTTTTTATTGTATTTGTACGAATACCGCTTAAGTAATGCACGAAATTTATTACAATGCTCAGTGATATCAAGTTCTTATTACATAATAATGTACCTACGTAGAATATAATATTTTAAACTAAGGTGCTTGTATAAATTAAATTTTAAATAAGTATTCGGTTTTAAAAAATAATTTACAACGAGGACTTACATAATTGAGATCACTAGTACTTACTTGTAAGCTCGCACTGGATTCGCTCGATTGGTTCGCTAGCAATCTTCAGGAAATTAGGTTACCGACGATATTCGGAATTCTAGGAACCTTGTCATAACTACCTATCAAATATCAGGATTACAGGATTCATATGTCGAAACAATAAATAAGCCATTATACTTACCATACATACGGTACCTAAGTAAATATTACAATAGTTTTTAATGATAAGTAGGTATCAATAACATCTGTTTGACTCTGACATTGAATAATGTCCTTCAAACAAAAAAAGAACTGAAGAAATTGAATGATATAGCATAATAGTGTATTTTATTCATTTGATATTCACATTAAATTATACTTAAATGAAATACGTGGATAAAAAAATTAAGGCTAATTTATTTTGTAAATTATTATTACTAACACGGACACATTACTATTAAAAAATCCCAGAACACAGATTAAAATTAATATAAAATTTAAATTTAATTCAATATAAATTACATAAGTTCGATATAAATATTGTCTACTTGATACCTACTACGTAAATACGTAATATAATTATATGACACCAATTATCATGACGACAAGTTACCTACATTACCTAAAGATGTCTGTGTGGTTAATATCATATTGACCTTCGGTAGTTTGGCAAACTTGTTGACTGAACGGTTACAACATGAGTTATTGTGTGCACATCTGAATATTATATGGGGACTAGAGTTCATGCATTCTGTTACGGCACGCGGCGAGCGCGCCCGTATTGTGATCTCCTCATTATACTATCATTTTGTTTCAGATCACGACAAAGACTACACAAAGAGACCGCTCGATTTCGACATCGAAGAAGAGACCCGTAAGAAAGAAACGTCCAAGTGGCTCGAGAACCATTTCGGCAGCGAATCCCGCTCCTCCCACGACTCGATCGCGGAAGAAATAGCACGAAGACCCGAACCCACCTTCTACAAGAGTAAATCGAAAGAAGACGAAGGCTACTACGGTAAAACGTCCTCAGCTCCACCACCGCCAGTATACGGTGATCGGGTGTTACGGAAAACTAAGTCTGCGACACCGTCGGACGAACGAACGAACGCCCCTCCGAATCGAACCGGGGGGTATTTTAAAGGCGTGACTGAATGGTCGCAGCGTCGCGCTACCAAGCCGAGAATGCCGGAACCTCGCAGTTCTTCCCCATCACCTCCCTATACAGACGATCGTCTCGAAGAAACTCCTCGCCATTACAAACGCGATTCTCCCCTTACCAGTCGCCGCCATCCGCCTTCCCGAGACGATTCCGCATACGTCTCATCTTCCACGATGCACAGTCCTCCACGCGGCTCGCCGTTCCACCCGCTCGAAAGCGAAAGGCACCACGAGCGTGATAGGGAGCGGCAACGCGAACCTTCCATAGATGACGAGTACCGTCCAGTCGCGCCCGACAGGAAACGTCACACGAAGCAACGCCTCACAGAAGAACGATACGACAGCGGTTACCGTAGCTCCTCACGGAACGACAACTCTGGTCGGTCTCGGGATAGTCGAGAAGAGGGCGCTACTGAACCGCCTCCAGATTATTCCCCTCCGCCAGCACGTCCTCGGAAGCATAATCAGAAAACTCGTTTCGCGGAGACTGGGAGGCGTCAGTCGCCAGCGCGGAAGTCTGTCGGCACCGCTATCGGGAACTCTATCAGGAAGTTGGTTGGGAAGATACGGTCTGCTTCTGCCGAGCGTCGGGCTCGATGGCGTGCGTCTCGCTCGCCCTCGCCGGATCGCACGTACAAGCAGTACGGGACGGAGCTATCGCCGCCGGGCGCGCCTCCGCACAGGTACTACCTCGGCGAGGACCCGTTCGCGCCCAGCATCTACGGCCGCGAGCACAAGTACGAGGGCAGTGCGCGACGGACTGCCGGCAACGACACACGGGACCACAGAGATCATCGGTGAGATTAACAACATTGTAATTTTTTTAAATCATTAAGCGACCACTATATCCTTTAACTAGCTGTGTTCCGCGGTTTCGTCCGTATAAGTGTCGATCCCGTGGGAATTTCCAATAATCCGTTTTTATACCTTCTTCATATTAAGAAGACACTCTCGAATTATTAGCTCTCTACTAACAGCGGTTTAGACTGTTGTCTATCAGCCAATCTGGACGAAGCATTTTTCAGAAATGGAAAATAGGCAAGTGATGATGTGGTCCAAGAAGTAGCAAGCTTAATAAGAAGACGGCAGTGAACCGTCTTTCACAGTGACTGCACCGTCCTACGTATCGGTAAACTGCGATTACCGATACGTAGGGTGTAGGGTACCGATTCCGGTTGGCGCTATGATTTACACGGTCGCGGCCAAAGTCCAGTACTCGTTTTGGTCAGAACTGAGCAGTTTTTCGCACGCGGCTTAGAATCAATGTACCTGTGATTTTACCCATTGGGCATATAATAAAATATATAGGTTTTATATTCATCCGTGAAGTTAACATTCATTTTCTAGTGTCCTAAAATGGTTTGCGCGATAAAAATCATGATAAATACCTACGTCTATCTTAGTCTATCTATACCCAGTTTTAATAAATGTGTTTCGTAACGATTATTGAAATTAGCATCAATGTTCATATAAACAAAAAGTTCATGATCCTTAAATAGAATGTTGTCCTACAACCGTTCGAACTGCGGAGTCCACCTACGAAATGCGGATCTAGCATAAAAATTAATTATTGATTTGTTAATCTATTAACATAGTGTTAAAGAGTGCCACCCAACATTTGTAATGGAGATATAAGCTATTAATAATGAATTGAAGACTTAATTTGGGCTCATATATCAAAATTATAATAATCAATTGATTGTCCTAACTATTTATTATTTTTCGGTATCAAATTCGCAAATAATGCAGACATTGTTTGATAAAATTAAAATGGCAGAGACATATTTGATGGAATTATCTCCTAATGATCTCGGGAATTAATTGAAACTAACCGGCATTTATAAATCAAGAACTTACAGGTTAATCAAGAAATTACGTTCCGGCATATCTTTCCTATTAAGTAATGGCGCCGTCCATGGTTCTTACCATGTACGGGTAATAAAGATTTCATTCGCATAGAAGTCCATATTTAGCTTGCAGTTTCTCTGATTCAAGTTGGCATATACTTATATAATGAGACATTGTTTTAGGAAACTGCTAATAGTGAGTAACTGCCGCATGTTACAAATGATTCATTGCTAGAATATGCAATCGCAAACAAGTGTATAGGTGGTCAATGCAAATTAGTATGATACAATTATCTTTGCAGATTGCGGTCGATCTAAGATTCAAGGCCGAACTGGAGAGACGCAATTATTTATGTAAATAATAGTACCTAGTACCAGTATAAACTAACAAAGGTGCAGCGTCTTATTAAATGAAAACAAAGCAATGGTCAAGCGTAGGAGGAGATTGTCCATTTAATCCAATTAGTTAGGTACATCTTTTTTTTTAAGTACACACAAGATTACGTGGGCACAATTTAAGCTTCTTACGAGACAACGCAAAATCTTTAAAGTAAATTGAAAATAAAGCGTTTATGATCGAGTTAGGTTGATTCTCCACAATATTGCGACAATTCGGTTAAAATCTTGTTTGGATTTGAGGGATTGTAAAAAGGCAGCCAATCTTATTAATATTAATAATTTTTAATTGATGTAACTTTTTAAATTACAGAGGCCAGTTCTCAAGTACTCTAGGACGACTCAGTCACTCGACAAGTAGACTGAATCCAACCGTCGATGAAGAAGACTACTCTCGAAGCGCACAGACTCTCCCACGAAAACTACACGACCGAAAGGATAAAACTGAAAAGCCGAGCTCAAACAAATACTGGCATCGTTTGACGCCGAACAAGAGATCGAGCAGTGCCGTCAATATTTCTACCAACGTCACTACATCCCCGGACGGAAAAGTTAACGGATACCAACCTGGTCCGCCCAAACCTGCGCGGACCTACAAGGCTCTAAACAGGAGCAAGAGTTTTGCTATGGGCGCTCCTGAACAAGATACCCACCCAAGATACGTGTCTTCCAGAAATTACTCCACGATGTACAAATCTAACCCTCATCTTAGCCGACTGGACGAGAACCCCGAACAACTCAAGAGTCCAGGAATAGTCTCGATCATCAATCGCAGTCAACGAGACTTAGCTGATGCAGTCTCGAGAGAAACAGAGCGAAGACGAGATGGTCTATTCGGAGCACGATATGGAAAATCACCCAGCAATGGCCACACAAATGGTTATTCTAAATCCTTTGAAGAAACAGATAAAAGGAAAATATTCTTAAAAGGTCTGAAAGAACGCGCTCCCGAATTGTACCAGACTTTACACGATGACGAATCAGATGGTAGCAGGTTGTCATCTCGTTACGGAACACCGTCTCCTCACTACAAGGAACGGATTTCGGAAGAGAGGAAAATACCTCTCTATAAAACTGATTCAGCAAATAGAGAAACGAGCCCATTTGTTTCCAGGTTAGATACTAGATTGAAATCACCTCTTAGAAGGGGAAGCAATAGTAGCGACAACTACTCAGAGACTTACAAATATACAACTAGGTCTGGTGATCCTGAACGGCCAAGTGTTACTGATACTGTAGAAACAATCAGCAAAAAGATTGTCCCAACCAGAGATGGTAGGGGCAAACAAATCATCGAATCCAGGGAAGTCAATTCTGTAACAAAAAGCAGGGGTTATAAGGAATCACCGAAATATATTGAAAATGGTATCAGGTCCCACAGCTACGAAAAAAACGGCCCATCTTACACCGAACGCAGAAGTAGTAACTACAAAGTGATGGATAAAATTAGAGATTATTAAGAGAAAATAAATTAATCAACATTATTATATGCCATATTTTTGATATAAGGGGCGATTCAAGTATTGCGTAAACTAACTTTGCTTATTTTTATATGGGTGTTATACGTCAGCAACATTGATTGGTCCTTCTATTTTTCTTATAGTCTTACTCCCTTATTTATAAAATATTATTTACACATGACTAAGTTATGTGACGTTTGTCTCTGTGTGTCAACTTTGAAATTTCATGTGACAGTAAAAGACAAACGATGCATAGTTATGCAGCGCATTAATTAGCGTTTATAAATAAGGGGGTTTAAGTTAAGTAGATTTTGATTTCTTCCTTACAACATATTTTGAATTCAATAACAAACTCATAGCTAATTGTCCAAACAAATTAATACAGTTTTGAGTTTAAATTATTTTAGCTGATTAGGAAAAGTTCTATTTTAAATGGAGTTTTGTTTGATGTAATTGTAATCATTTTTGATATATAAATTGCTTACGTAATACTTGAATGGTCCCAAGAGTCATATTCAGACTGAATAAATGGAATTAGTTAGTAAGTTGTCTAACGACCCACATTATTTTCTCCGTTAAAGTAACCGTTTTTAATTTTAATAAAAAAATTAATCGTGTTATGTTTTATGTAAAAAAAAGTCAAAAAGCTTTACTAATTTTATTGATTTTTGAACGATTCCGTCCATAGTCAAGGATAATTAAAATATTGGGTTATTATTAAAATTAAATGTCGTTTATTTTGTGAATAGCCTATTGTAACACTATATTAAGTGACAATAATTTACATAGAATTAATTAAGGTATAAAATGTATTGGTATAAAATTAAACGTGTTAAAATACTAACTTGATTTTTCATTCTTTAAGTCAGATTTAAGCGATTTTCAGATGTTGTACACATCTGAAGATCGCTCAGATCTGACTGGTCGAAGGTCGTAAGATACGATTAAGAAATTTTTGAGCAAATCAAATCAAACAAAAATCAAATATTTGCTAATTACAAATTAACTACACAGTTTATCATAAAATTCTGTTGAACATATGCTCAACATTTCATGACCAATGGTATTAACTACCAACCTACAACACCTACCCACCTACATTAATAATATAGTTTATGCACCGAGGTACTAAAGCCCTGTCTTATATAGCGGGCGTCATATTAAATTCAAAACGAAGGACTCTAGAGAGTTAACTCCCGAGCGCAGCGAGGGTGTTAAAAATGTAACACCCTCGCTGCGCTCGGTACATAACTCCTTCGCTTCGGAGTCATGTAACTAGAGTCCTGAGTGAAGCGTAGGATTCAAGCACCCAAGATAAAGATAGGTTTTAGTATAGAGGTGAATACTTTACTTTACACATCTACTACGATACAATAAAAGGGCTACAAAAATAAGCATTTAACTAACAAACAAACAATAGATTAATGCAACGTGTATGAAATATATTGTCAGATCTATATTAATTAAATTTAACAATGTTACATCAAAGTGACGAAACCACACATCGGCCTTAGCAGATGAAAAAAAAGTTTGAGCTATATCTTAACTAAAACTTTTTGCCTTACCCTGTCGAAATAAAATAGAAGAAAAATAGCCCAGTTTTTTTGTGTTTTGTATAGGTGGCCAGTTCGAAATGGCCGTATGCTACCAGAACCTTAGTTCCAAATTTAAATTACTTTATGCCCTAGGTGTATAATGAGCACATTATGCACCTAGGGCTTAAAGAGTCGCTTTACGTTGACCTTTTTGGTTAAATAGTGTGATAAAAGTGACTTTGTAGAGTAGTAGGTGTGTAAAAAATATTATGAAACACTGGGCGATTTCAAAAATATTTAGCAAAACACCTTTGAATCTGAAAAACGTGTATTTCGTAACTATTTCGTTAAAAAAAACAATAGCTAGTAGTTAAAACTACAAGATATCTTTAGATTTAATATGTTTTGGTAGTTTAAAATGTGTTTTTTTACAGAAGATTAAATGAAATAAAATGATATTGGTAGACAACATGTTATCAGTATTTAAAGCTAGGAGGAATTATGTGGGAGGAAATATGTGTAATATAATTTATTTACACATTTCCAGGAGATTTTAGAAATTGTATACGTTTCCTAGGAGTTATTATACAATGACGGATTACACGGTCACATACTTTTCCTGTAACATCCCTAGTTTTCGTATATAATCGTAAAATTGCATTAATTTAAATATACGCGATAAATTGTGAGCATTTATCGCGTATATTTTTTCTACTTAGTTTTTTGTAAGGGATTAAAAGTGTGTTCCATATTTTTCCTAATTTATGAATGACAAATGTAAGAATGCCGTAATGTAAAACATATTCTGAAGATGTATAACCGTCGGGAATCCGTCCTACCATGAAGTCTTTAACTCATCGGGAAGTCGAAGCGTTGTCGTTCAGCTAAAATAAATAAAATTAAAACACATCAAATAGTAATAAAACCAGCTACGCGCAGTGTAGGGTTTCGTAGTTACCGAAAATATTAGACATTACTATCTGGAAAAGTCTTTATAACTGACACTTACCTTACGTAGTACCTAAGTAATATGTAACAACGGAATGTGTTCGAAATTTTGCTTTTTATTTATTTCAATTTTTACAAGTACTTATTAAAAAAAGACAGAGCAGCTGTGAAATTTTCCTTCAAACTTCATTATATTGACTACATATAACTTATCCAAGAATAAACGTTTAGCTGTTAGGGGGGGTGGGGGGGGGGGGTGGTACATGTAACTCTAAAAACTAAAAGTCTAAAACACTTTAAAGCTGAATATTTCGTAACTAAGTAACTGAATGCTTTATAAGTTATTTTTTATGTGGTAGGTAATAAATAAAAAAAAAAACTAAAACACATCGGAATCCTTTAGCTAGCAGTCTGGTAATCAAGATGAACAGCGCTAGTCTAAAACACTTTAAAGCTGAATATTTCGTAACTAAGTAACTGAATGCTTTATAAGTTATTTTTTTTTATGTGGTAGGTAATAAATAAAAAAAAAAACTAAAACACATCGGAATCCTTTAGTTAGCAGTCTGGTAATCAAGATGAACAGCGCTGGAGTTTTAAAATACAATTCAGATAAAGATAACTCGGCGGGTGTATTGGTGGAGCGAAGAGATTGCGTCTTTGCGCTCGGCTTGCGTCTCTGCTCGCCGCCCGTACACTCGCCACAGGAGTCGCCGTCGCGGTCGCCGGCTTGCACCGGGCGAGGTGGACCCCGTGGAGGACCAGCTCCACGCGGCGTATAAGGCTGCCAAAAAGGCGCTTAAATTGGCGATAATCGCTGCCAAGGACCAGGCGCGCAACGAGATGCTCGCGGCCTTGAGCGAGGACCCATGGGGGCGTCCCTACCGTCAGGTACGGGAAAAGCTCAGACTGTGGGCCCCGCCGTTAACAAGGTCGCTCGAGCCAATTTTCGTTGAGCAGGTCGTGGCAGCGCTGTTCCCGCGCCGGGAGGAGCACGACCCTCCACGAATGGACCTGTTACCTTCCTCAGGGCTGGAGGAAGAGGAGGCAACCTCCATCGAGGTCACTGCGGAAGAGCTGAAGATGGTCCTCCGTCGCCTCAGCGCCGGGAACACCGCCCCTGGGCCTGACGGCATACCGGGGCGCGCGCTCGTTCTGGCCTCGAGGCACTTGGGGGACCGTCTTCGGAGGCTGTTCACCGTCTGCCTAGAGCGAGGGGAGTTCCCTGCTCGGTGGAAGGTGGGCGGCCTCGTACTCTTGCGGAAGGAGGGGAGGCCTATGGACTCGCCGTCGGCGTATAGGCCGATCGTTCTGCTGGATGAGGCGGGCAAGCTCTTCGAGCGTTTCATCGCCGCGCGCCTCTCCAGCCACCTCACCCGTACTGGGCCGGACCTCTCGGCACACCAGTACGGGTTTCGGAGGGAACGATCGACCGTTGGCGCTATCCTTCGTGTGAAGGCTCTCGCCGAGGAGGCGGTCGAAGGAGGCGGAATGCTGTTGGCGGTGTCACTCGACATCGCCAACGCGTTTAATACACTCCCATGGGCGTGTATAAGGGAGGCCCTGCGCTACCACCGCGTACCCGAATACCTGCGTCTCACACTCGAGGCGTACTTGTCCGACCGGACAATCGCCTACGAGACGCAGGAGGGGGGGCGGCGGTGGCAAATGTCTTGCGGTGTTCCACAGGGGTCAGTCCTCGGACCGCTCCTGTGGAACATCGGCTACGATTGGGTGCTTCGCGGTGCCCTTCTCCCTGGCGTGGCCGTCACGTGTTACGCGGACGACACGCTGGTCACGGCCAGGGGGAGGTCCCGCCGCGAGGCCTCGATCCTAGCCACGGCGGGGACAGCACACGTGGTGCAGAAAATACGGCGCTTGGGGCTGGAGGTGGCCCTAAGCAAGACCGAGGCCATCTGCTTCCACGGTCCACGTGTGAGGCTCCCTGGTGACTTTCACCTCAACATCGGCGGCACCCGAATCCCTGTCGGGTCAACCCTAAAATACTTGGGGTTGACTCTTGACAGTCGGTGGACTTTCAGGGCTCACTTTGCCCGGCTTGAGCCGAAATTGATGGGAGCGGCTGGCGCTCTGTCCCGGCTCTTGCCGAATCTGGGCGGACCAAGCGTCACAACGCGGCGCTTGTACCTAGGAGTCCTACGCTCAATGGCGTTATACGGCGCGCCAGTGTGGGCCAATAGTCTCTCGGATGGCGTCATCGGCACATTCCGCCGCGTGCAGAGGCTGATGGCCATCCGGGTGACGCGGGGATACCGCACGGTGTCCGCCGAAGCAGCCGTCGTCCTAGCTGGGTCCCTGCCCTGGGACCTCGACGCGAAATCCCTCGCGTCACTCTACGAGTGGCGCGAGGGGGCGCGCAGTCGTGGCGACCGCCCGTCGCTCAGGGTGGTGGAGGAGCGGCGGGAAGAGTCACGCCAGGCCCAGGTCGCAGTGTGGCGGACGCGGCTGCAGCAGCCGACGGCGGGTCTTTGGACCATAGAGGCCATCCGGCCTAAGCTGGAGGAATGGCTGGGCCGAAATCATGGTGCCCTCTCGTTCCGCCTCTCGCAAATACTGACGGCACACGGGTGCTTCGGCACATACCTGTGCCGAATCGGTAGAGAAGCGGACGAAAGGTGCCACCATTGCCCCAGCGCAACAGACAGTGCGGCACACACGCTCCTTGAGTGCCCAGCCTGGGCACAGGAGCGCACTGAGCTGGAGCTTGTCGTCGGGCCCGACTTGTCGTTGCCGGCCGTGGTTTCGGCTATGGTCGGCGGCGACGAGGCGTGGCAGGCCGTCAGGCAGTTTGCGGAGGCCGTAATGAGCCGGAAGGAGGCAGCGGAACGGGACCGCGAGGCCCTTCGCGACCCGAACCGCGTAGCGCGCACCCGGCGTAGAAGAAGGGTCAGAAATTACCTTCTTCCGCCCTAAGCGGCTCTTGGCGGCGGACTCGGGGGAGTCCGTCGCCAAACAATGAGCCCGAGATGGCGGCGGCGTGTCCACGCCGCCTCTCGAAGAGGGATTTTTTTTCCCCACCCTGGTGGGTTTTGGAGAAGGGGTCTGACGAGACCACCCGCCGCTGGGGCTCACCGATGAACCTCCGAGAGGAATTCCGGTGGGCTCTAGCAATTGCGGAGCGCTGGACACCGAGGGGTTTAGTGGGTAAACCTCTGGCCGAAACACGGCCCCAGGCCAGAGGGACCCCCACACACCGGGCCGCTCTCCCCCGGGAGCGGCCGGAAGGTCTTAAGGCGATTCCCCTCGTTAAAAAAAAAAAAAAAAAAGTTAAAGATAACTGAGCTGAGCAGAAACTGACTTATCACTAGATATATCCTAACAATTCCGTGGGCAGTCGTGTAAAAATACAGATGGTGTTCATGTTCACTAAAGTAATTTATTTATAGCAACATAAAAAAACATTGAAACGCATCCTTTCTTTCGATCATTCTTTTGATTTACTAGATGCTTATCAGTAGGTACCAGAAGAGTGTTCAAACTTGGAAAATTTCATTGAAACTTACTTAGGTATAACAAAATAATAATATCATATAATTTTGGTTACCTTAGACAATGTAAATTACAGTCATTTAGCATATATTCTGTCGTACTGACGTAGAGCCATCTAGCGATTTTCTTAAACACCCTGTGAATGATAAGACGGTTCTGTTGTTAGCTTAGTTTTGTAAAAAGAAGTCTAAGTTTGTTTTAGTTCAGTGTTTAGTCGTTAGATGTAGTTTTCTTAAATGTTACAAAATATGAGGATAATTCATGACTTTATTTATTAAAAAACTAGCTGTGCCCCGTGGTTTCACCCGCGCAAGTCCCGATCCCGCGGGTATAACCATGGTCACTTTTTACAGGATCTAAATCGTCCTGGTAGGTAGGAAAAAAAAACTGCCCAACTGCTTAAAAATCTTTTAAGTATTTTAAGTAGCCCTCTAATTTTAAATAGCCCTCATTTTAAGTGACTCTCAAATTTTAAGTTAATTAGAGGGCTACTTAAAATTTGAGCAGGTCTTCATATCCGTATTGGGGGTATATTAGGAGAGGTATTATACAAGTTTTCAGCTTGCCTCAAATACCTACCCAGCGCTAGCTCTCGGTCTAATAGGGTGCCTTGGCAAACGTGCGAAAGGGACAATCGAAGACTCCCCCCCCCCTACTTATAAACGCTAATTAATGCGCTGCATAACTATGCATCGTTTGTCTTTTACTGTCACATGAAGTTTCAAAGTTGACAGACAGAGACAAACGTCTCACATAATTTAGTCATGTGTAAATAATATTTTATAAGTAACGGAAAAAAAGTCAGTCTCTGTCGAGACCGTTTTTATAGTTGGAACAAGTTTTCTTATATTTAATACTAACACCAATTGAATAGAGTTCCATTTTGTATGACAAAGTGAACTCTAGTAGTAGTAGTAGTGGTAATAAATGACTTTGATAAAATCATAGAAATTAGAGGTATCTTATTTCTATGATTTTATCAAAGTCAAATGAAAGAATCCATTTGTTTTTAAAATGTTTTTTATTTAATTCACTTTTGTATTTGTTGGCCAATTTTACCTGCATGTAAATTATATTAGGGTAGCCGGTTCCAACTAGGTACCCATTGTTGTTTTTAATTTTTAAATATAATTTAGGTCCGATTTATGTCGGAATTAGGAGATCAGGGTAAGGGCCATTATTTCATAAAATAAATAAGTACAGTTCGTTTTGTATTTAAATAATAAAATGGATTACAATTGATATGTATAGAATTTTGTGGTTGTATATAAAATATACATTACCACAAAACGTATTAAATACATAAACTAAATACGTAAAGTATTTAGTTTATTTTTGTAAAAACTGAAATTTAAGAATGACAATATATTAGTTAAAAACTCAAAACAATTTCATACATCATTATTATGCAACTTTTATACATATTGAACTATTACGATTTGTAAATATTCATTGTTTTTTTTTAAATCTTTATTTGAGTAAGAGAGTTTTATCCACATGGACAATGTATGGTCACCCTCGACAAAGTTACACAAAAACTTTATAAAATTAACAATTAAAATTTACGACTTAAAGCTAAAGAGACCATTTTGATTAATTCTAATGCCTCCTCACCCAGGGGGAGGCCAAAATTGGTTTTATTTTTTGTAGTATTAACCCTTTGACTGCCGAAAATACACACATGTTGAGTTTTCTATTAATCTTGTCTTATTATTTTATTACAATACGTAAATTAAATAAATAGATGAAACACAAGCTCTTTTTTCTTCCCTGGATAGGACTCTAAACTCTAAAGCAAAACAAAAGTACCTATAAGCTAAAATGCCTATTTACTTATTGGTTCACTTAGGTGATTTGCGTTGCTTAGGTTGATTTGCGTTGCTATACTTAGCACCGGGCTAGTGAGCTAGCTAGCCCAATGCTAACTGTTGTGATTGGTCTTGCACTTACACAAATGTCAGTGCACAACCAATCACAAGAGTTAGCACGTCAGTTAGTTAGGGCTAAGTATAGCAGCGCAAGTCAACTTAAATTATTGCAAGGTAAATTTTATTATAGCAGTCTTGGAAGCAATCAGGGAAGTAGTTATGTCATTTAACAACTAAGTATTAGGTATAAAAACATGAGTGACTTGCATGATATGCTTGATCTCTCTCGGAATATTCATTGTCATAAATATTTTGCAGCCGATTAGACGAGTGCGATATATAGTTTGTGATCGTGATTTATAGTTATTTGGAAATATTAGGATGGTATGTATTTTATATTTATTGATGATTCGCTATCATCTCTAATTTTAAACTACATAGTTACCTAAAATGTAATAAAGGCTGTGTACTAGTGTTTATATTTAATTCACAATTTTGTTCTTAATATTTCTTATGTTTTTCCTTAAGGTATTTTCCTACAACTATTTTATAAGGAGAATCATCATCGTCATTAAAAATTCCCTCGTGACAGGTTTCTTGCCCAGCAAGCGAGAAAGGTTCGAATCCTGTCACGGGGAAATTTTCGATGATGCTTTCTCCTAGTCAAATATTTCTGATATTGTTCCTATGAAATATCTTACTTCTTACTAATATTATAAATCCGAAAGTCTGATTGTTTGTTTGTTTATTTGTTTGTTTGTTTGTTCCCTCTTCAAACGGCTCGACCGATTCGGATGATCAGGGAAGTACTGATGATGCCAGGCGCGGTAGCTGGCTTCAACAGTACTTCAATGGGTTCGACCGTTTATGTGTGGATTTTTGCATTGCGGCAGGTAGGTAGGTGTACGAACAACGCGGGATCGCGACTTGCGCGGGTGAAACCGCGAGGCGCAGCTAGTAAAATATATAATAAAGAGATAAAAATCTAACACAGATTGAATCATGATCTGGCTGTTATTGTACTAATAATAAAATAAAATCAAAAGTCTGTGTGTATGTGTGTTTGTTACTGAATAACGTAAAAACCACTGAACCGATTACCATGAAACTTGGAATATAGGTAGCTGGAAACCTGAAATAACACATAGGCTTTTTATCCCGATATTCCCGCGGAATCGGGACTTACGCGGGTAAAACTGCAAGGTGCAGCTAGTTTTAGTATATTTGTATCTTATCTATCTTAAAAATAACGAGGGCTTTAACTTGATTTATTTATTTATCTACGCTAAATAGTGACTAGGTTTGTTGACATGATGTATTTTATCATGTCGTGTGAATCTTGATAATTGTGTCATGGTTAGGTACTTGAAAAATACTCTTTAAACTAAAATGGCATCAATAGATTTTTACAAAGTAATTTACCTTAGACTGGAACTGAATTTGTTATTAGTATGAACCTAACTTTAAACGCAACCTAATTAATTAATTAAAATCATTTATTTTCAAAACCGTAGGTTTTCATGTGTTATATCTTAGTTGTCGTGAAATAATACAAATGATGGTCATCATACACCATCAATTATGTTTAGTGCCTCCGGGTTAGAATTTAAATTAGAATAGAATTATTTATATTTTGGGTTTACTTCTTACTTTAATATTATAAGCGCGAAAGTTTGTATGTAAGTATGTATGTATGTTTGCGAGGTTGTTACTCTTTCCCGCAAAAACCACTGAACCGATTGCGATGAAACTTGAAATATATGTAGCTGGGGACCTGGATTAGCACATAGGCTACTTTTTATCCTGAAATTCCCGCGGGAACGGGACTTACGCGGGTTAAACCGCGGGGCGCATCTAGTCAGTAGATAAAAAAGGAACCTTGATAAAATCAAAGATCCGTAGGCAGGTACATATTCCTTTTAACTACTATTTTAGTATATACATACATACGAATCACATTTAAACCATTTTCTCTTTTTAACAGGATACACTAAAACTATGTCTATATCTTGCATCACTATCATCGCTATGTGAATCCGCTAATATTTTATACGTCGTCCCATTCACGTCGAGATCCCATTACATAATGTTGAGACCCCTTGGATTGGAATTGGCTCGAAGGGGCCATAACGTTACTGTCATAACTGGGTTTAAAGAAGATGATCATCCAACTAGTTACAGACAAGTTATGGTCGATAATATACAAATTTGGGAGGTTATTGGTGAGTAAGGAACTTGAAGTTTCGCTTTGTTTTCTGTAATTGATTATTTTAGTGGTAGCATCGTTATTTAACACTAGCTGCGCCCCGCGGTTTTACCCGCATAAGTCCAGATATAATAAGCACCTCCTCCTCGGCCCCGTCGCTGGTACAGTAGGTACCTACACAGTACAAAGAATACCCCTCTAACTTGCAGGTCTTTTGAACCAGTGGATAAGGCTGTGCGTTGAAAATATAACTCAATAAATCAGTCATCATGCCATTGTTTTTACATGTATAGATGAGTGACTAGCTAAATAAGTAATAAATATCTATATTTTTTATTCCAGGAGGCAAAAGACCGAATGTTTTTGACATGGTGCAAATAGAAGCGGAGAAGTTCCACGAAATGATACTCTGGAATGGTGGAGTAGGCTTTACTGAAGTAGCTCTTAACTCAACACAAGTCAAACGATTTTTAACCGAAGACAACACGTTCGATCTTGTTATTAGCGAGCAATTCTTCCAAGAAGCATTATACTTGTTAGCTCACAAGTACAAAGCACCTTTAGCACTTATTACGACATTTGGAAACTGTATGCGACACAATTTTATTACAAGAAATCCATTGCAACTAGCTACAACAACTGCTGAATTCTTAGATGTTGAAGATCCAACGTCTTTCTGGGGCAGATTTAGAAATCTTTACTTCTCAGTATACGAGTTCTTTTGGTGGAAATTTTGGTATTTGGAAAGGCAAGAAGAGTTGGCCAGAAAGTATTTAGAAAACCTACCGAAACCAGTCCCGACCTTGTATGAGATGCAAAGAGATGCTTCATTGATATTGCTGAATAGTCATTTCAGTTTCGACCCCCCAACTGCCTACTTGCCTAATGCTGTTGAAATTGGTGGTCTGCACTTGAGCAAGAGTGATAATAAGTTGCCCGAAGTAAGAAAAAAACAAATTTCTATGAACTTTATTCCATGACAGCTTTACCAACCGCTGCTCAAAAATTCACACTTAAACGGCCGCCCATCGAAGGACTAATATAATGGTCTCAGACATTGCCCCGCCTCGTAATATTGGTACTATCTTCGTCCTCCTTTTATGATAGTTTAAGAGTGGATTTTTGCACAGTGGTAGATAAAGGTGTCCCTCGCGCTACTTATCTTAAGGTGCTCCTTCACCGCGAGCGTTCGTACATTAATCTCAAACCACTTATTTGTTTATATTTAGACTCCTGCTTCACCTAAGTGACCTAAGTTATTTTTTAAAACTGTGTCTAAGAACAGACTTTTTGTCCATACAGAATTATAGTAGGTAAATAGACTTTTGCAGGCACGCAAGAAAATAATTCTTTATTTGTTTCATTTACACATTCTAGGTAGTCACTATAATTATCAACTGGTTTGCAAAAACATTAGGCATTATAGCACGTCTTTACTCATATTGCCCATAACTACATTTTCGAAAATGTTAAATTACGTATGGTTTTTCTGTAGATTTTTTCAGTAAATTATAGTTTTTTCTGTGGTTTCGCTCTAGACTCTAGACCATTAATGTTAATTTAGAATCGAGGTCAAGTGTGTCTATATGAGTTTTATTGGCGGGAACGCGTTGAGGAGATGTAGTGCTAAATTTTCAAACTTGTTTCACAAAAATGAAAATTGGACTTTGGACTTTAGCTTTGTCTCCAAAGCTTTGTAAATGGCCGCCGTATTTACAAATGATTCCATAGACTTGACTTTAACTACGACAGCTTGCGACTGTTTCGATGCAAACAACTAGCATGATATATATTAATAATACTTGACACTGGCTAATTTCCAAATAGCCATAATCGGTTCACAACCGATAAGAAATAAATAAGTGTGTCTATAGACAAATAAATACCGACTAAGTGCGAGCCGGACTCAAATACACTACAAACAAAAATTGAAAAAAAATATACATTATACGTTAAAAACTACAATTAAAACTATAAACAGCCTAAAAACTAAATTGTACTAAATGTAGGTAGTGGCCTTTGAGATGAAAAGAACCACTACCAAACGTATAAGTCAATACATAAATTTGTGCACTGTAATTAACAGTTTGAGCATGTCCTCAGCGCAAAATAATTATGAAATCGGGTAGTATATTGTTCTATCTTTTCTACTATCAAATTCCTATGGGACGAACTGAACCAGTCGGTTAGAACTGCTAACCGACTGGTTAGTTAAAGAACTGGCTAAAGAAGTGCAAAGTGAATGATTGCCGACTTCCCTGTCTCTCAAATAACCGTGGTTATCTAAGACCACTTAACCGCATACCATCACGGTAGACAATATTCAAGCAAACAATTGTTTGAATCTGGCAATGAATAGTTTACGCCTAGATGAAATCCATTTACTTTAACTAGTTTAATCTTTTTGGCTGAGCCAAAAGTCTATTAGTTACAAAAAGATTTTGTCTTGACAATTATTTCAGGATCTTCAGAAAATTCTTGATGAAGCAAAGCACGGCGTGATCTACGTCAATTTTGGTTCCAACGTTCGGAGTTCAGAACTACCAACTGTAAAGAAAAATGCATTTTTAAACGTTTTCAGAAAACTGAAACAAACCGTTATTTGGAAATGGGAAGAGGATATATTAGAAAACAAACCTGAGAATTTGGTGGTAAGGAAATGGTTGCCGCAGAAGGAAATTCTTGGTAAGTGATAGTTATATTTAAACCGAACATCCACTGCCGCGCCGATTAAACTTCCCCAGGTTCTTAAACAACCAGGATCTTCTTAAACAAATGCTGGTATAATTTGCGATGGCCGCAGATGTACCTGTCTCGAGCATCTGTAACTAAGCTAAACTAACTTAGTTTAGTCGGCGGTGGACGTTTGACTGGTAAAATCAAACGGCCTAATGTGCTTGGAGTATATAATCTAAATTATTAACTTAGGACCTAACATTTGGAGGTTAATAATTTTAAGCCGATCATCCACTGCTAACTAAATTTGTTAGTTTAGTGGCTCGCTAATTTGTCGAACAAGTGAGCAAAGAACTCATTAGCGTCAAGATGGCGGGACCAACTCTCCAATATTAAAACTTTATATTGTCAGATTTAGTACCAAATTGGTACTATTTGGTACCTCAGTTAAAAAAATTGGTACCTCTTTAGTTTAGAAGATATTTAACAAAAACCCTGGTCCCGCCATTATGATGGTTTGGTAATTTTTCAAAAATCATATTTCCGTAAGTATTTTCGTATTTTTTAATATTTGTAGATTTAGTACCTAATTGGTACCTACAGAAAATCCTTTTAATACGAATATTAACCTTTTATTTTAAAAGATATAAGCATTTTTATTTCTACACAGAGTGTTTCAGGGAGGGTAATGTATGTACTTCACAGCAGAGGTTCAGTGGCAAGGACAGGCATTGACCAAGATGGCGGCCGCCCCGCCGAAGTGATTACTAGACAATCGATATTTATACATACATAGAACGGAAACGGAACGGATTTCCTCCTAGAACGGAAATACGTTTTTTTTTATAAATGAGTACTTCCGGCGGGATTCAAACACGTATAGAGCCTTCAACGAGTAATGTAGGTAAGAAATATAAACAGTTTAAACCGCTACCTACTGATATGTTTTTTTTTCTCTCGGTCTGATACATCACCGATATTGCCAATGTGGCCATATCAGTACGGTGTCTTTGTTTAGCTTTTTTTTAAACTGAGTTTGGATTTGTATAGAGGCTTTGGCTTAGGTTTAAAACGTTTTTCAAAGTCGTTTTCGTTTTTATTTTCGATTCCCGTGCCAGTTTTAGTTCCTAATTAGTTAGCTTAGTTTAACTTAATTCGACATAGTTAACTTAGTTCCACTTAACTAGCTTAGTACGGCTTGTTTTAGCTTAGTTCGGCTTAATTTAGGTTATTATGACTTAGTTTTGTCTTAGTGGTCGCGGGCTGCCCCATCGCGGGCAGACAGTAGGCCCACTAGGACCCAAAAAAAGACAACTAAGTTAAGTCGAATTTAGCTAAACTAAGCCAAACTAAGCAAGCTAAGCCGAACTAAGCTAGCTAAGCTAAACTAAGTCGAATTAACCTAAATAAGTCGAACTTAGCTAAACTAAGTCAAATAGGCTAAACTAAGTCGAAAAAAGCCACACTAAGTCATAATAACCTAAATTAAGCCGAACTAAGCTAAAACAAGCCGTACGTTAAGTAGAACTAAGTTAACTATGTCGAATTAAGTTAAACTAAGCTAACTAATTAGGAACTAAAACTGGCACGGGAATCGAAAATAAAAACGAAAACGACTTTGAAAAACGTTTTATTAACTATGTCGAATTAAGTTAAACTAAGCTAACTAATTAGGAACTAAAACTGGCACGGGAATCGAAAATAAAAACGAAAACGACTTTGAAAAACGTTTTAAACCTAAGCCAAAGCCTTTATACAAATCCAAACTCAGTTAAAAAAAAAGCTAAACAAAGACACCGTACTGATATGGCCACATTGGCAATATCGGTGATGTATCAGACCGAGAGAAAAAAAAACATATCAGTAGGTAGCGGTTTAAACTGTTTATATTTCTTACCTACATTACTCGTTGAAGGCTCTATACGTGTTTGAATCCCGCCGGAAGTACTCATTTATAAAAAAAAACGTATTTCCGTTCTAGGAGGAAATCCGTTCCGTTTCCGTTCTATGTATGTATAAATATCGATTGTCTGTTAATCACTTCGGCGGGGCGGCCGCCATCTTGGTCAATGCCTGTCCTTGCCACTGAACCTCTGCTGTGAAGTACATACATTACCCTCCCTGAAACACTCTGTGTAGAAATAAAAATGCTTATATCTTTTAAAATATAAGGTTAATATTCGTATTAAAAGGATTTTCTGTAGGTACCAATTAGGTACTAAATCTACAAATATTAAAAAATACGAAAATACTTACGGAAATATGATTTTTGAAAAAGTATCAAACCATCATAATGGCGGGATCAGGGTTTTTGTTAAATATCTTTTAAACCAAACAGGTGCTAATTTTTTCAACTGAGGTACCAAATAGTACCTATTTGGTACTAAATCTGTACATAAGTTATTTTTAGCTCCGAGTTGTTTTTCTCAGTGGGCCCGCCATCTTGACGTCATAATGGCGGGACCAGGGTTTTTGTTAAATATCTTCTAAACTAAAGAGGTACCAATTTTTTTAACTGAGGTACCAAATAGTACCAATTTGGTACTAAATCTGACAATATAAAGTTTTAATATTGGAGAGTTGGTCCCGCCATCTTGACGCTAATTATAAATCGCATACTTTGCAGTTGACATAATGAACCAAAAACATGGGTTAACTATGCAGAGTTAAACTCTTATAAACGCTAATTAATGCGCTGCATAGCTATGCATCGTTTGCCTTTTACTGTCATTTAAAGTTTCAAACTTGACAGACAGAGACAAACGTCACACAACTTAGTCATGTGTAAATACTATTTTATAAGTAAGGAAGTTATAATGTAGGACTTGACCCCCTGACGTTCTTTTACCTAACAGGGCACCAATAGGACCAATTTCATTTTGGACTTAGGCTCGTGGTGTTGCATTTTGGAACAAATGCAATTATTTTAACATTTTTTTTCCCGTTCTCCTGTCCTACTTAGTAGTAGTATTTTCCACTGATAAATGAAATGAAATGAAATGAAATGAAATGAAATGATTTATTTGCTTAGAAACATGGTATACAGGGTAAGTCTTAATATTAATATTGGTCACACATATTTCACCAAACAATTGGTATGCAAATTTTTAAATAAAAAAAAACAAAATTGTAATTACCAGAATAAATAAATCATGTCTATTATTTCTTATTCCTATTCCTTAATACAGTGTCATCGTTTGTTTAATATAATGTCATTTATTTATGATGTGTCAAAACTTATATTCTAAAAACTCCCGGAGAGAATAAAAACATTTGTCAACCAACATGTAATTCAGTTTTTTATTGAAAAGATTACCATTTAGATCTCTAATAGTCTTTGGTAACTTGTTATAAACATTAGTAGCTGTTATAAAGGAATTACGATTCTGCAAAGCCGATTTTACATATTTTGGTATTACTAATTTATTAATATGTCTTTCACTGTGTTTATAATAATCCTCAAACCTTACAAACAGATGCATGTGATTTTTTACAAATTTGCAAATTTCCAATATGTATATGCATGGCAGTGTAAGGAGTCTATATTTCTTAAAATATGGTGTACAAGAAGCCCAAGGTGGCTCATTGAAAATAGCCCGTATACATTTCTTTTGTGTAATAAAGATTTCATCAACATCGACAGCGTTACCCCATAATACTACACCATAGCGCAGTAGCGACGCTACATGGCCATGATATGCCAAGAGAGCTGTCCTATGGTCAGTTATTCGTGCCAATTTCCACAAAGCAAATACAAAACTGTTTAGCCTACCATTCACATATTGTAAGTGAAGCTTCCATGAACAGTTACTGTCAAGTTGAATCCCTAGAAATTTGATATTATTACTCTCATGGATCTGCTCGTGATTGTAAACAATCTTAATTTTATTACTCTTTTTCTTTCTGTTATAAAACTGTAGGAATTTTGTTTTGTTTACATTTACTTTCAAATTGTTTTCATTAAGCCAATGTATACACTTGCTAACAGTTGAGTTTAGCTCGTCTATATGTCTTTCCTCTGTGTCGTTGTTGACGACAACAGAGACGTCATCTGCAAATAGGACACAATTATAAGATATGACGTCGGGCAGGTCATTTATATAAAGTAAAAATAACAAGGGACCCAATACGCTACCCTGTGGGACACCATGCTTATTTACTGAAAATGTAGATCTGTATGCAGTTATTTCGTTATGGCTGTTTAATTTAGACAGCTCGACACATTGCAGTCTAAGATTTAAATAGCTTTTAATCCAGTCGAGAGCTGGACCCCGGATGCCATAGATTTCGCATTTAGTTAACAGTCTTTTATGAGAGACATAGTCAAATGCCTTGCTCATGTCAAAAAATACTGCAGAAACAAATTTACCTCTGTCCACGTTAGCTAGAATAGATTTAACTAACGTAAATGCGGCTAATGATGTAGATTTACCCTTTTGAAAGCCATTTTGATTATCTTTAATAATATTGTATTTATTTAAGTACTTCATCAACCTACAGTGCATAGCCTTTTCAAAGACTTTAGACAGAACTGGTATCAAGGTAATCGGCCGATAGTTATTGAGATCGAGCTTATCATTTTTCTTAAAAATAGGTTTAACTATCGATGTTTTGAGTTTATCGGGGAATACACCAGTTTCAAACGATAGGTTAATTAAGTGACACAATACTATTGCTAATTCAAAGTCGCACCGGTTTAAAATCATAGTAGATATATTATCATAACCAACAGCTTCTGTTTTATTTAATGTTTTGATAATATTTATGACTTCTTTTGGGTCACAAGGTTTTAAAAAGATACTATGTGGTTGTGAATCTGTCCTAACTATGTCACTAGTGTTATTATTTTCTGCTAAGTTAATATAAAATTCATTAAAAATTTCAGCTACTTCAGCTGGATCAGATTTAATACTGCCATTTTGATTGATTTTAATATCAGCTTGAATTGATTGATTGGTCTTATTATTAATTATCAACCATGATGCTTTACATTTATTTTTTGACTGGCTTATATATTTAAGATTATTATTTTTCTGGGATAGTACTATTGCTTTCTTTAAAGTTTTGTTATAAGTTATGTATTTCGTTTTAGATTCGTGAGTTTTAGACTTGTAATAGTTAAGTCTTAATCTACGTTTCGTGATACATGATTTTCTAATACCTTTAGTAATCCAACGTGATTTTTTAACCTTCGTAGTAATCTTTTTTTTAATTACAGGAAAGCACAAATTATATAATAATACCAACATATCATGAAAGCAAGAAAATGCTTCATTAAAATCGTCCTTTTCAAAAACCTCCACCCATGACAAGCTCTGTAGGCACTCCCGAAATTTTTCTAAATTATCATCACTAAAATCTCGTTTCCAAATGAACCATGATCGAGTAGGGATAATTTTATTTTTTATTGGTAATGCTACTGTTTGGCCTGTGTCATGATCAGAAATTCCAAGAGAATGAGTTTTACCCACAGCCTTCTCAACATTGCTGAAAATTAAGTCCAAACAAGAATTTAAACGGGTTTTTTCTTTTATATGTAAATAGTACTTGTAACTGCTAATAGTTCTAATGAGTTTTTCAGAGTGATTATTGACCTCTAATACATTGATGTTAAAATCACCACTAATAACTATTTTTCTATTCTTTTTTTTACTTAGCATGTGTAGCAGATGATCGAGTTTCTTAAAAAACAGTTTAATGTCCTCTTTAGGTCTTCTATAGATACTAACAATAATCATTTTATAGGAAGGAATGTCAATAGCACAACATTCGAATACAAACGGTAATGCAAAATTCTTTATGTCAATAATTTCCTTGAATTCCACATAATTTCGACATAAAATGCAAGTGCCCCCGCGTTTTTTATTTATTCGTGTGTAGGACGCAGCCAATTCGAAATTTTTAAGTCTTATATTTCCTTCATCCCCCCTTTTAACAAATATTTCAGTTAGACATATGAAATCTAAATAAGTGCCTTCTTCAGCAAATTCATCAATACAGACCTCTAGTAATTCTATTTTCTTAAGTAAACCCTGCATATTCTGATGAAACACTATTACTTTATTCTCGAAAGGAATGATTCTCCTCACAACCTGGTAATATGGAAGATTTCTGAAAGCTAGAATTTATATGACATTTACTCCTATTTTTAATAATGCTGTCAACTTTTTTAAAAGCATAGTAATCTAGTATAGTTTTTTGTTTACATACTTTTGTGTTTGTGTGTGGTTTATTGATTAATATTTTATATTTTTGTTCTTTTACACAATTAAAAGCTAAAAATTTACTATCATAATCTAAAGAATCTATTTTGAAATTTAATTTTTCACTTATTAAATTTATGTAGTGGGAATGATATTCATGTTCATAATTAAATTTTACATCGAGATATTCACAATTTTTGAAAAGTATTCAAGGAAATATTATTATATTAATAGACAGACATGTTAAATGGTCATTAGCATAATAACAACTGTTTTTTAAGTAGTTAACATTAATTTCTTTCATCTGATTATCTCGTATTTAGAGGAAAATTTTATTATCATTTGAATTATTTCTTTGTTATTGTTATTCTACTTTAATTTTAATACCTAAACTAATAAAATTATTAAAACAAAAGAACTCATTTTATGTAAATATATGCTTAATTAATCAGTGGTTTTATCTTTGTTTTTTTCAGCTCATCCAAACATAAAAGTTTTCATATCACACGGAGGATTGATCGGAACTCAAGAAGCTGTATTTAATGGAATACCTATAATAGGAATTCCAATATACGCCGATCAATATAACAATCTACTTCAAGCAGAACAACACGGCATTGGAAATATACTTCAATATAATGACATCAATGAAGATACACTTCAAAGAGTTATCGCCGAAGTGTTGTCTAATGAAAAGTATGCGAGAAACGCAAAAAACATTTCTACTAGATTTAAAGATAGGCCGATGACACCTTTGGATACGGCAGTGTATTGGGTTGAATATGTTATCAAATATAAAGGAGCTGATTTTCTAAAAAATCCATCTTTAAATATAAGCTGGATTGCTTATAATATGTTAGATATATACGCTTTTGTATTATTAATCGCATTAACTATTGTATCTTTGGTTTGCAAAATTATATTGATAGTGAAAAACTTAATACCAAGTTTAACAACAGCACAATTAAAGAAGAGAAAACTAAGATAATTTTCTCAATTAATAAAGAATTATTTGTAAATCCATGTTTATTACTCTCTGTGGCCTCTGTGGCGCGTCGGCCGAATGCTTGGCTGCAATGCCTTCCGCATTGCAGCCAAGCTTTCGCCCGACGCAGTTGCGGGTTCTATTCCCGCTGGGTGCAAATATTTATGTTTCAAAATAAATATTTGTATGTGTATTTCTATTTACAAGATGTAACGGGCAAGTCCTTTTAATCCGAAAGGGGGTTGTTCTAGACGTCTAGGCAAACAACTTTTGTTCTATGACTTTTGGAAATTCGAAGTACTTTTCGAAAATTTTAAGTGTAAAGTTTACTTGAAGATCAGCTGTTTCTTAGAGTTCGAGGTCATTGACCATATGTTGTCCTTTCATTTAGCTTGGTCTACTACAATCAAACCTTCAATTACCTTTATTTTCAAAAACAGCTGTTTTTTCAGTAAAACATAATCTCAAAATTTTCATAAAAAAGTTCGAATTTTTTAAAGTCGTAGAACAAAAGGTGTTCGCCTAGACGTCTAGAACAACCCCCTTTCGGATTAAAAGGACTTGCCCGTTACATCTTGTATAATACGTATGTATTTACAACAGAAAAATACTTAAATGTAAGAGTAGTATATCCGTTGCCTAGTCACCGTAACACAAGCTTAGCAGCTTACTATGGGGCTAGATGGCGCTGTGTGTTGGTCACAGAATTTATTTATTTATTACTTTGAATAAATATTTAATTTTATAGTTTAGCCATCTGGAAACCAGGCTCCACTCAGCCACAGGTTAAATCATCTCAAATTGTGACAGAGTTTGTGAGCGAGTAGAATCAAAAGTACCTAAAAAGTTAAAGATAATAATAGGGGTTAAAGTATGAAATTGCCGTTTTATTGCAATAGGTTCTTTGAATTGACATAGAATCTTCATGGTTTGAGGTTTTCGAATGAAACTTTTTTCAAATGGTTTCTGTGATGTTCTTTTTTAAAAAATGTGAAACATTTGAATATCGACTTTCAATTGTTTTTGTTATTCAATTTAGACAAGAAAGATGGATACTGCGAAAATTCGAGTGATTTTTGAATACGAGTTCCGACGCGGAACTAACGCGGCAGAAACAGCCCGCAATATCAATGCTGCGTTTGGAGAGGGGTCTACTAATGAACGCACCGTGCGATTTTGGTTTAAACGCTTTCGTGATGGAAATTTCGACTTAAAGAACGAGCCACGAGGAAGACCGCCCACACAGGTGAATAACGATGAATTAAGAGAGATAGTGGAAGCCGATCCTAGTCAAACTACCCAGGAATTAGCGGCATGGTTTAACGTTACCTTACCCACTTTATTGACTCACTTGCGTCAAATCAATAAAATAAAAAAATACGAAAAATGGGTGCCTCATGATTTGACTGATCTGCAGAAAGAAACGCGTGTTGAAACTTGTGTTGCCTTGTTGAACCGGTACAGAAATGAAGGAATATTGGATCGAATTGTAACATGTGATGAAAAGTGGATTCTTTATGATAACCGGAATAGAAAAATGCAATGGCTGACCCCAGGTCAAATGCCACAACAGTGTCCTAAAGCAAAACTTACCAATAAAAAGGTAATGGTAACTGTTTGGTGGTCTCAGCATGGTGTTATTCACTATAGTTTTCTTCGATCTGGTCAAGCAATTACGGCAGATGTCTATTGTGCCGAACTCCGAACCATGTTGACAAAACTAGCAGTAAAACAGCCCCGACTCATGAATCGATCTTCACCATTATTGCTCCACGACAACGCGAGACCTCACACAGCACGAGAAACCATTTTGACCCTTCAGGAACTGCACTTAGAAACCATTCGTCATCCTCCGTATTCACCAGACCTTGCTCCAACGGACTACCATTTTTTTCGTGATTTGGACAATTATCTACGTGACAAGAAGTTTTCTTCCCAGGAGGCAGTACAAAATGCTTTCACACAGTTTGTGCAGTCTAGATCGTCGGAGTTCTATCGCAAAGGCATTAATAACTTTCCCATTAGATGGCAGCAATGTATAGATAATAATGGCAACTATTTTGATTAAATAAATTTATTAAAAATTTAAAAAATAAACAATTAAGATTTTCAGTACAAATCGGCAATTTCATACTTTAACCCCTAATATTATAAAAGTAATTTTAGATATTTAACATTTTTTAGTAGGTTTTTACAGTTAGGTGGTCATTGACGAAGCACCTGGAACCACCCTCTTTCATCACAAAACTCTTAAATGGGTAACGATACGGTAACAATTTCGAGAATATGATACCCATCAACCACAAAAGACAACTTGTATTCGATCTAGTAGATTTTTAGCTACAGAAGAAAATGCACTAAATGTAAATCGATAAAATAATAAATTGAAAACTGACTTCAAACAAGCGCAAAATAAAAAAATATGCAAATAATCTCTGAAGTCTGAAGTTGGATGTTACAGTTGAATTCTAAACAGAATCTTGAAAATTCGACTTTTGACTTAATTTTAATAATTAATTTCGTAAAATAAAGTTACAATGCGCGGAAATCGTATTTTACTTAACCTTCCCTTAACTTGACTAATTGTGATGATTTGACAGAATTTGTTTGTTCTATAACATGTATTAAGATCGAGAATAAATAAGAACTACAATATTACAATAAATGTTAAAAAGGTGAAAAGATGTCGAAGAACATTTTCGTACTAGTTTTGTACGTCTATTACATACATATATGTATGTATATACTAAAATATAACAGCCTACCTACATAATTGTCGTGATTGGAGTCGCGTGAGGCTGGCACCGGCGCACTAACTAAATATTTCATTTTTTTATCTATCTATATCAAAACGTTTACATACTTTTTACACATGTTAAAATATTAATAAGTTTATGATTTATATGAGTAGTATGTGCAGAGAGTGACCGATAAAACATTGATTATTTTAGTAGGTAGTACTTAGTAATATTAAGTAGTGGAAGTTTCTTATATTGTTAGTATTAGATTAGACAGATATTGAACGGTGGTTTCAAAGTTTCCAGACAATCAACGAACTAATATTATAAATTTAAACATGGTAAGTAAGATATTAATTCATTCTAAGTTAGATGTAAGTCGTGCAATCAAGGCGTAGTGACGTTAGTTAAATAAAAAAAACGGATATACATAGATTTAGATAATTTGCTTAGCAAACAAAGCACAATATAAATAAGTTATGTTAATTTATGCACGTCTAAAAACTTGTCCATTTGATTTGTAGAATAGGTGTAGAATCGTTTTGAATATCTCCATTTTCCACTTTAATTAGTGCATTAGCTGGTTTCTCCCGTAAGTCTTGATTTTGTGAAAATCTCTGAAGTCTTATTGTAAGTAAAATGTGATAAAACGTATTAATTTGACACATTGACATTCAACGTTATATTCTGTAGCTTATATTTTAGATTCAGCAGTAGTGTGTAAATAATATTGCTACATACCACACAATTACAAATGAAGATACTTAATTAAGTGTGTACAAAAATCTTAAAAATCTGTTATTATTATAATTAATGTGAAAACATTGTTTTCGAATTCTGTTTGATAATTACCTTATATTACTTTTTACTTCTTACTAATATAAAAACGCGAAAGTTTGTGCAGTATCTATGTATGCAACTTTGTTACTCAATTTGTTACTTTGTTAATCATGCAAAAACAACTAAATCGACTGCGATAAAACTTGGAATATAAGTAGCTGGAGACTTGGAATAACTCATAGGCTACTGTTTATCCCAATATTCCCGCGGGATTGGGACTTACGTGGGTCAAACCGCGAGGCACAGCTAGTAATTCAATAACTATTAAAAGGTTTTCATAACGAAAAATAAATAGAGAGCTGAGTCTTATGTACATTTTAAGCAGTGGAAAGCTAAACTTTGGACCAATGTAGTATTTTTTATTAAATAATAATTATATTTTATTATACAATATATTAATCTACAAATTTCAAATATCTTTACAGAACATGTTAAAAACTACAACACTACTATTATCATGGATTTATCTGAGCGATTCGGCAAACATATTGTACGTAATTCCGATGCCGTCTAAATCCCACTATATAACATTAAAACCTATTGGCCTGGAGTTGGCTCGCAGAGGTCATAATGTTACTGTGATAACAACTAATGTAGAAACAGAATACCCTGCTAACTACAGACAAGTTATAATAGATAGAATTGACATCTGGGATATGCTTGGTAAGTATTTTAGTGCATATATTATATACTGGCAGCGTCCCGAGGTATCATCCGCTTCCAAGTAAATCGGATCAAAAAGTAGTGTAAATACTGTCTAGCTAATTGACTGTCAAGTTTCATTGTAATTAAATTTGCATGGTGCAGTAGTTTTGCGTGAAGAAGTAACAAAAAAAGTGCTTTGTTTTTTTTTGTAACCCTGAAGGTCTTGAATTATGACGCTATGAGACAAGTCACGATCCAACTATTAGGTTTTTGCTGGACGTTTTTCCATACGTAGCTTTATATTTGGGCTATATGATTTATATGACGTGTGTTTCCTCGTGATGGTTTCCTCCACCATAAGAGTGATCTTCAAAGCACAGATTCAATTTCTTAAAAAAAAGACAGTGGTGCGTGTTCATCCTGAATTTGACCTTACGACCTTCGCATTATAGGGGTAGGTATCAACCACTAGATCAACACCGCTCTTTCAACTGATTAAGTAAAAAGTATTCATTGATACACTTTAACCTTCCAAAATATAACATTCATATTTTTTGGTCAGCAAAATACCTAAACCATTGTTTCTTATTTATAGGAGGAAAAAGACCAAATGTATGGGATATGGCAAAATATTCCGCTGAAGAATTTCACAAAAATGTACTCTGGAACGGTGGCTTGGCTTACACTGAAGCAGCTTACAATTCCACTGCTGTCAAAAAGTTTTTAGAAGAAGATAACAAATTCGATCTGGTTATTGCTGAACAATTCTTCCAAGAAGCGCTTAATTTACTCGCCTACAAGTACAATGCACCTTTAATTCTAGTTACAACATATGGCAATTGTATGCGTCATAATATAGCTACTAAAAATCCATTGCAACTGGCCACAACAATCTCAGAACTTCTTAATTTAAAAGAGCCCGACTCATTCTGGGGCAGATTAAGAAATTTATATTTTACTGCGTACGAATTCTTTTGGTGGAAGTTTTATTACTTAAGACATCATGAACAAATAGCTAGAAAATATTTAAAGGATTTACCAGAACCAGTACCCAGTTTGTATGAGGTGGAACAAAATGCTGCTATGATTTTGATTAATGGACATTTTAGTTTTGACCCACCGACTGCTTATTTACCTCACATTGTGGAGATCGGAGGAGTGCACATCAGTAAGAGTACAAATAAGTTACCTGATGTAAGTTAAGTTAGTTACATAAATGGTTTATTATTCTATAATTAATAAATGATATCTAATATATCTCAAGCGACAAGGGTTATTTTTGTCGATCTAGCTAGAAAATGTCGGTTTATTGTGGTTTTTTTATGCCATTGTATAAGCCCAAGACAAGTCTAAGATTCTTAAATATCGTTTATTAGTCAGTGTAAAGTAATTTAATGTATAATTGATTGAAACTTATTGATAAATTATTTAAATTTTCATTTCAGGATCTACAAAAAATTCTGGATGAATCAAAACAAGGTGTAGTGTACGTTAATTTTGGATCAAATGTGCGAAGTTCAGAATTGCCGGCGGAGAAGAAAAATGCCTTTTTAAACGTATTCGGTAGATTAAAACAGACCGTTATATGGAAATGGGAAGATGACCAATTGGACAACATTCCGAAAAATTTGGTTGTACGAAAATGGTTACCGCAGGTTGAGATTTTAGGTAATTATCAAAAGATTATTGATTAAAACTATGAAAGGATAAAATAAGGTCAATGACTTTAAACTCTGAGAAACAGCTGATTTTCAACTAAACTTTACACTTAAAATTACTTCAAATTTTCAAAAGTCGTAGAACAAAAGTTGTTCGCCTAGAAGTCCAAAACAACCCCCTTTCGGCTTAAAAGGGCTTACCCGTTACATCTTGTATATATAACTTCAAATCGAATAAATTGTATGCAGTAACATAATAAGTACTAATATATCTGATACTGATCCATTATACAATCGGATCGGACTATATAATTTCGATGTCTTTAAACTGAGTGGAGCTTGTGGTTGATACCTCGACTGTCATTTTCATGGTCGTAGGTTCAAAGACCGATTGACATAAGTGTGTTAGTGGTTATTTCTTTAAGCAAAAAAATGTGTGCTGATTTTTCTTACGGTGAAGGTGTACGGTATAACATCACGAGGAAACCAACTTGTCATATGACTCACCACCTTCCGTTAGCATGGGATTTATTTATTTACCTATTTTACATATTCGCCGGTTCAGAATAGGCTCCTGTGGCATCTTACCGCCTAACCTCTCTAAGTCCTTGTCCCGCAGTAGGATAAGGGCACCCTGCCCTTGTCCTACTGCACCAAGGGCACCCTCAGCTGCATTGGGGACTAGATCAGTCTTTAACTTGATCCCCGACGCCGTCTTTCGGGGTGTTCGCTCGGGTATAGAGGACCACGCACGGAATGCTTGCATTTGACTGTCGATGTCGGTGGGGACGCTATAACAGATATAAATGGTCAGGTATAGAGTGGTGTGTGTCCTACTTATTAAGGAAAATGGAGTTTTATCGAAGTCGTATAAATTGATTATTATAATATATACGATTAATGACTGCTATTTATTATATAAGTCTTACCAGTTACTACCTTGATTAGATAAAAATAATCGAACACGTTCAAAACTTACAACGATTTTAACTTTATATTTACAGCACACCCTAACGTAAACGTGTTTGTATCCCACGGAGGCTTACTCGGTACTCAAGAAGCTATATACAATGGGGTACCTATTATAGGTGTTCCAATATACGGAGATCAATACAACAATTTACTTCTAACTGAACAACATGGCGTTGGGAAGATACTTGAATATGACGATATTAATGAGAACACACTAAAAACTGTTTTTGACGAAGTTATTAACAATGATATGTATAGAAAAAACGCAAAATCTGTGGCCATTCGCTTTAAAGATAGGCCTATGACTCCATTAGATACTGCTGTTTATTGGATCGAATATGTGATTAGACATAAAGGAGCAGATTTTATGAAGAATCCAGCTTTGAACTTAAATTGGATAGCTTATTCTATGTTAGACGTATACGCTTTTATACTTTTTATTATATTAGCTAGTGTGTATTTTGCATTTAAGTTAATACGTTTTTTAAGAGTTTTGAGAACTAGTAAAAGGAAATTAGATTAGTATAAAAATATCAAATTGCCGTTAATGTGTCAAGTAAGTTTTAAAAATCAACCTCAAGTAGTTTTCATTTGATATGAAATAAATATTGGCTACGGGATTTAATAAATATGTTGTTTTAATTTTTAACTCGCTACAAATAATACCTATCATTGGAAATTCATTTTACGTTATCAGCCGGTGAGATACTCATTTATTTATAATGTACTAGCTGCGCCCCGCGGTTTCACCTGCGAAAGTTCCCGCGGGAATATCGGGATAAAAAGTAGCCTATGTGTTATTCCCGATATCGAGCTACCTATATTCCAAGTTTCATAGCAATCGGTTCAGTAGTTTTTGCGTGAAAGAGTAACAACCTCACATTCATACATACAAACTTTCGCGTTTATAATATTAGTAAGAAGTAAGATAAGTTTACCTAACCACACAAAGGCCGGCTTATATAACGCAAATTATATACTTGTTTATGCACAGAGGTACTATAGCCCTGTCTTATATAGCGGCGTCATATTAAATCCAAAGCGTAAAAATTAAAAAAGTTAAAAATTTAACTCTTAAGCGAAGCGAAGGAATTGTGTACCTAGAGTCCTGAGTGAAGCGTGGGATTCAAGCGCCCTTACACAACTACTACGAGACAATAAAAAGGATACAAGAAGAAGCGTTTAGTTAACAACAAAACAATAGATTAATGCTAGGCGTATTATATATATTTACAGCTCTTTAATAATACATTTAATTTAATAAAATTAATAATTATTTCAATGTTACATCAAAATGACAAACTAAACATCAAACATCAAAACAACAAAAAAAATTGAGCTTTATATTAACTTAAAATGTTTGCCTTATCCTTCCGTCGAAATAAAAATAGAAGAAAAAAAAACAGTTTTTATTTTTTAATGTGTTATGTCTAGAGGTGGCCAGTTCAAAATCTAAATACGAACTTCTCTTAAAAAAAAAAGAAAACAGTTCATTGAAAATTGTATGCACGAAGCAAGCGGTACCGTCCTACGGCTGCTTTTGTCTATCAAAAGATTACAAGGCTGTAGCAGTGAAACGGGTGTTACAGTGCGAACATTAAAGAAAGTAAATGATTTTTCCAAACAAATATTTGACTCTTAAACTGTACGTAAATCGGTTGTTATTATGTTGAAAATAGTGTAAATGAAAATAGTTATTATGATACGTAACCTTTGGGGCCATTCAGATTAAGTACCCAAAGTTACATAATTATAGGAGTTTTGGAGGTAACGCATTGATTAACAGAACACAACACATCCCGTATTGCTAAATTTTCATTTTAGGTAAACCTTGTTCAAATGCATGTAAATATTTAATCAATTTAGTTTCGTGAAGGTGTACAAGTGTAATGAAAGTAAAATTGATGCAAAACATGGACTTTAGCGTTGTCTCCAAAGCTCCCGTGAACCGACATTTAAAAAAAAAAAATTTTAGCAGGACGATTTAGATCCTGCAATAGGCCATGGTAAGGATCAATATCATTGTGATTTCTACCGAATAGATCTTCTTCTGTATAAACTTCACTGTGTACAACTTATGAATTTGAAATGCGTCTGGAATAGTCACCCTGCGTTTACTTTTCATAACAGACGCAGACTGATTACGTATTCGTTTGCCTAAACCACGATGACGACGACTGCGACAAGTCTTTCACGGCTACTGTGACAAGTCTTTCATCAAAATCATGAGTAGAATTCTACAAAAAGAATCATCGATCTCCTAGTACATAAATCTCGTTGATAACTATTCTAATAACAATTATTATTATTCCTCAGAGCATTTAGCCTCTTTTGTCTTGTTAGAGTTATTTCATTCACATTAATCGACAATTTAGCCTTGGCATAGAAAAGATGGGATAACTTTTTATTTTTAGTTATTTAAGAAGTTTTGTTGTCCGTGAAATTGGAATACAATAAATCTAATGAAATTTATTATTTATAAAACAAAATAAAATAATGTAAATGTTCGTAAAAAACATCAAATCCTTGGCTCTATAAATTATTGCGTTGATAATGGAATATATTTGGTCTGAAATTAGGTACAATAAAAACTCTACTTTATAAACCTGCTACACGATTTTCGTACAACTTTATTATTCGAATTTAAATCTGAAATTATCTACAACGCGATCTAGACTTGTAGTCTAACGAATATCTGTAAACGGACTTCTCACTGGCTTACAAAGTAAAAAGCTTACAAAATACACTGGTAAAATACACTCGTGATTACGTGGTCACATATCAAATAATAAATAAATAAATAAATCCTGTGACGAACACACAACGCCATCTAGCCCCGTGGTAAGCTGCTAAGCTTGTGTTACGGTGACTAAACAACGGATATACTACTTATATTTATTTTTCTTTTGTAAATACATACATATTATACATAGAAATACGCCCAGACCAGATACAAATATTTATATTTTTTCTGTTTACGGATTAATTAATAATTAATCCGTAAACAGATTACATTGTCAAACAACCAAGTTTTAACAAATCTCGTCAAACAAGTATTGCAGTAGGTACATGCATAATTAAATGTAGTCTTCAATACAGATTATAGGACAGTGTCTACTTTAAAGCCAGCTTGAGCCGGTCTCATTAGGAGTTTGCAATTAAAACTTGGAGATCTGGCGTGCACTTTGGCATTAACGCCAATAAGTACGAAAGGCTTGGCAAATGACAATCAAGCTCGTGACACGCGCTTTACGTTTACACAATATTTTGTATTCTCTTGTGTTTACAAATATTCAATAATTTTACAAAAGAGAGCCTCTTATTTATACGTAGTTCTAGTTATAAATATGCAGATAAATTATGGTAAGGTAAAACAATTAACAATCATATTTTATATTTAAAAGGTATATTGTTAAAAATGTATCAACGTTGTTTATTAAGAAAAAACTATACAATACAAATATTAGGTACCATAAAAAAGTGTTTATATTCAGTATCTGTAAAATGAATGAATGAATGAATGAAAATGTTGGGAAAAGAAGCGTGGGCAGACCACCAGCCAGATGGTCCGACGATATCAAGGCACATGCCGGGGCAACCTGGTCCAGAAAGACCTGTGATAGGAAGATGTGGAGAGACATGGGAGAGGCATATGCCCTGCAGTGGGCCAATACATGCTGTTGAAGAAGAGAAGAGAGAGAAGAGATCTGTAAAATATCTGTAAAAAACAGTATCCTTTACAGTCGCCTTTGTTTAAAAGTTTTTTTAAATTTTACATTTTTTTATGACTGATACAAGTTAAAACGAAACAAATAAAAGGAAAATTGTTTTCAATTTTTGTTCGTAAGTAGTTTTTAAAAGTAAGTACTTATATAACAAACGATATGTTTGTTACTCCTTTACGCAATAATTACAGAATCGATTGCGATTAAACTTGGTATGCAGTTAGCTGAAGATCTGAATTAACACGGGATTTACACGGGCAAAACCGCGGGACACAGCTAGTTTTGTATGAAAATGATACAAAAACTATGGTGTTATGTAACATTTGTAAAAACATGACGCACTACGAGTATTTACCGCGTAATGTATAAATATAGGTAGAACAAAAAAATATGCATGTCCGCAACGCGTCGGCACTGCAGGCTTTTTGCTTCATCGGTTGATGGTATATAGGGTTGCCATCATTACTTCGACAGCAATTTTAGTCATCAAACAGCCTTCAGACTATCATTACAAAACAGAACTGATTATTTTGTAAAAGTGGTAAAAAAACAGATACTTGGCGCTCGGCATCATGTAGGTCTCGTTGTTAATTTTTTTTTTATAATGCTGATGAAAAATTTGATGACTATCGGTTTTTGAATGTAGGAAGAAAGTCTAAGCTTGTAGCATTTTTAGTGGCTGCACCGCTTTACGTATCGGAACACTCGTCTGTTTGGTGATTCGATTTAAGTCGGTCACGGTGGACCTTACGGAATAAATGATAGATCTTCTTACACAACTCAAGATAAACTTTTTAAAGTTGAAAACCCATTGAGTCCAGCAATGTGTACCTGTCTACCATAAAAACAAGTAGGTCTATACAACATTATACCTATGCTCCTAATTTATGACTAAGTATTGTCGATTCTTGACAGCCCTAGGTGTTATACGAACAAAAAAATTGTACCTACTATATGTCTGTGCGTCCAATACAAAAAAGTATTATGTATTACTGCCACTGTAGTATTAAATGGAAAAATATCTCCATGAAGCCTTTGTAAAGCAACTGTCTGAGCGTAGCACGGGGTGCGGCCAACGAACTCGAATATACATGGAAGTAGCAAACCTTTGAAAAAATGTTCCACGAAAACGGTGATTGCGGGGCCTAAAACGATGGTTCGGTCACTAAAGATCGTGCGCCATTGGTCGATCCAAGGTCGATCATACGTAATACTAGACGGAACATGTCAGTGTGTGCATCTACTCCTGTGTGACCGTGGAATATGTCTTTTTCGAATTTAATAGAGAAGTTAGATCTCCATTCTATTTATTCCTCGTAGGGTGCGGCGTTTATTATATTAAACTGGCATTTTCTAATAGTTGTTAAGCAAACTGATTTTGAATATTTTATATTGTACGGATATCCTTTCCTTGTTTTTTTTAGCATATTTTTTTTAATTACAAATACCTTTTGTTTGTTGAAAAATGACATATTAAGTGGTCATTTATCGGTGTTATACTCGAAAAGGGACTGCGAGGATGTTATAATTTGTACTATTAAAAGGTCCTCGAAAATATTAAAGACGAGCCCCAGTCGTAAAAAATCTAATTATTTTTAAAACGGAAAAGATTGTAATTCTCAACTTTAACACAGAGGCTGTGGATTTAAAATTTAAAATCAAATCCATGAAAGTTAAAAGAAAAACACAATACGATTTAATTAAATTTCGAAAGAAAAATCTAGGTTAATTATTCTTCGGAAATTACTTTTAAACATGTTTAAAAATATTAAGATTTATTGGTCCATTGTAAAACATGGTAAAAATAAACTTTGATTTTTGTGTTGTTGTAATTTATTTTGTATTTGATTTACGACTTAATAAAGAAATGTAAAAATAGATAACAATAAAACTATTACAATCCAAAAAAAAATGCTGGCAAAATTAATCTATTTGTAAGAACAAAATACATCCAACGAGCAAAATATTCAGTTATCCATAAGAACAACAGGATTATCAGAGCCGTGGGTTCGGGACGCGTAATTAACTTCCTACCTACGAAATTAGAAGGCATTAAGGTTATGCACAAGCAATTAATTTCTCTTTTAATCAAGCCACGATTAGTAGATCTAAGGCAGTTGCTGCTTTGAATCTTTTAAATCAATTAAATTGTGTTCCTCAGGGATCTGCTAAGAGACTAATTATAATGGTGCTTGCACACAGAGGTCCTAAAACGTTATATTTTTTAAATACAACAGTTTATATGGAAAATTGTGTACCTAGTGACAAGTTCACGTCAAAATTATCTACAAAATTTAGTATATTTACAGTTATTACAAGTTTCGTTGGAAAATCACCAGGAGATTCGCAAGGCTTAGTTCGATGCGCTGATTATAGTAAAAAATTCTGAATTAATTGACCGGTTTTGGGTAAACAAACAACAAAAAATGGAATTTATGGGAATCACCACTGTACGGTTGCGGAGCACCTGACTCTTTCCCGTGTGTTAAACAATGCCTACTTTTCTCTTTATCCAAAGGAATGTCGGAAGTAAACAAACTAACACCGGCAGACTCGTGTTTAAGCTGGTGGTAAAAAATCAAATTCAAGATGATACAGGACGCAGGATCTAGATATTCTCTTAGAATCACTAAAATTTTAAAACTCTCAACTCCAACTAATTCCATCATAAGTTTGAACGCAATCGGTTCAGAAGTAGCGAGAAAAAATACCAAAATAATTCCTATTCTTACAAGTTGTCATTGAATGAATCATCAATGATGATAAAACGACAAACAAGATTTCATTATAACAACAAAAAAATAAATGAAGTAAAATCGTCTGAAAAGTTCCCTATAAATAATTTGCTTCCATAATTAGCACCATTCAGTATGTTAATGAGAGAAGTTTCAGGGAAGCCACTTAAATTATTTAAGCTAATAAAACATTCCGAGACTTTGGTAAGTGCATATAGAATGTACATAATGGACTTATTTATTTACCTTTTATTAACCTGTAGCATTTGATTCGAAAAGTCGTAGAACAGAATTAAGTGTTGTTCGCCTAGACGTCTAGAACCTCTTTCGGCTTATATCACCGTCCTCAAAACAGGCTGTATTCTATCTATAGATGGGTCATAAATGACTTTGTTTTTTTTACATGTATATAGTGGGGAGTTATCCCTTTCTATAACATGTGTGTATGTTTGCAAAGAGGGGGGATTTATTTATTTGGAAATCTAACAGCTATAAGTTTATAAAACAATCTGTTAAATTGACCATTTTAAAACTTTCGACGGAGATCTTGATAGTATCTACGTAGTCGTTTGATTCAAAAGCCCTGAAATACGAGATAATCTCGCCATGTACAGTGTACGGTAAAACTCAACTATGAAATTGAGTTCGCTGTAAGAGTAAAGCGATTTTCAAATAGAAATGCTGAAAATAACTTTGCTAAGTACAGAGTTAGATAGGTACTTGTTATGAAACTTTATGTTACAAGTTTTAATTTAAAAAAATTGTACCTAGGTTTGTCGCAAAATAAAACAATTCTGAAGGATTTGTTGCGTTTATTCTGTAAAAACCTTACGTTTCTAGAATTTATTTTGTACTAGCAGCGCCCCGCGGTTTCACCACCGCAAGTCGCGATCCCGCGTTGTTTTTACACCTACCTACCGCAACGCAAAAATCCACACATAAGCGGTCGCCCATTGAAGTACTGTTGAAGCCTGGCGCTACCGCCCCTGGCATCATCAGCACTTCCCTGGTCGTCCGTTTAAGTGTGGATTTTTGCACTGCAGTAGGTAGGTGAAATAAGGCAAAATTTGTATGTCAGTAAGTGATGATGACGATGGACGACGATCAATGACGATCAATGACGATGGATGCCGATGGTTCAAAAACAACGAAATTTCGCAATTTTTATTATTTATCCGGATATCCAGACTTGATATCCGGATAAATAATATAATAATAATAATACCACAGACAAACGGACAAACATCCAAACGGACAAACAGACAAAAAGTTAAACATGGAAATGGGGTCTGATACGTTAGTACATACCCCTAAAAATTGTTTTTTTCAAAATATCTTTCTAAAACAGACACCGCCAAGTTACGATTTTATTATTAGTAGGTATAGATGTGTATAAAACGCGTCTAAGTTTTTCGCGATTTTGCATAATATTTATCGGGTTTTACTCGCGTTTTATACAATAACGTCATTTTTGTTTTTCAAGGTTGACTGATAATCTTGAAAAAGCCAACTGTGAAGTTGACGAAAGCTTGGTCGTTGTGTTTTAATAATATTATTTATTTATTTTTTTATTTATTTATATGTTGTTAGGAAGACAAACAGATATCAATACAAAAATATAAATCTAGATATTAAAACTAAATTCCATTTACATGTCTCCGCAAATGTTATGCTAGACGATTGTATCGTGTATAACTAAAGAAGAATAAATGAAGTTGAAACTAACAAAGATAGAAAGTTAACAAAAAGGAATAAACTAAACTGATACCTTTAAAGAAGAAGAAGAAATTCCGTATGTAATACGATTCTGATCAATCTATACTACCTATACTAATGCTTACTAATACTATAAAGCTGAAAGTCCGTCTGTTTGTTTATTTTTCCCTCTTCACGGTCAATTTGGATGAAAATTTGCACTGTGATAGTTTAAGTGATGGAAAGTAACATAAGGATACTTTTGATCCCGATAATTCTGAAACCGTCTGGTGAAACTGCGAGCTCAGCAGTAATTTAA
This sequence comes from Idaea dimidiata, assembly GCA_949358125.1. NCBI lineage: Eukaryota > Metazoa > Arthropoda > Insecta > Lepidoptera > Geometridae > Idaea > Idaea dimidiata. The sequence goes on from OX442328.1 coordinate 7,931,565, forward strand.
AAAGAGGAAGTACTGGACCGATTTCAAAATAATCTGTCATTAATAGAAAGCTACATTATCGAGGAGTAACATAGGCTACTTTTGTTTCCTATATTTCCACGGGATCGGGACTTACGCGAGCAAAACTGCGGGACATAGCTAGTGCAAAACAAAACTTAATTTCTTCAGTTTGAGTTGTCTGTGTTTCTGTGTATTTGTCTATGTCATAAAATATCTATCTATCTAATATACCATTGTCGTTTTAGTACGATACATAGTAAGAAATAAGCACAGTAAAAATCAACATACTGCTTTGCCTAATCTCAATTAAAATGTATGCAAATGTGACATTTGCATATGACTGCGAAAAATTATTGCACCATTAAACAGTGTAAGTACAGTCAAATAAGCCAAAAAGAGGTCAACCTCAGAATGAGATAATAAGCTGAAAATGTGTATAAACCTTTATAGCATAGAAAAAGGTATTCTCTGCATGAGAGACATTTTGATTTAAAATATGATGTAAAAAGTTTGGTCTTTTAATTTCTCAATACCTATTTCTGTGAATATAAATCATGCAACTAATATTGTAAAGCTGAAAGTTTAAACGTGTGTATGTGTGTTTGTTCATACTCAATCACGCAAAAACTACTGAACCGATAGCTATGAAATTTGGAATATAGGTAACTTGGAATAACACATAGGCTACTTTAACCCCGATATTCCCGCGGGATCGTAACTTGCCCGGGTAAAACCGCGGGGCGCAGCTAGTATTATATAACTATATTGAGATGGAGATGTGAAATTGTATGTAAAGTCAACCGTCTATTGTCATTAGTTGATTTTGCTCAGCTTACCAGCTTTTAATACTAAAGCTGTGTTTTCACTAACGAAAGTAGTGTCGCGAAAGTTATAGTCAACTTCACAAAAAAGTTGCCCGACACGAGTTTTATCAAAAGATCGCTGGTGCTACGCATTTTTTTGCAAAGATGACTATAACTTTCGCGACACTAGTTCCGTAATGAAGACACGGCTAAAAAAAACCTGACTTAAGCTGACATTTTTCGATGGACGGATATGTTTACAAACTAGCTGAATAATTCGGAGCTAAGCTAAACTAAGTTCGTTTATTTGGCGGTGGAGGGTTGACTTAAGACTTTGATTTAGCATTAAGAATGACAAACAAAGGTGCATAAAAATTGCTTACCAGGGTGGATTACAAATAATAATTACTAAATTTACTAAATCGGTGTTCTTTGCAATATATTTTTGATATTATTTTGTTAAGACTCTGTTTAGGGCTAGTACGAAAACAAATTACAGACTTTTGAATCGGTCGATTAGGTATTCGCCAATCAGTAGACCTAAAAATACCTTATAGCAACTCTGCTAGCAATATTGCCCTTTGACAGATTCACAATAACCGTGCACCTGTCACAGAATAAAGCGGTGAGAACCAGGTGCACATTTATCGAGAATGTGTCAAAATGCAATATTGCCAGCAGAATCTAAAGCGGCCTTTTTATGTCTACAGGTAGCAATAGTTCAATATGATTGCAAGAAAAACAACAACTTTCCTTTCCAACCCTGAATTCAGAATAGTCGCCCATCTACGGGCCCATCGCTAAGTCTATTATGAATATCGCCTTTGTAGGATAAGTAGGATTTTACCAGTTCGGTTTCAATTTGACAGAGGGTTCTATAGTACCTTTAAAGGGCCGAAGAGTACCATTAAAGGTCTTAGACCTTCCTTGCTTTTACGTCGTTTGTCATGCAAATAGAGAGGGAATAATTTATGGTAGATTCGTCCCACGTGAATTACTTAGACATACATTGTTAGGTAAATCGGATGACTAACGTTGTATCACTTCGAATTACTGAGTATATGTACCTACCTTAGGTATGTGGATTTTCGATCGATTTTACTGTAATGAACTTAAAAATCTTTCTAAATAAATGCTTTCAGCGATCTGTAGTGAAATTAATCAAAAACATTTTAAATGTAGACAGATATTTTAAATGTAGAATGTATTTAATTGTAGGGTTCATAGTTATAGTGTGAAGTGAAAGTTGTTTAGTAGTATAATAAATAACTATGACTATACTGAATAACTGATGTTACACATAACTCAATATTGAAGTTTCTCCAAGTTTGTTAGTAAGCGCCTAAGTGTATAATAACTGCACTCGACTTCGGAACGTTTGACGTTTAAACTATGCAGGCGCTACCCTAGAAAAAGTTAGCGGAATTTTTGCACGGAATCAAACTTTTTAATGTACATTTTTGGCATTTTACGCGATGCTATTTAAGTTTCTAGTTTAAGAAATGTTGAATTTCAAAATTTAAATTTTAAATGTGGTTTTCTTTAAATTTTGTGTATAAAAAGTAGGTTAGTTTAAAAACTATTGCAGTTTGTTAATTACTTTGGAGTTTAGGACTTGGTGGAACTCAATTTACCTAGTTAGTTCACCTACTACATAGTATGGTCGTTGAGACTTGTAAGTAAAACTTAGGAAGGTATTTAGTTACCCACAGCAAATGTCTTTTAGAAGTGAAACAGAAATGTTATCGTAATGTATACCTATTAGATTACAACTTATTTGATAGTATTGAGATAACAAGTAACTGTTGTTATGTGGTTGATAACGAAACAAATAAAATTTAAAATACCTACTTTGTATGTTTGTAATGTAAATAACACTACAGCTAAGAGCCAAAGTCAAAAGACCTTTCTTATTAATTCTACAATTGCTATATATTTTGTATTAAATACTAACGTATTACACTTAGACTAGTAAGTACAACATTAAAGGCTAAAGCGACGTCTTGTTTACCTTATATATATATATTTAACTAGCTGCACCATGCGGTTTTGCTCGCGGAATTCCCAATCCCGCGGGAACATCAGGTTACATTACAAACCTTCCTATTGAATCACTCTAAATACAAAAAACCGCATCAAAATTTGTTGCGTAATTTTAAAGATTTAAGCATATTATTATATACATACAACAATTCAGACAGGGAAGCGACTTTGTTTTATATTAAGGATGACTTTGGCATCACATATCGATTATTATAGGTAAGTCATAATGATAACCCCACACGAACGCAACTATTACATCATGTCGCTCGGTATTATCAACAGTGTGAACATAGCGACAGATGTCAGCGCTCTATTTTAAGTATCAGTACAAAGCAGCTGTTTAGGTCAGTGTCGAGGTTATGCTAGTTATTAGCTTGTTTTTCTCAATTTAAAAACCTCTTTGAAGTTAGAGAAGAGTATTGTTAAATTCAAAGCAACATTTATTACGTTTTTAGTGTTTGCTATAGCACTTTGAGTTTGAAAGATAACATTTGTGTGATGTGACAATAATAACCTTATCGAGTGTTTATTCCGTTCGTTTCTTTATCAAAACTTGAGCTCCTTCAACATGGTCGTGTCACAAACTGCAAGATTACTTTCATCTTTGTGTAAAAGTAACATAAATTTAAGGGCCTTATCGACCACATGTTCGAAAAATGCTAAAGTGACATTCAATTGGGAGGATCCACTGAATTTAGATGGACAATTACAGGACGACGAAAAGGCGATTCGGGACTCGTTCCGAGCTTATTGTAACGAGAAACTGTTACCGAGGATACTTGAGGCGAACAGAAATGAAGTCTTCGATCGGGAAATTTACAAGGAAATGGGAGCTCTCGGAGTTCTTGGTGCGCCGATCAAGGGATATGGGTGTGCCGGTGTCTCTTACGTCACATACGGTCTTCTAACCAGAGAAGTGGATGCAATCGACTCAGCTTACAGATCAGCACTGAGTGTCCAAAGTAGTTTAGCCATGGGAGCCATCAACTTATTTGGTTCTGAAGAACAAAAGCAAAAGTTCTTACCAAGAATGGCAAAAGGCGAATTAGTTGGTTGTTTTGGATTGACCGAACCAAATTTCGGCAGTGATGCTGGGGGATTAGTAACCAGAGCTAAACACGACTCCAACAACAAAACCTACGTTTTGAGCGGTTCGAAAACGTGGATAACAAATTCCCCGATAGCAGACATTTTAATAGTATGGGCGAAAGACGACGAGAACAAAGTCAGAGGATTTATCGTCGAAAGGTCACAAGTCAAAAAAGGTCTGGATACGCCTAAAATCAATGGAAAATTTTCTCTCCGCGCATCGGCTACGGGAATGATATTGCTCGACGAAGTGGCCATACCGGAGGAGAATTTATTGCCAAACGTAGTGGGTCTAAAGGGGCCATTCGGATGTCTCAATAACGCGAGATACGGGATCGCTTGGGGCGCTCTCGGTGTCGCCGAAACATGTTTGCGGATTGCCCGACAGTACACATTAGATAGGAAACAATTTGGGAGACCGCTCGCTTCGAATCAGTTGATACAGAAGAAACTAGCCGACATGTTGACAGAGATAAGCCTCGGATATCAAGCGTGTTTGAGAATCGGTCGTCTCAAGGACGACGACAAGGCTTCTCCCGAGATGATATCGCTAATTAAGAGGAATAACTGTGGCAAGGCTTTGGAAATAGCTCGAACGGCAAGGGACATGTTGGGCGGAAATGGTGTGTCAGATGAGTATCACGTTATTAGACACGTAATGAATATGGAAGCCGTCAACACTTACGAGGGCACTCATGATATTCACGCTTTAATATTAGGGAGAGCAATTACCGGTATTCCGGCTTTTTAATTGGTAGCTAACATTGTTATTACCTATTGTAAATAAAAATAAAATGGTTTGTTTTATACGTATTTCACTTACAATATTTTGCATTAGATTAAGTTGTTATAAATTGTTATCATAATGATTTCTTCTATGGTTTTCGCGATTTTGCATAATAAAACACTTTATTTATCCGGTTGTATCGCGTTTTTATAATGAATAAAAACGCGGTTTGTTTAAATAATGAATAAAAACGCGATACAACCGGATAAATAAAGTGTTTTATTTTGTTATCATAATGTTAAAGTTTGATGTAATTTGTTAAAACAAAGTTTACAAGTGACGACTTATTTAAATAAATATACTTGCAGATAATGTTAAAAATACTATTTTTTTTTAAATTATGTTCTTATATGTATATTATGGCTTTATTCGAGTCCTAGTCTTTCTAGTCCGTCAAGTCCTAGGAATTAACAAAAAATAATTAAAAATAATCAATACGTGATTAATAAAGAATAGGTAGATAGTAGATAGGATAGAAGAGAATATTATTTCGTCTCTATAATGTCTTCCATACATTTATAAAGTTTTATACCTATTACGAGAATAAGCTTTTATAATAATGTATTTCTACCTGTACTTACATACATATTTCAGATTTGAAGCAGTTCCTTTCCTTTCCGTCCGTAAAAACAACCAAAAAAAAAAAGAATTGATAAAAAATACCAAAATAACCTCTACATAGGTACAGTGCCACCGACTAATCAATCTGTTTTATCATCTGTAGTCGGGCAGTTTTACTGGTTGGTTCCATATTGTACTTAGTTTGGCTGCCCGACTTCAGATGATAAAACAGATTAATTAGTCGGTGGCACTGTACCTATGTAGAAGTTATTTTGGTATTTTTTATCAATTCTTTTTTTTGGTTGTTTTTTAAATTATTTTTTGTTTCTTTTTTGAAGTTTTTTAATTTATAAATATATATTTATGTATAAAAAATATATCCAAATATTATCTCTCCCACTGTAAGCAGCATACATTCACCATTACAAACTTTTGCGCCTAATAGTCCTAGTTCAGATATTTCTACAAACTCTATTACACTAAGAAGAGAACTTAATTATAAATTAAGAAAATACCAGAAAAAGAAATCTACTGAAATTAAATTACTGAGGCAAACGATATTGAAAATGCAGAAAGAGAAAGAAATGTACAGAAAAAGACTAGACAGATTAAAAAACATTACAAAGATAAGTTCAAAGAGCAAAATTACGACTGCAGTTATTGCAACCAAAAAAAAGATAAGCCCCAAACAAAGAAAGATTCGAAATCTAGTAAAGAATTTTTATGAAGATGACGAAAATAGTCGACAGTGCCCGGGAAAGCAAGACTGTATCACTAAACACATGTTAAAAAAACAGAAAAAATATTTGACTGATTCTCTAAAAAATCTACATCAAAAATACCTCGACTCCGGCTACCCACCAATTAGTTATATCACCTTTACAAGATTAAGACCATTTTGGGTAATTCAACCCAGTTTAAAGTCCCGTGATGCATGTTTGTGCAAACCACATGCAAATATGGAATTTTTGATATCTAGCTTGAAAACGAACAAAATTATAAATGAGAATTCTATCACAGAAGTTTTAAATAGTTTAACGTGTGATAATACTCAAGTGGAATGCTTGCAACGTAGATGTAAAAGTTGTAAAAGGAAGGTGGTTCATTACAATGAATTCGATAACTCTAATAGTATTCATTATTATATCTGGGAAAGGAGCACTAAAAGTTATGTCAAAGACAACAAAGAAAAAACTGCGAACATTATTGAAAAGGTTCAGAAAGTTAATAAACCACTAGCAATAGTAAATCTGTTTGAGAGAGAAATTATTCCATTCATGAATCACTGTGCGAATATAAAAAATCAATATATATGCTTTAAAACCGTCAAAGCAAGTTTAAAAGAAAATAAATGTATTGTACACATGGACTTTAGCGAAAATTATAATACAAAATATGGCTCAGAGGTTCAATCAGTCCATTTTGGCGCTAGTAGATCACAACTAACATTACATACTTCAGTAATTTATTATAATTTGGGAAATGAGACCAAAACTCAATCATTCTGCACCGTTAGTACATCTTTGCGTCATGATGCTTCATCAGTGTGGGCGCATTTAGTACCGATTCTGCGTGAAGTCGAAGAAATCGCACCAAGCGTAAATACCCTGCATATTATATCAGACTCTCCATCAGGACAATATAGAAACAAGAAAGTTTTTTATATATTGTCTCAATTGAAAAGTTATATTCCTAAATTAGAATGTATTATATGGCATTACTGTGAGTGTGGTCACGGAAAAGGTGCACCTGATGGTGTTGGCGGAGTGCTCAAAAGATCAGCAGATCATTTAATTGCCTTTGGAAATGACATAACAGATATCGACAGTCTTGTTCACCATTTAAGAACTGCTGTCAAAGGGGTTAAAATTAAAACTGTGCAATAACACGAAATCGTTGAAAAGGACTGGCTATTACCTGATAAACTCACCGCCTTTCCTAGATCTATGAAAGTTCATCAAGTAGTATGGACAAAAGCTACTACTAGCACGTTAGCCATGCGTTCTTTGTCTTGTGTTGATCCAGTGTGTCTTTACAATACGATTAAATGCTGTCATGGGAAGCATTTGGGCTTCTACGATTTGCCAACTAACGCTACAGTTTTAAAAGAGGTTGACACCTCAAGGAATGCCATTACCTTTCAAGAAAAAAATACACGTATTGATAGTATTAAGCAGCCCAAGGTTCATCGTTTTAAGGCATCTGAACGTTTTTTCTTAAAAGGAAAGAGTATTCCTAAATTTGAAGTCAGCCAACAAACTATGGCAAATTCCTGCGATTTGGAAAATGTAGACTATGAAAATATGATACCAAGTTCTACATTTTTTGAAAATATAAATAGCGAAATATTTTCACAGTTTGAAAAAACCACCGAAGATGTTGAAGAGAAGAAAACACCGGGCGGTGAAAAAAACATTGTTGAAGACGATGAATCAGATGATGATTCAAATATTTTTTAAGATTATATTAATTTAGATTTAGCATAAAAAGTGTTGATATACAAAGATTATAAAACATTTTTACCAAGACTGTTATTTATAAGTTTGAAGTTGATCTTTATTGGCGTAATTCTATTTTATACTTAATAATTGTTAACGAGTATGTTCCTTTAAGTAATGTTTCTTTTGTTAGTTGTCATAAATAAGCAACATGTTATAAGTAAATATATATTATGATTTTAAGATTGCTACATGGAAGACTGTTTAATGATAGTTGTTGTTGATTATTATATTAAGATTGAGATTGATTGAGAAAGAAGTTTAAAGGTGTTCTAGTTTAATCATGTTTTTTAAGATTAAGATTTTGATGTGATAATATAAATTAAGCCAATATTTACCAAATATTTCATATTGTAATACATTGATTTATAAAAACACTACGTAATAAAACTGTTTCCCTATAAATTATTCTTTCATTTTAATTTTGGTGCATCAGCAAAATTTTGGTGTCAACAATTTCTAATTTTGGTGTTTTAGATCAACTTTGGTGTCTTGAAAATTTTGGTGTTATGTATAAATGAAAAACTTCAAAGAAACATGAAAGTATTCCAACACATAAAGTTAAGAAACGCGTTTTTCAAGTGGTTTTACCCATAACAATAATAAAATACTTATAAAATAAAATTTCCACCAAAATTAGGTATAAAATCATAGCTGTTGAAATTCACTCATAGTGCGTGAAGCGGTGGAAATAAAAAAAACACTATAATTTCAACCGGGAATGTGGGTACAAACTTTCAACTGCGTGGAACCCGGTGATAGGGAAATGCAAAAATCGCGAAACAACTCCGTTGGTGCGCTCCGACATCGTGAGTGTAGTGTGTCGCCGCCCTTAGCTGTGTTGTGAGTGATACGAACATTACGAATAAAATGTGGGTAGTTCGGTTACCAACACATTTTTAAACAATAACGAACTTGTGACATCGGGTATAAATAGAAGACGACGCCCGCCGCAGCTCCAGTCCCCTCGCGACCAAGATCATTGTAACATGATCGAAACGTCGAGGTAAGAGAATTTAAAAATAATTATACGCGAATAAGACCCGGGAAAAATAATAATGAGTTCAAATCGTGTGAGTTTAAAATGTTTATTCACTGCCTGTATTGAGCTAAGTTTAGTTCTTATAAAAAGTTTTATTAGTTATAGTACAATGAATAATATCACTTATTTGTACAATTTAGAGGGAAGTTTGGATTTTTTTTTATCGAGAAAATTTTCAGGAATCGTGTTCTCACGACATTCACGTGTTAGTAAATATCCTCGACTTTAATAAATATGGTTTCAAAAACTTATATTTCAAATAACTTTTATAGTAATTCCTTATATTTCAAATAACTTTTATAGTAAAGCCTAATTAATGGCTTTACCATAATTACAAATAATTATTGAAAATATTTTTTTTAATCACATAAATTAGATTTAAGTAAAACTAGGTAGGCAATAACCAATCCATGGACAAATCAACAAATAGTGGCCGAGCCATGCAAAAAACGTCATCCTCGGACCTGTCTGTAATCAGTCGATTTATCAGTGTAAGTGCATGCGAGGTAGGAGCGTACCGCTGCTTGATCTCTCAGTCAGTCAGAATATTATGTTTTATAGATATCGATTAATAAGAACTCGGGTATGCAGTATCCCGAAAAAAAAAACCAAAATACCTACCTAGATATTAGTAGCCCGCACGTAACAGCAGTAAGACTTTGAAACTTTTATAGCCCAAGAAAATGTTGCATACTAATAAGTATAAGTACTCAAATATTGTTAGGGGAAGGAGAATGCAATCTCAGCGTTCTATTTGTGGCAAGACGGCTTGATCGATTTTCTATTGTTACCCGATAGTAGGTTGTTTGCTTTTATATGCTCGGTTTCAGCTACGATGATGATTAAAATGCTCAATACGGTCGGGAAAATACATACGTTCCTACTACATACTAGTTTTAAAATATCTAGTATAAATAAATAAATAAATAAATCCTGTGACGAACAAACAGCGCCATCTAGCCCCATGGTAAGCTGCTAAGCTTGTGTTACGGTGACTAGATAACGGATATACTACTTATATTTATTTTTCTTTTGTAAATACATACATATTATACATAGAAATACGCCCAGACCAGATACAAATATTTATTTTTTTAAGCATAAATATTTGCACCCAGCGGGAATCGAACCCGCAACCTTCTGCATTGCAGCCAAGCGTTCGCCCGACGCGCCACAGAGGTCGTATGAAATTAAACTATTTTTTTGTTTTTATTAGGGTTACTTTTATTGTGTTTAACATTTTCCAAACGCCCGACGGACGTTTAGAGGACTTTATAGTAAACGTACGTCGGGTATAAACAACGCGATTATAGTCGAAACTTTTAGTAACTTATTTAATCAGCATCGCGAAATCCGAAAAAATAAATACCCATAGTACTCGTATTTAAATAAAGTTACTTTTTTGTGAATAAAAAAATAAAAAAAACTTATCTTACTTATGTATGTATAGGTATGTGAATTTGATACTGTTTCACGCAATAACTACCAAACCGATTGCGATGGTTTTTAGAACACAAAGGCTACTATTAATCTTGATATTCCCATGGGAACAGGACTTACGCGGGTGAAACCGCGGGTCGCTGCTAGTCTATTAAATTTAAATTTAATAATACCTCTACCTTTAACATGACATCAGCTTAAGCAATCGTTAAACGCCTTGAAACTTTTTTAATGCATTTATTTTTTTCTAAACAATATAAAACCACAGAGAGTTTCCAATTTATTTGTAATTCAGCCAAAAAAATATCACAATACATAGAATATAGTAGAGCAGCCAAGAATCTCCGGATAAGACTGTATTGTTCACTGTTACGTTAAATCTTGAATTTATAAAAAGGATAAAACGGAATTGGTTTCCGACTTGTGGATGTTTAAAATGTTTTCAAATTCTGCAACTTTGATAATGAAATATTTTTACCGACTTTCAGAAAGTCATATCGATTCGAACGTATTTTTTAATACTATCCTATTTCTAATTAATTTCAAACTAAATAAATAAGCAGTTTCTGGTTCTCTTAGAGTTATGTCTGAACGTCCGTCTATCATAATTAATTTTCTCAGGAGTAGGTAAATTTAGCGAGTTCAAATGTAAACTTACCAGATAATGTCCTCTGTGCAGTCAAGGCTCTAAGTAATCTCGACAAAAAATTGGCTTAATTAAATTATGCAAAACCTTGACCAGAAGCGCCCATGCGAGGAGTTTCTAATCATTACGGTCCAAGCCAGCATCAGCCAACATCAGCGATACGATCGTGTGGAGCAATAGATCGCTTCCCACCACCTCTCGCAGCTAATCTCGCTGTTAACGCCATGCCACACACAGTTTAAGCGTATGAACAGCCGTGTCCATGCGGAGCTTCAACAATGATGGTATGTCTCGTGGGCTTCTCTACGCGCTATGCGGCACAGATACTTCCCGAAGCAGCCATGCCCAGAAAGTATATGCGTCAGTCTATACGTGAGAATCCGTATTGTCGCTCCACCCATTCGTCCAGCACTATTGCCGCAATTGTGGCATGTCCAACTGTGGGGAGTTCGACGCGACCGTAAAAGTCAGAGTACGAGGCTTAAAGTATTTCTAAAAATCGTTTACAAGTAACCAATTCCCTTCAGTTCCACGCAATTTATCACCGTAAACAACTCAACCTCAGAAAATTATTCAAACTAGTTTCGCACGCGTAATTTTGAATATGAAAGCATCAATTGCAAACTATGATTTGGTCGTAATGGCTAACGGCATGGAACGAGGGTAGTTATCAATAAAATATTGCGGCGTTCAGTGAAATATTTACGTTCTCATTAGTCCGGGTTTCATTCGCACCTGTATCGCGCCGTGTTATGCTTAATGAAAATATACGTTGGAAATTACTCGTACATTGTTGTCGGGAATGGTGACACAGTTTATATTTGTAGTAGGTACAATTTTTTAAGCAAGGTTTTTGCCATAAAATAAATAGGTATGTATTCATGAAACTTTAAATGGATCGGTTCGATTCCCGACGGAAACATGTAGTTAGGTACATGTAAACTGCACGTACCATACTGCCCATAAATGTTGATTGAGCAAGAGAAACGTCACGTTCGTTATTCTAAGATTACTTATTTTTCACTAGGAGAGCATAGTAGGTACCTACATAAAAGTAAAGATTCTAGAGTGGTCAATGAAGACAGAGTATGAAGGATAAAAGAACGAGAACTTGACAAGAATCAAATTGGAGTGGAGAAGAATGAGAAAAATGGCATTTTACGCCGACCTCGAGGAGAAAAAGGGCAGAAGATTAAGATGAGCAGTTGTGTAAGGTTTCATGGACCTCTTATTAGGTATAAATTGAATACCTTTGTAACAATGAACTCTAAAGTATTTCTTTTTGTACAAACGAAACAGAGAAATAAACAAAAACTTAGATTTCAAAAGCTATAGAGAAACTGGCATTGTATAAAGGGTTAAATAATATAACGAAACGAAGAAACGGTCGCTATAATCAAATTGTTAGAAACTTTGCCTATACCTTTTGGAGGCGCCAAAAGGAAACATTGGTTTTATTAACAACTACTTTTATAATGCAATAGCAAAACAAAAACAGGTTATGGCACACAAGAAACGTAGTTTTCTATCCCACAAGCGTTGTTTTGTACGAAAGTTTTCACATTTCTTTTAGAAAAATGGAGCAGTTGAAAACTTTAGCGTAATTTACATCTCACTCCAACAGATCTGAATCACAATGAGCCACGAAAAGCAATTAATACTTGAAGTAGTCTGAATCAGGTTTAAAATTAAGTGCTCTTTTGAATTTTCCTTCTGCTTTACATCTGGAAACCTCTTGCCGCTACCTTTACTACGTACGGTTATCAATAAAATTTCATGACTTAATTAAGTTTATGTGACCTAACATAATTCATATTTCCAAAACCACTTTATATCATAACTGTGAGGTATCAAATCATATACATTCCGATAAACAATTTTATATCTAACATTATCAGAATTTCTGTTAAATTTTGACACACATAATTGTGATGTTAAGCTATTTTAAAAATCTGAATGTGGTTATCGGGTTATGATGCTGAAGTTTCTACTCCGCTTGTTCTGGGTTAAAATTTACTTCACAGAACAAGACACGAACGAAACGATCGAAACGCACGAACGATTCTTCACGAATGAAGCTGCTTCCACCATCAAGCTACCTAGTTCTATGACATGTCTTACAAGTAGTTGGCTATAAATTCGTCCTAGTGAGGCAAAAACAGACTGACTTTCCATCAGTCAGCCGCACACGTATGCTTTCTTACTACTTCAATCCTCAAACCAAACAAAACGAAAATAAGTAGTAGGTAGGTAGGTATATCTCATCTCAATCGCCTCCAATAACTGGAGTTTATACCACATAAACACCCTATTTATTAACTACAAATTGGAAAAAAGGCATAATATTTTTATGTGTTCCTTTTAGCTGCGGCCCGCGGTATCCTAATATTATAAAGACAAAGTTGGATGGATAGATGTATGTTTATTGGAGGTAATCTCCGGAACTAATGAAAATTTCATTATTGCACAAAAATGTATTGCATAAACTACTTTAGTGCGGGTGAGAGTATAAATCTGTGTTTGCTTGTTTCTATAATCAAGCAATCTTATTGGTTTTAACTATGGTTCTTAAAATCTATTACTCGCTATGTACCCTAAGTGGAAACGAAATCTCTGACTAGCGAATAAGTTTATAGTTCGCTTTTAAGGCTTGCACAACGGTTCCTAAACATGTTTAAGCTGTTAAACGTGTTTAAAATCTGTCAGAATTGCAAGAACTGTCAATGTGTTGCAACATATTATCAATCGTCCACATAATCAAATAGAGTTCAATGTTCGATTTCCCATAAATTATTTTAAAACTGATTTAGTTAAATATGTTTTTAAATTTTGTTATGCAAGTCGCCCTAAATATTGTAAGTAAAGTAACTGTTATTATCATTAGAATGCAAATGAGTTTAAATCGGGCTCCTAATCAATGCATAAACTGGGTACGTTCGGAGACAATTGCCCATTTCCCGGGCATCCATTCAGAACGTTCCGGAGTCCCTGTTTAGTACACAATGAGATTGCTTGTTTCATTTTTACAATTACCATATTTTTTTAAGTTAACATCTGTTGGGTTTACCCCTTTTAAAAGATTTTAATTATGATTTTAGTCGAGAACTGTGCTACGGCCGCGGAATCACTGAGCGGTTGAGAAAAAATATATTAATAAACCTACCTAAAATATTTTAGACCTCGAATATTTCACTACGTAAATTATATTGTTTTTGCAAAATTCGAGTACGATTTAGTTCATATTTTACGTGGTAAACTGAAATTTTACTTTCGTGATTCTTTTAGAGTGTTTAGCAATCTTCATAAATTGGAAAATATTTTTAGCTATAGGTAAATTATATTGATTTACATTATGATATTTAAATATTTTATTTAACGCCTACTAGATTTAGAAAGATTTGAAGTAATTAAATGCGACAAATACTCATAGAATTTTTTTACTTATTATTACTTTAGAGCCGATTTTTCATTCCTCAGAAAGATATCTGTCGAATAAGTTCGAACCCAACCAAAATGAAGCCCTCAAATTTTGTTTCTTTTTTGTTAATATCATAGTGATCATAGCGTTTTTTATTCTGTGGTGTTACATTTTATTTGTCAGATATCTCAAACTAGGGATTTAAAAAACCCTTAAAGTTTAAAAAACCCGACTGCTGTTTTAACAGAAAAGTGAAAAACAAGATGCTTCTAGTAGCTTTAGGAATGGTGGATGCAGTCGGGCGGGACTCCAAATAACGTAAAGATAGTATACCTAATTATATAACACTAAGTATTTGGTGTTATTAAACTTATTCACCTTTTATTTGGAGTCCCACCCGACTGCATCCACCATTCCTAAAGCTACTAGAAGCATCTTGTTTTTCACTTTTCTGTTAAAACAGCAGTCGGGTTTTTTATTTTTTTAAATATTTTTTTATTTATCGCTTTTTAGTTTTTAGAGATCAGATTTAATTACACCAGAAGAAATGTATTAATTCTAGATGTATATACTCCAGTAGCGAGGACGTGCATTGCTTGTTTTTGCTTACTCAGGGTGATAAGTACAAGAGCTGGCGGTTTCCTATCCAGCGCGGGAACGCCGCGCCAGCATCTTGGGCGCAATGCCTCGGGTTGTTGTTGCTGACAACTTATTTTAGCTTTCTAATTTTAGATTTTTACTTAGGTATTGTTTTCTTTGAAAAACAAAGTGGTTATTTCACGGAACACTATTACTCCGGTTATTTAAGTCCACAGACTAGTAAGAAGATACTTAAGTATTTTATGTCATGTCATCTCTGCCAATTCCTTCAAACTCGGCGTCAAAGTCAAATCCATAGATGAGATATTTATACGAGTCAAATCGAAAAGTTTTTAATTAACGTTCCGTTGTTCTTGCGAAAATTACCTGCGTAATCATAATGTCATGTAGTAGCAACATAACTTTCGAAGTTAACCATTAGAATTACTATTAGAATACATTATTTACACCCGGATTGTTTTCGCATGCGAATATTGAATTTCTTTGCGAGAATTCAAAAATCCCAATCCAGAGGTAGTGCCAAGCCATAAATTGAAGTAAGTAAAAAGAATATATAAACGTCATTAAAGACAAGACAACCGAGCCGAAGGCAAGTGACATATTAATGAAGACAACCTACTTAAACGACTTCCGATAATTTTATAATTAATTATTTTAAAACTTAATTGTAAAACTTTACAAGCAATACTTTTCAAATGTAAATTTACGAAAGAATAAAACATATCGTTTGAGTGAACAATGTTACGCGTTTTCTCTGTTTTTTATGGTCTTTACAAATCTTGGTTAATAGCGTTTTACATCATTTTTTTTATTTATTTATTAATTTAATGTACCCTATGTCACTCTCACGGTCATGACGAATCTAACGACGTATCGTTTATCTAAATCGGCCCAGCCGTTTAGGCCCTACGACGGCACAAAAATAGGTCACATACATACATACATACACTCACGGCAAAAACATAACACTTCCTTTGGCAGTCGTGTAAAAAAAGAACCATTTTAACTTAATTCACTTTTGAAATAGCTATGTTTGTTGGTCATTATACTCGTAAAGGAGTTTAAAGGTAGTAGGACGCCACGGGAGGTTAATTCGGATTGGCAAATATCCTATGTCTTTGGACCGTGGTGATTCCTAGGACATGTCGGTTTTTTCACAATATTATTCCTAACCGTATGTTTGTTTGTTATATTATATGCTCTGCTTTATAAGTAGTGTTAGTTTTGTAACTGATTATGATGTGATAAGCGTAAAAAAGTTGTAAAGTTGGCCAAAGGTCTATCTGTAGAAATAATGCCGTTATTAAATAAAAAACGCGAGTAAAACCCGGTAAAATTGTGTTTTATTATGCAAAATCGCGAAAACCTTAGACAAAATTAATTCTGTGTTGTTTCAATTTGCATTGGTTTACTAACTGGTTTGGCAGTGGAATAGCTTGGATTTCGGCACCGAATGAAATATTTATTACTACTTATTCTTTTCGTGTGGTGGTGTGGCTCACCTAGTGTTAGAGTTTTAAGCTCACCCTAAGGCCTCTAACTTAACCTAACAATTGCTATACGTTGATTTTTTGACACTACCTACTAACTCCTTCGAAGTTACTCTGAGTCTAGCCTGATGAAACCGGCTGTAAAGTCGCTGAGACGTCGGTATAGCTTTGCAATAATGATGTTAATGAATAAAACGCTAGTTAAACGCAAAAAATATTATGTTTTATAACAACTTCTTCACAACAAGTTCATTACAAAGGCAATTTTAAATTCAACATATAAGTAAATAAACTCTTGGAATCTTTGTAACCCCTACCTGTAACTTGTAGCATAGGTCAGCACGTTGCTCTCTGCGGTGTAAGTTTACGAGGTGCATCAAACAGTGTTACGTAGTACTGATGTTACATCTGTAACGGTGCAAGAACGAACCTGGTGCAAAGTTAGTAACGCTTTGTGCACTCCTGACAAATTGGTGCAGTAATGAGTGCTGCTTCCGAACCTCACAGACTACTTTTACACCTGATTTTTGGGATGTCGTTTATTGAAATTTATTTGTTGAGTTTAGAACTTGTTTTCCCTCATTTAATTAATAAAAAAATCATATTAGCACCATTTTAATATCAACGCAGTCAATTTGCAATTCTAATTTGACGGTTGGCAAATAACATTTGGCATTTAAGGATAAACTTTTATTTGCACCAAGGAAATATATTGATTGTTTTTATACTCAGACTACTTATACACGGAAGATTGAATAAAATTATAAGAATGTCTTTAATTTTAAATGTGTTATTGTAAGGAGAACTTGGTTAAATAGATCTTTTCAAATTTTATTGTTATTGCCTTCGACATTTAGATTGTGATATTTTTTATCGATTTTGTTTTATGTTTCTCTAACGTTCTGTTAAAAGATCTTTTTCTTCTACGCTTCTTGTGGTCACGTAACGTATTTACTAATTCTTTACTCAATAGGGTTACGGGCGTATCGACTAATCTACAAATTTCTCCTCAAAATATACAAGGGGCTTAAGAGTACCTACGTTTGGTATTGTGTTAGTGCTGCGGCCGTATCTCGGTGAGTTGTTAATGTTCCTACGTTTTTATATCGCACTTTATTGTTCATTCTGTTCGTTTCTTAACGCGATGCAATTTTCTATTTGCACTGTTGTTTGTAAGAACGTGATCTTATTTGTGTTTTATTTTATCGGGCATATTTGTTTTTGAAAGAAAGAAAAACATTTATTGACAACAAACACACACATAAGAACAAGGGGGGGGGGTTTGTTGAGGGTTGTTTAAAAATATACGCTTTAATACTATGCGAATATGTATAAATGAAACAGTTTGTTCATTTGTTAGGTTCCCAATAACCTATGCTTTAACTATTTAGCTATATAAAGTAAATTTTCTAATGTGATTAGGATTTATGCCGACAAAAACAGCAAATGTTCCTTTTTGGCGACAGACACCGAAAGTTATTTCTTTTTTAATAGTAAAAAAACCATATATTTGAGTGTGTGAAAATTCGATTCATCCCGGCAAATAATGTCTAGGGTACTATAATACTTTATATATAAACAATAGAATAAAAAGTAAGGATTTGTACACCATTTTACTATAAAAGCCTGAATAAAACTGCTTCACAAAAAACGCAAACGTGACTCTACATGCAGCTCAAACTGCGCTAGTAAAATGGTGACAAAAATCTTTTAACATCCCCAAACATCCGTCTTCCACAATGTTTAAAATCCAGGGCACATACCATGAAGCTAAATTCAAACGAAAATAAATTCTGGAACGTTGGCTACTGAAATTTTTCGCGTTGCCTTAGAGGATAGCATTAGTTCAAACTTTTTGCGGAATAGTAATACAAACACGACGATAGTTGAAAAACTTCGTGTAAAAACATCACATTGGAATTGCGCCAGAACGCAGCGTCATGCCTGTCCACAGTTACTACAATGAGTTCTCGATTATGTGGATGGCCTAAAAAGAAAGTAGACGTCGTAAAATTCAGTAGTTTTCTGAGTATATGCCAGGCAGCCATCAAACTTTAACGTACCGCTATAACTCAGGTTGCATTGTCAATAAAATGTTTAAAAACTAAAGAGTTCGGCTGTAGCTTGTCACACCGGCCCAATTGTTGGTATTAGCTAATCAGATTTCATGTTCGCGGCTACGTAGATCTGTACAACCAACAACGAACTTAACGTGTTTTTTCTTCTAAAATTTCTGTATGTTATTAAAAGAAATTACAATTTATTCAAAAGAATTTTTACCATGATTAATTTGAAACGTCTTATATATAATCACAATTTAGGTTGCGAGTCTTCGATAGGCAACCTCATGTAAGAGGAAGAATACATAAGAAACTTCTGGGTTTTTGCATATGATTCACATCATAATATTTAGAACACTGAAACAGTTAATCCTGGCCAAAAAGCAATTTCGTCAATATCAAGTGCCTAACAAAAATATGGTTAGTTGAAACCGTCCAACCTAGACACAAGAGTGACACAAAAACAAATTGTTGCTTAAAATTTAATCCTGAAATGGCAGCTCGGGCCGTGTCAAGTGCGAGCGCGTCGCATCGTTAGCCTGAGAGTTTCTTTTGTCTAAAGAACTGAATCCCGCTTGTTAGAGCTTTCTGTGACCCGTTCGTGGCCTTCTTTTAACTTATTCATTGGGCTTTTGGTGTAACAATAGTGTTTTACAATACCAGCTTGATTGTTGGATGTTAATTTAGGTACCCGTTTGCGGGAACTGTGTTTGGTTAGTGTGAATTTTATATTTCGAGTTAGGCAGGTTTCTCAACATGCACGTATTTCAGTTCAAATAATGTTGAGGTAGGCATTTGTAAAGACAGTGAAACGTACAATATCGCTTCTGGCTATCATGAACATCGAAGCCCCGAATCCGAGCGGATATAACCCCGATGACAGTGAGCCATAGTTGTCATCGAGCCCGACCGACTTCTATACGGCTAGGGGGCTATTCAAACGCAGCGTATCACACTCCCAAAATTCAAAGCTAACTTTCATTTCACACAAACGACATTCCATCCCGCAACCATCAGTTATGGACGAGAAATTTTCATAAAACACCTGCCCGGACTCGACCTATCTCAATTTGAAAAGCTTGCTTTACGACCGTACAAAAAAGGGATCGCTATATAAAGTTATACCACTCGTGTGTAACTGGGGCATCTTTGCTTAAAAATTCAATATGGCTAAAGGTACTTGGACTGTGGGATATATCACGTGGAAGCAATTTGAACACCTCTCCGTCGAGCACTAAACGTTATTTATGGTAAGCTTCAGGCGCTCAGTGGATCGGCCACATACAGTTTAGTTGGATTTTCGACAGTAAAGGGCCATGTTATCTAACTTGTCTCATCATTTATTGGAGTTTTACTTGTAATTTTTACACAAAAGAGACACGTTTTGCTACAAAATGAAAGGCAATATTTTAACGACATGTCGCCGAACGTCCGCTGTTGGGTAAACTAAGTTATGTTAACTGGAGAGTTTTTCAAACAAGTGAGCATAGCTGGCATAGTTGGCAATGGACGCACTTTTATGGAAATCAGTATGACCATGTCAAGCTAAGCTAAGTTAAGCTTATTCAGTGGTGGATGTTCAGCTTTACTACTCATAGATAATGTAAGCAGAGTTACTATTCTGGAGCAACTTGCAGTAAACATGAAACTACGAAATACTACAAATACAAGTCGAATGTAAACAAGCTGTCAAAAATAAAAGAAAAGTTGTCATTTCGCCTATTGTCATGGTCGTGGTTTATCTATTGTTTTGTTTGAGCATAAAGCGCTGGCAAAGGCACTCGTTTCAGCCCTACTTCCTTAGAAAAACTTCTTGGGAAACCGACCCATCTCTGCGAGGAGATTGCGAAATATTTCTGTCCCGACGGTGTCATTTGCCTAACTTTCAAGTTTGAGTAAGCTTAAAACCTCCAAGTTTTTTACGCTGAGAACGCTTTTAGTGATGCAACATTTTTATATTTGGATGAAAATAATTCTTAACAATAAGCGCAAATAACTTTTTTTCTTAGGAAGCCTATTTAATGCCGTCCCTCGAAAAATACTTTGTCAAAAGTTCGTATTTTATCATTTGAAGGCGGACGAGAGGTTTGAACGTATTAAGGGGTTCATATACAGAGAGGCTTAACTGAACAGGCAAATTTGTTCAGTCAGGTTAAGCAGATGTCTATTATTGACGGCCCCTGTGGCACGTCGGGCGGACGCTCGGCTGCAATGCAGAAGGCTGCGGGTTCGACTCCCGTCGGGTGCAAATATTTATACTTAAAAATAAATATTTGTATCTGGTCTGGGTGTCTTTCTATGTATAATAGGTATGTATTTATTTACAAAATAAAAGTAAAACATGTAGTATATCCGTTGTCTAGTACCCATAGTACGAGCCTAGTGATCCGTTTGTAGCTAGATTGCGCTGTGTGTAATGTTGTGCAATATTTATTTATTTTATTTATTGATACAAGGACTTGACGTCGTTTCATCTATTTATACGACTCGATTTATGAATTTAAGCTGATGTGGTATATCCAGTCGAGCATAATTTAGGGTAAAACTGCTCGTAAATGGATTTCATTAGTTACTATGTAAGTATATTAATTATATTGTAAATATTTCTATTTAATTAAGTTCGATTTCTTTGATGTTGGATACGTAAGGGATTGCTTTCATTAAATTCGACGATGAAAGAAAATGAAAATGTAAGAGTAAAATGCCTAGCTTAGAATTGTACAATTTATTACCCACCTGCCTATATACCTACCTGAATAATGAATCTGAAAATAAATACCTACATAGGTATCCATGAACTTAAGATACGTAGGTTCTGTAATTTTCAATTTCAATTTCTCATTTCAAAACGATTTTGACCAATATTAATAAAATATTTTCCCAGCCGTAGCTAGTGACAAATTTACAATTGTTTATTAGTACTAAGGTGCTCACAAAAAATATTGTTGTAGGGATGACTTTGTAACCTATTAGATTAAAGGATGGGCAAAGGGTAAAAAGAGTAGGTTTCTAACAAAAACTTCAGACTTAGGCGATAAATAAGTATAATGGGCCATTTCTCGGAATATATTATGATAAAATGTGTTCTACGAGTGTTTTTATTATCAAAAGTGTTTTGAAGACTCACTGAGTAAGTCTGTAATGTAATTGGTCAGTGGTTGTTTAATGTTTTGTTAAAAAATACTTTACTTTTTTCTTTGAAATTATATTTTGAAGTGGGAAAGTCTCTTGGTAGGCTCGGCTGTGACTTGTCACTCACTAGTCTGTGTTTCAATTATGTAGGTCAGTGCAGCACATGAAAAATTAAGTCAGATACTTGTTCCACGTGCGTCGTTTACTTTGCTAACTGATGAATGACTTACATTCTAGGTAAACGAATTCAACTAAGTTGATTTAGCTTAACTTGTTAGCTTTTCAAATAAGTAAGCAAGCTGGCAATTTATTGTGGTGAAGGTAAATAGGTATATGAAAGACTAGCCGAACTATGTGAAGGTAAGCTAAGTTAATATTTTCGTTAGCAGTGGTCGCTCGGTAAATCTTCGTATCTGGTTAGATAGCCAAACGCTCACTTACACAATTTATTAAAAAGAAAACGCACCAAACGTGCTTTGTCCAAAGTCTAAAACTCTAAAAACCAACGATCAATGTCGTAGAAAATAAATAAAAAGCAAACTCAATATTCCTTTTCATAACAAACGAGCCAAATTATGGGAAGGTTGAAGACAAAATTTCCATTATAAATATAACGTAAAGGTAACACAAACAGGTTTCCTGTTTTCCCTACTTAATTGAAATCTTGAGTTCGTTAGAGGTACGTGGCGTATCGCTTACTGGAGACAATGTCGGTGCATAATACGAGTATGAAACAACTTCTCCTTGGGATATCATCAGGGAATATAATACAAGTGCTCGTGTGGCTTCATCTACCGACACATTGAAATAGATACCTATAATAATAGAAGCTGTGTTGGTCTAGTGGTAGATACCCCGACTTTCTTTCCGATGGACTTGGTTTCGAATCCCGAATGACGCGCACTAATGTCATTTTCTTTAAGAAAAAAAAATGTGCGCTGTTAACTAACATCGTTCTTTCAGTGAAGGAAAACATCTTGAGGAAACCCACGGCTTAAAGTCACGCAAAAACGTCCAGTTGTAGGGCTAGTTGCGGAAACACAAAATAAAAGCTTTAATTTTAACTTTAGATACCAATTGATATGTCGTTTACACATAGCGAGTTAACGTGACAGTTAGCTTTCTATGCGAAAACCGCTGCTTGTACTAAGGCCAGTAGCTTGACTCACCTCAGCTGTCAGAGTGCGAGTACCTGGTACGTTAGAAATAAGTCAGGCTGTCGAGTTTTTAAACTATAGGACAATACCTGTAGTTTAGCAACTCGACAGCCTGACTCGTACGCTTGCTCGCACGGTGTAAACGACCTATAAAAGTGAGCATTCACTTGTAACATACCTACATTACAGGTTCCATTTTGAGCATTACGTTACAATACTTCTCTTCCTTTTGACGACCTCTGTGCGTCGTGTGAATTTCCTACCGCAATGCAGAAGGTTGCGGGTTCGTTTTCCGCTGGGTACAAGTATGATTAAAAATAAATATTTGTGTTTAATTTGGATGTGTCTCTATGTATAGTATGGATGTATTTACAAAATAAAAATAAATATAAGTATTATATCTGTTGTCTAGTCGCCGTAACACTATAAGCTTAGTAGCTTATAATGGGTTTAGATGGCGCTGTGTGCTGTTTACAGAATTATTTATTTACAACCTGCCTAACTAACGAGCATTCACGTGTAATGTAACATATTACAAGTAAAGCGCATTGATGTTACAAGATTTATCAAGAAATTGCACATTGTCTGCCCTACCATGATCTCCTATAAGTCGCTGCTAAGTCCCCACTATATCGTTCAGCTAAAAATTAAGAAAAAACCCTCAAATAATGAAAATAAATTAAAAACCCAAAGTAAAAAAAGTGTATTTTTTTCGCGACAAAGCAACGACCAACCAAAGGATGAGAATCGATCATGGTACAGACATGTATCATTACAAGGTGCACGCTGTATGTAATGTTCGAATCTGTAACGTTACATAACAAGTGAACGTTCGCGGTGAGGGAGCACCTTAAGTATCAGTATTGTCAGTAAACTTGATGTGTGGGTGGGAAGATTTCTATTTTAAGAAATGTTTTGCATGTGTAATTTCTAATATATACCTACTTAACTAGTAACGATAGGCAATAAATTTTATACGCTTTGATGGACACGTAGTGCTACAAGTAAACGAGTTTATTAAGCTTGCTTTGTCTGTGTCTTAAATGGATTAAATCTAGTACCTATCAAATATGTACTTGAAATTCAACTCCATTCCTACTACTGACTAAATGATCTAAAATTGTCCTATATAGAAGAAAGGTACTTCAGATAGATACCAATAGGCTATATTGCCCAAACTAAGCACAAATTACGCGCTTTATGGGGTATAATACTCGTATTAAAGTGTGCAATGGGCCTCCTCTTGTCAAAAGAATTAACATAAGATTATGTAGCAGAATATTAGTACAGTACCACTCGACTTTGTGCAACAATTTATACAAATCAAGCGCTCCTACGATTATGAATGAGAACAACAGGATCACATCATTTTGAGGTTCAAATTCGCAGTAAACGTCAACCGATGCAGCGATAATCGACGGCTTAGGTTTCTCGCATACTGTAGATTTTCTGTCAGTGTAATATTAACATTTAATTAATAATTCTGTATTTTTTAACCGACTTCAAAAAAAAGGAGGAGGTTCTCAATTCGTCTGTATGTATAATATTTTTTTTTGTATTTTCACCGATTACTCGAAGACGGCTTGATGATTCTTTTTTTAATGGAAAGGTGGAAGCTCCAAGATGGTCCCATAAAAATTTGATGAAGATCTGATAATGAATGATAATGATGAAGGTCTTCGGAGTGATGAACGGAAATGCTCCTCAAAACGCATTAATCAATCCAATTGTTTATCGATTTTAAATTATTTTTTGTTCCTTTTTTAAGTCGGTTTTTAACATTATTTTATTTTATTTTTTATTATTTCTGTTCAGTTGCACTCTGCGGTTTTATCGGAGTAAATCCTTGAGGAGAGTAGGTATTTCAGGAATCTATATTTCAGTAACACATAATTTTAAATTTATCACTAAAGATTTATTTGTACTTACAAATTTTCACGTGTTATATCCATTTATATAGAATATAGATTTTATTTATTATATTTTTGATACTTTTAACTCTTATTTGATGTTTTGAAATCTAAAAATAGCATTAACTATAAATTGAAATAATTACGGGCGAAATATCGAGCTTCGAAAAATTACATTTAAACATAGTAAATATTTGTAATATTTAAACATAGTAAATATTTGTACTATTTAAACATAGTAAATATTTGTAATATTTAAACTATGTAAATATTGATCGATTGATTACTTCTCAATTGCAACACACCAAAAAAAAAAAGAAAATTAAAGACAGATTAACATAAATCCTTAAAACTAGGTGGCACAACGGGCAGGCTTATCGCTTAATATCTGGACTATCGGCCGACAAAAAGTGAAATGTCTACGGATGTTCTAATCGGCTCTTACCATTTCAATTGTCATATTGATGACTATGAATTAGATAGGTACAGAGACCAAACGTACCGGTCAATATGAATTATGAATTTTGATGAGTAGAGATAATCGGTTGATTCGAAAATCGAGATTTGATCGATTAGACGCTCGATTAGTTACCAACTGAATGATTCTATTCAGTTGGTTATACTTCCTAGTTTTCTATACTATAGACTTATAGAGAAATATTTGTTTGACTCCGAAACTATTGAACCGATTTTAAAACTTCTTTCACCAATAGAGATCTACATAATTGAGGAGTAACATAAGCTACTTTTGATTTCGATATTCAGTTATCATATTCCCAAAAAAAATATAATAAAAATAATAATAAATATAATAAAAAATATTCGCGATGAAACGCGGGATGCAGCTAGTTGTTTAAATGTTATGTTACTGTGAGACAATTAGAATTTAAGAGCAAATTTTCTCGTCTATATAGATGACCTTTTGTTTTATTCTTGCTTGCTTTCGGAAAAGAAGAATCACAAAAGCTTTTTTCTATTTCTGGGAGTAATAATTGCCATTAGACTTGATATTAATTAACCAAATGATTACTTGTAATAACGACCTTCTCATATCCTTCTTAGAAATCCTCGTAAATAGATTAGTTATTACTTGAAATGGTCGACGGAAACAAACAAAATATAATATAGATATTTATAGCATTTTATATATATATATATATATATGTTATGTATATATATATATATATATTATATATGTATATATAGCATGCATAATTATATAGGTATCTTTTGTAAATACAATGTCGACTAAAATTCTTCGTGAATTATTTGACTTTATTTCAAAGACATTATTCTATAGGTACTACTACTACATACTAGCACCATCCCGCGGTGTCACCCGCGAAAAGCCTGTCCCCGTTGAAATATCAAGACAAAATTAGTCAATGTATTATTTCAGGTCTCCAACTTCGTATGTTCCGAGTTTCATCGCAATTTGTTTAGCGTTTTTTACGTAGGTAATTGAGTAACAAACATACATACTCACAATGCTCACAAACTTTCAGCTTTAAAATATTAGTAGGATGTACTATACAGGGTTATTAATTTTTTTATAGTTTCTGAAGAATAGTACCGAAATGAAATGGTAATGGAACTCTGCGCCCGGATAACAGTGATTTTTACAATTAGAGAATTGCAGAAATTAAAAAAAAAAACTAAATTCCAAAAGTCGTAGAACAAAAGTTGTTCCTTGATCCATCAAGGAACCTTGATCCGTTTTCATAATTCGATACCGATAACCCTGTATGACTATTTTTTTAAATCAAACATAATTATGTATTTATTCATTTCAGAAGCAAATGGATGAATTCATTCAATGAAATGACTGAAATGATGAAGAAAATGAGCGTTTATTTGACAATTAAGTTGGACTGCAGTCCATCAATATTAATTAACAATTGACCTAATTAGTGTCATAGGCGTACTGAAATGTTAATATGTAACAATATTATGCGAATTTGTTTTGTTTGTGATGTTTTGGAAAATATTTAGATAACAGAACTAATATTCGGAAATACTTATTTTTGTTTGTTGTTAAGTTTCGAAACTACTAGACCAATATCAACAAAAGAATACCAATAAAAAGTTACATTATCGAGGATTTACATAGACTACTTTTGATTCCGATAGTCTCACGGGAGCGAGACTTATGTGGGTGCATCTGCTTGGCCCTGCCAGTCAGTGAATGGATAATATGCATGGAAGTATCCTTACGCTTCAAAATGACACCACGAAAAATAGGCAGCGATGATTAAAAAGTGTGCCGCGACACGAATCTGTCACTTTGGCTGTACTCGGATCGGATCATTTAGAGAACCAATTACGTTAGAGAACAGCGTATTGTCGCCGGGCCGTCCTCGTTGTCAATACACAATTGGTGAAAATATAAACAAAGGTTCAATTGCTTAGCCAGTGGCGTGGTGTGTAGTTTGTGTATGCATACTTTGAATTTGAGTAAGTTTTGGCGCTATTATTTGAGGTGAGTCAGTATGGAAAGTCTTCTTCCATGCTTATATCCGTTCACTGCTACTATCCTACTAATATTATAAATCCGAAAATCTGTTTGTTTGTTTGTTTGTTTGTTTGTTTGTTCCTTCTTCACGGTCAAACGGCTCAACCGATTTGGATGAAAATTTGCATAAGGATAGTTTAAATGATGGAGAGTAACATAGGATACTTTTGATCCCGAAAATCCCGCGGGATCGGGACTTACGCGGGTGATAATATTAATGGATGAAAATTTGCATAGGGATAGTTTAAATGATGGAGAGTAACATAGGATACTTTTTATCCCGAAAATCCCGCGGGATCGGGACTTACGCAGGTGATAACTATTTATTAGATGAAAATTTGCATAGTGATAGTTTAAGTGATAGAGAGTAACATAGGAAACTTTTGATCCCGAAAATCCCGCGGGATCGGGACTTACGCGGGTGATAATATTAATGGATGAAAATTTGCATAGGGATAGTTTAAATGATGGAGAGTAACATAGGATACTTTTGATCCCGAAAATCCCGCGGGATCGGGTCTGACGCGGGTGATAACTATTTATTAGATGAAAATTTGAATAGGGATAGTTTAAATGATGGAGAGTAACATAGGATACTTTTTATCCCGAAAATCCCGCGGGATCGGGACTTACGCAGGTGATAATATTTATTAGATGAAAATTTGCATAGGGATAGTTTAAATGATGGAGAGTAACATAGGATACTTTTTATCCCGAAAATCCCGCGGGATCGGGACTTACGCGGGTGATAATATTTATTAGATGAAAATTTGCATAGGGATAGTTTAAATGATGGAGAGTAACATAGGATACTTTTGATCCCGAAAATCCCGCGGGATCGGTACTTACGCAGGTGATAACTATTTCTTAGATGAAAATTTGCATAGGGATAGTTTAAGTGATAGAGAGTAACATAGGATACTTTTGATCCCGAAAATCCCGCGGGATCGGGACTTACGCGGGTGATAATATTAATGGATGAAAATTTGCATAGGGATAGTTTAAACGATGGAGAGTATCATAGGATACTTTTGATCCCGAAAATCCCGCGGGATCGAGACTTACGCAGGTGATAACTATTTATTAGATGAAAATTTGCATAGTGATAGTTTAAGTGATAGAGAGTAACATAGGATACTTTTGATCCCAAAAATCCCGCGGGATCGGGACTTACGCTGGTGATAATATTTATTGGTTGAAAATTTGCATAGGGATAGTTTAAATGATGGAGAGTAACATAGGATACTTTTGATCCCGAAAATCCCGCGGGATCGGGACTTACGCGGGTGATAACCATTCAATGAATGAAAATCGACACAGGGGTAGGATAAGTGATGTAGAGTGGCATCATCATCATCGTCATCCTTCGTCATCGTCATCGTCACTTACTGACGAAATACAAACTTTAACTTACTTCACCTACCTACCGCAGTGCAAAAATCCACACTTAAACGGACGACCAGGGAAGTACTGATGATGCCAGGCGCGGTAGCGCCTGGCTTCAACAGTACTTCAATGGGCGACCGTTTAAGTGTGGATTATTGCATTGCGGTAGGTAGGTGTTCGAAAAACGCGGGATCGCGACTTGCGCGGGTGAAACCGCGGGCGCAGCTAGTTAGATATAAGTTGCTTCTTCTTTTTTTCGTGTAGACAGACCTAGTGTCGTAGTTATCAGGTTACCCTAAAGTTTGCCTAACGATGCTATCAGAGATTACAACCGGGTCCACATGCTCAACATGCCCTTCCAAAGCACGGAGCAGCTCGACAAAATGATTAGCGAAAACAATTTGAGTTTTCTACTACACACATTATCAGTCACTCATCTAGTAATGATCGCGACAGCTGTTGCATAAGTTGCTAAAGGGGACATGTCGTCTCTTACTTTAATTTCAACAATGTTGTTACTCCCCAGCACGGCGCCGTGTTACTAGATGCATAAGAGGAAATATTTATTTATTTGTTGGTTTTTAATAAATAGGCACCAAAACTACTAGACCGATTTTGTTTTCGATTCTCGAAAATTCAATTACCAATTGAAAGCTACATTATCGAGAAGTATTTATCTTTTACCTACCTTTTGATCCCGATGTTCTCACGGGATCGGGATTTAATCCGGTGAGACTAGTTTAATAAGTTTTCAGTAGTTTTTCAAGCAACAGACTGCCTCTGTGGTGAGTTGGGTAAAAACCAATGGCGCAGATGATTGCAGAGCAATAAGAAAATAAAATCTTAAAATAAGCAAATAATGATTTCAGAATAAATATAATGTTTAATTTACAAACTAAATTAACTTAATATTATAGCGTTAATTAAAACAGTTAACAAATAACTTGACACTCCAAATATTTGACACGGTATGTTACACCGACATTGTGTTGAAACCAATTTTAAACTGAGAGGGTACTTAATTTAAATTTCAACAAACGTAAAGTATCTCTACATTGAAAATGTTTTGACAAACAAGCGCGAAAAGTCACTGTGTGAAACCAAGCGTGGGTGCTTTGTTTCACACAGATGAAGTCTTGGAATGATGATGAAAACGTCAATAGCATTTAATTTGCTGTAGCGTTACCACAGTTGCTGTTTCCAAATGCCTTCCTTCTGATGTCATATCTACTGTTATGTTTGAGATTAACGTCTATGGTCGTTACGTCTATGTCTATACAAGATGTAACGGGTATGCCCTTTTAAGCCGAAAGGGAGTTGTTCTAGACGTCTAGGCGAACAACTTTTGTTCTACGATTTTTGGAAATTCGAAGTACTTTTCAAAAATTTGAAGTTTAAAGTTTACTTGAAGATCAGCTGTTTCTTAGAGTCATTGACCTTATGTTGTCCTTTCATTTAGTTTGGTCTACTACAATCAAAACTTCAATTACTTTTATTTTTAAAAGCAGCTGTTTTTTCAGTGAAACATAACCTCAAAATTTAAAAAAAAAAGTTCGAATATTCAAAAGTCGTAGAGCAAAGGTTGTTCGCCTAGACGTCTAGAACAACCGCCTTTCGGCTTAAAAGGGCTTACCCGTTACAGTTTGTATACAATATGTTCTTACGTGGCTGTGTAGACTGATTCGCGAAACAATTTACGGTGCGAGTCCCGACATGCTACCTGCCTCACGTCATTGACGATAACTTCTGGCCGAAAGGGGTGGTGTTCCGTCGCTTCCGCGGACAAATACCACAAGGATGCACTTAGACCTCAAACAATATATATTATGTTAGTCTATAAGGTATCTATGTAGGGATATCCAAACACAATGTTTGATGATTGTAAGTATTTGAGATAGGTATCCGAACTTTGAATGTAAGGAATTAGCCAATAGGAGCAGGGAGTTAGGGTGGGGAGAAAAATGGCGGAGGAGAGAGATTTTTTTTGAGAGGAGGAAAGAAAAAGAAGCGTACCTATGATATGGATTTTTTTTGTAATAAATATAAGAAGTTTATCGAGTGAAATAGATGTCAGTTCAAGATATATTGCGTGTAATTATTGGATCCCCTACAAATTCTCGTCCGGGATATACTCCAAACGACGCAGAGAAAAAAACATACGAAGAATCAGCGCGGCCAAACGACGCACGAGTGCGGCCACCTCCGCAACCACGAGAAAAGGAAGCAAAGTTAACGATGAATGCAAATACGATGATGGGAACGACGCAAAATAACGACGACGTGAAATGCTGTCCGGCCGCGACAATGGAAGATGCACCAAAGTTTACCGGTGACGATATAACCTATTCGTACACGCGGTGGGCGCTCGATATAGAAGATAACGCTGAAATATTCGGCTGGAACAAACAGCAATTGCTGATAATGGCGAGACGGTCGCTGGCAGGAACGGCCGAACTATGGCTTCGGACTGAAAAAGCGTTCAAGTCCTACGATGACCTGAAAACTGCACTACAAAAGGAATTCCCCGAAGCAATGAACGTCAAGGAAATGCACGAGCTTATGTCCCGCAGAAAAAAAAGAACCAATGAGACGTGCTACCAATATATGCTAATAATGAAAGAACTGGGAAAAAGGGCGAAGTTTCCCGATTATGTCTCAATTCAGTACATCGTCGACGGGATCGGGGACACCGAAGCTAACAAAATGTTACTTTATGGCGTAACGACGTATCCGGCTCTGAAAGAGAAGTTGGCGCTTTATGAATCCTACAAAACCAAAGCTAAGAAGCAGGTTTCAGTGATCCGGCCTAGTAACAGTCAGCTATCGCCAGTAGTGCATCGTGCTGCGATTGAAAAGCCTCGGCAACGCTGTTACAAATGTGGAGAAATCGGTCATTTAGCGAATTCGTGCCCTAAAGGTGTGAAATGTTTCCGATGCAATTCATTCGGGCATATTGGTGCGGATTGTCCTGCCAACGTGGGAAACTTTGGCGGGAATGAAAACGATCGACGCAGGCGGTCTATGTTCGTTCAAAAGGATCCACCGTACTATCAACAGTCACTAGAGGGCGCAGTTGGGAATGAACAACATGAATCATACAGCACCTCCATTCACTCCGGTCAGTTTGAAGAAAATGATGGTGAGCAAAATATGTCTTCCGGTCTTGTATCAATCAATCCGGCTGTCCGTTCATTCACCAATAATTGTCAAAATCGCAATTTATTCTGTGGTATCAATGAAACGATTTCATGTAATGTAAACAAAGAGAAAGTCATTAGTAAATGTTTAAAATCTGTGAAAATTGGTAATTTAACAGTGAAATGTTTAATAGATACGGGTAGTGAATTGAACTTAATCACATACGATTTATGTTACAGGTTAAATATTACGAAATATCGCCCAAGTACAATATTGTTGACCGGCCTGGGATCTTGCAAGGTGCATTCGTTGGGTAAGTTCACTACGCAGTTAGCTTTAGATGGCCATAGTTACAGTACTAGTTTTCAAGTTGTCCCAAGTAATGCAATTCCATACCAAATAATATTAGGTCAGCCTTTTCTTGTAAATACTATTACCATCATTGATAGGGGTTTGGTTGAGGTACGGCCACAATACTATGATAATTCCTATCTCATGTGTGTGCTTCCTGGTCTAGAACATCAAACTTACAGTGATATACCAGCGGTACAGAGTATGATAGATAACTACCAACCATTGAAAACAAAAGAGGCACCTATCAAGTTAAAAATTATTTTGAAAGATGATATACCAGTTTCACAGAAACCTAGAAGATTGGCTTTGATGGAAGAAAAGATAGTGAAGAGACAAGTTGATGAGTGGTTAACCCAAGGGGTTATTCGACCTAGTTACTCGGAGTATGCCAGTCCACTGGTCTTAGTAAAGAAGAAAGACGGCAGTACTAGAGTGTGTGTTGACTACAGAAAAATAAATCAAAAGATGGTGAAAGATGAACATCCACTTCCTGTCATTGATGATCACATTGACAAACTGAGTAAAGCACGGGTATTCAGCACGTTAGATTTAAAAAATGGATTTTTCCATTTACCCATAGAAGAGGACTCCATAAAATATACCTCCTTTGTAACAAGTAGTCCAGAAGGTCAGTATGAGTTTTTACGTGCCCCGTTTGGTCTCTCTATATGCCCAAAATACTTTACCCGATACATAAACATTATATTTTCAGACTTTATTCGTAGAGGAATCATTTTAATATTCATTGACGATGTTATTATTATGTCTGACAATGAAAAACAGGGTATCCAGCGACTGGAGGAGGTGTTGAAGGTAGCTGCAGACTACGGGCTTGAGATAAACTGGAAGAAGACACAATTGCTTCAGAGGTCTGTGGAATACCTTGGCCATATTGTCTCCAATGGGTCGGTGAGACCTTCTCTCGACAAAACAAGGGCTGTAGCGAAGTTTCCAGTGCCCAAAGGACTCAAAGAGGTGCATAGCTTTATCGGTTTGACCTCCTATTTTAGAAAGTTTATTCAAAATTATGCTTTCATTGCCAGACCGCTGAGTGAGCTGTTAAAGAAGAAAGAATTCTGTTTTGGAGAGGAACAAAGATGTGCGTTTGAGACTTTGAAAGCTAAGTTGTGCTGTGAGCCTGTGTTAAAAATATTCGACAACCATCTGGAAACCGAACTACACACGGATGCTTCGAAGCTTGGATATGCGGCAATATTACTTCAAAAGGATCCAATTGATGGTAATTTGCATCCAGTACATTATATGAGTAGAAAAACTACAGATGCTCAGCAAAACTGCAGCAGTTATTTATTTATTTATTTATTTATTTATTTATTTATTTATTTATTTATTAGGAAGTTCAACAGCTATACATATACACTTATACAACATATGGTAACAATAGGAAGCCAATTACAGAACTTCACGAACAGGAATCGATTTAAACAAAAGAACCTTAGTGCAACAAAAAAAAAATCAAATTAACACATTAAGAACACACTTCACATTAAGAAGAAACAAAAAATAAAATAATTAATTAGGCCTAATCAAATCCAGGATCTAGCTTATGAGCTAGAAGCCCTAGCAGTGGTTGAGGGAGTTAAAAAGTTCTGTAGATATCTGTTGGGGAGGCCTTTTAAGATAGTGACTGATTGTGAGGCCTTCCAGAAGACTCTGAATAAGAAAGATGTCCCAGCTAAAGTGGCTAGATGGATACTGTTCCTGCAGGACTTTGACTACACTATTGAACATAGAAATGGAGATAGAATGCAGCATGTAGATTCCCTCAGCAGAAATGTGTGTGTGGTAAGTGTAGAGCTACATGCCAGGGTAAAGAGGGCGCAAGAAGAAGATGATGAGCTGAAGGTCATGAAAGAAATCCTCAAGGAAAATGTGTATGAGGACTATACCTTAGAGCGGGTTATCATTTACAAAGGAATAGAGAAGAAATTAGTTATACCAGAGGGCATGGATATGGAGTTGATTCAGAGAGCCCATGGGATAGGACACTTTGGTAAGAAAAAAATCAAGGATATATTAGAACGAGACTACTATATTAAGAAATTGGATAGTAAAATTGAAAAGGTGATGGCTATGTGTGTGCCGTGTCTCTTAGCTAGCAGGAAAGCAGGAAAGAAAGAAGGTTTCCTTAATCCAATAGATAAAGGTGATTTACCTTTGGACACCCTGCACTGTGACCATCTGGGACCATTGGATTCAACAAAGAAAATGTACAATTATATTTTAACAGTGGTAGATGCCTACACCAAATTTGTGTGGATATATCCAGTGAAAACTGTTACAGCAAAGGAAACAATCGAGAAGTTAAAGCTACATCAGAAGGACTATGGAAATCCCAGGCGTATTGTGACAGACCGTGGAGCTGCGTTCACAGGTAACGAGTTTCAAGATTATTGTCAAGATGAGCACATTGAACACACCATGATTACAACAGGCATTCCTCGAGGGAATGGCCAGGTTGAAAGGATGAACCGAATTATCATTTCTGTTCTAGCCAAGATGTGTGTGGACCAGCCGGGTCATTGGTACAAGCACGTAAGTCAATTACAAAGGGCCATCAACAGTACTTATCAACGTTCAATCAACACCTCACCATTTGAACTTCTGATTGGAACCAAATTGAGGATAAAAGAAAACACTGAAATTTTACAATTTATGGAAGAGGAAGGTCGCAGAGAGTATGTAGATAGACGAGACAGCTTAAGAAGAGAAGCTAAAGTGCAACTTCTGAAAATTCAAGAAGAGAACCGAAGAACTTTTAACAAGAAAAGGAAGAAGGGGGAGAAGTACCGAATAGGTGATATAGTAGCGATACAACGGACTCAGTTTGGGAATGCCTTGAAGCTAAAACCAAAGTTCTTTGGACCATATACAGTGGTGAGAGAAGTAGGAAAAGATAGGTATGAAGTAGAAAAAATTGACAATGGCAAGGAGGGACCAAGGAGGACCACTACAGGTGTGGATTACATGAGAAGGTGGCCGTAGTTTACCTTTTTACTCTGAGCTTAAATTATCTAACTTAACTTGCCCAACATTTTTCAGTTTCTAGTGGTATACTTGCATTGCTTGGACGGTTCTATCTTCCTATGATTAGATTTTGGGGCTAGTGGCTATATTGCGTGGTGTAACTTATCCACATATGTTTTTGCAGATCTCAGGGTATGTAATTATTGTTAGTAATTTGTTTTAGTTAATGAGGTATATTGTTTGTAGTCACAGACTATTACACAGTGGTTAGCAAGTAGTTTTGCTGTCAAAGGTACAGTATTCTTATGTGTCACGCAAATAGTTATTTAGTTTGAATATTAAGTGCGGAAGTATATTTTTATGGGAATAATTAAGTTAATCTAAGAAACAGTTAATCACATTATTTAGTACGGGATTTGTAACACCTGTCTTAATTTACCTAAGTACCTAATGTTATATGATATTGTACGCTGAATGGGTTAAATGAGAGGATTGTAAGATTATGTAAACTTTTTTGAGTATAATTTAGTTGTGTACTGTCCGAGGCCAGACAGTGATGCAGAATGGCCGAGTTGTAGGGATATCCAAACACAATGTTTGATGATTGTAAGTATTTGAGATAGGTATCCGAACTTTGAATGTAAGGAATTAGCCAATAGGAGCAGGGAGTTAGGGTGGGGAGAAAAATGGCGGAGGAGAGAGATTTTTTTTGAGAGGAGGAAAGAAAAAGAAGCGTACCTATGATATGGATTTTTTTTGTAATAAATATAAGAAGTTTATCGAGTGAAATAGATGTCAGTTCAAGATATATTGCGTGTAATTATTGGATCCCCTACATCTATCTATATTTAATTATCTATCTATGGGCCTTGGTGTCTGAAGAAATAAAAAATAGACATGGGAGACTACGTTAAAGTTAAAAAGGTAAAAGGTAACAGTTAGTAAAAATCAAAATAAGTAGGTAGTTCATGTCGCACTGCCAACCGAACTAGTTTGTAATGAGCATAAGCTGGGAACGCCGAGGAATTCCATTAAAAAGGTCTCAAGTTACTTGTTTATGTAACATTCTTAGTTAGTATTGTGTAACCTTTGACGTAACTTACGATATGACAAAGTATTCGCAATTTTCTCCGGAGCCACTCATGTTAGTAAGTACCTACTAGGTAAAGTTATGGTTGCCACCTGGAGCTAATATGAAGTATTCGCTTAATATCCCCAAGATTTATAAAACTGTTCTCACTTGACTTTTGTATGCTATTGTACTTATACGTCTGTTGTACTCGACTTTACAAGTTAACTTGTAATTTAATAAACTGCTCAGTTTATTAGTTTCTAAATTGTTTTACAATATTCAGAGCCAATAAAGAACTTAATGAAGTTGAGAGGTATTATTTTGTTTACGTTTATTTTAAACTCTCGTTCAAAACTCGATAAAAAATTAAAGCTAAAATATTTAAAGCAGTTCTATATTTATAGGTAGTTAAAGTACTTTTTAAGTCCCTGGAGCTATATCTAGTAGCAGTTGTTTTAATTAGGTTAATGACCTAACGATTTAATACTTATTTCGTAAATTTGTTTTTATTGCTCAAGGCATAATAATATTTACTAGAAATATTTTTAAAGGAAAAATTCATCTTCAAAAATCTCGCCGCAAGTGAATTTTTGAAGATGAATTTTTCCTTTAAAAATATTTCTAGATTTAATACTTTTTAAATAAATACTAAGTTGATGTCATTATACCAAAATGTGTTTATTTTCGTGCGGCCGCCTCACGTACTTCTAAGGAAAGAAGACGATGAAAAAAGAGAACGTTATCGTACGAAAAGCTTTAAGTTAAATAAAAGCCTCAAAAATAGTTAGGTAACCTATACATAGGTAAATAGACATAAGTTTTACATATTATACATATTTATCTAAACCTTGTTTTTAAAGCCACATGAGACTCGATTTTTTAATTTAATTTCCTTTCAATCACTGACTTTTTGTCTTCTCTTTTTTTATTATTACTAAAGAATACCCAAGAAAAATATCGGTTACTGTAAATTTCGCTCGAAAATTATTCTTTTAGTTATGAAAATCCGTCTCCGAGCACAATACCTACCATCCTCGCTCCGCTAACAATCCATTCTATTGCGTAGACGTCTGTACAAACGACAAAGAAAACCTTAGTGAAGTCAACCTTTGAAGGATTTGTAAGAGAAATTCTGTATAACAAAATAGAAAGAGGTGGTAGTTATTTTTAGCACGTACGTGTGTTTATTTGGATATGTTTATTAGACTGCACATTATGAGAAAAAAAAAACTCTACGCTATTTCTAAATGATTGATTAGTTTTTGAGTTCGTGGACCTGAAATCTAGCAAGACAAAGATCTCTAAACTCACCTGCTTCTAACAAATTGTCTGCGTGGCACAGTTGAATGTACCTATTTATATTTTACGCATTTTAGTTCAATACTTTAAAAACATAACCCTCTAGTAGTTGAATAAAAAGTAAGGAACTTCAGTAAGGAAATTCAGTAGTGACAAAATCATTCCAAATAAATATAAAGTACCTACCTACTTAATAACTTTATTTAGTAAAAAATAATCAAAAGTAGCTAAGCTATGCTAGAGAAAATCCAAGAATAAACGCTAACACTCCTAATCTTATTTTAATTTATATGTAAATTCGTTTCCAACATATAATCTCTTGGTGATATTCCAGCCAAATCTTCTGAGTTCTTAAAGTTTTTGTCGGCAAATATTTTAATAATATCAATTCGGAGTTTTCTCTTTTATTGCGTGCGTCGACTTATATCTTTAATTCTTCATCGCATAGGAACGCAGTGATGAAGAATGATGTTGGAGAAAGAAAAATGTTTTTAAGGACTCGCCCTAATATTTGGCGGGTAATAATTTTTTATTTCTCAATAATCTTTTTTTTTCGTGGGAAAATCTGATTAAGACCATTTGATTAAGTCATCATAATAACTAAACATACGATAGCAATAAAACCCTAAAACCATTGCGACTTTGACAGTTGACACATATTAAAATCTTGACTGTAACAAACGTCTTAATTTCTTGATGAATGACAGATTTTGTGTTTATTAAAAAATAACCGAGTTCTTTCGTGCTTCGGAAGGCATGTCAAGCAGTTGTTTCTGGTTGTTTTCTCTTATAGCCGTCGTTAAGTCTAGCTGTATCTTAAGATAACCTAAAAATCTGTGACGCTATGATTATATAAATTATAAGACTAGCTGCGCTGAGCTGGTTTCACCCGCAGAAGTGAAAACGCGTTATCACGGGCGCGGGCGGCCGAGCGGTTCTCGAGCGGTTGCACTTTTTTGTTCATTACTCGGGTTCTACTAATTGGATTTCGATGCAAAGTATACCACGATCTGCCTTGAAAACAAAACTATCCAATATTGAATACCAGTCCAATATCAATCGGATAAGTAGTTTTTAATTGTATAAGGAACCGACAGATAAACAGAGAAACAGACAGACAGACATAAATTTTAAAAATTATTTCATTTTGTTCTACAACTTATCCTAGGTCCCCTAGACCACTTTTTTTTAAATTTACTTCCAAGTACAGCCTTTTTGTCCTTTCTTCCTTTTTATAAAATATTTTTATATAAAGGAAGATTTATATAATATTTTTTTAAACAAATATTCGTTCCATATTTTTTTTAGTTTCTGCCAAATTATAGGACGTGTCCTCTTAATGAACTCCCGTCGATGCCCGCTCTCCCCTATTGCGACACCATTCTTTAAATCTAATCAAGGGTACATAGTATTCGGATGAATGCGATGCGAAAACAGTAACTCCCCTATTGCTTCTTACGTATTTCGACTAACTCGCATTTGTAGGGTAATTATTTTGTTTACGACGGATATAAAATGTTTTTGCCATTTCTTTCTCATTTACGTTTTTTATCATTGAAATTCTTTATTTCATTTTTTTTTCATATAAATTATTTACTTGGTTTTTTTTCAGAGTTACAAAATCATGTTAAAGAAAAACAGACTAATAATAATAATAATAGCGGTTAATTACGATTATTATAATAGTACAAACTATAGGGTTCGATTCCGGTTTGATATATGTTGATAAATGTCGTTGCTTAAAAATATTTTTTTTTAATAATTGATAGGTAAGCGTATCTCACCTGATGGAAAGCGACGATGTGGTCTAAGAGGTCTAAGATGATGTGACTTGAAGACCTCCATGCATGATTGTTTGTTTCTAGTCTGGATGTCCCTCTATGTGTGTAAAATATATGTTTTTACGAAAGAAAATCAATGTTAAGTAATATTTTATCCCGGTTTACCTTAACACAAGCTTATAGTAGCTTACCACGGAGCTAGACAGCGTGGACGCTGTGTGATGTACATAGAAGTTAGTACACCACTGCGGCTGAATAGATTCCCCCGCATGTACAATTGTACATGTGGAGTGGAGGTGTAGAGTATTCTGCATAATATCGTACACTACCTTGACACTCGATTTGACTGAAATCTTCCTTTAGACCTGATTAACCTGGACGAAGAGGCTATTAATTGGTTGAAACAACTTAACATAGATCTCTAGCTTATAAATTTGATTCTAAATATATCCAATACTAAAATGTCATACGAATAAAGAAAATAACTACCGACCTATATTATTTATTCGAATTCAGATTCGTTGATCACGTAGAAATGATCGTAGGCCTCTACGAGAAGGTCGTAGCACTACTTATTGTTATAGACGTACTACAATAATCGTCGAAACTTCTTAAATAATAATAATTGGTTGTAGTCGTAAACATTACTTATTATTACATGTTGAAACTTATTTATTACCTCACCAATATTCGACGTTCAAAACATCCGCCCACCGACAGATTCTCTCATTCAGAAAATCAAGATACTCGTACCAATAATTTTTTTGTACAAGTTCCCAAACGTTATATGATTGAAACATATTGGGCACAGCCTACAAGGTATGGCACCTACTTAAATTTTTATATAAAGGTAAACCTTCTTTGGTAATACTCGACCGTTGAATCAGGGTATACTCAGGAGTGACAAATTTAGGTCTGTCATATACAAAAATGTGTATTGTCTAAAACCCTTATAAGGGTTTTGAGATGAAATTTCTGACATGGGTGTGTAATGATTGAATAATAACAGGAGTTGTAACGTTCACACGACCTAACTCCATTCCATATACTTACAAAGTTCTCGCAGCTGCATTGTAAAAAAAAGCGATGATGACTATTAAACACAAGGTAATGGGTTAAATTTCATCGCACCCGGGTTAGTCGTTTTGCGTACCTAATTTACTCATTTACACACAAACTTTCACATAATATAAGTAGAAAGAAATATTAACAAAATCTCCAGTATTTTGGATACCATACCTAGCGACTGTGTTTTATTAAGTTTAATTAAGTAGAATTAGCAGCGCTCCGCGGTTTCACCCGCGTAAGTCTCGATCCTGCAGGAACATCGAGATAAATAGTAGCCTATGTGTTATTCCAGGTCTCCAGCTATCTACATACCGAGTTTCATGGCAATCGGTTCAGCGGTTTTTAAGTGATTGAGTAACAAACACACATACACACTTATATACAAACTTTTAGCTTTATAATATTAGTAGGATTAATATATTTGGTTACATAGAAATTGTGATGAGGAATTTGTATTAAATTAATATAGAAATCTGATATAAATTTACTGAACAGAAGTGTACATGTTGTGGTATAAACTTAAGACTTTATACAGCGGAAATTTCCTGCAAGTCCAAAGGTCAATATAGAAAGTCCGTTAGTTCTAGACTAATTAAGTTTTTACAAGTTTCCATTGGTTACAAGTTAGTTCCTTTGTTTGACGGTTCGGTAATATTGCGTAGTTAGGTATACTTTGAACGTTTTTGTTTATTTGTTCTAGAGAAACCAGCAACAGTTAGCATTTTCTTATTGAAATGAAACTCTTTCGCGTGCGCGCGAGTTTTATATCAATTCAACATCCCGAAAACATAAGAAAGATCTATTTTCTTTATTTTCATTGATTGTAAAAAGTTCCACACAGAACAATATAGCCCCAAATTAAGGAACTAGGTTTAACTAGGAATAATTTTACATGTAACTTTTAAACAATTCAATTACTTACGGTAGAAAGTAAAAAAAACATAATAGGAATTCACGACCGATTGAACGAAATAATATTTTTCGTCAAAACAAAGAAGGCCCTCAGTACCCGGCCGAAAGATCCGAAAAACATTGTAAATCTATTATTATGGCCGTACCAGACGATCGAACTCGCACCGCACCGTACCTGCAAATGATGTACCGACTATTATAATTTTATATTCCGTGTCCGAACGCTGCAAAATACGTTATAATAGTTACAAATTATTATTTCTAAAGCCAGTGATGCGATGGATAAGCGGTGGTGCGTTTCAATCATCTGGTATGGCAATTACAGCTATCATCCTTAAGTAGACATGAGATAAACATTTCTATTCCACAAATCGGTCTCTCCCTATCATTGCTAGACTGCTAGTTATCAATCACTATCGCTTCGTACCTGTATTTACTCTCCTGGTTGTTAATTACCATCACTTGACACTTGCTACCTGTTAACTAATTGACATTCGGACGACTCGACACACACCGTCCGGATTTACCGCATTTCCACTCTCCGAAACTGGCATTTTACGGTATACCTGAAAAAAAAGAAAGAAAGAAAATACATTGTTCTTTTTTTGAACAGTTTTTATTACTAATCGGATTGTTTATTTGTATTTTAATGAGTTACAATAAATAAATAAATATTTCACTACATTACACACAGCGCAATCTAGCGCCAAACTAAGCACAAGGCTTGTACTATGGGTACGAGACAATGGTTATACTACATATTATACACTTTTTTTGTAAATAAATACATATTATACAAAGAAAGACTAGAATATATTAGAAGGATAAGTAACAAGACATTATATTTGTAAGTCAGTAAGTAAGCAAGTAAGTACACGGGTATGTTTGTTAATCCTTCATTCAAATACTACTAAACCTATTGTGATGAAACTTAGAAATCAATTTATTTGCTCAAGCATGTGTGCTTACTCGTATCCGAATAAACTTGTTTTTTTTTTCAATTCTAATTAATCCCTTACTAACAAGCGATGTATTACGGATGAATAGTTAGACAGAGTTTTAATTCTGTTAGTCAACTCTGAAACTTCATGTACGTTATGATAAAAGACAAAGCATTTGCGTAACCGAGTATTAACGTTTTATATCTACATCCGAGTCAAGCTGAGCATAGATATCTGACAATATATAGCTCTTGTCTATAAAGAACTGTACG
Source organism: Idaea dimidiata (assembly GCA_949358125.1). NCBI lineage: Eukaryota > Metazoa > Arthropoda > Insecta > Lepidoptera > Geometridae > Idaea > Idaea dimidiata. The sequence goes on from OX442328.1 coordinate 7,973,964, forward strand.
ATATTTTTCATTGGTACCTGACTGGGAATAATTCCCGTGAACACCGTAATAGATTTCGAAAAAGCGGAAGGGAAGTCAGCTATAAATCTAGCACTGAATGAACATGAACAGCCGTTAAAAATAACACTACATACAGAGATGTAGTACCTGTCCTGCAAAATACAGCATGTATATCTATTGGTACGTCTCTTGAGGGTAAAAAAATACATCCGAATAAATAGTAACGATGAAAGAGAAAACCCCTTGCACATGAAAACTTAATTCAGCTATTTCTAGTATGTTTTCTGTATATTAGCTATTGTAACCATAAAAAAGTCTAATTTTAAGGAATGAACTGCCGGCTGCAACACTGCTTACGCTGAATCTTAAATTAATTTTCTACGTATTTTAAGGTTAATTTACAACATATTTTTTTCTGTGTTACACTAATGATATTTATTATTTATTACTTTTCAAATTATGAGTAATAAAAAGAAATATCAGAACCTCCTCCTTTTCTGTAAGTCGGTTAATAAGCCGACTTAGTTTCAGTTGCTAGCTGGATGTAGGACACCCACGTAAAGACAAAAAAAAATTAAGTCATATCTACTTACGTCTACTAATAGACCTCTTTGAGACCGTAGAGGCTCTACAGTTTGTTTTTAAAAACACAGACGAAGATCTTGCGTTTGGTTCTTTGTAGATATTTAAGTCGTAGTCAAAAATTATTAAACAGAGTGTATCCATGATCAAATCATCGCATACAATATTTTGTATAAAATTCAGCATAGGAAAACGATGAAAATTATCGGATCCCTATCGAAATTCTATGAAAACCGGCCATATAATGTTATATGGCCGGTTATGTAATCAGTGTTGTTTTTACATGTCATGACCTACATAATATGAGTTGCCGATCGTCCATCGCCAACCAAACTAATTTAGTTAAGCTTGTTCGCCATTTTTTCAAACATGACAACTGGCGTAGTTTGCGCTGGTTGCACAATCAACGGACATGTATGAAAAACTGACTCAACTACGACACTAAACTAAATTTACTAAGTTTAGTTATCAGTGTACGGCCGCCTGGGCATTAGTTAATAATAAATATAGATTAGGTATCCTACCTATAATTTTAGTATCAACCTTTCCTGTTTTTTTATCAAAGTTAGTATCAAATTTTCTGCAATGCTTGAACAAGCCGCATATCAAATTTGACAAAAAAAATTGACATGGTTTGACTATTTAGTAACATCAATAACTACTATTATAAGAAATGAATTAAATGCACTATAACGTTAAGTACATTTTTGTCGCAGCGGTTAAATAAATGACACGTTTGGTTGCGGTTATTCTGTGAAATCAGTTAATATAGAATGGTAGGTTTGGTTTGGTTTGACCATAATTTTGCTTTGTATTTAGTCTATTGATTTTTTACAGATGAAGAGTGGTTTAGTGACATGACGTAACAAGTGCCCTTCGAAGCCTCTTGATGAAAGATATTTCTTGGAATGTACAGTTGTTTTAACCCCGGTGGGTTTTGAAATAATGACCTCCATTGCACCGTCGCGTTGTAACGTTAGCACCAAATGAACTAAGTGGATAACAGGTTTACTGCTTGATTTCGAATGTCATGTGAGAGGTGGCTAATTCGCCGAATTCATTCACTAGATCCTCCGGTTCGTTGAAAAGCTATATTATCAATTCAACGAAAATCCCATTGCAAGGGTAGTCTAATTACTATTGGCTTAACGACACACACTGCACCAGGTGAGAATGAAGTGAATGGATTTATATATTTCTCATTTGTATATTTTTTTTATTATTTTCGATTATTTTTTAACACCGACTTTCATAAGCCTTTATCTTTCTCAAAAATAGCAAAATTTTCTAAAAATATTAGCATGGGAGGTAAGCATTTAGGTTTTTAAAATAATTCCTTTTTTGGAACAAATAGTTTGGTTAATTGAAAAAAATAAATTTGTCTTAATAGTGAATAAAATGTGGAAAAGTAACTAAAACAAAAAAAAAACACCGTAAAAATGAACGTTCAACTAAGCACAGGTAGACAATTTGTTCGTTAATTAAATTCAGTTGTGGCCTGTCCCCTCGCCACTTAGGAAATATTAATTTCCCTGTTACCTAGGCACCTCAAATCTGAACAAAACCTCCTCGGGTTAAGATTAACGGGCGAGGTACAATTTTATTAGCATTTTTTCCCCCTTTTCCGTCGTGCCGAGCTCATTTCCTCTCTGGTAATTTATTACGGTGGCTGGAAATTAGCGATATCAAATAGCAGTCATAAGCTCGTTTCGTATTCGCTGAGGAAATTTCGTTCCGTGATTAGATTAAGGAGGTTCTAGTGTAGTGCTACGGAGTTTATACCTACTCGTACTTCCCCGGTTCTCTTGTTTTACGGTAAATTGGTTATCTACGAGTAGTTGAGGTCCTTAAGTTTGGTTAAGTTAGGTTTGTATTTGTTGTTGTGTAATTTTGTTGGTGATGCGTTAACGTTTATAGTAAAAATGCATTTTTTAAAGACTTTTTGACAATCTTTATTACCAAAGAAAATTTATTTACTGAATAAGTATATACTCTAATGAAAGATTTCAAACTAACTTTGTTGTTTTCACTGCAAATCTTTTGCACGTGTCAGTAGTCAGTCTCACCAGTAGAAATTACATTCGAAATATTGAGTCCTGAAAAAAAAAAACAAATTAAGAGTGTTGTTTCCATAATAAGATAAAAACATAACACTTCCTTTGGCAGTCGTGTAAAAAGAGCCTTAAACTCACAAATAGATTACATTTTATCCCAATCCCGCCTCTAGTAATAACGTGTGTGACAAAAAGTTTTTTTAAATAGAAGGTCTTATATTGGTCTTATAGCTGTTTTCTCTGATAGGAGTCGTTGAGACAAATTAGAGACCTTAGGGGGATCTGAAATAGTTGACATTAGGTAAGTCACACCAATATACCTACAAAAAGAAAAAGAAAATCTAGTTATAAATAAATAAAGCAAACCAAATAAACATAAACTAGATTTTCAGCAATACATGACAATATCGAGAGAGAAAAAAAACGTTATACAGGGCGTGAGAAAATAACAATAATCTCGTATAGATAAGATACATAACGTTTTCTTTCGTAACAAAAATAAATCTATAAATCCATGAAACGAGGATTCGGCTATTATTATTTTTATCGATGACCAGAAAACGAGGAAGAACTGAAGATTTATTACGCTCTTACAGGGTAACATTACTTATTTGAAATCAAATTCGTTCACATTCTCATACTTGTTTGGCCGGCGAATACGTGCATTACCAAAATTGCGCGGAACCAATTTACTTTATGTGATACATTCGTAGAGATAAAGTTCTAAATCAGTGTAGAGTTTAGAACTGTGTAAGATGTACCTACCTACCTATGTTGCAAAATAATAATAAGTTTATTTCCAAAAGTAATAAATAATACAGTACACAAATCTATGTATCTTGGGGACGATCTGATATTCTGATCTGATCGGATGAAATATTCACAATTCATGTTTGTTTTACTAGGTTTTTTCTTCTATTTTAAGTAAGAAGGTGAGTACGTGAGAATTAAGATGAACAACTAATGTGAATTTGTTTCGCATTTTTTATGAATGATTAACGTTGACACACTTGTAACAGTGCGAGTTACTGCAGTGTACAGCTATTCAGCAGGTTGCTGTTAGCTTGCATTGCGTTAACGGGCTATTAAGCTAAGGATTACGCCAGAAGCTATACACCGAGCATACACCAAATCGTCACTGTATCACGGATACAATAATAAAGTTACAGTTAGAGGTCTCTTATGAGAATTCAACGCGGGATTTACATTACGAAACTAATGTCATGCAATTTAGAATAATTTTCACAGAAAAATGCATAGACCGAGAATGCTTTCTTGAAATTGACTCAATAATGCATAAAACTAGTTTCGTAATGTAATGATCAAAGCATAAGCATTTTACCGGGTTTTAAACGCGTATTATTATTTATTTTTCTTACTTCTAGGGGACATAAAATAAATAATAATTGGTGATTAGGAACCGGTAAAATGTAACTATGTAATGGTCAAACGCCAACCTAAAATTCCAACATATAAAAATAACCTATTATATCTCTATGTGATACATTTTGGCTACGAGATTTATTCCGGATGCTGCAATGTGGTCATATTTATATCAGTGATCGATGGGGAAAACTTTATTATTTTTTACTGCTATACGTGTTCACTTATTAGATGATAGACGTTGAATGTATGTATTGTCACGTCTTTTGATAATTTAGTTTACTAGTTTTGGAAAAGGCTACATATTACTAAATATTGGGTTTAGATATAATCTAGATGATTTATAAAGCAACAGCTTCATTATTTAATGGCGTTCTAATGCTTAGGACAATTTTATTAGGTGAAGTAGGCTGGCCTAGTAGGTTATGGAAGAGTCTACTCAACCCTAAGTCAAATCGGCCATGGCCAACGTACCAAAGAAGCGGTACTAACTAGTCTATGATTTTAACACATATTAAAAATTCGTAGCACTATAGGTACGAAAAAAAACAGTTTTATTCATTTATTGATAGAAAAATCGGATTCGAAAAAATATATACAAATCCTTTTCGATCTCTCTATCCGTATCAACGAGTGACAGGTCTAATAAATCAATTTATTAGCAAATCCGACGGCGACCCACATAACGAGCTTGGCTTTTAGTAAATTTCAATAAATGAAACGATGAGTCCCTCGGCAGTACTGCCGTATTACCTTAATAGACACATTGATGTATCCCCCGCCTCCGACCATGAGATATATTCCAAGAAAAAATCAGATTTCTCGATTTATTTTTCAATAATCTCTAATCAAATGGAGCAAAAAATTAATTTATTTCCCATTTTACTGGTAAGAGGAATTCTTATCCATATTTTTCCATCGAACACGATGTTCAGTTATCCTTCGACCAAAAGCGGGCGGGACTGTCCTACCAGAATAAGTATTAAATAAATGGCAAACAGAGCAAATATTTTCGCTGAGTAGCATCATCATCGATCCGGACTTACACAGGTGAGATTACAGGTCAATGCTAGTTAAAAATACAAACAAGAGCTTGAAGACGGTAAATTATCCAATGATCTTCGAAGGCGAACAACGCCGCGGGAAACGACTAATATTTAATAAAGGGCAGTTTGCATCGCTCCGCTTAATGACGCCATATTTACGGATTACACCCCAGGATGGAATGTTTAAATTTTTCCGACATTTTACGCAGATGGCGAAGTGAATTAACCGCAAAGTTGGCCCATTATTAATTCTGTTTTTGTGTAGCCCCAGCGGCTAATGTTTCAGTGGGCTTATTATTGGGAAATTTTGTAATGACTGTTAATATAACGACACGCTACTGCGATCACGCGACTAGAAGGATAAGTTTGATCAAAGTTCAATGAACCGGAATTGTGTAACCGACGTAATTACATTTGCTCCACATGAAAGAAACAAGAACTACTGTGTGAAATCGTTTCATTGGAATTTGATCGAATAATTGGGATATAAGTTTGGAATATTGAATATTCTTGGAATCTAGCTCATAGGCTAGTGGTAGGTATTGCTTAAATAAACGAAATAAAAATATGCCAATTGATTAAAGTTTAGTAATAATATAGGTCATTTAGGAAAGCGACTCGTTTCGCAGGCCGTCTTTCACACTGTCGAATAAACTACGTTAGTTTGGTTAAGCTCAGCAATTTTTCATACGTTTGCGTCCACAGCTATGCTTGTCACGTGTTTAAAAAATGGTGAGCTAAGCTAAACTAAATTTAGTTGCCGGTTAATCACAAGAAAATGTATCGAATCCATACCTAAAGTTACTTTCTTATTTTATTTCTGCGTGATACACAGATATCTTAAGGTAAAATATAATTCGTAAAAGTTTTCATATCTTCCCACAAACAGTTACGCCTCAAACACATTCTCAATACGAAGTTTCATAGAATGAAAGGATGCAAACACAATAAAGATGGCAGAATGTTTAGAAGCACATTTTCACGTTTAAATCCTGTCATCGTTCTCCACAAAAAGAGGGAAAGTTACATCAATAAACATCTACTTATCACTTCTCATGCAGAAAACATGAAAGAAATAAAGAGTCCGATCGGACTGCAGATTTTTTATCGGTCGATTAGTCGCCGATTAATTAACCTATTGAGGTGCTTATTAATGTGAATTAACTTGCAATGCAACATGATAGATTAAACTCACAAGGTGCGCGCTGTTTGTAATGCTCAAATCTGTGACGGTACATTACACGCAAATGCTCGCGATTAAGGAGAACCTATGCTTTATGATAGGATACAGGCGCTAAGTACCTGCAATAGGTTTAGGTTTAAGGACTCGTGGGTTACGTTTTCTTTTATTTTAAGGGGCCGTAGTAGGCCAGAACTGATGTTTCTAGGGTGAATTACTACAAAAGTTATTTGAAATAAAAGTTTATGAAATCATATTTATTAAAGTCGAGGATATTCACTAACACGTGAATGTCGTGAAAACACGATTCCTGAAAATTTTCTCGATAGCAAAAAAAATCCAAACTTCCCTCTAAATTGTACAAAAAAGTGATATTACTCAGTCAATATAGTACGAAAACTAATAAAAATTTGTATAAGAACTGAACTTAGCTCAATACACGCAGTGAATGTTTTGAGTTTCAAGATTAACGTTTAGTTATCTTGAAACTAGCACTAAACTCAGTAGTTCTTGTTTGATTTTACGCAATAAAATGTTGCATAGTCGCATCTTACGTCCTTCACTAACACATCTGAAATTCGCTAGCTTTATCCCTGTCACGCTATTAGGGTTATATAGGCCCTTAAGTCCCTTTCGTGATAATATAAGTCACTTAAGAGAATAAAAAAAAAAGAAATACCTATAAATATTTATTATTTTATAATTTATATACGTTTTAATTTTGACGTTAAAACTGTGTAGGTATCTACGACGATGATATTTAGGTTTATTCAATCGACGTCAATTCATTCTCTGTAGTGGTTCGACGGTGGTACTATAATTGCTTCAAGAGGTGGTGAACTATAGTCCGATACAAAGTTTGTAGTCTGCTTAAGCCCGAAGAATTCTCCCACATATGATGTTGAATCTACGAACAGATAAAAGTACTTTTATTCCATTCAAGGCCCACTTTTAACCATTTTTCATGTCTTTGTTGGTCCCGAAATAGGCTTTAGGGTGACGTTGATGCGTACTATCCCTCGCATAGGGAGATTTAATATATTTTTTAAAGACCAGTGTCAAATATATTGTATTATTTAAAACATTTTATATTGTGGGGGAATGACTAAGGCAATTTAAATAAAGGTAAATTTTGTTGCCTTGTTACTCATTTTATATTTATAGTAAAAACTGAGTTAGTGATTAATATATTTTCGTATCGGTAATTGTATGGTCGATCAAATGAAGATCGGTAACTTATTTGTCGGTTAATCGTTACATCGGTTAATAAACGCTTAAAAAAAAAAAAAAAAGGCATCGTTTAATTAAATAATCGATCAATGGTTTTTGATTAAACAAAAATATGTTATTTGACTTTCGGAATTACGTATAGAACCTATCTATGTTACAGATGAAATACTGAATTTCAAATTTTTTGAAAGGAATGAAAGAACAAAGGAAGAAGTGAGAAGAACAAAATCATAGAGTAATATAAACCATACACATTGATTGGTAAATTAAATCTTAAAATAAAATATTCCTCGTTGATATAAATCTGTTATTTTGTGCTAATTTAAACACAGAGACGTTAAAATAGCTCAACGATTTAGATATTGCCGTACATATTTACTGAACTCGTATTTTAATATCCCACCTTTTATACTGAAAGCAAATTTTGTTCTGAACATTAAAATTTGATGTTTTATTGTACGAGTAAATATAAAATTTAATTGGTACACTCGGGATTACTAATGAACTAGCTCTATATGATTCAGATTTTAAAAAACCGACCAAGTGTGAGCTGGACTAACGCACGAAAGGTTTCAAACCATTATTTAAAAAAAAACACAATTGTTCTATATTAAAAACAGTTAAATATTTATTTTTTTACATTATTTGTTATTCTACAGTCAATAGAAAACATATTATTACTAATTTTATAAACGCGAAATTTTGTATTATACGTATGTATGTGACTATGTTACTCTTCCACGCAAAAACTACTAAACCGATTGCGATGAAACTTGGAATATAGGTAGCTGGATACCAGTTATAACTATAGGCTACTTTTTATCCCGATATTCTTGCTGGATCGGGACTTACGCGAAAACCGGGATAACACTTAGGCTACTCTTTATCCCGATATTCCCTCGGAATCGGGACTAACGCGGATGAATCCGCGGGGCGCAGCTAGTCATCTATAAACATCAACAATCTATCTGATTATTTTTATACCAATAGATGTAACCGTGTGATGGCATAATTTTATATTCATTGTTTGAAGAATTGCCACTTCCAGACAAACCGTCACAGGTTTAAGGGAGTGAAGGTGAATGTACCTAAATATAATTTTTTTATAAAAAAAAAAACAAAAAAAAAACTATCACAATTCATAAGATACAGCATTCTGACAAACAGACCGACACAGTCAGACGGACACAATCCGTCACAACAAAATCCGATGTGTCATGGCGTCCCGTTTAACCAACTTTCGGTTTTAGAGACAGGACCACAGACAGACAGACTGACAGAGTAGCAAAAGTATCCCGTTCCTACCCTTTGAAAATGGAACCCTATAAACTGTAAAATGTAGCATGAAAATTTACTCGCATGATTTACCAAGCAAGTTGTTCCACACAACACAAATCATACCACCTCCAATTTATTTATCGGGTAAGGAAATCTTTTAAAGTTTTTAACAACACGCTAAGGCAACATTTGTGAGGTGAAGTTGCCTTTACCTTTACTTTGGATCGCGTGAATGTAGAACGGAACTTTTTTCTTAAAACATCTCATGTCGTTTTAGTATTAAGCGCATGATTGATGGTTCATGCTTTAAGTGTTCATAAAAATTAATTTCTTCTTTATTATGTTGTAGTACTAGCGGCGCCTCGGGGTTTCACCCACGTAAGTGCTGATCTCGTGGAAGTATCTTAGCCTTTATCCTTAATCCGTTTTCCGAGCTACCTGAATACAAAATTTCATAGCAATCGGCCCAGTAGTTTTTGCCTGAAGTAGTAACTAACATGCTCGTTGCTCGTATCATATTAAAAAATATATTCACCTGAAATTGAATGCAGGGATTAAACTGTGTTTATAATACACATTAAAGTCTAAACTAGATTGTATCTAAATCCAATTAAAACAAATATTTGAAACGTAAATTATTAAAATTAATTTCGTTTTGTAAATAATCAACCCCCATCGACTCCGAGGGTAATAAGTTAATCAATATTAAGTAACGTCGGAAACTTTCACTTACAAACGATTATAAAATATTATCAACGAAGTAACCGTAGCGATTATGAGTGGAGTAGCGGTTTAGTCTACGTCGACAAAATACAAGGTCTAGAATTTTCAAGCATGGCCATATTGAACCGCCCGCTTAACTGAAATAGGGCTATATTTATTTAAGGTGTGACGCTCACTGTTGTCTAAGTTCTAGCACTTTTTTAGGGTTTCGTAGTCAACAAGAAACCCTTATAGTTTCGTCATGTCTGTCTGTCCGTCGTCCGTAGCTTAGCTCGGAGACGGTTTGTAGTGACGTCGTCTTCAATGAAGTCTAACTAATTGTCACACAACGCAGTGTGAAGTAATGTTAATCGATGTAAAAAGTCAAATAGCTTTACTCATTCAGATTTCACAGGATTGTTTTGAATCGGCATATTTTTAAGGATTCTGTAAATTTCACATACCGATTTTAAATGAAACGCAACTGATGCCAGTGACTGCTAAAAATCAGTTTTGAATTCTGAAGCAATAAATAAAAATCTCGAGGTCTTACGTGCTTTCGACATTAAGCAGGTGGACGATAGCAGTCATTAGAAAAGGCCACTCTTTACCCTAGATGAGCTGTATAACTGCTCGAAATTAAAAAGAAGAAGAAGAAGCCTGGTGGTGGCATTTTAGGCTTGTGGTACACTCACGCTGATCACCGAAAGTCGCGCCTAGTTTTCCAAACAAAGAGCTTCTTTATCTTTTATAAAAACTGGGCACGAGCAACGTGACTGCGATATGCCCGTGTTTAATTTTAAAACGGACGGAGCCGAGAGATTTTAATGAGAGATCAGGTTTTTCAATTATCTTCACTTCTTTTGCAAAAGTTGAGCGTTGAATTTTTATCGGCAGGATTCTTTGAGTGCTTAACTTAGTATTCAAGTTTGGTTAATTAATACCAATATCGATTATGAATTTCGCTCGGGATGAGTCAGACGGTGCTAGGTTTATCAGATGTTATCAAGATAGTGTTGCGTTGTGTTTTAGGTTTATGTATGCAAGTTTTTTTTAATCGACTTTCAAAAAGTATTATTCTTAATAATACTAATAATTCATAAACAACTAGCTGCGCCCCACGGTGTCGGCCGCATAAGTCCCGTTTCCGTGGGAATATCGGGTAAAAGTAGTCTATGTATTATTCCAGGTCTCCTATGTTCCAAGTTTCATCGCAATCTGTTCAGTAGTTTTTACTTAATTGTGTAACAAACACATATATACACATACACACATACTCGTACTTACAAATTTTCAGCTTTTTAATAATTAGGTAGAAGGATGTGAGTTGAAAAACCTATTATATGCCTTAGCAATATATTTTTTAATTCAGATCAATACCAGCTGTTTTGCGCGCATTCCTGAGTAATTCTGATTATGAGAATATCGAGACTTAAAATAATTTGATATAACTGCAGAATAGGCAATAGTTACAAAGTGATTTTGCACCGCAACGCACCACCGCCGCGACTTATGGGCGCTATTTTCCTGTTATTGACAAATTTAAAACGTATTTTATTAAACAACGAGATATTGAACAAGAAATTATAAGAATAGCCTTGTTTTAATCTGAATGCTTCACCATAAACATTGGTAAGCCGTCGTCGTTATAACGGTAGTAGTGAGACACAAACATATTTCCTGTTAAGGAACATCATTTATCGTCTCAACAAAAACCCTTGGCACAACACAACAACTGACTTATTTACAGTGTAATGGCAAAAACGTGCTAACTGATAACTAACCTAGAAAATCCGTTGACGGGTTTTTGTAAAGGTTCTATACAAGTTAGTAGGTTATACAAATACATTTATGTACATACATACATCGTTAAAGAGAACGTCGATTATTTAATCTGTAATTTCAGTTATTCGGTATTTAATTTTTACTTAGGGCTGATTTTTCAAATCCCTAGATAAATATTGTTTTACAGTTGCTCTTTTAGCAAAATATATGTTAAAAATGCAAAAGTAGATGTTTACAGTAAACTTACATAATTAAAATGAGATAGCTCACCCGCAGTTAGCTGCAATCTCTCAGTGGATCTCCGCTTTGTTTGCTGACCGCTCGCTGGTTGCTCGCTCGCTCTGCTGCCCTGTTTATTGCAGAAATACTGACATAGTGAAAAAGAGACTTAAGTCAAAAAGAAATAGAGATAAACCAATTCGTTTTGAAGTTGGCAATGAATAAATATAGAGACTTTCATTCCGAAGGACAATGGTTTGGAATCCAGGCCGCGCACCAATAAAAGCGTAGCCGACTTATCTGTTTGTCATTATAAAGTCGGGTAGTTTTACTGACTGGATTCATATTGTAGATTGGCTGCCCGACTTCAGATGACAAAACAGTATACCACAGTGTTTTTAGTGTATCTACCTACTTTCGACTGCCACTAAAAGATATTGATGAGTTTCCTGATGAGAAGGTGGTTTCAAGTGCTCCATTAATGTATACCTAGTTCTTTAAGGGCCGATTCTTTTTAGTAGAAATTAAAAAATGAGTAATTTTCTACATACTAGGATGTAAATTCAGAAGATACTCATCGTGCCTCACCAAATTTTTATGGGTCAACCATGGAGCACCTTTTCATTGAAAAAAAAACCATCTCAATCGGTCAAGCTAACTTTAAGTACCTAATCGGTGAACAATTGAATTGATTGCTGCGTTCAGAATAGCATTTCTGTTCATAACTTCGAAGATTGTCATCAGATCATCACGTAATTTTTGTGGGGCCATCTCGAAGCTCCACATTTCCATTCAAAAAAAGTTGTCACAGGTGTATTATGTTAGAGCTAATTATTTTAAAGGAAAAATAAGATGTTCTTTCTTTATATTAACTTTATATCTTTGACACAACCACTAAAAGAGATTTATTCCCACTCTATTTTAGACGACACATGTTACAAATCGTGCGTGAAAAACGATTTTTGAACCCGTTTCAAACATTGTTGAACCATAACTCAAAATAGTTTTGAAACACTGTAATAGGTACATTTCGATTGTTTCGAAATAAAAAAATAACATTTCATTGTTTCGAATGACACTAAGGACACTAATGACACTACTATATAATGGGCCCTACCATGATGTCTTAAAAGTCGTTGCGTTGTCGTTCAGCCAAAAAATAATAATAACACATCAAATAATAAAAAAAAAAACTAATTATAAAAAGATTTTTATAAATTGTCTGTGGTTTTTAAAAGTAGTCGGTGTATTGTTTTATTTAAAATTTACTTTATTTTTTTAAACGATAAAAGGACGACATAGCAACGACAAACGAGCATGGTACCTTGCGGATTAGCGTGAATTCCTTTGGTACTATCATAGGTTGTGGATATGACAAAAAAATTGACGACGCTACGCCTGATTGCGCGTATAAAATAAAGTCGATATTTATAAGCTGAAAATTAAAAAAATACCATTTATTTTTGTTTAAAGCCTAAATTTGTATAGTGCAAGGTACTATCTTATAATTTTATTACGATAACCTTCTTACTAAATTGTTTTCCTGATAGGCATACAAAAAAGGGCATGTTGCCTTTTACTAATTTATATAATGTTTTTCCTTATAAATTTCTCTTTTTAGTAAACTGTATTAGAATTAATTTAATGAGTGTTCCGAGTCGTTTCAATTAATTAATCGAGTCTAGTGCTATCCAACATCTATCCTTCTAACGGCAACTTTCTTGAAGAGACATAGTTTTAATTGCCCTTCTCCTGTTTTACTGAAAGGTCTTTTAATTGAATTTTTTTGCATTTAAAGTACCTAAGTGACTTAGTTTTTAAGATAGAGCGGTCTTTTTGGCGCACGTAATTAGGTAGGTGTGTTTTAAAATGCGAAACTGCTACTTGTTTATTTATAAAAAAATACCGTTCTTATCTAGGAAGAACTATTTTTCCCCCACTCCCAATTTTTATTTCATGCTAGTAAACTTGTACTTATTTCGTAATTTGTTTTTGTCTCAAGGCATATCTACTAGAAATATTTTAAAGGAAAAACTCATTCGCAAAAATTCAATCACGACGAGATTTAAAATGATTTGACTCAGAGACGGGAGTTCAAATCTCGTCATGAGTAAATTTTTGAGGATGAGGTTTTTTCTTTAAAATATTACTAGTAAACTTGTGCTTTAAAACTTCTACCTCGTTATTATATTTGACGCTGTACATAGATCTAATTTGATTTTAGGCATGCTGTAAATTTAAGTAAACATTCTTAGAAATATTTTTAAAGGAAAAATTCATCTTCAAAAATTCACTTGCGGCGAGATTTGAACTCGCGTCCCTGGATCAATATTCCAGTGCCTATACCGCTCGGCCACGCAAGTTCCCAACAATCAACAACAAACAACATGACAACAACTTGTTCTAAACATTCTTAATTATATAATGTATCTACCGGTTTCATTTACAAAAAATCCCTTCATAACGAATAAACACATTACACAACAATACTCTACAATTTCAGGCCTCAGAGGCCCTAAGAGGCGCACGCGTTAACGCACTTCTTAGGCTGTGTCAGTCCGTTAACATTTTACATATAGATATATTGCAAGATAATAATTCAAATGGCTTTCTACTAAATTAGACCAGCAAATAACAAAGCAAAGATAGTAGTGAAGGCAACAAAAACTCAATTAAACTTACTTAACACTATAAACCTAACAAATGACTATCCAGTTATAGAATAATGGGCTCTAATGTCCAGTAATAAAGCCCACTAATGTTTTGGAACAAGAAAAACACTCCACTAAACTAATATATTACAAATCTTTTGGTTAAATTTTCATGAGAGAAACATTTTCAGAGTTTATCGGAGCTCGTATCTAACTGAATATTGCAGTAGTTGCGGAACAGTTTGTATTTCCTAAGCTTTTGGGAAAACTGTAGGTAGATCTAAATACAAAAAGTATAAATGGAGTTACAAATTTGGGTTTATACATATCTGATAACAGACTAACACCCAAAACACGACACTGAAGCTGCCGCGACATTATGAGTTACAAATCGTAGGATTTTTACCTTTACCTACTTGCATTGAATCAAATCCTAAAATGACTATACTCCATTTTTTAAATGATGATAAAGAATTGACGCTTATTTCTAAAGAAGAAATATTAAATACAATACATCAAGAACCAAATTATCAGATTATAATCTGAAACTATAAAACGTACTTACTATAGAAAGTAATCGCTTTTAAGCGAATCCTTCTAAGTTTGTTAGTATGTATGTTTGTTGTGTGTTGTTTGTTTGTATGTATCTTTATTACTCAATCAGGTAAAAACTGCTGAATCGATTACCATTAAACTTGGTATGGAGATAGCTGGAGACCTGAAATAACGCAGGGTACCTACTCTTTATCCCAATATTCCCGCAGAATCGACACTTACCTTACTTAGGTGCATCATTAAAATTTGTTACAGTGAGCTTTAAAGTAGTATTTTTAGCCTTCGACAGCATACTTGGCCACTGACCGGCTGGCGCTCCGTCTGTAAACTCAGGAAAGAGTCTCGAACGCCTCCCAAAGCGCAAAGTTCTCGAACATTCTCAAACTTCACAAATGACACCGAAGAGACCGCGATAATTCACCGGCTAATGTCAAAGTTGGGACTTGTTAGAAAATTTTTAGTAACACAAAGAACTGCCATTATACCCCATTTCATTTTCTTTCGTTTCTCTTGAATAGGAATTATTTTACGGTACTGTTTTGTATGATATTTGTAATAAAAATTATAATATATCGTAACAGGAATTTTATTTAAAATGCTGATTTTCTACGTCATCGCTTTTTTGGAAAACGTTTAAAAATGTCAATGTGACCTAACACGTCATTCAACATAATTATTATCTAGGAGCGAAGACGACGATGTAACCTGTCTCTGATTATAAGAATAGTGTAACGGGATAATTACCTTAGTATAGGTATAGTCCGTGGTAAAATAATTACCATCGTTTAGATAGTTCCAAGTTGCAATATATTGCTACGTGCCTATGAAACTGAGTTATCACATATAATTGGAATGTTGCATGCAATTTAAATAAGGTAATTTAGAAAAACTAAAATACGACCTTGTGTTTATGAACAATCTTTATAATTATTCCTAGTAGGTACGTTCGGTTGGTAGTAAGGTATTATATATATATTTCGTAATTCTCTCGGTATAAATATTTCACTATATTATAAACACTCAAAAACATAGTTACAATACATAGGAAATGATAATATTTCGTAATTTGTTATATTGCTTAAGGCAGACACGCGAGTTCAACAAACCTCGGCGCGAGTGTGTTTTTGAGGATGAATTTTTATTTTTCCCGTATCTTATTCGCGTCTTGTTATTTTTCAATTTTCATATCTCGACGTTTCGACCATGTTACAATGGTTACGATAGGATACGCGTATAAACCCAGAAAAAATGAAGTATGGGTACAAATCATGTAGTTTAATATTTACCAGTTTCTAAAGCATGCATGGTCGGTCGCTTCCATCATTAATTTTAAACTTATCTATCGAACTAAATTAATTCTATTCCTCAATTTCGTGTAACCCAAATTCCTTAAGCGTTTAATTCAGCACACCGTGTACTGAATTAATAACTATGTAAGTTATTAAAACTATTAAAAGGGATATTTAGAACATCCTCAATGTAAATAACGTTTTAAACTTTCACATATAAAATTCAAAACCCAACGACGACATATTATTCCTCTATTTCCGAATAGGTTGGCACAGTGACAAGAAATCATTTATATTTCATCGGTGAAAAGTTTAAATTAAAACCTTCTCGTTTATATTTTTCGGTCGTTAAGTTTAACATTTTTAATAAAAAATTGTAACCAGGTCTGAAATTTTGTTGTAAAAAATACACGAATATTTTGGGTTTAGTTAATCGCAATTTAGATTATAAAGGTGCTCCTTCACTGCGACCATTCACTTGTAATGTAACATTACAGATTCGAACATTACATAGGTACAGCGCGCAGCTTGAAATGAAGGAAACAATGTGGTATATCGTGATACAAATTGTAACAATAATGTTATCATTTTTAATAGTAGTCGTCAGTCAGATAAGTAGTACTGTTATGTTATGCTCAAAGTCGAATCTTTTATTACACTAGTAATGTAATAAAAGATTCGACTGAATGCTCGCGGTGATGGAGCACCTTTTTTTTAAATATTATGTACGTTGTTTTTAAGTAGAAAATACGAGTAATCGCACAGTTTACCTAGTAGAGGTGCGCCTCGGCGCTTGTTAGTTGTACGTAGTTGTAATTTTTCAAATGGTTTAAATTCGAGCATTACTACTTTTAATAACGACCTAGGGGATCACCGCTTATTACTTTATCGCAAGATACTCAAGAAGACTCTGACTGTCATAAAATGTAAAATAGGAAAGATAATATAACAAAATAAGTAACGTTTCATAACGCACGTCTCTACCTATATGATTCTAGCTTCAAACAAAAGCTGAATTGTCTCCAAAGCAAGTACTGAATAATACATTTCACTTGAGTTTTAACATGACACCACTTCTTTGTCTTTCGCTCTCAACATTCGTCACAATATTCTTTAGGAATGTTCTACACATTTCTGTTTTGACAATTCTAATGAAAGTAATCTTAAATGTTACAAATTTAAATCAACGTGGTTCTTTACAGTTAAAATATTGTTTAATAACGGGGTATTTATTAATCTTAATTTCTTTTCACGGGGCGCGATATTTCGCCCAGGATTTCAACTGATTTGTTCTCGAGGCTTGAGATTACTGGAAGGTAATGATAGTTAGAAGTCTTGTAGCCCTGGCCGTGTAAGCAGATGCTTTGTACATAGATATTCAAATGTTGAGGTTGAATAGTGATTTGCGTATCATTTTTACACCGCAACACTGAACATTTCACCATAATTATTACTAGAATAAATTCTAACGAGAGAAACAATCAATTCGCGTAAACCTAG
Source organism: Idaea dimidiata (assembly GCA_949358125.1). Lineage (NCBI taxonomy): Eukaryota > Metazoa > Arthropoda > Insecta > Lepidoptera > Geometridae > Idaea > Idaea dimidiata. The sequence goes on from OX442328.1 coordinate 7,991,418, forward strand.
ATGACTGATGACATCGTCTTTGTCATTTGTCGACTGTTCATACCGGTGCTTGCAGTTCATACTCGCATACCAGCGCTCTATAGCTTGCTTATGTATACTCAAAGAGCCCTGGCATATTAAAATACTATCTCTAATAATGTTTCCGTGAATTTGGCAAAAGGCGACTCAGGGGCGTCGTGGCATGGCGCGTAAACTGCTTGGTTCAAAAGTTTGAGGCATAGGTTGGCCGTAAAAATATTGTCAAATGTATTTGCAGATACGATTTTTTTTTCGTATTCCGTTAGGAATGGACTTTGCAATTTGGTTGTGGGATATTTTTTTTTTGTTAAATGATTTGATAGCTATTGATGATGATAGTATCTGTCTAATATTATACAGTTAATTTTTTTCCGATATTTTGGGATGCCAATTTTCGTTCGTGACCGATATCATTAAATTTTACTATCTTGTCCTAATGAAGGCATATTTTTATGTAATCAACATAATTTTCCAATTTTTGGTTACCTACAACTTACTATTTAATGAGTTTGAATTACCTTTATCATAACAGCAAAATATGTAAGGCTATAGAAAAACATAGTATTATAAGGATGTAACAACAAAAATGCAGCCTAAAGCTGAAGCACTTTGTAATTGCTTGGATTTAGACAGTGTATGAAAGCTATTTTATTAAAAAACAAATTTACAATAACTTAAGAACTTAGTCAAATAAGTCCAAGTCCTGGACTAGGCAGCGAGCCCAAAATGTTGGCCGCATTACCACGCTGAACTCCAGCATTTTGGTCTCTCGTCATCTACACCAGGCGTTCGGACAAAAACTTATATATTGCCCCCGGCCCCCACGGTCCACAGTATATAATATGTAAATATACACTGTTTGGCTTGTAGTATTACCGTTCAATATGTACAATTTACACCTAACTAAACACTTAACAAATCAAGATATGTCATAAAAATCCGACAGGCTAGTGTAACGTCCACACAAGAATTTCAGAACTGTCACTGGAAGCGAACAAAGACCGAACTATATCAAAACACTTGAAGATTTCACGAGCTTGTATAGTACAGATATATCGGGTGGCTTCGCAGATCGCACTCTCTCGTGTGAAGTGGTGTCGGCAAACACCTAGCAGCATTTGTCAACATCACGGACATAGCACTTCTGGCTGCGAATGTACTAAGTCCGAGGAAGTAACATATACGATGTATACAGTGTACTGTGTATGATGTGTACAGATACTGGCTCTATAAGATCATGTTCTCAAGATTCCTGGGTATAATTCTAGAGGTACACTTGAGATAAAATAAGAATGTCATACAACGAACGACCACCAAGATAATAATTAGTTGGGACAATGATAAATAGATTAAGTTTAAAAATATTTTTAGCAAGGAAATATATTTCCAAAAAAAACCCCATGACAGGATTCGAACCTGCGTCCTAAGTTTAAAATGCCTTGAGCAATAAAAACAAAAAATAAATATTAGATAAAGTTTTTAGATTAATTTGTTTGTATATACCTAGTACATATTATGTGTATGTTACAAAGTCTAAGATGAAATGTTTATTTTTAACCGTCCTGTTCGCATTGTTTAATTTTCATGGGTAGATAGCCGGGTTGAAAGTGACTCATTTTAATCCTAGGAAGGAAAGTATACTTCAATTTTTAATTAATGCAACCATTTAACATTTCTTTATATTTCTTTTTTTTCGTTTGGTTATGATAATTTAATAAAACTTCTATTCTGCCACTTGCTATAATGCATTGATTGACCGCTTATATGCACTGCGTGACCAACTCGATTATATTGTGGCCAATAGATACCTACCTAAGTTTTTAATTTTCTAATGTATAAATATTCAACCTTTTTTCAAATCAAGTAACAAAAATGAATTTGTGTTTTATAAACTGTTCTAACTATACTTAATATTTTAACTGATTCTCACAAACAAACAAGTTGCTCGTGTGTTTTTGTGAAGTTTTAACCTTGTATTATAGGTACATACCTAGTTTAAAAGTAAAAATTCGGTTAGGTAGGTAATAGCAACTGATAAATTTATAGTTTTAAGTTTCCCAAGTCTAATTATACCTCAGTCAATATACACAAACATTGCCACTGTTGACATCGACCAATCAGAGAGCAGTGTGTTATGGCCGTATTTTAAAGAAGAGTAAAATTAAAAGCTGTACTGTGATTTGTCGAACCGTTTAGGATCTTAAGATTAGATATCCGTAAGTTGATAAGTTTACCACGAGACGTCAAAATAAGAGCGTAAATTAATACAATTTATCTCTTGTTTAGAATCCTACGGAGTTTCTACGGAAGTATAAACTTGCGGATCTTGTTATCTGCCTGTGACATATATTTAGATAAATTTCACTATTTCCAGAACGAACGAAACTTTTTCTTTGTAGATTACTTTACAAATATTATTAAATAAATATATATATTTCATAAGATACACGAAATAAGTTTCTGACCGTCTGATATTATCCGCACAAATCTTTCGAACGATCGTCGACTTACGAAAAGGATTTGTTGGTAATATTTTTCGACAAAACCTTTAAAAATTTGTTATGCAAATGGAAAACCTTATTACACTTCCTTAATTATTTCACAAGCTTTCGCGACGAACAAAGTCTCCGTAATATTTTATGATGTAATTTAACAGACTGTCTTTAGAGGCAGCGTTTTAAGATGTCCTTAGACCCGTGAAAACATAATTTGTGTCCATTGTTTTATGTGGAAAGATCACGGCTTCAAAATATGAAAGAGAATGAAATAAAATTTTCATTTAACTTTTGTGAGGGTGGAAGCATATCCCCGAGCTTTTTTCCTTGATAAATCACTAGACTTTACTGCACCAAAATGGCCGGAACACTTTCTTTATCGCGGCAAAGACAAATCACGCAGAATTTTAGGATTACACGCGTACGAAACATTTTATCGGCCGGAGACCAAAAGTTTTTTTCGTATCTTAACCCTCGAATCTCTAAGAAAGAACTTAGTTTAAACTTTGCTTCCTTACTGGTTTAGGCTTTTTATCATCGTCCACAATCTGTTATCGTGTTTCATCTGTGTTGTATGTGAAAAGTTTCTTCTTGGTGTCACCATTTCTCTCTGATATCTGATTTAGAATTAACAGTACTTAAAACAGTCCGTAATTTTAGTGATTTTCTGTTCAGTTACAGACAAATTGCAAACAAACCATGCAGTTGTTTAAATAGAGATTCAGAGCAGTCACTCAAGAATGCTAAACGTAGGTAAAGGTTGGTTATTTTTTCTCTCTCACTGCAAACATCAATCCTCGTACGCATTGGTATGCTGGCTGCGTAGATCGAAATGCAAAACACTTACCCCGCTAGGGTTCAAAGCGCAAAGTTTTTCCCTCCCAGACATTATTCCAGTCTCGTAGTTTTGCAGCTTTGCGTGTTTTGGTTTGGAGTATTTTTGGTGGAGGTTGGTTTCATTAAAAACTCAGTAAAACTAATGTTCAAAGTGATTAACTAACTTTCAATAGCGGCGACAAAGGTAAACCCCTTAAAACCATTCTGTTTTTTGATATTTTAATACCCATTTCTTTAAAAAACTGCCTATAAATAAAAAATAAAATAAATAAATTCTGTGAACAACATCTTGCGTCATCTAGCCCTATGGTAAGCTACTAAGTTTGTATTACGGTGACTAGACAACGGATATAATACTTATTTATATTTTTCTTTTGTAAATACATACATACGCCATGCCATGATAATGTTAATGCCTTAACTATTTCAGCCATAGATGCTTCTATTGCCGAATTTAGATTAAGGCATTAGCATGGTATACAAGAGATGCAGGTTAAAGTTCTGTGGTGTACGAATTTTTGGAAAGCATTTCTTTAAAGAAACAGTCATCTAAGTGTAATAAACATTTTGAAAAAAAAAAAAAAAAAAAAAAAAAAAAAAAATTGTATCTTTGATAATATTTTACGGCATATTTTATTTGGCTCTTCAAAGTTCTTCGTAAAAATAACCTGACTTAAACATGAAAGGAGCATACCAAAACATGTTTCTTGTTCCCAAAAGTTTATTTTCTAATACTAAGGATATCCTATTACCATAAATACCTACACTAGTCGAAGTAACCCAATTTATCCTAACAACCCGAACGCCTACGTTTTGCGATAAAACTATTTATCCTAAACACTTGGGACTAGCAATCTACTTACGGAGGCACCTATTTGTAGGTAGGTAGGTATATATGGCACAAATCTTATGCACGTGATGTAAATAATATTTGACATTTTTATTTAATTATTAAGTGCTCTAACAGTAAGGCACATAATACAGAAAATATGTTTTTTGAAATATGGACAAGCATGCTTAATTAAAGATCTCCTTAATGATAAAGTTATGGTTGTTTGTATTTGATTGCTCTTGAACTGCAGTCGAAAGTGCAATAATAATGAAAATAATAATAGTAAATTAATTAGAGCGGTCCTCAGTTTGTGAGGTGGCGAGTCTCCGTCTGCCATTTTTACGTATTTGTTGAACATTGTTACGGCAGGTGCTATAGTCCGCATAGTCCCCCCCAGTATCCAATCCACTACCATCCCATATCCATAGCCTAAGTAATTTCCACCCATAGTTTATACATAATTCTATCCGACCCGGGGGTTGTCCTTGGCTGCATTTTATAGTGCAGACAGGAGTAAGTTTGGTGTCTATCACAATTTTTTAAATTAAAATGTCACTTTAACGGACCTATACGTGTTTGCTTCGACCTCGCGCACGCCTTCCAAAGCTCCGGGTGCTCCATAGCCCCGAGAATCAGAAATGGTACCAACATGTAATAATAAAATAACTAACTATAAACTACACCAACCCCATGAAACTGCCCGATTTCACACATATTACATAACAGATAAATCGGTGACAAGAGTTAAGTTGCTTTACTCATTTTGAAGTAGTAATACATTTTTATCGTGTCCTTGGAAAATCTTGCAGTAAGAAACATTAAAAGACTGAACAATGCTTAGTACAGTCTTTTTAATGCCTATTACTGGGTATTGAGATATAGAGTATGGCTGTTTGAATCCCTCTAACTGTTATTGCATTCATTTATCTTATGAAAAAATGTATGTTTAGCTTAGAGATGTTGGTATGTTGGACATCCTAGTCGCTTTAACCACGAAAACTGTATCTTAGCCTAATGAATGTTCATCAAAACCGATGTCACCACAGTACCTCTACACCATTTCCCGTCCTAAAAAGTAAAAGGGAAAGATTTATGGTAGTTTTTACAATTTTACGGTCAGCGAGTTCGGCTAGGACGCCAAGGGACGCATTACTGGAGATATCTCAGATTTACTTCAAACTTGATGTCTTCTCTTGAGGGAAATCACGAAATGGCCTATCATTCCAGAATGAATCATTCGACAGCCGCTTCTTAGATAAATCTTGATGTAATTTTACTCTGTCCTAACTGCTGGTACTATTTCTTCGTTTCAGATACTTCTTTGTTGTCGAGATGTCGTGACCGTTTGTTGGCTTCGAAGATTTATCTTTATGGCTGGAACTCGTACTTCATAGGTAAATCTATGGGTAGATTGGGTTGGTTTGTATGTACCTATAGTTTTATTTAAGCTTAACTCGCTTGGTTTTATTATTTTTTCCAGATTCCAGAACTACAATTAATAATTTCCTTATTTTTCAACAAATATCACGAGGACCACTAAGAGAACCTTTAAGATTTTGGTTCTTAATCCTAATTACCTAAAGTGTGTGTACTTTTCGATGAAAAATAACTTCGCAATTTATTAAAGCAAGCAAGCAGAATTTTACAGCATAATCAAAGAGAACATAATTATAGTTCTCATGCAAACTTCGCGTTAATCAAAACCTATAAACGCGGCAATATAAAATCAACAGATTCTCTACCCATTTAAAAAAAGGTGACTGATAGGTAGACAACCAAGTGTTTTTATAAAGATTTTTTGTGATCAAAACCTAAGTACACTCGTAGGTATGTAGATATTATAATCTAACCGTGTATCGGTGTGTGAGTTAAATTACATAAAAACATAAACACCATGAAGTATGTCACAAAATGGATGAAAAAACATGAAACGAAACCTTTTATCTGATGTTATGAATAAAAAATAGACGCGTTTTCGTACCAATAGCATTTAATATCGTGATGTGACATCGATAACTCTATGTTTTATCCTTCCTTTGATGTTACTAATATGATATTCTAGTTACACACGAAGGTACGGTCTCGAAATAAATGGGAAATTTTGTGCGCTAATACGTGGATATTAACGGAGATCATCCTACTAATATTATGAATTTGAAAGTGTGTGTATACGAGTATGTTTGTTACTTCTTCACGCAAAAACTATTGGACCGGTTGCTATGAAACTTGGTAGCTGATATGGCAATTTTCAGCCAATGTGTAGCTACTATGTTAATCCAGGACTCCATTTGGATTAACAAATTGGCAACTATTGGCAGTAGCCAAGTAGTGGCAGTAGTAGTATAAGTCCTGATCCCCATTTTCTCAAAAAAATTTTAAGACTCATGCGTTTGAAACCGAGAGACGATGCGAGTCCACGACATTTTAATGAGTTGCACAAACTGCCATGGAGCCAAAACTAAGCCACAAAATAAATATACATGGAATCAGTGGTCTTGTAGCCCGCCATATTCATTTAGACTCGTTGCCCCTGCCCGTCGTAAAAGGCGTTCAATAGGGGCTTCTTGGTGAGTTGTTCCTACTCAGCGACCTAAGTTATTCCGTCCTTAGAGGACCCGTAGACCCGTGCAGTCACTAAGGGTATTCCTTAGTGACTGCACTTAGTGTCAGATCAAACGATCATTTATCGTATTTAAAAGAGAAGAAAATAGGCCCCTTACTTTACACTTGGACTATTATTTTGTCATGATGACATGTTATTTGATTAGTATAAACATTTTGGTGCACACACTGTAGGTAAGTCAATAAAAGGTACCCGCCTACTGCTATCAGATTTGCCAATATTTTTACTACTGGCTGCCTGCCGGATACCAATTCATTTTTAATATGACAACCATACACTTAGACAATATTGCAGGTATGTTTAGATCTTAGAGATTTAAACCAAAAATGTTTGAGATACACGAATGTATTGTAAGCATTATTTGTAAAGCTGTATACAGCAAACCACGTTTCATACCGAAATAGCTAGGTACCTACGCAATATTGTTTTTTTTTTGCTTGAGGGGTCCGTAATAATGGGACGCGTCCCCTATTCTTTATTCTGATGAGCTCTATAATGTCTATTTTCAGCTGAATATGTTTAAAATTGCCTTTTTACCTTCGATTTAGTATGCAATATATGAATTTCTCTTCTTAGAAAACTGAGTAAATTTATTTAACATAAAAATCAATACGACATGTTTGTGAAGATGAAATGAATGTAAATTGAATTTCAAAACTGTTTGTTTATGTATTGAAATCGTAGTCTTGTCTTACAAGTCTAAAGTTCAAACTTTCAATTTGTAAAACAAAAAAATGACTTCGATATTTTTCTATTTAAAAATAAAAGAAAATTCTTGTTTCGTAAAGCTGAAAAAGAAATTGAATTTTATAATTTATTGTAGGCACGATGGCTGGCTTTCAGTGTCTTTCTAAACATCAATTATGATTGAATTTATTAAAATTGAAGTAAAAAAAATTGAATGCCAGTCTCAAACAAATTGTTCCATCTTTCTTAATAATAAGACAAGACTTCTTTACGTAGAGCCACCACAATAAACTTTATCACAACAACGGTGTGCGTAATTCACTGTAAGACACATGTAAACTAAGTGGCAGACAGAGCACTGCATGCTTATAACGTGATATAAAAAACCCGGAAAGTGCTGGGAAAAAATACGATAAATCTTCTCTCACATAACTGAGCTAATAAAGCGGGTTGCCCACGGCGTCTAGCCCTTTCATCTCGCACAGCAGTAAATCTACGAGGAGAGGTGCTGCCCCGTGATGTATTCTTGACATTAATGGAATTACGCGGCCGAAGATACGCACATACCGCTCGTTGTTGAGGATAACAATTTGTATCGAGTTTCCTACTTATCGTGGAAGGACGTTTCTGGAAGACTTTAGTGATAAATTTTAGAATTTTGGTGATATTTTTTGTTGCTATTTCGTTGTTTTCAATTTTACGGGTTAAATTATAACATCTACTCTGAGATTCGTGGAAGATATATCTCGTTACCTACTTTTTACTAATGGTGGATTTCTAGACAGTGGTAGTGACTAAAATTAAGACTTCGATCGTTTACGTTTATTTACTAACTTACTGGTTCTTAAATACTGATAAAATGTAGTTTTAGTATTTTAGTTTGTTGTGTAATATAAGTAAATCAATCCACATTTACGACTTCTATCAGTACTTGTGCTAAAGTTTTACGATAAACAAAGTTCGAGTTATTACTGGCATCCGTTTATAGGAATTAGGGGCACGTAAACGATTCTATCGGATAGGGGTTTCGTTTTTCGTTCAGTAACGGTACCTATCAACCCGCAAAACAATTTTTGTAATACCTCAAAGTACTGGATTCCAACCGCAACAAGCGTTCGCTTTGAGCGGTGCATGTAAGCGGATCTTTTGCGATGAAAAATAAAATAACAAATAAAACTTAAACTTTCCGCAGTCGGGTAAAAACGAAAATTAATTTTGCCCATAACTATAATCCCGTACTTAAATAAGATTCACGAGTTGGTAAAAATATCATCCCATGTAGAAGTTAGAAGCCGACCGCATGCTGCTGCAGAAGACGCATGTCGTCGTTTCTTGTCGCTGCATTTGAACCCGGCTGCGAGATGTGTCACCGTACATTCAAATGGAAGCAACCCATTCTAAATTGATCATAGAGTTCACATCTTGGTTCTGTGTAGTCGCTTTATTCGACGTCTAGAACCATATCGATTTAAAATAATTATGAAAACTATTTTGCACAGATTTGTTGGAACAGTATAATCATAGCCTTCGTTTGCTATGTGTCGTTAGCGACTAACTTACATCTTTATACTGTACGAACTACAATATTTAAATATGGATGTGTTTTTAACAAAATTAATAAGTGTTTTTTCTTCGGATATGTATTCTTTTCTGCGTGACACGTTTTATTTAGCACCTTCTCTGAAGGCAAGTGGGTGCGCGAATATGAAATTTTTTAATATTACCAAGACAAGCGAAACTCTCTGTAAAGTTGCAACTATTTTATGAACACTTAAAAGTAAATTAGATTTTTCTCGTTTAAATTTTTTCGTACTTAAGTTTCACATTGAATTTTCCATTATTATTTTTAGGTAAACCCGTTGGATTTTGTGTTGTAATTTAGACAATATTGGTTAAAAAATAATGATGAAAAAGTAGTACACAAGATTTTTTTGTAATCCTTTATTGTAAGCAATCAAGAATCTCCTTAAAATTTAATTAGTCTCACCGTTCTGAACAACACCGTAAAAAGTTGTAGACAGTTGTTGAGTTAATAATTAAAGGTAAAATTAATTTAATTTAGCATCGAAAGTTTTTGGTTTTAATTAGTTAAAGCTGTGTAAAACACAGTTTGTAATTTCATCCAAAATGGCTGCAAAACTGTTAAAACTTAGATTGAAATAATAAATTATTTATCGAATTGTAAATTCTTTAGAAGTGTTTCCAATAAAATTGTTATTACTTGATAGACATAGGGTTTTATAACGAATTCTTTGTTTAAAAACTGTACCTACTTGTATACTTTATTTATTGTTTAAATAATTAAAGTAAAACATAGATTATAGTATATGCATTTGCTAGTTAAACGAAAATTATTTGATTTCTTTTGTGCGATAGACCACTCGTAGAGATCCTGATCCGTAAAAACCACATAGGTATAAATTACTTCAAACAAATTGTATCACAGATTTTCAATAGAATTAAAATTACACATAGGTAAATGAAGTTGTAACCGCATGAGGTAAAGTCGGGCTCATCCGGACTACAAGATCCGGCCCGATTCTATCGAACACGGATATTCCATTTGCATTGCATCCCGTTAATATACCTCGTATTAGACCGAAATCGGTCAGTCGTTTACTACATAGACGAGGGAACTTTGACTAAATAATATGATTGAATAGTTTTAATACCTAAGTTTAATTTGGCGATTCATTGTTTTCTGGTATGGTTTTGCTTTGCATTACCTGTAACTTACTCAAAATTGAAAGGATATCAAGTATTCTGGTTAGTGATTTTTTATTTTGTTGTTTTAAGTGAATTTTCGACTGCCACTAAAATCAGAAAGCTTAAGCAATTGGTTAATAATCATTTGGAGTTACGATTTTATGTTATAAAATTTGGTAATATCTTCTAATCACTGTTTTATCTTTTCGGAGTTTTCTGTTGAAAAGTAAGCGCCAGGTGCTTCTTAAATCTGTACCTACCTAGCTTTTGGGAATCGGCTAAAGAACGGTTCTTCGGTTGGATTCTACCAACGTCGAAGTAAAAAAGTAATGTTTTTACTGCATTCGGGATGCTATTTGGCTCATTACTTCGATGATTTATTTTAACTAATTGTTGATTTGAACAGAGTAGATTATTTTTGATCATTATACGTCCAGTATCATGGGGCTATGGAGCCCCGGACCTTTGCGTGAAACCGAAGCCAACACGTAAACGCCCTTTTTAATAACAATTTGTACTCCAAACAATGATGTGGAGTCAAGCCGACGATTATTCTTGTCTGCACTTTAAAATGCAGTTAAGGACAACCACAGGATCGGATAGAACTATTGAAAAATCTACGGGTGGAAACAAAATGGGTTATAGTGATGTGATGGTAGTTATTGGCTACTGGGGTAACTATAGTGATTATGGCGCCTGCCGTAACAAAAAAATGGCAGACTGAGACTCGCCAACTCACAAACTGCGATACCCGAATCAGTTGAGCAATAAACAGCAATAGGGACGTAAGTCAAATCAAATCAAATTTTTATTTAGTAATATGAATCTTACCAACCATTGTGGCTAAAGGATCCTCCCTGGATTTTAAGTCATCACTGGTATGCCATTGACCGAGCCAACTCATCACTTACGTGAAATGTCCATCCTCCGAGCATTTCTGCTCTCGCGACTCCACTCTGAACGGTCGGTGAAGACAAGTCATAGGTGAGGGGCCGCTTCCTCGCCAATTTTCACTTCGACTAGCCAACTAAGACAAGCCGGAGGTGAAGAACGGTCACTTCCCTTTGGAGCCCTCGGGAAGCCGCGGGGTGTCTACTCCCCAACACCTTGCCTCAAGGTGCCCTGCGTACTTGTTATTATTATAATTTCAGGTCTAATTTCGGGGGTGTGTACTAACGCGTTCTAGAACCGAAATTCTAACAATAATGTAGATTTTTTATTGAAAATATTACGCAGATATCAAAGCTACGACTAAATTTACTTCGAATATTATTATGTTAGTCATGACATGTATTCCCAAAACCCCAGTAGAATACACAAACTCACAGTGCTGGTGACGTGTAACAGAACGTTCCAGTACGAAATTGAAACGATGCCTCCAAGGGGATCAGGTGATAGTAATTTCGAAACATCTTTGTATGCATGAGCGATATCAAATATCAAAAGACCGGACGCATTTCAAAGATAGGTATATCGTACGTGGAATGGAAAGGACAGACGGATAAACAAAAGCTAATATTCAGATAAAGCCCCCATTTGGAACCTCCGCATGACCAACAAAGTTAAGGAGATAAGACCCACAAAATTTAAGTAGGTACGTGCGTTTTTTTAACCGACTGTAATAAAGAAAGAGGTTTTGTATGTTGCTGTACTATGCTATGTTGTTGCTATTCAACGCTCAGTTTTCAAGCACCTTTGAAAGGCTGTGAAAGAATGGGATTGTACATACAAAATAGTTTCCATACATGATGAAAAACCAGCCACAATTCGGTGTCAGTAGGTATATTTTGCATCTACTGAAAAAAGGGATATTTTCAAGAAAATGTGGTGTAAAACATTAACGAACCAGTAAAAAACAATGATTCAATTAACTTTTACAAAAAGAAAAATAAACATTTAGCAGAGATGCGACTGAGGATTTCAAGCCATCATAATTTCAAATAAGAATCAAGAGTTAAACTTTTAATTAAAAATCTCTTTGCGTGCTTTGAAACGACTCCAATTAAAACTATGTCTTCGTCCGTTGAAGAGCATAAAAGAGTTGAAAGGTCTGCAAAACGGCACTGACTATTTGCCATTAAGGCCCTTGTATTTTATAGTATATACCTAAAAATAAACCGTTTCGTTCAATTTCTTGAAAATTGTAAAATTTCTGAGTAACCAGCATCTTTTTCATTAACATGGGAAGTGTAAATAAAGAATTGCATACATATACTTTACTTAAACCAGACTTTGGTGTTAAGTATGTTAAATATTATTTTAATAGTAGATTAAACACAACTGAGACAAATGGTTTTTAAAAGTGGTAAAAGTAGCCTATGTGTTATTTCAGGTATCTGCTGTCTATATTCCATCGCAATTGGTTGAGTAGTTTTAACGTAAAAAAGTAATAGAAGCACATACAAACATACAAACTTTAGCGTTTATAATATTAGTAAAACTATAGCATTGCCTCGCGGGCTTATGGTTCCGCGGGAATATTGGGATAAAAAATCCAGGTCCTTAGCTATCAAGCATACCAAGTTTCATTACATACGGTTAAGTAGTTTTTGCGTGAAAGAGTGACAAAGTTACATACATACATGTATACAAAGTTTCGCGTTTATATAATATTAGTAAGAAGTATGATAACCTAATAAGAAAGCGTTTGTCATTCATATCATTTAATGTCCTTTTAATGAATACGCGTTTTAGGGATATCTAAGTTGGGCGGTAAGTAAAAAAAAGTATATATGAAAGCCTCCTAGGTGTTATTCCAGGTCCCAGATATTTACATACCAAGTATTATCGCAGTCGGTTCAGTAGGGAAGGAGTAACAATCATACATACTAGTTTACTTACACACGAACAAACGTTCACATGTGTAGTATTATTAGGATAGGTATCCTCTTTAATCTATTAGACGTGCAAATCTATAATGGTGATGTTGATAAACACAATGTCTGTTGGTTTCTTTGTTTTAAGGTCCCATACTCACCTAATGGCGAGACAGGGATAAGGCTAACAAATTTCAGATGTGTAAAAGAAGAACATAATATGCGACTATGCAATATTTTAGTGAGTAAAATCAAACAAGATAGTTATTGCTAATTTAGTAAAACTGTTTTACCAATTTCAAGTGTGTGTTATTATGCTTTAATACAGAAAAAATAGAGGTTGAAATACGACGTCATTTTTAGTTGTAAAATTAAAATTACGGTTTTAGATAAAAAAAACTGTTATAAAAGGTAATCAATCGTGTAAAGAAAACTACCAAAGTGAAGATAAATAAAAAAGTATATATATATATTTCACTACATTGCACACAGCGCAATCTATCCCCAAACTAAGCACTAGGCTTGTAGTATGGGTACTAGACAACGGATATACTACATATTATACTTTTTTTTTGTAAATACATACATATTATACATAGTGTGACACCCAGACCAGATACAAATATTTATTATTAAAAATAAAATAAATATTATTAATATTTATTTTAAAATATTTAATATTTATTTTAAAAAATAAAATAAATATTATTAATATTTATTTTATTTATAAGCATAAATATTTGCACCCGACGGGAATCGAACCCGTAGCCTTCTGCATTGCAGTGGAGCGTCCGCCCGACGCGCCACAGAGGCCATCAGATAAGAGAATGAAAAATAATATACCAAAATGGTAGTCCCGAATGTTTTGTAATTACTAAAAAATATTGATATCCCTGTCGCCAATATCGTGAGTATGTCACCTTAATCCGCAAACCGCAATTTTACACAATGTTGCGAACTTTTATTTGTATGTACAACAGGAGTAACTAGTTCCGTAAAAGCGATCTAGTTAGGGAAGCAATATGCAAAGCGACAAGGAATAGTCGTTATAAAACTAAAATCTTGAGGCACGTAACGTTTTCATGGCTCTCCGTGCGAAATTTTAGTTTCGATAACGTCAACTGCATGGCTAAGTGCATATTAGAAGTTGTTTTTGTCTAGTTATTTGTTGGAAGCAGAGGAGTTTTAAAATATACTGGGACTGTTTTTTTTTAATTTACTTACTCGTATTCTTTTTTACGGCACAATTTTAAGCAGCTGTCCTCCAACTAAAGTATAGTTTAGCTTGGCTTAGCATATAATGGCTATTCGTTACTTATTTTCCAGTTTTGGTCGAATTGAGCCGTGAGTATAGCTGTCATAGTTTGCTGTGGATGCCAATAGATGTAAAATTGTCTTGACTATGCAGAGTTAAGATTAACTAACCAATAGTTTAGTTTCACTGTTCTTTTTTTAATATTAAGTAATAGTAATCAAACAAAAGAAAAAAACCGATTGAACAATACCGATAACTGTACATTGGTACTGGAGTATAAATATGTAGAGTTAAATAAATAAAGTAGTCCTTATGTGTTTTTTTTAATTATCAAAGTTCATAAAAGCGGCAATGAAAACAAGTATTATTGCTGCACGTCGACTTATAGTTACACATCAGTAAACAAGGAATCTCATTTGTTGAACGAAACAGCTCGTTAAAACTCTCCCTTCAGACAAAGATGCCAATACCACAATGATTGAATGTAATTCAGAACGATTTAGTGTCTGACCGAAGCATCACTGCAAACCGAAAACGATTATTTTCGGTTTTTGTTCCGGTTAAAATTACCTAAAGCTATCCTAGCTCACATTGACCTCTGTTGTGAGTTCTAAAGTTGTAGGGCTAAAAGATAGTCAGATAGCTCTTATCAGATAGATAAAATAAAAAGTTAAATAAAAAATTAAGAAAACTCCCGACTTATAAAATATAGGCAACAACTTAAAACAAAATCAATCTTTAAAAAGGTAAAAATCATTAATCCTGCCCAATAGTTTTTAATTTACATGCCCAATAATGAATTATTTTCCAAATTATTTTTAGCTTTTTAAAATTTGATATTTCGTTTCCATAGTAAATTATGTAAGAGATATGTTTGTGTTATTTTTTTTTGTTTTCGTGTCCAAAATTTTTAACTTTTTAACAGGTGCATGTTCGCCTACCATACTAATGTTAAAAACTGATACTTATTATTAACACGAAGTTTATCTTTGCGTTTTAAATTGAAACCGAAATTTAAATGGGGCCGAAACTAAATCCGAATCTTATGTCGGTCACTAAAATGATGTAATAGTTGCCGTAGAACGCTTTGAACTCCCGTTCTAACTCTCGCTTAATGAAAAGCCAGTTCCAAAACAGACAGTTCCATTGTTTAGAGAAAATCACAACGTCGTCGACGACATTGTGGAAAATTCGTACAAATTGGAAATAGTAAGTGTACTCTTTTATTATTGACATTTAGGGCTGATTTTTCAAAACCCTAGATGGAGATAACTGACAAATAAAATGTAACACCACCGAATAATAAACGTCACTATAATATTTAATAAAAAGAAAATAAATCTTAAAAAGATACACCCATAAAAATGCAATAAACTTGTAAGAATTGGCACACTATCCAGTTATCGAGATTGGTCTCGTAATCAAAAGGCAGCTAAACATAAGTATAAACTTCCAGTTTGCAGGTAATGTTCCTTAAAACTGGATTGTTCATGATGCTGATTTTTTGAAGCCCTAGATAGAGATATCTGACAAATAAAATGTAACACCACGGAATAAAAAACGTCACTATGATTTTTTAAAAGAAACTAGTTCACTATAATCTGTTATGTATACAGTGATCGTTTGGGTGTTTTACGGAAATAATGAGAAATGACTACTTCTAAATATAAAAATGTTATTATTATGTTATTTGAAGTTCTTAAAGTTTGTACAGCAGAACATATTTTATCTTACTCTACATAGAGGGCATTTCGTTAGTAGGTGGTTTTGTTATCAGGCTATTTTGATCTTGTGCCATTCCGATAATAGGACGTTTTGCTACTAGGTCATTTAGATCTTGTGTCGTTGTATTATAAAGAGCATTTTGCTTTTTCATCCTTATGATATTAAGGGATAAAACTTCAAGAACATAACGCGAGCTGGCCTTACCAGTCAACCTGGCGAGAAGTTAAGAAGAGAAGTCGCACATGATAGTGATATCATAATTATCTACTACATTACATGATAGCCGAGACGAGACAAACTACTGGCATGCGAGTAGTTATTTGGCATGATAGTTAACATGGCTGCTAGCTATCCAGCTTACACGCTAACGCGCACTGTGTAAACGACGTATTAGAAAATGCTGAACAGTAAATCCATTCACTTTTATCTTCTCTAATCCAATCACAAAGCTCAACATTTCCCGCATATGATATTCCAATAGACATCGCAGAATACCTCAGATTTCTCCTGTCTCCATATGGGAAACAAGAAGTCTGCATAATGCATTCAATGTACGCTTTATCTCAGTTCCGTTTATATTGCATTTATTTTGCATTGGACGTGGATTTCGCTTTGAATGTTATGTTTTATCGTATTGTTTTATTATAAACTGTGATATCGTCATTTATATTCTAACTACCACGATAAAGTTTTATTTGAAAGGAAATAATAGGTTTTAGTAGGAATATTTGACGGTAAACTTATTAAATACAATAATGATACACAGTATACTTACAAGTAGGTGTATAGAATTATATAAAGGTTTGTGTAATAAAAAAAATATATCTCAACTCGCCTTATCTGTAATGTATTACCTGCATAGTAGGCATTCGCACCCACGAGTTACTTATATGTGTTAGGTGCGTCCATAGAGTGCGGGTTTTTGCAGTACAGCCACTCGGCAGGCTGACTCATATATACGCTAGCTCGCACGCTAGCTCACCCAGTGTTAACGAGATATTATTACCGACCGTTAAGGCTCATAACAAATGCTGCAGTGTGCAGCGTACAAAAACATCTTCCTCTTAAAACAAAACATTATTCTAAAATTTAGAAAAATACTAAATGATTAATTAAGACGGCAACATGATTCCACAAAAACATTCGAAGTAACAAGCGATAAGTACTTACCTACTAGAGCATTCACCAAAATCCGATATACTAGCGAACTTTATGATTTATATTGTTGAACTATCCAAGTGTAGTACCCCAGTGGTTTCCATGTCACAGCTATCATGGAAAGTTCTTTTCCTTCAAGCCCCTCTGGGTTAGCAATTATTTGCTTGGTTAATTGTAACTTTTTTGTAAAAATGTTTTGGGCGTAGGTTAAGGTAGTTTACCAATTCGTCGCTATTGCGGCATTTTTAAAACTGGTGATGCAGATTCAATTCTAGTCATTGAAATATTTGTTTAATGTTAATCTTAAATTCAATATCTAACAAATTTGCGAAGTCGATTAATAACTAAACCAATCTAAATGGAAAAACGAACACTCTAAATTGAGTACCTACTCCTTAAGTTTAAAGATTATAAATGTTTGTTTATTAACTTAAATATTTTTAGTAAATTTAATTTATTTCCAATTGCCCTTCAAAGATATACTGTAAAAGCGTCCCAATTATTAGTAGGTCTAAACTCTTTGTATTCACTAAATATTTTAACAGCTGTGCACCAAGAAATATTTGTACAAAAAACTCGATTCAGTTTATTAAAACTTATTAATCTGAACGCACAGAGATAAAAAGCCAAGCAAAGTCAAAAAAGTTCAAACAAACAAATTAAATTCCAACCCCTCCCTGTGATAAGCCATCCGAATAACTCGTATTTATAAATAACTACCGAAACGATGATATAAAGGAGTTCTATTTAATTAACTGCGTCTTTTACCCCAAGTCAAGGAAGGCTCTACTTTTCTAATGCATCTGAAAGGTCTTTCCCTTTGAAACTGTGAAATGAAGCTCATGAATTACCTTTTTCAAGCGAATGTAAATGTTTTCGAAGTTACCGGTGGCAGGTATAATTTAATTTCGTCTGAGGGGAGCCCGGTTGATTATAAATTTAATTTCATGTTGGCATTGACGTCTGTACATTGCTAAAATTGCCACTTATTATTCTGATAGCGCACATTTATCGGGAAATGTTGATGAACTGTTTGACATGATATAAGTGATTCGAATTTCGAATAATATATTATTTTGACTGCTATTGATTTTAATTTACTATCTCCTTCTTTCTCTCTCTCTTTCTCACTGGGTGTGTGTATGCATAGGTGCGTGTAAATATGTGTTTCATTTGGTCCACTAGCCCCAATAGACTGCGATAATACTGAGAAATTAGCGCGGCCTTTGCCCTGCAATAAAAGAGTACAGGCATTCATCATCATCATCCGTGCAATGTTACCGGTAACATTCCTCTCGAGAGCCTGCGGTACACTTTCCTATTCTTGCGTCTCATTATTAAACCCATCAGTTGAATAAGTCGTTTTTGCGCATGTAAATATGTTGTGATTGTGAATTGTATAAAGTAACTGTTGTAACGCCGTTGTAGTTAGCATTAAAAAATTGCCATACATTGACACTGATTTCATACATTTTGAGTTGGATACGGTATCTAGGTATATATTTTGAACAGTAACATTTTTGTAAATTTAGAATCGTTCTTAATTTGAGTAGTAGAGATTTAAGTGTATTATAAATTTAAATTTTGAAAACTGTTTTTTCATTTAGATGCTTTATAATGTTACTTGTAATAGGTAAAAAGCTAAATAGTTTGACTTCTATAATTCTTAAAACCACAAATAAAAAAATATTTAAATCCTCTAAACCCAAGTAACTCGACGAATTGGGGTAAATCATTATTTAAAAATTACTGAATTCTGTTTTTGGCATCCAACTAATTAAGCTTT
Organism: Idaea dimidiata; assembly: GCA_949358125.1. Lineage (NCBI taxonomy): Eukaryota > Metazoa > Arthropoda > Insecta > Lepidoptera > Geometridae > Idaea > Idaea dimidiata. The sequence goes on from OX442328.1 coordinate 8,010,356, forward strand.
TAGCGAGAACCTGTTTGTTTTACAGTAATTAACAAATAGGTAATGTTGTTTTCATGTTATTTACAATTTAAAACATTTAATTTATGGACCATTATTTAGCTTAACAAAACAATTCAATACATACATAACTAACCACGAGTCCTAAAGTGAAAATAAGCTTAAAACGATGATTAACAGATAAATAAATAAGTTATGTATGTAACGTTTCTTCATATCAGTGCAGCGCTAAAAAGCAAACGCTTTTATAGTTCATTCTGTGTTAAACTATTGAACTTATACTTTAGTAGGTACTTTACTTTAGACATCTAATACTTTTACTGGCCTGTAAAATCAGTAAACGACGTTATACACAGGGTTTTACGAACTTATCCCATAACACAACTCATAAAAAAAACTAACGAGTAAAAACCATAATGAACAGAAATGATAATAATGAACAGAAATCGAGTAAGTTTAAAAAGTGTATAACTAACGAGTTGTTTTAAACTAAATTGAACTATTCTTTCCTATGGTCACAGGTAGCATTAGGCGTACCTAATAGTGCCCAAGGCACTACAGTAAAATCAATAGTGTGCATTGTAACTTGCACTGTATAAACCCTATAGCTTTGATAAAAAAGAACTGTTTCTGTTAATCTCTATTTTGAAAAATAAAACAAGGATATATAAAACAAGGTTAAATAAATATGGAATATCTCGTAATAAGGTAATTTGGAATTAATTATTTCTCTGTTTAATTTTCAACTCTGTACACAATTAACACAATGTTAAATTATTGGCTTATATGATGTATGTACAGCCATGCCAATACCACCTAATAAATTTATATTATTAAAACATACCGGTGTGTTATGACTTATATATGACGATATGACTCTTATTGCAGACTGTTTACCCTTTTTTAGAATCTTAAGGTGCTCCCTCACCGCTAGCATTTACTTGTAAATTGTAATGTAACAATATTGATTCAACTCACAAGGTGCGCGCTGTTTGTGACTTTGAATCTGGGGCTCGATTCGGTAAGGACATAGCATACGGAATGCCGGCGACGTGCAGCAGATGTACGTTAATTCGTATTCTGTAAATGTTATTTTACTTAATTACTACTTAATTAGTTAAGTAGCCTTCAAAATTAAGGGCTACGTAATTATTTAAATAGCTCCTCTTGTTCCTCAGCCATTAGTATTTAAAGAAGTTATAGATTAGCTATTATTTTTACTCCAGGAACAAATCGACTTCTGCAATGCTCATGTATCCCGCCTGCTTGTCGCATGCTATGTTTTTAGAGAATCAGGGCCCTGGAACGTTACATTGCACGTGAATGCTAGAGGAAAGGGAGCACCTAGATCAAACATGTAAAAATCGAACTGTCAAATCTCTGATAGCAGTAGTCAGCTCAAGTTAGGGTGAAAACTCTAATATTAAGGTTAGACCACACCACACCACTACACGAAAAAAAGAAGTTTCAAAGTTTTCAATCCATCTGATTGTACGTTGTATTTAACTGATGATCGATTATGTCTGTTAACTTTGAAATTTCTTATCGCGGTAAAAGAAAAAAAATATAGTCTTTTTATTACATGGCCTGTTGTTCGCATATCTAATTATGTAGAACAAGTTAATGTCACCACATTAATTTACATCAAGTTAACGCATTCGAAGAATCCAATCAAAATTTTAATTAGAAGCCCTAAACGATTATGTAGATGATATCGTTTTACTTAAGCACTAAAGACACCTATAGGTACCCACTTCTTCGCACTATTATCTTAATCTAAAATAGTCTGCGTAATAAGTTTCGTTTTACGAACAAAGGGACCAGAGTAAGGATTTCACGAAATTATCTGAACATAAAACCGTGTTAGAAAATTTAAATTTGAAGTAATTAAAAAGTACTTAAATAAATTTTGGATTTTTGATGAATTTCAAAGATTTTTGGAACTTTAATAAGACTGCCAAATCTATTTACCAGAGTAGACGGCTTGATTCAAATATCAACGGTAAAATAAATTCATTATATTTTTTTAGTGATATTTCAAAACTTCAATCAGGTGTTTTTTTTTAGCAGTCTCAATTTTCAAGGTGCAATATTATAAATAAAGCATAGTTTAATAACATAACATCGTTAATTATATTTTAACAAAGTCAAGAATAAATAGTTTTCTATTTATTCTTGACTTCTAATAGTACTATGGGCTTATGCAAAGGGTAGGTAATGGTTATGATCGTGCATGGTAGTCACGTGTAGGCCAATGTGAGTCGTTTTGCCCGCGAGCAAAATGACTAACGACTCAAATAAATAATATTTTCGTACGTAAAGCTTCTTATCAGTGCAACAATCAATAAAGTTACAAAATTGTTAACTAGATATAAAAATACATACATACAAACACATAATAGCATAGTAGTTGCTATTGTTCTTACTAATATTATAAATCTGGAAGTTCGTTTGTTTGTTTGTTCCATCTTCACCGTCAAAGGTTTGACCGATTTGGATTAAAATTTACATAGTAGTTAAAGTAATAAATAAATAAATCATGTGACGAACACACAGTGCCATCTAGCCCCGTGGTAAGCTGCTAAGCTTATGTTACAAGTAATGGAGAGTAACATAGGTTTAAGTAATGGATACTTTTGATCCCGATAATTTTGCGGGACCGGAACTGACGCTAGTGAAACCGCGGGATGAAGCTGGTGAGAAATAAATAAATAAATAAATTGTTCGATTTATAAAGCTTTTTGGGCCTACGCACAAGTTTTGAATTTAATTTCGTATGTTCAAACATAGTCAATTGACGTGAAAAGTTAAAGGAACAATATACACAAGAACTCGTATCCATCGCGCCGCATGTGGCATATATCGGAAATGAAAATCGGCGTCGCACATCCTTTGCCAGAACTAAATTGAACCACCTGGGTCGGGCTTTCGTAACACCTCCGACCATCGACAAAACCGATGTTTTGTCTAACTTTTTTTTTCCATGTCCACGCTATTTTTTTGGTAGTTTTTTAGAGAAATATTTGTACTCTCCTCTGAACAGAATAATAAAGCAAGGAATGCTGTGCGCGATGAAAATTTTAAGTAGTAGTTCCATATTAAGATGTGTTAGTGGTAAATTCTGTTACTTACTGAAATAGTTTGTAGAATATTTCATCATATTTCTTTTAATTACGCGTTTAAGAAAATTTTAATTCATTATTTTAAGTAGTTTTAAAATTAATTGTCTACCTTGATAATAATTTATAATCAAGGCAGACAATTTGCCTTATTATTAAACATCAAGTAAGGTTGGAGTACTGAGAACATGCTTTGTCTTTTTTCGTGACAAGAACTTTCAAAGTTAACAGACAGAAACACAAAGCGGTAAAATAGCTCTGACCGTACATACTTCACATTTATAGATATGGCTATTAAAGTCTATTTCTGTAATACTTGTCTAAACAACATTTTGCTACCTAAGCTAAAAGCAAACACAAACATATAAACAAGACTATGAGCGTTTGAAATTTGTACAGCAATATAGTAGATACCAAGATACAAAATAGTATACAAGGTGTAACGGGTAAGTCCTTTTAATCCGAAAGGCGGTTGTTCTAGACGTCTAGGCGAACAACTTTTGTTCTACGACTTTTGGAAATTCGAAGTACTTTTCGAAAAATTTAGGTGTTATGTTTACTTGAAAATCAGCTGTTTCTGAGAGTTCGAGGTCATTGACCTTATGTTGTCCATTTATTTGGTTTGATAGTTTACAATCAAAACTTCAATTATCTTTATTTTCAAAAGCAGCTGTTTTTTCAATGAAACATAATCTCAAAATTTTCAAAAAAAAAGTTTGATATTTCAAAAGTCGTAGAACAAAAGTTGTTCGCCTAGACGTCTTGAACAACCTCCTTTCGGATTAAAAGTACTTACCCGTTACAAATTGTATATTAAATTACATCGTCTGCGTACCTACATTCCGAATCTAATTTCCAAAAGTGTATGGATTTATCGGGATGAAATCCCGAATCACTTATATACGTGTTTGACAAAATGTGTTTTTGACTTTTAACGAAAACTTATTTTCTTTACTTTTTACGTGTTTGACTTTATGCGTGTTTAACAAAACGCGTTTTTGACATTTTGCAAAAACTAACATTTTCTGACATTTTGCGTGTGATCCGAATTAATTAATATAGAGGTCTCTCGTCGTAACGTGAGATAAAATAAAGTACTACATTTTGTAAGGCAAGATTGCTTGCGTCAAATTATCGTAATCAGGCATAGAGTAGGTACACTTAAAACCTAAGGTTGTTTTTCACCTATCAGCATACGAGTATATTTAAATATTTGTTCCATGACGATTTTAAACGTAAATTTTAAATTATAATAACTAATCCATGGTCATAATGCTTTTAAATTCCAAATACTAATAACTTGCATTTACCATCAAGTAATTACCAATATCATCAGGACCACATCAGGATAATGCTAACATAACTAATCTGTCATTCAAAATATTCATCTTCGTTACACTCTTTTTAGGGGTTCGTAATCAACAAGAAATCCTTATAGTTTCGTTATATCCGTCCGTCCGTCCGCGGCTTTCCTCGGAGATGGTTAGTACAAAGAAGCTGAAATTTTGCATGAGTATACATAATATTCACGCCAAAAAAGTGCTACAATAAAAAAAAACCCTTTTTGACCTCCCCCACATGTAACATGGAGGATGATTTTTCGTGTGGGGTATCGTTAGATAGCTTTTAGCTACAATTTTTCATTTTAGTCTTCCGTTTTCGAAATATTGAGCTTTAAAGTGTTTTAGAGTTCTAGTTTTTAGAGTTATGTGTATCCTCTAATAGCCAAACGTTTATCCATGGATACGTCATATGTATTCACAATTTCATTGTAGTAAATATAATGACGTTTAAAGGAAAGTTATCACAGCTGAGCTTGGTTTTATTAGTTCATGTTATAATAGAATAAAAATATACCTAGTATAAGTACAAACATTGTAATATGAAAAAGAAAGGTGGATCTAGTTCCGTTGCTGTCTGGGTATCTGCCATGTTACCTATCGTGATTTAAAAAAAACACGCTGAAAGTGCGGAATTTTCGTAGCGCACGGTTTAGCCTACTGAAGGTGTCGATGTTTAAGCTGTGGCATCATAGTAAGTACCTAACAATTACCGTTAATTTCGATACGTGTGTTATCCAAAATTCAAACACGAAATCTAACTAAACTAATACCTACCCCGTTAGATTACATTAATTCGACACAATAGATTGTAATCCATTTCAATTTGACCATTTACAAGCCGCAGTCGGACCGTTACACATATTGAAACCCCAACATTTCATATCAATAGGGCTTTTGTATGGCTACCGCTAGAGCTAGGCAAAGGTGGTTTGAGCAATTAGCAGATAGCATTGGCTCATCTCCAAGGCTGCATAACAGGGACCTAGCTTTGAAAACTAATATAAAATATCTTCAATTCCTAGAGTCGAACGCATATATTCGGCTAAACTAAGCTAGCTTAGCTCCACATACTGGAGCCAATTTGTGTGCGTACCCCACAAACTTATATTATTAGCTAACTTAGTTTAGTTGGCGACGACGATCGGCTTAATTACTTGTTAGCTTAGCACACAGTTCCTTAACGTTTTTTATGTACAATGCTTAGGTATATCTGATGTTATATACTGTGCTTTTGATTCTCGCAACAGTGATGTATCCCAACGGGAAGTCGTGAACATTGAATTTTGGGAGTTTTCTTTTGTTACTCTTTCCCGCAAAATTAACTAAACCGATTTTTTACATAGGATTTGAATAGGCTGGCATTTGACCTCATCTCAGCTAAGGGAAAGCATCATCATGATTATAATGAAACTAGGAATTGATTGGAGCTGGAATTCTGAACTAAGCATACGGGCTGTTGGAGTAGTACTTTTTTTTTAAATATTTTAAGTACTTATATCGCGTCTAATTACCCTTAGTTTTTATATTTATACATTTCTTCTAACACGATAATTGTTTCGTAATTTATTAATTTATTTCTCCTACTTCTAATAGAAATATATTTAAGAAAAAATACATTTTGGGAGCTCGCGTATCCTAGTTGGAAAAGGCACCGGGGAACTGATCATTAGGCGCGAATTTAAAGCTTGCCGCTAGTGTATTTTTCATAAAAGATGTATTTTACCTTTAAAATATTTTTAGTAAGATAATTGTTGTTGTCGTCAAATATCGAGAGCAGTGTGTCTCAGTAACTAGGTATGCAATACAAGCCTGTAATAGGAAACAAAGCAGTTTCAACCATATCATGCAAAGATTAATTTGAATCTATAGGCCGAAGCAATCACGATTCCACAATGATGTATGATTATATATAGTAATACCCATCTATCAGATATCTAAGACATCAACTCGATACAAAGTCAGAACTGTATGACTCAATTATATAGGTTGAGAAAACAGAAAGGTTCGAAATTAAACACATCTTTAGGGCTCCGTACAAAAAACAAGAAACTTTTACTAAAACACAACGCACTGTCCGTTTACCTGTATGTCTGTCAATATATATATTTATGTTTGGCCGGATGTAGCATTTTTTCATGTTTGTCGTTTCAAGAGCTTTATAGTGCCTCTAGGTCATAGGTAGACTAAGGTGATATACTTATTATACAAAGGTAACAACTAAAAACTATCGCCAATTTAGAACAAACAAAAAAATACAGAACAGTTATATGCTCGAATCTTATATAAAGATGTAAACTGTTCTGTTTAAAACTGCCCTGTTTATTCGCACCATGAACAACATTTAATAAAGTTAATAATTCAATGACAGGTTGCTGGACTGTGAGGTTGATGGTACTTAAGCAATGCAACAGATTTATAAACAGCAATCGTAGTGCAGTATTTCGGCCAAAGCCTTTAAAAAACTAATAATAACTGCTGACTAAAATTTATTCATCCTACTAATATAAATTAATTTCCAAATATCGACAATATCAAAACAGTAAGGATTCCTATTCAATCTTAATGAGTTTGTTTATTGAATCCCACTGGCAGCGACAATTGAAGAACAAAGCGTTGAAGGAATCAAATAATAACTAGCTAGGTATCTCATGCCTCTGATCCTTTTGCCTTAGATTGAATTAGAGGGTTATTTGTTCAAGAAATATTATTTATTAAATTCGTGAATAAACTCTAACTGCTATTATTTTAAAATATGTGTTTTTTTTATTCTGGCACCATCGTTTATCTCAGATTTTAATATGCAATAGACTATTTGAATAGTCTTCACTGAACTAACTGAAAAAAATAAAGACACAGGATCGCAAGAGTAATTTAAAAGAGAAAACAGTGGCCTTTGCACTTGAGTGGGACAAATATCAATAGAAAATTTTGTTTCTTGTTTCGTCCCTTTTAGACCTCATTTTTTTATATTTTTTTATTGAATACTTTTCCTTTTCATTATTTATGTAATATGCTTGCCAATACCTTTCTCTTAATACCAAACACGTGATGATTAATTTAATTTATTTGTTTTTCGAGATTAGGATCTTAAGTTTAAATACAGTCATATGAAATGTTGATAATATTTATATAAGCTATGACACCCGGTCCATTATTACAAATCAATGGATACCTCATTTGTTAAAAACGGTTCAGTAGTTTAGGCGCTATGGTGGAACATATATACATAGACTGCCACAAACATTACCCTTTCATTTGGGGCTTCACCGTAGTCGGGTATAAAGAAAATAAATGAAAAAGCTAATCCATGTCTTCAATAATTCTCATATTTCAGAAAGTACCGTGTCCCCAATACCTTTCAAGATACATTTCAAAAACGTTTAGAAACAGGTATTCATTATTCAATCTCATGAACTGAATATAATAAAGATTCAAAGCGAATAAAAGGTTATAGGTGCTGTTGAAAACGCGTCGTTTTCGCTCATTTCATAAAGGAGAAAGATTCGAACACGAAAAAACGATAAAACCTTACTGACTACAATGTTTGATAAACACGAGACAGATGGAATATGAATTAAATAAGTCGCAGAATACCGAACGTTGAGATTTTTATAGATGGAGGTAATTTATTTGAACAGCACCCGCAGTACGGGGAGAAATATGAAAGGCATTACAGCAAAAAGGCCTCTTCAAATTTATGAGCATCTCTTCGGCAGTTCGATAACGTTCGAGTTTTCATAGACACTAAATCATTGGTATTAGGTACGTATAAAGTTAGCTATCGAACCTTCTAAAACTTGCCTACGATTGTGTTGAGTTATTGGCCAATCTTATGAATATGTGACGTTTTTCGCTTACCTACCAGTACAGAATAAGTCGAAAACACCATAAGAATAACTATAAGTCATGAATGGTAAAGCCAATGATTGGATATATTATGTTTATGATTTCCTTATGCTTATAAATATTTAAGCTATATAAATAGATAAAACTTTGCAATAATTAAACATTAGTCGAAAGTTTCTCTTGTACCAATGTTGTCTGGAACAGTCTAAAATACTTTAAAAAAATAATTTTGTCCTCTTATACTCACGTAAAAGTAAAAAAAGAACTGTTGTCTTGAACGCGCCTCTTTCTAAGACGTATTAATCTTTAGACTAAACCATTACACTAATATTATGTTAGGAAGAAAGTTTGTTTTAATCCCGAGAACTCGGTCGAGTATCGTCAGTAAAAAAAACAGAGTTTAGAATAAATCTTAAAAAAATAATAAGTTAACTTAGAAATATATAAAAAATCAATAATAATTTTAAATAAATAGATACTCATAAACTTTAAAAAAATAGCGCTCGATTTTTTGGTTTTAAGTAGTACTAATTTAGCAAAAATTGGAATAAGTTCTAAAAAATATAATAATATAGTTCTTAAAAATTTTGTAAATTAGATGCAGTGCAGCAAAATGAATCATGTCCGGCATAGACTTAAGCAAGTTTATAATTAAGTCTTTTTCTAAGCGATTCTGTCCATCTCATGATCACATTCCAGTCTACCCGCGACCAAGGGGCACTTGAAAGTTTTCAAAACGATGGGGGTATTAAAATTTAAATACTGTAGATGCTCATCGATCTCAAGATTAACAGTAGATAATATAGCAACAATGCCCATAGATACCTTATAGACTAACATACACATTTTATAACAATTGAATGTGCTAATAATAGCTTACGACTATAAATAAATGAAATGAAATGTTGAAATGGCGTCAGAAGAAATGCAGTTTTAACAAGTCGCTGAAGTCCCACTACATCATTTACAATGATACTTTTGACGATCGAGTCCATTTATAGACTTAATCTTAGCATTGCCATTTCATTTTTACGATAGACATAACAATATTGTTAGCGCTGAAGCAGCTGTTTTTAGCGTAAAAGGAACATGGAATATGTTTAAAACAAAAATTCCGGTAATACTAGTACATAATATCTCAAGGTAAATACAAAAAGCTCAATTGTTAATGTTGATAGAAGCGCCTACCTTTAAATAAGAATGGTCGCTAGTAATATAAAGTTTGTAGTCTACGTAGTCATCCGCACTGTGTTTGTTTACGTAATTAATTTCCCAGGTGTATAGTAAAGAACTACAAAGACCTGTGTTCAATGTTTAGCTTAGGTATACCCCGGAGCCTTTCATGAAAGTATTAACTGTCAAACTTGGAAGGAACTGGGTTCACGTCTACTACTCGTAGCAAGAGTTCGATTTTTTTATATTATTGAGGTGACATACCTACTACGGTATTGGCGGCACGGATCTCAATATTTCTCAGTAATTACAAAACATTCGGAAATACTATGTTGGTATTTAATTTTTCATTATCTTATCTTCATTTTTTCTTTATACGTTTGTTTAACTTTTATAACAGACTAGCTGCGCCCCGCGGTTTCACCCGCGTAACTTCCTATCCCGTAACGTTAATGATCCCTCACGTATGTCATACCAGGTGTTGCTTAACGATCATTCAAAGTACTATATAATATTTCTACCTCTAAACCAACCCTGTACCAAGTTTATGAATATCGGGTCACCTGCTCTTTTTCACCCATCACGTATGTTGTACCAAGTGTTGCTTAACCCGTACGATCATTCAAAGTACCCTATATATTATTTCTACCCTGTACCAAATTTCATTCATATCGGTTTACGGGTTGTTGAGTTAGAAATAGAAATACACGACTTTATTTTTCAGAGCTGCCGTCCCGCGGTTTCACTTGTGTAAGTCCCGATCCCGAGGGAATATCGGGATCAAAAGTAGCCTATGTCACATCTGGATAATGTAGTTTTCTATTAGTGAAAGAATTTTTGAAATAAGTCTAGAAGTTTCTGAGATGACTTCAAAATATTAATTACCAACATAAAACAAAATATTAAGACTCAAAAGTACAATGAAATATTGCAAAATAATTATTAAAAAGCAATGCAGTTTGGTGACACTACCGTCTCGCATGGAGCCGACCGATTGAGCCGCGCGGCATGATGCCTCACAGAGCTGGCTGGCCACCCTCATCATCGTCGCCTGCTACGTGTATATGTACGCTTGGTACTTATTAATTATTTATTGTGGAGTTATTTTAAAACTGTAATATCTCGTGAGATATTCATTGAAATCAAGTGATGTTAAGGACAATTATGTTTAAAATTAAATACTTTTAATGAATAACGTATTTATTTGGATAAGGATTAATATCATATTTACAAAATTACCTTCGGAAACAATGCATTATTCTACAATAAATTTTATTACTCTAAAAGATGTTATATTGAGTCAACCTTAAGAGTTAGACATATGCTGTCGCGGACTATTCATTAGATCCTATTTAGAGGAAGAATTCTCTCATAAATGGTTTTTATGTAACTTTGACCGTTTACTCAGCGCACGCGACAGAATCTCGGAAAAGGGGAATTTTTTTCCCGTTTTTGCAACATATTTCATGGATGCTCCGCTCCTATCAGTCGTAGCGTGATGTAATATAGCCTATAACCTTCCTCGATAAATGGACTATCAAACACAAAAAGAATTTTTCAAATCGGACCAGCAGTTCCTGAGATTAGCGCGTTCAAACAAACAAACAAACTCTTCAGCTTTATAATATTAGTATAGATAAAAAATATAAAAAACAACTCGTTTAAAACCGAAATATTCATTTTACAGCCAAACGTGACTTATTTAAAGCTCTATTTTTTTGTTGTATTAATGCATAATAACATACACTTGAAATTGGTAGAACAGTTTTACTAAATTAGCAATAGTTATCTTGTTATTAGAAATTGCTTAATTTTACACACTAAAATATTACATAGTCGCATCTTACGTCCTTCTTTTACACATCTGAAATTTGCGAGCCCTATCCTTGTCACGTCATCAGGTGAGTATGGGGCCTTCTGTGGTTAGGTTTTTAAACATTTTAAATAAACGTCATTTTCACGCTCATGCAAGGAATATTCATCGGTCATTCGTAGTGTATATTAATATTTTAAATAGGAAAAATTTGTTTATTTATATTATATAGTATATAAATAACAAACGAAAATATTTAAATACAATTCCAATTTACTTCATGCAAACATTAAAGCCCTTACATTATAATGTATAATCTGCCTTTGAATCAAACCATGAACAAGATGAATATATTATTTGTTATCAATTAGCTGTTACCCGCGACTTCGTCTGCGTAGAAATAGTGCATATCGTTGATTACTCGGGTTCTTCTAATTGGATTTCGATGTTAAGTATACCATGAGGTTCCTCGAAAATAGAACTATCCAATATTGAAAACTATTCAACATCCAGATTTTAATCGGATTAGTAGTTTTTAATTGTATAAGCAACAAACAGATGGAAAGACTGAAATTTAAAAATTATATAATTTTGTTTTGACTTTCCATAAGTGCCCTAAACAACTTTTTTTTTATTTACTTCCAAGTACAAACTTTTTGTCCACTCTTCCTTTATGATTAGTATATATATCAAGTTTCTTTATTCATTTCCCATCCATAAAATCACAAAATGCAACTGCAACAGTTTGTATTGACATGAAAGGGAAATTACAAACACGTCAAACAAAGCAAACGTCGTACAAGCGGATAGTCGTTGTAACAGCGTTATAAGTAAATGGATTCCACTGCACTAGTATTTCCATTTCAAAATCACGAGGCCTTTAATCTAGAGAGTCCTGTGAATACAAATATTAAATCGTGAAACCACTACAAACAGGAATTGAACGCTGAAGCTTGATATTCATTGGCGCTTGTTAGCGATCGATGGCATTTCAGGCTTTACATTATACCGGTACACAGCTTTCAGACCAGATTGAGAGCTCTTCGGAATCTAAGGAATTATTAATTGATTTATGAGTGTTTAAATGATTTTGTTCATTGATTGCCAATTTATTTTAATTGTGTAGATTTTATTCATGTCTACTTATGAATGAGTCAAATAATTTAAGTGAAGTGAAATTAAAATTTAACAAATGACTGCATCATGTCGCCAGCTTGTGCTTTCTCTAGCTTAGGAATAGTAGGTCGCCGAAAATATATAAACACTAAAACCCTTTGTTTCGTCAACAAAGACGATTAATTGTTAGGTAGTAGTACCAGTATGCTTGTTGGAGTTGCCTGCATCGGCGATAAATTCCCTTCGTCCATAACCCACTAACAGCCGAATACAGAAACGTCATTTAAAATTTGAGAGGTTCTTAAATTATTGGGCAGTTTCTAAATTCAAAATTAGAATGGCAATTTTGGAGTTTGAGAGCTGCTTCTTTGTTTAATTAGTTCTCAAATGTTGAGTAGCGTTTCAGTATTTGGCCGTAAGATCTACAACCATTTGCAAAAAAACTGACATTCGTGACACTCTTGCGATATTTACTTTTTTCCGAACTGTGTTGCCTACTACAAATTGGTATTAGGTTTTAAAACCTGTCTAATATCTAGACACTATTTATATATAACAATAATAATACACAGTTGGATATTTACACGACGGGCTACATGAGAACACGAACGAGTCAGTTTAGCGCTACGAACCAATTATGTAAATTTTATTACTAGATTCCTTTTTAAAACGATAATTCTCGAATATTAACGAAAATACAACGCCATTATAATAACTCCTAACCATTGATGTCAGCTTTGAATTATGTCGGAAGATAAAAATAATAAACTTGATAAAGAAAACCTAAGTAATTTCGAAGACAAAAGACAAAATCTCTGCCATTAAGTTTACATTTTGCTCTCCTGTAAAAAGTTAAGTGAGATGCCATAAATTCTATTTTCTTTTAGATTTATAAGAAATAAAAGGAAACCACGGAGTCCCTAAAAGTTATTAAAGAGTTTCCAACTTTCGCATTAGAGGAAAATTATCGTGGTGAAAAAGTTTTAGTAAAAGGAAAGAGCTTGTCCAAAGTAGGCAATGCGTTAGATACCTATTTTGAGATCTAGTTTTCTGAAAATGTGTAATGGTGCAATGTTTTGCTTTAATTTAAAAATATGTCTAAATTACTATATTCTTTAAATATTCAGTCTATACCTACGAAAATATAATTTATTAAATTTTAAAGCATCGTGATCGTTCCCGCAATATGCTTCAAAGATTTATTGAGACAACGTATTGCACTCTCTTCCCCTCTGTTTGTTATTCTATATTAATATTATTATTCTACCTAGGTATATGTAGGTAGTACGTATCTACTTAAGTAAAATATATGACTAGAAGTAATTAATGTATTTCCTTATTACCCTTAATGAGTTCATATTTTCCACTTTATTAAATTTCAGCTGTGCAGCAGCAGCAACTTCATTAAATTTAGGTGATATTTGGGTATTTAGGTATTTGGGGGATTGAAACAAAAACATAGAAACAAACAAACATTATTTATAGCTTATATTTAAAAATGAAGTCCTATTTTCTTTGGTCACGGCATCACACGTAAACGGCTGAACCGATTTTGCTATTTCTTTTTTGTTGTGTTTGTTATTATCAGGAGAAGGTTCTTTTGAAAGATATTGAAAATTTTGAATATAAAAATTAAAAAACCGATTTAAAAAAAGGAACAAAAAATAACTAAGAAACAACAAAAAAAGAATTAATAAAAAATACCAAAATAACCTCTACGTAGGTACAGTGCCACCGACTAATTAATCTGTTTATCATCTGAAGTCGGGCAGCCAAACTAAGAACAATATGGAACCAGCCAGTAAAACTGCCCGACTTCAGATCATAAACAGATTAATTAGTCGGTGGCACTGTACCTATGTAGAGGTTATTTTGGTCTTTTTTATCAATTCTTTTTTTTTGTTGTTCGGCGCGCTCTGTTTGGTCATTATAGTCTGAGGGTAGCAATTACTAATTGAAACTTAGCATTACATACGATAAGCTAATTTTAAACCACATCTTACCCCGTATCTGGTTTGGCTTTTTACTAATTAAAGTGTCACCGTCCAGTTGTGTAAGGATAGACTAATTGACATTGCGAGTGATGGCACTTAGTACTGGTGGTTCACTGTGTATTAGGTAGAACACAATTTTATTAGATTTGCCACTGGGCTAGCCTTGATTTACTCGAATTTCCTTCTTTTATTAATATGTTTTATTGTGCGTTTTCCAGCAACACACTCCCTTACTTATAAAATATTATTTACACATGACTAAGTTATGTGACGTTTGTCTCTGTCTGTCAACTTTGAAACTTCATGTGACAGTAAAATACAAACCAGCAGTTATGCAGCGCATTAATTAGCGTTTATAAGTAAAGGAGTTAATGTATAAAATTTATACTTACCTGATATTAAAATCATAAATTATATACAAATAAAAATAATAATTTCTTTTTCCAAAATAATAATTTTGCATATTAAACACATAATTTACCGAGTTTAATCGCGTTTTATTCATGATTTTTAAACGACCGAGCTTTCGCCAACCTTATAGTTGGTTTTTTCAAGGGTTTTTTTTCAAATAAAAATATCACAAAATTAAATTAAAAATACGAACAATCCAAAAAATACCTTTTATGAGTTTAAGCTACAAATTTTAAAGAAAAAAATCAACAGTTGTTTTAATTGACCGAACGAGCGAAGCGAGTGAGGTCCAGTGTAGACGGGCCTGGCGCTTGTATCTTTGTAGGTTTGTTCGACGATAACTTGAGTATCATAGCTCTGATCTTCATAAATTTGGTATGCGCGTAGTTAAGGTCAATAGAATTTATGAGTTCGAAGATGAGCCGTATCGGTAGAGGGATTGGGGAGTTAGTAGTCGTGAGGTCTCAGTTCGGGGCGAACTCCTAGTTAGAATGGTTTTAGTAACTAGTTTTAATTTCTGTCTTTACGCAAATAAAATTATGGGCAACAAAACTAAATGTTAAAGTACATACGAATATCCAGTTTTATTGCCGACTGTACCTTAGGAAAATATACGACAGAAAGGTACCTCAAGAAATCTACAACCTTAATCTGAGACAAACATCGCCAATATCAGATCATGTTTCGCCATTATAGCGAAACCGTTTTATCATAACATCTCACAAAGGAGGCGATATATTAGAACGCTATCAACAAGATCGCTTTGCCCGGATGTTACTGAAATGATGTTAAAATAAATAAAATTTGAAATACGTTGTTGTACCATATAAGTATGTTTTGACGTTAGAATACCAATTTCACCTAAAATATTAAAACAACAAGATTACTACCTATTCTCTTTCAAATAGGTTTAAACAAACGGGATAGATCTACTCATATCTTGGATGGTTACATCCATAGTGTGCAATTTATTTGCTCAATATACAGTATATAAATACGATTTCTATTTATGTTTACGTTAAGGGTAAAACAGTGCTCCCACTCGATTTCCGACGTTCTTAGTTTCCGCTCTGTAGGATATCACGCCCCTTATCGGGATATAGAAATAATTTAAGTTTTTACCATTGTTCGCCCTCGTTGAACGGTGGATTGTTATTTATAGGTTCGGAGAAGACTGCTGTTAGTTTATTTTCTGCTTATTTAGCAGATAATATTGTCGATATTATTACGCATCTACTGTAAATATATATCACGATGTTCTTATATTTTATTATCAATGTCTCTGCTTGTTACAGCGTCCTACAAAAACTTGTTATTTTCTCTAAAAGTAAGAGTAATTTCTTCTATGGTTTTCGCGATTTTGCATAATAAAACTCTTTATTTATCGGGTTGAATCGCGTTTTATTCATGGATTTAAACGAATCTCCGACCAGGTCCAGGTCCTCCAGGTTGGTCAATCTTGAAAAAGCCAACTGTAAATTTGGCGAAAGCACGGTTCGTTTAAAACCATGAATAAAACGCGATTCAACCCGATAAATAAATTGTTTTATTAAGTAAGAGTAAGTTATGACATGTGGTCTCGGTGACATGTACCATGGTTTTCTTATTGCAGAACGTAACACGTCCTGGTACCCTGGTAATAAAAATGAAATCTGCTTAAAAAAACAGTTCATGAAAAATAAACATAAAACAGTGGTATTGTAAAAATTAAATGTGTAGAGGTTAGTACCTACTCATGGTTCTACCACTAGTCAATAGATCCTATCTATTAATGGGAGTAGAATAATGTGGAGTTCCAGAAAAAAAAATGTGATCGAAATGGTGTTTCAATCATTAATCATTTCCCTTTATCTACGAGTATTTATCAACATTGACACGGTTAGTACCGGCGAGGCGGCGCGGCACTTAGGTAATATTATCATATTTTATATTAAAAAAAATCTATTGGTATTTATATTACCTCTTTCAGGTTCAGGTCCAAGCAGTTTCAGAATTTCAACACAATGACAGTGGTTGATAAAAGAGCTATCTAACGATATCCCAGACGATGGGGTAAGCAAGGATGTACCCTAAAAAGGGTTTTTTTTATTGCAGTCCTTTTTTGGCGTGCACATTATGTATATTCATGCAAAATTTCAGCTTCTTAGAACTGACCGTCTCTGAGCAAAGCCGCTGACGGACGGACATGACGAAACTATAAGGGTTTCTTGTTGACTACGAAACCCTAAAAAAGGTCATAGAGATCAAAAGTCAATAACAATTACAGATATTTTTCAAATAAAATATCGGATAACTCCAATAGAACAGTTTGACCGAGTTATGTAAACATCCGTTAGGCACGTACAATATTGACTTTCAATAGTTGTGTCTATTTGGTCGGACTTAGCGACATTAAAGTTTGCACAAACAAGAAATAGGTTGGCTTCAACCCGCATCTAAAACAGGGCAAATCACATGCGACTAAGTACTAACAAACGAAACTTCGAGACACACAAAACATTAGTTGGAATTAAATTCGATTTATGTGTGAGTCTTTGGTTGAAATGTAGCGTGTTTGCGTTTGTATTATTTTATTGAATCTTATCTACTTACACTATCACTGTTATACTTTACAGAGAAACGATTTGCAAATGTGTAGGGATTCAAACTGATACTTTTTACTAGTTAAATTAGGGGAACTAGTAAGCGGTAACATAATGTGTATAGTACATTTCAGGTGTGATTTTATAACATAAGCATTTTTCTATCGATAGAATCTGATTCCGAACATAGCGTTCATCATCATCATCATCAGCCCGTTGCAGTCCACTGCTGGACATAGGCCTCTCCAATTGCACGCCACCTAGATCTATTTTCGGCTTCTCGCATCCAGTTTGTGCCAGCCGTCTTGCGCGAATCGTCGCTCCAACGTGCCTGAGGACGTCCTACACTACGTTTGCCGAGACGCGGTCTCCACTCTAGAACTCGTTTACCCCAACGGTTGTCGGTTCTACGGCTAATATGGCCAGCCCACTGCCACTTCAGCTTGCTAATCCGGTGAGCTATGTCGAAGACTTTGGTTTTCTGACGGATCACCTCATTTTTGATGCGATCCCTCAGAGAAACGCCGAGCATAGCTCGTTCCATAGCTCGCTGAGCGACTTTGAATTTGTAGACCAACCGTGCCGTTAGTGTCCACGTTTCGGCTCCGTATGTCATGACGGGTAGGACGCACTGATTAAAGACCTTCGTCTTTAGGCACTGTGGGATTGACGATGTAAAAACTCGACGTAGCTTCCCAAATGCTGCCCAACCCAACTGAATTCTCCTGTTCACCTCGCCCTCAAAGTTGTTTTTTCCTAACTGCAATGTTTGCCCTAGGTAAACATATTTTTGAACAACTTCGAGAACGGCGCCGCGTATCGCAATAGGTTCCGGTAGAACATGTTCGTTGAACATGACCTTGGTTTTGTCCATGTTCATCCGTAGGCCAATGCGTACAGAAGAGTCAGCCAGGTCATTCAGCATCCGTTGTAGGTCCTGCAGCGTTTCTGCCATGATGACGATATCATCTGCAAATCGCAAGTGAGAGATATACTCGCCATTAATATTAATGCCACGTCCTTTCCAGTTCAGCGTCTTAAACATGTCCTCCATTGCATTTGTGAACAATTTCGGGGAAATAACATCCCCTTGTCTCACTCCTCGATGCAACGGTATGGGCCTTGTTTGCTGATTCTGTACTTGGACGGACATGGTTTGGAACATGGAACATAGCGTTACTTTTATATATATACTTCAAAATTCAGAGAGGAAAAATCAGAGCGTAATTAGAATATTGAATAGCAAAATTAACCCTATATTTATATAGTAGCTAAGCCGACTGTCTAAAGGTAACAATACTGAGTTAGTAAAAATAACTATAGATATATGCCAGGTCCTACATTGGTCCTGTCCTTAGAAGATCTTACCACAATCATTTCTCGTTATTTTGTCGTCCTCTTATAGCGCGAGAAAATAAAATAAATTATAATATCAAATCTCAGACAAATTTAAAAAAAGACAAATAATTCGAATTAAACCTTGGTGTTGGTATTTGTTGGTGTTGTAGTTTTTTAATTATTTTAAGTTTTTTAATTTTAAATTAAGGTACTGCGCATGAGTGAAAGATATAGCGGCGACTTAGCTACGACTTTTAAAGGAGACTGTGGTAAGGCCCATTATTAATTAACTTTATCGTGTGACGATGCTGAAAGTCTGCTGAAAAACTTAAAGCAAATGCATTTTTCAGCAGAATCTGAAGCACAGAAATCTGAACTACCATCATCAAACTTATGGACCGGAGCTAAATCTCGTATCCAGATCCTAGGGTTGCGAAGGGGGAGTTTCTTCTTCCTAAATTTTCTGAAGTTTTAATATATTTGAATGAATAACATATTAATCCTTTTAAATATAAATTAAAGTAAAAAAATCACTTGACATTGGTTTAGTTTAGCGTAAGGCACAAATGAGTGAAGACTTCCGGCATAAGCATCCTGATTGCTTATAAGGAGTATTTTGTAACGTTGACCTATGTATGTTGAAATAAAGATATTTACTAGAAACATTTTAAAGGAAAATTCATCTTTAAAAATTCACTCGCGGCCAAGTTTTGAAGATGAACTTTTCCTCTAAAATATTTCTAGTAAATATGCCTTGACCAATAAAAACAATTTACGAAATTATTATTTTGTTTTTTGAGGGTTTATACAAATAAATATATTATTTTTAATTACGAAATGTAATGATATTTTATTTTATTTATTTATTATCTGAGTGCGCTTCACACAAGTTTAGATTAATATTAAAATTGAATGAGACTAAGATCAAATTGGTATCATAAATGTGTGTGTGTGTGTGTCAACCTTGAAAAAGCCAACTGTAAAGTTGGCGAAAGCTCGGGTCAAATAATGAATAAAAACGCGATAAAACCGGATAAATATAGTGTTTTATAAATGTGTGATTTATCAGTCGTTACGTCACCGCGTCCATATGCGTAACTTTACTGCATACGTACATACACCGGTTTTCAAAATTGTAAAACTGTGCGACAATTTGAGCATTCCAAAATACATAGTCAATTTAATTTTATTATAAGTATCTTTATTAGTTACTCAAATAGCAGTTTAACACGTAAAAGTGAGCGCTTCAAAAACTTTTACAGTTTGAAAACAGACATGAAATTCCTTTTAGTAATTTTAGAACTTTGGCGTTGGCTATCAAATGTCAATTACTACTGACCAGACTATTCTAAATGACTTTGAAAATATACTTTATCAAGTTTTATTATATTTATAACTATAGTCTTTCTATTAACTATAGTCTTGAGCGGTGTTGGTCTAGTGGTAAATACCCCGACTTTCATTCCGAAGGTCGTGGTTTCGAATCCCGGCTGACCGCGCACTAATGTATTTTTCCTTGGCGAAAAGTTATGTGCGTTAACAACATCGCTCATACGGTGAAGGAAAACATCGTGAGGAAACCCACGGCTTAGTTAGCTCCAGACGTATTGACCAGTTGTTTCCTCTAGGCATGGCTGACTAAGCTGGGAGGGTGGTATAGGTGCTGGGCAAGCCTACTCCACCTAACAACGTCCCGGGCAAACAGCGCCATAAAATAGCATGGTTTAAAAAGTTGCTTGCGCTGTATAAATCATCTAAATTTAGATGAAAAGGCCAATTATTATTAACTATTGTCTTTATATAAAAAGGTACTTAAAATAAAAGGTAATTTGAAAAATAATCTATAAACACCTTTTTTATCATTATCATCTAGTTGGTAGACACTCTAGAAGTTTCAGCGGGATAGAAAGATTGGGCTAGGCTTTAGCAACAATTTTTGAACACGCACATTATTTATGCAATAAACAAATAAAACTAAGTATTTAGGCTTATTAAAATCTGACTAGACTCAAGAAGCATTGTAAAAAAATAAGTAAAGCAAATACTTACCTACCTATTTACGTAGGTAAATTAGTAAATTCAATTAGCACACTTGATAAACAACTAAGATCATCTACCCATCTACCTCGAGATTACACTCGAGGCAGCATACATATCACTACTCGAAACTATGTGGAAACTTGCTAATCCGTATTTCAGTATTTCGACACACACGAGTACATCTATCCTTACAGTTAGCGGTATCGAGTTTAACTTGCCAACTTTAAACATTAAACTATTTGCTTCAGCTCTTCTTACAATGTTTCATTTGGTACTGTAATTGGAAATGTTATTCTACGTGCTTTCGTTCGTGGTTCAGGTAGTAATGAGTTTTTATTAATGTCACCTCTATTGGTATTTACTTCTTTTGTAGACAGTTCAATTATAAACATGAGAAAGTTCGTGATGTCTTTAGAAGAAGTCTTACGTATGTTACCTACATAGAAATGTTATTGTACTAACATATCAATTCTTCAGTTAAAGGGGCTGAGATGGCGGCGACGCCGGCATGTCGTGAGCTTCCTCTCGTGAGAGATTTCGTGGTTGATAGGGTTTTTGCGAAGAGATCTTTCAGTCTGACCTTTCACCTTGGGACATGGTAATTTTACGTAAAAAAACAGCTCCTGGCAACCCTTGAAAAATGAAAGAAAACGGAAAACGAAGATAGGCGCAACAAAGATTTTTACGGGTAAACTTCTGGTACCACCTTAGGCCAGTAGCCCCACACTGCACACAGTTCCAACGATATTTCACCTGATAGTAGGTATAAATATGGTCTAAGCTATAGCACACCTGCATCTTCTAAAAATTTTAGGAACGTTTTTAATCCGGCTGTAAAATTTTAGAATAAAAACAGACTAACACCTAGTGTACAACTTGTAAGTTCAGTGGACTGCTGTGACCACAAACCACTGATTCGATCTTATCAGCTCAATAACGTACTCAAGTTGTATTTGTGTAATGTGCTCGTCTACACAGCGTACCGAACAACTTCAAGCTGAAGCCAATTCACTAATTCTATCTGTTTGGACAGAGCAATATATTATTTATTAGTTTTATTTGAAGCAACAATACAACTGACTATGAAAAATGAATACTTTTAATTTTATTATTTAATAGTTTGGCTTTACATTGGCAAATAGGCCAGACATAAATATTTAGGCTTTGCAACCAAGTATCACAGGAGAGGTTAATAATAATGTCCCCTTTAGTGGGCATAGTAACGTAGAGTGGACAACGCAAATACTATCATAGTATTGTGTCTCTATGAAAAGGTTGTTCTAAGCTAGCTTCAAGGGTTAAATATGGTCGATTGTTGAGTGATATTTGGGTGGTGCTAAATGATCAATCTCAAGAGGAGACGTTGACAAGAGAGCAAATATACAGCATTGTCATTTAAGGACCATCTGGTAAGAAAGTCATCTAACCTGACTATTATTTGTTAAAACAAACGTAAATATAATAATTAATGTCTCAAATAAAAGTATCTCACTATCTCACTACTTTCCATCAAGAGTAGGCGCTGTTTATTCAACTTCCTAGTTTAGATTGTAAAATGTTAGTGAATCACCATACTGCACTCGAAAACGTACTAGCACTGTTTACGAAGGGATGTTTAGCTTTTCTCAACTTGCTAGAGCACGTTTGCTGTGATTCAATTTTGGTGAACTCTAGGTAAACCTAGATGTAATGTGTAGTCTCTTTATTGTAGAAGTTGTGATTTCAAGACTAAATTACAAAGATCTAAAGTAGAGTAGAAGTCAACACAAAAACTGAGTAACAATATCTTATCTAGAATTCTACATTCCTTCTTATAAAATCGTTCCTCCTTGACTGTCTATCGACGAGAAAATACACAAACATTTGTATTGGATTAAATTGCCTATAAATACTATAAAATATTATGTTTGTTTTAATCACAACCTTATACAATTTCGCTTAGTATAGTGGTGTGTTCACCCTAGTGTTGAGTTTTCAGGTCACTAGTAGCTATAGCTTTTAATTTGACCCAAACACTTTTTCAACCATATATTACCATAGGCGTCTGATCATATATAAATAAATATTCAAAAAGCATTCAAAAGGAAAAGGTTAATCGTTTAAAACTCCAATAATTGAGTTACAAAAAAAGCAATTGAATATGCCAACGTGATCTCATTCTCTACCAAATTAAAAACATACAACCTTTACTTAGAATTGAAAATGTGCCTTTGGTTTTGTTCTTTGCTCATAATACTCGTGAGTATAGTAGAGTAAAGGTGTATTTCATTTGGAAGGTTTTATGTAAAATGATTTTTAGGATTTGATTATTAATAAAGTTTTTCTATTGTTAATTTTATTTTAATTACCTAAGTTTTAAATATTTTTGACCGCATACGAAGGTTACTAAGGTTAACTCAGGGTTAGTAAAGTAATTTAAACTTTTATTGTAATAATGTTTAAATTATTACGGTTTGTTTTCTCATATGTTCTTCACATTTAATTAAATTATTTACCAAATTTCTAGTAAGAAAAGATCGCATTCAAAAGTATGCATAGTTACTTAGTGACCTCATGAAGTTGAAACGGTTGATCTCAAACAAATAGTTTACAGGTAGTCTCTAGTCCTAGGCATTCTAGGTATTCCCAGACAATTTCAGCGGGAACCTATAATTGTGGCGCACCAATCTGGGATACCGGCCAGTTCCAGCGAGCTGTTAAGCTGGCAATTAGTCAAGGTTAATTTACGACAAACGCTTAACCCCGTAATCCTAACACATGCCGTGAGTGATTCTAATGATTCGCAACGCCAAATTGGTGTGATTTCATATGTCTAGTGGGTAGAATAACTGTATTTTGTACGACCCGAGTATTATGAATTTTTTTGGTGCCGCTGAATCAAGTAGAGACCTTTTTCAATATACAATTTGAGTTCAAAAATCTTGTCAAAAATCCAAGTCAGAAAATACAAAGACAGTTAAAACCGCCCGTGATCGTACTCAGCGCAAAGGAGTCGAAGATGGTCACCATCTTCAACTCAATTGCGCCGAGTACGATCTTTGCCTCTTTGTATGGCAATATCACCAAGTAAGATAAGTTGAAGAGAATATTCTGTGGTTACAAAACCGATTCTCTCCGTCTACACCGCACACTAATATAAAGATGAAAGAGTGTGAATAAGTAAAGCCCAATTTACATTATGAAATTAGTGTCATGCATAGAATCAATTTCACAAAAGCAGTCTTGCCGCAATTACTGTAAGCAATTTTATCAAATAGATAAATAGTACCACTGTGTTTACGCATTTTTTTGTGAAAATGGCTATAAATTTAATTCCACTAATTTTGTAAGTGAAGTATATGTTTATTACACTTCCACACACAAAATTTCTGAACCGATAGCGATGAAACTTGGTATACAGATAGCTGAATACCCGAATTATTATAAATGTTACTTTTTATCCTGATATTCCTTCGGGATCGGGACTCGTTGCTAAAACCGCGGATCATAGCTAGTAGTAAAATTAAAGTTCATACAATGAGAGACAGTTGACATTATCATAGTATAATGCACACTCGCCAAGCATTCAACGTAATCCAGCCTTAAATATTAAACATGATTATTAAATTTCCATTTAATTCGATAATTTTCGTTTCACAGCACACACAGATAATATCAAATGTAAAGGGTTTTAATGAGAAAATGGGTATCCACTGTTTCATTAGTAGATTTGATATAAATAATAACGCTATTAATAATTAGGCTGATAATACATATGTCACTTTTCTACACAAAGTATACTGAATTCAGAACTATTTTGAATGAATGAATATTTGACATACAATAATGACACAGGTAAGTTAGTATCAAAACTAAAACCATTGATATATATGTCATAAAAGCCTGCAAAAAAACCACAGCTACCGAATTTAATGCATACGATCCCATACATTCGGATGAATGCGCCATTTAGTTCCAATTTCAACTTTATTACTAGCTACGCCCCGTGGTTTCACCTATTTAAGTACTGATCCCGCGGGAATATTGGGATAAAAAGTGGCATAGGTGTTCCAGGTCCCCAGGTATCCATATTTCAAGTTTCATCGCAATCGGTTCATCTTAAATGTAGGTACATCACTCATCTTAGATGTTCAAATTATATAGGTCAAATTTAAATGTTTCCTAATTTGTTTTTTACTGCTCTAAGCATTTTCACTAGAAACATTTTAAAGGAAAAATACATCTTCAAAAAACCGCGTCGTGAGTGAATTTTTATATTGTATTTTGCCTTTAAAATATTTCTAGGTTAAATTTAGTTCATAATTATGTAGGTATGTTGTTGTGGAGAAATACATAAAATATTATTTTTATAATAACTAGGTACCTACATTTACAGGTTCTGTAAATGTCCACGTCCTAAGTTCCTTGTGTTTAATTCACGTTACGTGGTCTCGGGATTCAGTTTTACAAACCTTTTCTTAAGACTGAATTGAAATTGTCTGCTGAATTTTCGATAATACCTTCGTGTAATGAGTAACATGCTTTAAACTCCTCGCCTGATTAAACGTAAATTTATCGCGATACGTTGTTCATTGATGCGTAAACTACGTATCGCATATCGTATTAATTCTGAAATCAGTACAATGTGTTAACATTATAAGCGTGCTTCCAATTAAGGCTTCGTAATATAAGACGATAATTTTAATTAGGTACCTATCGTCTACTGTTAAATTTACATACTACTAATATAAACGATAATTGCAAAGGTGTATCTGTATGTTTCTACTTAAAGCTGTACCTATTTAATTAGAGCTAAGCGAAGATGCATTGCTACGTATAGGTTTGTTGAATGAAACCAATGAAATTCCACAATTCTAATATCAAGCGATGCCATTTATTTTGACATGGTTTGGTTATATCTAACCAACCTATTTGTAGCAACGCATCCCCTTTTAATTCTGGTGGGAACACAACTATATCAAAAAATTACTAAAGAAAATATAATAAACTAGCTGCGCACCGCGGCTTCACCCGCGTAAGTCTCGTTCCCACGTGAATAGAGATAAGAAGCAACCTATGTGTTATTCGCGGTATCCATCTACCTATATTCCAAGTTTCATTGCAATCAGTTCAGTAGTTTTAAGTAGTAAAAGAGTAACAAAGTCACATACAGGCATACAAACAAACATAACGTTTATAATTTAAGATGTTATCTTTTTTACTGACCATGTTCGATCTTAATCTATATTAAGTCAATTAAACTATAGGTTAGGTTGGGGCATTGAAGAAGGCAATTATACGAGTACAATCGAAAGACATAATTACGGTAACTAACAATCCCACGTAGGTATTTATAGGTAAATAGGTATGTAGGTATATAATGAATGACTTAATTAAATGTCTATTTTAGGAGTAACTGTAATATTATATTTTTGAATTAGGTTATACTAAAATTTTTGCAATTAGATAACTCAGACAATTTGCTTATTTTAAAATATAAAATTTTGTCAAAGGACTACGCACTATCTTTGTTCTGAAGACAATGATTTATTCACGTTGAATTTGCCGTCTGGCGTTTGAAAAACGTCGGCCTGTTAAATTATTTTTAGAAGTCTTTATATCTTCTATATAAAAGACAAAAGGAATAAAAATCTAGCTTTGATGAATAAAAAACAAAGCAAGTATGTATGTATTATTTGTTTGGGCCTTAAGGCCTATGACAAGTTGTGGTGGAGGCACGATGTCTTTAAGTTGCGCATTTATTTGAAGTAACCTAACCATAGAACAGACGATGTCACACATAGATTCGCTACACGATGACCCGACACGTGCTTATGAAGAATTCGAACGAATAAATTAACTTTAAACATTTCTGGAGCGTTCCTGCTGCAAACTGCCCAAAATACTAGATTTTGGGCAGTTTGCAGCGGGAGCGCTTAGGGATGGGTTATTTTAGTTTTAGTTTTTATCTTTTTTCTGTTTTAATGTTTTTTTTTTGTTGTTTATCTTTATAATTAGTACATGGTTAATAATATTAATAATCAATGATTAAGTTTCAGTGAATTTAAACATCTTATTAGTCTGGATGAACTTTTGCGATGTTGGTTTGAAATTGAACTCATTTTTAATGGTAGATCTCGAAAAGGAGAACTATGAAGGTCTAAAAACGTCGAGCATTGAAACACTGTCAAAAATAATAAACACTGCACGATAAAACCCATAAAATTATTTTAATTTTAACATTTTTCAAAAATAACTGTTCGCCGACTAAATACATCACGTTTTTTAATTTGGTTGTTATTTATTGTATTCGACAGATATAATATTTTATCTGTAGAATGAAAAAAAACCTTAAAAAGTTGTATAGGACCATGCATACTAATAAAATATTATGACCAACGTTACGTAAGGCATAGCTTTTGTACATAACAGAGATTTTTCACTGACCTCCAAAGAAACATCCCATAGCAAAAACCTTGTTCACGCTCGTCTATAGAACTCAAAAATGAAAAATAAACTGAAGGAACACCGCTGGCGGAGTGGCGGAAGCATCAGGCAAGATGCCCGGACAGCGACACCAACCATCGCTATCTCGACGTCTCGAGCTATTCTTTGCAAGAACTACGAGTAATTTCTAACTAAAGTGTTCCGCAGACGGGAGACTAGTTGACAGTTAGTAGTTATGTTAATCTTTCCTTGATAAATTATTTTAGAGACTTGACTACCGCTCGGGGTCGTACTTGGCGCAAAGGTTGGCCATTGCTATACAGAGAGGCAATGCGGCTAGCATCTTCGGGTCATTTGCGCCTGGATGTCTGAAGAGGTTTATTTGATTGACATATTGTTTAATTTCATTTATTTAGATATTTGCTTAATGTTTGAAGATATAATTTATTATTTGTATAAACACTCAAAAATATATTTAAAACTTATTCAAATAAGTCCAATTCTTCGTGACTTGGCAGCGAGCCCAAAATGCTTGCCGCATTGCCACGCTGAATGGCAATGCTTATTTTTTGTGCCAAGTAAATTCCAGCATTCTGGTCTCGCTTTTTTGCTTAATTAATTATAATATGTGTAATGTGTGTGTTTTTAAATAAATTGAGTTAGGTATAATAATAGTGAAGAATTAATTATTTAGCTACATATGAAGTTACGTATGAGGTTATATACGAGTATAAACTTTAGCTACATATAAAGTTATATATTACGACTAAAGGTAATGCTTCCATTAAGCGGTATAATATACCGTTCTACATTTTACATTACAAACGGGATTTTGCACTGATTTTGAAATGAAAACCGTTGTAACTGCTAATAATTTCCATTCATTAGGCCGCGTCATACATAACTTTATTATTATTTACGTACTAACTACCTACCTATTTTGATAGTGATTATACATAAATACTAAAAATAATTTTAAAAAAGTTGGCAAATTTAAAAATTAGCATCTGGTCTACGGAAGTTCTATGTATTTATGAGAAAAACATACAAAATACTTAAATAAACTTTAATGTTTGTCTACTTTTGTATATCTTGATTGCACTGCTTCAAATTAGAATTCTTTGTGAAATCTTTTCGTGAAACAATTCCGTTTTGTGGTGTATTTACTCAAACTATTATAGTTATTGTTAGTAAGCTATTGTAGTTAATTTTAAGCATATTAAAATATATTTTTAAAAACACTCTTAAAAAATCTTCTAAATGAATTTTAAGTTTAAAACAAAATAAAAAAACTTTATTAAGAACACTGATTTCATTTAAAAACAGTAATTTTCTTAACAATATGGTGTAATCAAAGCAAATTACGGAGTATGAATAATGGAAACCTTAATTTTATATTTGAATAAATTAAACGATGAAACGTTTAAAAACAATAAAATGTTTATATTTGAAGATTTAGAATTATTTAGGTAACTTTCTTTTTCTTCGCACAGTTGCTTACATAATGTTTGAGTTTTAAGCTATGTTTGTTATCAACTAGTGTCGCGAAAGTTATAGTCATCTTTGCAAAAAAATGCGTAGCACCATCGATTCTTTGATGAAACTAGTGTCGAGCAACTTTTTTGTGAAGTTGACTAAAACTTTCGCGACACTACTTTCGTAGTGAAAACAAGGCTTTAGTGCATGTAACTTAACCTAATGACTGCTTATTAGCTCGGACGAGCTCGAGAAAATTATTTGTAATGTTTACTTTACTGTAGTCACTGGATAAAAGCTTGGGTTTATCCCACGCTTCCCAGCATAGTTTTATTTTACACATTCTTGTTCTTCAACATTTTTGGCATATAATACATGTCTATACTCAAACTCTTATACAATAAATGACAGTCTAAGCGATCTAGGTAGTTTCACGCTTCCGAAAGCTCTTATCAATGATTTGCGTGATTTAGTAACAAATTCACAGACATACATTTACATACAAACTTTCGCGTTAATAATATCAGTAAGATTTATATTGATAAATTACTTTGAGTAACGGCCTCCAAATCCACTAAATGGGTATGTAAAGGAAAACAATGTACCTTTTTTACATGAAAGAATATGTTATTTTAAGAAACTAATTTCGTTCTATTGTGTTTTAGATCAGTAGTTATCTTTAATATATAAAAATGAATCCCTTTTTCCCTTGGTCACGGCATCACGCCTGAACGGCTGGACCGATTTCGATAATTCTTTTTGCGTTGTCTTCGTTATAATCAGGAGAAGTATCTTATGAAAGATCCTTCTCCTGATTATGAAAAAGAAATGAAATCTTACGCGAGTGAAACTGCGGGGCGCAGCTAGTTTTTATATATTTTTTTGAAAAAAAATTGGTTGGTGACATCATTAGGTCTCTGCCAGATGTATAACGAAGGATGTATAAAGCCATTTAATTAACCCCTCCGACATCGGTGAATAATAATAAAATAAAAGTCAACCAAACGTCAAACGTCATCGTTTTGACGCTGCTATCAGTGTTGCGAACAAATGCGGAACTGAAGTTGCCGTTTTCACCGACGACTGTCAAAAAAGGTTGAGGTTTTCAATTCGACGCGTAGGTAAGTCTTATGTATTTTTTGACGGAAGATACGGGGTCACGAAAAGATTCTTATGACCATTTGTGCCTTGAGTATCGTATGTTTTTTTTTAAATTTCGAATTGGATAATGACCGGTGACACTCATTCTGGCACGTATCTCATCATTTATGATTACGTAGAGTACCTCCAAGCTTAGCCCATATCGCTACAATATGTACGTTTATACGAATAATTGTATCAGTCAAAAGAAATATCAAAAAACAAAACTTTCCTTTTCAGATATTATTGCAATGTTATTATTGTGTTTTACCTACCAGTAATGGATTACTACGTCGCTCTAGGCCTGTCAGAAACCCTCCCGGGATAAGCAACACGGACTCGGGTACAATGCACGTCAAAAATATGTCCAGAACCAAATATTGAAAAGCTTTGATGTTTGCTTTCTTTCTCTCGTGTTAAGGGATTTTAAATCGTAATTCGCAACTCTTTTCCACTTTGACGGCTTTCTTTTGAGCTAAGTGTAGATTTTACAAAGATTTTTCAATTTTTTGATAATAATGTTTTTTTTTATTATTTTTTAAGTAGATATTTTTTGATACTGAAAACATAGCAAAGTTTGGGCTTGATGCCAAAATAAAATAGAAATGTCATTTCATAAATTGGATTTTCAGTATATTAGAGACTAATTTTAGTTTGAGAGATAATTAAAAGAGAATACAATTTTGAAAAAGATTAAAATGTTTGTTACACTTTCACACACTTAACTTTCCGATTACGATGAAACTATATATGTAACCTATGTAGATAACCCCTGAATCACAAATTTTTAAAATACTTAATTAAATCTGATATTCTTACTATAAAGATAAATACGAAAGTAAACCCGATTTTGATGTTTTTGGTGTCAAGATAGATGTGACTTTGGAGAAGGCTACCTTTCATCCTGATCTCGAATCCCCGCAATAAAACCACGCACGCAGCCCAGTTTTTACTAGAGGCTAGTGTTATCCGCGATTTCGTCTGCGAAGAAATACTGCAGAGCTTTTGTTTTTTCGCTTAACGTATCTCTTATAAATATTGAACTGCGTACGTTGTTTCATACCGTAATTTTGAGATCGAGATTCAGGATGAAAGTAGCCTATATCCTTCTTCAAAGTCCCATCTATCTTGATACCGAAAACATCAAATTCGGTTCCACCGTTTAAGCTTGAAAGCGTACACGGTTTCACCGCCTAATTTCGAGATCGGAATCCGGAATCGGGATCAAATATAGCCTATGTCCACCTCCAAGGTCCCATCGATACCAAAATTCATAAAAAACAGTTTACTAGTTGAATATAAATAACAGATTGTTCTAATACATTTTATAAAACAAGGAATGTGTGAATTCCTCGGTTTCGGAACTCCTCCTCCGATATGAAACCACAAGAATGTCCACTTTTTTGCGATCACTGATTAATGTTTGGAAAATTGATAAATACAATTAACGTAGGTACTCTAATTAAAATTTTAGTAGCAATTAATATTTACGTCGATGGATTCTCTTCATTAAAGTAGGATGACATAATAGTACGCCTTATTTAATTATTAATTACACAACTTAAATTTGATATTCCGCCCTACCACGATTGTTTCTCGTTGTTTTGTCGTCTTTTTGTCGCTCAAAAAAAATCGTTCTAAATAAAAAAAACACGCCGATTACTTTTAAAGACCACCAAAAATAATAAAAAATCTTTCTTTTTTATTAGTAGGTTTTTAATTATTTTGTTATTAGGTATTTGATGGTTTTTTAGCTAAAGCATATAGCGGCGATTTCGCGACGACTTATAAGACATCATGGTAGGTCACGTTATATTATAATCATAATATGACATCTAGTCCGTTATCTTCTTTTCTTATATATAAAATTCTCGCGTCACAATGTTAGTTACTATACTCCTCTGAAACGGCTTGACAGACTTATATGAAAATACTCTCCATTATTTAAACTATCCCTATGCAAATTTTCATCCAAATTGGTCGAACAGTTTGACCGTGAAGAGGGAACAAACAAACAACCAAACAAACAAATTTTCGGATTTATAATATTCAATAAATATATTAAATTAAAAAAAAAACTGGATTTTCCTCCCTTACAATACACCAGTTTCATATTATGTAAGGACTTAATACGAGTATAATGGACTAGACACATACCTTTTATTCTGAAATTGTAACTAATCGGGATTTACAATGATTAAACCTCGAAGCGTAGCCAATTCACAAAAAATAAAACCATTTATTTTTTTATAAAACAATTATTAACGAAAAACTAATCTATATTTTTTTAGATTTATAAACTGGATTTTAGTTGAGTGATTGCTTTCTGAGTTCGTCTGAATGAGTGCACCGACATTGTATTGCACTATACAGTCAAATTAACGAAATAGATATGAAAAAATTCAATCACTGGAAAAATATGTCCACAAACACCAGCCTGTACACTTCAAATTTCAAATGACATCCGAAAAATAAAAGCACGGGGAAATGTCATCGCCAAATTGCCAGGCCCTGAGGGGATAAATTTTTCCTTTTTCATTTGTTTGTTTTAGTGGAAACTGGTGTTCTGGTATTGTTTAATGTAGAAATCAACTTTAACTGCAATAATACCATTTTTACATTCTCAAATATATACAAATATATATTTTACATTCTCATTTTATTACATACCTAAATACAGAGCTCTACAATTCCAACTAGATAAAAGTTTAAATCGAATCGAATTTTTCTATTTTCCCAAAACCCTCCTTGCTTACTCGACGTCATAAAAATCCGTATAGCGATTCCTTAAAATACTTTCAAAGCACTTAAGTACTTACCTTAGATGTTCTTGAAAGTACATCTCTAAAACATTTTTCTAGAGAGTAACGTGTTTTATTATTTATAACTTGGCTAAACTTCTTTATGAACATGTTTGTGTTATTATCAGAAGTATGGACTTAAGTTATTTTTTATTGAAGAGTTTTTTATCTTTCTTTTAAAAGTTTTTGTGACAGCAGTTTTGATTTTATCCATTTACTTTCCTAAAATCCACTTTATCGTAGCGATAACTATACTTCATGTTTTTAATAGGTATCAACGTTTAATTATACAAAGGGGAGTGCGGTCGGAGTAGTTATTTCGTTTTTTGTTTCTGTCAGTCAACTTTGAAAGTTCTTGTCACGGAAAAAGACAAAGCATGTTCTCACCACGTTTACTAATAGGGGTACCACAATGGTTAGGTTAGGTTATAGTGTTTTATGATTTTGTGTTTTAAACTTAAACTAAATACTGAAAATTCACATTTAGTATTATAGTTTCTTTTGTAAAATTAACGGCAATATAACTTCTACCTCATTTTCAGCCAGAGAGATAAGCTAACCTTAATCAGAAACTTTATAAAACCATTAACATTAAAGCATTATAAAGGATTACAAAGATTTATTGATTTGCACAGGCTTGTTCCGAACTTGGGAAGTAACAAGGAAGTAAAGCCTTTCTTATCATAGAAAAAGAAAAAAGGATTAAAGTTAGCGAAAGACGTAAATAACTCTAAGCATCCACGAAGACTTCGGAGGAAAACAGGTGGACGCACTTTCAATCGGCCGATATCTTACCGATTAATTGTATAATACCGAATACAGAAACACTACTTAAAATTTGAGGGGAACTTAAATAATTGAGCAGTTTATAAATTTAATGTTTATTATTTACTATGAGATTTTTCAAGTTTGAGAGCTACTTGTATAGAACTCTATTTCTCGAGACGCGTTTCTGTAGGTACTCGGCCGTTAGACTGCTAAATTGTCCCTTTGTAAAACCAAGGACTTTTTTTAAAGGGGTTCGACAGTCAGACGCCACGAGAGACTATATTCTGGATGGCTAATTTCCCATGGCTTCGGTCCGTATAGTCCTAGGAATATCTTGAACATCCTGCATTCGACAGGATTTGAAACTGAAACCCTTACAATTCCGTTATTTCGGAAAGTTTTTTTAAAACTACATTTTGCAAGTGTGGGAAATACTTTAAAATAAAATGTTCGTCATTTCAACTTCTCATCATAAAGTCATACATAAATTAGCCCTTTTTTCTTTTTGTTGGCTACAGAAGATAAGATGAAAGAAGTGGATCTATTTTATTATAAACCAGCTGCGCCCCGCGGTTTCATCCGCGAAAGTGAAAAACGCGTTATCATGGGCGCGGGCGGATGGGCGGCTCTTGCACTTTTTCGTTTATTACTCGGGTTCTACTAATTGGATTTCGATGCAAAGTATACCACGACGTTCCTCGAAAATAGAACTATCCAATATTAAAAACCAGATTTCAATCGGATTAGTAGTTGTTTAATTGCATAAGGAACAGCCAGAAAAACAGACAAACAGACAGACATAAATTTCAAAAATTATATAATTTTGTTCTACTACTTATCCTAAACCTCCAAGACCACTTTTTTTATAAATTTACTTCCAAGTACAGACTTTTTGTCTTCTCTTCCTTTATTATAAGTAGTAGGTATAGACCTATTAATAAAATTAAATAAATAGAATAGATAGAGTATAGATATAGATAGAAGAAGATAACCTAACTAGTACCTATAATTAAATGCCATCGATTCATTATTTAAAATCGTTTGTCTGTTTCTAGCCAATGTAGCTACCGAGAGTTAGATGGGTAAAGAAGTTTTTATCAGACGCTAACAACCAAACAACTTTATCTGTTTTATATCGTTTTTATTTTATGTGGGCTCAACTTGGATTCTTTGTTAAAATTTTGAATGATAGTTATTTACGCAACTTTGAGACGAAGTATGTCTCTGAACTTTTTAATTTGCTTGCCCCATTATTGTAAACTGTAGGTAAAATCACGAGAAATCTTTACATTACGCAATTTTACTTGAATAAACAAATTTATGATTACTGCAGGACGTTACATACAGCGCTGTCTAGCCCTAAACTAAGCAACTCGCACGCATCTAGTACACGCATTCATGCAAAACTGTTGAACCGATTGCGATAATCCTTAAACGTAGACAGCAAAAAACTCTGGAATTATAATTAGTTTAGTTTTTTCTAATTTGCGATGTCAGGACTTTTGAATACTTCGGTAAAATAATCTATTTTTATAATATATTTTTTACATCAAACATCCAAGAATGTGGTGGTTTCAGTCAGTCAATGTTTGTTTGCACACAATAAATGTAGAATAATTTTGATTTACAATAAAATATTGGCACAATAATAATTCCTAAAATTGAAAACCAATTACTGCCTCTGAAAATGGTGTTTAAATATTTGTATCCAATTAATTTTGACCAATTTTGCTCGAATAGTAAATTCGAAGACGAAATTTCAACCTAAGTCAATCAATTTTCTATAAATTTCTGGAGCGATCATTTACCTTTCGATATCAAACAATCAGAAGATTAGTCCAAGATCCCAGAGCTGCCGGACCTACGTCAATTCAGCAAGGCTGAAATTTTGAGGATATCTAGAGTCTACAATGTAGTTGATTTTGCGTACTTTCTAGCTCGATAGCGGGGTCCTTTCGAGCTAGTAAGTACGCATACTCCGCGCTATCATAATCGTTTGTCGTTGCTATGTCGTCCTTTTGTTGTTTTTTTTTAAGTAAATTTGAAATAAAAAATACCCCGACTACTTTTAAATACCACAGCGAATTAAAAAAAAAAATTTTCTAGCTTTTTTTTTTAATTATTTGATGTGTTTTTAATTTTAGTTTTTTTTAGCTGAACGACAACGCGACGACTTCTCGACGACTTATAAGACATCATGGTAGGGCCCATTGTCTTAACTACATAGTAGACTAGAAATCAAGCCTTGCTAAATTGACGTAGGTCTGGAGGCTCTGGGATCTTACTCTAGATGGATTGATATTGATTTTGTTAGTAACTTGTAAGCCTATTTTAAAAGCAATTTTCAAAAGTGATTTTAATGGAAATCTATCAGCTATTTTCAAGCCAATTCTATTTTATCTTGTATTTGTTTGTTGCGTAGCAATAATTTGTTTATATCCCTACTTTAGTTGTAAGATGTAAATGTACTTGTTAACTAGAGCTTAGCTATTATTTATACATACAGGTTTTCGTTGGAATTTCCGAAATTGACCTTGTTTGATTCCATTCCAAAAAAACAGTGACCAACATACTGTTGGTGATGGTATAGGGCGAAAGAAATCAAATAAGTTATTTAAGGATATATAATGTGGAAAAATAATAATACAAAGATATACAGGTATGCCAAGGCTTGCCATAAAAGAGACATGGACAGATGTTACTTTTTTTATAAAACAAAAGCTATACAAACCTAAGGAGTTTGATTACATGCTCCATCACCTGCCCTTCTTCTGAGCACTCTGACTATCATTAAACATAGATATTTTACACGTAATACCTAAACATTCATTTAGAAAAGATCTAATGAACAATGCCTCTTTGCATGCATCGGAAATAGCCATGTACTCCGCCTCGGTGAGCGCATGGTAAGCTGCTAAGTTTGTGTTATGATTTGAAAACGGATATACTACTTCTATTTATTTTTCTTTTGTAAATATAATATATATTAGACATAGTTCAGTTGATGTTCTACTGTTGATATTTTTTTATCTGGTCCATGTGTGAGTAGCTAGGTAGGGTAATCGATATATAGGGCTTAGTCGGAAAACGCCTAAAAGGGCCTGTATTCTACAACCGTCTAATTCTTAAAATGGCCAATCTATACATACATACCTACCTATAGTTATCGATTAATACGGCACACAAACTGATACGGCATAAATGAATAAATTATAATCAACCGTAGTAAAGTCCTATATTCCGTTATGGTTTTACTAATGTGTATGACGAATAACCCCTGCGGGTCTAAGGTCACATGTTTGTTTAGGGTGAAAACAGACTACAATCGCCCGATAAATCGATCGGTAACCGTTCAATTGTTTGATGGCTGTATTTGAGTCTAAGGGACCGTCTCCACGAGAGTTAGAATCCCGGCGATATTATCGTCGAGCCACTTATTTCTATATAATCTCTATGAACGTGTCTCCAGACGGCGATGTTAACGCGGTGGTGGGTTGTATAGAAATAAGATAATATCGCCGCGATTCTAACGCTCGTGGAGACGGTCCCAATGGATGATTTGCCTCTTCTTATTCCGGGTATCCCCGCTTGCCGAGGCTCGGCAGGCCTCTGACATTGACAAGTACAAGCGTGTAAAGAAGGTGTTTGACTTGGGTTACATGAGCTTGTGGACGCTTGTCTCCGATTCAGTCTAGTGAAGTCGACTTCCAAATTCAAATTGAGGTTTGTGGATGCTTGGAGCTCGAAAACGTTTGCCAAGGGCTTGCATACATGGGAAGCCGGCATTGAATTACCTAGATAGTAGGTAGATCGTCTTACAATTACTTTCAAATTTTGATCGATCTCTTTTAAAGGTGTGTGAGTAATTTACCGAACAATTTGACTGTGGAACTGAGTGAAAGCTTCAAGATTTCAGAAACGAGTTTGAAATGCATCACGAAGTATCAGGCGACCTTTCTCTTTCTAGTATTTATAGGTAGTGCCACCTATTTGTATTTTAAAGATTGTATAACTGGAATTTCACAAATAAGTTTCGTTTTCGTACAAGGTGTTTTTATCTGCATCGGTCATTTGCTTGCCGCACTGCGACGTTTAGGTACTGGCATCTTCTGTGGAACTGAAGCCTAGTCTGTCCTACGTTTTGAACTTCTGTGTGGAAGTAAAGAAGGCACGACTGAGATTTTTCTTTTCATTTTCCATGCAGGAACAGTATTAGTTGTAATTATTTTAGAATTGAATTTTTAGTTCATTATTAACTTTATCTCGAAAATTTAAACTCCATTAATACTCTATATTTTTGCATAAAATTTTAACAAAAATAATTTGTACAAAGTCAATGTTCGAACTAGGTATACCTAGTCTATATACTTATGGATTTTTGTGGTTGTCGAATTTGCCTATGTTTCCTGACCTCCCAAAACCTTTTAATCCTTCAATTAGATGGCAGCACCAGCGTAATTTATGTTTTGTAATATAGAATCTTACATCTAACTATATCATAAATGCAAAAGTTTGTATGTATGTATGTGACTTTGTTACTCTTTCACGCAAAAACTACTGAATCGATTGCGATGAAACTACGTAACGTATGAAACAACTATAGAATATACGTGGCTGGCGGCCCGATATTAACCGCGAGAACGGGACTTAATTGGGATATTTAATTGTTTTCTTTATGTACCTACCTTACGTGGGCGATCTATCGGCCGATGTAAAGTCGGATGTATGTTTTAATTTTAGGTCATGTGTTTGTTTAGGATGATATTTCGATTAAGTATCGCACGTAGAACCGAACCGCAATATGTGTAGACTTGATTAATGAAGGTACGCCTACATTTAACGGCTCGCACTTGCTCGCTTATAAATTATTCACTATTTGCCGTGCACATTATGTACCTACCGGTTGGTGCTGTGTGTAATGTTTTAGACACTTTTTTTATGTAGTTTTGTAACACAGTTTGGGAGGGGGTGTGGTTTTTTGTCCACTACGCAATATTCATGCGTTGTTGTTAACTGATTTGTACTACGAATAGTTTGTGATTCTAGATATCGACATCTGTCTTGCCCTCGGTGTTCTCCTTGCAGGTAGCAAGGAGCGCTCTGATGCAAGTCACTGACAGCGCGGCAACTGTGGCTGATGTACCTACCTAAAATGTTGAGCTTCGAAAGTTCTACATGCTATTGACATGATTAAGAAGAAGCCTATTGATATTTATGTAGACACGCTTTTAGTTTTATTAATGTTTTTTATTTAACATTTTCAAATACAAAATTTACAATAGCCACTTATTGAAAATGTTGTATCACTGGCACTATATGCAATCACTAAAGTTTCACAATAGAACATAATTATCTATCTATCATAAATTTAAATTTTCTGCCAATGTTTTACCCCTACAGTTCAGATGTCTGTGGTTTTATCTGTACTTACCTAACTGAAAACTGCAATATTTTTAAATCAACACCTGAATGCTGAACAAACAACAATAAAAATAGGTACAAAACGAAACGAAGCACTCGCTAACGATCATTTTTTCCTAGAAAAGTTATTATGAAAATGCCTTTGAGAAA
Source organism: Idaea dimidiata (assembly GCA_949358125.1). Lineage (NCBI taxonomy): Eukaryota > Metazoa > Arthropoda > Insecta > Lepidoptera > Geometridae > Idaea > Idaea dimidiata. The sequence continues at coordinate 8,049,310 of OX442328.1, forward strand.
TATTAGTCAGAATTTCTACTTTTGCTGTATACAAGATGTAACGGGTAAGCCCTTTTAAGCCGAAAGGGGGTTGTTCTAGACGTCTAGGCGAACAACTTTTGTTCTATGACTTTTGGAAATTCGAAGTACTTTTCGAAAATTTTAAGTGTAAAGTTTACTTGAAGATCAGCTGTTTCTTAGAGTTCGAGGTCATTGGCCTTATGTTGTCCTTTCATTTAGCTTGGTCTACTACAATCAAACCTTCAATTACCTTTATTTTCAAAAACAGCTGTTTTTTCAGTGAAACATAATCTCAAAATTTTCATAAAAAAAGTTCGAATTTTTAAAAGTCGTAGAACAAAAGGTGTTCGCCTAGACGTCTAGAACATCCCTTTCGGATTAAAAGGACTTGCCTGTTACATCTTGTATAATACAAAGATATATAGATAAATATGGTCGATGCATTGCATGTTTACATTGCGCAACAACTAGTTTTACTAAGTATTAGAATATTTCATTGACAGTTAGGTACATGAGCTACCTTCTTCAAAGTAACGAAATTAGGTAGTCATAATGACTTCCTACATGCAACTAGGTATTATAGGTATTAAGACTGTTCTTTTATATATTTACAAATAATAAAAGTACCTACATCCATTGTATACTTCTGTATTCTTTATTTCTATAAGTATAAATAACCAGAAAAATATTAGTTTTAACATCTTATCTCTCAAGGCTAGTTGTACCCTTTTTGTAATGTCAACCATAGAAACACTTTTATTTGTAAATCCTTAAGATTTTTATTTTTTTATCATTCGCTCAAATTTTTAAATGCATTAAAAAAAACTAAATGTTATTTTAAAAACTAACAAGTAGGTATTATTGAAAAACGGATATTTGCCATATTCCCTGGTAATTTCCACAGACTTATTCATTAACTGTTTTAAAAATAATATTTACTGTGAAAACAACCATGTTAGTTTAAAATAGAAATGTTGTACACCGGTCACTGAAACACTTTAATTACGTCATAGGTAAAGCTGTATTGGTCTCTGAAGGCCTATTTACATACGTCTCGGTCACATACCCGCGGGCGGTATTAAACATTCTAAGACCAGGCTCACCTGTGTTTGAATCTTACTCGGATAAATATGGCCCGACCTGCCGACCCCCAGTGTGACACTATATGCTGATTATTTATGAAACTAAGTTCCTTAAGTTTAAGGGTTGAAAATAGTTTTCACGACTGTCAGTGCGCGAAAAGTCTTATAACATTTACACTTAGTCTAACAAAGCTTTATAATTCGGAGAAAAATATCTGCCTCAACTTATGAATGCGCGCATAGTCTTAGTATTTCAAACTTAGAAAGTATAAAATATTTTCATCCAAGATTAATACATCTTGGATGAAAATATTTTATACTTTCTTAGACTTAATCTTAAAGTAATGAATAGATATTTTTTGAAAGTGTACTATATATCTGTACTAAAATCATCAATATCGGTTCAATAGTATCAAACAAACATTCAAATTAAGTACTCCTCTTTATTAAATAAGGAACTGTAAAATATTAATAGTTGGTTACGACCGATAACCTTTTGCGGTCGGACAAAAATAGAAAAACATGTTCGCTTTGCCAGATTCAGGTTTCGTTCACGTAGCATTGAAGCACAAAATGGAAAAACCGGAAAAGGACCCCAAGGACCAAGGCCGCCTCTTTATGCAAATTTCAGCGTACAAAAGGTACAGAGAGATTGGGAACTAGGAGTTTTCACGGTTTCCTATCGTCGAGCTTCGTTTCGATCAACGAATTTACGAAAAATAAGAGGCGAAATTAAAGACAAACATGACAGCGCGCTTTTGTCTTCCTCTAGAGCTTATTGCATATCACGGACATTTTGTTGATCGACTAAAGTTAAAAAAAAGTGTCTCTAAAAAGCTAAGCGTCCACCTTTCGGCATTCTACGCATCACATTAGACGGATCGTAATGTTCTTTGTTTAGAAGTCACACAAGTGCCTCCAGTAATCTGCTTCGTACAAATCGCAGCTTGTGTGACTTTCTATACAAAGAATATTACGATCCGTCTGATGCAATGCGTACGAATGATGACGAAAGTCGACGTATGACCAACTTTCGGCAATATTGCTTCATTCACATTTCCTTTTTGCCTTTTTGCGTGACATTAAGCCGTGGGCTTATTAATATAATATAATATAATATAACTTTATTTTGACAAAACTAATATAAAAACAAATATAAAGTATACATACGGATCTTAGACGCTAAACAAGTAAAAACAAAAAAATAAAATAATAATTTTATTATTATTTAATTAATTAAAAAAATAAAATAATAATTTTATTATTATTTAATTTAATGTTATTTAAATTAATTAATTTTAAATTAATATTATTTAAATTAATTATATAATTTTAAAAATATCGACTATATTAGTCGAAGTGCCACCTAGATTAAAGCTCTTTATGTTTTTTTTCTTGAATTGTCTATCTAATAACTGTACTTATAATAAGTAGTACTGTGAAATGCCAGGGCTAGCCGATATACTGCTTGCAGCTTCCGGCGATGCCCTGTCACAGCGGAGAAAAGGACACCCTGGGTTGTGTTGAGTGGGTATACCCCTGGCACACACTATCAAGACCAAGGAGGACCCCCACTCACCTGAAGGTCGTAATTAGATTTTCCCTGGAAAAAAAGTGTAGTGCTTATTGTAAAATATTTGTTGTTTTTTTTAGAAAGTCTTGAGTCTGCGAGAGCTTACGCCCAATTTTCATGAGCAACGATGTTTTGAATAGACATTAAAATTACCGTGATATTATAAAAAATGACGAGAATATTAAGGAAATTGCTCGAGTTATTTTTCATAGTGATTATATTATATACCACATTATTCAGCCTGATTTATAAGAACAAAAAAGTTTCAATAATAAATGATAATAATATGTTATGGTTTTTCTAGTATTATACTCATTATAAGTTATATACAACTTGGTAGGTTGGTCTTCTTTTTACTTTATTGCGAAAACCTTATGTAAGCATCTTTAACTTTTGCAAGAAAAAAAAACTTAAGGTCCAGCGTGGCAATCTCGACTTCGAGAAATTTCGACTATTCTTAATAACTTGTATAGATTATTTGTATGATATATAGATTATTTGTTGCATCTATGTAGAAATTTATGAAATTGCTTTTGCCCTATCAGGTCAGAGATGCCACTTTTTAAAATAAAGTAGCATAAGTTATTAAGAATAGTCGTAATTTGTCAGAGTCGATATTGCCCCGCTGTACCATAATGACAAATGGAAGCACTTATTAATTAGGTACCTATGTTATTGTAATAGTTTTTTTTATTGACAACTTGATGTTAAATGATGATAATGACTAAGATGTACACAACTAGAAGAAGGAATACGGCAGGCGAACTAGTTCGGACCCGTCCTCCTTAGTGACTTGACCGGTTGTTATAGAGACAGCTTTAAATTGAATATAAAAAGAATGAAGTATATAAAATACTGTTTATTTGTGAACCAATTATGGCCATTTAGGAAGTAGCCAGTGTCAAGTATTATTATTATTTTTAAGTTATTTGTAATTTGCATCAAAACAGTCAAGTCGTCGTAGTAAAAGTCAAGTCCTTTGACTGGACTTTTATTGTAAACTAGCTGCGCCCCGCGGTTTCACCCGCGCAAGTCGGGATCCCGCGTTGTTCGAACACCTTCTTACCGCAATGCAATAATCCACACTTATACGGTCGCCCATTGAAGTACTGTTGAAGCCAGGCGCTACCGCGCCTGGCATCATCAGTACTTCCCTGGTCGTCCGTTTAAGTGTGGATTTTTGCACTGCGGTAGGTAGGTGAAGTAAGTTAAAGTTTGTGTTTCGTCAGTAAGTGACGATGAAGATGACGAAGGATGACGATGACGATGGATGACGATGATGATGATGATGCCACTCTACATCACTTATCCTACCACTGTGTCGATTTTCATTCATTGAATGGTTATCACCCGCGTAAGTCCCGATCCTGCGGGATTTTCGGGATCAAAAGTATCCTATGTTACTCTCCATCATTTAAACTATCCCTATGCAAATTTTCATCCAATAAATATTATCACCCGCGTAAGTCCCGATCCCGCGGGATTTTCGGGATCAAAAGTATCCTATGTTACTCTCCATCATTTAAACTATCCCTATGCAAATTTTCATCTAATAAATATTATCACCCGCGTAAGTCCCGATCCCGCGGGATTTTCGGGATCAAAAGTATCCTATGTTACTCTCCATCATTTAAACTATCCCTATGCAAATTTTCATCCAAATCGGTCGAACCGTTTGACCATGAAGAGGGAACAAACAAACAAACAAACAGATTTTCGGATTTATAATATTAGTAGGATTAGTAGGATTTCTTCTATGGTTTTCGCGATTTTGCATAATAATACACTTTATTTATCCGGTTTTATCGCGTTTTTATTCAATATTTGAACCGAGCTTTCGCCAACTTACACTTTACAGTTGACTTTTTCAAGGTTGACTGTCAGTCAACCTTGAAAAAGTGTTTTATCATTTATAATAAATAAAAAGTCTAGCTGTGTCCCGAGGTTTCACCCGCGTCAGTCCCGATTCCGCAGGAATATCGGGATCAAAAGTAGCCAATGTAACCCCTTCATAATGTAGCTTTCTATTATGTTACAAGTTGCGATCCCGCGTTGTTCTTACACCAACCTATCGCAATGCAAAAATCCACACTTAAACGGTCGCCCATTGAAGTAATGATGATGCCAGGCGCTGCCGCGCCTGTAATCATCAATACTTCCCTGGTCGTCCGTTTAAGTGTGGATTTTTGCATTGCGGTAGGTAGGTGAAGTAAGGCCAAATTTGTTCATGACGATCGATGACGATTGGTGATGATCGATGACGATGGATAACGATGGTTAAAAAACAACAAAATTACGCAATTTCTATTTTTTATCCGGATATCAGGATAAACAACAAAATTACAATTTCTATTTTTTATCCGGATATCCGGATAAAAAGTAGCCTATATGTTAATCGAAAGTCTTAAGCTATCTGCATACTAAATTTCATTGAAATCGGTCTAGCCGTTTCCGAGATTAGCGCGCACAAACGCACAGACAAACGGACAAACAGACAAAAAGTTAAACACGGAAATGGGGTCTGTCACGTTAGTACATATCCCTAAAAATAGTTTTTTCAAAATATCTTTCAAAAACAGACACCGCTAAGTTACGATTTTATTTTAAGTATTGATTGATTGATTGATTGTGAGTCAACCATAAAAGATATACATAATATGCTGTTGCAGGATATTTTTCATTTACATATTTATTTTTTATTTTATTGCATGTTAAGCTGTACAAATCCGTCATACATAATTTCTGTGTAACTTTAAACCATTCAGGCTGCACACGCGACGGAAGCTTAAAAAATGAAGTAACTTTTCCCGTTTTTGAAACTTTTCTCTTCACTGCTCCGTTCCTATCTATCGTAGCGTAATGAAAAGTGTTCTATAACCTGCCCAGGAGTATAAAGTATAATCGTACCAAGTTTCGTTAAAATCCGTCCAGTAGTTTTTGTTTCTATAACGAATATACAGACAGACAGACAGACAGACAGACAGACAGACAGAAAAAAATTTTATTGATTGCATTTTTGGCATCAGTATCGATTACTAATCACCCCCTGATAGTTATTTTGAAAATATATTCAATGTACAGAATTGACCTCTCTACAGATTTATTATAAGTATAGATGGTGGCTTTTTACAATATTTAAAGGTCCACACAAGCTTTGGAGACAACGCTAAAGCCCATGTTTTGCACCGATGTACATTTTAATTACACTTGAACACCTTCACGAATCTAAATTGATTAATATGTCCCCGAAATTGAACAATTTACACGCATTCGAACTAGGTTTCACAAAATGAAAATTTAGCAAAACACATCTCCTCAATGCGTTCCGCCAGAAAATTCATATAAAATACTAAGTACCCTTTTATATTTTACAGTATAGATAACCGTAGATACCAATAATTGCAATAGACTGGCAAGAGCCAAGGGACCGCAAGTTATGGAATGGACCTTATTACTGCTCTATCGATATCAAAACATTCTCCGGAGAATAACCCTTAGCTAGCAGATACATACCTACAGGTACTAATATATTGTGCTTCTGTTGGCTGTACTTACCTTTAATACTCTAGGAGATACTTTTTAAATATACCCACTTATGTAATCATAGCTTTGATATTTATAGACTCAACTAGCTGCGCCCCGCGGTTTCACCAGCGTAAGTCCCGTTCCCACGGAAATATCGGGATAAAAAGTAGCCTATGTGTTAATCCAGATCCCCAGCTACCTATATTCCAAGTTTCATTGCAATCGGTTCAGTCGTTTTTGTGTGAAAGAGTAACAACCTCACATACATACATACATACATACAAACTTTCGCGTTTATAATATTAGTAAGATTGTGATTCATTGATTGATTGATTAATACTTTATTGCAACACACGATTAAATAATTACAATAACAAAAAAGGAAATATACAACATAAAAATAGGTGGTACAATGGGCGGCCTTATCGCTTAAAGCGATCTCTTCCAGGCAACCTTTGGATGGACAAGAAGCAAAGAAAGAGGAAAAGGTAGGGTGATTAAATAATATTATAATTACTTCAATAGTATTACGATAATAGTATGACACATACCAAAAAATAATAATGAAAAATAAATACAATTACAATATAATTCAAATATCAACATATTACAATACTACACAAACATACTAATAAATGACATAATAATACACCTAATATTATACACATATATATACATACATCCATACTTAGGTACACATATACACATATCACATAAAATACACATATACATAACCACATACAATAAAGATTAAAGAAAGATTGTGATGAATATTAGGTAAAACTATAAAATAATATAAATTAAACATAGGTCACAACTATGTTAAACTTAAAAATACTTTACTATACTTATATTACCTACCTACGTAACATTAGCAGCTACTTTTTATTTTAGACTGATCTGAAACAAATAGGCGTAAAATCCCAACAGTTAGATAGATAGACAAATAGATAGTACAGTTTCAACTAAATAATATCTATTTATACCTGTTGTAGGAAATTTCCAAGAAAGGTACGTAATTTCACCTTTTGTCCTAGGTGAACGACGGAAAGCACCGTGAGCGACGCGACGCGACGTAAAGCAACTATATATCTAACTGACAGATAGATTCACACAATCATAAACAACGATATTTGATATTTTCACGTAGCGTCGCATTACGTCGCTTTGCCTCTTTTGTCGCTCACATAGGACAACGGGAACCGCTACCTTACCAATATTATTTAGGTGGAAATGAAAAAACCTCTTTATTCTAAACCTGCCACTCATATTTTTCCCTCCGGATATGATATTATTTTTTCATCTGATATTTTTATATTTAGACCGGCGCGTATTATCGAAATAAAAGCTTTTTTATTACAAAAAAGCAGGTATTGAATCGTTATAATGGATGTTTTTCACCTGTCAACGGTATTTACTTTTTGGTGAAAAATAGACAAAAAACTTTTTTTGTCGATCCATAGATATTGAAATCGACTACGTGTATTTCATAAAATTTTGGAACGGCCTTTTTAGCCGTGATAGTTTTCATTTACATTTATTAATTTAACATTATGGTTACTACTGCACTAATTGCTTTGCTTATCTAACCACGTACAATAAATAGATAAACATACATGACTATAAACTAATAATAAAGAACGTAGGATTATTGTTGACTTCGGAACCATTATCTTCAACCGCTTCATTTTAACAGATACAGCATACGAGGATGCGTAGTTATGAATGTGTTAGAACCAATAGATTCGCTCTATTTACCGAGACACGTTTGCAATGCTTCGGTGGAAACCGCTTAGCGGACCAAGATAAATATAGCTTTTCTATTGTATGAATGGCCTTATTTACTGTGCATAAATATATTCTTATCAACACATACTAGCATGTGTCCGTTGGACACGCTTTCTTGGACCAGAAACTACGTAAACATGGATCCGATTAAAAACATCGACCATTCAAATCATCATGGAACTCATTGTCGCTTCCCATCAGGTAAGATGAGGTCAAATGCTAGCTTAAAAAACAAAGAAAGAACTTTTTAATGTAAAACGTCTTCTAAAGCGAATGTTTGGCGAGTCAACGTCTAAAAAAAAATATATCGTCTGCTGAAACCTTAGCTATAGAGAAAAATTCGTTCCTATATTTATTTTACAATGACTAGTAATTCCTGAGTCCGTAAGTATAGTCTTATAAAAAGCCTAGGTTTTTGTCGTACCCTGTAGCCAATGTCTAGAAGAATATAAAAAACTACTGAATACTGATATAATACTGATGATTGGTCGTAAAGAGGTCGTGGTCAAGCGGACTGTTCCATTGCCGTTTTCCTATTTTTTGGACGAGCGTTAGACATATTCTCATCATTTAACACCAGATGAGGCAGTGGTCAAACTTTCATCAAACATTTTAGACCAAAAGCTATCAATTTTTTCAGTGACAATAAATACAAATTAATGAATAATATTATTCGGAGTACGGAATAGTAGAAGCCGCTGCTTACATTATGATGGAATGTGGTTGAAAAGAGGATCAGCTATTTACAATGTTATGTAAACTTAATTTTAATCTGTATCTGGTTGGAGGTGTAATAAGCGCTTTGTCATGACCTCTGTCAGAGGAAGCTTTGGCGCTTTACAAACTTGATTTTGTTGGACTTCATTAACGTTAGGTTGTAATGATGGCCTAACAGAGCGACATTACCGTTTATTAAATTCGGTAAAGCTCTTCAATTAATACATTAAAAAAATAGGTTGTGCAAGTTTCCTTTTATACATGCTCTTTTACGCAAAATCTTTAGAACCGATTACGAAGAAACTAGCTCTATGTAGATAGCTGGACTCAATAATTGTCGAGCACTACAAACCAATAGCACGTTACCTATCTAGGAGATAAATACTAGAATCGAATCTGTTTCAACTTTTTAATCGAAAAATGTCATTATAGAATCCTGAATAATTTACAGCAGTTCCATTACTCGTTCGCAATCTGCTATTCCCAACCTATTTCATAACAAGATTTGTCGGCGTCTAAAAGAAAAAAATAACGTCACGTTTCCCTTATATTTCATTACGTATAACAAAAATGATATTGTCAAATGACACACAGAACTGCGTGGGTAACACATACAACTTTACCTTCATTCGTTCGCCATTATTAAATTGTATAGATACACACTGCAAATAAAAAAAGCCTTATTGCAATAAATTGTATGTTAGAATAAATAAAATGTTAATTGACTAGGTAAGTATGTGCATAGAAAGGTACCTAGACCTTTGTCCTGTTGCATCCGACGTAGAGTACTAAGCCAAAACTGGAGATCAGATCAAATAATAAAAATAAAACAGAACTATGCCCAGCAGTAATAACGGAACTGCCTTCATTCACCAGTGAAACACTTATGTATAGATACAAAAAAATTACATTGCAACGCTAAAGAGTGTTTGTGATTAATTCCCATAGTCTAATCTAAACACTAAAGAATTTGTATCCCATCTATCAACCTACATAGGTAGGTGGTACACAGTACTTAACTCAGTATCACCCCGTATATATGTTCAATGCCCGCATTGGGCTCTGTTTATTTTCGATTTCACTTCACTTAGTACGGCTATGAGAAAGGGGATTATTATCAGATTGTGTTGAACGAATGTAGATGAATCGAAAACATTTTTAACAAGAAGGGTACATCTCCCTAAGTTACACCTAAGCAACGCAAATCGCTTTGATCGTTTTGAATTTAATCGTCTTCTTTTTAGAATTTGTTATCTTAACAACTTTAGGGACATTTTGTATTCCTTTTGTATGATATCTAGTAAGGAATTATAGGAAAGTATTAAAAATTTTTGAACATTTGAAAACAAATGTCATATCGTATTGCATATTGCGCAACACCTTATGCGTTTCTTATCCAGAATAGTATCGTCAAATGTTTTAAAATTGGGCTGTATAAGATGGTAATTAGGTACCTATTTTATTATGTCACCATAAATTCCAACTACTCGCATGCTCAACTAAAATGTAATTTACTCTTTACGTTTCTGATTGCGACTGTACCTACTAAACTTTCACTTTAGTTTGTCAATGATAAGAAAACTGCATATGGTTACAGATAATCGCTGTTATTCATTTTAAAATTTAAAATGGCAGTGCATGGACGTATATTTATTATATTAGTTTTGTATAAATTGTCCAATACTGGTGAGTAATTTTTAAATTAATTTATGGCTAATTCAACATTTTTTCTACTGCCAGTCTAAAAAGGACGGACGTGTAGTTTAAAGTTAACTGTAGTTATATGTTGTTTTTTTAGGATTGTGTCTTAAAAGGAAGAACGCAGAAATGATGGCTTTGCTTGGATTAATACAAAACTTAGAACAAATGACTAATTCAACGTTTCTGCTACCGCCAGTTCTGCTTGCACCAATTTTTCTGATGCCCAATAATGATTTTAACTATGCAAATGTTGACGAAAATGTTAAAAATAATTTTAATGAAGATGTTGACAATTCCATTGATGTAAATGAAGACAATAAAGTTGATAACTACAGACAGACCCTTAACCGAGGATCAAATAATAAAATACCAATGATTGATAAAAAGTTTGACATGTTCAGACAAGGTCTGTTTTCAAGGAACAAAACAAACCATAAAAATACTACTCAACCATCCATGACTACAAATTCAACAATGTTAAATAATGGTAGTATTGACAGAAATGAAACAGAAGAAATTAATATAACTTCAGAAATTAGTCTACCGTCTACTGAAGCTCATTGGCAAAACTTTACTGTAAACCCAAATATCAGTGTCACCAAAAATGGATCGCAAGTCTCTACAACGAATGAATTGACAACTGTGTCAAGTCTAACGGATAATGGACCTTATTCAGCAGCATTATACGACAATTCATTTATTGATCAGTTATCAATAACGACAAATTCTTACACAAATGAACAATTACATTTACCATCACCTAAAAATGATCGATGGAGGACGATTTCACCAATGAAGGTATCTTTTTCTGGCAATGGATTTAAGCCTTTAGCAGGATTGTATTACGATGGATTTTTGCATAAGCCTTTATTTATGGTACCCGAATTCATACCTAGAAAAAACTATATTTTCAAACGAAGGTAGAGTCGAAATATTTTTTGTATAAACTAATAATATAAAAGAAAAGATTCATTTGTTTTTTTTTGTAATTTCCGAAATTACTGGGACGATTTAAAAAATGAAAGAATTTTTGAAATTGTTCCAGTTCAATAGAAAGCAAAGCGAAAGCTACATCGATAGCGAACTAAAAACTATATCGAGGAGTTTATCAGGCTTTTGATGTCGATATTCTCACGGAACCGAGACATACGCGGGGGAAATGTCAAATAAAGTAGTAGTCTAATTAGGGCTGATTTTTCAAATACCTAGATAGAGATATCTGACAAATAAAATGTAACACCACCGAATAAAAAACTTCACTATGATATATAATAAAAAAATATTTTAAAAAATAAAAAACCCGATTGCTGTTTTAACAGAAAAGTGAAAAACAAGATGCTTCTAGTAGCTTTAGGAATGGTGGATGCAGTCGGGCGGGACTCCAATAACTATAACAATAACAATAACACTAAGTATTTGGTGTTATTAAACTTATTCACCTTTTATTTGGAGTCCCACCCGACTGCATCCACCATTCCTAAAGCTACTAGAAGCATCTTGTTTTTCACTTTTTTTTCAACAGCAGTCGGGTTTTTTATTTTTTTAAATATTTTTTTATTTATTGCTTTTTAGTTTTTAGAGATCAGATTTAATTACACCAGAAGGAATTTATTAATTCTAGATGTATATACTCCAGTAGCGAGGACGTGCATTGCTTGTTTTTGCTTACTCAGGGTGATAAGTACAAGAGCTGGCGGTTTCCTATCCAGCGCGGGAACGCCGCCAGCATCTTGGGCGCAATGCCTCGGGTTGTTGTGGCTGACCACTTCTTTTAGCTTTCTAATTTTAGATTATTACTTAGGTATTGTTTTCTTTGAAAAATAAAGTGGTTATTTAAGTTCACAAACTAGTAAGAAGATACTTAAGTATTATATGTCATGTCATCTCTGCCAATTCCTTCAAACTCGGCGTCAAAGTCAAATCCATAGATGAGATATTTATACGAGCCAAATCGAAAAGTTTTTAATTAACGTTCCGTTGTTCTTGCGAAAATTACCTGCGTAATCATAATGTCATGTAGTAGCAACATAACTTTCGAAGTTAACCATTAGAATTACTATTAGAATACATTATTCACACGCGGATTGTTTTCGCATGCGAATATTGAAATCCAGAGGTAGTGCTAAGCCATAAATTGAAGTAAGTAAAAATAATATATAAACGTCATTAAAGACAAGACAACCCGAACCGAAGGCAAGTGACATATTAATGAAGACAACCTACTTAAACGACTTCCGATAATTTTATAATTAATTATTTAAAAACTTAATTTGTAAAACTTTACAAGCAATACTTTTCAAATGTAAATTTAAGAAAGAATAAAAAAAACATAACACTTCCTTTGGCAGTCGTGTAAAAATAATAAAAATCTAAGTTTAGAAGATCAAAATTTGAAGGCTTTTAAATTTGGTTAGGTTTGAACTTATTTAACAGATTACTTTTATCCGTAGAATGAAAAATCAGGCCCAGAAATTTTAACTCAAAATGTTAAAATGACTATTCTTGAAAGTTGATATATTTTACGAGGATTGAATAGTAAGTGTAACGAGCAAATTTGATCACAATTGTAAAGTTCTCACATTACCAGTAGTAGTTGGGTCGTAAAATCGACACAATGCCTAACTACTGCAGTCAGACAAGGCTCTAAAATTGGTATTGTTAGAACATACTCGTAAAGCAACCATCGGCTTTTGAATCGTAACTCATGTGAGCATTGTTACGAGGATAACCATTATTGCTGACACCCCTATTGTGTTATTGTGTGTTTGATTGACAGATCCCAGCTCGCTGAGTTTTGAATCTCATTATCGTGATTTCGGGAATTTAACACCATCTGATTCTATAAACGCTTAGTATGTTCAACATAATATATGCACTATCTACTTACCTTGACATGGGAGGGTTACCGTGGTCTCTTATTGTAGAACCTAAATCGCCCTGCTGATAAAACATAAAAAAAACCTCAAAAAGTAAATAAAAAATTAGAAAACTATTTAAAAAAAATCGTATTTTTTTTAATTCTTTGAAGTTTTTAAATTTAGATTTGGATTTAGTATTAAAATTTATTTTATTTGCGGGACGATTTAGGTCCTGCTATAGGAAGACCATGGTTACGTTACCCCCATTATTAAGTTTCATGCATTCAAAATTTACAATATTCATCATCAACAGACAAACGGCGCGGCGCGTAATATCCGTTGTTAAACGTTCAATCCGTAAACGTGCGATATTTTAATAAACCCTGCGGTTTTACCCGCGTAGGTCCCGATTATCGATATTAAATGTTATTCTCCAGCACTTAAACTATCTCTATCTAAATTTTTATTTAAATCTGTCAAACCGTTTGACAGTCAAAAGGAAACAAACAAACAATCAAACTTTCAGATTATAATATTAGTAAGATATTTTAATAATATACAACAAAAAAAAAATGTTGTCTAGAATTGAATTCAATGTTTTGCGGAAGTAACTGAGGTATGTTTAGTTCAGTGGCGAACAGAAATAAAAGCACACTGCGACTTCCTGCACATTTATTATTCACCTGACAGAGTCAGTCGCCATTCGAAGTTTCCGTAAATGTACTCGAGTGGGAAGTAGATTTTCCTTTAAAGCATTATTGTTACAAGAAAGGAAACGGTCAATCGATAACGTTGGGTTATTCTGAAGGAATTGCTTTTGACATTTTTTTTTGTTTGTTTGAAAATGTATAAAGAAGTTTCTTTTGAATATTTTACTTTTGTTTTATTTTTATACTAGCTGTTTTACGAATTTTAACTGCTTAAATTGAGGTGCCGTTGGGACTTCCAATGTACGTAGACGTCAATTATTACTTTCTACTTATTTTGATCATAAACAATTTTGATGCTCACTTGCCTACACAATTACCCGCAGTTTTAGTATCATTGATTATTTTTAATAAACAAGTCACATAGTATTTCAAAATTTAAAAATAATGGATGACCTTCTATTAATGTTTAGGCAAGTAAGCTTATAGTTATCAAATTACGACTTGCTTTTTACTTTTCCATGCTTCATACCAAAGCGTCCAAATATTTTTCTAAACAATTTTCATTTGGAAACAAAGCGAAACTCCCATTCTGACGAAGTAATAGTTCTTTAAACTTTTAAATTATTCTTGAAAACTTCAAAGCAATTAAATTTTAAGCAATTGGCGCCGAATAGATGTTCCAAATTCGAAAACTTTGGAATCACATCGTTCTTCTTTAATTGCCTATATAATGAGGTTGACTATCAATATTCAAAGTAGGTATTTTATCCAAACAGACCCTTGGACAAATGGTGCTGTCCAGAATAAGATATTAGGGGACAGAACTGGGGACAAAACTTCACGCATTGACCCCTTTTTAAGGTTAATGTCTTGCGTCTCTGCCAGTCAACACCGGAATACTAATAGGGCAAGGCTGCTTAAACTTTCCTCTCTAGTAATGAACAAACACAATTAACTTCATTTCAGGTGTTAATCGCTGCTGTTAACAATGATTAAACGTGTATACAAGTAACAAGTAGACAAAGAGATATCATGTACTAGTAGTGGAGTTGATTTCTCAAACATATTCCATGGTCCATTTACGCCAAAGAAATCAACAGCATCGCCGCAGTTGTGTTTACAACTGTCTTCCTTCTTATATCATATCTACTTAGTGTATATATTGATAGGTTTGAGATCAATCCAAGTAGATCAATGTAACTATAATATTTTGTTTTTGTAAAGTAATATTTTGTAGTCGATCGCTAATAAAATTGTAACGTAGTATGGATCGTCGTATGGGAGGCTTATGTTCAGCAGTGGACAGATAAGGTCACATTTCATATGTAAATTTGGTCACACACACTGAATACACTCGTTGGCAACTTAATCCTACCCTAGCTAAAACAAAAAAGCTGATTTTCCTTGCGGAGAAACAGGTACAAATAATAAAAAAATTATTATTCAGCTAGTTTAGTCAGTTCTTGAATTTAAATTTAGAAGCATTACCTTGTTGATCTGATTTTAATCCTACGTTTGCATTCCCAAAGACATCGTTTTTGTAGCCATTTCACGAAACTACGAGAGAAGATACCATTTTACGTAATTTCCCTGAAGCTTTTGAGAGTACAGTAATTTTATCGTTCAAGTGTTTATACATTGGAAAACAACGACTTACGTTAAGCCTTTTCAAGCAGGTGCTTATAAAATTGCTAGAATGCTTTAATCTAAAATAGGTCTAATAATTTTATAGCTTTTGTGATAAAAGTGTTTACACCCACAGACGGAGCCCGGGATTCTACTCTGAAGTACCTAGAAAAAAACTCAAAAAACTGCACTATTTCATAAACTACAATACAGAAAAAAAAATGTATTTATTGAAACAGATACACAAACTATCAATATATTGATAGTTATTATGCTGTTAAAATTCCCACTAGAAATTCACATGCAATCGCAACACTTAGTGTAGAAAACAAAAGAAAACACCTAGTCAAATCAAAACCCGGTAATTTATGTGAAACAAAAACTGTTCAGAAAATGTTGTAACCTACGCAAAATTTACAACAAACTACATTCTAATTTCAGTTCATTTGCTGTTTCGTAGTGCATTCCAACAACTGCAGTATTCTCGAATACCTATCTCAACTTATGAACTTATGCTTTCATGAGCTGGAACTGTCGAGTTCGGAAATGTTAACTCGGAATTAATTAAAACTGAGTGATACCATGAGAGACAATGCTATATAATAAATTCTCTTGGTCTAGATAGGGTGATTTTCTATTACGGAAGTTTCCAATTGGAATATTAAGGGTTTTGTGTATTTTCGTTTGCTAACCCACACATAAAAATATAATAGAAAATCATAGTACCTATATACGGGGACTGATTTCATACAAGGGCCTTTGAAATGGATAAGTTGAAAAAAATCTGCTGGTAAATTGTATAATTCAATTCTGGAATTGGAACCAAAAAGGGAAATCCCAAAAGTCATAACAATATAATTAATTTTAAAGTACATTCCAGCCATCGCAACCTGGTTCCACTCATGACATGACATAGTAGTATTCTTCTTCTTTTTGTTGAGTGGTGTGGCTCACCTAATGTTAGAGATTATAGTGTAAGGCCCCTAACTTGACCTAACGACTGCTCAGACATAACAACCCCGACCACGTATAACGTACATACTCATAGGTACATTATCGATCACCCATCCAAAATGATGCGTCAAGCGTTGCTTTAGCCCCACGATTATACAAGATCAGATAGGCCAATGAACTTTTCGATACTATATTTACGCTGAAGTAGATAGAAAAGCAACGTTCTAGTCGATTGTACTCAACATTCTTACTACTAACATTTTGTCGTTTTAATACTAGTATTACTTTAATCCTCCTTAAAACAGAGTTAAGCGACTGATTCTCACTGTTCGGCTGGAATGGGATTCGTTTGTATTATGTTGTTTAATTTTATCCTGGTAAATGCTTACAGAAGTGATGTTAAAGAGGTGTATTCAATTACTTCCGTTTCTTCCCCTTGTATCTACAGACTTAGGTTATTTTAAATTGCAGTTACATTCTTAATTTCTAACAAATCATGGTGGGTTGAATAAATTATTTATAATAAATAGTATCATTAAAATTTGATATTATTAAACTTAAAATGGATGAAGAAACCTAATGATTTATAAATACCTATTCGACGATACCCCACTCGACATAGTCGGTCACTTTTATTTTTATCTTTTAATCAATATGGCGCCTGGTGGTCGCCATTTTTTTTATATATATGCCGAATGAGACGAATATAACGATAACTTAATTAAAAAAATCCATCGCGTGGTTTGGAAGATACGACATACATGCTGACAAAGAATATTACAAACATACAAGATACGAGTAGGCGCGAAAACATAACCCTTTCCTTGCAGCTGGGTAACAACCACACAAGCTGCAAGTTGCGGCTAATCTGGTTTATAAAGATAATTGGCTACTACTTTGTTTTAAATTTTACTAGCTGCACCCCGCGATTACTCCCGCGTAAGTCCCGATCCCCCGAGAATATCAGGGTGTTTCAAATAACCTTTCTATTGAATCATTCTATCTACTAAAAAAAACATCAAAATCCGTTGCGTAGTTGTAACGATACAGCAGCAGCGTAGTTGTATACAAATACACAGGCAGTAAAAAGCGACTTTATATTATAGTATGTAATGATAATGATTGTTTCACATCTAGCTATATATTCAGTTTTAGGCCATCTTAAATGACGACGATTTTTAGTTTAGTTTAGTCTGACCGCAAATAAATTGTTACCATCGGGCCACTAGTTTCAGTAGTCAGAATTTATAAAACAACTTTTCTTGAATTGAAGTGTCTTTAAAATTCATTACATAAACGAAAACCAAAGAAAGGGTCAGTTATACAAAATAAAGTGAAATTCAACTGTAATGTGATAATTTTTGCTCCACCTATGATCCATATCCTTCTTCATAATATATGATACCTTCCAACACAAACTTTAACCTAAATTTACCTAAACCACAGTACGTTAAAATCAAATAGGATTCAAAACAAAGCAGAGTTTCTGCACAATTAGGTAAGAACAATCGCTCTGATTCCATCAATGTATGACAGCAATATGGAATGAGGGAGTCGATGAATCTGATAATTACTTGCGCAGAGCCAAAGACGATAAAACCAGTTGACTGCTCGTATGTATTTTACCCTCACGAAAATAGTACGTCTTTTAGGAATCTCGTGCAATAACTGCCAATCGCTGAGAGTCTAGTTATTGATAGGTAACGCTTTGGCCAATCAAAAAAGTCTAAATTTAAATAGATAACGCAACGGCCAATCACAAAGTTTGATTATGACCTCACCTGCCCGCTACGGAGAGTTGTGTTTAACAGAAAAATCGTGATATGAGTCGTCAATTTGCTTCATTATCTTTGCGCAGAGCTTACTCCCTCAGGCGCTGCCGTCTCTACCAATGTAAAATTAATTTTGCTCTGCACTCCGAATTAGTCCCAAAGTAACAAGTTATTTTTGGCTAGTAATAATGCAAAGTGAATTTTGTAATGAGTTCCAAAGTGTATTGGTAAATGGAGAAGTCTTGTACGTACAAGTTTTGTTGTTTGATGGTTCGGTTCAGAGAGTTTCCGTGTAAATCTTTGTAGCTTTTATTTTAATGTTTATGTTTTTATTAGGTTACTTTGTAATGCTATGCCACCCCACTTCCCACTAATATTATAAATGCGGAAATTTAGATGTTTGTGTTTCTATCATGCTAACTACTGTACCGATTGCAATGATAAGTAGAAATCTTGATTGACTTGACATTAGGCTACGTTTTATCTCGATATTTCTGCGGGATCGGGACTTATGGGAATAAAACCGCAGTACGTTGTTAATATATGATGAAATGGAAAGTAGAATCACGTCTTCAAACTAGCCTGCGAGACATGCGGTCACACGCATTGCAAATTTACGCACGGCGAATTTTGAGCGTTTGTGCTCAAACATACTTAGTGGTTTATGTATCACTAAGTGATGATATTATGGTCTGAAGGTGGATTTACACCAAACAAGCGAATGCTCATTCAATCCCCACTCTCGCACTGTATGTTATATCTGTTACATTTAGTTCATAAACATTCTTTGGAACCTGAGAGGAAAATTTCCTATACGTTCTATTTATTAACATTCGCTTAGCGTCGTTACTCGGAACGTATGGACCAGCACATTCCCGGATCTCTAGTTTCAAGTTTGAATAATTTGGGAAGGTATTAATACCTATGAACACTAATAAATAAAATGTTATTATTATTCTCATCGATACATCGAGTTTTGAAGCAATTTTGATAGATATTATGACAATATTTCGTCGAACCTCCTTATTTCGTAGCAAAGTTCCATCGAATGACTTCAGTTCGGATAAAACACTTTTTGGAGAATCGTTCGTCGATACATCGAGTTTTGCAGCGATTTCCATTCGCTGCTACATCCGTTTGGATTAAAAAGGCTTTGCAAAAATTTCTCTCCTGACAAAACTTATTTGACTTAAGTAAGTCGGAGTTGAATATTGGACCTAAAAACAAACAAAACCCAAACAAACTCATCAGACTGCACTAATCCTGTCTCAAGGATTTAAATCCTTTAAATTGTATCATAAGTTAAAATATTTCTTACGATATTCGTTTAACAATGACACTAACAAAGTTATTCCTGTTAAGCTTTGTGCAGTTCAGTAGAAGCTGACATTTTCAGCATTGTTCGGTCCGTCCGTTCGTCCATCCGCGCTAACGAGAATTCTTGAAGCAAGAAAGCATTGGCTTTAGTTAGCAGAACTGGATAAGATTTTGTAACGTTAGTTCGTAGGTACCTCTGTTTACAAAATTACACAAAATATGAATAAAGCATACTGCATACAAAAATTCATTTCAAAAATTCGCACCTAACAGCAGCCAACGGCACCTATGACCGAATTGGTTAAGAGGAAGCTCCAATAAAAAATATGTCATGAACGGCCCGCCCACTTACCCCTACATCCACGAGTCACACGCACACGTATGCACTTTCGAACATCGCAACTTTTTTGATCTAGCGCCCAAGCGCGCGAAATAATAACTGTTATATATTTTTTCATAGGTTGTAAACCGATTATGGTCGTTTGGAAAGTAGCCAGTGTCAAGTATTTTATAATACGACCTCATTGGTGCGTCGGGCGACCGCCTGGCTCACGGAACACTATTACTCCTAGCGGGCCTGGCTGCAATACGGAAGGCTGCGGATTCGATTCCCGTCGGGTGCAAATATTTATGCTTAAAAATAAATATTTGTATCTGATCTGGGTGTCTTTCTATGTATAATATGTATGTATTTACAAAAAAAATGAGGTATAATATGTAGTATATTCGTGGTCTAATACCCCTAGTACAAGACCAGTGCTTAGTTTGGAGCTAGATTGCGCTGTCTGTATATGTCGTGCAATAATATTTATTTAATAATTTGCAAGGTTTTTGTTTTGTATCTTCAAAACTTGTATCGTCCGATTATTCCTAGTTGTCCCCTCTAGCCCTGTTCCCCGGAGGGACAACTAGGAATTTTTCCCCAGTTGTCCCCGGGGCGACAATTCGTGGCGACTGTCCCTTTGAAAGCTGGCTAAAGGGGAACAAATGGGAATTATGTTTCTCAGTTGTCACGGCGGGCGGGGGGGGGGGGGGGACAGATGGGAATCAGTTCTCCCATTTCTACCCCGCATGTTGGTGTTATAATAGAACTAGCTGCGCCCAGCGGTTTCATCCGTGTTCGTAATAAGTACCCTAATGTACCATTATTATTTTAATGAACTTTATAAACGCATACGACTTGCATTTATAGCAATATTTTGGATTAGAGGTGAAGTCGTCCCCTTCGAAACTGGGACCAGGGACGATAGTTTAGACATTGGGACGAGTCGACTACATACATATTTATATACTCTAGAGGTGAAGTAGTCCCACTAAGAAGATACTAAAAAGACTTTGTACATTTTTGGGAAAAAAAAGTTAATAGAAGAGATTAGTGGAAAACAAAAGACGATCGAAGTAAAAACAAAAAACGATCTAACCTAACTCCGAAACTATTGACACTAGACCACTAGTTTCTCAGCCTAAGTTATATAGCTCCTCGAGATCATCAGTTTGGTTGACAGCTGTCAAATTTGAACCGTCAATATCTCGGAAACTATTGACACTAGACCACTAGTTTCTTAGCATAAGTGATAGAGCTTCTCGAGATCTTCATTACAAACTTCACCCCTAACCGACGAACCCCTTACGACTTGCATTCATAGTAATATTTTGTACTATGAATGCAAGTGGTATGCGTTTATAAAGTTCATTAAAATAATAACGGTACATTAGGGTACCTACTTATTACGAACACGGGTGAAACCGCGGGGCGCAGCGAGTTTTATTATAACACACACATGCGGGGTAGAAATGGGAGAACAGATTCCCATCTGTCCCCCCCCCCCCACCGTGACAACTGAGAAACATAATTCCATTTGTCCCCATTAGCCAGCTTTCAAAGGGGACAGTCGCCACGAATTGTCACCCCGGGGACAAGGCTAGAGGGGACAGCTGGGAATAATCGGCCGCATCCACACCGGACGATCCCCGCGCTAAAGAATATTTTATCTTATTCGCGCTCAAGCAGCGGAGAGGGAGAAAATAGGATAAAAGATTCTGGAGCATGTGGATCGTACAGTGTGGACCAGGCTAATGGCATGTTTGGAAAATTTCATAACTTGTCGATAGTGGACTTGACGAATTACCTATTTGACTTATTACAGACTTGACCATTGTCGTGCCATTCTCACTTTTCTTGTTAGTTTGTCTGTCCGGAGTCCGGGCGGAATCTTGCAAATTCAATTTGATACACTTTCCAATTAGCTAGCGTGCTGAAACTGTGTTTCTGTTTGAATCGCGTTTGTTTTGTTGGCTTTATAATACAAGCCCGACGTTTCGGAGCCCTTCCGGCCTCCCTCATCTGAGGCAACAAACGCGATTCATACCGTCATACTAGAATGTCTACCTCGGGAGCGAATACTATTTTTCGAATGAAAAATATTCATCGCCCACTATGAGAATAGTTAGTAGATTGTATTACAATGAAGCAAAATAATATTTTTACGGTGAGGGTGGTTTTTTGAATTCAGAGCGAAGTGAGGGATTCTAGAGTAGTGTGATACACTCTACTTTTTATTACCCTCTATGAGAAAATAGAAGGCGCCTCATATTTATAATTTGAGAGCTACTTTATTATTTAAGTAGCCCTCAAGTCTTAAGTGGCCTCAAATTTTAATCAATTTTAAATCCAATTCAAATTTGAGGCCATTCAAAATTTAAAAGCTACTTAATTTTAAGTGGCCTCCAATTTTAATTAATTTTAAATCTACTTTAAATTTGAGGCCTTTCAAAATTTGAGAGCTACTTAATTATTTAAATACCCCTTAAAATTTGTCAAATAGTTGCAATAATTAAAAAATATTTTTAAATTTCCACCCTAGGGATGAAATGAGCTACTTTCAACCCGGATATCTACCCATGAAAATTAAACTTTCCGAACGGGAGAGATGAAAAATTGGTTTTGTTGCAACTTCATCAAATGTTGTGATACAAAAATATCAGCGCAACGAACAGAAAAACTATGGATTTATTCTTATTTTTTTCATTTTACAGTTTTCACAAATAGGTTTTTAATATTATTACTATTTACTCTTGCATTAAAAGTTTCATTTGTAAACAAAACTGACTCCTTTTTATTTACAAATAATTAAGTTTTTACATTTCATGAAATTCCAATTTCCTACGTTGAACTGGTGGTGTAACAATTATTGAATGGTTTTCAATAGGCGGAAGTAGTCGTTTTCTCGATGGAATTTCAGATTAAGAGGTTTGACAAACACTCTTTTTGACGGTTATGTAATCTGGATCGAGAATTGTTCTTTTTCTGGGATGGCGTGGATCTATCAACTCAGGCAGTAAGCATTCCATGTAAAAACTTGTTAACTTCGGTTCCATCTCTTTTTTCCAAAATTGATCGTCTTTTTCCGGTATTTCTTTTTTCAATTTATTATCACCTTACCATGCGGCCAAAAGACAATTATTTTTGTTTGCAATGTGCATTTGGCCCTGGGCCTGAATGTACCAGTCTGATTTTTATTATTAAATACCTGTAATACAAGCAAATGTTAATGTTCCAAATTTAAATTACTTTATTCCCTAGGGCTTAAACACGCATTTTACTTCCCAGATATCTCATTAGATATTTAGCGAGTCATTACTCGTTTTACGTTGACCTCTTTGGTCAAATAATATTAGTTTATGCACCGAGGTACTAAAGCCCTGTCTTATATACCGGTCGTCATATTGAATCCAAAGCATACGAAAGACTCTAGAGTTAACTCCCAAGCGCAGCGAGGGTTTTAAAAACTTACTTCTGAGCGAAGCGAAGGAGTTATGTACCTAGAGCCCTGAGTGAAGCGTGGGATTCAAGCGCAATTATTAATTAATTAAGCCTGTTTTTATCTTGGGCGCTTGAATCCCACGCTTCACTCAAGATTCTAGGTACATAACTCCTTCGCTTCGCTCAAGATACGTACGCTTTGGATTCAACATGACGCCCGCTATATAAGACAGGGCTTTAGTACCTCGGTGCATATACTACTATTATGCCCTACTTAGGTGTATAATGGCACTTTATGTACCTAGGGAATAAAGGCTCGCTTTACGTTGACCTTTTCTTATCCTATATCTATCTATACTTATAATAAAGAAAGAGAGAACAAAAAGTCTGTACTTGGAAGTAATTTAAAAAAAAAGTGGTCTAGTGGACTTAGGAAAAATAATAGAACAAAATTATATAATTTTTAAAATTCATGTCTGTCTGTTTGTTTCTTTGTTTCTTATACAATTAAAAACTACTGATCCGATTGAAATCTGGTTTTCAATATTGGATAGTTCAATTTTCGAGGAAGGTCGTGGTATACTTTGCATCGACATCCAATTAGTAGAATCCGAGTATGAACGAAAAAGTGCAACCGCTTGGCCGCCCGCGCCCGTGATAACGCGTTCACTTCCGCGGGTGAAACCGCGGGGCGCAGCTAGTGGTCAAATAAAATTACTTTGTAGAGCAGTAGGTGTGTAAAATTACTTTGTTGAGCCGTAGATGTGTAAACTTACTATTTTTGTCGTGGGGGTTTTTTGATTGGTGGGGTGATTCTCCCACTAAAAGCGGTAACAGCTATCTCCGCACTATGAGATCCGATTTTAATGAAAGGTAGGTATACAAGTTCTATGAGTAAATAGATTTTATTTGTTGTGGGGGATTTTAATTTTTGGGGTAGTTCCCCCACAAAAGGATGTACTAGATATCTAAACATTATGTGATCCGATTTTTCTGCTCTATTATGATGATATAAAGAGCCCTTTCAATAATTAGTTCCCACGAGGTCCACTGTTCGTTGAATCACTTGTAATAATATTATTATCAGATGCCTAGATCACAAAGAACACACCTTCCAAATTTCATCTCTCTCTACCAGCGGTTCAGTCAGTGAGTAATTCAGTCAGGACAAAGATTTTTATAGATATACATAGATTACAGAAGTATAGATATAGATTAGTAATGTAAGTACTAGCTGCGCCCTTCGGTTCCACACGTGTAAGTCCCGAACCCGCGGGAATATCAATTTCAAAAGTAAACTTTGCCAAAGTACCATCTATCTTTGAATCGAAATTTATCAAAATCGGTTTAGCGGCCTGATAGAGTTACTTTCTCATTTGTAATGGTCGATTATTAGCTTGCATTACCTTGATGAACTGTAGATACTTATTATATTAATTCCGCAAAATCCTTGTAGGTAAGTACCTATCTCAATTTTCATTTTGACAATGGAATAGGTAAATAGATTTATTTTTTCGCCTCTCTTACGATATTTAGATTTCTTTTTGATGTTTTAGCAAGCTTTCGTTTGGAAAAAGCTTTTTTATTGCAAATTGCTAGTAAATACAGTTACTCTGATTGCAACACTAAGTACAAATAGTATCGTTGGCGATTCAACGGGGTAATGCCACCAGTGTGATGGGCATTTTTGGACTCAATGGTCATTCACCTTAGATTATTTGTATTGTTTATTATCTTTGTAGTATTTATTTCTTGTGTAATTATTTAGTCTTTCTTTTTTTAGTACAACAACAATCAAATATCAAAGATAAATAATCACTACGTTTTATTTACCAACAATGCTAGACAGTTTTATGACAGTAGGTATGATTTGACATGACTGTCATAACATAACAATTATTTTCATATTGGCCGGAAAAAATGTAAAAAGTTCGAATCTATACGAAATATAATTTAAAATAGATTACGTAATTATTTGGGAGCGAAAAGTGACATAGGTCCACCTTCGACGGCGCCAGACGGCGGACTGAGGTTGGCGCAACGTCTACTTAGATGCGTTGTAATACAGTTGATTTTAGATTGAAGGTTTTCATGCTTTTAACACGAAACTAAAAAGGCGTAAGTCTCAAATCATTTTTCGATAATTTTACGGAAATTAAGCAATATTAAAAATCATCACATAAGCAATTAAAAGTATTGATTATTTCCTTTGTATTAAATAAAAAATTGTTTCGATATATAGTATAATAGAGGAGAAAAGAGTAAAATATAGAAAATACAGCACAATTTTCAAAGTAAAAAAGTATCGAACAAAACTTAATGAATCGTGATTCTGTTATTTGCAGACCTTAGAAGAAGGTTCAATAAAACATGTATTTGAATTTCACATTCGCCAAACTTGTGGCTGATGCAGAATATGCTTCGCAACAAACAATATTTTTCTTCTGCTTAGACTTAACATGATCCTATTAAAACTATTAAGGTGAAGGTTTGTGTGTCAGTATGAGGGTTTATCATTTCTTCGAACACAATAAACTACTTACTCGGACTGCAACGCAGTAGGTTGAGATTCCCGCCGGGAATAAATATTTCTGCTGACCATAAATGTTTGTTTATAGTTATGGATGTTTTCTATATATCATATATCAATATCATTTACAATAAATTATAATATGTAGTTTATCCGTTGTCTATTACCCATAGTACAAGCCTAGTGCTTAGTTTGGGGCGCTGTGTGTAATGTCGTGCAATATTTATTTAGGTACACCCGGGCAACATACTCTAACGCTAAAAAAATAGTCAGACGTTCTGCCACAGAATCTCTACTCTACTCTTAAAAATAAAAGTACTCACAAAAATTACATTACTCTATTCGGTTATTGGAATATACGGCGTTAAATCACTTTATGTAAGTTATAAAAAAAACGTTTTGAAAAACCAGTTTTGAGCCCGACCGTACCTACATAAATAGGAACACTTAATTAAAGATAAAATTCTTTCTTGAGTGAGTCTTCGATCGCAGCCTGTCACCCACCGACCTAAGTTTTATTAAAGCCAAAGAAATATAGAATGAAGTATAATATGCGTCTCGAAATTTAGACTAGTAGGTACATTTAGTCTATGTTAAAAAACTAAGTGTGTTTAGTCACACAAAACTCCCAAACCGATAACAATGAAACGAATACTTATTAACTCGACAGTCTTACTGGATCCTATAGTATATAAGTAATAGGCCAAAACCGTATTCGTATACTGAGTAAAAATAACTATTCAAACAATTATCTTAAATGAAATTTCTACATACAGATATTAATATTTCTTTAACTTCAAAGGCCTTTGATCGTGCCCAAGACTGTATTTACAGTTCTACGAAGAATGACAAATGAAATTCTTGATAAAACACAGTCTGATAAAATAAATGATACCATGGTAAAACACCATTTAAGGTTTCTAAATAATGCATAGATAACCAGTGACTTGCAGTTTGATTGTTTAAATAATTTCGTTCGACATTTTATGCCTAGGGGAGAAAATTAATTAAACACGTATTTTTAACGTTAATTGAAATAAACTGATCCATTATTAAAAAGAAAAAAAAAAACAGGAACTGAAAGAGTAAATGAACGCATATCAATTCAATCAAATTCCCATTCAAATCAACATAAAATGTTGGTACATACATATGTGGGTAATTTGGCATATTGATTTGACTAGAAATATTTTTAAAGGAAAAATTCATCTTCAAAAATTCACTTGCGGCGAGATTTGAACTCGCGTCCCTGGATCAATACTCCAGTGCCTTAACCGCTCGGCCACGCAAGTTCCCATCTCGAGCAGCGAATTTAAGAATATGAATGTTTCCCTGTCTACTATTTTTCGACTACGGCTCGATTGAGACGCCATCTACAGGATCACTTTCCAGTGATTTACCTGCGCCAATGATTAACTTTACAGTTAACGCTTTGGCCAAGAGATGTCACTCTTTTTCCTATTAAATATTTCGTAAATTTGTTTTTATTGCTCAAGGCATATTTTAGTAGAAATATTTTTAAAGGAAAAATTCATCTTCAAAAATTCACTTGCGGCGAGATTTGAACTCGCGTCCCTGGATCAATACTCCAGTGTCTTAACCGCTCGGCCACGCAAGTTCCCATCTCGAGCAGCGAATTTAAGAATATGAATGTTTCCCTGTCTACTATTTTTCGACTACGGCTCGATTGAGACGCCATCTTTAATTTTAACTTAGGCTCAATAATGCCCATGTAGGGCATTATTGAGCCTAAGTTAAAATTAAAAGCTATCCTATTAATGTGGAAATTCAAGATTGTTTTAGCGTTAATTCACACATAAGGCCAGTCCTCCGTCAACTAACTACGAACTGAGTTTAGCTGGCGGGGGACGGTCGGCATTGAACATTTTTAATGAAACAATCTTTAAAAGTAATTAAAACTCAAGTAAGATAGTCTTGAAATTACTTGAAAATAAACAAATAAAAGCAGAAGCAGATTTTCACTTCCAATCTATCAACACGTGGAAAATTGAGAGAAAGACAATAACACTGAAACATTTTCGAATAACGTGAAAAGTTCCCACCCAAAGTTAGGAAAGTTAAATGCGCCAGTTGATTTTACCGTCTACAGTTTTCACAGTACTATTTTCATATTCGTCGGTTACCTTGTCTGATGAAAATGTATACCACATTTAATTTTACTGTTGCAATTGGTAATTTGCACAGCTTTATGAGTTGAGGAAGAGCTCTTCCAATTTACTTTAGCAATATTCTATACACATAACCGTCAATGATACTCCAAGAGCGATCTCGAGAATACAATGGTTTTAAGCAAATTACTCGGGTTAGTATCAAACACGGGAATGGACTAAGAAACTTTGTATATGGCACTTGTACTAAAATTTTCCTTCCCAGTGGTGGCGTATCTGCAAAGTTTCATATAAACATCTCAGAGGGAAGGTAAACAAGCTTAGTTTAACTCTAATTTCGACACACCAACGAGACGTACAACCAAAGTTTCTACGTTTAATTAGAATATAACTTAGACTCATTCGTTTCAATTTAATTTGGGAGCCTCTTCTTGGATGTGAGCTAAGTTTGGTAAACGTTATTAATATCTATGACGTTGTTACAATTAAGAATTGCCGCCATTATTTGCTGTAAGTTTCAGCTGTTATCAGATCGACCCTGAAGGCTGCGTTATATGCGATCAGTAACACGATAGAAAAATAGGTAATTCTCATAGCCCAGTAATACTTTGCTATTTCAGAACTGTCCGTTCTTTTTGGCCGGGGTGAAACTAGCGTTTACCTACACAAACCTAGTGGCATGCTATCTAAGCACTGGATACTGTTGTGTTACTGACCGCACATTACACACACAGCAGTTAAAAAAATAATAGTACCTAGTGTACAACTAATGTAGCCTCTTATCGCGTAGAATAAGTTTTACACATAATCACAAAAAAATCAAGAAGTATCCAAGTGATCAAATACATTTGTACGAGTATTCTATAAGCATCCTATAGAAATAAATAATTTTAGAATTTTTTTACACCTGTATTTTTCCCTATAAGTGGCAAATCTGTGCAAACCACATGGATCTGATTAGACGTTATATCCATCGGACAAATTAGTACGTTTGTAGCTAAAAATATATTGAGCTGAGTAAAATCACGTCAAGTGTTATACGCATTTCCAATTTACAATCACATAAAAACGGGAAATCGAAAAATAAATAAATGATATTATTTGTTCAAACACCGAGACTATCAAATCCAGACGGAATGAGCGCAAAAAAATTCTGCCCTTTTTATTGAATTAATTTCGTATGGGTGATCCCTTTGTTGTAACAGTCAATCGTTTGTCGAAGTTTATACGTTACATTCATCCTGAACCTAATAGAAAATGGATGAAAGGGTCACGTATCCTCACGATGATATGTCTTCATGTGTTTTATTGATATATATTTTTTCATGTCATACCTATACAATAACAGAATTGTAACAGGATTTAGGATATACTTTTAGTCTATGTTTTTAATGTTATTGTCTGTCATAATATTTTTCTTACTTACGATTATGACTTTGTGTATTCGTATGTACTTATTTGGATAATATCATATTAAGAAATTGGGACTGTATTTAATCTCAGATTCAGCCAATCATAATTAGTTAGCATGGAAAGACCACTTTTGACTATAAGGCCTTAGACCATTTGTAGATAGTTTAAAGTTAAAAATTAAGACAAAAAAAAGTTTTAAGTCACTTAAAACCCTTTTAGTCAAATACAATACAAAATTTATCACACTTCATATTGTTGCGTACTCACATAAAAACTTATCCGCATTTCTATCTGTATCTTTCAAACACAGGCTAAATTTAACCAAACTCTTTTATAATGATTGCGGACCATTCAAACAAGAGCAGCGGTCTCTGAACGTGATTTGTTGTAGAAAAAAAGAGGTAAAATCGAAGATTTTCGTACACAATCCCGGAAATTTCCATATCTAAATGGAAAACCGACCCGAACAATCAATTTATCCTCCAATATCCTCTAGCGGTTTATACCACCTGTACAATAAATATTTATATCTTCTCCTTTCGATTTGTATCGCGTCGACCATTTTCTTTCTAAACCAAAAACTTTGCTTATAGACTGATTTGAAAAAGATTTCCAAACCAAGCTAAGAATTTTTATTTTTACTTTGATAAATATTGTTTTAACCTTCACGTTAACTAAGTTCGTTTCAGTATTATCACAGTAAATACAGTTGATCTAAGTTAGTTAGTTAGTTTATTTCATTAATTTTGTGTTTATAAATATTTTTTTTATTCTTTTTTTGTATTTTTTGTTAATTTTAATTTTTGTTATATTTTTTAAAGTGTTTCCTACACTTGGATAACTATACTTAAAGAAATGCTTTCCAAAAATTTCGCACCCGACAGGACTTGAACCTGCATCTCTGGGAATCCGTTCCAGCGCCTTTCCAATTTGGCCACGGATGCATGTTCAATCGAGTCGAAATTAAGGATTGCATTTCTTATTGTTTTTACGTTTTTGGAGGCACGTAGCGCCATCTACTGACAATATTTGCAGACTGCCAGCTTGAACTATTCTATTTTCCATAGAATTAAATTCAACGTTGAGATGTTGCTTCCGATTAACCGTTTTTGTTATATTTTTTAAAGTGTTTCCTACACTTGGTTATCTATACTTAAAGAAATGCTTTCCAAAAATTGCAACATGCATCCGTGGCCAAATTGGAAAGGCGCTGGAACGGATTCCCAGAGATGCAGGTTCAAGTCCTGTCGGGTGCGAAATTTTTGGAAAGCATTTCTTTAAGTATAATTTTAATTTTATTATATTTTAGTTTAGTTATAATTTTATTATGTAAAATCTATTTTTATCTATATATCTAATAATTTATACAGTTGCCCAGATATCATACAAGCATACTTTTCTCGTTATATGTGACCGGTCTCATACGTATTTATAATCTGATATTAATATTATCTTATTACTAGCTGCACCCCGCGGTTTCACCCGCGTAAGTCCCGTTCCCGCGGGAATATCGGGATAAAAAGTAGCCTATGTGTTAATCCAGGTCCTCAGCTACCTATATTCCAAGTTTCATCGCAAGCGTTTATAATATTAGTAAGATTTGCACGCTTGGTACTTAGTAATTATTTAGTGTAGAGTTATTTTAAAACTGTAATATCTCGCGAGATATTCATTGAAATCAAGTGATGTCAAGGACAATTATGTTTAAAATTAAATACTTTTAATGAATAACGTATTTATTTGGATAAGGATTAACATAATATTTACAAAATTACGTTCGGAAATAATGCATTGTTCTACAACAAATTTGATTACTCTAAAAGATGTTATATTGAGTCAACCTTAAGAGACAGACATATGCTGTCGCGGACTATTTATTAGATCCTTTTTAGAGGAAGAATTCTGTCATATATGGTTTTTATGTAACTCTGACCGTTTACTCAGCGCACGCGACAGAATCTCGGAACAGGGTGATTTTTTTCCCGTTTTTGCAATATTTTTCATGGATGCTCCGCTCCTATCAGTCGTAGCGTGATGTAATATAGCCTATAACCTTCCTCGATAAATGGACTATCAAACACAAAAAGAATTTTTGAAATCGGACCGGCAGTTCCTGAGATTAGCGCGTTCAAACAAACAAACAATCAAACAAACTCTTCAGCTTTATAATATTAGTATAGAGTATAGATATAGATTATATTATTATTGGTACCTCGGTTACTGCGATACAAGCTTGTGCCTGGTGTAAGATCGATGTCTGATATAATATGTAGTTTGAGAAATGTCTAATAAGTGTCATTGTTAGAAAAAAAATTAAATATTTGAAATTTACAACTTAGTACAAATAAAACTTTATTGAAACTTTAATAGACTACTGGACCGATTTCAAGAATTCTTTCACCGATAGAAAGCTACATTATCGAGGAGTAACATAGGTGACTTTGTGTCTTTTATGATGTCGATATTCCCACGGGATCGGAGTTACACGGTTGAAACCATGGGACGCAACTATTTAACTAATATTATAAACGCGAAAGTTTGTATGTATGTTATGGGACTTTGTTATTCTTTTACGCAAAAAACTAAATATTATAAACGCAAAAGTAATGTATGTGACTTTGTTATTTTTTTCACGCAAAAACTCTTAAACCAATTGCAATAAAACTTGGAATATAGGTAGCTGGAGACCTAGAATAACACATAGGTTTTTTTTTATCCCGATAACGCCGCATGAACGGGATTTACGCGGTTCAAACCGTGAGACCCTATATATAATAAGGGCTAATTTTTCAAATCCCTAGATAGAGATATCTAACAAATAAAATAATATTTGAAAAGAAAATAAATCTGAAATAAGAAAATCAATTTTTTTAAGGCTTTTTATATTTGGTTGGGTTCGAACTTATTCGATCGATATTTCGCGCTACCGTGATCGTTTGTCGTTGCTATGTCGTCCTTTTGAAAAATTAAAATAAAAAATACCCCGACTACTTTTAAAAACGACAGACAATTAAAAAAAAACGTTTTTTTTCCTTTTTTTTTATTTATTTGATGTGTTTTTAATTATTTTATTCAGCTGAACGACAACGCGACGACTTCGCGACGATTTATAAGATATCATGGTAGGGCCCAATATTTATACGTAGAATGATAAATAGGCCTAAAGTAAATAAAATCACAGATAAATCATAAAAATAAGTAGTAACGCTGTGAACATAGATAAGTACGTGCATAGCAAAAGTAAGTGGCTATATCACGTAGTAAACAAAGAGTGTTTATTCCATTATTTACCTATACTTCGCGGAATTTTATACCTACTTGTATGTAGGTGCTGTTACCAATCTCTCTCGCACGGTTCCTTGTTTCAGGGCCATAAGCTCTTTGCAGTCAATTTAACATTAGTTATTTATTACATTTTTGCCACACTTAAAGTGTGTTTTATTTTTATTCGTTCGGTAAGTGTACGGTGTACCTGTAGCGTGCCCTACATAATAAATCTTGCCTTTACAGACCTTAAGTGTGAGAACTACTGGCTAATGTACGGGAAATAAAATGCCTTTCAGCTCTTATATGGAAGTTGGCACACATCAATTGCTTTTAGTTGTGAGCGCGAAGTCGGTAATAGTTTTAGTTTCTGTTTAAAATAGCTCCAATTAAAACAAGTTTTTTTTTAAATTGATAAGTGATCGGTCCATTATTATCTCTATAATTAATTGAATAAAGAGTTACTTTTCAGAACTCCGTATCAACTATTTTAAATAATAAAAAATGCCTTAGAAAAACATTTTTGTTGACTTGTTGGTCATAAATAAAGGTAGGTGCCGCAGCGGAAGACCTATTCTGCGGTGAATGACGTGCGAGTATGTACGCGGACTTACTCGCACGACCTTTTTTGCCAGTAAGTCACAACCTGAGGCCGACTAAGTTCGAGATCTTTCAAACCGCCGGCGATCCAATCTGTTTGAAATCTTCGAAAATAATTAGTTCTCGTGGGTCACTGGCGATCTTATAAACTACGTACTTAAAGTTTGTACGACTTAACCTCTTTAAGAAGAAAAACAAATTCAGTGGCACTTTTGAAAAAGTGAGATTTTACTGAGACACCCTATACACCTAGGCTACCTACCTCATACAATAACTTTGGAAAGCTGATAGATCAGTCAACAGTAATTTATTATTTAACAGACAAAAAAGTTAACAAATAACATAGCAAGGACGAGTACTTAGGTACTAACACAAATCAAACCTAAAAGCAAATATTCTAATTAACCGCCAAATAATTTACACAGAGTATAAAATGTTCATTACGAACTGTTTGTTTACGACGTCAGATTTACAATGTAAACCCAGAGATGAGAGGTGAACCCATTATTATTCATAGTACGGTACAAACGGCTTCCGCAGACTCGTAATTTGAAATTTCCAATAGGTGAGTAACATAAAGTGTAGATAGGTACTTAGTCTTTCTTTATGTAAATCATTTCTTGGATTCCTTTGAAGAGATGCAGTCCATAATTTCACCTAGCACCTGATTAGCACGGTACGTCAGAGATGCAGGTTCAAGTCCTTTGTCGGGTGGGGACTATTGGAAAACATTTTTTAGAGCAATAATCATTTGTTATTGGCGTTCAGTTTTAAATTCTTCGCGTCAAAGAGTAGGTACTTATTCGGAGTTGTTACAGGAAGCAGAAGGCCTAGTATAGTTATAAAATTAACGGAAATTTAAAACAAAGTTTTTACTATAGTGTTATTATTAACGAAAAAACTGTCAAAACGCCTACTTTATTGACATATTTTCTTTCTGGGTGATTTTTGATTTTCATTCTGTTTTTTTTTGTTAGTTCGAAGGATTAAAGTAGAGGCCCTGACTCGAGCATTACATACAGCACCCCCCTTGTAATGATATAAAATATTGATATAACTTGTTACAATGCGCTTCACATGTAATATTTGTCGTGTGTCCCAGAGGAGTCCCTACTTTAATTCTAAGAACAAACGAGAAAAAAAAAGTCATCCAGAACGAAAATTTGTCTTTAAAGTAACCATTATGACAGATTCTTCGTTCGTTCGTACAATTTAAGTAACATTGTAAAACCATGTTCTGAATTTCACCGTAAATTTATTTCTCAGATTGACACAAGCAATAACACACCTACTTGTCTAACAACCGCAACCATTACAATCTCGAACCTATTAGCCGCCAACAGTTATAACAACATAATCGTTCCAAAACTATACAAGAGATACCGCGAATGATATCAGGTAGAGAAATTTAGGGGACTATAATATTATTAATCCTTAGGGAGTACGTAGTTAGAGATGACCCACTTTATCTATATTTCTTGGGGCCACAGCTCCCCGTCCGATTAAAGTTGCGGCCTGAAATTGAGCAAGGGAATTAGATTTTGTTACAGTCTTCCGTGTAAACGTGCCGTAAACGGCCGTAGTAAAGCGGAATAGATATGAAGTAAATAACTTTATAGGTTATATAGTTCCACATTTCACTTTTTTTAGTGCTCTGTTAGGCTAACCGCGTACTGATAAGTCGCGGCGGAGATGCGTCGCTGTAATATCGCGAAATCCCCTTTTGACTGTGTGAATTCTGTGGTTATGTTTAAATTGATGACGAAATAAAAAGCCGATCAGCTTAAATTAAGACCCTTTGAAAAACTAAAAGACACTAACTGAATTAAAATATATTTAATCGTCTTCTTTTTCACCTTCATTCCCAATATATTCCACTTGTTTTTACCATTCTATCAGCAAACGAACAAAACCCAAAGAAACATGCATGCAAATCGACTCTACCTCTATGTATCGAGTAATGAATACATCTTTGTTACGGTCAAAACAGGACTCAGCCGAAATGATTTGGTATGCGTCAATGAATCTATATATCATGTTTGATGAGATATCATTCGACCGCAGTCAAATGGACCCACACAAAACTTGTTCGAAACGATATGAAACTAATAAAATTGATATTTCCCGCATTTTTACTATTACAATTTTATAGAGACCCTTGCTCCTAAGCCGTAAAGCTATAAAGTTGTCTTTGACCAAAACTTTTTGCGGTGTACTTAAGCGGACCGTCCTACATCAAAAATTTACTGACTCCGGTGTCTTTTTACGAACTTTTTCTGCCGATTTCAAACGATATGACCTTACCTGTCCTTTCTTGTAGACATTAAAAACTTTCTAGGGACGTAGTAGATATTTTGGAGGTGGAAAAGCCATAAAACATACGTTTAATACGTTTTTTCTAAGCGTCAAATACCCTATTCTGTCGCACTGTGACTAGTTGAAAATAATATCTCAGCTAGTCACAGTGCCTACGCAACAAGTAATGTGTGTGACTCGATACGAATTTCTATTCTTATCTTATTGCACTGCTTCTAGGTTTACATAATTTGTATAGAATTGATTTCTAGATTTACGTATAATAACGTAGACTTTGCGTATAATAACATCTTATCTAATAGCATAAGGAAATGGAATAATCAAACGTCAGTTGTCTAAGTAATCCCTCTTGTGTGGTTAAAAGCATTTATAACCAAGATAATATAATATTTTCCACGTATGATGATTTATTTGTACAGTTCAGGATACTGCAACAACGTAAGTGTTTGTTATAAAAACCCTAAGGAATTAATTTCAAAATAAAGGTCATTATCATTACAACTGGGGCTTCTCACAGTCTTTGTTGAGTGTTGCATGATAAGGAGCTTTGTTTTAGAGAAATTACACGAATTCATCCTTGGGAAACGTTTTACCGCTTTATTTGTTCCGTTTTATTTAGAACACCGTCTTTTGTCAGTGTTTATGTAAAGCGAAATACTTTGTTGTTGAGATTTTGTAAAGAACTGCTGAGTGACACGCAAAATGAATTTTATGTTCGTTAAATTTTGTGGTGACAATAGGCTGTAAAATCAATGCCTACTTTTACGGCAAATATTTTTAGGTATGTACTTCAGAAGAATATTCGTCACGGACTCTTCTTATATCGTGTATAGAAAGTGAAATCTCGTCTTTTCCACCCCTATTTTGTGATAACTAGGCTACAATTTCCTAATTTATTTAATTTAAAATGATTAATTGACATAGCCTATAACCTTAATGAAAATATATAGCCTAGATCTCTATGAGATATAATGATACATTAAGAAATAAAAAACACCAAAATTACATAAAGGAAGAACGTAGAAAAAATGTTTTACTTTTATTCGTTATACTCGTATGAAGGACGCCTCTTCTCGCCCGTCGAAAAGCCTTCTTAATTCTTCTTCTGTCGTGTCAAAGACTCAAATTACATGTAAATAATATTACAAAGACATTGATCGACGAATTTGTGTGCACGTATATATGTTTACTATCAAATCAGCTCCCTTATAATCTATCCAGTGGACATCTGACAACAGTGGAAAATGACAAGCACTATGCAGTACATTGCTGCTTTGAGATAATCACCGGTAATAACTACGTTACGTCAAGGCAGCAATGTACTGTATAGTGCCTGTCATTTTCTACTGTAATCAGACGTCCACTGGATAGATAATATGAGGGCTGGACCTTCAAATTGTACACGTCAGTAAACATGGATTGCGAATTAATTCCATATCTGTTGCTGACTACAGATATCTACATAGATACATTTCATAGTTATGAAAATAACCATCAGTTTTGAAACATTGATTATTCATAGTACATACAAACAACTTCTCTGTTTAATTAAACGCATATCCGAAGGCAATTGGCGAGTAAATAACTACGTTATTACATATCGTTTGCTGAGATTAATGCCTACTGTTTGCTAATGAAATTGATGTTCAGTGTTTACGTTGTAAATTTTAATGTATCCGAACACTGATCAGATTTTGTGCTGGCACATTGTATTGTGGTATTTTGTTCACAAACGTGGGTGTTGGTAATAACTTAGGTTACGAGTAATTAGATACGTATGTTAGACATCAGTAAGGCTAATAGATAAATAGATCAGTTTATGAAGATTTTCTTAAAAGCTTATCTAAAGGATTCATCTGCCCGCTTTCGTCAATTTATCTATGTGTATGTGAAAAATAGGTATGTGAAAAGAAAAGTGGTTCAAAGTAGTCGGTCAAACCCATTGAGATGTTTGTATCTGCTAGTACCTGAGATCAATGGTTAAACCTACGAGTCTTTCGTGTAAGTACAAGTAATGTACTTTGTATCTTTTAAGGTGCTCTTTATATTATTAAATATAGAAATTGAAAAGCTATTGCATCCCGGTTGGTTTCTCTCGACGGCCTCTCTGACGCGTCGGGCGTACGTCTGCCTACAAAGCAGAAGGCTACGGGTTCGATTCCCGTCAGGTGCAAATATTTATGCTTCAAAATAAATATCTGGTACACCCAGACCAGACCTTTCTATGTTTAATATTATAAATTCACAAAAAAAAGAGTATAATTTATAGTATCCATAACTAGGATAAGTATCCGCTGTCTAGTACCCATAGTACAAGCCTAGTGCTTAGTTTGGGGCTAGATTGAGCTGTGTGTAATGTTGTGTAATATTTATTTATTTAATTTATTCACTAGTCATAAGGTCATTGTTAGGTCAATTTGGGGTCAAGTATGAGCCAAAAACTTCAACAATAGGCGAGGCAATCTTTTTTAGAAAGTTATAAGACAGACTACCTCAACAAACGTACTTTTTAAATTCAGACGATTTGTTAACATAATCTAAATATATATAACTCAAAGCTGACTGACTGATTGACATAGTGATCTATCAACGCACAGCCCAAACCACTGGACGGATCGGGATGAAATTTGGCATGCAGGTAGATGTTATGACGTAGGCATCCGCAAAGACAGGATTTAACGCGAGCGACGCCGCGGGCAAAAGCTAGTTACCCATATGTTACTGGGTCTTACAGCTAAATACAGAAACAGTACTAAAATTTTAAGGGGTACATGAATAATTAAATAGCTTCAAACTTAAAATTATTATTATAGGATTTTTGAGTTTGAGAGTCTTTAATTGTTTTGGTAGATCTTAAATTTTGAGTAGCGTTTCTCTATTCGATCGTTAATTGCGTATTATTGATATTGACTATCGTACCTACTAATAATAGGGGTTAAAGTATGAAATTGCCGTTTTATTGCAATAGGTTCTTTGAATTGACATAGAATTTTCATGGTTTGAGGTTTTCGAATGAAACTTTTTTCAAATGGTTTCTGTGATGTTCTTTTTTTAAAAAATGTGAAACATTTGAATATCGACTTTCAATTGTTTTTGTTATTCAATTTAGACAAGAAAGATGGATACTGCGAAAATTCGAGTGATTTTTGAATACGAGTTCCGACGCGGAACTAACGCGGCAGAAACAGCCCGCAATATCAATGCTGCGTTTGGAGAGGGGTCTACTAATGAACGCACCGTGCGATTTTGGTTTAAACGCTTTCGTGATGGAAATTTCGACTTAAAGAACGAGCCACGAGGAAGACCGCCCACACAGGTGAATAACGATGAATTAAGAGAGATAGTGGAAGCCGATCCTAGTCAAACTACCCAGGAATTAGCGGCATGGTTTAACGTTACCTTACCCACTTTATTGACTCACTTGCGTCAAATCAATAAAATAAAAAAATACGAAAAATGGGTGCCTCATGATTTGACTGATCTGCAGAAAGAAACGCGTGTTGAAACTTGTGTTGCCTTGTTGAACCGGTACAGAAATGAAGGAATATTGGATCGAATTGTAACATGTGATGAAAAGTGGATTCTTTATGATAACCGGAAAAGAAAAATGCAATGGCTGACCCCAGGTCAAATGCCACAACAGTGTCCTAAAGCAAAACTTACCAATAAAAAGGTAGTGGTAACTGTTTGGTGGTCTCAGCATGGTGTTATTCACTATAGTTTTCTTCGATCTGGTCAAGCAATTACGGCAGATGTCTATTGTGCCGAACTCCGAACCATGTTGACAAAACTAGCAGTAAAACAGCCCCGACTTATGAATCGATCTTCACCATTATTGCTCCACGACAACGCGAGACCTCACACAGCACGAGAAACCATTTTGACCCTTCAGGAACTGCACTTAGAAACCATTCGTCATCCTCCGTATTCACCAGACCTTGCTCCAACGGACTACCATTTTTTTCGTGATTTGGACAATTATCTACGTGACAAGAAGTTTTCTTCCCAGGAGGCAGTACAAAATGCTTTCACACAGTTTGTGCAGTCTAGATCGTCGGAGTTCTATCGCAAAGGCATTAATAACCTTCCCATTAGATGGCAGCAATGTATAGATAATAATGGCAACTATATTGATTAAATAAATTTGTTAAAAATTTAAAAAATAAACAATTAAGATTTTCAGTACAAATCGGCAATTTCATACTTTAACCCCTAATATAAATGTGAAAGTTTGTAAACGAGAGTGAAGGAGTAATAATAATAATACAATCAAGTTTGTATGTTCCTTCACGCAAAAATTACTAAAACAATTGCGTTAAAACTTGGTATGCAGGTAGCTAGACTACTTTTTATCCCGATATTTCCGCAGATGCGCACTTCCGTGGACGAAACCACGGGGTACAGCTAGTGAATAATATACATTTCAAAATGCACTATTTTTTGTTTGTAAATAAAGCTGTTTAATAATTAATAAGTTTTCAGTAACTCGCAAACAAACAAAGTAACTTGTACAATTTTATTGTTAACTCAAAGAAAACATACAATTTCGAGTTTGAGGTTTAGTTTCATTGAGAATTTAGCGTTGTGTGCTCACGAGACGTCGACAAATCCAAGTCGGATCCGATAACGAATTGGATACAGTTGCATTACCGTTCTGAGAGTGGAGCAGTGTTGGGGCCACGTCTTTTCGATATTAAAATGTCACTAGTTTTATTTACTTCAACTATTTAATTATTTTCTTACTTTCAATTTTATGTTTTTTTAGGTTGAACTTTGAGGCAGTTGTCTCAAAAAAATTTACGCGACAAGACGTGAACCTGCATTTTGTGCCCCAGTCGTAAATGGTTGAGATGCAGTCCATAATTTCATCACGTCAGAACGGGCATCTGTAGCGTAATCGGTGAGGCATTACATTTACCGGGACTTAATTGCGTATTGTTTTTTATTTTTTTACCTCGTCGTTTCTGAAATCTGCGACCTTCTATTATCAGGATCAAACCACTGAATTGAGTCGCATGCGCCCCGTGTTCTTTCCATTGAACGACGATACTACTCCAGGATTGTTCGTGATGCATAGTCGGCTGTTCTCCGCTTCGCCGAGTCCGTAATGGCAATAAAGAAAGTGCGGGGAAAGAGAACGGATGATGTTTCGGCCGGCTAGCACCTTAAAAAAAGGACGCCTTAGGCGTCATAATGATCTAATGCCTCCATAACTAGAGCCATAGGCGACAGACTCGGGGGGGTCATGTGGTTTCCCGTGCGTCTCCTCAGAGGTGTGGAGGCTAACCTCTGCAAAGGAGAGAGATTTGAAGCAGATCCATGCCGTCGGACTACTGTAAGATTACGAACGTGCACCCGTAGTTCTGACAAAATGGTGAGATAGAAACTGGTATGGTTTTTAGTGAGGATGCCGATCGCTTTACGACCGGAGAGCCTCACATACCCTATCGCTTCCTTCGAAGACGGTAGTGATGCAATTTCACGCATTTTCCAAACCAAAAAAAAGGGCATCGACTCGGTCTCCCTGACTGATCCAGGTCAAGTTCTGCCGGGTCCCTGATTCGGAAATTGATTATAAATGGCTTTTCATTTATATTGTCAAATATATTTCGCATTATGAGTTTTAACATGTAACGCGCTTGTCCGTAGCAAAGTTAATATATCGACAAAAGCCAACACTAGTAATATCGAAGCGATGAAACCACCGTGTCATGCTGTCATGTTGGTAGGTAGGTATGTAGTCGCGCGACAAGTGTCGCATCGGTGACGTTTCGGACGTTTGCCAACTCAATACAACATTGGCACAACGTGGTACAACTCTCGGTAGTAAAGCTTAAAGCAGTACAGACTGGAGACATATAAATGGATCAAATATTCTGCCGAGAGATTACAGTTCACATGTTATGCATTTATTAATTGTATACTAGCTGCGCCCCGCGGTTTCACCCGCGTAAGTCCCGTTCCCGTACCCGCGAGAATATATCCGTATATGTCATTATATTGACAAACATATTGTAA
This sequence comes from Idaea dimidiata, assembly GCA_949358125.1. Lineage (NCBI taxonomy): Eukaryota > Metazoa > Arthropoda > Insecta > Lepidoptera > Geometridae > Idaea > Idaea dimidiata. The sequence continues at coordinate 8,090,906 of OX442328.1, forward strand.
CCGTAATATGTTTGACAATTTAATTTAATAATGAAATAAAAAGTATCCTTTATCATTTTCCTGGTTTTAAATTGCCTCCCTACCAATTTTCAGCCAAATCGGTTTAGCCGTTCTTGAGTTATAAATGGTGTAACTAACACGACTTTTCTTTATATATATAACACATTTATAGATGATCCAGGAGCTTTATGACTTAGCTACTTACTTCCGCTGACCAAGCCACGCCTGGTGCGGTCATTGCTTGAAGGGTGACCAATAATTTGTGCCGCAAAACATTTTCTCAAAATGCATCGTGTTTCGGAAGGCACGTTAAGCAGTTGGTCCCATTTATGATGATGCAACTCTGATAGCAGCCTTTGGATCCAGTTAGGACTTAGGGCAGCCTTAAAGTCTAGGTGAGCCACATTATAAGGATAGAAAGAAGAAGTGCTACATTTTCTGTGTGATACAACGTCGTGCAATATTTGGTATTTATTCTATACAACGATTGGCAGACAGAAAGTGTGCGGTCTACGGAATTTGTTACTAGAAACTGGATTCAAGAATTATTACTACACTACGTAAAGAATATTGTTTCACGGACAGATTGGTGTTCTCCTACGTTTCTCCAAAGAGTTTATTAAGTTTTTCTTTTCTTTAGAGAACTTTCATCAAAGTTTAGATTTTTATGTTTTAAGAGAGAGTTAAAAGTAATTGAATTGTACTTTAGTTTGTTTATTTTTAACGTCTGATTTAAATTTATTTAAATACGAGTATTATTACAGTTTGTTTAAATGGCAATGTTTGTTTAAATACAAGTGCATTACATAGTACGATAGTGGATCTGTTCTTATTTGAAAATGTTTCATGTTAGTGAAATATAACTACAACTATACACCGAATATTAGCACAACACAGCACAATGTTAGTTTCTCTTATAGTTCTACCGGTGAACCATGAGAAAGTATAGAAGAAAATATTTTATTTGTATTAAGTCCTTGGAATATATTTTAAGTGCTGCCTTCACTTGGCTAGCATTGAAATATTCGCAGCGCAGGGCGAAGTCGCAAGGAGGGATTCGAAACTGCGTTCGTACATAAAAATCTAACTTTAAATGAATACCTACAGAATATTTGTAGTGGACTTGGACCAACACCCACAACTTGGGCGGAGTGTAAAATTATACAGTTACCTACTGTATAACTTTACGTACCTACAGTCAATCAATTACCAATTTCAAAATAACAAACTAGTTTTCAATAATAAATGACTTGCTGTGCTCTGCTGTTTCACCCGTGTAAATCCCTTTCCCGCAGGATTATTGGGATAAAAAGTAGCCTATTTCAGGTTTCCAGCTACCCATATTCTAAGTTTCATCGCAATCGGTTTTGTAGTTTTGAAAGAGTAACAAAGTCACATACATACATACAAACTTTTGCGTTTATAATATTAGTAAGAATGATTTAACTTACCTCAGTGAAGTTCTAACTTCTAACTTATACGAGGCGTCTGAGACATTATAATGCAAGAATCGGTATATGAATGTGACAATGAATTCACATTATTGTGCTCACCCGATGTCCTAGGTGAGCGATGCAATGCGACATGTATTACGACGCTGCAAAACGGTGGCCATACTTGACTGAAAAAAATATCTATATGCGACAACGTAGACCTCGCATCGCTTCACCTTTCCACGTTTATCGTTAACATAAAACTTGAATTAAATGAATTTGAAGGAACCAATTAACTAAACAAACGATATTCAACGGCAAGAGCGGTACTTTTTGCATTATGACAGATGAAAGCATTCACTTAACTCGCCGACAGTCTATCATATAGCAGAAACCGTTAGACAGTCAATGTAGCATAAATTAACACCCCAATTAAGCTTCCAGAGTCGTCTTAAATGTTCTCGTAAGTAGATACATATTAATTTCTACTCCAACTTGGAAACGGCATAGGAATTGAGCGAAGCGTTCTGTCAAATAATAGCCACGCATAAACGGAAGGTGTTTCAAAGCGTCCCCCCTTTTAGACCAAGAGCCCGCGAATGCAGAACCTTCGTTATTTTGTAAAAGCTGAAAATTTGTCAGCGCATGCTCAAACCACAGAAAAAATCACGTTATTTATTGCCACGATGATAAGTGTCTGACAATGAATGACGTGATTTTAAATAATATTTTGAAGGATCTACCAAAGCCACTATAACCCAAACTTTGTAATTGGCCATCGTTCTTACCTGTGTTGGGAGCATGCGCTGACAAACTTTCAGCTTTTTATAAAATAACGAAGGTTTGGCGTTCACGGACTCTTGTTCTTATATGGCATTGTCGGAGCGTTGAAAGTTACGAATAACTTTGTAACTGGCAACCGACTGCGGAAAATGGAGGTAAAGTGAATGTAGTGTAACAACTAATAGTGATAGTTTTGTTACCGTGCTGTGGTTCGTAACGTGTTGTTTTTGCTGTTTCTAAGTTATAGTGGGTGTAATTAATGTCTATGAAGTTTCAGCTTTGTAAGCCGTAATGACCGTATTCTAATGTCGTAAAAGCCCGTGTGTCAAGGTGTTTAGTTCTTTTTTATTCCTAACTAGCTGCGTCCCGCGTTCACCCGCGGAAATTTAAAACGCGTTATCACGGGGGTGCGGGAGGCCAAGTGGTTCTCGAGCGGTTGCACTTTTTCGTTCATTACTCAGGTTCTACTAATTGGATTTCGATGCATAGTATACCACGACCTTTCTCGAAAATGGAGCAATCCAATATTGAAAACCAGATTTCAATCGGATAAGTAGTTTTTAATTCTATAAGGAACCGACAGATAAACAGCGAAACAGACATACAGACATGAATTTTATAAATTATATAATTTTATTCTACTACTTTTTCTAAGCCCTCTAGACAACTTTTTTTTTAATTTACTTCCAAGTACAGGCCTTTTGTCCTCTCTTCCTTTATTATTAGTATAGAGTATAGATAGATTCAAATGTTGTTTATGAAATCTGGCAATAAAAACTTGAAGTGAAGTTATAGTTTTTTCTGAGTTAAGTTATTAGTGTGACTTAATTCAAGTAGTGAATTACAACATAACTATTTGTACACAATTAATACTTACACAATTATTTATAAATTATATTTTTGTGCCAAAAGCAGTTGAGACAGCGGGGAACGAGGGGCACGAGGGTTTAGTCTTCGTGAGGCAGATAGGCCATCGCCTCCCAGACAAAGGTACTCGGTACAATATTCGGTGCGTGGGAATGCTACCAGCATTCTTCGGAGCTTTGTATCGGCAACACTTGGGACCGGATTATTCGAAAAGGTTAGGTAGGTGTATATTTTATTTATTTTTTACCCCTTACCTATAAAATATTATATTTACATGACAAGTTATGAGACGTTTGTCTCTGTCTGTCAACTTTGAAACTTCATGTGACAGTAAAAGACAAACAATGCATAGTTATGAAGCGCATTAATTAGCTTGTATAAGGAAGGGGGTTAATGTTTTTTGTTTTGGACAACAAAAGTTATTATAGTTATTTTATAACCAAACCCAAATTAAAAATTAACCAATTTTCTACAAAGAAATACATACACATAATAATACACATAATAATAAATATTCATATGGGTAGGTACATTATATTGATATGTATGTGGTACATGCATAAAAACCACTCCAAAACAAGACCCTAGAGCCCTGATTAACCCTAAGTATTTAATAGAAACAAAAAGTAGTAGTACTATTATTTATTCTGTGAAAGTAGTTACAAACTGGTGATAAATATGTGTATAGGTTTTAAAATAACGTAGAGAGTCTCGAGTTAATCAGCCCAATGACGAAAATTTTGATTTTATTTATATTTACCTACGAGCTACAATTAAACTAATCATCTATTTTCACACTTTATTCTTTTTCCGCCAGTTGAAAAGCAGAAATTCTTAACCGATAGACCCACTCGAATAGTTTAAACTGTTTCAGCTAAGTTGATTTGCGGCTTGTTTCAAGATTAACTTTGTAAACTTCCCGGCGAGTGGAGTTTGTGATGTAACGTATATACTCGTAGATACAGTTAAGCTACAAATAACCAACATGGTAAAGTTCCTAAATTGCTATTATTAAATTTTACTATCTGACTGGTGTCGGTTTTGAACACAGACCATATACTAAGAGGACCTGCCCATAACAGGTAGGTTCGTGACACTTTTAGGTATGCTTTTTTACGTCATCAAATGGGCGTGGCCATAACAGCTTTGTCAATCAATTGACAGTTGTCAACAGATGACGTCACCTTGTGACATAGAGACGCGGTGTCATTACCCAATTAGGTCCAGGGGCTTTATTTTTGAATGGGAGTAAGAGTTTTTGGCGGGAACGCGGTTAGGAGATGTGTTGCAAAATTTTCATTTTTGTTAAACCTAGTTTAAAAGCGTGTATATTGTTTAATTTCGGTTGCATATTAAACAGTTTAGTTTCGTGAATGTGTACAAGTTTTAATGGAAGTGAAAATCGGTGCAAAACATGGACTTTAGCGTTATCTCCAAAGCTCCGTGAACAAGCGTTGTAAAAAATGGCTCCCGTTTTACAATGAATCCCTCGACTTGACTTTAACTATGACGACTTGACTGTTTCGATGCAATGCAAATAACTTGCAAATATTAATAATACTTGACACTGGCTAGTGTCCAAATCGAATAAGCCATATAAACGAAGAAGAAGAAGAATAGGAGTAAAAAGTGAGCGGATCTTAAGCCCGCAAATTGTCATGCGTTGTTCCATAGAAAAATCTAATCACAACACCTCTAATCTTTATGTGCTCTGTGGTTTTGAAAGAATCACAAAGAGCATTTGTTTAAGAAGCTCACCTACCGATCAATGGTTAATAATTGGATTTGTGGTCGATAATTTATGTGGCAAAAATTACTTTCTCGAGCTAATTCGTGCAGTCATTGTGTCAAGTTCGAGGTTTTAGAGTGACCTAAAGGGTGAGCCCCACTACTTATACACGTAAAAAATAGAAGAGCTTGGACTTTTAGTATTGATATATGATTTAACCTCAATTTATAAATACATTACAAATCGAGTTTAATCGTTATCTGCCCTGTGTCTGTAAATGCCTATACATGTCGTACTAGCTAAAAATGTATCTGAGCGCATGAAAGTCAAGACGGTCACTAAAACACACCTACCTACACTACCTATCCTATAAGCGTATCGTCACAGGTACTTTCAAGCCTTAAGTCTTTATATAAGTATTAATTATTATTAATTATAATTAATATAAGTAGTATATCCGTTGTCTAGTCACCGTAACACAAGCTTAGCGGCTTACCATGGGGCCTAGATGGCGCTGTGTGTTGGTCACAGGATTTATTTATTTATTTATACTAAGTCTGTAGCACGGTAGGAAGCTTAATTTCTTAGGATAACATGTATCAGTGATTAAGTTTTATTTACCTAGCTCTTTTAGTACAAACTAAAAAACGTCGATTTTGTCACTCATCGATAGAACCCATGTCCACATTCCATTCCTGGTATTTGATTTGACTTATTTTTTTGTAAATACGGTTTTTTTGTAAATAGGGTCTAAAATAATCTACCCGGAGAAACTATGTAAAGTGAAATACTACGGTAGAAATACCATTCCTTAGTCAACAGATGACGTCATCAATTAAGATTTCGATGGATTAATAAGTCGTTGAATTGTTTAGTTCAGAAATCAATCTGAACGTAACCTATTCAAATGCCTGAAATATTGCAAATCAACCCATCACAGTTCAACAATGTAATTCACAATAATTTTATTAGACTTGTATCATTATATCAACAATATTCAGTATCATCTTCGGGTTATTATTTCGTAATGATTCGCAGTCATTTATCAAACAAATCGCAAAGTTACCAGACAGTCCAGATTGAAATAAGGCCTTGAAAGAAATTATTTTGAAGATTACAAACAACAGCAAAATTAAGTGAGTTTGTAATTTATTCCGGCCAAAACCATCCGGTTCCAAAGATATTACGTTGTTTTGTATTCAGATAAATACGTCTTGAGGTTGGAATAATAATGGGTGTATTATTAATTTTAGTGCCCCATTTCAAAACAAAGACTGGCAACAAATGGACTGGGCATTATTTATGGGTTACGGCACGAAATGTTTAATTTAATTATGTTATAAGATATTTAACTTTTGATAAAGGAGTATAAATCGACATCGTTCAATTATAAGTAGCTAGTACCTAGTACCTAGCTATTTATTAATCACTATGTGCGCCCCGCGGTTTTTCCCGCGTTAGTCCCGTTCCCGTGGTAATATCGGGATAAAATGTCTTATTCCAGGTATCCATTTACCTATATTCCAAGTTTCATCGCAATCGGTTCAGTAGTTTTTGCGTAATTGAGTAACATACACACATTGACATTCACAAACTTTCAGCTTCAGGCTCAGCTTCAGCTTCAGCCTATTAATAGGATAGTATAGGAATAAGATAGGATATTATTTTAATAAATCACGATTAGTCAGACTTTATCTAACCTTTACCTTTACCTAACTAAATAAAAAAAAAGTGAACTATCATAGAGTGCGAATTGAAATATTTTTGTATGTCAATTTAATCCGCGCTACCATGCTCGTTTGTCGTTGCTATGTCGTACTTTTACAGTTCAAAAAAATAAAGTAAATTTTAATTAAACTAGGAGTTCGCCCCGAACTGAGACCTCACGACCCCCTATCTCCCCAACCCCCCGACCGATCCGGCTCATCTTCGAACTCATAAAATCTATTGACCTAAACTACGCGCATACCTAAATTCATGAAGATCGGAGCTTGTATGTTTGTTCGACGATAACTTGAGTTGACGATATCGATATACAAAAATACAAGCGCCAGGCCAGTCTACACTGGACCTCACTCGCTTCGCTCGTTCGGTAAAATATACCCCTACTTTTAAAAACCTCGCGACGACATAACACATCATGGTAGGGCCATCTCTGTACTCGTAATTACAAAACATTAGAAAACGATATTTTAGTATTTTATTTAATTTTAAGTTTATTTTTAACTTCATTTTGGTACTTTTGTTAACACCATTTGTGAATATTTACAACACAAAAAAAATTGATACAACCTTTATAAAACAGAGTTTTTAATTTTGAATTTTTCCCTTAATGATTACGAGTAGTAGTAATCAGCACTTTAAATGGGCAATACAGTGTTACTTAATCTTACTAATATTATAAACGCGATAGTTTGCATGTATGTAGGTACCGATGTCTGTATGTGACTCTGTTACTGTTTCACGCAAATACTACTGAACCGATTGTGATGAAACTTGAAATATTAGGTAGCTGGAGACCTGGAATAGCACATAGGCTTTTTATACTCTTAATAAATAAATTAAAACTAGTGAGCTATATACTCGTAGTTATTATTAAACGAGAAATACTGTTTTTGCGCTTACGAAGTCGCAACCAGAACTAGCTAGCTTTTTCGCTTATCAATGCGTCACCTTATTAGTAGTAATGCAAAGTAGTGTAGTGAGTGATTTTTATAGTAGGAAATAATTTTATATTTACTTATTTTCTTTTTCTTTGTTTTAATTGATTGATTAACTCTTTACTGTATCAAAAAAACTCAATTTTTATTTGAGCTCATTTTTTGTCTTTTTTCGTTGTAAGTACCTTCTTGTTTGTTTTTTTATGTCATTGTATTCTCTTTTTGTTAGTTCTGTTTCATTTTTCCTTTATTACTTAGCCCCGCGGTTTTACCCGCGTAAGTCCCTTTTCCGCAAGAATAACGGAATAAAAAGTAGCCTATGTGTTATTCCCGGTATCCAGCCTTTATTCCAAGTTTCATCGCAATCGCAATCGGTTCAGTAGTTTTTGCGTGAAAGAGTAATAAAGTCACATACAGACATTACATAAATAAAAACTTTCCCGTTTAAAATATTATTAAGATTTAATATGTAGTTGTGTGCTTGCCCAAATAAACGATTTTTCTTTCTTTACTCACAAACAATTAGATCATGTTGTAATTTAAGACTTGACCTTAAAGCCTAGTCTTATGGCCTAATTGTCAACTGGTATTACAATTAATAATCGTTAAAAAGAGCCATAAATAAAATTTCTAATAAAACTTTACTCAGTCTGAAACTATCTTGACAGATAACTGGCAATAATTGGTAGACATTTAATAACCACCTAGGAGAAACTTTGCACATTCATCTCGTACTAATTAGTACAATCTGCTTTAGTTTAGAACAGTTTTAATGATAGATTTACTCGTTAACTACTATTCATTACTTGAAATGTATTATTTATGATCAACGTAATATCCGTAGGTACTTTATTGTATCTACCTATGTCCGTTTACTTAGTTTATTTTTAGCGCCATCTGTAGGTCAGTAAAAAATCGCGATTAGTGAAGATTGCGGGTGACATTTCCCCCGGAAACAATAATAGTCAAGTAAAATTGTCGCCCGAATGTATGGGATTGTATGTGTTAAATCCGGCAGCCGCAAATGAAAAATCCAAGTTAGTGACCTTGAGCACCGAACGCAACTATGCCAAAAATCTAATAAAACTGCGAAAATATCGGCCTTTTTTTTAATTTTGGTGATTATAACCCTGAAGAACTAGTTAAATATAACTTGATAGTAACTTCTCAGCGCGTTTAAAAAGTAGACTAAATTCTACAATATGAGACTAGAATTGTCTCTATAGACAGAATAATTGTTGAGATATAGTCTTTCAAAATTTATAATCAAAATTCCATACGATCCCAAACAATTTTATCGCTCGCGCTGGGATGGTTCAGACATCAGCACCGTATGGTGGGGCCTTAAGATGTTGGTAGACGATCGCAGATGTGGATGAATGGTGGAACATTGGTGCAAGTAGTGAAAGTTGTAATTGGTACCTTCCATCTTATTAAAAAAAAGAAAATTATTAAAACATATAAAAGATTTATAACGTGAAACTACAAAGTTTAATTCTAAAATAAAACTTTAAAATTAAAACCATTTGCCCAGATAGACCCATAATACATAATTCAAAAATAAATATTAACATCAAAAACTGAAGCTGTGGCTTTGAACCGTAACAGCAAAGAGGTCGCTCAGTAAACACTACCCTTGGATTTTTGTATACAATGCAGTGACTTGCGACAAGCAACAAATCACGTAATTTGAAAGACGCGCGGTGAGGCACTTCTAAAAAAATTAAAAAGACGATGACAGTTTTGTCTTGAAAATGTCGAATACCTATGTGTTAAACTGGACAGATCCATTATTGATTTCAGGAGTAAACCTAAAAATTATAAACCCGAATTTATACGATTTTAAACATTAGGTATATAAATAAATAAATAAATCCTGTGACGAACACACAGCGCCATCTAGCCCCGTGGTAAGCTGCTAAGCTTGTGTTACGGTGACTAGACAACGGATATACTACTTATATTTATTTTTATTTTGTAAATACATACATATTATACATAGAAATACGCCCAGACCAGATACAAATATTTATTTTTAAGCATAAATATTTGCACCCAGCGGGAATCGAACCCGCAACCTTCTGTATTGCAGCCAAGCGTTCGCCCGACGCGCCACAGTGGTCATCATGGTATGGTTGTTGTCACTACTAAAATTACTTGATAACGGGGTTCAACTGGTGTCAGGAAGCATGTAGTCTGATATGGACGCCTTTAACTGTCATCACCTACCCGCATTTTCCAGTCTTCTGTACAAGCTGGTTGAAATTACCAGCGAAATATCGAGCTCCGCGGATTAATAATTAAACATGGTAAATACTTCGTTATTAGGTAATTCTAGGAGCTAACCCGAATATCTCCGAATTGTAATGAAATTCAATTTTAAAACCGACTGCTAGTCGGCTAGCCTGCTAGTAGGTAAAGACCATAGTCGACCCATCTCTAGTTTATATCATCTTTTTTGTACTATTGTATGGCACGAGATTGACCAAGTCATCCACTATGAAATTAATTTTCATTTGTATATAATTTTAATTAAAATTGGCTGATTTCTTGGCTTTAAAACAGTTTCTTTTGGAAGAGCTACAAAAACAATTTAAAAGACGAAAAAGCACATTAAAAACTTACGACTTAATTTCATTTGTGCGATCTACAATCATTGTCGCTGATATCTGTCGTTTTATTCTATTGTAAACAGAACTTTGGTCTGCGGGAAATGTTCCATGAAATTACCTCAGCGTTTTGCCAGCAATGAAATTCGTTTTCCACAGGCCAATTTCGTCTTTATCCTTTAAAGCTGATCTTAGCACAGGTTTTTACATAAGTACATATCTACATACTTTTTTGACATAATCAAGTATAACGCTCGGTTGGACATAGAGTTGGTAAGTAAATATTGACATGTAGGACCTTCTCAGAATTATTCTCCGATTTATTAGAAGTTCCAAGAATTTGTTAACATGTAACAACAGGTCGCATGATAGTAGCGCTTTATCACCATCGTACTGATGATATTTTGAAAGCGAAAGTTTATATGTATGTATGTATAGGACTTTGTTACTCTTTTACGCAAAAACTAGTAAACCGATTGCGATGAAACTTAAAATATAGGTAGCTGGATACCGGGAATAACTTTTATGCTTCTCTTTATCCCGATAATCCCGCGGAATTGGGACTTATGCGGGTAAAACTGCGGGGCGCTGCTAGTATATAGTATACAACAAAGTTGCTTTACTGTGTTTATGCTTATGTATGCTTAATTTTTTAAATTTCTAAAGTAGAGAAAGAAAAGCTTGCCAAAAGTGTTTTAATTCAATGCAGTTTTTACTACAAAAAGGTAACTTAGAATTACATTTATAAAATTAATGAAAGTAATTTTTCAAACAGTTATTTAGAAAATAAGTATGTTTTATTTATTACTTCGTAAGAAATATATGAAACGAACTGTTTCGTATATTTGATGAATGGTTCCCGTCTTATTGATGACCCGTTATTTATTAGGCGAAGCGCACTCAGATGAATGGGGATTCGGAATAAATGCGATGAGGTAAACACTACCATGGAAACTCGAACGCTGATTTTTTAACGACATGGCCTCTACTTTCATTCTACGAATGAACGAAAAATAAACTGTCATCTATAGAAAGAAAATCTATCACAGTAGTTTATCAGTAACTGTAAGCATTATGACTTTTATATCTGGATGACAGTTTATTTTCTTTGTCCGTAGAATCAAAGTAGAGGAAATATGGCGTGTCGGACTAACATAGCTGCTAGATGTTATACACAGCGCAATCTAGCCTTAAACTAAGTACTAGACTTGTACTATATATGGGCCCTAGACAACGGATACACTACATAATATTATACTTCTTTTTTGTAAATTCATATTTCCATAATATGATAGAAGGTTGCGGTTCGATTCGGGGATAAGTATTAATGCTATACATAAATATAATATACGTTACTAGTTCTGGGTGTTTCTTTTGTTCTCCTATTCTATACGTAGGTTTTTCAAGGACACTGTAAAATAGTATACAATAACATTGACTTTGATTCTCATATTTATTTATTATTTAGGAAATCCAACAGCTATTACAGAAGTATAAATTAACGTGTATCACTAGAAAGCCAATTATAGGATCCCACGAACAAAAATCAACTTAGATATACAATGTACGTATGAGCTACATTACATATATATTATTCAGTTCATCTTACATTATTAAGATAATATTGTTAAAAAAACTCGAAGCAATCAAACATCAAACAGGAAATGATAATGACTACCTTAGTAGGATCTCGTCTCGAGCACGTAACTCTTTAATTTCAGCTGACGCGTAAACTTCAGCCGGCTTGGTAAGCCGCAGCCTATTGACATCAACTTAATACGTAACGGAATATTATATGGAACTTCATACTGCAGTACTTGAATTTTTCGACTTATTAAAAGTGTAGCTTGAGCTTTAAAACGATTTATTTGGCCTCTGTGTGGCTATTATGAAAAACGAATTACTTTTTATCGCTGCTATGTAAAAGGTTGCGGGTTCGATTGCCGCCAAAGACTAGTATATGTGCAGTCCGTAATTATTGTTTGATTCTCGTTTTGGGTACTTTCTATAGGTATGTATTATACTTATGATGGAACAAAAATAAAAAATAAAAAGAATGTGTGAATATCAATTGTCTACTTGCGGAGAAGGGAAGGAGGATTTCCATACATTGGCTTCAAATTGTCCACTTGATACTCCTTGAACATGTGGGTGGTGACAAGTCGCTGCCGAAATCTTCAAGTAAATGTTATACAAATAGTGCATCCACTCCGCAGTGTTTTATTGTTAAATAACTTTTAACTCACGATAGTAGATACTATAACCCTAAACGCGTAAAACAGGACTATCTATCCAGTTAAATCCAGTCCAGACAACAACTGACAACAACTGACAACAGTGAAAATTGATGGGGACTTTGCAGTATATTGCTGATTTTACGTAACGTGGTTTTTACCAGTGATTACCTTAAAGCAGCAATGTACTGCAAAGTTCCTGTCAATTTCTTCTGTTGTCAGTTACACTGGCTAGATAATACGGGTGCTGGTCTCAATTAGAGACTAGAAGGTGAAACGCTGCCTGATAAAGCTGCATTTCAAACTAGTCACTGACGGACGAGCTTCACTAATTCTAAAGTCAAACTGTTTGGGAAATTCAAAATTCGTATGTCGTTGTTGGAATATTCACCATCTAAGTTATCTAAGCTTATTTACTTACCTCCCGCCATATTATCTATCTAGTGGACGTCGGACAACAGTGGCAAATGACAGGCACTATGTAGTACATTGCTGCTCTGAGGTAATCACCGGTAATAACCACGTTACCTCAAAGCAGCAATGTACTGCAGAGTGCCTGTCAATTTCCACTGTTGTCCGACGTCCACTGGATAGATAATACGGGTGCTGGTTACCAATACTTTTCATATAACTCACAACAACAATGTACACGAATAACAGCATTTACAAAATAAACTGAAACCCCAAAGCGAATGAAAACAAAGTTTGATAATAATATGATTTACGAATCAAATATTCCAGACAAACAACAAGTGATATTAGCTACTCCTAAAATAAAGGTGACCTAAGCAAATCCCTGGATGATATTGTACACTATAACTAGTTAGATACAATTCAATAAAGTCAGACAAAGTTAAGGCCCCATACTCACCCAATGACGTGACAGGGATAGGGCTAGCATATTTCAGATGTGTAAAAGAAGGACTTAAGATGCAGCTTTGCAATATTTTAGTGAATAAAATCAAACATTTCCTAAAAACAAAATACCTAACTATTGCTAATTTAGTAAATCTGTTCTTCCAATTTGTGTAATTTGCACAAAGTGTATGTTATTAATTATTATGCTTTAAAGAAAAAATAAGAGGCTTAAACACTTCACGTCTATCTGTAAAATGAAAATTACGGTTTTAAACGAGTTGTTGTAGATTAAAAAAAAAACTGTTATTAAAGTTTACTAATCGGGTAAAGAAAACTATCAAAATGAAGATAAGAGAATGAGAGAATAGAGAGAATGAAAAAATAAAATACCAAAATACTGTAAATAAAATAAATATTTCCGAATATTTTCTAATTATTGAGAAATACTGAAATCCCTGCCGCCTATATCATGAGGAGTATATCACCTTAAAAGGATTGATGATACAATCTAGCTAGATGCTAAAGTTTTTGGGATTAGTATTAAAAGTAAAGTAATAAGTTATTTAAATTGCATATTTAGGTGATAAAATAAAAAGATCCCGGCCGAATTTTGATCAGACGGTAAGTTTAGTATTTTAGTATTTAGGGTCTAATTGAGAATTTAGGAAAAAAACAAAAAACCTAATAGGGTCCCAGTCCAATTTGCAGTAAAACTAACCTCACATTTATAAAAATAATTACAATCACTTATCGTCAATGAGGAGCGTTCGTCGTAATGCTCTTAACTATTTCCCGACTGTAGGTGTGCGGGAGAAGAAATATGACGCAATTTCGGTAATGCTTAGTTGTCGGGCCACGAGAGGGAATGAAAAATTCAAGGGGCTGTGAAACATTGGCGTTCCACATTGCTAAAAGCGTTCGTTCATGGCCAATTTTGAAGCAATATTAAAAATACTTGTTGTGGTATTTTTTTGATTTTCGGTATTTGTGAAACTGTTAATGATGAAATAGACCAGACTTAGATTTCCAGAAATATTTGAATACCAGCTGCGCCACGCGGTTTTACCCGCATAAGTCCCGTTCCCGCGGGAATATCGGGATACAAAGTAGACTATGTGTGCAGGTCGTCAGCTACCTATATTAAATAAATAATTGAAAAATTAAATTGAAAATTAGTCAGATAAGATTGTTAAAGGTTAAGGTGCTCCCTCGCCGCGAGTATTCACTTCGGTTACTTCAGGTCATATCTAGCCATAGGTATTTATATATTCTTTGCTACTTAAATGACAATAATAAAGCACAGTATTTGTTACAATAACAAATTCGCTAATATTGTGAAAATCTTGTAGAAAAAAAAACAATATATAAAAGGAGATAATATATATCAGAATGTATATACCAGACCAGCTAACAAAAAATGGAATCTTATTTCAAACCAATCATTACAAGTGTGTAACTTTAAGATTAACGTATCTAATCCTTATCTATTGCGTCTGGACACCATCTTACAAATCATTCTCCTACTCATTACCCTAAAACATCCCTATATCTCCCCTTCTATTGGCGAAAACATGTAAATATTCATAACCTTATTTTAAGACACATAAGGTTGAAAATGATGCCTTCTTCAATGAAAGCATTATTTGTAACCGATGTGATGTCTCGATACAAAACTAATACACTTAGCACTTGAACAGGGGACACGACAATAGTTCGTTGCATTAAGAGGGGTGTTGGTGCATGTATTATTTAATATGCACATGGTACATTTCGATAAGGGAAAGGGGGCCATCATTTAACGGTGATTTAATGGCGTTGCGATGCTTTCAACAGGAACTGTAGTTGATTGAATTTTTGTTTGAAATTGCTGTAGGCAGTTGGGACCCTTTATAAATGAAACTCGTAACCTTTTATTTTACTAAAGAACTTATCTTGTCATTGCCTACATAGTTGGACAAAAACGAGTCCGTTTGGGCGGTGACAAGTATCGGACAAAGCCATATCATGAATGGTAACTCTTTTAGCCCAATTTAAGTGTCGCATTTGGTATGACTAGACTTGGAATAAATCTAGCTAAAACTAAAGGATGTAAACAACGGAGTTTTTTGACAAATGTAAAAATATGTAAATATGTTGGTACCTATGTTCTGTGGTATAAATGGATCATTGGTATTAATTTAAAGTCGAACAATTAAATTCTTAAATTTAAAAAGAAACTAACCCAGCTAAAGCTTTCAAACACAGTTATACCAACACACCATGTGACACACAGTGCTGAGACACAGAAAAATCTACGTCAATAATACCAAAGTGAATTCAAAAGTGTTGAATAAAACATAAAATAATATACTATAATATAATATACACTTCCTAAGCACAGCTGCACAGTTAGTAAGAAATCAGTAGAACATTCCCTAAGGATTTTATGTGGTGACAGTCATTACTATAATCCAATCAGTGCTTTTATGGCGACGGCGACGAGAATGGCATTAAATGGCTATTGGAAGTTCTTGAAACGAAGGCTTTGTCATGAAAAAAGTAGGGGAACTTTATGAAAAAGACGAGCATTTTTATTTAAAGCATTTTACCCTACGAATTTTAACGAACATAAGTACTTGTATTACTCTATTTATAGTGCTTAAGCCTGCATTGACATTCGTAGCAGTATTTCAAAGGAAAAATACATCTACAAAAACACAACGTATGGTCGACGCTGAGCGGAATCCGAAGCAAACAATGCATCTTTACTTAATCCAAGAGCAACGACTTAACCATATTTAATCCACCGGCGCCGGTGACTCACACGCTGAATCTTTGCACCTGTATTTACTATATTGTACAATTTGGGCATGTGTTGTATTTGTATTCTCGTAATTATGTGTTATCATTGCGCAGCTGTGCAGTTGCATATTTCAGCAGCTATTAATTTAAAACTTTATTAAGTACTAAACTTAAAGCTAAGTACATTAATTATTTTTAAGGTAAATTAATGGAGGTGTCACATTATTGGATAATTAAGTCACTGTAAATTGGTAAGTATTTTTTTTTACCAAATATTGTCAAACTTTTAATTCCCATAACATTTTAAATTCATGGTATGCTATTATTATAATTTATGTCGTATGTGATTTACAGTTATAATAAAGAAAAAAAAGACAAAAAGTCTGTACAAAGTAAATTTAAAATAAGTTGTTTAGAGGACTTAGGTATATTAGTAGAACAAAATGATATAATTAATTGATAAAATTGATGATTACAGGCCATAGAGAATCAGTAGAGCTTTACCATAATATTAAAAATTGAAAATTTCAAAAAGTTCGCTAATCTATTTTTTCCTTTTTTTCTTATTCAGTCGTGTACCTGTGTGAATAAGCGTATTTTCATTCTTTCTCTTTTTTTCAATAACATAAATCGCGTTTCAAGTCCTTACAGTTTTGTTATCTTTATATCCACGTTCAAAGATTAGACAGACACCCCTTCAATATCCAAGAAAGATCTTGGATACTTTACAACTCCCCTAAAGAAGGGAGAAAACGGACACGGGTGTAATACACGAGACATATCTAGATTATTTACACACGCAGCTTGGCTAGAAAATGAAAATGTAAAACAATCTTCATAAATCGAGGCTGTTCTCGTATAAATCGCTGGACCCACCACCGTTGGAGTTCGTTTAAATTGATTCTACGTGCGCAGAACGTAACGTGTTTCTTTGGGTTTGGATATAGGTGGGTATAGGTAGTTTTTATTAAGTAAACTAGCTGCGTCATGCGGCTGTACTCATGTGAGTTCAGGATTGGTTTCGGGTTCAGAGTAAAAACTAACTCATTTTTGTCATCCATGTTCCTACAATTCTTTATTCGTACTACGAGGGAATTGAATCAGTTACCTGAGTATGTCTTTCCGGATGTCTACAACTTGGGGGTCTTCAAGTCACGACTGAACAGGTATCTCCTAGGTTAGGTGAGATAGTGGTCAAACGCTTACCTATCAATTATAAAAAAAATAGGGTCTGCGGTTCTCAACATAATAGATATCAGATAGTTAAGAGTTTCTCTTTTATAATATTCTCAATTTAACTACTTTATGAATACTCGTAATAAGCATTTCTTAGTTTGAATTCCAGATACGCTAACGGAACGTTGTCCTGTGGTCACGACTTTTGCATATAAAAATATGCAAAAGTCGTGATCACGTAAAAATATCAGGATAAAAATCCGAAGATCATATCTAAGAAACGTACATTTATTACATTCAAACATTCATCTAAACTTTTACTAAAAATTGAATTCAAAGTTTGAACTGTGTGGTTTGGGGTTTCGATGTTTTCCTTCACCGTAAGATATATACCTATAACTTTTACTATTTATAATATTAGTTTAGATTTTTTTTATTCTCCAAACAAATGCACCGTTTCCAATAATAAACTCTACGAATAGATACTATATTAGTTTCTATAATCAAGTAGGTAGCTAAATGTAACATAAAGATGTTTTTACAAAATGATTCCTACATAGTTTAGTACGATTACTGAAATATAATCTATACGCTTCCCGAATACGCACTACACTAGAGTAGTCCCCTCAAACCCAAACCTTTACTCGATAGGGGATGTGACAGGAATCGAAATCGGGAACGAAAATGTTTGTGGTTATTCCGATTGAACTCAGAAAGGGTACATAACAAACATACACTTGAAATTTCAACCGCTACCAGCTTTTTTGTTAAGGTGTCCCTCCGCGACTTACTGTGTTTTGAACATTGTGTACCTAGGTAGTAATTTAAATGTTTATTTTTCTACATTTTGTTGATAAGTATATACAATTAAAGTCAGATTTTGTAACCGTATTTAGTTGGGTACGTATGTAATATATTTTTGTCATTTTATTTGTATCGGTGGTTTCAACTGCGTAAGTCCGATGATTAGATATGAAATTCGATTTAAAATTAGTGTTAAGAAATTATTATTAACAATTGCTTATTCAAAATAATAAGAGTTATACAACTTACATCGCCAATTTAATTATGGCAAAAGTAAGAGACAGATAAAATTACAACCTTTAATTTGTTTAAACTTTTAGTCAGCCTATTTAATAATGATTGTAAAACGTATCGAATCGAGTTTCGCAAAGGGCTATCTTAAACGTTCTTTCCCGGGTGAAAGGTTTTTGTAAAATAAAACGAAGGTTTCTACTAAACCTTGGATTATTTACTGTTTGTTGGAAATTTTAGATACTTACGTAATATAGGTGTAAGTATCAAAATTGAATTTCTTTAATTTAAAAAGAGATTGGAAGAGTTAAAATACGATGCTGATTTAAAAAGTTAAATGAAAATGAAGCGACGTTCTGTACTTTTCTTCGTTTACTATTTAAATTTTTCTCGTTTTTGCGATATTGTATTGAAACATTTTACTTAGTTATATTTTTCAGTTCCCGGTTAAGTCTCATGCTAATAAATACTCGTATGAATCGACATTTTAATTTTGCTCTATATATTTCAACTCGACACAATATAACATTACTTTTCAATTTAGTATAAACCCCAACCCTCTTTGAAGAGTACAAAGACAGAAATCGTCTTACAGATATCTAAGCCCATACTTACAACCCCAACGTTTCATTGTAACAGAACGATTAGAAAATAAAGGGAAAATTAATATACCCTTTGATTGACGTACGAAGTTCCCCAATCAGGATGACTCGGAAAACTCTGAACAAATACCTATACAATGGTGTAGTAGAGTTGGATCGAAAAAGATTTTAAACCGAAACCGAAATCATTGAATTTTTGATCTTTACTATAAAAGTAAACAGATTAAGTTTGTATCTACATAATAATTATGTCAAAATTTACACTTGTCTTCAAAAACTAAATAATTTGCAGCGCATCGGAGCATCTGCACTTTGATAGGATTTATACTGTTTTTAAGTGTAGATTTTTGTCCAGTAGGTAGTAGGTAGGTTAAAAGTTAAAGTAAAAGTTTTAACTGTGTGTTTCCGCAATTAGCCCTACTATTGGGCCTTTGTTCGTGATTTTAAGCCGTGGGTTTCCTCACGATGTTTTCCTTCACCGTAAGAGCGATATTAATAGCGCTCATAAATTTTTCTTAAAGAAAAAAACATTGGTGCGCGACCGGGATTCGAAACCACGACTTTCGGAATGAAAGTCGGGGTATCTACCACTAGACTAACAGCGCTCTTGTAGTAGTAAAAGGGATATAAAGGACTTGCTTGAGTTCAAGTTTAAAATTCTGTTAATGCATTTTCTTGTATCACTGACTGACTATATTTAAAGGTATCTCCACCATGTCCAAAGATAGCCGACTTCAAGGAAGCAACCATTACTAAATGACACTGAACGCACGATTTGTCTGACACTTCGCTGAAACCAAAACAGCGATAGTAGTCGGTTTATGTTCCGAAATCGGTCGCAACCGAAACCGAAAACTACTGAGTGAGTCACTAACAATCATTGAGGGTTGTTGACACAACAGACTCTTGGATATTATTGATGGATATAATTTATCGCATGGCAGCCATGGCACCCCGTAGGTATTGACTAGGGTAAACGAATCACGAAAGTAGGTACCTTCACAGAATTTATGATTCACCCTCAGCACTTTGAAAGAATTCTAATTTTTCCTGGATAAGTTTTGGTAAAATAAAATTGGTATGGATTAGCCATTTCGTATTAATGATGTGGGAGCTTTTTATAGAAAATTTATACATTTTTTATAAGTGTATTAATTTTACTACCTGAAAGTACGTAAACAGGTAAAGCTAAGGTGAAGTCGAGTATTTTTAACCAAATCACGTAAAAGAAGGATGTACTTACCTATGATAGCTGAGGAAAGGAACTAGCTAAGGGAAGAACTTGGGCGGATTTGACCAAACTTGTGTAATTCTCATTCAATGTATACTTTACCTTACTATATAACGAATCACAATTCCGTCATTAGAGACTCTATATGGAAAAATCCGTTATACCATCAATATTCTTGGATTAAAAGACAATACCATAGAAATTTTAATGGTGCCTGAATGTCTAGCGTTGACATTATAAAAATATATTGATAATACAGAATGTCGTAACCAGAGACACGTTACATCGTCGTCTTCGTTCCTAGAAGACGGTGCACTTGGCAATTTAAGAAATATCAACTTTAATCATGTTCTCTAAGGTTATGGTAGTTTTAGTAGCTTTGATAAATCAAAACGTTCCTCTTGAACCTAGTTGGTCCCAGTCTATCCTTATCTAACTAACCTATGAAGACTAAAGCGAAAAAAGGATAGACTAGGGTCTCTCTAACATCAAGCGTTACTGTTGTTTTTGACGAAGTAAACTTTCTAGTTGATGCAATACTATTTTATATGGCCGTAACATATTAAGAGTAGTTTGCATTAGACTTTTCAAAATATATTTACCTAAATCAATTTAAAAATTATTACGGAAACACAAACCTGGGCTACATTTCCTATGAAGAAAGTTGCTACTAATCTTTGGTTACTCTTTATCATGTTTTAGAGCTCAAACATGTTTAGGAATCGCTAAGATCTAAATAAAAATATGAATATAATTACAATACATATATTACTTAAACATGTAGCTAGGCACAAACCTTCTTAACTTTTAAGCTGTCAAATGCCGGTCGCTGCAAGCAATGGACATTGAAGTGGATTGGAAAACCAATTTTCTCATCGACTAGGTAAGTAGGTAAATACGTAATTTCATGCCGCATTAAATTCTAAGTAGATCATGTAGAGCCTCTGTCTCTTTTATTTATTTCCAATTCTTGGATATTACTCTTTTATACATATATACACCATACATTGTTGGTAAGATACACAATACATACGTACATAGTTGGTACATACCTACAAACTGTTAATCTAAGAAGTATTTTAATGTTAGGTGACCTACTCAATTTAACACATTTTTTTACCCGGCTGCAAGGAAAGATTTATGTTTTTTACGCGTATCTGTATGTATGTTTGTAATATACTTCCTCAGCTCGTATCTTCCATACCACTCGATGCATTTAATTAAGGTGTCGTTAAATTCGTCTCATTTCTCCATAAAATAAAAACACTTTAAAGGCCCTTTAAATGTCTAGAATCTAGACCATCATTCTAATATTGGGTCCCGACTGTAAAATTGGAGCTGTGTTTTGTGGCTACTGGACTTGTTTTATATTATCTGTTAAGTTATTATTCAGTTATTAAACAGGCGGGCTTTTCCAGTTTTTATATTTTATGTTTGTCTTCTGTTTTCGCGACTTTGTATTGAAATGTAACTCATTTTTCAGTTTCGACAATGTTGCAATGATCTCGGTCGCAAGGGGACTATATAAGATCATTGAAAAGAAATGAAATAATGAGTTCCAATCGTGTTAGTTTAAAATACTAATTAATTTATCTTGTTTTAACATCTGGTACTTATTATAAAACACATGAGATTGAACAAGGAGTAGTTAATACTGAGCGTGGAAATCCTTCACGACATGCCTTCCAGGCGTATCGACGGGGCGGGCATACGAATTATCAGCGTACGTGCCCCGTCTGGGGTTGAGTGAATTTAATAAATTATAATGGTTGAAATGTTTCGAAATTTTCCTGTAGCTGGATTTTGTTAAAGTTCTGTTTGGATATTTTTAGAAAAATAATGTTTTTTTTTTGTCTTTTTCGGGAAAGATTTTGGTTGAAGGTTGCAAGCTATGAAAATAATGTCTGAAAAAATCCCGGCCGACATCTTCATTTTTTTTTTCAAGTTCTTGTCGCACGATAAAACCTATATATTTTGATAGACAAACCTAAATAAACAGAAAACATTCCATCACATGATGTCCTAAAGTGACAAAAATATATGTTAATAATTTTTTTAGCCTTATTACAGTTCAAAACTTCCTAGAATATCCCTCGAGCTTTGCATGGGATATCTCCATAGATTGCTCAATACTTATCACATAATGTACCCAGGAAGCCGTTGCTAAAAGTTCTAATTAGACTAAGAAGCGGTGCGAATTTCTTTCAATAATATAAAACTAAAAAATAACTTTAAATAGTGACGTTTATTGTATCGCAACAGAATTACATCATCTGTGACTACATCATCAATTTTACTTATCTAGCTAACGCGGTTCATAAGATACAGTGGAGAGAAAAAGAACGGACGGATAAACAGACAGACAGCAAAGTCTCAGTAATAGGGTTCCGTTTTTACCTTTTCAGTACGAAACCCTAACTACCTATTTATTGCACAAAGCGCAAACGAAAAGCTAATAATTTCATAAAACAGCTAAATCTATTCAACTCACACACACAAGTCTTTTCACCATCCTTTAAAATAACTAGAAAAGTAGGTAAGTATAGAGTTATGCCAACAACGTTATGAAATCATTTATTCTTGAGCCCACAGTAAGCGTGGAGACTCCGGAGATATTCATAATTCAGCGGAGCATGCCACATATTTACCATTTCTTTGTCTTGACTACGGTAGGTACGTCTCTTAAAGGGCCATATTAAACGGGAGACTTTCCGCCCTACCATGATGTCTCATAAGGCGTCGCGTTGTAATTCGTCTAAAAAAAATAAACACATCAAATAATAATAATAAATTAAAAACCAACTTTAAAAAACATTTTTTTAATTTATCTATGATTTTTAATAGTAGTCGAGGTATTTTTTTTTATTTAAAATTACCTTTTTTTTTTAACGACAAAAGGACAACGAAGCAACTACACATGCGGTTTATTTCAACACATATTTGTCGTAGTCTTTTAATGTTACAAATGGGTTAGTTTATGAGTACCATACCAAAACAATAAACTTAAAAGTTTTACACGATTTGTACTCATACCTATTTACATTTTTCTTGGGTTTCATTCGAATAATGTTTTTTTAATTCTCTTACCGCGAAATTTCGACTATGTTATAATAGTCTTATTCTTGGTTTTCGGAGAGTGTCGGGCGACATTTATAGCACAATTGGTACGACGCCGCGTCGCTTTGGACCGATTTTGTCCGACCAAATATTTGTAGTCTACGAGAACCGTAACTTTAACTTATTCCGAATAGCTGTAAGATTGTGAGCGTTGTTCATCAACTTTATGAAGTATGAAGTTTACTGTAGAATGTAGTGTGTGAAATATTGTCACCGTGTTCTTGTAAAAGGAAAGTTGGGATAGGTAGGCACAATCGGTATCGTGGCATACCTACTTCACTTCTTTAATTTAATTTTGTAAGTAGAAAATATTCTACTTCAGTTGACGAAACGAAAAATGGACCCGTATAAAATCAACCATTTTTTTCATATAATATTATTTTGATAAATGTCTAAACATATTCTCGAACAAGGCCTCTTGGAAAATGCGTTCTCTTAATGAGAAATCTCTAAATAGGTGCTTAAAATAATAACAGCTACATATTTAAAAAATACATCTCTTTACCTAAAGTAAAATGGCACCTATTTACACCGACAATAAACGACATAAATGCTTGGCAAACTCTACAATAAATGTCTAACAATCCAACACCTCATTTGTTGCTTTTCTCCCTCTATTTCTCTACCCACCAATTTGCAGTCACAATTTGTATTATTTATGAACTCTCATAGATATAAATTGCTTTATTACGAGCATGCAAATACAAGGCCCGTGTGGTTGCAACGAACTGGAAAATAAAATGGCTGCCCACCAGCGCTCGGGGTGAGGAGATCTGGGTCAAAATCTGAACTAAAGATATGATGGTTCTCTCAGTGCTGGTGTAGGGAAATTGGAGCTTCGAAAGCTATTGTATGGGATTGAATGTGTATTGAAATAGGTACACGAGAACACTGAAAGTAATAAGATTTTATTGAAATACAATGTTTGAAAATATAAAAAGTTTTCTATTCTAAGAAGATAACCGAGGTTTTTGCGAAATTTTGTTTTTAAAATGTTAAGATAGTAGTAGTCACAACTAAAAGAAAGATGAACTAAATAACCTTTACTCTAAAAATAGCTAATTTTCAAGTAAACTCAATTTTTTGGAAAACTTCTCTGAATTTCTGCTACACCTTGTATATTCAATAGCTGCGCCCCGCGGTTTCACCCGCGTAACTTTCTATCCTGTAACGTTAAAGATCCCTCACGTATGTCATACCAAGTATTGCTTAACGATCATTCAAAGTACTATATAATATTTCTACCTCTAAACCAACCCTGTACCAAGTTTTATGAATATCGGGTCACCCGCTCTTTTTCACCCATCACGTATGTTGTACCAAGTGTTGCTTAACCCGTACGATCATTCAAAGTACCCTATATATTATTTCTACCCTGTACCAAATTTCATTCATATCGGTTTACGGGTTGTTGAGTTAGAAATAGAAATACACGACTTTATTTTTCAGAGCTGCCGTCCCGCAGTTTCACTTGCGTAAGTCCCGATCCCGAGGGAATATCGGGATCAAAAGTAGCCTATGTCACATCTGGATAATGTAGTTTTCTATTAGTGAAAGAATTTTTGAAATAGGTCTAGAAGTTTCTGAGATGACCCCC
The DNA here is from genome assembly GCA_949358125.1 of Idaea dimidiata. Classification (NCBI taxonomy): domain Eukaryota; kingdom Metazoa; phylum Arthropoda; class Insecta; order Lepidoptera; family Geometridae; genus Idaea; species Idaea dimidiata. The sequence continues at coordinate 8,115,618 of OX442328.1, forward strand.
AAAATACATACATACATACATGTTACCAACGTAACCTCTTTAAAATATTAATTACCAACATAAAACAAAATATTAAGAATCAAAAGTACAATACGATATTGCAAAATAATTATTAAAAAGTACTGCAGTTTGGTGACACTACACCGTCTCGCATGGAGCCGACCGATTGAGCCGCGCGGCATGATGCCTCACAGAGCTGGCTGGCCACCCTCATCATCGTCGCCCGCTACGTGTATATGTATATGCATGCACGCTTGGTACATTAATTATTTATTGTGGATTTATTTTAAAACTGTAAAATCTCGTGAGATATTCATTGAAATCAAGTGATGTTAAGGACAATTATGTTTAAAATTAAATACTTTTAATGAATAACGTATTTATTTGGATAAGGATTAATATCATATTTACAAAATTACCTTCGGAAACAATGCATTGTTCTACAATAAATTTCATTACTCTAAAAGATGTTATATTGAGTCAACCTTAAGAGTTAGACATATGCTGTCGCGGACTATTTATTAGATCCTATTTAGAGGAAGAATTCTCTCATATATGGTTTTTATGTAACTTTGACCGTTTACTCAGCGCACGCGACAGAATCTCGGAAAAGGGGGATTTTTTTCCCGTTTTTGCAACATATTTCATGGATGCTCCGCTCCTATCAGTCGTAGCGTGATGTAATATAGCCTATAACCTTCCTCGATAAATGGACTATCAAACACAAAAAGAATTTTTCAAATCGGACCAGCAGTTCCTGAGATTAGCGCGTTCAAACAAACAAACAAACAAACAAACTCTTCAGCTTTATAATATTAATAATATATAATATATAAATATATATATATTCAATAATCCACACTGTGGATCAATAATCCACAGTGTGTGGCATCGCTAATGATAAAAATTTATTTTTCCGGTTTCACGGTTGGTGCCAATAAATATTTGAAAACTTAGGCAAATGTCGACAGTTGATTTAAATTCAACTTTTGGAACTCAGTTAAAATTGAATGGGGTTTTAATCTGCATTAGCTGTTTATTTTTGTTATTGTGATCGCGCAATAAACTTTAAAGAATAAAAATGGTTCCGTCAGATTTACTGACGTATAATAAACTTATTCTACACAAATGTATAGCAGACCCTATAGCATAAGGTATTTGCTATAGGGTCCCACCTATATCAATACCAAAATTCATCAAAAACAGTTCAGCAGTTTAGACACTAAAGCGTAACAGACAGATAGAGAGACAGACAAAGTTATTTTTGTATTTATAATATAAGTAAGCGTACGTAATACGCTCACCATTAAAATATTACATGTATGTTAAACTATCATCGCATTATGTCATCCACAAACCCTCGTTTACTCAAACGGATTATCACAGGTCCGTGCATCGATGGTCTGATGGATTAACTATCCGAACAAGATGGATAATGAACTCCATAATTAGGGATAGGTACAGTCATAATCAGAAGTAGCTAAAATAAACAGATTTTTCTTCAGCACAAATCAGTCATGATTTTTTTTCAACGTGGGTAATGCAAATTATGCACCATCAGGGTAATCTCGCCTTCGAGATCACCACTAATCACATGGTTGTTTAAATAACATTTATTTTTCAAAACAAATTTAAATACTATTTAATTATTTTGGTGGTACAACACGGGTCGATTAAAACAAGCCACGTTTCTGTTTGGCGATTAAACTTCTACTTAGTGATTTTGCAGCACCGCCCAGCTGTACTACGGAAGCGAGCCATATCACGAAACCCACCAAACCCCGACTGACACTAGCTGTACGTTATTGTAATCTTAGTTAATTAGCTATTACCTATTTGAAATTGTCTAACAAGTGTAGGTAAGTACTGAAATTATTGTGGTAATGATGTAATGGAGTGAAATTGCGAACTTACAGAGGCTTATTTTGCTGTTTCCCTTTTACAAGATACGCATGTATCGAATTTCCTGTTTATGTATTAAGTATTATAATGTATAAAGTATTAACAAAGTGATTGATACTGGGAATTTCAGTCTTTTACATCTTCTTTACGTATAGTGGTATGTGGCTCACCTAGTGTTAGAGTTATTAGGTCGCCCTAAGGGTTCTATTACGGAACCTAACGGCTGCTATTAGAGATGACAACCAGGATCAGCTTCTTAACGTGCCTTCCAAAGCACCGAGAAGCTCGAAAACGGGCTGGTATGCGTGCAAATGGCCAAGCTACACAGAATGCCAAAGATCGTGGAAAGTGGAGACGCAAAAGTAGGAAAGCGGACCCTGCGAGTGCCCGAAAAGGATTTTATTGGAAACATAACTTGGACGATGATATTGACGAGCAACAACATCTTCAAAAACAGCTTGAAGGTTTCTAATTATTTACCTTTTGAAATGACAATACTTTTCACATTTTTATCACTCGGTTTTACCTCGAGTGCTGTAATCACTAGATTAGAGCACTCGGCCGGCAAGCGAGGGGCACGGTTTCGATCCCCAGCACAGATGGATGGTGCATTTTACTCTTGATATTATTTGTAACAAAGTAGGTACCATGAGCGATAAAAATAGGGAATATTTAATAAAATAAAGAATTTTCTAATGTCATTCTTAGGGAATCAGATGTATATAAAGCAAACATCGCCATGCCATCCGAATGCAACGCAAACAAAGACTGCTTGGGTCGGCCATTTTACAACCGACAAGTCGTCCCCTAGTCAACCCGTCACTAACTGAAATATCTTTCCATAAAAGCTTTTATTCCCTAAAAACGAATTTCGTATATCGATTACCATAATATTATCTAGGAACAACGTAATGCCATCCCTGTTCAACCGAACACAAAACGTATCAATTATTCCTTAAAAATCCCTTACATAAATTAATTTAAGCCTATTTTGTTCTGGAATTAGACTCATATTTCTTAATTTATTCGATACATCCGCTTGCGAGAGGCAGATAGGAGCACCAACGTGTTTTAAGTAGGGTCTACACTTCACTTGGGTTTCTAAGCATCGACTTACCCACTTGATGTAGGAAATGTCGAAAAATAACCGATATTTTTACAAATCGCATTTTTTTGGGTAGTGGAGTAGGTGACCCATTGCAAGAGTTCTCAGGTCGCCATAAAGCGTCAAACTTCACCTAACGACTAAACGGTATTTAGTTTAGGTACAAAGGTAGGTATTATTTTTATATATTATTATGTCAAATTACCGTTTGACTGTTATCTCACCTGATGGTAATAATTAGCATGCTCATCTAAAAGATAGTAAAAGTTAAGATTTACTGTAAGCAGCAGCAGGTTTAACTGTTTTTTGTTATTACCCATGCAGAAATACATATGTCCGCAGTATCACGGGAATAGCTACATAACCCCGGATCTTTGGTAGGCGTGCGTTTAGCCGAAGTCCACACGTAGAGGCTCCTTTCAATAAAAAATACATCTCAAATTATGGTGTGGACACCAATATAAATACGTACAGATTTATTATATTAATATTTTTTGTAGATTCTACTCTTAGTCTTGAATGTTGCTAGAATGACGCTCATAAAATAAGGGAAATAAGCGAATGTCGTTTCATTTTGTAACTAAAAACATTTCAACCACAACAGTTACTGTTATCAACTTACGTAAAGAAAATCCAATTTTTCAGGTCAGTATTCTGTACTAAACCTAGTTTCTTTCAACGAACCAGCATTAAAAGCCTTCGTATAAACCGTACTTTACAGTATTTATGGTCTTTCTTCACGACATACCTACAGGGCGGTAATTCCCACACTTTACGCGCCTACAGTGGAATACTTGAGGTGTGTAAATAAAATAAAACACCGTAATGGTGCTCTTACATTTACTTATTTATGAAGGACTCAAGTTAGTATCGGTGTTCCGTTTGTGATGAAGAAAGGAAAATTCTTAATGGTATTTCTAAAATAAACAAATGTTTATTTTAAAGAGGTTTTCTTAGAATTGTTTCCTCCTTTGTCTTCGAAAAAAGTGTTTTAATTGTAATACTTTTGAACAAAGTCTGATTTAAAATGTAGCTTTGTTTTAATGTTTACTTTGATTCTAAAAAGGGTTTGGTTATGACAAACTTATTTTGTAAATAGCAAATGTAGGAAGTAAAAATAGTAAGTCCTAATAAAATACCCAGACGACCCCAGAATATGCATTTTGCTTTGCTAAAGGCAATTATTTTTGGTAATACACAATATTTTTTCCGAAACAGTCAACAGAAACCTCTACGTCTGAACAATAACAAATAATATAAAATTATGAGCGTACCGTTGGTATAAAACTCTCTTTCCAAAAATTAAAAGTCAATTTCCAAAGTTACCGATAAAATATATCAAAAGTTTCCCCATCAAAGTTCCCTGGAGGGATATCAATCGGGCAGTTAGCGTCAGTTAGTACACGCAACAATACGAATCACTTATTAGCTTCTGACAATCAATTCACGTAGTTCTCTGCGAGATGACTTGTAATGGGCGTCGTATACCCATGAGCATATGTGTCTGGTCAATTGTTACAGTCTATTTTAAGCAGATGAAAATAATAATCTTTTTTTTGTTTTGAGGTTCTGCCTCATCGCGGGCATTCACTTGTAATATAACATTATATTTGGTTTAAAAAATAAAAGGTGGGCGCTGCATGAATGTTTGTTTGAATCTGTAACGTTACATTACATGCTAATGCTCTTGGTGATGTAGCACCTTTAGAGTCATAATTTTATCATCAGTAGGTATCTACTGGTGCCGTCAATACGTTGTATATTTTAGTCAGTACCTACGTATTCAGCGGCGACGATTTTCTTATTCAGCATTCAGACAGCTGTGTTGACGCGAAATATAAATATTATACAAAACAGTATTCGATTTTAGCCCAAACTAAGCAACTGGAGTCGTTATGTACCTAGGTCTCAGACAACAGATAAAATATTTACAATTATTCTTTGTACGTATATACGTACAATTGTACGTATTTGTTTTACCAATAACTACATAATAAATAGTAACACCAAAGCCAGATACAAATGTAAAAAAAAGATTCTTAGCTCGTGTTATTTTAAATATGGTTTTAGTGGGTCGTGTTATTTTAAAAATGGTAAAATTGGTTTTAGTGTATTTTTCAAGAAAACGTTGTAATAGCAACCTTAACAGTTTTTTTGTGTAAATATTTTAAATCGCCTGCTCAATCAAGTTTTCGACATTTTAAAACACGATTAAAATTTTATTTTATAATGAAAAATGTTTGTGCGCTATAAACACCGTCAGTAAAGGAAAACATCGTGAAAAAACCGATATGCTCCAGGATTCACCTCGGCCCGAAGACATGTTGTGACATTCGACAATCTGGACTAGGCTTCCGTGGCATTTTACTGCCTAACACTCCTAGGAGGAGGCCCTTGCCCTACATTGGGACAAATAAGCGGGCTAAAAAACAATTTATTGGATTACTGTTTTCATTGAACTGTGTCATAGAAAACACCACTAAGCCCTGACACGAGATGTCCGTACGTGCCACGCGTTCTCATTCAGTGATTGCATTTATTCTATGACGGAGGGTGTTCAGACACTGGCATTGGCATGATGATACCTTGCACTCCATATTTGATTACCCTACTTCATCCCCAAGGTCTAGAAATTCGGGATGAAATAGGGTAACACACTTTTTAAACTTACACGATTTCTGTCCATGATTTTTCAGTTAAGGATCACGTTGTCGATAATCCTTATTCTAATTACCTCGACGACGTTTCGGCAAACAGGTTACACTGGACGTGGTCACAAGGGGACTCAATAAAGGGTAATCGAATTTAAAAAAACATTTACCCTGACTTAATTTGTCATAGTTCTATAACTAGTTTCTTATAGAAATTTTATATTGTGAATTTCTTAGATGAATGTCTAATGTTCTCGTAAAATACTAAGTATAAAAAATAACAGAACGAATATTGCAAACATAGATGAAGCTAACAATATTGTTACCTAGTAAAACTTGCTTAAGACCAGCCTAGTCCTATTTTCCAGAAAATTCAAAGAAAGATAAAAACTTTAAGGACTCAAAGTAAGAATGAAAAAGTTTGTTATTTGATTTCTATTTTCATTTATATACGTTTTGTAAGTTTGATCCATTTTTACATTTTTTTTTAAATATGTTAGCTTATTTTTATTATTATAAAAAAAAAAAAAATTTTTTTTTTTTCACTTTCAACAAAAGTTTAAGTATAAGTACTAACTTGACCCGCTTAGTTGTACTCCTTCTTTCCATATCTTTAATTTAATTCAATGTATCTCATTTATTTGCGTTTATTTGTCTGTATTTTAGGGGACTAGTGGTCACCATTCAAAAATAGTTACTTTTTTCTTTTTTTTTGTACATTGATGTGGCTCACCTAGTTTTCGAGTTTTTAAATTACTGTAATACCTCTAACTAGATCTAACGACTGCTATCTGAGATAAAAATTAGGCTTACTCCTTATCGTGCGTTAAATAGACTTTTTAAGAAAAAAAAAGTTATTTAGTAAAAAATAAGTTACTTAGCCTACTAAGACAAAATAAAATTATGCACCTTACTAAACTAAACTAAAATTCCAACAAACTAGTAAGTATTTATTTAGGCATTTAAGCAGATAAATACTCTATCTAGTCCCGTCATCTGCAAAGATTAAGTTCAGAAACAAGCTATAACAAACATACAACTTTTCAAAGAGATACTTACACAGCAACATTTCATACTTTAGTTGACGTTCAAACCATTTTACTTATTTTCACCGATTCACTGACATTCAGAAAATCGAGTTTCAAGTGTTCGGTGCAACGTCAGCATATTGCTGGCCAACACTCCGCTCTTGTATTATGAAGTCCTATTTTGCAGTGACATTTTTCGTTCAACAGCGCACGATTGGATTTTTGAAACGTGTAAATTTGATAAAACACGGCCGGAGGAGAAATAAGGGATGAGTTATGATCGTTGCAAGTTTTGTGGTACGATTGTCGGGGATGGTTTGGGACTGGGTTTCGATATTAAAATTACTCGTCTTATTATTTTATGGACAGTATGACATGGTATTGTCTTATTATATTAGGGGTTAAAGTATGAAATTGCCGATTTGTACTGAAAATCTTAATTGTTTATTTTTTAAATTTTTAACAAATTTATTTAATCAAAATAGTTGCCATTATTATCTATACATTGCTGCCATCTAATGGGAAGGTTATTAATACCTTTGCGATAGAACTCCGACGATCTAGACTGCACAAACTGTGTGAAAGCATTTTGTACTGCCTCCTGGGAAGAAAACTTCTTGTCACGTGGATAATTGTCCAAATCACGAAAAAAATGGTAGTCCGTTGGAGCAAGGTCTGGTGAATACGGAGGATGACGAATGGTTTCTAAGTGCAGTTCCTGAAGGGTCAAAATGGTTTGTCGTGCTGTGTGAGGTCTCGCGTTGTCGTGGAGCAATAATGGTGAAGATCGATTCATGAGTCGGGGCTGTTTTACTGCTAGTTTTGTCAACATGGTTCGGAGTTCGGCACAATAGACATCTGCCGTAATTGCTTGACCAGATCGAAGAAAACTATAGTGAATAACACCATGCTGAGACCACCAAACAGTTACCATTACCTTTTTATTGGTAAGTTTTTCTTTAGGACACTGTTGTGGCATTTGACCTGGGGTCAGCCATTGCATTTTTCTTTTCCGGTTATCATAAAGAATCCACTTTTCATCAAATGTTACAATTCGATCCAATATTCCTTCATTTCTGTACCGGTTCAACAAGGCAACACAAGTTTCAACACGCGTTTCTTTCTGCAGATCAGTCAAATCATGAGGCACCCATATTTCGTATTTTTTTATTTTATTGATTTGACGCAAGTGAGTCAATAAAGTGGGTAAGGTAACGTTAAACCATGCCGCTAATTCCTGGGTAGTTTGACTAGGATCGGCTTCCACTATCTCTCTTAATTCATCGTTATTCACCTGTGTGGGCGGTCTTCCTCGTGGCTCGTTATTTAAGTCGAAATTTCCATCACGAAAGCGTTTAAACCAAAATCGCACGGTGCGTTCATTAGTAGACCCCTCTCCAAACGCAGCATTGATATTGCGGGCTGTTTCTGCCGCGTTAGTTCCGCGTCGGAACTCGTGTTCAAAAATCACTCGAATTTTCGCAGTAACCATCTTTCTTGTCTAAATTGAATAACAAAAACAATTGAAAGTCGATATTCAAATGTTTCACATTTTTTAAAAAAAGAACATCACAGAAACCATTTGAAAAAAGTTTCATTCGAAAACCTCAAACCATGAAGATTCTATGTCAATTCAAAGAACCTATTGCAATAAAACGGCAATTTCATACTTTAACCCCTATTATTATTAGTTTACATGACGAATCTTATAACTTAGTCAAACATTTCTTAACATTGTATTGAGAAAAAATACTTTTAGTTCCAAATTTCAATACTGCCTTCGGCGCTTGTAAAGCTTTGACTTTCTGGTCTCTAGCCGGGCGCGCTAACCAACTGCGTCAAGTGAGCTCAAGTCACAGAGTCGTGGCACGCATTGGGGTTGATGCCACTCTAGCATGCATTCGAGATATCTATGTAATCCGAAGATATCATCGTCAATTCTGCTATCAGATAGCTGTGAGTTCTCACCAGAATCGACTGACTTTTAATGTCAATTCATACGTAAATAGTAAAAATAGCTGGCATTCTATCATTACATAGTATTTCTAAATCTAATCTGCTAAAAGCACTACGTTTTCGAGATCGCAGCACGATAATCTATCACACACTGTGACAAGCGACACAATATTGCTACAAAATATAAAATTGGTCCGGACACAGGAAGGCTAGAGCCGCGCTCTTATCGTCTGTTGGGTAAGTGAGAATGCAATCAGAGATATTCTGTATAATAATAAATAAATTCTGTGACCAACACACAGCGCCATCTAGCCCCATGGTAAGCTGCTAAGCTTGTGTTACGGTGACTAGACAACGGATATACTACTTATCATTATTTTTCTATATGTAGTCATCTATGTCAGTACAACGTCATGGATACGATTTAGTCCAATATCTCACCACATAATTGATTAAATTATGCGTTACTTTTTGGAACTCCAAATTAACTAAGTTAATATTTAGTTTTTAGTTCCGACACCTAACTTGTATCACAACGTATCGTGCTATGTGCAGCGTGCAAAGAGCACCACTCTCCCACCTTCTTAAATTAGCTATTATGTAAAATAAACCATGCATCGACCCATTTCGGCTTCAAAAAGCCATCATCAAGAACGTAGAGTCCGACTGAACTGTGTGGGCGACAAAAATTAGTAACGAAGTCGCTGTTGACTCGCCGACAGCTGGTACAGGAGTCAACCAGATCCATAATTTCAAATTCTTATGTCTTTATTTAGCTGCTATAAGACATTCTTTAAAAGTAGGTACATAGATTGAAACAATAATTTGATGGGGCTTTCCTTACAACAAACGCGATTTATTTAGCCTGTCATATTTGCATTGTCCTTCTGAATGGTCCTTAAGTGGCGCACATTGCGCATATGAGCCAGATACAGTTAAAACGCACTTATCATAAATTTATTAAACTCGCCATCTCCACGGAAACACCTGTTCCTAACAATGCAACGGTCGTAAGTAATATATTTGAAATTTTCCACTGCTATGAAAGGGATACGTGATCTCACGTTAGGGAACGTTTGTGTAGCTCAACGAAACATTCCTTCTTCAATGACCACCTTTAATTTATGTTTGCGGAACTGTTAGAATGTGTCCATAGTCGTGTGTATACAGTGAATTCTTAGGTGCTGGTTTATGGGCTGTTTTCTATCACTTAACATTATTTATTCCGGTGTTTATCCTACTAATATTATAAAGCTGAAAGTTTGTATAAATGTGTGTGTGTGTTTGTTACTCAATCACGTGAAAACCGCTGAACCGATTACCATTAAACTTGGAATATAGGTAGCTGGAAACCTGGAATACCACATAGACTACTTTTTATCCCGATAATCCCGCGGGATCAGGATTTACACAGGTGAAACCCCAGGGCGCAGCTAGTTTTGAATAATTTCTTCTTCGAAAATTGTATATGATGATAAAGTTTAAGTCTAGTCAAGATTTAATTTTTATTTCTGCAATATAAAATATATGTAAAATAAACCTTTCCACTAAAAAACGATTAAACTTTCGGCTTTGTTTGTGGGAGATAAACTCACCAAAAATCACTGAAATTTGATAGGGAAGGGATGGATAAGAAGATTTTCTGGGTACATTACCTAATAAAGTTACTAAATAAATGATCGAATCAATTGCTATACTATACAGTTATAATATTAGAAAGATAGCATGATTATAAGTTTCTTTAATTTTTTTGTATTAAGAATTAAACCAAAAACTTTATATTAATACTTTAAAAGATAATAGTGAATAAGAACAAACCTTTATGTTTTACAGAGTTTAAGTATGCAGCTAATTTCATAATAACAACAAAGGAAAGTTTGAGGTTTGAGCAGGAACTAGCAGACCGCCGAACAAACTATGCCAATTTTGGAAATTCACTGTTTGGAGTTGTATTGTTAAGGCTTTTCTATGAAACTGAATTTTCGTCGATTGTGTTTAAAGAAAGTTTAGTTTACTAAGGCTGGCAGTACACGTACGTTTTCCGTATTCGTTTTTCGTATTTGGATACTTGAATTCCTGAAATCCCGCACGTTACTTTATTTAGAATGCTTTAAATCTAAATACAATAACGCGCGGGTTGGCATTCGACACTTATGTACGGAATATTTTCCGTTCGGAAATAACACAAACGTATGCGGTAATCAAGACATTTTATATAGATTTAAAGCATTCCGGAATCCGAATACGGAAAACGAATTCGAAAAACGTAAGTGTGTTGCCAGCCTAAATGTCGGGTACATTTATCTGAATTTAACGTAGACCCATGGAATAATAACCAACTAGTTACATAAAACTAAGTTTTTCAGTTTCAGATCTATCTCAAAAATCTTATTGTAATAAGACAACGAGTAAGCGTCATTACAAAATAAAATTCTCCCATGTGAACGGCTAGAGCGATACCACGCAACGCAATGCAATGTATCGCAATGTATTCGATATATTTTTTTATAAAAAAACACCTACAATTAAAATATAAATTACATAATAGATGAACAAAAATCAGAACGCTACTTTTCGGGACGTTGTGTGTAATACGTACCAAATAGTACTTTATACACTAAAAAAAAAAGTTTTCTTTCTTCAAATTCTCAAGTTTGAAACATTCACATTTCGGATTATTCGTCTTATAAACAGTCCAGTTTTATCTGCTGCCAATGACAACAGAATGCCTCTAACGCCTACCCACTTCGCCCTAATGAGACCGTACCATCCATTAAGCTATTTAGTAATTAGGTGCGAGTAGAACTCTGCAGACTCCGCACCCCGTGCATCTCTCTTATTTACTCCCTAACCAACGGAATCATTCTCAGTAGATCCATTGCTGAGATCTATTATGGGTCTGGTGAGATATTTTTATCTCTTTAGATCTTTACAATGTGTTTAACTAATATTTTCTTTTGTGTGTCTAACATTGTTTATTAAAAAAAAACAGTCGATTGAAATGCGTATTTACAAACTATCCTATGCCTACACACTTTTTAAATTCACACGATTTCTGATCATTACTATTTTTATAAAAATAGTATCCTATGCCTACCCCAGGCTTGCTGCTTGCATCTTGCTATTTTGAGTGATATTCAACATCAGGGAAAATGTGACCAAAGCTGAGTCCACGCATAGGATCGATTGTGAAAATGTTTTTTGTTAGGAACCTAGTATCTATCTATTTTGGCCCACTGATTATTTTGAATGAAAAAAAAGATTGAGATAAAAACAAAAGTAGTAGAACCAAAACACGATCTAAATTTCTATTTAGATCGTGTTTCTATTCTATCTAATGTTTTGTTTTGCTCAATTTTTTGAAGAAAATTGAAATATAAACAAAGTTTCAATGTAGCAAGAAAAAACTTACCGAAAAACATTTTACTTGACCGACGATAGATCTGTACAATGGATCTACTGAGAATAATCGAACCAACGCATTTAAAATGTTTATTTAATGCGAAATTGTCGCATGCTTTTTACATTAGGTACTCGTACTACATTTTCATGTGAACATTTTTGTTGCGCTTTTCCTGATTATCACCGCTTTCGAGCACTGTTTTAAAAAAAATCAAGACCGTTTTGGTCTCTGAGTTAGTTTTTTCACTCGTATATTTATGACGTTGTTGTTTTAGTAAAATGTTATTTGAAAGTTTTTTTAGGTGAATATTCAGCTTGGGTAGTTAATTAGGTTGTATTCTTTAATCTGAACTAAATTTATACTAAACAATTTTATTGTTTGTGCTGCCCAATGATAACCAATGACAATGATAGTGGCGTGACTCATATAGTGTAAGAGTTACGATTTTAAACTAACAGGGTTGTTTTCACTTAAAAAAATAATAATAATGGGGTATTAACCATGTTAAAATTTGTCTTTTATTACCTCGTTATATATAGTACATTACTGCAGCGGCCGGCAAGAGAGGCATTAAAGGACGAACGTGTGAATGTGGGCCGAGGCATACATACGTAAGTCCATCAATGCCTAGTTGCGGCCAAGGCGTGTTTGGCTTCTTTCTCAAATAATGCGGTAAATTGACAAGGTTTCATTTTTTATAAGGCCTTAAAACAAAAATACCGTTTCTTAATTTACCTTCAGTGATCTCAAATGTGCTTTTATTTTATTTCTAGACGAGCTATTTATCGAGAAAAATAATAAAAATGAAAAAATGCCTGATGACGTCATTACTACGGCTGTATAAAATATTATCTTGGCCCTTTGTTTTAATACTAGGTGACAACAGCATGAAGTGTAACGTCAAAATTACTATGTCAATTTTTGCAAACATAAACATAACCTCTGATTGTTATTTTATTATATCTAAATTTTTTAATGTTTGTAGTATCTGAGATAAAAATGAGTCAGGTTAATAAAGATATTGTATTGCCAATAACAGATCCTAAATATTGTTGTGTACCACTCTGCAAGAACAACTCAAGAGACACCGATAAAACATTTTTCTCTTTACCTACCTAATCTTACAAAGCAAGAGTGGTGCAAAGCGTTAGGTATTCCATGTCCGAAACGTGTTATATTCATATGTGAAGATCATCTTAATGTAAGTATAACAATGAATACCTAATTACAACATTAATGGACCTTGTCCACTGCTTGTGTACTAGTTAAATTTTAGACAAATTATATTCATTCTCTAACCAAGAATCAGTTAGAGAAAGATTTTTTTGTCTTTGATCTGCCTAAGAAATATGATTATAATAATTGACTTCTATACTTAAATTTCTTTTATACCTAGTTGGAAGAAGATCTTGAAAACCATAGATATTGGTTAACAATGAAAGTACGGCCAAAGTTGAAAAAAAATTACAACAGTTTCTATCTAAGAAAGTTACACCATCAATAGAGCCTCAAGTATTAAATGAACCTAAACCCAGCACTTCTTCAGCATTTCAGCAGGAAAATATGGAATTACAATCGCCAATTTTAATTAAATGCCACAAAGGAATACAGGTCAAGCCAAAAACATCTGATCGAAAAACATATTGCGCTTTATACAAAAAACAAGTGACAACAACATTCTTCGCAGAAAATATAAACAAAGATGATGAAATGGGGTAGCAGGGTAGAAGTTTTATGCTGGAGCTTATTAAAAAAAAGCCTCAAAATTACCTAGGTTTACCAAAAAATTATTATTGGTTAATCAATTATTTAGAAAGAAAACTGAAAATAAAGGCAATTTATTTAATTGTAACACTGTACAAAATAAGAAATAATGTTCCTTTTTACCAAATTTCAGACATATTTGAAATATCTAAAAGTACATTATGGAGAATATTTTTTAAGACTAGTTATTTTATCTGAATTCTTTAAACAATTTATATTTTGTCCTAGTTCATATGATATTAAAATTAATTTGCCATCAGTTTTTACAACCAACAAGAATTTTTCAAATGTATATTGTATAATAGATTATAATAAATGCAAGGTAAGTAATACCGCAAAACTGAGTTTAATTTCGTAAAAAGTGATAGTTGTAGTTCAATGAGAAAACGTCGAGAAAACAAACAATATTCGCGCGTCTTCGTCTTATTGTTACGTGTAGTACTTTTAAAAATTTCCCTAATAGCAATTTCATCGCGTGTGTTAAAATTTAAATATAAATTACTTAATTTTACCAAGAGTTGATTTTCGAAGTCATACAATAATATCCCTAATTTTGTACATTTTTTATGTATCACACAATAATATTGTATATTATTATAACAATAATTATTGTTATAATTTACCCAAAAGTCTCTCATTTTACCCGAAATATTGGGAAAAATCTATCACTGGAAACTCTGATCACAAAGTGACAGATTTTTTTTAAATTGAAATAAGGTCAAGCTAAAATCCATTATTCAGCCGTATAACTGACGTCATAAGGCGCTTACGTCTTTTTAGAATGAATCAAAATTAAAAATCGATTTTATAAATGAAAATGAGTGAATTTTGGAAAAATAAAAAATACGGGTACCCTAATTTTTGGTCTAGTTTCATATGAAACCATAAAACATATATGTAAAAAAAATGAAACCTTGTCAATTAAACTGAGTAGTAAAATTCAGAACTATTATTTGAAAATACAATTATTGAATGTATAATTCTTAAAATAAAAGTTTATTTTTCTCTATATGTATACAGCTTTTATGTGCAAGCCAGTTCGAAATTTAAATTAAATCTTTGATAAGTTACCTCCTTGGTCGTCATTTTGCGGAGTAAAAGATCGTTCCATTTTTAAATTACACGATAAATATGATTACATAGTAATTTATTTGGCCACTAAACACGAATATTGCTGGCCGCTGCTCAACTAGTACAGCAAGTTCGATTTATCTCGAAGAAGGTTGTCAAAATAATGCTCAAATTTCCAAGCGTGTTTGAGAAAATAACATTTGTAATGTTAGAGTTTTCAGGTCACCTTTAGATAGGTAGAACTAACGATAGCTATCAGACATTTACAACCGGTAGCAACTCATTTCAAACATTTCAAAGCACATATTATTATGATGAATGGACCAGATCACAAAGCGATACAGTAGGTATCCTAATCCGGTGCTGCTTTGTTGTATAGATATCATTGATTGCAAGGGTGGGACAAGATCTTTTTTTTAGTTATTAAAGTTTTTAAGATAATAAATACAAATCAGTACTTTAGTACTGCAAAGAACGTGTTTAAAATTGAGCGGTGTCGGTTGCGGTCGACATCAAAATTCCATCAAAGGGAGAAAGGGGGGTGTTATAGTTGATTTGAATTCAATGTGCGTGCGGTGTCCGTATATGGTTTTATGCGCATAATATACATTTGAATGCACATTGCCTCCGAACTGCGGTGAGTTCCATACGTTTTATGTGATGTTTTCGTTTACCCGATAGTTCCCGACAGTCCTATTTGGAGAGTAAACAAAAATTATGAGAGGTTTATTTCCGTCTGTATGAATGTAGAAGAGAGCACGTGTAGTAATTAATTTTGTTAGGTATATAGCTTATATTATTGTTAAAATAAATATAAACGACGAATTACATTTATGCACATTTAGATATTTCAGAAAATCAAGTCATGTTTGAATCTCTCAAAACAGGTAAGTCTTTGAGTTGACTCAGGAAATGATGGCGTGATGATTTCAATGCATTTAAACCAGCGCGGTCATATAAGCTAGTTATAAGTTTTGATTTGAACACATTGGGTACATTTTATCATCATGTTCCTGCGGAATAGTTCAAATATATATTTCAATTGTAACTACGAATAACTTTTTTGTGATATTGTTATGTTTTTTGTGATCAGCCATTTCAAATGTTAAATTTCAATAATTAAGCACAATAACTCAAAATACGTAATAAAAGCGAAAATCAACTCCATTCAAAAATTACTTATTATTCAATCCAGATTGGATGTCAAGCAACAAAATTACTATTCATCTAAACAATTGTTCTCATTAACAATGCAGCGAAGATAACAATCTTCCGAAGATCGCTTTGAAGTTCCAAAGATTGATAGGAAGAGACAAAGAGTATTGTTCTAGAGTTCCAAATGTTGAAAGTAGACTAGACGTTTTAATACACCGACAGCTTCAGATATTCACGAATTCGTCACTACTTTTCTTATGAAAGCGATGTTTCCAGTTGCATCCCTCTCGGGAGTCTGGGGTTCGCTGCAACACGTACTGTATGTCTTATCGATCATACTAATTGGTTATGGGTAGCCCTATTCTATGCCGGAGCCACACGGCCTCTCGTAGGGTGTACACAGACAAATGTGCTTACGACTTTTAAATTGACTTGATTATTTTGGATGATACAGTGTACGAGTACCGACCTACCTACGAGATACATTTCTTCAAAAACATGAAAAGCAAATGTTTTTTTGATTATACTGCTAACTCATATTTTATAATAGTTAAAAATAGTTTGTATCATGCATGACTGAAGATCGTATTAGCGGAAATATAGTTTGTTGGCCCCAACGAACAAACGGAAGAAGTAATCTTTTGAAAAAATGTTCCACGCAAACAGTGGTAGTTGCGGGGCCTAGATCGATGATTCGACCACCAGTCTGTCACTAAAGATCGTCCGTCAATGCATTGGTCAATTTAAAGGTCGATCATCCGTAATACTGTACTGTACGGAACATGTCAGTGTGTACATCTGCGCCTGTGTGACTGTGGAACTTGTTTTTTTTTAATTTCATAAAGAAGTTAGATCTTCATTCTATTTATTCCTCGTAGGTTGGCCCTTAGTATGGAGTGGGTCGGAAGTGAGAACATGCTTTGTCTTTTTCCCTGACTAGAACTTTCAAGGTTGACAGACAGAAACAAAAAGCGAAATAACTATTCAGATCTCACTCCGCTTTTATTGAAAAGGTTTTGAAAGTTTATGTCATGGTGAAACACGGTTCATCTAGCGGGCACGACTAGTACCTTTTTATTTATAAGTAGGACTTTTATTCAAGTCGATGTCTATTTTGTAATTTTAGTTGTATGTTGCATAATAGTTAAGTAAGTAGATTACTTAGTAAGCACTAAGCAATCGGCCGATATAAAAATCTACAATCTGTTTCTATTCCTAGTTAGTATCCCAAGGAATTGTTGTGTAAACACGGCGAAGAGTCGGCAAACTCGATAGATTCTCTCTAAACGTTATTACTTTCTGAGCGCACTTCATTCATTATCTTTCGACTTAGCCTTCGAGTTTCAAGGATCGTGGTAACTAGCTTTTGGTACTATACCTATTTGATTAAGAGTTTTATTTGTACGTGGTTAGCTTGACTGGTAAATCCTACGCAAATATGTTTTTGATCTTAGAATAATATTTGACCACAATTTGTTTAGGTATCAATAAGATAGGTTTCATATTGAATTTTGTTTTGGTACAATTGCAAGAAAGTTTCGTTTCGCCTACCCAGGGTTTCCAAAACTAAAAAATACCGTAAGAATCACTTTAACGATCATTTCGATATGTTCGCGTTACGTTGCAGGCTTTGTCGCTCACTAGAAGATTTATTTAAAAAAAAACGAAAAAGTTAAGGCTATTTATGCAGAGTAAAAATTACCGGATTCGAGTAAAACAGAGATTTTAATTTTGTATGGAAAGACACGCAAGTGTCAAATACCTTTGAAACAATGTAGTTGGTAGTAGTGCCAATATTGTGTATGTACCTAACCGGAAATATTTACCATGTTTTTTACTTTCTTCATGACGGACAGAGGTCGGTGGTCAAAAAGCCAGACACCAGACGCATTTACATTTTAATTTAATAATATTTGTAGTAAAAACTGTCATGTTTGAAAAACATTTTTTTAGTATTAATTTACCTATACATGTTGATATGTGTTACGTAGTATACATCTACATAGTGATATTTATATTACCTACAAATAACATGAGTTTTATACGATGTT
Source organism: Idaea dimidiata (assembly GCA_949358125.1). Taxonomy (NCBI): domain Eukaryota; kingdom Metazoa; phylum Arthropoda; class Insecta; order Lepidoptera; family Geometridae; genus Idaea; species Idaea dimidiata. The sequence continues at coordinate 8,133,704 of OX442328.1, forward strand.
TACTTCTATGAAGTTCGTTATTTTTGAATGATCAAAAATTACCTACATTTATGACATAATTTTAGTTACTTATGAACTTGCTTTGAAGATACATTTTATTAAAATACTAACACAAAGTTATGTAAGGTAAGTTGTCTTATTTTTGAACAAAATGTAATGCCTGTCAAATACTCATATTCCGAGTCGAGATGTTGAAATTAAAATAAATAAGCTTGTCAAGGAAATAAACTGGTAATATTCCCTACGACAAAATCATGTTCCACCCCAACCCCTAGGTATAAAAAGATCGCAAAATAAACCGTAAAATGTATATTTAAGAAACTAATAAAGAAAGTAGGCAAGTATCAGTAAAAAAGGGTTGGCTTGTACTAAATAAAACAAGTCCGGTAAGTAAATATTGCAAAAGGCATCGGCACAAAGTTCATGGAATACCCGAGAGAACAACAGAATATTCGCAAATTTCTAAAAAAGAAAATAAAAATGTTCGTCTCAGAAGTTGCTCTCCATAACTTGTTGGTTGAAAGCTCTTATAGGAACATGAACGAAATACAATAAGTCGGTCGGTCCTTTACGAGCAAAGGGATAAAAACTTTATACAAATGATATCGAAGTCAAATGAAATGTTACATTTTTCTTTGACACAAAAAATAATGTTTGCGTTAAAGATTTGTTTCAGAGAACTGTTTGTTTATCCTAAAAAGTATTTTTGCCAAACTTACATACTTGTGTACTAGTTTTTAGATTCTATTTTAGACCCTTTTCATGTGTGTTAATTTTGACTGTTTGTAAGCACAAAAATCATATAACATCTTATTAGTATAAAAACGTGAAAGTTTGTGTAAAGTTCGTTACTCCATTACGCATAAACCGCTAAACTGATTGCGATGATCCTCGGTTTGAGAAAGTTGCAATCAGTTTAGCAGTATTTTCGTTGAAAGAGCAACAAACACACAGACGCACAAACAAACGTTTGTGAGCATGTATGTAGTATGTATATATTACACACATATTCATAAATGTTTATAACTTTAAGATAGTAGGATATCAATAAGATTTTTGTTTATCATTTTCTCTTTGCCTTTAGTTAAAGGTCTTGTGGTTCATTATAAAGCTTTAATCATAATTATCGAAGTTACACGGTAAGTTTAGTTGGTAATGTGAAACTAAATACAGTGTGCCAAGATTGTAAAGGGCACCCAAATGAGGTTATGGCGTGATACTATACGATCATATTATTATTAGGGATTAAATACTAGGGGTTTGCTGTTAAAATATTTGTAAATTGGGATATTAAAACTATATTATCGATATTAAGATATTATAAACTTTAATTAGAAACCTAACGGCTGGACGTCACACGCAAGCCAAGTATATTCGTGATTAAATAGTAAATCTTTTGTAGTTTGTTTGAACTACTTCATAAAATACCTAATTTGCGCAATAAACCACTTAGTATTATATCGAAATAAAAAAAAACAACTGTAGTTAGGTATTTAGTCTCACTGTGTGTATATTTAACATTGTATTTAGCCAAGCGTCATTTGCCTAAATTAAGTTAGTTCACATTGGCTCCGTATTAGTAGAGGGAGTATTTCGTTTATATGCTTGCATCCATTGCATTTATGCCACAGTTACTTGTATCTTCATATTTTCGTGTAGTGGTGTGGCGCACTTAGTGTTAAAGTTTTTAGGTCGACCTAGGGCCTCTAACTTGACCCTAGGACTGCTATCAGAGATATTAACAACCAACTGCTTAACGTGCCTTTGAGAAAATGTTTTTTGCTACATATATTTTCGGTCATAGGAATGATTGCGGCAAGCGTTTTATATTGTATTGTTGTATTTACTTGTATCCAAAATCAGGAGGGCTTAATAAACTATTTTAGTTTAGTTACCGGCAGACGTTCGGAACTAACAATCTATCCACACCAGTTCTTATATACATAGTCCTTATAAAAATATACTATTTTTCTAACCTTAAAACATTTTCAAAGTGTTGTAACTTTAAAAGGAAATTGTTTAAGGGGAAAGGAAATTAATCTTTCTCTTAATTAGTAAAGTTGGACCGAACGGTACGGCGCGTAGAATTCAAGGCCAATAAATTAAGGTGCTACTCTGGCACAAAAGTATAGGAAACCAGTCTTTGCTCTTAAGTCTCTCAATTTTTAAGATTTTACTTTCGTTTTCACTACTCTTGTCATTATACCACAACCAACCACAAAAAATATACTTAATTCTTTTCGTAATTTAAATCCAACAAGCTGTTGTTGAGTTACATTTTAGCCTTATCGTGAAAAAAGGTGTCGGAAATAGGCTAAAAAACGTCGGATCGGCATTGCAAAAATGCTGACAATAAGAACAACGAGATTAAAACCGTAAAATGAGTTTTATTTCAATAAAAATTCGCGAAACAGACGAACTGTCTAAAGCGGTGTAGTGGACTAAACTTTCTTTTAATTCAAACTTTTTGAAAAAAGGTTGTGCCTACCTAATTAAAACTTGTATTTAAATAAATCAGTGTTTCAGTGTACTGTTTCAAATCTTTATTACTCGGTTGTAAGTATATAGTTAGTTTGGATAACTCGCGCAGTGTAAACGACTTATAAGTAGTAATTAGGACAATCGAGCCCTTCTCATTTAACAAATTCTCTTTCCTGTTAATTATTCACAAGATGTTAAAACTCTGAATATATGGAATTGCGTAACGCACTTTAACGAACATTCTTAGTGACCCTTCGGATTCAATGAATTACTGGTTAGCCCTGTCAAGGGTTCAGACCCTGAGATCCCCTAGAGTGTTTGAGACTTAGAGCCTCGAGCGTTTGACATTTCACGAGGGGAACAGAAACAAATTTTACGTTTCTGTAAACGCAGGAAGAATTTTAAGTGATAATTCAAGGGTGATACGATTGTCAAGTTCAATGGAGTGATAATGAAGAAGGGGTTTTTGATATACATACATACCTATGTACGTACTACTTAATTTGAACGTTTCAGATAGAGACAAATCTTGGCCAAAAAAATCTTTTATTTGGCTAATTTTTTTTAGTACCTACTTTTACCAAACAAATATTTTTGTAGAAATAGGAATAGAAATGTATATATTAGAACGTTGGCTTATTAACAAGGTTAATCTAGTCCAGTGGAAGTCCAACTGTGTGTATTATTATTGTTACAAAAACCCTCACTGGCACTGACAAAACGAATACATATAAACAACAGCCAAAACCAAAGACTAAAACCGTCTCTTAGTACGAAGTACCTATCGAAATACCAATTACAACCCCCTATCAAGCTATTAAGATCACTCTCCAGTATACTAGTGCCACTTAAACCTAAAACCGAGTATCTATAAGGAACTATTGCGGTCTCCATAGTTATTATAATCTGAGACAGACAAATTTATATAGTAGGGTTCCCGCCGCGGGCGAACTTTCTGATGCGTAATTGAAATTGTGATACTGGTCGGATTTGTACTATAATCACCCTATTTTAAGGCTCAGGGTAAATTTAAGTGTGAATTCTTGTATTTCTATTTGAGGATGGGAATTAGTAAATGAGGAAAAGGGATTTAGGGAAGATTTGGGGGATAATAGATTGGGTGGATGGATTGGTTGTTATTTTATTAAAATTATGCGTATCGTTTCGGATTTAGATAAGTGACTGAGGCTGAAGACTATTAAGCCGTGTTTCCATATCTAAAAAGAATTTACTTTTTCGACTCTTTCATAGTAACATCGATGGTTTTACGATCGTATACCACTGTTTCGCGCTATGAACAATATATTTGTATGTTTTATTCCATAGCGCGAAAGAGAGAAAATACGCATTTCTTTTAACGCAACTTTTTTGTGTTTAATTTGTTTAGAAAAGTGTAAATAATTTTATTTTTAGTTCTGCTTTTCAGGTGGCAAAATAGTCTACTTAAGTAATAATGTGTCCAACCATAAGTAGTTTGAATGATTACCAAAATATACACTCTTACAAGCTTAGTCTTCGTATTAACTCACCCCAATTTTAATGTACCTATTAAAATTAATGGAAAAACTGCTCATACGACGGGTAAATTGCCCATAAAACGTTGAAATTACTGTTTTTCTTCCATCAAACAATTGTTGTGCGATGAAAATGACATAATCACAGATCGTTTAGAGACAAATGATACCATTAGCTAAAGTTTATGAATCAGTTAAATGTAGCACTTTGGATTAATAAAAATCCTTCATGTACCTAGGGTGTATCTATCGCAGAAATGACATCTAATTCTTACCATTCGTATGTATGTATGTTCATAAATGAGTTTGTTTATTACTTCTTCACGCAAAACTGAAAAATTCTAGTATGCAGATTAGAGAAAATCTGAATTAACACAAACTACATTTTATCCCGATATTCCCAGGATCGAGGCTTACACGGGTGTCACTGCGGTGTACAGCTAGTAAGTGAGCCTTATTAATAACTAAGGCGTAATATTTTTTCAAACTTACCAATTAAAATTTCTTTTTAATACATCATTAGGTAACTTCAATTATAATAACGAACAGCTTGTTCTATTGATCAAATAAATTTTTAAAAAGCATTATGTCATCTTTTATGACCAGAAACACTCCTTAAATAGTTTTGAAATAGAATATTTTCACTTCTTCACGGCACCATTCCGACAGCAAAGACATAACTCATTAGGTACCATAAATCTTTCACAAACAACGGCACAATTCATTATAATTTCTTCAAACGTGCGTGCGATAAACCAATAGGAAATACCTTCGTTGTCGAAAACTTCTACTTATCTCTCTCACGTAGTAGGTCGTTAGGATAAAATTATTACCGTGGTTAAACACATGCTACATTTACTTGAAAGTTCATGTTCTGCTTGAGTAACTAAAGGGTTCGTTTGCGCAAAAACGAGCGTTTTCGGAAACGGGCGTCAAGCCGAAATGGGATACGTATCAGTGATCATACTACGCACTATCTTAGTGTAATCAGACCGTAACCGCGTATCACACGCCTCATGTCAACTTGTCTTTTTCGATTTACTAAACTGGGAACCTAGCTTTTACGGGCATGTAAGGATGAAACCAGACTACTGACAACTCTATCGTCGGTCGTAATGTCCTAAAATCCTCCGTCAATGACGTAGGCAGTATGGAAAAGGACAAACTGCGCTGAGTAGCAGAAAAGGAAAGACTGAAATAGCAATAGGTGACAGTACTGAAATTAGATCTCATGCATGAATTTAACTTGTGGTCAAGTAAACAATAGCGATACGCAGATATAGAGCAGAAGACGTATTCGTCGTCATGCTCTTGTTTATTTAACAATCAATCCATAACTGTTACGAGTATAAGCATTTTTTTTTCAATATTTGAAGCAACAACTGAATTGTATGCTGCGTGTTGCCATACAAGCTACTTATTTTTTGTTTACCATGAAATGCAAACAGTCGATGAGCAATCGGCATACAAAATAGTCAGTAGTCAGTTTTCCGTAAGGGCGTCACAGTAAAATTTAAGAGGGTAACCTTTATATAAATGTGTTGGAAGTTTTCTAACGTACCCACATTTTGTGTTAGATACGTTTACGTGTTTTACTGTGTAAGTAAGTACAGTTTTTGTTTGATAAAAGTAAGAAGCCTTTCGTTAATATTAAATATACACGTCGGGAAGAGAATTTAAAAATAACAATACGCGTATAAAGCCCTTTTGTAACTTAATGTTACAAAATTAAATACAAAAAATCCTAATGTTGCATGAGGGCAGGAAAACCTTATCTTATTTATAACTGTGTTATCAAACTGTTAATGAACTTTCTAAATTTTGCCGATTTGGACTCTGTTTGTTTCAAATGTATTATTAATTTACAATTAATTGAATAAATCGTCCACATATTTAAGTATTTCCATAGTATTCTATACGCAAACAATATCTAGGTAATAATATCAACAACACAATGAACGGAAATGAACAGACCGCATTGCATCCCGTAATACTTGTAATTAACGAAATAATACTACTGTGTCAGGATATTCATTTAACAGAAGTGAAATATAGGCCGTTCAATCGAATGATGCCTTTAATTACAGTATTTACTGCTACGTATAATCATAATTAGTTTAAAGGAATCTATTTTATTGATCCATTTATTTTCTCGGTACAGGTTAATTAAATTGTGTTCAGTTAGTAACATGGCTCAGAAAAGAAACAAGGCAAAATAATCGAATTGAAATAATATTACTTAGCCTGACCATAAAGAGTTACAATTAAAAAAATATAAAAAATTACTTTTAAATTTGGAATCCGTAATTTTTATGAGATTTTGGCGCCAACACATTTTGTAAAATATTGTAAACAATATTGATGGAGTGGGGTGACAAAGAGAACCGAATTGCTGCGATTGCATTACACAAAGTAGCCACATGTAGGTAATTTTTAAAACTCTCTATACACTTGGTATTAGTCAAGTGTTTGTGTACCTGGCTAATTATAGGTACAATAAGAACTCCTCTATTTGTGACAGAAAAATATCTGGCCGTTCACGTAGTATTCGTACGAACAAGGCGGTTGAAGCAGTAAAGGAAAAAAATGAAATAAATCCTGTCCGAAAGCAAAAAAAATGCTTTTGCTTTTGGGAGACGAACCATGGTGCGTATTTTAAAAGATGACTTAGGATTTGCAGCCTATAAGAGACACACGGGCCGTCAGGTAGGTTTACAAAATTCGGATAGCTGTTATACATGTAATACCACATGTTTTTTACCTCCGTAAGTTGCTACTTACAACAGCCCTGGAACGTCTAAACACCGGCCATGACAGAGTCATTATTTTAATTACAATTTCTCATAGTAGTTTTCCAAACTACTGGAAAAAACCACACAGACATTATTTTATTTCTCATTGATTAGAATCCATATTCCTTAGATCAGCGACGCCCACTCGACTCATGACAAAAACCACTTTGTCGATTAGTTTCTATGAAACATCGGTCTAATGAATATTTTATCCATTCAAACTTTGTCGCAGAAATAAGTTTTACCTTTTGGGTGCTGAAGTAATGATTTAAACGCTCATTACCTATTCTGAAAAGGGGATTATTTGAATTGAACACGAAACTTTTTTTTATTAGTAAAATAAAAGTTAACTAGGTAGGTAATTACTTTATTTTTAGCTATGTTTCTTTTGAAATTACCTTTAAAAGCGTCATCTATTGTGAAAAAAAGATATTTACTTTTATTTATTTCATCTTCAGGATAGACGTTGTGCGAATAAAAACATTAAAGTTCTTTTCCATATAGGACAAACTATAAATAACCTTTCCCCATTTCGATTAAAAATGCAAGTAAGAAAAGTTACAGTTGAACACCACCGCGCATTTCAATTACGATTCAAACAAAAATACTAAAAGTACTAAACCCTATATTCACAACACAGGTGCACTTTTCGTTTCGAATGGGATGTGGGAACAAAATTGATTGTAGGGCCGTTTTCCATTTAGATATGGAAATTTCGACACTGTGTATGACATGGAATGGATCGTTACTAGAAAATATTCTCTTAACTATGGCTTTTTCTTTTACATTTAATGATTGTGTAGCTAGCTACTTATTTTTTGGGACAGAAACACATTAAGGAGTTTTCTCACGGCGAGCATTCGCTTGTAATGCGAGCATTGCATACAGCGCTCACCTTGTGATTCGAATCTATAATGTTATAATACATGTCTTTACTTGTAATGTAATGTAACGGCCCTCGGTAAGGAAGCACCTTAATAAGAACATTCTTTTCTTTAGTAATTGACCTCCATATCACGAGAAAGCTCGTTTAATTTTCAAGATGTTGTCTTTTCTTTGCTAAAAGTTTTTTAACCCGGTATTGCTTCGGAATCAGAAACAACGCAGGTTAACCCGAGGGGCACAGTCAATATAACATTTATATGAAAAAAAATAAAAAATTATATACTGTGTTTTATTCACCAAGAAAACACAACATTAGACTATCTGTATTGGTGGTACAGAGAGGTTCGATCTGAATCGGATATCTCTGATATCACCATCTAGCTGATTCTAGCTGATCTAGCTGACAGCGTGATTCAATGACAGTGACAGGCATGTCAAGTCGATCTTCGGCCGGCTTCAGTCCAAAGATCTCAGCAGTGGTATTCTCCAATGTAACAGCCTAGAGCTCGACACTGTTTCAGCGTCGAATCAGAGTGAGCGTCCACTCAGAGCGTCGTATTGCTCAGATTCGACGCTGAAACAGCGTCGAGCTCTAGGCTGTTACATTAGAGATTAGTACTGCTGAACAACTCCTGCTGATTCTGGGTATAATAAATCTGGGTCTTTAATTCTACGAACGAACAAACAAACGAAAAAAAACCGTCATTCAGAAAGAAAATCTGTCATTATAGTAGGGCATTCTCAGTATGTCAATGACTCCCCCATAGTTCACTCAAAATGTTAAAAAAAGAAACAAAAAATAATTAAAAAAAAAAAACAAAAAAAAGAATTGACAAAAATTCTTCAGATGATAAGACTTCAAAAAGACTTCAGATGATAAAACAGATTAATTAGTCGATGACGCTGTACCTATGTAGAGGTTATTTTGGTCTTTTTTATCAATTCTTTTTTTTTGGTTGTTTTTTATATTATTTTTTGTTTCTTTTTAAAGTCGGTGTACAGTGAACGTACATTCCGCTGACGGTGCGTTTGCACGCGTCACCGTCGGCTACTCACGTTTACCTTATTTCAATAAATAAATTAGTGTTCATTCAACCTTCGTCACGGACGCTTTGATTTACCGATCCCTAATCTCTTCCCAATCTTAGCAATAGTGTGTGGGACTTACGACCCCATACATATTTTTTGGTCCTTCGAGCACACCGCAGAAAATATGTATGGGGTCGTAAGTCCCACACACTATTGCTAAGATTGGGAAGAGATTAGGGATCGGTAAATCAAAGCGTCCGTGACGAAGGTTGAATGAACACTAATTTATTTATTGAAATAAGGTAAACGTGAGTAGCCGACGGTGACGCGTGCAAACGCACCGTCAGCGGAATGTACGTTCACTGTACATCTTGCCCTCTCAGATAAGGGGGACCGATTATACAACCATAACAAATATAAATTATAAGAGTCTTAGTTAGATTATATTAAGCGGGTATTTTACGCGACTGATTGGGCATCGGGGATGTGCCCACACCTATATTCACTTTTAAACGATCACTTGTCGCACACACACTGTCACACGATTGGGCTCGCGATTCCGATATTTGTTCATTTTTAACACACACACTTTCACGCGATTGCATCTCAATTTGATCTCGTGGATGCAACTCCGACGACGACTGCTCAGAGGCCCGCTTGCCCCATCTTACTCGAAGCTTGGAGATCCCAACGCATACTCCTACAATCAGGATACAGGATATGACGACGTATAGCACAGTGTAATGATGGACATCATGTACAGTCAGCTTCTTCAATGATTGTTCTTTCAAGTTGGCGATTTGAGTTGATAGTTCGTTCCATGTCTTAGAATTGTGACCTTTAAATTCAAATGATTTATCAGACACCGAGGTATTGATGAGTGTGTTCAATATAGATACCTCTGGAACTTCAATGTCCACACGAGTGTTGGTTCGACTGACGTAGTTGTTGTGCGCGTAGAGACTAAACGTATTCGTTTTTAAGGTACAACCTTCCTCTATACTAATAATGCCTTTGCCTTTCAATTCTCTGATAGCCATGCCAGATGAGCAATAAATGCGAACGTGGCATTCTTCACAGCAGGCGAATAGCCAGTCATTGCTCCGGTGCAACTTGATCCAGGTATCTTCACACGACGTTATCGTTGTAACACACGTGGAGGTCTCCCGGCTGCCGCTAAGTAATTTAATATTACAAAGTGATTGTTGTTGTTTTAATTGATAAAGAGGCATGTTCAATGAACATAAAATAATATTGCTTTGTGAGGTATGTAAACATGTTTGAAAGTCAGTTTCCGATAGTAGAAAAGCAAGGTCTTTGTTCAGGTTGTAGGCCATATAAGGAAGTACCGGAGTGATGCGAAGTGTTTCAGACCCTCGTGTTTGAGGCAGCGTCAAAATTTTGTCTAATTCGAAGAGATCGGTACTTAGAAGCGGAATTTTGATTTCTATGATTAAATAGTTCGTTACTATTCGAGCAGAGATTTTTAACAATTTGTATATTTCCTTGACGTTCTTCCCGTCTACAGGTAGCATTAAATCCCCGTGTAATTGACCTGATATGATATTCATTTGTAGTTGTATCTCTTCGGGCAGTATCAAATGTGGGTCGATGTGTCCGTGTGAAATATCCGTTATTGTGTCGATTAGGGTTTGCTGCATGCGTCTTAATTTGGATAAAATGATGTTTGCTGTTATAGCTGATGATAAGATGGTAAATCCAGTTTCGGTATTGAGAACGACATGGTTTAGAACAGTTGATGTATTTCGTATTTGTTGCTCGATAAAAGCAAATTGTTTTTTCATGTAGTCTTCGTTTCGTCTTAAAATGTTAAATTCCGACTCCAACACTGAAGTTTGATTTTTTAATAGATTTTGAAGATGGTTTTCGTTAGCCGTAATTTTCTCTATATCTTCTTTGTATTGGTCGGCGAATCTTTCGTCTAAAACGCCAAATAACGTGTTCGCGAGGTAGCCAACGCCGTTAACTAGTCCTCTTTTCTGTCGTTGAACATACGGATCCTTTGTTAGGATTTTATTGAAGTGATCTAGTTCGCTAATTTCATGCTCAATTTGTAGGAACATGTTGTCGTAGTGGCTGTACCCTTTGCTTTTTTCTCTGACGTGTGCTATGTAGGTTTTTATATTAGTCACTCCTTGCCAATATGTAGACATATTGTAGTATACAATTAACTTCCAATCGTCCTTTATGTATCTCAAGTTTGCTACTCTGTCAAAGAACAGTCCTTGGTTGCTATTTATAGATGAAATATTTACCTTATTGTGATCTTGAGTTTGTTGATAGGTTGGTGTAAAAGATAAACAAAGAAGAAGTAGTGTTGTTACGAAGAAGTTATTCATGAGACGCTTTGATCGACGTGTAGTTTGTCTTGGTATGTTTTGAGTGGTCTCATTTGAAGAAGATGTAGGCATGGTAGGTTCCTGTTGGAGTTGATTTTGATCCAGTAACGCAGCACTTTCTTCAGCTTTTCCCGGAAGTGGAACTAACTTAACGACCGGACGCTTCATAATGGTACCGCTTGTTTTCAGTGTGACGACTCTTACAAATCCGTCTGGACCGGGGTGAAGATCTTGTATGCGTCCGAGGGCCCATTTACCTGGCGGTAAATTGTCCTCTTTTATTAGTACAACATCTCCTATGCTGAGATTTTTATTTGTTTGTCTCCATTTTGTTCTTGCCTGCAGTTGTTGAAGATACTCACTCGACCACCTTTTCCAAAAATGTTTGTTTATAGATTGAATAAGTTTCCAGCGTGTGGATAAGGCAATTGACTCTGGTTCGGTTTGAGGCCGAGTCAATAGTGATCCGCCTATTAAAAAATGACCTGGAGTTAGATATTCGTCTTCAGGGTTTTCAGTTAGCTCGAATAGTGGTCTTGAGTTTAAGCAGGCCTCTATTTGGGTAAGTAACGTTGCGAACTCCTCATAAGTCAACTTTTGTTCGCCCATAACTCTACGCAAGTGATATTTAACACTGCGAACGGCTGCTTCCCATAAACCTCCTGCATTGGGCCAGCAGGGTGCGTTAAAGTGCCATTTGATGTTATATTCGGAGATGTTGTTAAAGAAGTTCGAATTTCCTAGATTTCGAGTTATTTCTCTATATTCTTGCTTTAGTAGACGATCCGCTCCCACAAAGTTAGTCCCATTATCGCTATACATGTCGGAGGGCGCACCCCTTCTTGCACAGAATCGACGAAATGCTGCTAGAAAGGTGGGTGCTGACAAGTCGGAGACTAATTCGAGATGTGTGGCTTTCGTAGACAAGCACACAAAGATGGATATGTATCCCTTGCACGTTTTTATTCCTCGACCTTTATTTATTTTCAGCTCTACAAAGCCAGTGAAGTCAACACCCGTGTGAGTAAAAGGTCGAGATGGTGTTACTCTGGGCCGAGGTAGGACTCCCATGATGTGGCAACGGGTTTGATTGTTGTAGCGTCGACATTTCACACACTGTCTTAGCTGACATTTAACCGTTCGCATGCCGCTGATTATCCAAAATTGATTTCTGATGTATGATAAGGTTAACCTAGGTCCGCCATGTAACGTAGTAATGTGAGCTTGCTGTATTATTAGATGTGTAAGTCGACTATGTGAAGATAAAATTATGGGATGTTTTGCTTTATCTTGCAGGTTAGAGTTGCTCAGTCTTCCTCCGACTCGCAAAATACCCTCGTTGTCTATGAAGGGATTTAAACTCAAAAGTTTGCATTTTGAATGAACCTGTCCCGTCTGTTTAATATTGTTTATATCATCTTTGAATTCACTGTATTGAGTAGCTTTTATAATGTAGTTAAGTGAGTAGGTATATTCTTCCGACGATAGGTATTTGCAACGTATTAAATTTTGTTGTTGGGCGCGAGCGCATGTTGTGAAACGGAATACCCATCCGAGTACCTTTGTAACTCGAGTTATTGAATTATATTGTTGTAGTAGTCCGCTGATAATTGTAATGCTATTGCCTTGTAAAGTGGCGTTCACACTTGCTGTTTTCTTTACCTCTATTTTTGGACTTTGATAGACTTGGTTTTCGTATTTTGTTGGATCAAATGATAATACCCAGTGAGGTCCACGCCACCACATGGCGTAATCTGATAGTCTTTGCTTTGATAAACCACGAGTTGCGCAATCTGCTGGATTTTCTTCCGATCTTACATGGTTCCACCTGGATGCCGGTATTACTGATGTTATCTGCTGTACTCTATTTGCAACGAATGGTTTCCATCTCTCGCATCCCCCATGAAGCCAGCCCAGTACTATCATGGAGTCGGTCCATGCATAGATATCGAGGTTAATTTTTGAAAATGCATCTAGGACCTTTTTCATTAGCTGTGATAAAAGTAATGCTCCACAAAGTTCTAAACGAGGTAACGATATTTTCTTTGACAAAGGTGCTAGCTTTGTTTTTGCTGCGACTAATGTCGATGTGCAGTCTCCTTTATTTTGTGTTATATAATAGATTGCGCATGCAAACGATTTTTCTGATGCATCACAGAATGCCGCTAAGATGTTTTTATTATTTATTTGTCCTATGTAACGTGGTATTTTGATGTTTTCGAGGTCCTTAAAATCGGTTTTTAATTGTATCCACTGTGCATGGGTTTTGGCTGATATCTTCTCGTCCCATTTGGTATCTGATGTCCATGTACTTTGAAATATTAGTTTTGCTCGGATTGATAATGGAGACAGCCAGCCTAAAGGATCGTAGATTTTTGATATGTCAGAAAGAAGTTGTCGTTTTGTAGGAGTGTCGCTGATGTTTTCTTGATCAAAGTAGTTTATAAATGTAAATGTATCTGTATTTGGGTTCCATTTGAGTCCTAATGTTTTTTTTGATTCGTGACATTTAAACTCGTACGTTTCTCTAGATAGCTGATTTGCAGTTAAATTGCGCAATGCTTCTGGCGTATTACTTGACCATTTTCTTAAATTAATTTCTGATGTTTTAAACATATTATTTAGTTGATTTATCTGCTTTATCATGTCTTGTAATGTATTTTGGCCAGTCAGAATATCGTCCGTGTAACAACTGATTTCAATTGCTTCGGCTGCCATAGGATATTCGGAGGCTGTGTCACTGGCTAGTTGTTTTAAAGTACGCATCGCTAAAAATGGTGCGGCCTTAGTGCCGTAGGTCACCGTAGTTAGTTGATATTCTTGAAGTGGTTCAGCTGGAGAGTTTCTCCAAATGATTCTTTGCAGATGTTGATCGGTGTCTCTCACGTACCAGCATCTGAACATCTTCTCAATATCTGCGGTGATGACAAATTTGTAGGTTCTCCATCTCATTATTATAACTGACAAATCTTTCTGCAAATTAGGGCCGCTGTACATAAGGTCATTTAAGCTGTTGCCAGAAGATGTCTTCGACGAGGCATTAAATACTACTCTTAGTTTGGTAGTTTCGGAGTCTAGTTTAACCACCCCATGATGCGGTAAGTAGTATGGATGTTGATATTGCTGTAAGCGAATGTCCTTGACCGGGCGCATGTGTCCCATTTGAAGGTACTCCGCCATGAATTGTTTGTAATTGTTTGTAAATACTTGATTTTTGGTGAATTTTCTTTCCAACTGCTTAAACTGTGCGACCGCTTTGTTCTTTGATGCTCCTAATAGGTTTTGATAGTCGGGTTTCATGGGAATCGCTACTTCGTATTTTCCGTTTTCCAATCGTCTTGTTGTTTGTTGGTAGAAGTTTTCACAATATTGATCTTCGTCTGATATAGTTGAGTCTTGGTTATTAATGTCCTCGACCTCCCAAAATTTGGACAGATCCACCGTTTCTTGTAATATGACATGACATTGTAAAGTTTGTACAGTGCCCAAGACAACCCAACCTAAGCTTGTGCATTGTGCAATGGGTGCGCCTTCAGGTCCTTTTTTCAGGCCATGTTTTATAATTTTTGAGTAAACATCGACGTTGAAAAGTAGGTCGACCTTTCTCGAAATGTTGTAATCAGGATCCGCTAATGGTAAATTTTCAAGGTGTGTCCATGTTTTTTGTGGGAATGATACGTTGGGTAGATCCCGAACGACCTTGGTGACGATGTAGGTTTCTGCTTCAAATTGGAAGTTCGGATCTTGTAATGATTGACAGTTGATATAGGCCATTCCTTTACTTTGTTTGGTGCAAAGATCGATTCCTGAAATTGATAATAATGGTCGGTGACGCTTTAAACCTAGTAACTGGACAGCTCGTTCTGATATGAGGGAGACCTGAGATGCAGGGTCTAATAGTGCCCGAAACTTTACAAGGGTCCCATCTGTTGATTGAATCTTAACAAGGGCGGTTGCTAACAACGATTCCTCGGTTCCTGATGAAATATGATACGCATTTCTAACTTGAGATGATGTTGATTTCGATTCATGTTGGTTCGGTTGTAGGTGCTTATTCGCTTGGTATGACGTCACTATATTATTATTATTGGTAGGTAAATTGTTATTTATATAACATTGATGTAAAATGGTATGATGGTTCGAATTACATTCTTTGCAACGCTTGGTGGAAGTACATTCTTTTCCATTATGATTGAATAGGCAGTTTCGACATACTTTTAGGTTTGAAATTGTAGACAATTTGTTTTCCGGTGTCATATAAATTAACTTTCTGCATTTAAATAACTCATGCTGTTGATTGCACAATACACATGGCGTGACATATGTAGCTAATGCTTGATAGTTTTTATGTTCTTGATTATAGGGTGTTGATTGCCATGCTTTATTTTGAAGTGGCGCCGACTGCATTGTCTTGTTGTAGGTAGGTATAAAATGCTTTGGTTTATGCTGATTTGTAGTTTGATTTTTGTTTCTGTTATAATTATTATTTGTCAATGATTTCTGTCCGATTTGTTCATAGTTGGGCTCTTCTATAGAGGAAAATTTCGTTTCTAAGAATGCCATGAACTCCTTTATCGATGCTATTTCCTTCGGATTGCTTCGCGACGCTTTATACTCAGTGCGAGATTTCGGGTCGAGTTTTTTGCATAGGATGTGAACTAATAACGGATCCCAAGACTTAGTTGCTACCTGTAAATTATGGATAGCATGTATACATTCTGTTGTAACGTCATATATTCGTTTGAGCTCGTTAGCGGTTTGTCTAAATATTTGCGGCTGATTTAATAGGATTTCTATTTGTTGTTCGAAAAGTACCTGTTTGTTGTTATATCGGTTGGTTAAAATTTCCCAAGCTGTTCCATAATTATCTGCTGTTATATGGAGATGAGAGATGAGTCGTTGTGGTTCACCTCTCACTTTGTTCTTTAGGTGTTGTAGTTTTTGGGCGTTGGCTATTGCTTTGTTGTTATGGATGGTTTCAGTAAATAAGTCGTAAAACGTAGGCCAGTTTGTATATCCTCCTGAAAAGATAGGAACTTCTAGTTGAGGAGTTGCCTTTTGAATATGTTGAGTGTTTTGCAATTTGGTATTTAGCTGCTCTTTCATTTCTTCGTACTTATTCTCATAGTAATTGAAGTCATCTTCGTATGTAATGTCACCGCCTTCCAAAATGTGATCAATCTTGATATGTAAATCTTCAATGATGGACCATGTAGTTTTTATTTTTTGAAGATGATCTTCGATCTGCCATATTTCGGTAGATAAATCAAGGTCAATATTGTTAATTTTTCTTGTTAATGCTCTGAAATAGGTTCTTTGTAAAGATAGTAACGAGTCTATTTCTCCACTTGGTTGAATTGCTTTTTCGACTACGGATTCGGATGTTTCTGCCTTACCGAAGGAAACTAAGAGGTGGCGAATCTGCTGGTAAGTTTCGGCAGTTTTCTGGAAGACTTCGTCCTTCTCATAGTCGGCATTCCTATCGGGATCGCGTTCTCGTGAGATAAGATCATGATTGGCTTTGAAATTGTTCCAGAGGTCTTCTAAAGAATCTAGTCTAATCTTAATATATTCTGGTGTCTTTCTTGATTTTGAGTCTTTTTTAAAATTGATCAGAATTTTTTCTATTTGGTCACTGAGATGAAGTTGTTGTGCAATCAAGGAAGATGCCATAATGATAAATGGAACGAACTTACTTGAACAATAATGAGTTATGCGACGTGTGGTTGACTTGTTGTGGCTGGCTGCTGTGTCTGCGTTTGATGATGAAGGTGAGTGTTCGAGATAACGGACCGAAGCTGTTGCTGGAGGTTGATGCTGATAGTGGGGCCTGAGTTGAAGGACCCAAAAAGTTGCTGCTGATTGGCGGATATATGTAAACCACCTGGTTATGCACTGCAATCCTGGTTTTGCACTGCACTGATGCTAGTTATAATTTGCCACAGAGAGTTCCACGAAACTTGAACTGAAGGTATAGTCAGAATTGCGCAATAGAAAATGCTTTCTGAAATACACTGTCGCGAATCCGTCCCCCTTATCTGAGAGGGCAAGATGTACAGTGAACGTACATTCCGCTGACGGTGCGTTTGCACGCGTCACCGCGGTCCGTCAGTCGGTTTTTTAATTTTTAAATTATTTTTAAATTATTTTTTTATTTTACCCTTTATAGTATACCTACCTACCTAAAAATCAACAATATTGTTACCGTTGTTTTAATTATTGAGGAGTTTGCTGATGAGAAGGTGGTTTCAGGTGCCCAATCAATCTGTACTTAGTTCTTTAGGGGTCTATTCTTTTTGGTAGAAGTCCAAAAATGAGTTATTTATTGACTTCTGGGATACTATCATGTTCATCATTCTGAATATACTCATAAGATCCTTACCAAACTTTTATGGGACCACATCGGAGCTTCCACCTTTCCATTAAAAAAAGAACTATATCAATCGGTCAAGCCATCTTCGTGTAATGATTTTTTTTAAATGGATAGATGGGAATCTATCTATTAAAAAAATAATCATCTTAATCGGTCAAGCCGTCTTCGAGTAATCGGTGAACATACAAAAAAAAAATATATATACATACAGACGAATTGATTACCTCCTCCTTTTTTTTTGAAGTCGGTTAAAAAGGGGCAAACCGAAAACCAGCGCTGTGTTGATGCTCAAAGTTGCGTCTTGCAGCATATGCTAAGGTTTGCTCCTTTTGCCGTTTGAGTTTGTTGTGTTTTAGTGTAAGTTGTAAAAAATATAGCAATAAATACCTATATTTTTTATTTTTATTATAATGACAAATTTTCTTTCTGGATGACAGTTTTTTTTCGTTTGTCCGTAGAATCAAAGTAGAAACCTTGTCTAGCCATCATTCAAAGCAAACTTAGTAACTTACTATGGTGCTAGATGGCGCTGTTTGGTGTGCACAGAATTTTACATCAGTAAGTAGACACTTATTTGCAATTATTGTGAAGCCCTAAGCTTTTACTGCTAATATTCTAAACAGCCGCAGCATTAATGAGAAACACTTAGGTTAAGTTAAGCGATCAATTGATATGCTAATATTGACCTGCATAATAAGTAATTAGCTGTACATTTAGAGAGATCTGTTTTGGTGAAGAGGAATGAACAACATTGGGCCTAAAATGGTTAGGTACATTAGACAAAGTATAATAATATTAATAGAATAGTACATTGAAATTCGACGGCCACTGTGGCGCAGCCCTATGCAGAAGGCAGCGGGTTCGGCTCCCGCTGGGTGCAAATATTTTTGCTTAAAGCTATTTTTTTGTATATGATCTGGGTTTCTATCTAATATGTAAGTATTTACAAAAAAGTATAATATGTCGTATATCCGTTATCTAGTACCCATAGCACAAGCCTAGTGCTTTGTTTGGGGCTAGATTGCGCTGCGTGTAATGCCAATGATTAAATCATTAAAAAAACGTGATTGAGTTTTATTACTTGTGAATATTATTCACTTGTTTGTTTTTCCTCTTTGTTGTTTTGACTGTTTTCTATTTGCTTTATCGTGTGGTTTTGTCAATAATTGTTTTTCTTTCTTCCTCTTCTTTTTTGTGTACATAATACAACTTTCTATTTATCTATGTATCTGTATCTGTATTGTGTTAAACCTTACATTACCTACTTTGAATAAATAAAATTTATGTATCTAACATAAGCGACCGCATATGTTACTTAATTCGATGATTACATTTCTTCACAGGTCCTGCCGTAGTTTTCGTAATTGCAGGAATACCGGAATAAGTATCCTGTGTTTTAATTCAGACAATTAACTAATCTTGTGCCAAATTTCAGCCAAATCCGTTCAGCCGTTTTTGCGTGATTGAAAGACAAACATCCAAATTATTACATTAAAAATAATAATTGGATTATGAAAACTTAGCAAAATAAAATATAGTACAGATACAAATGGCTTTGCTTATTTTCCTGTCGCCTGCATTTTGTTACGAATCCTAAGCATAGCCCTAAATAGTAAATTAGTAGTAGGTACGACATTCTATCGGCCGATAGTAAAATTTATCCTCTGTTTCCAACTATAATCATTTCATCAGATAATTCAGTTTGCAACGCTCGTTACGCCAACGAACTGAACGAGCTAATGCAGCCTGAACCTATAATCAAATTAACTGATGAGACAAATACAAATTAGTAGGTAGGTAGATAAGTTTATTTTACCTGCTTTTTACTTTTTTATAAGGAAACCGAGGGTGTGACGTGTTCTTTGATAAAAAAAAAGTGAGCGTAGCAGATTCGTAGCTTGCTACGAATGTTTTACGTTTTTTTATGCTTGTGACAAACTGAGCTGAATGGACATTCTATAGTTTTTTTTACTCGTAATTTCGAATAATCAAGCACACCCCTAAAATAGCTATATAAATATTAGTTCTAGGTACCTATATGTGTTTTAGGGAACCTCGGTGTTGATATGCCCATACAAATGTTAATAAAGTAAATTTAGGATAGAAATACCACAATGTTTCGTGAATTATTTCACCGCGACAATTATATACAGCGCGCCCCTTGTGAGTTGAATCTATAATTTTACATTACGAATGAACGGTAAGACTGAAAGAGCACCTTTACGTTTGCATGGAAATACAACATATCTGTAAAAGTGATCAAATAAAATCACCAGCCGTATTTTAGAAATGACTTTAATCTTCCACGTGCCTGGAAATAGTTACAGACTTTAAAAATCTTATTCTATAATTTATTTACATTTTTGATAGATACACGTTAGTTACAATTTTACAATGCAAGTCTTTACACAAACAGAAACCGTCTAGTTACATTACATATTACTATAAACTCTTAACTACTATTTTACAACCTATATCACATTTTCGATTTATATCTATAGAAAGTACTTTATAGGTAGTTTTCAGTTGTTACGCACAAAGAGCACGGCGCGGCGAAAATCCTGAAAATAAGGCAATTTAAAATAAACCTTAAGCTCTATGACATTCGGTTGAAAATAGTGTACGCTCGCTCATGACAGCTTGTCAACCCACGGCGCAACGCGCCCCTTACCTAAGCACGCTATTTTCAACCGAATGACATAGAACTCAAGGTTTAATTTAAATTGTATTTTTTTTAGGATATTCGCCGCCTCGCGCTCTGTGTGCGTTGGGCCTAAGGGAGATCGTTCAAAGAGATACGGCGTGAAAAACATGTACCACAGAGTAGGTAATACATTAGTTACTACAATGGTATTTCGCCCTGTGCCTCCGCCATGACATATCTGTGAGCGAACTTCCAAAGGATCAATTCAGAGTGGCACATCGAAACGTCATTCTAAAAGTTAACAGCAATTTATACATTATCCCCAATACGCTAAAGCATATTTACTAGATTGCTCCGAGACTGTATTTCCATAATGAACTTTAACAATAATTTCGTTTCAACATCATTTCAATATCATCGCAGTCAATTGTCAATCTCAAATTTGACGGTTGTCAAATAACATTTGATATTTAACCATAAACTTTTCTTTGGAGAAATGTCAAATTTCATTTGACAACCGTCTAATTTGAGACTCTAATTTGACTGCGATGATATTGAAATGATGCTGAAATGAAATTTTCGTTAACTTCATTATGGGAATACAGCTTCAGGCCACTCACGCATGCACAAAATTGCGCCAGATTTTTTTAATCAGAAGAAATATGTGTGTTATTGTGAAGGAGATAGGGTTGAATTAGCAATGTGAATTTTTGGATTGACACTTTGATGTGCTTCGGTTTTTAGTTAGAAAATGAATTGATTATTAGAAACTATATTTATAGCCGCCATAGACTTAAAGAGAAAACAGATTTTATAAATTTCTCTTTCATGTATTTACAGCACACATAGATGAAAGTTCATATTTCATCTATGTGTGTCTATATAGGTTCCGATTCGGATTTTTCTGCTTTGTTTTCTATCTGTGGCAAGTCTAAAGGTCTTCTTACTTATTATGAATACACCTTGTTTAAAGTATCTCACATTAGATACATTTTACCATATGGCCGCTTGCGCAGACGCAAGCAGAAAAACACAGCGCAGTTTCGGAGATCAGTGCAGGCAAAAATGCAACAGGCAGTACGGTAAAGTGCATGTATGTGACGTACTTTAGAGACTTTACCTCTACAATATAGATATATTTGTTGCTCGTCCGATTAATTGTTAAACATTGTTTCCTTAATAAGAGGCCATTTTGTTTCATTTTTATCGGTGAATAAACAAAAAAATTTTTTTGCTGTTATGACAAAATGTTTTTAAAACTACTTCTCTTACCAAAACAGTAAACGTGCTGGTTAGGGTTTTCAGTCACGGATTTAGATCCTGCCGAAAATAAATTTTTGGAAACTAATTTTTTTATAAAAACAACATTTCTTAAGTAAAGGTTACGTTTAATAATACTGATCAGATCAAATAATCAGATAAAATGAGATTGATTTATTATTATTTTTGTATTTAAATATAATATTATAATAACATTTTAATCAATGTCGAAGCATACCGTTCATTGAGATAAATTGCTTTTCCGTTTTCACAACCCTAATCAATTTCACTTAAAATGGCGCACTAAGTCAGTAGGTACTTACTAATCCATTGTCCGAAGAATGCATAGAATTAACACTTGGAAAAATTAGTTTTACTGTAAAGAGTGTTTCTGTACAGTGTATTCAAGTAACCTATCTCAGGCACAAGTC
Source organism: Idaea dimidiata (assembly GCA_949358125.1). Lineage (NCBI taxonomy): Eukaryota > Metazoa > Arthropoda > Insecta > Lepidoptera > Geometridae > Idaea > Idaea dimidiata. The sequence continues at coordinate 8,155,473 of OX442328.1, forward strand.
TTTTACAATAAATGCAGTTATGTCCATTCCAAAAGCAGTGTAGATACATTGGATTTTGATACTTTTAGTTAGGTTTTTATGAAGAGAAATAAATTACTATTGTAATTGAGACACGTAGCGATATTTCCTGGTAATCGTTGAAGATTAACCGGTTTGCATTAATTACATACAACATTGAAATCTTACTTAAAACCATCAAAATGTCCAAGATGATGTGTTTTTGTAATGTAAGGAAACACTTTAACATACAATCTAGAAAAATTAACACCCTTTAACTCTTACACTATCCACATTTGAGTAAACTGCAGTAGTTAGCTTAAATAGCAAAATAACAATGATTAAGTGAGTTGCTATTTCGAGCAAAATTATTATGAGATAAATGATATCAGGAATGTTTACGACGCCCAAACACATGGTACCTACTGTTCCAGTTTAAAATGAACTGGGAAACAATGTGATTTATGCTTTATAGCCGACCGGAACTTTTAACTTTATTAACACTGTTCGGGAACTAAACTTTAGTAATATGATATTAAAATATTTACATCCTTTACTAATATCATAAATGAGAAAGCCTGTCTCTTTGTTAAATGGCGATGATAAATAGTAAAAATACACAGTTGAAAATGGTTATATGAAATAGAATAGAAATTCAAGTAAAATTAAGTAACTAAGTAAATTGATGAAATGTAAAAAATCGCCTATACCCCGATTTTAAAAATGTAAAGGCCTGAAATGATATTATCTTACAGGGAACATCTGACATTTACTATTGTTATAGCTCCGTAGGTTTCTAAAATATGGTTTTGTACACGGCCTTCTAAAATGCCTTCATAGTGAGTTAACATATCAGTTAGCTGCCTGATTTCGAATTGGATGACTGTCAACATGATGTCAATTATTTATATGTTAATCGAACCTTCAAATTTGTGTTTCACTTTTATATCTTATAGTTGTATTGTCAAGCGTTTTATTTAGGTATTTACATTTTAGATATGTAAGGTATTTGATGAGATTAAAGTTACTGAAATCTGGTTGGTAATAAGTGTCGATTATTCACTAGATTAATGTCACTTAAAACCTACTATTTACATTAGTATATTTAAAAGGAGTCTTTATTTTGATATCAAATAAAACGTCTAACACTACGCACTAAGCAAACATAAGTCAAACATTTTGAACATCATAAAAATTGAATTTTGACCAAAAAATACGAAATACGAAAATTTTCGCCGAATTCAGTCTTTGATCTACGGTACACGAAACACAAAGTACACGTGATTTTATGTTACGTTCGGATTAAACCGTCCCAGCTACACTGTTGTCTCTAATAAGTCCGGGGAGGGTCAACAGAAGTTATCCTTAAGGTCCGGGTATCCGAGATCCGGCATCCTCCGAGAGTTAGTACCTCTATTGTCAACACGCATGCCTCGTCCCGCTCGTCCTAAACTCGCGTATCTTGTATCAGCTAACTTATCCCTCTGTGCTACTTCATCGTAATATCTAGCGTCGTTCAATCCCGCACTGTACTTCTGACTCAAACTGTACTTATCTATCGTCGCGTATTTCTGTACAGTGGCGTACTGACGGGCTGTTTCGGGAACACCATTCGTTTTCGCATGATCGAATGGCCTTTCCTCGGGTGGTAAAGCGCCATCTAATCTAGCTTTAAACTCTTTGTCTTTCCTTCGACGCCGTTTACACGTGCATAGAGCGACTAGTACAGCGCATAGCAGAAGTCCGGCTCCCGCAGCAGCGGCTACATATGGGGGTGGAAGATTTATTCTAAATGAGCAATTCGTGTCGTCTTCATCGTATCCAGAAGGGCAGTGAGCACTTCCATCGCACCATAAAGCGATTGGAATACATGCGTTAAGTTCCGGACACCTAAACGAAAAGGAAAAATAAAACGTAATATTAGAAGTTTTCTAAGAATTAACCAAACAAGTCTTAAAGAAATAAACTTACCTATATCGGCAGTCTGCAACAGCTGCAGGTAGGATATTGGAATCCGGGTCGTGCTCAAAGGAGGGTTTCTTCATAATTTCAATCCATTTTATCGAATAGTCAGCTTGCTCGTGTTGAAGGAAGTCTATAACGTAACTTTTGGCGTGTGGTTTTAGTGACGTTTCTAATGCGGTATCGGACTTCCAGCCTGGAGAATATAGTTCGATTACGTTCGAACCATCTGGACAGATTTCTCGGTGTTTCGAAGTATCACGGGCTTGGTAGACGTACAATCGATTCGGTGTAGAACAAAATGGTGACGAGTTAGACACTACGTAGCCAGGTATTTTGACGTATAAGTACCGTCCTTGGACAGGGTCGACTTCATCACCGCCAGGTTCGATCAACCAAGGTCTATGAACGCAAGCGACTTCTGCTCGAACGCTTTCCGAAATCACGTTTCTGTCACCAACTATTTCTGGTGCGATTGAGGTGTGGCGTTTATCGTATAATCTTATTTCCCCGCTACTTCCTCTGAGTCGTCTCTCACCCCATCCAGTAGAACAAACAGTTTCATCACCTGGACCAGTTGGTACAAATTTGTATTCCCCGTCAAAGGCAAAATCTTCATAGTCCTCTGTAATATTCATCATTGTTACGGTAAAGTTTACCTCAACAACGGGAGCTGTAAATGTGTGTAAATTCAATGGCTCTGATCGATTGGTGCAAATACAATCCCTTTGTATTGGCACTCCATCCCAAGGATACTCAGTAATAATGATTTGGGCGAGCCCTTCCCCGCCGATGGTCCTTTTCGCGGGTCTATCACATTTCCACCTACTCGTTCGGGAATCTTTGTGTGTACTACAATGCTTGTTACCGAAATAGGTATTTGTAAATGTCAATTGTACTCGTTCCCCTTGTTTGGCTTCAAACCTACGACGGAAAAAATCAATTAGATAGGAACATTATTGCCATTTAAACAAATACAGGTAGGCGTTTTTGGGGAAAATATTAAACATTTATATGGGGACTCATCTAAATATAAAGTTTACATTAGTATAATGAGTTACCTCAAAACACAAGTTAGATTCTGTGCTCCACCTCTCCCGTAATAAAATATAGCTCTAGGTGCCTGGAACCTTCCGGAATACGTCTGTGCCGACTTGAATACTCTGTCACAGGCGGACGAAGAGTCCAACAAAGGTTGACCTTGTTCGCTCACGTCGACGAATTCGTATCGCAGAACGAATGAGACCGGGTACAGTGCCGAACCTTGCCGTAGCTCCTGTTGAAAATAAATAATGTTTAGTTATGAGAAAATATAGCCAAGAGTTTTGTAGTTTGTTACCTACGATTTATTGCTTTATTATACATGAAATCTAAAAATAATTATAGTGTTTTATAAGGCGAGCTTGAGTCGTAGCTTATCACCGCCTACTCGACGTAGGTCAATAGCAAACTATAGACATGAAATAGAAAATAACTACATCTTAGACCACAGCCTTTAATGAGATGTAGATAAACCATTGTAAAAAAAACAAGCGCGCGCCGAAGCTAACAACTATTAGGTAAACTGTAGGTAATAGACTATCAATTATTAAAAAAATAAACTACTATTTTATCCGTGTTATGCCGTGTTTTTTTTAAATCAGAAAAGAGATGTTTTATCTCTTAGTCAATGGTAAAAGTTTTATAGTTACTCTGTGTGCAGATAGAGTATTAAACAAAAAATATACATCATACTTAACATAGGTATCAAGATTCAAGAATAGTTACGCTATAAAGAACAGTTTCATACTTCAGTGAATTTAAAAATTAAGGTAACTTGGTTCTTTCCGGCAAGCCCCATAATGGATTTTACAAGTGTATTTCGAAGGTCGGCTTTACACGGAACAAGACGTGGTATAGTAAAACTTCAAATATTTAGTTAGAAACTTGCTTCGGTCCTTCCTCCGTTGAATTTAATATTGAATAATAAAGCAGTTCTCAACTAGTGACTTTAACAACTTGCTTAAGACCAGGTTTCCTACATTAACTGAAGCGTATTTTACTTCCAAAACAGCCGAGTGGAATAGTAATGTATTGTTCTTGTATGTTTTATTTGATTTTTGGATATAATTGCTTTTACCTTATTATCAAAAAGGACCCACGAACGTCTATATTTTATGACTTAAAATGGTCTTTAAGAGTCATTGGTTGAATTTGATTGTTAATTTTCGTTGAATATGGTTATTATTTTAGTAAAATAATAAAAGTTACATAGAAAATAGTCATTAAACAAGAAAATGGTTGTTTTGAAAATTTTGTGAAAAACTTTTGGTAAGATAAATCTAAATAGCACTCTAGAAATGTCTTGTTGGCATAAAATAAGTAAAAACTCTCTGTTTTTCAGATTTCATTTCCACTTTAAAACAAAGCTCAGTAATAAGAACATATTAAAAACCTAAAACCTACCCGATTTTAATCAAAAAGCCAACATTTTTCAACAGAGGAAACCTTTCCACAATTTATTGGGTCACCAATAAATCTCTGAACAAAATTCAGGAGCGTGCGTTCTCCCGCCTCAGGCATTCCCTCACACTCACGTCCCACTTGCATTATTCACACTGGCAAATGCAACAGCGACGCGTGAGTCGAGACTTCGTGACTTATCTTGTGAAAATGTGTCACGAAGAAAGGGCGAGTGGCAATAGACATGCCGGAGTCTCTAGGGTCGATCCTGCTTCTTAGTTTGCCTTTCCTCATGCCCACTCAAATGATTTGCTTTGTCCTGACTTTTTGAAATTTCCATTTAAAAATCGAACATTACTCATTTTCTTTCTTACATCTTACATTTTATAAAAGCAAATGGGTAATATTAGTAATTAACAGCACAATGTTAAAAACATTTCAAAGGAAAAACACAATTTCAAAAATACACTTGCGGCGAAGTTTGAATTCGCGCCACGGGATCAGTAATCCGGTGCCCCTCAACTAATCAACGTAAGTTTCCTATGAAGATGTAATAAAAAACAAATCACAAAAGCACAATAGTTTTTTAGGGGTTTTTCATTACGACTCAATAATATCAACTCGATAGAGTATGCGGACGTAAATGGAGTTTAATAAGCCGCTGCTACGGTACAGCAATAGGCATAGATTTAAATCCTAGTGTAAGTTATTTTCGAAATAACATCTGACCGGCACTAAATTAAAATTATCTAAACTATTAATATTTTATCGCAATAGAAAAATGGCAAAAGAGTGATACTCATAAATCTTTTACTATAATAAATGCTCTTCCTCTCTGAGTAGCATTTATAAAGTACCCAAGTTTGTTGATGAAGAACCTTGTAGGTATTTAATAATAAACATAAGTAACTCTACATACTAACCCAGTTACAGAAATGCACAAGAACTTTCATAATAAATTTCAATGTTGCCACATTTCATGCAGCGCAGTCGGCAAGGCAACGTGGCGAGACAACCGTGAAATTTCGCCCAAGACAGTCAGTTTCAGTTATTAGCTACCAAGTCGTTGTACGTGATACGTTTACTACGTCCTTTATAATATTCACGAATTCATGACTCTTTAAATATTTCTATGATACTTTGATGAACCTCCGCTATAATTAGAATGAACTAAAACTCCGATAATATACTGTGTATTATGCATAAATATTACTAATATTATAAACGCCAAAGGTTGCAAGTATGTATTTTTATCTGTGAATTTGTTACTTAATCACGCAAATGCCACTTAATTGATTGCGATCAAACTTAGAATAAATAGGTAGCTAGAAATCTGGAATAACACATAGGCTACTTTTTATCCTGATAAATCCCCTGGAACGGGACTTACGCGGGTGAAATCGCTAGTTATTCATAACAGAGAAGTCACTTTTAGAGGCTATATTGCCGTGCTGAAAAATACCACGGCTAGTGTCGCTGCCAGTTTCTCTCTGCATACGTGAGTTCACGTTGAAAATGGAAGCTAAATATTTGCCACTGTAATTAGCTCAGCTTTGACAGAGATTGTTTGAACGTAGCGAGCACGAAAGTAGTTTGTAAATCTTTAAAGAGGTTTTAGAGCTGCACGTTTGAATGAGAGTGTGTTAAATGTAATGCTTGTAGTTGTTTCTTTCTTTCCTTTTTGTTTAAAGTTTAATTGTTTAAGTTAGACGGATTGTTTTTAACGATGAATAGGTTGTTTTGTAGGAAATGTTCAATAAAAGTCTCATCTGATCTCAAATTCATCAGAAGTTATAATTAACAATGTGGCCTTACGGAAACGAAGGCAGATGCAGTCACAAAAAAGACATAAGTATAACTTATTCCACTTTCTTTTACAATATGATCAGCAAATCATGTTTTAATTTGTATCTTTTAGGTAAGAGAATTCAAAATAGACCTTTACCTTTCCTTTACAAAAATGAAAATTTCATCCTTGGTAAAAATTAACTTTGTCATACTTTTATACATATTTTATTTCCACATTATATTTCTATTTCAATAAAAAACCTCATATCATAAAACGTGTCAGTGAAATAACATATTCAATTAATTTTGGGTACCAAGTCGCTATGAATTTTAAACAGTATAATACATCTGATGAAATATACGCGGTACACGGCATTGTCGACGCGGCACCACAAACATTACTATAAATATTAAAAATGAGATATCTACATGAATTTGTAAATATTATTCTGTGAAGCCTACATTTGTATGAAATTGTAGAGACTCGTATGAATTGTAGGTTATGTTGTACGGCGATAACGGTATGTATTCAAATTAGTTCATAAATAAGGGTTTGGTGTATGTCGATTGTGTTCGTTGTATCGAGGGTCAAGTCAGTCCTTCGGGTATGTTCTATATGTAGGTACGTATTTATATCTGAATTTGTTTTGGTTGGTAGGCACTTTCATTTCGAAAATGTTTTCGGACAATGAAGATATATAAATTATGTGGTAAAGGATACTCATGCTATGCCAAATTTTTATGATTCCAAGTGTTTCCTACCCTTGAGAATATTGACTTTTTTAAACGCGTCTTAACCTTTTGATATTTCTGAAGGTTGCATGTTCAAATCTTATTGGGTGTAGAATTTAGGAAAACATTTATTAAATTAAGATACTCATGCCACCAGGGAAATACAGAGCTTGAAAGTTATTGGGTACAAAGCAAAAGGGAGACCAAAGTTGAGATTGAGCGACGTTGTTAGAGATGGATATATGAAGATGAAAGAAGAGTTCAACGAGACTGCAAACATGTTAACGTGACACTCAGTGCTATTGGAACACAAAAGGCAAGAGAAACACAAATTATCACTAATTAAACTAATTTGATTTTCACTTATTTTTATAATTGCGGACTACCTAGAACCTCAATTTATATAAATTTTACCTGTAATATAGTCAATGCTGGTCCACTAGTGATGTAACTTTCAGACGGAGCACATGGTCTCGTAGCCCTTGTAGCATTAGATAGAAGAGCATGGTCACAAAGCCGCGGTGATTCCTCGCGGCAGAACGAGCCGAGAAGAGACTTCTTGTCTTTCATTTCCAACTGTTAAACAAAAATATTTTGTAATTTATGTACCGTACCTTTCTAGGTAATACTCGTAGCAAATAAGTAATAGTAGGTATGTAGACAATACACCAACACGCAAGTACTGTTTGCCTAAATTCTCGCTGAATTTATTAATCCTTCATCTTCCTATCACAATAAGCAATTAAGATCGACGAAAAGTATTAAAATGCCTCGACTCATTCATAGAACAGAGATAGGTACCTACCAGCCTTTTAAGTGTCACTATTATCCCCAGGTGTACAAGTAATATAATTATTCATCGTTATACCAAGTTCAAGTCAAGGTGTTCAAGTCACATGTACAAGTAAGCTTACTAGCCGCGTTTTTTTGTAGTTGATAGATAAGCGTATGACCACTATCTCACCTGATGAAAAGCGACGATGTGGTCTAAGACGCTGCACGCTTACTTAGGAGATACCTGTTCACTATTAATTTGAAGACCCCCAAGTTGTAGACATCCGGGAAAACATACTCAACTAGGCAACTGATTCCATTCCCTCGCAGTACGAATAAAGAATGACGATGCGAAACGCTTGGTTCGGGTGACAGGTATTTCTACCATGAACCGGTGCCGCTTATCAGTTCGCCTAGATGTCAGATGGTAAAAAGGAGATGGTAAAACCAATGGTGCAACTCCGTGGCACACTCCCCGAAATATATCCGATAAAAGACCGACAGGCTTGCAACCCTACGACGATGCTCAAGGCTTTGAAGCCTTTTGTTCACAAGTTCATCATCGCCGATGAGCCTCTTGGTTTTCCTCTCAATTGACTTAAACGCCTTCAGCTGGTATTTAGCAGAAGCAGCAGCAGGTAGGAGCAGTACTCCATGCACCATCGGACTTGCGCTTAGTACAAGTCAAGTAATTGTCCCGACGCGCGACATGAAGTACCGTTTCTCCCTAGCAAGAACACCTAGATTGTTCGAGGCTAGTTGGGCTTAGATTCAATAAATAAACCAAAGTTGAGAGATGGTGACAGAGAGAAGGTCAAGACGGACCCAAGAAAGATGTTAGTCATCAGCACGGACACATCTCGTAAAGTGGGAGTCAAATCTAATTAACTCCTGTTAGTGGAGAATAGACACGCCTGAGTCTTAGACGCGTTGAACACACCCAGATTTGCATCACCCCCATCGGAGACCGTCTTTATGGTAAAGCTCATGTGCTCGACCATCGCTTCCCTAAGACACTGGATCCCCTCCGCACTGGTTCGTGCACTGGCAGTGAAGTTCTCGACAACTGTGTCTCTGTCATCTGCGTACCTATAGATACCGGGCTTTAACAGATCATTGATATGCAGCATAATCATAATTTATATACTTAAATTCCATAAAAAATCAGTTAGGTTTCACCTCAGGATAATATTAGTTACAGGTAATCGTGCTTCATAACTTAGTTATGAATCGTTTCACGGTTTCCTTTCCTCAGACTGCCGGGATCGTAATTCACGTACCAAAAGGAAAGATAATAATATAATAAAGAAAATACACAGTAATGTAATACGAATCTGAAATACCGGATATAATGCCGTTTATTTACAATCCTGTTGTAAATGCGGTGTAATATAAATTTCTACTTTCATTTTACGAAAGTCTACATAAAAGTATTCGTTTATAAATGTTACGTAATCTAATACCTAATATCAGATACAATTGAGGAAATAGCTAAAGCAATCCAACTTCATTGTGATAGAATAAAGTGGCAAGAAGAATAGCCTACCTCTCAAATTCCTTTACCCACCCCAAAATGTAACCATCCGTAAAACAAATAAGCATTTTGGTGAAGGTGTACTATATCAGGAAATCCCTAAAACTTCGTATCGTCGCCCACACTCGCGTAATAAGATTTTTCTCTTGAATAAAAAATACCAAACTTTTTTCCACAAGACTCAGGTATGATATACCTACCTACCAAGCATTTTTCGTAGCCGGCAGCACATAGTGTTGCCCTTTACATCTTATCAAGATGATTTAATTTTATTAGCGCGAGCAACTTACTAAGCTGTGGAATGTTACAATAAATAGGTACCTACAAACTAAAGAATTCTGACGGACGCCCGACGCAAATACAACGTCTTGAAGACAAAACTAATGGTATTATATAAATAATTCATTCAATTCAAATACACTACTTACAAATACTATCTGAATGGCAAACAGAAAAACTTTCCTGATTAAAGTGCCAACAAAAAAACAAATAGAACCGCTTATCCATTCTTAATGCAAACTGAAGTCCGAATGAATGAAACGAAACACCGCAGTGCAGTGGAGAACTCGGTAAGAGTGCTCAGACACATTAAAGAAAATTAATGTTTGGCTGAGAACGTCAAGTGGGAAGGTTTGAGGTACTTGGCAAAGTGAAATGGCACGGATAAAGGCGGTGTGAACGCGCCCGATCCTATATCGTTTCCTACTTGTATCATCACATTAGTCTTGCCGCGGTTAAGTTCTAAACTGAATACACGTTCCATTACCATTTGAGATTGGGAGTTGGTTCAAACTCCGACGTCGTCATCGGATTCAACTCTCGTTTGAAAATTAAACATTTTATTGTTATTGGCTCCATCATGAGACCGTTAACTTTCCGAATAACAGACAAATATTTTTAGGAGTTCGAATGCAAACTTCGATAAAATTAATTATTGACGCAATAATATTGTTATAATCTTCAATTGCTTTGGCGAGCTAACTCTTCTGATGAAATTCAAATGTTCCAACTGCAAACTTTAACTTGATAAATCAACATGGCCGATAAACTATCTGGTTCGCCTTTTGAGAGATGCAAATGTACTTATTTGGTAATAACTTAGATTTATTTGAAGAGCTCTCTGTGCTATGCCAGTTAAAATTCAAATTAAGTAACTTACTTAGAGTGAAGTTATTTAACAAAGTATTCTTTGTAGATTATATTCAACTGTGGTGGTTTTTCGATACAAAAAGATTTCTGGCTAGACATTTTTAAATATATGGAAAAATGTTATAGCGGTCGGCCATTTAAATTTTGCTTTAAATCACAGTCTACATGTGAGCAAGAGGTCTGAAATCCTCGAAGCGTCGGGATTTAAAAAAAACGTAATATAATAAAAGCAACGCGATTAAAACCGAAAAAATTAAAAACATTACGAAAACCGAATAAAATTCTTTAAATTACCTTTCTGTCAAGATCAGCGTCCGGTGCGGGTCCATCCCATATCGTGAGCTGTGACGAACAATCTTTCTGTTGATCAAACCCAGCCGGTTCTGTCCCAGCCGAATGATACTTCACGAATGATACCCAAACAATTTCATTTTTCCGACCCTAAAACAATAAATTAATCTAATTAAAAGCTTATAAAAGGTAGCTACCTGAATGAATTGGGTTTCAAAGTGTAATCCGAATTCGGAAGTGGTTTTTCGTTTGAGTATTGTTCAGGGGTTTTAATTTGGATATTTGTTTAATTTCTGTTAGCTATTTATATGATAAGAAAACTCTTTATTGTACCACACGAATAGAATTACAATTTTAATACAATTAATAAAAGATAAAATGACATAAAGAAATATATACTTAAAATAATTATTATGATTACAGTAAAATCAGTGGCCTTATTGCTAAAAGCGATCTTTTCCAGGCAACTTTCGGAAGGACAAGAATTGATGGAACCCACCTATCACGGTAAGTTATTCAATTTGTTATGGAGAAAATAGGGAAATAGTATAAAAATATTAATAAAATAAAACAAAACTATATGCAGATAGCTTTTTTGATGAAAGACCTAAGTTTTTATAAATATATAGTAATATATATACATACAGAGTGAAACTTGACTAACTTGACTAAACGACAGCTATCAGAGATAGCAACCGGGACCTTCATAACGGGCCTTCCAAAGTACGAAGGAGCACAAGTGATTTTTGGTCACACACAATTCCTCACTTCTTCTTCATTTTTGTGTATTACTGTGGCTCAGTGGTTAGAATGTTTCGGTCACCCTAAGGGTCTACTACTAGCAGTCGTTTGGTCAACCAAACGACTGCTATCAGAGACAACAATTAGGACCAACGGCGATTTCTTAGTACATACAACTACTTACTTGGAAGTAGTAAACGCACGACGTATTCGGTGGTAGTGAATGTCGTGGATTCCGAAGTACGCCGCTCGTTTTGTCCGAGGAACGTAAAACAAAACGACATCGTCCGTCCGATCGTACGTAAGAATGAGAATCTTTATCTACGTACAAAACCTAAGAACAAAAAAGAACTTTTAAACTTTTACAATAAAAACCTTATAATTATATTTTGAGATATTTTGTTGGGAAATGAAAAATATTGCACTAAGAAGTACTTAAATGCGGCTAGTTGACAGATATTGTAAATCAATGGCAGATGGTGTGGTTAAATGATCCCCTATACTTTATCCTACTAAGTACTATCTGTACCTAAGTAAGTAAATGAATATAATTTTAGTTACTCCTTTATGCTACGAAACTAATTGCGATGAAACTGGGTATGCAGAATAGCTGGATATCTGGATTATTACAAACTTTTGTACTAATTTTTATCCCGATATTCCCACGGGATCGGGACTTATGAAGGTTAAACAAATTTATAAATCATATTATACATACAGACTATTCAATCTATTTATTACAATATCATTTATCTACTTCACAACAAAAAGATAGGTATCGAATAAGTTTTCGATGTTATTGAATTTACTCCTCAGATATTATTCGGTAAACAAGTTACATTAAAGTTCATCAATCATTTTCTTTGGAGATAGATAGGGATAAACATTAATAAAGAAAGTCAAGTTCGTTAGACTTTATTCGGTTCGTACCTAATTTTAATCATACCTATTTTAGCTTGAAACTAAAATTAGAGATACCTACGCAAGAAATAAATAAATAAATAGATATTTCACTTCATTGCACACAGCTCAATCTAGCCCCAAACTAAGCACTAGGCTTGTACTATGGGTACTAGACAACGGATATACTACATATTATACTTTTTTGTAAATACATACATATTATACATTGAAATACGGGTATCGGAGACAGACGTCGTCAAAAAATTGAACTTTTCTTATAGTAATTGTTTTCAAACTAAAAGGTCAAAGCTGTACGACTAACGTTGCCGTAGCGTCGAGTTATCTCTTAGTGACTATCGCCTATTCTGTGGTTTTGCAAAAATAATTCGCGACGTTTCGCCACCGCGCTGCCGAGATTAATGTACTTACTACAACTTAATTATTTACTATACCTAAATACTTATTACTACACAGAGTGGCATTAAGTAGACTAAGCGTTCTGTTATAGTAATTTTATCAACTTTTATTTTATTACCAAATGTAATTTTATTTACAGAGTTCTAAATAAAACAATAATAAGGGAGTTTAAGCCACTGAAAAGTAGTATTTTTAGAAAGGATTGCAGAATACATAACAGTTAAAAAGGTTATGAATAAACATACCTGAACTTCTAGCTCGAATCCTGGCAAATAGCTCAAAGGGACCGGATGAAAAGGATTGTCGTACGGTGACGTATGGAACTCTAGCAGCATATTAGGCCCTCGGCTCACGATATCCGGTACCGCATCACCTCCACAAAGACGTACTAGAACTGGAGAATCGCGATCAGGACCGTCCCATACGGTCAAATAGTCTTGCACTACATTACATTGGTCCCAGATCCTAAAATGATTTGCTAGAGTTAATAAATAAACAATTTCTTAAGTCCCTAACTAATGTGTAGCTACAGCATATAAATAGGGCTACCTCATCTGTTTTCGTGGATGTTGTCGAATTCGACTAAGACAACTGGGGAGGCAAGCAAACTTAGAGTTCACCCCACGCAATGGCGAGTAAATTACTTCGGTCAAAGGAGGACTGGTGTAAATTTTTAACATTTATTATGTATCGTCAACCAGAGGTAGGTACTACAGTATTAATAACAGTTAGGAAATAAATAGGCAGCATTCCTGTTTCTACGAAACTGACAAATTCTATATTCTATTTACGGAAATGTCCGTCAAAGGTAAGTCTCCGCGTGGTTGCATTTTAGTATGCCACAAAAACCAAAATGGCGAACTAGACTGACGGTACAGCGTATCTCGAATTGAATTACACGCAATTTTATAACTTGCATGGTACCTAATTTTGTTTGAAATATGTGTTAAGGTGTTATATTCTTGAAAACACTATAATTAGTTTTTTATAAACTCACTTCAACTCACAAGACATAACAAACGTTTTAGATGCCCCCTTGTGATATTTGCGAAATCTTTACTTATAATAATGTTATATAGAATAGAATGATGACGACTTACTTCAAAACCCTTTGGCTTCTATCATATTTTACTATTTGATCTTTGATATGTATTTTATGACTGTTTGTCTGTCTGACTGCTAGAAGCACATGCTTGTCTGATGGTATCTGAAACAAACATTATATTTTGTAAATCGCTTATTCGATTGCATAGGGACTCGGCATGTAGATAGCTGAAAAACTAAAACAAAACATAGACTATATCTCGAAATTCGGAACTCAGACAGGTAAAACCGCGGGAGCTCTGGCTAGATCCTACTTCTACTAATCCTACTAATATTAGAAAGCTGAAAGTTTGTGAGTATGTGTGTATGTGTGTTTGTTACTCAATCACGTAAAAACTACTAAACCGATTGCAATGAAACTTGGAGTATAGGTAGCTGGTTATTGGGAATAACACAAAGGCTACTTTTATACCGATATTCCCGCGGGAACGGGACTTACGTGGGTGAAACCACGGGGCGCAGCTAGTATGAAATAAAAATAAGATTTGAATTCGGATGTTGCGGATAAATTATCAAGCATACATGTGCGAGTGCGTGAATGGGTAACATATTCATTTATTATGTACATTTTTGGTGTAAACGTTGCGCTCTTTGGTGAGAATTTTACATTAAATATTAAATGTAATGGGTACATCAACCGCACGAGCGGGAGCTTAGTTCACCTCTTTGTATCCATTACCATGCGATTTATAGTTAATAGCCCTTATTTCGGTAATTATTATTTGTTTCGCTATTAGATACTTGGAAAAAATGTTTGAATAATAAAACGAAAATTGTTTTGTTTATTCAAATTTTTTCGAATACTTACTCTAGGAGTGAAAAAAAATCTGTACAACACAATGCTGTTATTTCACAAAAGAGAGATCATCCATGTTCGTTGGAACAGAGTTTATATAAGTTTCAGATCTATGTAGACTATCTTATTTGTATGTAGAGCTATCTTATCTCATCCGTCTTGAATGTTGCTTCGTATCAGATACTGCACTAAAATCCTATTTCAGTCTGTCTACACTTCTATACAATTTCTACATCACTAGATCCATTACGAAATTCAAACGTGTGTTAGACTATACATATTATTATATACAGTACAGGGTTATAGAAACTTTAGCAGAATCAAGTCAAGGATTGCTTTTGTAAATTTTAGTGTGTCTTGACGTTTCAATGGAACTCTTTTAATATTTTAGGGGATATCGACAAAACAGGATAATTAGACACACCCACAGCGCTATAATTGTTGACCTTCAGTAGGCCGTCTATTATATTATCTAATTAATCAGACAACTTTCGTTTTAACGACTTTTTGAAAATGCGAAGTGTTACTTCGAGAATTTTGAAGTTAATATTAACAGGAAAAAAAAAACACTTGTTTTTTTAGAATGTAAAGTCATTCCTTTTAAGTTTATTTCAGTAATCAAAAGTAATAATATATCAAATTGCTTAAATTTAGTCATCTACATCCAAGATGCACATGTTTTTTTGTTCTTCTTTAGAAACATAACAAGATATTTAACCAATAATTTGCATTTTCAACAGTAGAACTGAAGTCGTTCGTTTAGACGTACAGAAGCAACGCTTAACTGAATGTGAATTAATTTCTTATAACTTTGTACAACAGTTATGGGCTCACCTTAGTGCGTTCGATGCGGTAAATATTTTTGAAAATGCAATCTTTTGTTTAAGATCTTTTAGCAGATGTTTTTTTTGCTTCAGAAAACATAACCTAAAAGATTGCATTTTCTTAAGTTGTTAGTTTAGACATATATGTATAGAACCAGCGCTTAACTGAATATGAATCAATATCCTGTAACCCTGTACAACAGTTATGTGCTCACCTTAGTATGTTCGATGCGGTATGTACAAGTAGCATTTCTAGGATACACTCCCGGAAAGTTAGGCGACTGAATTCTGCAAGCTCTGAGATCGCAATCGCTCAGTATGCGGTCACAGTAGGTGCCTGGTACTCGCTCTCCGCGCCACGCTCCTACGGTCGCGTTCCCGTACCGCAACCTCGCTTCGCTCCGTCGTAGAAACTTGTACGCTAGCTTGAAGTCGAAATTGTATCCAACACCCTATAAACCAAGACGGAGTTTAATTATGGTCGGCGACATAGTGTAGTAGAGTATGTGGTGGCTCATGGCTTAGCATCTGATGTACTCTGTCACTTAATGCACTGGTAATAAGGAAACTTTGTAATTAATCTGTTTTAACAGATTTATCGCACTGAAAGGTTTACAAAAGGTTGAACTTTTGAGGATTATTCAGTGCCATATGATTTAAAGTACAAGTAAGTTATTAAAAACTCTAACGTTTAACAAGGATAAACGTAGAGTAAGGTCGGAGTAGTGAGAACATACTTTATCTTTTTCAGTGACAAAATCTTTCAAAAGTTGATAGACAGAAACAAAGAGTGGTAAAATAACTCGGACCTTTCTTCATGTTCATTAATAAGGCTATTAGCTTCTAGTTTTTAATAACCTTAAACCGTCAATACAAAATACCAAAATCTTCTCGAACATCAGTCAAGAGTAAATTGTTTCCAACCCTAGTATCCATGTATCGCCTGACACCGCACCGTATAATTAGAGTTTTTGCTTAGCGAAGTTAATCTTTATAAATGAACAACGATATTTATCTTCATTAAGAGTCACTTACTAAGCATCCCTTTGTTACCCAGACGTTACATAACTAACAACATGTTTTCGCCTCTGACTTGCCTAATATTTCCCCAGGCTTAGCGGTTGGCTGCGCTCCCTTTATCTGGTGTTAGCAGGCATATTATGTGCACAGGGGCCTCAACTTTCTATCAATTAATTAACCGACGATTAAGGGTGCCCCTGAGACCGGATACGGCCTTCCCATTACAATAATTGATGGAATTACCTTTAATGTTTTAATTTTACTTAAAATGTTCGCTTAGGATGAAAGTTAATGATTGAAAATTATCGGAATTATAGACTTAAAGCGATGGCAATTGTAGCTTTTCAAAGAAAGAGAATTAACTAAAATCTGTCCGAATGGGCATTTCATTTCATTTATTCTAAATTTTCGTAGTACTTTTAGTTCCAATAATGTACCTAAAATAAACTTCTGAGTTTGCATTAAGGAAAATCGATCCCGATTCCATTTTAGAATAATAATAAATAAATAAATATAAATAAATCCTGTGACGAACACACAGCGCCATCTAGCCCCGTGGTAAGCTGCTAAGCTTGTATTACGGTGACTAGACAACGGATATACTACTTATATTTATTTTTCTTTTGTAAATACATACGTTTTATACATAGAAATACGCCCAGACCAGATACAATATTTATTTGTAAGCATAAATATTTGCACCCAGCGGGAATCGAACCCGCAACCTTCTGCATTGAAATCATTAATTTTTGAAGAATCATTAAATTTTGTTTATAAACATTGTTCAAATAATGGAAATGAATTTCATTGGATGATGGTCCATCATCCAATTCCAAGTAAGATTTAACTGTTTAATTATTTTTAAGCTAGTATTAAGTCTTACGAGTCACGGGAGGTGCGATGCATCGCTAATAATTGTGCGGCTCTAACGCTACTGCGACGTGTCCGAAGGATGCATCTACGCCATTACGCAAAAGGAAATAATTTTATTATGAGATTAATCTCGAAAACATTATTGAATACATGTTGAATACAAGTCTTTTCCAGTGCAGTGATCAGACTAAAATTTACAGTAGGGTCAAATGTTGCTTACAGTCCATCAAATCTTACCTGCTGACTCAGTCTGTCCAATCTTAACGTCATATTTATTGAATCGGATTCACTAAAGTATACTGTGTAACCCCACGCAGAGCCACACCACTGACCCAGCGGCGGCGACGGGCTTCTTTCAACTATTGTCATATGCCCGTCAGGACACCCGTCTGACGTGAACGATACAAACTTTCCGACTGTAAACGTGTCGAACGTTAACTGTAACAAAAAACAACAAGGGAGTTGATTACCTATGTTACTGGCCATTCACACAATAGCTTGGAAGTTAACGTTGTGGAATTCCTTTTTTTTTACTTTTAGTAATTCAATGTAGTCATCGATTATAAATTTTAAGTTTATTCAAAAAAATGTTAATTTGGCTCAAAAATAAAATTACTTATTTCTATTGGTTTAAAGACTAGTACTCATCAAGTAGGTACTTTGTAAGTTTTTCATTTATCGTATTTCAGTGTTCATTTTCATTTCATTACAACAGACATTGTTCGATAGACAGCCTGTCTGCCAGTCCATGTCATTGTTTTACATTTGCTGAATTGTTTATTTAATAGGTTAAGCTTTTGAAATTCGACGAACGAATTTCATTAACAATAGTAGCAGGCTTAATAAGCAGTCGTCACCGGTCCCTGTTATAATAATAAGTTATTCAGACATGTAAGTGACATGTGCATAAATCAGTTCATGATTAAGCTCCTTTAAATATTTGGTCTTTACATCTAATTTTAGATGATTTATACAGCGCAAGCAACTTTAATCCATCATATTAATGGCGCTGTAGGGCCCAGGACATTACTAGGTGGAGTTGGCTTGCCCAGCACTTATACCACCCTCCCAGCCTAGCCAGCTCTGTCCAGAGGAAAAAAACTGATCAATACGTCTGGAGTTAACTATGCTGTGCGATGATTCCTCACGATGTTTTCCTTCACCGTAAGAGCGTAAGAGGGCACATAACTTTTTCGCAAGAAAAAAGACGTACTACTATAGTATACAGGTACTATAAATCCGCCATAGAAACAATGAAAATTTGAACAAAGGCGTTGATTGATTAAAAACATTGATTACTGACATCTGTTCAATGTTCATTTGTAATGATGTAGGTTACTATGTAGTTAATGCTTACGATTCGGCATATTCCTAAAAAATGCAGTGGTAAATGTTATCAACTTTTCAAGCACTGACTCCCAATAATCCTCAATCACCCTCTTGAGAAAAGAAATACATTAAATATTTTCCACTTTGCTCCGCTACATTGGCAAAATAGTCAATGAATTAGTCTTACCTGTATAATATCACCATAGCTGCCACCATTGGCAGTGAAATTAAGATGGCATATGAAAGGCAAGTGGTCTTCTCTAGGTCGACGCACTTCAAGCTCGTATGTTCTTCCTACGTCGCCCATATACGTTCTATTACATGCTGAAACAAAAATTAAGGATAAGTATTGGTTATTTCAAAATGATAACCCTATCAAGACATAGGCATGGTCTACCCCGGTCTCCGATGTTTGTGAACATGGAAAGAAAAACCAGGGAAAAACTAGTCGTATAAATATGAAACATTTGTCTTAACTAACATATAGCTAGTTAGCTACGCATCCTTACACGTCTCTGGTAAAAACGCAGCTTTATTATCGATTTATATTGTCGGGCTATCTATAGGGCTATTTTTGTTCGATAATTTGAATACTTTACAATATTCTTTTGAATAAATAACATTTTCATAGTAAATTTAAAACGGTAGAACTAATCATGTCACTTTTACGTGTGCCGACAAATGCAAAACAACATAATCACTTCACGTTTACAAGGTCTAAAAAATGATAATAATATAGATTCATTGTAGGGCACAATGTACATTATTATTTTAGTTTGTTGGTGATAACTATGGTACTATGTAATAAGTACATACTAATTTGCTATAACACTGTTGACTTAAGTTTTTTGTGAGTAGAATAAATGCTTTATTGATCGATTGATTTACTTTAAAATATTACCATTATATTAGGGGTTAAAGTATGAAATTGCCGATTTGTACTAAAAATCTTAATTGTTTATTTTTTAAATTTTTAACAAATTTATTTAATCAAAGTAGTTGCCATTATTATCTATACATTGCTGCCATCTAATGGGAAGGTTAATGGTGAAGATAGATTCATGAGTCGGGGCTGTTTTACTGCTAGTTTTGTCAACATGGTTCGGAGTTCGGCACAATAAACATCTGCCGTAATTGCTTGACCAGATCGAAGAAAACTATAGTGAATAACACCATGCTGAGACCACCAAACAGTTACCATTACCTTTTTATTGGTAAGTTTTGCTTTAGGACACTGTTGTGGCATTTGACCTGGGGTCAGCCATTGCATTTTTCTTTTCCGGTTATCATAAAGAATCCACTTTTCATCACATGTTACAATTCGATCCAATATTCCTTCATTTCTGTACCGGTTCAACAAGGCAACACAAGTTTCAACACGCGTTTCTTTCTGCAGATCAGTCAAATCATGAGGCACCCATTTTTCGTATTTTTTTATTTTATTGATTTGACGCAAGTGAGTCAATAAAGTGGGTAAGGTAACGTTAAACCATGCCGCTAATTCCTGGGTAGTTTGACTAGGATCGGCTTCCACTATCTCTCTAATTCATCGTTATTCACCTGTGTGGGCGGTCTTCCTCGTGGCTCGTTCTTTAAGTCGAAATTTCCATCACAAAAGCGTTTAAATCAAAATCGCACGGTGCGTTTATTAGTAGACCCCTCTCCAAACGCAGCATTGATATTGCGGGCTGTTTCTGCCGCGTTAGTTCCTCGTCGGAACTCGTATTCAAAAATCACTCGAATTTTCGCAGTATCCATCTTTCTTGTCTAAATTGAATAACAAAAACAATTGAAAGTCGATATTTAAATGTTTCACATTTTTTAAAAAAAGAACATCACAGAAACCATTTGAAAAAAGTTTCATTCGAAAACCTCAAACCATGAAGATTCTATGTCAATTCAAAGAACCTATTGCAATAAAACGGCAATTTCATACTTTAACCCCTATTATATTGCCATTTCTGCTTACCAGAAAAGTAAAATAATAATTTATATGTTTCATGTATTTTACTAGTAAAATATAAAATCCCTTTAATATGTATGAAACTAAAATACGAGTATTACCGACGAAAATAATGCATGTCACGGTAACGCTAGAGCTACCTGTACTATTGTTAATCCTTTCAACACAAAAATAGGGAAATGAGAAGTAAAAAGATCTGAAAAGCTCGCTCACAATGGGACCGGCCATATTTTTACAATCTTTTTTTTTTAAACCTCGCCTTTTGTCCGTCCTGACAGCGCATTATATAGCATAAGACAAGTGTTCAGTTTACCGCTGAACATCATTGTTCACGTTATGTCGTTCTATTGTTTTTGTATGGGTGAACATGGCAGCAAAATAGATAGCACAAAAATCTCTGAGTGGTTATTCCTGAATAGTCTAAAAATTAAATTCAACATCATTGCAATTGCAATCAATACACTTAAAATGAAACTATAACTTGGTACTGGACTGAAATTGATACTATATTGACTCAAAATTGGATGGAAAACCGTATTCTCCTAAGAAAATGTTTTCAAAAAATGCTAATGTAAAAGAATCACTGCAATGAAAATTAATTTTGAATAATTAATTTGAAAGAGAATTTATATGTATCTTTAGTACACGATACAAAATAAGTAACTTATATGATATTCTAGAGATTCAGCTATCTATATTCCAAGTTTCTTTGCAATCGATTCAGTAGTTTTTGCGTGAAAGATTACAAAGTCACATACATACAAACTAACGCGTTTATAATATTAGTAAGAAGTAAAATAAGATTGTTGAGAAACGACAAACGTTCGAAGTAGAAGCAAAAGTTGATCAAATTCGTCATTAAATTTGTTGCTAACGTAGCATAATCATCTACGGATTTCTACGAGGTACTACGAAATAGCTCTGCCACTATACTTTATCGACAATCACGCGTGCTATAGTTACTGTAGAGTTAATCGCGAAAGTTTGTATGTATGTATGAGACTTTGTAACTCTTTTACGCTAAAACTGCTGAACCGATTTCGTTAAAACTTAGATTGTATGTGGCTGGAGACCTGAAATAACACATTAGCTACTTTTTATATATTTCCGCGGAAACAGGACTTACGCGAATGAAACCGCGGGGCACAGCTAGGGATAAGTAATCTAGTAGGTACTGAGATTAGAAATCATAGTTTTTTCTTCTGTTCGCGAATTTGTATTTAAATAAAACTCGGGAGTTTTGGCACCTATAGCAGACTCTTTACCTTGAAAGAGAAGTGTGAAATATGCCCCGAAGCTTCAGAACGACATTGCAACAATGGTGATAATTAAAATAAATCGATTGAACCCGTAAACTTAGTTTTATTACAAAATATGAAATCATTCCTAACTAGCCGGCCTAGATAGTCCGCGCTACCATAATCGTTTTGCGTTCCTTCGTCGTCCTTTTAAAAATACCCCGACTACTTTTAAAAACCATTGATATTTTTTTAAGTTGGTTTTTATTTATTTGATGTGTATTTTTTAGCTAAACGACAACGCGGCAGCTTATTAGCCATCATGTTAGGGCCATGATGATTAAAAAAACCCACATCCAATTAATAAAAAATAAATATTATTTATTATATCACCCACCACACCGGATTCCTATATTTAAAAAAAATAAGTATAGTTTCCCTAAATAGAAGTAGTAACTAATATACAATATTTATACTTAACATTATCTAACTTAAACAACCGTTAGAAAAACAAAATTGTAATTCTACTACATCCTTCGTAAACAATTTACGCCAGAAGCAAAACTCTAGAGATTCTAAGCACGACGTCTATATTCTTAATTTGCTGTCTTTATTTTGTAGCGACAACGAGTTACCATAAAAGTTACCGCAATTTGTTACGTAACTTTTTATAACAACAGCTTGTTTCGAACTTTACGCCTACTAAAACTAGCACGACATTTGAGTGACGTAGGGTGCCAAGAATATATAAGTAGTTCTCACGATCCCGTGGGAATTTCGGTATAAAAAGTAGCCTACGTGTTAATGCAGTTCTCCAGCTATCTACATACCAAGTTCCATGGTAAATCGGTTTAGTACTTTTTGCGTGAAGTAGTAACAATTATATAAATTTACTTAATTACTAGGGTAAAAATTTACTGAGGAGAAATTCGACATTAGCGTCATCTGAAGTAGGCAAAACGCAATTTCTTAACTCTATTGTATTTTGAAGTGTACTGTAGACTTACAATATAAGTAGGTACATTTTATTCAGAAAAGATATATCAGCAAAAACTTTCGGCTTACAGGAGTATTAAAGTTTTCAGGGCACTATATCCGGAGGGTCTGTCTGAAAGGAACCCTTTTCTGTCACTAAGTTTCCGCCCGTCCGTTCCCAAACTGGAAATCAGTAAATTGTGATTTATATATACCTACCTACAAGCCTATAGTTCTCTCGACTAACGACGAGCAACTCTTGAAGCAGGATCTTTTATGTTACAGTATCTCATGGAACTGTACACATTTTCAATGCATACAGTTTCTCTGCAAAAACTAAAAAATTGCGATGCAATTGAACGCAGAAACATTAAATTATTTTTACAATGTTATTTTTCATTTATTTGGCTCTTTTATTAGATCAATTTTTGTTGCTATTTGTCTTTAAGCTAAAAACAAATAGCAACAATGGATGGTTTGGATATGTCCATGGATTGGTTGAGCCAAGGCACAAATATTGTGCCTTGGCTCAACCAATCGTTGTGTAGCCACCAAACCAATTATTGTGTAGTTTTACTTAAATCTAATTTATGTGATTAAAACAATTATTTTCAATAATTATTTGTAATTATGGTATAATGGCTTTCAGACCTTTTGGTGTTTAAATGCTGTAAGTCTGAATGTGTTTGTTAAATAAATAAGTAAATAAATATTAATAAATAAATAAGTTTAAACTCGAAGACGAATATGAAATAACTAGATGTTAGCTTAGCAGTTTCACCCGCGTAAGTCCCAATCCCATGGGAATATAATTGTAATCTAAAGCTAAACTCCTCAATAATGTAGTTTTCTATAGGTGTAAGAATTGTTTAAATCAGTCCAGTAATGTTGGAAATTCTTCATTACAAACACGTTTATAAATAAAACACTTTATTTATCCGGTTTTATCGCGTTTTTATTCATTATTTGACCCGAGCTTTCGCCAACTGTAAAGTTGGCCTTGACTGACCTTGAATGACCTTGAAAAAGCCAACTGTAAAGTTGGCGAAAGCTCGGGTCAAATAATGAATAAAAACGCGATAAAACCGGATAAATAAAGTGTTTTATTATGCAAAATCGCGAAAACCATAGAAGAAATTACGTATATAAATATTTTCTCTTACAGATGAACTTAGTATCCTCGTAGATGTAAGATTTGCGTCCACGTCACTTGATAAGATGCAAGAACTATAACTTACCTTATTTAAATGTAAGTTATTGGTTCAAAATTTAACAAACTTAATGGCTCTATGATATAATATGCCTCCCTTGGGGCTACAGCTAAAACGAGGGCTGAAAGCTTTACCGTATATTTTACTAGTGCTGTGGAATATAAAGTAGCTGAACAGTTTTTTATAATAAAAATTGAAGTAACACGGTTTTATTTCTGGCTTCTTTAAAGTAGCTATAGAAATAGAAATGGTGCAACATGAAATTGCTGTCAAACGCCGAACGATTGATGTGTCAAAGGGAATGAAACTTTCAAATACAGCCCAACTCTCTAGGTATCTATATTTACAATATCAAACCAAAATTGACTGGTAGCGAGTAATCTTAAAGGGATTTCTATCTATCTTTTTGTAGTACGGAAACCTAATATTAGTCTTTTCTATTAGTACTTTTACACTCAATAAAATACCTTGAGGATGTTTAGTATATTCCATTCCACAAAAACTTTTAAACTGATTTTGATGAGACTTGGTAATTAGATAGACCTACTCGTAGGTTACTCTCATCCTGACATTCATGTTAGAATTAGAATATAAGCGGGTGACACTGCAGAATCGAGTCCAGTAATTAATAATGAATGAAAATTAAGAGAAAAAAAGCGCCCTAGTAACTTACCTACTTTGAATCAATGTAATAATAAATTGTATTTGCAGCTCATTTTCTTGCCGAATGACATGTCAACAAAAAGACAATTATGCTGTCTACGCATTCTCCTATAAATTGAATTCTACGACATTTTAATAAGAATACAAAGAGCGAATAAAACTGCTCGTTAAGTTCACATAATTGGGAGACTCAGACGTAGCGACATTGTGAATAGAAATAAATTTAATAAAAACTGAAATTTCTCGATTTGGACCACTTCGATACTTTTAACTTCAATAGACTGTTCATACAGTGCCTATTTCACAAGCAAATCAGTTTATACTAGGTCAAAAAATACCTAGTAATAAATTTCTTCCATAGTTTTTGCGAATTTGCATAATAAAACACTTTATTTACCGGGTTTAATCGCGTTTTATTCATGATTTTTAACCGACCGTGCTTTTGACAACTTCACAGTTGGCTTTTTCAAAGTTGACTGTAAAGTTGGCGAAAGCTCGGTCGGTTAAAAATCATGAATAAAACGCGATTAAACCCGGTAAATAAAGTGTTTTATTATAGCTAGTATTGTCCTTCGTGTGGATAGATGAACCTATTTGCTAGATTAATTACTGGCTTGTCTGTGTTTTATCAAATACCGTGCTACGTGGAGACGGAAGAGCAGGAAAGCGAACCTCAAGATCCCGGGGCTATGATGAAATTTAATATTATGGAAATGACACGATCATGAGATATTGACGGTCGTACGATAAATTAAATTTCAATAAAACTCACGCTTTAATGCGAAGGAGAAAAGAGAAAAACATTAACTTCACAGGTATGGAAATCATCTTACAGAGGAGAGAGTAGGGAGAGAGATTGCTTAAGTAAACAATGTTCAATTTAGTAGAACATTCATACATAACAAACGCATTAGCGAATTACACTTATTATGTACGTACGTACATATCAATATTACTGCTACATATTATTAGCATAAACACTGTTTGTCAGTCTAATCGTAGATTCTATTCGTATTCGTTCTTTAACGATACAATTGCGTTGCATG
This sequence comes from Idaea dimidiata, assembly GCA_949358125.1. Classification (NCBI taxonomy): domain Eukaryota; kingdom Metazoa; phylum Arthropoda; class Insecta; order Lepidoptera; family Geometridae; genus Idaea; species Idaea dimidiata. Next base: position 8,181,245 of record OX442328.1, read on the forward strand.
ATGAACTAATAAACCTCAATTTGTTGGTCCATCGTCATTTATATCGTAATTTTATTATGTTTGTTAATAATTTGCTTCAATTGAGTGTTCGTATTTGGAAATGGGTTTTATCATTCAATAATAGATATTAGGCATAATATATTGTAGGCAACAAGCTTAAATCGGCTTTATAATGGCTGGTATATAACGAAAAATGTTTTAGTTAAATTAATAATATTTTTGTTAATGCATACATACGCACGATTCATGTTATTGGAAACATCCAGAACCAAAAACAAATATTTATAGTCAACATAATTATACTTTGACATAAAAAAACTGGGTGGAAACCGAGAGACGCGAGTTCAATCCTTGTCGTGTGCAAATTTTGTTTTATTATTGTTGGTATTAGTCAATTACAAAAATAAAAACTTAGTTACGAGATATATTCTATGTACCTACCAATTTATATCTGCGTTGTTTCCCCAAACTCTCTCAACCCCAACAAAAACAAAAAAATCTCCTTACAATGTAGCTATTTATCATTATTTTTAATTAAAACCGGCCAGGCCAGGTACCCGGTAAACGTTCCGTGACTAATGCCAGTACATTTTGTTAAAACACCACCACAGTAAACTTAACACCTTATTAAATGGTACGTGGGTTTTTTTTGTTAATCGTTGCTATATTTCGGCTTAATGACCACCTACGTCGGGACGATAAAAGCAAGCCCGTTTCAGTAGCCGCAATTAAAAGAGGTTTATGTAACTCCCGTCTTTGAGGGCCATTTGGAATTATTCGATTCGGGGTATTAATTTTTATGATACTGATACGGTTAAAGACAATTTTGCAGGACAGTTTCGGTAGTTTTAACTGTTTGATTGCGATGTTTTTATCCTGGATGGCTACGGAGACGGTCTAATGTGTTTGAGTGACCCTTATAAATATAACTTATGAGCGTTCGACCGCTGTCTTATAAGAATTCAGGAGCCTTGGTAAAACTTTGTTGCGGTTACGTTTATTTGTCAAGTTTTAAAAGTATTTTATTTAAGAAAAATGAATACATCATAACTGTACAAAAATGGTAAATCATCCTTTCAAAACATTATAAAACTATGATGAACAGATTTACAGTTGCATTTGCATGCAGAATAAGTAATTCATTAAAAAATATAGTACCTACTCGTAGATACATTTATTTTACTTCTACTAGTGATCGTCAATATTTCGCTTTTATTTTGCTGAAAACAAAAAGAAACTTCAATTTATTAGTTAACAAAAAGCGGACTTCAGTGCGTAGTTTTTGGAATTTTTTGTTGTAAAATACCTACATTTATTGTGTAATCCAACTGAACGTAATTGTTATTCCTAACTTTGTTGTACAGAACCGCTTTTTTAGGATAATAGAAACAGTGAACAATGTTTTGTTAGGTAGAATTAAACCATCAAAGCGATGGAACACACAAGCACAAGGGCTTAACTTAGAAACCTTACGTTATCTGAAAACCATTTCTAAATGTGATAGATAACCCACAGCTCTCTTGCGTGGGTTTCACTTCATCTTAAGGTGACCCAATAGGCAACCTCAAAAGTAACGTCTACTTTCGGAACTTTCCGTAAGATAATGGGTCCAGTACCCTTAGAGTAAGTGTTTTCGTAAAAAAACGCGAACGTGATGGTTAAGTTAACGCGTATTTTGTATTTTTATTTAAATATTATTACCTTCTATTACTTAAATATTTTTACTTCAATTGTATTGTCAAAATAACCACACGTAGAGCGTAGCTAATATAACAAATACTCCGTGTAGCCGCAATGGTAAACCAGTGTTATAATTAGCCGAATAGAGTTGCAATAAAGAAAACCACTATTATTTTACTTTAAAAAATTTTTTTCTTAGTAGGGTAACCAAATATGAATAAAATAAAATCTTAAATTAAATACCTACTAAGTACGAGTAGGAGTAAGGGAGGTAGAGAGGCCTTTGCCCTGCAGTGGAACAGTACGGGCTTTGGTTAGTAATATTATAAACGCGAAAGTGTGTATGTATGTATTTCTGTATGTGACTTTGTTACTCTTTTACGCAAAAACTACTAAACCGATTGCTTGGAAACTTGGAATTTAGATAGCTGGATCCCGGGAATAATATATAGGGTACTTTTTATCCTGATATTCTCGCGGAAACGGGACTAACGCGGGTAAAACAGCGGTGCGCAGCTAGTAATAAATAATAATAAAAATAGTAAAAGAAAGTATTCATTAAATCATTGCGTAGGTACTTAATATAAGTCTTAGTAAGCATTCAAAATGTTATAATCAAAAACTTCTAAAAAACGAAATGACGTCATTAAAGACAAGCCATCCCCCGTGCACCGGTGCCCAAAGAGGAGGAAACGAAAAGCGACTGTTAAAAGTAATCTAGTTCTTTCAATACCCTTTGTGAGTACATTTTCAGGATCTTTTGTGTAAGACAATTATCGTCGGCGACAGCGATCGCACAAAAAAGTAATTTACTACGAAATGAAATAGAGCTCTTTGAGGAGTGGGTACAACGTCACACAAATTTAAATTTAATTTGAGTTAACAGTTTTTTTTCTTTTCCTGTGAAATTATGATGAACACGACGACGGCTGACGTTTGAGTGTATAAAAAGAGTAAGTAGGTACGTACCTATATAATTTTGTAAGGAGAGGGCTCTTGGCCTAGCGATGCTCGTCGATCTTGTGTTGTCATGCGAGTTAAGCAACACCATGCATGTTCATTACTTCGATAGGTGACAGGTGTATTTCGGAAGGTACGTTAAACTGTTCGTTCTGGTTGTTATGTTTTAATAGCAGGCATCAGGTCAAACTAGAGGTATTAGGGCGACCTGCGCCCATATTATATATAATCTGTTGACGTCTGACAATTGTGGAAAATGACAGGCAATATGCAGTACATTGCTGCTTTGAGGTGATCACCGGTAATAACCACATTACGTCAAAGCAGTAATGTACTGCATAGTGCCTGTCAATTTCTACCGCTGCTGTAGGAAATGGAGAGGACTCTTGTAAATTTTTGTTTATTAATAAGATACTATAGTCTTAGCACCATTTGAGAGTAGCTTACTCTTCGTTGTAAATTAAAATTACAAAATCATGGCTAACATGACACAATTTACAGGTCTAGTATAACCGGAAGTTCTACGTAGGTATATAAAGTACTAACTACATCCCATGTTTCATCTGCGTAAGTCCCGATCCCGTGGAAATATTGGAATTAGGTATAATTACCTTATGTTACTCCTCCATAATGTAGCTTTCTATTGGTTAATGAATTTTTGAAATCGTTCTTGAAGTTTGGGACCTTATTCATTACAAACAAATAAAACTTTCCTCGTTATAATATCTTAATATAAAAAAAAAATACGTGTCACGTTATATGTCCGCGATGGATTCCTAAACTACTTAATCGCTTTTAACTTTTGTTTTAAATGTATGTTTTGTTCTAACTAAAGAGCTATCTCTTTAGTTAAGAGTTTAGTTTAGTTCCCGTGGGAAAATTGGGATCAAGAGTAGCCTATCCTACTCTTGATCCCAATTTTCCCACGGGATTGAGACTTACGCGGGTGAAACCGCGGGACCTAGCTAGTTAGTAAATAAATAACAGCATTATAGATGTGGGTAAGTAATACGTACGCTATAAAACATTCGATTTATCAAAAAGGTTTTTGATATAATGCATTCTATAGTAAAGCCAACGTAACGGTCGATAACTTTTAACGATTTGAATTTAAAATGTTCCAGAAGAATAACGATGAAAAGCTGAACGATTACGCTGTTTCAAAAATACAAACATGTTTTGGCGAAGTCCCCGCATAACTTCGTAGATGAATATTACGTAAAATGCGAAGGATGCCAAGTCCGTCCGCTGACGCAGCCACTTGAGTGTCATGCCACTTTAATTTTAAGGTTTTGAAACGAGCGGTTGATTGAGGAAGATTAATTTTAAAGTGTTAAGCCTACACTTACATTTGTTGGGTATATTCAAGTACCAGGAATTTTGGAGTTTGGTTTTGTTATAATCATCTATTATATTTATAATTTAATTATGTCTATTGTGTTTAGGTATTATGTTTATTGCTCAAGGCAGGCCAATAGAAATATTTTACAAAGAGAAAAACAATCATAAATAAAAAAAACTCCAGTTCTGTTGATGCTTTTTTCCTTGTGAAATATTTCTACGATTGTATTTGTTGGTTAGTGCAAAAAGACTTTTGCAATATTTTGTAAATGCAGTAAATATAGTAGGAATATTTGAAATATACCACATTTGTATATATCAACAATTACCGTAGTTAATATTTACAAACTGTAAAATCATTTACAAAACGATTTTATCTGTATCTTCAATATAATAATTCAATTCATAGTATATGAATATTCCTTTCATTCAAATCAGTAATATTTTTTTATTTTTTTATCAAAAGGCTGCGCAGTTTGATTGAATGTCTATAATTTCCGATACCTTTACAAAATGTAATTAACTGATTTTTTATATGGAAAAATTGAATGTTATACGTCCTTGTGTGATTGAAGATCAAATGTAAATACGTTTTCCTTAATTATTCGTTTGTGATGGCCTAAAAATGTTAATATAACTTCCTTAATTTCCTTAGGATACATCACATTAGGATAAATCTCCAGAATATTTAGTAAAAACTAACTTTAGATACTAAAGGGTTGCGTCCGGCAGACGGGTGGCCGTAAAAACATTGCCAAATCTAATTACAGTCGGTCAATGATGACTTATCAACTGTGTCAACTCCAAATAACTTAGGGTTTAAGAGGACCCTGGGTTTCCAACAGAGAAGCAACCGAGAACATCGCTCAGATGAAAAATAGAGAGACACAAGATTTTATATATACAGTTTAGAAGGTTCTTCTTCTTCTTTAAAATGGCTTTTCCATTCGGACATTTGCCAGTGTTAAGTATTATCAATATTTGCAGGTTATTTGCATCGAACGAAATTGTCAAGTCGTCATAGATTAGTTAAAGTCAAGTCGAGGGAATCATTGTAAAAAGGGGGCCATTTTTTACAATGTTTGTTTTCGGAGCTTTGGAGACAACACTAAGCTAAAGTCCATGTTTTGCACCGATTTTCACTTTTATTTACACTTGTACACCTTCACGAAACTAAATTGATTAATATGCCCCCAAATTAAACAATTTACACCGCGCAGTTGAACTAAGTTTCACAAAAATGAAAATTTAGCAACACATCTCCTCAACACATTCCCGCCAAATCAAATAAGTTAAAGTAGGTAAATTTAGGAAAAAGACAAAATATTTTCTACAAGAGAAAAAAGTAATAACCGTTTAGTCATTTCATAACCTCAAAATGTTAATATTTCGCTCGCTTCATGGCCTAAACATCCTATCTTCAAGTACCTTTTCTTTTTCGTGACAGATGTCAGCAGAGCAAGTAGGGAGAGGGAGACATATTAAAATACGTCTCAATGACCTAAAAACGAATAGGCACTTATATGTACCTATCGTTTATAGAACTTGAATGAAAACCTTTTTTTCTTTGATGGAGGAATTTCTTTAATGTCAATACGAATTTGGTAGAACTCCACTTTAGTACTGAGATACGGAAGTTCAGAGACATGATGTAGGTATTTGAAGTGTGTAATGTGTTTGTCATTTTCCGTATAATTTATTATGTTTTCTTGTGTAGTTGTCGTTAGGGAAAGGCTTATTTGTGTGGTTGACGTTGTATGTGAAGTTGAGAGATTCATCGTTCTACGGGTAGGAATGTTATGGTTTAGTCTTTATTGTCTAATAGCTGCGCCCCGTGATTTCGCTTGCAATTATCTAAGGTAGAAATTGGAAATTATTGAAATTTGTATAAACAGTGATAAGCAGTAAACATTCATTACCTACATCTAAAACTATTTCATAGATTTTTAATAACAAATAAATTGTTATTGCTGCTGCATTTCCTTGTTTTTCCTTAGTTTCGACTTTGGTTTCTGTTTTGATCGTATTTTCTTCTGTTTTTATCATCTTTTGGAAATAATAGTAGTATACAAACTTCAATCGTTTTTTGTTTTTATTACACGACTGCCAAAAGAAGTGTCATGTTTTTTTCGATTGGTTCAACAGTCTACATAAATTATTTTTAAAATTGGGTTTGGTTGGTGTACTTCATAAGTGGGAATCTGATTTAACGGAATTCTGATATTTTGAAAATTTGGTATGTCAGAAATTATTAAGGTCTATAAAAGTCCTTTGGTAATTTGCTTCCAAGTACAACATTTTTGTCTGCGTTTGTTACAAGCATAACCATGTATCATAAATATAGAAAGATAGATGATACTCACGCGTACAAGACTTGGGCTCATCACTCTTGTCTCCGCAGTCATCTTCACCATTACAATACTTGTCCAACGATATACACTGTCCCGTATCACAAAGCATTTCACTCAGTCTACAAGGACTCTCAGCGTTCCTTGGCGATTTCACTTTTACAACCGGCACTACCACTGATGTTTCTATACTATCTTCATTAACAACTTCCTGTTCCTCGTTCAAGTCTTGGGGACTACACAGTTTTAACGATAACAACACTATAATGAACAATACGGTTCTGTTGTTGGCTATGTCCTGGTAATTCTTTATGAGACTCATTTTGGAGAGTCTTCGGCACTGGGTTGTCACAACATTTTGTTCAGTAAGCAGTTTCTACTTTGATGTTGTGTTCCTGAAACAAAAAGAAATGGAAATTTGTTAATTATCTACTCGAAACACTTTTAGGTACGTTGCGTTTAGTTTGAGAGATTATTCAGTTGCTTGTTTGTCTTTATGCTATCTAATGTATGAATTTATCTCTAAAACGGCTTGACCGATCCACATGTGCTTTCTAGTCAAAATTTGTGAGTATTGTGAATGGTTAGGAAATAGTTGTTGTAGTGATTACTAATAGAGATTATTTTGTGTGCAATTAATACTCAACTTACAGGCGACCTACAAACTCTAACACTTGGAGAGTCACACCACTACACGAAAAGAAGAAGACGAACCACAAAGTTAAAAATTCTTTAAAAAAATTATTAAAAGTAATATTTCAATACGGAACCCTAAAAAGAGTATAAAAAAGTCGTAAGATACTTATGTATCGATTATTCGTTCATTTGTAAGTGTCGTGATTCATCCCTCCGTGCGTTTTTGTCCCTAATTTGTCGTTAGAGGAAAATGTCACAGGAAAACTGTTGCGTAGCAAACAATAATAGGTACAAAGACGAAGAAAAATTGACCAATCCCGGACAGTCTGGGACTTTGACCTCGGAAAAAACAGGTCAATTTTCTTTCCTTTAGAAAACCTATCCTTGAAAGTTTGCCCATTGTATTAAACGTTATTAATAATAATAATGTATTGTATGTATTACGCCGTTTGTTTTTTTACACGTTGACTATTTTTTAATCTTTTTGTATTTTAACTACCTATATTAATCCCAACACGCATGTAGCATATATTCATTTTTTCTCACACCTTTACATGTTTAAATATTCACAATCAAAACGTTCATCTAATAATTATTAGTACGTGATTCGGGTTATTAAAAGCGAATTACAAATCATTAACAAATTAATCAAACTCTACGTTAATTATTAGTTAACCAGAATATATTTAAAACGACATACGTTCACCTAATTTAATGCCGCGGTCCTGCATGAAAATTGCGCGGAAATGACCACTCGTGACGTCATTTTTGAAATTGCATGCAACTGGTATCAAATAAAAGGACTAATACAAGTTTGATAACATAACAGAGTTTGTATAATTCAAGTTTCCTAAGCTACTTCAACGACAAGTGTGCAGTCACATTTAATGGTGATCTTCCGTGCCTACCAAGCCTTGGCAAACGTTTTCAAGTAATAACCGTCCACAAATCTCGCTTGGCATTTGAAAGTCGTTTTCACTAGGCCGGATCGAAGACAAACGTCTACAAGCCCACGCAAGCCAAGCCAAACACTTTTTTTACACGCTTGTACTTGTCAACGCTTGTCGAGCCTTGGCAAGCATGGAAAGCTGGTACCTATAACATATTTTCGCGCAAGTTGCATGAAAGACTTTCCCAATGGAACCCCCACGTAGACAGATTCGTTAATTTTGTATTGTTTTATTAAATAGGCACTTATAATATTTCTGGAATTACCTATAAATAAAAAGGTAAACAGAAAGTGGAAAATTATCTCAAATTAATTGGGAAAACAGAACCGTAAGATGATTCGATGTGAGTTAGTAAATTTTTGCAATTAAAATTAATTTTGATTATAAATTTGTTAAAATTACTGAAGTCTCTATCTTTCACATGTTAATTGAAATTCAGCAATTAACGAACATGGGGGCTACAAAAGGTACATTTAATAGATTATTTGTTTTATATTTGGCTTAATTAATGAAACTTAAAGTTGGTATATGATTACGTAAGAATAAAAAATATTACTAAGATTCCTTAGGTTGCATGTTAAATGTAATAAAAGTAGAAAAAATGTCGTGTGAAAAGTTCATTAAAATAGTTAAGTAAAATGATTTAAAATTTAAGTTCTTTACTACAGGGCTACCATTTCAATTTTAAATTTTAATTTAGGTGGGTACCTATCTACGTAAATCAAAATTTACCTACTACATACTTAAACTGATTTTAAATTTTTTGTTTAAATGAAGCCAAACCCAACTGAAGTTGCGTAGGTATGAATATAATACGTAATTAAATGAAAAATTAAGACCAGTACGCGTAACAGCTACATCGGCATAATAAACAATGTTTGCTTTTAGTTGAAACAACGCCTTACAGAAATTTTGATATCTTTACGGCCTTTATACTCGAGATATACACTTAAAAGTCGAATAATTCACTTGAGCAGTAAAATAAGAATCCTTATAAAAACCGCCTTCAAACAATCCTCTTTGTTCGATAAATCAGGATAAGTGCAAATTTAATCATAAATCATAACAATGCAACGATATTCACATTAAATTTCTTTATCTAGCCGTAATCTAGCCACTCTGCAGGTGCGATGTTATTTATGAGTTTCACACGTGTCGGGGTAAATGTATTGCCACACTTACTCGGGTCGATCGTGCTTTCACACTGCCATATGTTCTTATAAGCTCTTGTCGTATGATTTGTTCTGACAATTTTCTATTCGATTTCAAATGTAACATGGATTTTACTGATGTTTACGTTAAAAAAAAGGCTAACCTTTCTCGTGCCTCAATAAGCTGTTAACATTAAGAGCCTTTTAATTCAAGAAAATGACGTCTGAATATTCGATATTATTCAAATGGTGAAGGTGCAAACGCTAAATACAGAAAATTTAAAAACCAACTTAAAAATGGGAACAAAATAACCTCTACACACAGTGCCAGTTACTTATCTGTTTCATCATCTAAACTCGACCACCATGTTTGTCGACATACATATCTCTAATCTCACTACTAATTTCGTATTTGATACTCTACGCGTAACTGTAGCACGCGTGACTGTCGAGATAGTATAGTAACAGAGCTACTTCGTAGTAACCTCGTAGAAATCCGTAGATGATTATGCTACGTAGCAACAAATTTAAGGACGAATTTGATCGTCTTATGTTTCTACTTCAAACGTGTGTCGTTTCTCGACAATATTATGTTACTTCTTACTAATATTACAAACGCGAAAGTTTGTATATATGTGACTTTGTTACTCTTTGACGCATATACTACTAAACCGATTGCAATTAAACTTAGAATACAGATAGCTGAATACCGGAAATATCAAATAGGTTACTTTTTAACCGGATATTCCTACGGAAACGGGGCTTCCACGGGGGAAACGGGCGCAGCTAGTATGACATAAATCGCACGGCTCAAGAATAGCCTGCGTCGTCCTAACCTAACTGACGGTAAAAGTGGAACAAGTTTCGATATCTTCTTTGATTGTTGTATCGTTGCTGTATGTATATTTCAAAGTGGTTGCACCGGTTTAACTTAAAATTGTGTGCAAATCAGTTTAAACCACACCAATATCCGTTGTTTTCTCTAATTTAACCGTTGCAAACGTAAGAGTACGTACTCCTAAAAGCGCATCTTCAGAAGCTTCATATACACGAAGTTATCCGGCGTAAGGTCAAATCAGTGATTGGTATGAATTATTCCGGCGGCGATCGGACTAATTTTTACTCAACATTTTTGCTCAACGACCTCAACCTAAGCACAAAAAGCGTGTAAAAAGAATTTATGAAATTGGTGCAATAGTTTCGAAGCCTGTTCATTATAAACAAACACAGAAATAAATATTTCTTCTTTATATTATTCGTATAGATTAGTACAGATAGATTAATTAAAGTCTGTCTATTATCGGCAAGTGAGAGAGAGAGATACTCCACACATCCAACGAATATTACTTCTGCAAGTTGCAACAATTCGGAAGTCACCGCAACTACGACGAATGCAAATGAACGTAAAAGCGAATTTGTGTTTCCAAATGCGAAACGCTTACAAAGGGTTTAAATTTGCAATTCTATTATAAAAGCGATGTGGATAATACGTTGAAATGTAAAACCGATGGAATAGTTTGACGATCGAATGTTCTCATACATACCAATACGGGTGTGTTAGAGGTCGCAATACTAAATTCGCTTAATCGTATAATCGTTTTGCCATTCGAACATTCCAGTTTGACTATGCAATACGCATGCATATAATTTTTAATATGATTATGTTAATACCTCACTATTTTGTTGCTACGTGCTGTTTTAGCGTTTTACGCACTACTCATTTTCAAAATATTCACGCATTATATTTTATTGTGTTTCACTCTAATGACATTTTGGCACTGGAGTTAGCTAGATTTATTAAAAATTTGCTCTAGTTTTCTTCTTGAATAGTAACGTCTAGGGGCAGCAACTACTTGGGCGGAGCTGCGGTTTAATACCACTCAAAAATGCATCGTTTGTATCGTCTAGCTACCTGTCTCTGGTATTCCGATATTTATTTATTGCATGACAAAGCAAGCAAAGCGTTCCTGCTTTAAGTCTACCAAGTTTCATCAAGATCATATGAAAAATAGCTACCACCTGTAAGGGAAAACCAGCATACAGGCGTACCGACAGACGAAAACAAACTTTGCCAAACTTCAAGCAGAGATACTTATTGCTTAAAAAAAGTTGTCTCGAAATAAATCTACTTATCTCAAATTAATGATCGAAAACTCGCCGATAATCAGCAAAAACTCCGCCAAGGCTTCGCGAAATTCGCTAATGACACACTGACAAATGGTGATTTCTCAACAAAAAATATAATTTGTCCGTTTAAATTCAACATTTATTTGAGGTTGCGCAAATTTACTTTTTCTTCTCCGTTTAAGCCGAGTATAAAATCCTCTTGAATCATTAATTACGTTTCCATTTTATACTTAAAAAAGGTTAGAATTATGTTATTATTTTTTTCTTCTAAATCGGAAATGTTCTTGGACATAGCAATTAAAATTGAAAGGGAGCTTATTTTGGATTTTGGACGTTTGAAGTAGAAATGACATGCTTGAAAAAATATTTTAATAAATTAAAACTGACTTAAAAAAGTAGAAAAGAACCTCTACTTCGCCTTGCAACCGACTTATCTGTTATGTAATTTAAAATCGAATAAAAAAATTAAAATCAATAAAATCTTCAAATATGTATATAAAATTACTAACGGTGCGGTAACTTGAAGGTAATTCGATTCGACTTTTAATATCAACGTTTTAGTACCTACTTATAAGAACTATAAATTAAACGAACTGAAAAATTTACCGTCCACCACAGGAAGTCTAGCAGCGTAATCTGTTAGAACTACTTCAATTTTCAAAATTGTCACATTATATTACTAAAACCACGGCATTGCAGTTTAGTTAGCACGTAATGTTTTCCAGCGGCCTCGTTCTTTTATGTTTTTAATAAAACTAAAAGGTAGCAACGAAAATAGCTGAGGTAACAGGTTTATTTTGCAGCTACAAAATATATTCAAGAAATATTGAAGGATATTTTAAGCAACTAGGCTTAGTTTGCCTACTAATTTAGGCATAACTTTTTCAATTAGAGTAAACTTAAAAATAATCAATTTTCAATGTGTATAGACAATTAACCACAAAATGTTATTAATGCAATCTAATACTGCGCTGGGTACTCACTAGCGAGCTGTAGCCTTAAACTCTAGAACAAACAAGGTTCTATAGTGTGTAATGAAAGTGTTCGCGAGCGTTCTTCGGTTCGCGGTAAAAACCGAGCTCGCTGTAAATCGCTCGTATAGCGCTCACAAAGTACATACTTAATATGTCTACTAAATTAATGACATGTAACTTGGTGTTATAAATAAATTATTGTATTGTATTGTATTGTTCTTTGCTTACGCAAAGGTTATGCTACGTCACGCAACCGTTCACGCAACGGTTAGGCTACGTCCGCAATGGCAGGAGACTTGCTTAGCGCCTGGAGGCTAAGCCTTCAAGCGCTAAGAAGCGTAAGGCTACGGCCAGATCCGTCTGCCTGTTCGGCCGTAGCCTTACGGTTACAGCTCGATAGTGAATATCCGGCTTTACGTCGATAATGAAAATTAAATAAGTAGGTTATAGACCTATTTATTCGACGTTCATACAATACACCTAACACCTGCCTGCCTATATGGTTTCGTTAATATTCGTAACGTTCATTAAATATAGCCAGCCGTCTCTATAATTACGAAACCTATAGGTACGTGTTAACGTATATGAATATATTGAACGTACGTGTAATAGACGCAATGTAAGCCCGAGTTGGTGAAATATACCTACCTACCTACAGAAGTACTTGAGTTTTCCTTCACATACAATTATTTTTACTACAGATCTCGATCGGTTTTATTTTTATTTTTACCCCCGATGGCCATGGAGACGGTAGGTATATGCAATTAGGGTGAGAACTGAAATGTAAGTGTATCTGTCAATATTTTTTTCAGAAACGGGTGAACCGATTATGAAACGACTTACGACGCTAAGTATATGTCTAATTCCAGAGCATGTTCTTAGCTAAGAGAGCGCTAGAGTAGATATGTTTTTTAATTCTTGAATAAGGAGTTTTGGTATTGAAATTATGCTTTTCCGAAACTCAATCGCTAAAATTCTAACAAATGGCGATGCCGACGTAGGTACAGATTGCTGACTGAAAGAACCCGTTGTAATATATAATATTAAATATTTGATTTCCGCGATGCAAATATAAAATTAAACTGATTTTTCGATTTCAATCGTGTTGCTTTTTTTTTTTTTTTTTTTTTTATTTATTTACTAGGAACACCAACAGCGTTACACTATAAACTAAATAAAAATAACTAATACACAAATAATTTGCTGTCTTGCGTGAACGCCAATTAAAGGTGAACACAACAATGGCCAAAAGTAACATGTGCCTATGTATCCCTAATAGCGTGACAGGGATAAAGCTAGCGAATTTCACATGTATAAGTGAAGGACATAAGATGCGACTATGCAAAATTTTAGTGCGTAAAATAAAACAATTGCTAGTTTCAAGATAACTAAACGTTAATCTTGAAATTCAAAACATTCACTGCCTGTATTGAGCTGAGTTCAGTTCTTATACAAAGTTTTATTAGTTTTCTTACAATATTGACTGAGTAATATCACTTATTTGTACAATTTAGAAGGAAGTTTGGAATTTTTTTCTAACGAGAAAATTTTCAGGAATCTTGTTTTCACGACATTCACGTGTTAGTAAATATCCTCGACTTTAATAAATATGGTTTCAAAAACTTTTATTTCAAATAACTTTTGTACTAATTCATACTAAAAACATCAGTTCTGGCCTACTACAGCCCCTTAAGCTATGACAGTATTTCAGTTATTTTCAGTATTTTTCAAAGTTTAAATATAATATTTGTATTCCTCCCTAATTATTATTTCAATAACGCATCGTGATACTCTACTTATTTGTGAATTAAATGACACAGACCAATAAAACTCAAAAACTAAAACAATTAGCTAAAACAATAATTGTCTGAGTCATTAAAACAAATCGAGCGGTATCTAATTGAAGTAAAAAGAGGACGTCTTTAAAGGAATTTATTGCTCTTTTATGGTTAAGGAAAACATGAAAAACTTAGAAGTCGGGAGATGTCACAAAAACCAATCTAACTTGCGTTACTATTTCCTGATATTTCCTATTGATATACCTTGTAATTTTTGTTATTTATAGGTAGGGCAAAATTATACAGAAAGATTTATTTTTGTGATTTTTGTGCATACATTACGCACATTTATGACGAAGTAAATTCTATTCACTCTTGTGGCATAGAATATTTTTTACCTGAGTTGTTTTTTATAACATGAAAACTAACGCAAAAATGTTGCAAGATAATGTACCTACATCTTTTGCATGCTCTATTTGAAAGCAAAACATGTAACATTTTTTGACCTGCCACTGTCGTTCTAATAACTATACGCTGGCTCATCTAATAGCAGCAAATAGTAAAGCCAGGAGTCCCGCAGTATGCTGAAGAGGGAGGATCTAACATGATCGTAAAATATGCCTTCGATACGATGATGAACAAGAAGAAGACTAAGGTACTCAAAAACTTCTATCTCAGTCACATTCAATTCTAAATGATAGTTTCTGTCTTGCGCGTTAACTATTATTAGACTGAGTAATTAATTATATCCCAACTGTCTTACGCGAGAAGTTCGCAGTCCCGCGAACCATTTCTGCTTATTAATGTGGTTCATTATTCAGAGGCAACCGCAGATGAGTCTTGGACGTGAAACATTTCGCCGTATGCGTCTCGAACATGTCTAGTAAGAAACTTGAAACTCGACTCTCATAAGAGTCTTCGTTTTAGTTTCGCATTCATCTTGGCAGGTCTTTAATGCGGGCTAATGCGTTGTTTGGGACCTTTAATGAGTAAAGTGTTAAATAAATGTTTAATTGTTTCGTTGGTTAGAGGAGAGTAATTTCATGCACAAATGTGTCTTATTAATGCGGGTGGAATATCATATTACGTAGCCCCAAATAAAGCTAGGTACTTACCAGGGTCTTGACAAAGAAAGTCACTTTTACAGAATTTTACTATAATTATTTAAAAACGGCTTATTATTATTATACATGTTTAATAACTCTTTTTTAAGTAAAATCATTACACAAGTTTTGTAACAAAATTGTTCTGTTTTTGTAAATAAATAAATCCAAGACGTTTAAGCATAGCGCCCCAAAACTAAGCAACTAGGCTTGAACTGTGGGTCCTAGACAATGGCTACATTTAATTATTTTCTGTCAATACATAGGTACATATACCCAGAACCAGAAAAAAAATGGTTACCTATATGGTTAACGTAAGTAAATATTAATCCAGCTCCTAGATTTTGTCAATATTTCCGCATTTCTACTTCAACAAAACTTCATAATTCCCTGAGCACCTACCTACGTAACAGTTTACAGTGTAGCCAAAGTTTCTTCGTTAGGATCGACCTCGATTGTATTGGCATGCAAATTTCCAAAATGTCGTTCGGCCTTTCGTCGAAAGCAAAGTACCATCTGCATCCAAGAGTTAAATCCCCGATGTAGGCCAATCTCGACGTAAATAAGTTGAACTCTCTACCCTACCGCAAACTCAACCTTCTGTAGTTGTGTCAAGAGCTTATATGAACACTGCAATGCTTAAGTTTAAGTAGATATGTTGCGTAGATTTATTACAATAATGGTTTTTGAACATGGCTATTCCATTTGCTCAAATGTGTCTTATTTATACTTTGGTTAATGAAGAAAGTGACATGTCTTTTAATTAAGTATTTTACTAAACAATATCGCATGCGGTTATTGTCTTTTCATTTTAAACTAGCTGCACCTCGCGGTTTCACCCCCGTAAGTCCCGATATTTAGATTTTTTTCCATAAGAACTATCTCCGGATCATAACAAACATAACACAAAAGAATTATCGAAATCGATCTAACCGTTTAAGCGTGATGCCGTGACCACGCTAAGTAGTGATTCATGTTTATATATAAAATTATATAGTTATATATTACCTGCTATATTTTTTTAGTTAAAAATTTAGTCAAAATTTATGCCTACCTCAAAATTCCACCTATGATTCTAAATGTAAAAAAAAGTCATACATATTGTATGATTTTTTTAAAACACAAGGAAAGTTTACACAAAATATTAGCTAAAAGGTAGATAAATGGTTCAAGCTTTATTTGCAATTACAATGAGTAGTCATCAAAAAGTACGACAAATATCCTACACTGAAAGCTTAAAAGTATAACATTGTACAAATAGTGAATTTATCGCTATAAGCGATTTCTTCCTGGCAACCTTTGGATGGAAAAAGTGAGAAAAGTTAGTCATATTTTGAATTCAGGTTCAGGATACATATTCCAAATACCTTGGTTAAACATGCCTTCAAACCGTGTTAGTAGAGTTTTAAGACATTTTAGTAACCTCAAAACATGTTTTCTTTTTGCAGGTATATTTTATGGTTTTGATGGAGATTGTTCTTTTCGCAAATAGTCATAGCGAAAAATTTGATCACTCACACAGAATGTCATTTTCGGAACTGGTCACTTTTGCAGAAAGTCAATCAGATTTATTTTCTTGTAAAAACAAGAAAGGCATCAAAAGGCCATACCCTAGGCATAGGCTAGGCGCATAGGCTTCTTAGCATAGGAGAAAAGTCCTATGGCAAAAGCATACCTATTGTAACTTAACAGGGTGCCGCGATATTTAGCTGTCTGTACAAAGAATGTAGGTATAGGAAAAAAATGGAATGACATTCGGCAAAAGTGACGTTTTGTGTAAGTGACCTTTTGCGAAAGTGGCCAGTTTTTTGCGATGACCATTTGGGAAACTGACGATCTGCGTCAAAATCTCTAGTTTGCTCTAACTCAAACGAGGCATCAAACCTTTAGTATCGAATATATATACAGTAATCTAGAACACAGCAATATTCCGTTATGTGCGTAAGTACCAATGGCATCAAATTACGGCAATAAGCTTTAATTAACCAAATAAAACGAGGTCTTAGTGAGAATAGAAACTGCTTTAGTTAAATCTCCTTCTTTTCGTATACGTAGAAGTGTGGCTCAGCTAGTGTTAGAGTTTTCAAGTCGCCCTAAGGCATCTAATTTGACTTAATGACTGTTATGCAATTATCCACCGGGAACAACTGCTTTACGTGCCCTTTGAAATACGAAGGAGCTTGAAAATGATCTAAAACTCCAGCTATCTGTGCATGCCAAGTTTCATCGCAATCAGTTTAGCAGTTTCTAGGCGAACGAGCCACAAACAGACTCGTTTACCTATTCACAATTTTTTTTTCATTTAAAACTTTTCGGATAGTACACAACGGTTGTTAAAAAAACGGACAGATAGACTTTAGAACTCAACCATGAAATATTGTTTTTTTATTCGTACTCCGATAAGATCATTTTCTTCATGTCAACGACATCAAACTGTCCACAGAGTTTTGGCCCAAAACTCGGCAACGACTTCTGCAATTTCTTCGGCGCTATTAAGATCAACAGTTGTTCCGGCAAGATGAATTACCGGAACAGAATTCCGAGAAATAGCAAAATTTGCGAAATAAACATATTTATCCCAGTGCCTATACCTACCACAGGTTTGTCTTCTTATCGTCATAATGAACATTCCTACGTAAAAGAGGATGAACGGCGCATTGTGGTCAAACAAAGCAAAGAGAATGAATGAATCGCTCGCTTTTATAAAATTTAATTCGGAAGTCGTGTCATTCTGATCGTTTACCTTACGTTTTACTCCTAATGAGGACTCTCTCTAAGCTGTTACTTCCAATTCGTCACGGTGTGTTAGCCAAAGTAATGTAGGTACGGAAGTCTACTGAGATGCCCGCCTTCCATTTACTTTGTCGACGCAATCGCTTTTCTTTTGCTGTTTTTAAATACTCAGAGGATAAAAATTATCTTCCATCTAAGTTTCAGTGAAGGGCAATGTCAAACCGATATTTTAAATGTTTTTGTTTTCGTGTCAGTATTAATTGATGGCAAGATAATAAAGACTAGACCCAACTTTCCTTAGACAGGCAGGGATTAGGGAAAAGCTACTGTGGGATGTATATAAGTATTATGGTACGTCCTTTCATCCGCAAAACTTAGGCAGGATCAAGAACTAAAATCCCAGCATTTAATAGTACCTACGATGTTGTTTCAAAATATTTTCCAAGGTGGAATGCAACATCAATATAATAAAAAAATTATTTAAAAATTAAAAAACCGACTTCAAAAAAGAAACAAAAAATAATTTAAAAAAACAACAAAAAAAAAGAATTGATAAAAAAATACCAAAATAACCTCTACATAATTATGTACAGTGCCACCGACTAATTAATCTGTTTTATCATCTGAAGTCGGGCAGCCAAACTAAGTGCAATATGGAACCAACCAGTAAAACTGCCTACCTGCCTACCTACCTACCTACCTAAAAATCAACAATATTGTTACCGTAATTTTAATTATTGAGGAGTTTGCTGATGAGAAGGTGGTTTCAGGTGCCCCATCAATTTGTACTTAGTTCTTTAGGGGTCTATTCTTTTTGGTAGAAGTCCAAAAATGAGTAATTTATTGAATTCTGGGATGCTATCCTGTCCATCATTCCAAAGATACTCATCAGATCCTTACTAAACTTTTATGGGACTACCTCGGAGCTTCCACCTTTCCATTAAAATAAGGACTATATCAATCGGTCAAGCCATCTTCGTGTAATCGATGAACAATTGAATTGAATACAGCGTTTTGAGGATCATTCCCGGTCCTCACTTCGAAGATCCTCATCAGATCCTCATCAAATTTTTATGGAATCATTTTGAAGCTCCCGCCTATTAATTAAAAAAAGAATCATCTTAATCGGTCAAGCCGTCTTTGAGTAATCGGTGAAAATACAAAAAAAATATTATACATAGAGACGAATTGAGAACCTCCTCCTTTTTTTTGAAGTCGGTTAAAAATCCTCCAGTGACGGAATTCGAACATGTTTTCCTCACTTGCCATCTGATAGAAAACTCTAATAGAAAACCATTTCTAGTAAAAAAAATGCCTTGAACAATAAGAATAAGAAAAACGTTACTATATTTTTTACTTAAATTTGACACTATTGAGCCAAAATGGTATGTCTACTTTGGACTAAAAAACAAATTTTAATAGAGCAAGTGCGCTTACTTTAGAAGGTATAATAAATCATTGAGAAGAAAATTAGTCATTGCCATAGAAAAATTAATCAAACAACTTTTTATTTTATTTTAGAGACTACAAAATGCAAAATAAAGGGATTAACCATCGAACGTTCCACACCGGGAGACGTTAGACGGTACAAAATTAATGACCCTTCAGACTTGTTCCAACTTTATTATAATACTTCGATGCGAAATCGCGCATCCAACCACATGATCCAAATTACTAGCGACGAAGAAAAATAGACGGTCATTTTTCATCTAAATTCTGATAACTTTTTAAGTAGTGCGTATATTATAGGTTTATATTAGTAACCAAATTAAGCACCTTAAAAATATAATTGTTGTGGGTGCCAGAAAAAAACGCTTATTTATATGGTAAGGCATAGATAAATTATGTAAGGTATTAACATCGCTCTTACGTTGAAGAAAAACATGGTTGCAATACCGACATATTCACCGATTTTAAGTAGGCTTCTGCTATGGCTTACTGCCTAACCCCTTGAATAGGAATCTTTTGTCCATGGTGAGAGAAATGTAAATAGATTATACAATAAGGCATTTTATTTTTTACAAATTAAATACTAAGTAAATGCATCCATTGGTGAGGTAGTTTAATTCGCAATTAAAAGGGTTTGTCTTACCACCAGCTAAATAAACTGGTCAATAATTTTATAGACTTCTTTTCGCTAGTTTTATCACACGTCATATACCCACTGATCATTACATTAAGGAAGCGAGATAGTAATATAATAGCCCAAGGTGCCCCTATAAAGATAACGTTTCATTTCCCCTGCTGACCAAGGTTGACATTATTTCTCACTCGGCACGGAAAAATTATTTTCAACTTTTCCCTCTCTCTGCTCCAAATAAACTACGCTTGATTCAGCCCTAGAAATAACTGAACCTTTCCGATTTCCCGAATTAATGTTGCGGGAATAACTTGACCGAGAACAATTTTCTTTGAAATTATGGATTGCCGAAACGTTTTATCAATGCCCACTGTGATATATCTTATTTCGTCTCATTTCTTTTTCTCGGATAAAAACAACTTCATCACGTAAGTGGTAAATCTGAGAGTTCCGTTATTTATTGTGTCCATTATTTTTAGCTTTGCTCTTATTGTGTTTGGTAGAAGTAATTCGATAAGAGTTATTGTTTAACAAATCTCCTTTTCAAAACGAGCTTTTCCGCGTAGGAGATTCAGGCCTTCTACGAGTATTACATAACGAATGTTAATTATACTTCTGTTTTCGCGGTTTGTATCGCGTTGTTTTTATTTTCAGCGTTGTTGCAATGCCGTTTCTACGTTTCGGAACCTTTTCTGACTCCTTCTTCAAGGTACCTCAATGGAATCAACCTTGAGAAAAGAGTCTATAGTAAAGTGTTTTATTATAATCACTGAGCAAGCTGTGGTCGTGGGCCGAATAACCGGCACACATGGAACACGTTTTTTTCAGTCAGCAATCTTCACTCAGCAATAAGTAGTTAACAAATACCTTAGAAGTGTTTAAGGACACGATCTTTCTAAAACTGATCACAGACGACGCTGGCGCTTTGCTGAGCACCATGATATTACATGATCGCATAAGGTGTACATAAGGTGGGTAAGTGGGGACGCTATAGCATAAGCACGATAGATTAGTTTCGATGGAGGGTTGACTAGCTAGGATAGAAAATTACCAAAGACCGTAGGTGGGTAGACCTCATTATGATGAGCGTTAATCCAAGTCAGTCAATCCTAACGAGAGTAAGTCCAAAAAAACTCACACGAACATACATATGAAGTACACTCGCCTATTCCTTTGTAGTCTGCTCGATACACTATAAAATATGCTATGCTCGATAGCTAGACGTATTTTTTGTCATGTCACAATTTCTACTAAAACATTCATCAAACATATTTGCAGGTCACAAGTATCTTTGTTGCAATAATTGCTGGATTGAAACAAACAAGCTATAAAATGTAAGTGTCAATACGAAACTACTTGTTAGCTACTTACTAGAAAAAGTAGGCATCAGCTACTCAGTACAATATTACAATACAAATAACATTAAGAAGAGAGATCTAACGTCGTAAAAAACATGGGAACCACAATTTTCGTAACAAACAGAATATGTTGGACACAGTTCACTTGTTTCGAGCAGTATTGTGTTTTGTCGACGACCATCATTGTATTTTCGAGTATTTGTTTCCTTACGAAACGGCAGTTTGGAATATTTATTGGATGAACTTGTGGCATGACGGTCGCTTTTTAGACAATTGTTACAATTCCGAATCGCTTTTATAGAGTAAGTTGACATTACATGAGCAATAAAAGTTTCGATGCCATTTACAACTCTACTTTTCAAAGTTAAATGTATCAATTTCACGATTTTGTCCCTTTGGCAATTGACTGCGTATATTTATTTATCGATAAGTACCCGTTTTTTTTAAACCCTACCCTATTTAAAAATTAACCGTTACGTATTCTTTTTTGAACCTTTGACCTGTATTTCAAAATCTAAAAAGATGAAAAAGGACAATGCTATTTATTATTATTTCCAGTAAGATATGTTACTGGAAAGTTTTACAGTTTCACCTGCGTAAGTCCCGATCCCGTTGAAATTTCGTAAATCCCTTTTTTGTCCAATGTCTATCTAAAAAAAGGAAAAAAATCATATGTCCAAATTTAAGCTTTCTACAAAGTCTGTCAAACGCATTTTATAGATATAGATATACACAGTAGGTATCAATTTCGTTTCGACCATTTCAGAAAGCCGACACAAAAGATAGTGTGAACAAAAACTTTTTTACTAAGTTGCTAGTTTTTTTTTTCATGAGATAGGCTAGCATTTGTCCACATTACCTGATGGGAAGCGACGATGGGGTCAAAAGTACTTTAAAGATTCAATGAACAATATAGTCGCCACGTCGTTAAGAATAAAATGAGAAGCATCAAGTAAATAATTTACATCAAATTATTCACGTCCAATTTTCAACAGAGGATAACGACGATACGACAATACAAATACGAAACGCTTCAGTGAAATAACAAGCACCCATTACCAGACTTCTCAATCATTATAATCCCACATAGGGGTCCCATTAAATCAGGATGGAGTGCCATCAAAAAGTCTTATTAAAGTTTAACAACCCATCTTATGACGGACAGGACTTATGCAAATGAATGAAGGGTATAGAAGCTACCGAACTGTGGATTACAAAGGACGAGGGTATCGGGTTGTTTTTACAACGCCACATGGCGTAGGACGTTTAAACAAAACAAGCAAAGGGATGGTAAGGCACCCCATAGGTTCTGAACTTTATGTCAGGCGATTTTTGTTTTAATTGATACGCGAGCGTATTACATCACTAGATGGTATGTGAAACGCAGCCTTAGATGTAGCACTATCACTTCGAAGATCACTCGTGTTCACGGGTGTGGGTAACAAGGCAGCCAGTAGGCTGATGGGTTCATCACTGGCAAAAAATAATGAAAAATAATTCCAACCCACCAAATTCTACCAAAATACCTACTTCCCATATTCACTTAAGTGTCGATGTGAGATGCCTTATCGGCAAATACAAAGTTTGCAAACAGAGGGGACACTGAGTGCTATAAAATGGACATCTCAATACAGTTTGTAGCTATTTAAGTATTGGCTTAGCTGTTGTAGGAGGCGGACAACCACCCTGTTAAGTTTAAACTATCCAGGCTATACTTGGTGAAAGGTTGCGGCGTTGATTGTTGGTTGATCTCGCACTGGTAAATGTTGTTAATATCTATACCTAAATTAATGAAATTAATTTTTCCTTTAAAATATTTTTAATAATATTTATACCTACCTAGTGTTTCATAGCAAAGTATTGAACATGAAATTTTCAAGTATTTTGACCTTGTCGATGTTTCGAATTTTTGATTAAATATTTAAATAGCTAAACGTTTGGTGGAGGCATCGGGTGACCGGAATGCTGGCTTGTATTTTGCCCAAAAAATAAGTATTTGCATACAACGGGGCAATGCAGCCAGCATTCTGGCCACTTTTCCCTCCACCAAGGGTTTAGATACAGTTTAGTTTTTAATTAGTTTAATTTTTTTTAAGTAAGTAATTTTATTTTAGTTTTAATATTATAATTTTTTCCAATGTATTTTTAAGTTTGTTTGTGTCCAATAAATTCTAGAATAATAATAAAAAATTTAAACATCTTGCTCATATCTTTATAGCATTCAGCACATAGTGGTCCCGCATGTCACCCCTGTTTGATGTTAGAGGAGCAATTTTTGAGTGGAAGATCTACTCACGATTTGTTATTCGAACCGATAGGACTGATGGGTTACCAGTTATCCTTATCAGTTATCCTATCCACCCATCATTACATCACCTACGGGCTTAAATACGTCTAAACGTATCACCAAGCGGCCTCGTCCATGTTTGAATAAATAAATAAATATTACACAACATTATACACAGCGCAATCTAGCCCCAAACTAAGCACTAAGCTTGTACTATGGGTACTAGACAACTAATATACTATACATTAAACTTTTTTTTGTTGTAAATACTTACCTACATATATGTAGACCATACATGGACAATGATAGGGTAGATGGCCCTAACATTTTATTTCCGAAAAACAAAACAAGAAAAACGTAATTCTTTCCTCTCGTAAACAAAGCTACATTTGTATAGAACGGACAGTAAATTCGGTCGAGCATCTGACCCAGACGTATATCTCAACTTCACTCGGCGACATCGTTAAGATACTTTTAGCTTACTCGGCGCCTTTCAAACGCTATCGCTTCTAATCTACCCGTGCTTTCACGGTTTTGTTTTAGAAGAACTCCCTTGGGCCTTAAGGCTCCCGCGTCTTACTGGCTTAAGGGTACATTATCTATGTCAATACTTCGAATGGTAGAGCCATTTTACGAAAACATTCCTGTATATCGCGTGTATTCTTAAAATAAGGATCCTTATGGGAACTATTACGAGATTTCTGTCCCACAAATAGTGTATAATGTGTATGTAACGTATCTGAACATGCGTGGACCTTTTTGCTAGTGGCTTTATAAGGCGGTGTTTTATGTTTTAACTTATATTTTGGTACCCTAAACTTTTTATACGTTTATTTTCCCCCTCAGGTGGTATGTGTCCCAGCATGAGACGTTTTCTATTGTTCTTTTGTAAGCAAATAAAAGTACAATCGGAATATAGGTAGGTACACCAGCTCCAGCTATCTAAATAGGTTCGTATTTAAAAGGCTTTGTGTCACTGACTGTGCGTCAGAGTTTCAAAAACTTTGTTTTCAACAAAGCGTCAACTCTTTTCATGTCAACTTTTACAGCTCGAATATTTACAGAATATAACATGATGTAACGTGAGTGGCAATAGGTAGATACATTCTAAAACAGTATGTCAAGTGGCTCGGCCATGCCCTAATTAGCTCAGCTGCAGTTTACAGTTTCAAAGCAAGAGAGTTTATGCGGATAGAATTTCTGTTTGTTGCTGAACAACTTTTGTTGACTATTTTGTAATCAGTACCTAAAACTATTATTCTATCAACTATACTTCATTAATTGAAGACTATGATTACGATACTACACTACTTTCTATAGAAATAATGTCAAATACAAAGAACCAAAACGTCAGGTAATAGTCTGTAATTAAAAAACGTATAGTTCATATACCACTTACTGCACAGTTTTTAGCTTTAAAAAATATACCTATTTTTTTAAGGAAATACATGCTGATTGGTTAGACCCAAAGGGCTCTCGTTTGTTTGCGCATGATAATAACAGGAACTCAATTTTTGAATGCCCCTCATCGTATCGCCGTAACAATCTTCCTTCTTTTTGTTTGAAAATACAGTAAACAAAAAATCAGCACAAGAAAAATAAAGCGAAATTTTCAAAAAAGATATTCTAAGTTCTGAAAAAAAGCGTGGGCAATTTTCTTTAAAGCTCGAGAAAAAATAATAGCCACTGACCTCGCAGTCAAAGCGATCCCCTTTATCTTAACTCTTAACCGTTACTGCCATAAAAACTGAACGAACACAGCTGAAAGAATTTTCTAAAAACTCTTTTTAAACACGGGCAAAACTTTGTAGAGCTAATTACAGCAACTTCTAAACAGGCTCCTAGTTTAATGCTATTGTAATAGTGAGCACTAACAGAGGGATACTTACAGTTCAAATAATCCCACTTAATCTAATACCGTCGGGTTCAAAGTTTCATTCGTAATGGTCCTATAGCTAATTAGAAACTAACATAGTCCTATTCAATTTTTTATGAATTTCTGACACAATCTATACCTCTTTAAAGTAATTCAGAAAGAGGATAAATTTATTTGTTTGTTAGTGAGGAATAGCCTCCAATCTACTGAACCGATTACAAAAATTCTCTTACCAATAGAGACCTTAATTATCGAGGAGTAACATATCCCGAGATTTCCACAGGCTTACGCGGGTAAAACCGCGGGACGCGGAATTCAAAAATGTTGAATAATACCAAAGCAGCACTGCTAATTTAACTCTTTTTTATCAGGGAATTTGCTTAAATTGTTTACTATTTCCTAATTAAAAAACGACCGACGCGGACGTTTGTATCGTATCGTTTCAAAGTGTAATTAAATTTTCAGACGCTGATTATTTTATTAATCATCAAAGTCGATACATCCGAGATACAAATATGCAACACGTGCGAATTCTTATAAATTATAAATAGCTGTATAATGACGATTGTAATTTAAAACATGATCACAAAAAAGAAAAAAAACTCCATAAGTATCTTGTGGTTTCTTCTTACCGGTTAATGCGTTCCCAACCACACTAGAGCCAAAGTTATAAGTTGACTATCAAATGTTCATTCGCTTTTGTATACAAGTTCTTATTGAAATAAAGTATTTAACTATTAAGTATTGGCCGCCTATTACCTGCATAAGTAAATAAACTTTTCACATTTATTTGCACTAGTGTCGTCATAAAAATCAATATCTTTTATGCATAAAGAATAGCCATTCATACCCCGTGGCGTATTTAAATTTCAAATAAAGTTTTAACTGAAGTCCACCCCAATTGATTGCGTTTGATTACTGTTTTGATTACAGAAGGGCTGGTCTATTCATAGTTTTGAGGGTGTACTATGGTCAGATAGATCGAATAATCAGTACGGTAGTTCAATGAATTGATACCCTAACAGTATAGTTACATTAACTACCTTTAATTAAAAACAGTCTTCTATCTATATCTTCTAGCTATACTTATAATAAAGGAAGAGAGGACAAAAAGTCTGTACTTGAAAGTAAATTAAAAAAAAAACAGGATAAGAACAAAATTATATAATTTTAAAAATTCATGTCTGTCTGTCTGTTTCTCAGTTTATCTGTCTGTTCCTTATACAAATAAAAACTACTGATCCGATTGCAATCTGGTTTGCAATATTGGATAGTTCTATTTTCGAGGAACGTCGTGGTATACTTTGTATCCTAATCCAATTAGTAGAACCCGAGTAATGAACGAAAAAGTGCAACCGCTTGAGAACCGCTCGGACGCCCGCGCCCGTGATAACGCGTTTTCCACTTTTTCGGATGAAACCGCGGGGCGCAGCTAGTCAATAATAATCTTCTAAAAACTATAACCCGACTACGTGAAAAAAGGGAAGAAAGGACGAAACAACAAAAAAATTCAGATAGAAATCCAGAAGTGCATAGCTACAAAAATGGACAAGGTGAAGCCGCGGTCATATAAATTGTTGATAAAAGTTGACAGCCTATGACATCCGGCCTATTATTACGAATCTATTGACACCTCTTTTATTAAAATCGGTTTAGTAATTTAGGCGCTACGGTGGAACATACAAAAATGCATACAAAGACTGCCAAAAACATTCCACTTCCTTTTGGCTTCGCCGTAGTTGGGTAAAAAGGATATAATTAGAACACACATACAGTGCTACCAACTTATGTTATGTAACCTGAAGTTAGGCAATTTTCCTTGGAAGATCCAGAACTCACCAAAATATTTCCGAATTCATAAATACTGCCTTTTTTAAAGTCGGTTAAATTTTAAAAGCGTTCTAAAGCCGCTATTTAATCTTTTCTTTAATTTTTACAAAGCACGAAGCCTTTTAATACTTAAATTATTTCAATTCAAGAAATATTTTAACGGAAAAATACAACGTTTATTTTCTTTAAAATATGTCTATGATGAATAATGATGATAGCCAAGTGCAGGCTTAGAACCTTTTATTTTAAGCACTTGTGACCTCCCGCAGACTACAGACCTTTACTTGATTAAACTATCTGCCGATCAGTAAAAACCAGTGGTCGGAACAGGTTGAGCCAATTTACCTAAAGTTCGAGGAACACAAGGAGCATCGGAGTCGTCCTTACTAGTAATTTTTTTTTGCATTTCGAAATTTATTAATTCCGATTAAATAAAAGATGTTATTAATACAATTACTTATTTCCTATCTGAGAAAAGTCAATAAACAAGTTTTTTATGAATTTCAAAATTTTCAATTTTTTTTGTTCTGCTTTTAACTTTAGGAAAATTAGCTCGCCTGATTCCGATCACTGGTTAAAACACAATTATTGGTACCAAATCGGTTTATGTGGGCGATTTCTTACATGTCCATATCGATCAAACTACCCGATCATCTTTTTAGTTGGCTGACAGTTTATCGGGTAAAAACTTGCAGTTTGCGGGAGGTGTAAACCACTTAAAATAGATAGAATTCTGAATAAATAGATAAATAGATAGATATTCAATTAAAGTATTGGGTATAATAGTACAGGAAAGGTAGAAAAGCAGCAGTCTATTTAATTCATACAATTTTACGAGACAATTATCTTGTAAATTGCCATAATACTTTTCATTCATACGATTCATCGTATACAATAACTCAATTACCGAGTTGTTCTATATACGTGTATTGTCATATCAATAAAATATCACGTTTTATGGTCTACCAACCGGCAATAGCTTAAACACATTCGTAACCAGACACGTGAAATGAATTTGAAACAGACATTTAAGGTTGATCGTCGCAGAATGCCGATTTTAGTCGGCTGATATTCCATAGAAAAAAAATCAACGATTTCAACGTTATGGATCAATATTTAATACCCTGGAAGAATATTGATCCAGGGACGCGACTTCAAATCTCGCCGCAAGTGAATTTTTGAAGATGAATGTTTCCTTTAAAATATTTCTAGTAAATATGCCTTGAGCAATAAAAAACAAATTTACGAAATAGTTATTTTCGTAGTTCAAAACTATAAGAGATTTGAATTTAAAAAAGTATTTTTTTACAAAATCAAGATTTTGTTTTCCAGCTGCTAAACCATTAGATAATACAGGATCATAAATTTGAATGCAACTGTAAATTCCAAAAACTATATATTTGTACAATTATAAAGCTGCATTCAAATTTAAAAAGGCTTTAAACTGTGTATAGTTATTAAGAAGCTGGAAAACAATGGGCCCTACCATGGTCGTCGCGAACTCGCCGCGTTGTCGTTCAGCTAAAAAAACACATCAAATAATAAAAAATAAATTTAAAACAAACTTTAAAAAAAGAAAAAGATTTTTTTAATTTATCTGTGGTTTTTAAAAGTAGTCGGGGTTTTTTTTATTTTTTCTGGGCAACAAAAGGACGATATAGCAATGACAATAAACTATTATGTAGCGCGGAATATACTTTGCTTATTATGTTTCGAGTATAGCAGCGCCATCTAGCCTCAAACTTAGCATAAATCTGTTTTCTATTGACCAGAAATACAATGAAATGCTCATATACCCGCCGGGTGGGATACGACCTTACCTTTTGCGTCGCAGGCAGATTCTTTTCCGTTTAACCACAGATGTCGTTTCTGCACTGTTTTATAAAAAATAAATTCAACGTTAAAATATTAATTTTACCCTGTAAATGTTGGGTAAGCACAAGTTCGGTATAAAAAGATAAACTTTTGTTTACCTTCTGTGTAATTAAAACATGGAGAGATCTCTCTCCCTCTGAAACAAATGGATATAATACTCTATTTAACACAACCGAGCTGCGGCGCGAAACTTTTAGAGAATTATATCATCTATTTTCAACTTTTAATTATTTATATGCATTAATGTCTTTTTTTATCACAAATCGCAAAAGTTTTAAATTTGAAAGCTGCCAAGGCTGATTTTTGAAGCAATTATTTCCAAAAAAAATTGCGCCGGACAGGCCTTGAACCGGCATTCTTTATTTGCATCACTGCATTTTAGAAAAACATTTCTATAAAAATTAATCATCGAAATGTAGAAAAACACTTAAAAAACAAGGATTTAATGTCTCCCATATTCACTATTTTTTTTTCCTATTTTTTATAAGAAACATATTATTACCATTTTAATAAAGCTAGTTTTAATAATATATTTCCAATATTGTAAATGAAATCTGATTAACAAGCAATCCTGTTCAAAGGAAAATGCAAAAAAATACTAAGATTCCAGAGTAACGATTGAATCCCAGAGGAGGCCCTGATATTCTATTCTTTTCTCAAGATGAATAATAATATTCGAGTTCAATATTATTCCAAGTAGAATATGATACACAATCTCGAAATATTCTTTGCCATCAATTCTTTCGGCCGAACGTAATGGTCAGTCGGACGATGAATAGATATCGAGTTTTATGCGGGAAAGATTTTTCGACTGAGTTTATTTTTCTTTGATAAAAAATACAGATAAATAAAAAACGATTATTTAGCTCGAAGTAGGTGTTACGACTACAATTTTTGTACAGAATTAGATTAGTCTTAATTCTTACTAATATTACAAACGTGAAAGTTTGTATGTATGTATGTGACTTTGTTACTCTTTCACGCAAAAAACTACTTAAGCGATTGCAATGAAACTTGGAATATAGGTAGCTGGAAACCTGGAATAACACAGAGACTAAGTTTTATCCCGATAATTCCGTGAAACCGCGGGGCGCGGCTATAGTTAAGTATAAATGTGCAAATATGTAGGTACTAAATAAAGAATTAGTACAAAGCAACAATTTGAAGGTATATGTATCAAATATAATAATTAATATTTTTGCTATACGCATTTAATTCAGCCGTGTAGCCCCTGCAAAGAATAGGGATATTGCACATGTTCCCGTGGGTGTCGTAAAAAAAGACTAAAAGGTGTTTGTAATATAGCGTCCCAAGCTAAAGGATCTAAAGAAGACCTGGACTTTTCTGGCTGTGGTGCTGAATTAACTACTTGGTCCTGAAAACGATTGGAGTCAAGCAGGTGGCCGGCCGTCAAAACATTGCCTAATCTACTAGCCGTAGATAAATATATAAATAAATATTGCACAACAATACACACAGCGCAATAAAGCCCCAAACTAAGCACTAGGCTTGTACTATGGGTACTAGACAAGTGATATACTACATAAATAATACTTTTTTTGCAAATACGTTCAAATTATACTAAGATTTGGTTAATAAAGACTTACCTATCGTGACAATTATCACGGTCTGTTTGCGTGTGTCGTTACTATGTCGACCCCAAATAATTTTGAAGATTTAGCGGACCCCCGAACTCTCGAGAGGGACGAAATTGAGATATATTGACACACGTTGGAGAAGTCCGCAAGTGCAGAAAAAATGTATTGGCGGAGACTATAAAAATGAAAATAATAATTAGGATAAGCAAAACCTGATCCCTATCAACAATACTTCCATAAATTGTTTTACGATAGCCTTCCGATATATTTAAGTATTAATAAAAATTTAAACACACCCAATAAATTTTTATTTTATAGTCTTATAGAATAAAATTATTATATTGCTTATAATTTTTATACTTATGTAGCTGTTGTAAAATGGCATGGTTCGTGGCATTTCATTTTTAATTATAATTGTGCAAAATTAATTAGAAAAGCTGTTTTTTTTTCAATATTAATATTATGGCATAACGAACTTCTAGAAACTATCATGATCTCGCTATACTTTTAAGTAGCTTAGAAATTTAAGTAGATTTCTTAAAAATTACGTATTAAGTAAGTTAAAAAAAAGACTTAAAAAAGGGATAAATAAAAATACTTATAAATGCCTTTAAAATCGTGTAGTTTTTCTTAGGAGGTTTGTAATTCCCCTCTCCGACTTCAAATGTTTCTTTGCGCTTTCTGTACAAAATTAATAAATCGACGAATAAAGATCCTCCTTCTGCGGTTTTTAAGAACTCGGATAAAAATTAAGCGTAAACGACATTATACCATTTTAGCTTTAGAAAAAACTATACTTTTGAAAAAGAAATGGGTGAAATTGGTAGGTAATTTGGTCAAGCGCTTATCTTACCACAGCGTAAACACAACGATAGAAACAAAATACGGTGCCCACGCACTGAAGTAAACCCATTCAACTGGCCTTTGATGGGGGAACTACGAGCCCATTCGTTGAGGCAACGCGTCCAAATCAACACCAAGCGAACGCGCCGTGAAAACAGGGAAATTGAATCGAGTCCTATATTCCTTTATCGGAAATATCTTTTACAGAATAGATACAAGAAATTCTTTGTTGGAACATGTCGATTTCAAATATTATCGTGTTTCCTTCTAAAATGTCTCGGTTGTTTGTTAGTTTTATTTCGTTTTGAGGTTTTTGTGCGAGCCAGGAATCAATTTATTCGGGTCCGTAGTTAAGGTCTAGTTATCTTATTTGTCTGACGTGACCCTGTGTTACTAAAGAAGCAAACGCTTGATGGGACACAGCTGAAGGAGGTTCAGTCGAAGTCTATCTAGTATGCCTAAGCAAACTCGTCTTAGTGCGTCGTAAAGTCTATGTTACTGGTTTTATTGGGTTCCAGTAACATGGACCGATACGGACACCATGGGATCGTCTCCACAAGGGTTAGAATCGCGACAACGTTATCGTCGAGACACTTATTTCTATACAATCTTTATGAACGTGTCTCCACACGGCGAAGTTAACGCGGCGGTGCGTTGTGTAGAAATAAAATAATATCGCTGCGATTCTAACGCTCGTGGAGAAAGCCCCTAAGTGACTCGAAAAGAAAAAAAGTCTTCAAATGAGAGAAAGGAATTTGGGTAAAAAATTCCACCACGCTTGTCCAATTCGTTTGGTGGATATAGAAGAAATATAGTTCATTTAACGATTTTTTTCGTTGTTTTTATTATCAGCATTGTTGCAATACCGATCCGATGTTCCGGAGCCTATTTCATACTTCTTTTTAAGGTAGACCTCGATAAACCTCGGGACCACTTAGAAAAAAACGTGTGAATTAAGCTCCAAAACGTCGGATCGATATTACAACAATGCTGAAAATAAAAACAAGGCGATTTAAACCGTAAAAATAGTTGTGTTTCAATACAAAGTCGCGAAACAGAAGAAAAAACTATGGTTAGTAAGTCAATGAAAGAAATGCTTACCATTTAGTCGACTTATTGGATTCAGAAACAGGGACGACCTTACCTAGTATAATCCGAAACCAAACAAATATTGTTTATTTAAATACAATACTAAAAGTAAGAAGCTTAATTGTATCAGTATACTAGACCTAAAAATCAAAGCTCAGTTTACTTTACCATGTTTGCTAAGCTGTCTACCGTACACCATTACTGCAATTACGACTGATAATTACCGACATTTGAGTGCTATAGCTGACACGGTAATTCTACTTTATGACGGTTGATGGGGATTCATTGGTCTAACTAATGGCTTTTCATTCCAAAAGCATAAAGTTTAATCTACAATAAAAGAAACATATTTCAGAGTCACATTTTATTTTATTAGAAAGGTGTGATTTTGACCCCATCTCATCATAGTATGTAACATTTGGTTTACCTCTTATTCAGCTTACTTAGATGCAGACGTATTTTTCCTTAAGGGCTGGTCTCCTTAGAAGCTACATTTCTTTTAATAGAAAGGGGCGGTTTTGACCCTATCTCACCTTAGTAATGTAACGATGTCTATCACTTATTCGGGTTAGTTAGCTCTTGGACTGGAATAGCGGTATAGGTGATGGCAAGCCATCACCTATACCGCTACTCCACTTTGAAATGTCCAGGGCGCTGCAACGGCTAGCTTTCGCTGAATAGACCAAATAGAAAGGTGTACCTAAAAGAACTACCGTAGCAGCATGCACTTAGAAGATACATAGAATGTAGAAAGACATTTCGTAATTTGTTTTTGTTGCTCGAGGCATATTTACTATGAATATTTTAAAGACAAAATGAGATTTGAACTCGCTTTTCTGCGTGCGCTCTGTGTGAGTTCAAATCTCCTCGCGAGTAAATTTTTGAACATGATTTTTTCCTTTAAAATGTTTCTATGTAAAAAGACGTCAATGGAACTGCCGTCTGTAACATAATCACAGAATAGGCGATAGTCACAAAATAATTTCGCACCGCGATTGATCAATACGCGTTACGCTTAAAAGCTCAATACGTTCATTGGGTGCAATTTACACCAGTCAACTTCGTAAAGCAGAGATTGACGACGTCGATATGAAACTTTGCGTAACAATAGCCAAAAGCCTGTAAAGTTGTATACACACTAGGTACAGTGTTCTAGCGGCGCGATACCATCCACGTTCATTGTGTATCAGTCCATTGTCGGTATGTCACACAGATATTGATGTGTAGGTACCGGCCTTATGACATGGCTTTTGTTATTTAACTGTTTTGATATGCGTTTTCAACTGGTATACCTATGCAATGCAAATCTCGCGTCTAATAGGTTCAGCTTGTAATTTTGGACACTGTAATAGTTTTGTTATGTTAACATATTTTACAATTTATTTGTGTTTTCGCGACTTTGTATTGAAGTAAATAAATCATAATTTTTTCACTACACTACGCAATCTAGCCCCAAACTAAGCACTAGGCTTAGGTACTAGACAACGGATTTAAACTACATAATAATATATTTTATACTACAATAATATATATTAAAAGACACCCGGACCAGATAAAAATACTAATAAAATTCATTTTCCGGCTCCTAGAAGACTGCGCTCTGGACAACTTTTAAAATATCAATTTCAGTAATGTTGTCTAAAGTTAAGGTATTTTCAGCTGTAACATTTCAAAACGGCCCTGTTGAACCCAGTTGGTCCCAGTCTGTCCTTATCTAAAGAACCGACGAAAACTAACATGAAAAAAGGACAGACTGGGGTCTCTCCAACATCAAGCGGGACTGTTTTTTGATGATCGAAGCTTTCTAGTAATTACTATTTCTATGTTCGAACTACGTTTGAACCGGCTAGAGTCGCCGAGCCCTGCCTTCTTTTTTTTTTTTGTTATTTCTATGTTCGAACTACGTTTGAACCGGCTAGAGTCGCCGAGCCCTGCCTTCTTTTTTTTGTTATTTCTTTGTTTGTTTTTGATTATAAGTTGTTTGTTTTAATTTTTCATCGTAAGACGATCTCTTCGGTTTGTAAGTGGATGTACACAATAACGTTTTTCAAGCTGTTACACTCAGTTACACTAAGCCAATACAAAATAGATTGCATTGCAGGCTGACCGTTCAATCCAGTAGAGATTTAATACTGGCTTAATTGATAAAAATAGATAAATGGCTATGTTAAAAACATTATTAAATTTGTGTTCATTGTGGCTGCTCACAAGAAATCAATGTTTAAAATCAACAAAATATAAAAATAATGAAATTCCTATAATTTAATTCAAAACTCTAACCTCAAATAAAAATGACGTTCCTTAATTAAAATTTCTAATTTTCCAAACCATAGACTACTTAAATTATAATGTAAAAAAGTCATTAAAAATGAATAATTACGTTCCAAATTTAAATTAAGCGACAGTTTCCCGGAAAAATGAATAATGTTCCATTCCATTGTTAGAGGTATAAATTATTTTCATCTGAAAGAAAAGATGTTTTAACAAACGTTTTATGTTTAAATCGACCATTTTAAACGTGTCCCTGTTTTGGAAAATGATTGTACCAGTTTACAGATAGCTTTTTGTAATTAAAACAATTATTTCTGAATTAAAAAAAATGTAAAAAAAAACTGTTACCGTCAGTCAAAAATGCTGGAAAATTGGAAATTCTAATTTGTACTCCTATTCAAACCCGCAAGGGGATCTATAGATACTCGATATTACTGTTGGACCCCCAAACATGGTTCAAGAAAAATCACAAGTTTTAAAATCAACTTAAAAGTCAAAAATACAGTTTAAAAAACATGTCAAATATTTTTAGGACTTTCTTGCTAAAATTCAATTTTTATTGTGTTCATAAATTGGAGTGGAATGCCAACAATTGGTGTCAAAAATCACGAAACTAAAATAAATCTGTTACACAGAGAACAGATGTCAAATAAAAAAACCGAACGTTGCTCTGACCGTAAGTAATAACAACCCTTCTAACCTTTTTTGTTTGACCCTTTACAAAATTATTCCCACTCAATATCCTGCAAAACTCTTTTGTAAAACAGTAGGAAAATTAAATATTATTTCTTATCATATTGCTCAAGGCATCATAAAAATATTACAAAATGAAATGCACCGTCAAAAAAATCTTTCGGTCAAGGATTTGAACCCGTGACTCCAGGCGATTACGCTACCAACTACACAAACGGGAGTATATTATTTAATAATGCATTTCTCTTTGAAAATATTTCTAGTATGCAGTACAAAACAAAACATGCCTTAAATAAAGATTAAAATATATACTTTACCTCTCACGCTAATTGTCTGCTCGTAACAATGAAACAAACTCCATGTTGACACTAGTCGTTGTCCAAATTAAAGACACAGCACAGTCACCATGCTAATAGCCGATAGTTCCGATCAAAACACAATAATATCCTGTTATTTTACATTAGATAACCACACGACATCAAACTGTAACGTTCACATTTTAATCTACAGTATTTAGTACAGACTGAGTTGAACCGTCTACGGTTTGAATGAACCACAAAGCCTTTCACATTTGAAGGACGAAAAAAAAAGAAAAACAATTTCGAAGCCGGGTTCTATTGTCCGTAGCAGGTGTCGTAGCGCGGTACTACGACGTACGTAGTAATGCCGCTACGAATGGCTTGCTACTGACGGGGGCTATGCGCCGACCCGGACCGTTCACTCACACATACAAACCTCAGCTCGCGACCCTATCTTCACACAACGCGACCCTCTCACACTCACAAACCCCTGTAAGAACACACGAGTGGAAGCGGGAAAGTAGCATTTTTGGGATTGTAAACCCAGTGTGCCAACAACGCTTACAAGTAAACGCATTTCCCATGTTTGGTTTTACACGGTTTACATATTGCAGTTCTAACTTTTTGTGATCTAATAACAACTAGTTTGTAGCGTACTTCGTACCATCATTCATTTCGTAAAACGAACTTCTTTTGTGGATTCGCTTTGATTTACAACAAAATATATGACACAAATACGTTACTTTGTCTAACTTTTAATATATTTTTTTGCTATCCCAGACAGAATATAAATAAATAAATAATAAATATTGCACGACATTACACACAGCGCAATCTAGCCCCAAACTAAGCACTAGGTTTGTACTATGGGTACTAGACAACGGATATACTACATATTATACTTTTTTTTTGTAGAAACATTACATAATATTATACATAAAAAGACACCCAGACCGGTCCTGTACTTACTCATTACGCCGCCTAATAATAAAAATTACGTTCGGTGTGTGGGAGCCTCACTAAAGTTTTTATTTTATTCTCTTGTGTTGTATTTGCAGCAATTGAAATTTAATCTATGAAAATTTCAACTGTCACCTATCACGGTTTATGAGATACAGCCTGGGATGGACTGTAGAGTCTTAGTAAAAGGTTCCTGTTTTTTGTGTACGGAACCCTAAAAACAATTTGTGTTGGAAAACATTTTGTGTTAGTAAATAATATGATAGAAAATTGCTCCAGTTCCACTATAGCCCTAAATATACGACAATGTGAATCATATTTTTATGAGCATTGAAAAAAAAAATGCATAAAAATATATTTATTTTGACGAATGTAAATAAAAACATGATAACTAAAAAAAAACTGAGTTCCTGTGGCTTATTCTCATCGGAGGGCGGGTTCGGAAGCCACACTAGAGTCATAGTTCGACGTATTTAAAGTGATCTAACACATCCAATTAAATACAACCAGTTTGAATCTTTGAATCTTCAATATGATTTTGCTGTTTTGGGTAGAAAACCGCATAATTTAACTCACCATATTTTCTTACACACGTAACCAAAGTGTCACGCGATCACTCACTCGTTTATCATTACTTATTGACGGAATGAGCAAAGCGAACGATTCGTCTCTTTTTATGACTGGCAAAATTTGCTTATACCTGTATGTCTCTTGGTACAGGAGTACTAAGAAGCAAGCAAAAACAGCGACCTGCAGGGGACTGCAGGTCGTAGTTTTTCACCGAATTTGATGACAAGAAAGAGACGTTATAAAATCTGCATCTGTAAAAAATACTTTTACAGTGTCGAATGTCTAACTTTTACAAACTGAAATAAAGCAGCTTAATTTAAATCATATCATTTTACAAAAACTGTGATTTTTGTAGATTCTGCACAGTCAGTAGGTGGGCGATATATTTTATTTTCTAACAATTTGCACCTCAGGTTACACTCTCATCTGCTTGTAATTAGCTAGATACCTACTTGCACATAACTTATAAATAATATATTAAATAAAATTATAATTTCTATAGATAAAGTTTTCCACCTTAGGTGGAGTGCCAAGTTAACCAAGAACTACGTGTGGGTGAAACATAAGAATTTCTTTATGTATAATACCTCAATTACAATAAATGGGTCAGGCGACAAACAACCACCTTTAAATATTAAAACGCTCGTCAAACCGCATAAAAGCTTGAATATTTTAAACAATAATAATACGAGCTGTATAAACGTAATTGGTTTTTGTAATTACTATTTTTTTATTTCGTTTATAAGATTCCATGCTAGGATTTTGTAGTCAACAAGAATCCCTTATAGTTTTGTCATGTCCGTCTGTCTGTCTGTCCACGCCCTATCTCTAAAACGCTTAGAACTAGAAGCTTTACTTTGCATTATACAAAATGTAACGGGTAACTCCTTTTAAGCCGAAAGGGGGTTGTTCTAGACGTCTAGGCGAACAACTTTTGTTCTACGACTTTTGGAAATACGAAGTACTTTTCGAAAATGTTCAGTGTAAAGTTTACTTGAAGATCAGCTGTTTCTTAGAGTTCGAGATCATTGACCTTATGTTGTCATTTCATTTAGTTTGGTCTACTACAATCAAACCGTCAATTACCTTTATTTTTAAAAGCAGCTGGTTTTTCAGTGAAACATAACCTCAAAATTTAAAAAAAAAATAGTTCGAATTTTCAAAAGTTGTAGAACAAAAGTTGTTCGCCTAGACGTCTAGAACAACCGCCTTTCGGCTTAAAAGGGCTTACCCGATACATCTTGTATATATGATTGATGACGCCGACAGAATAATACATAAGAGATACTATAATTATGTATATAGGTTTTGGATTGTTGAACACTTACCTAAGAGTAACATTTTATAAAAAAAAACATTGAAAATTATAGATTTGATTATAGACCCATTGTTTTTTATAGTTATTAAGTTGCTAGTTTAGTGTAGCTTTAATCTACTTTAAACATTCATTGAATCCTTGCCGAATAGTGGACTAAGGTCTCCCTTACTCTTTTCCGTGACTCCTTATTTTGCAAGAAGTTCTGCCATTTCCCCTGGAATTCATTATGCCCACATTACCACATTATCACATTATCACATTACCGTTTTCAGGTTATAAAAAAATTGTTATTGAATGTAAAAAATATGTTAGTAAAATGTTTTTTATTTTAGGTCTATGTTATAGTTATCAGGTGCTATCATTTTAAGAAGATCAGGCTAAAGTTATTTGCGGTCTTCAGTCGCCACTTTAAGTTACTGGTAGTTGAGACTCGTTCAGTTAAGTTTAATTTCGTCTAACCGCGTCCGTCTCTGCCTACTTTGAGCCCTCTTGGCCTATATTTACTTCCAACCCGGCAAAATAGAGCCTTCGTGGCAACAATTTGTATGCATGTCCAGCTAGAAAACGAAAAGTTGCAAGTTCAAGTCCCACTAAAAGCTTTTAAATCTGGAATAAAAACATTAATTTTTAATTGTTTTAATAAATGCTTTCCAAAAATTTGAACCCGACAAGACTTGTAAAACTGCATCTCGAACATTCCGAGTCAATGCCTTCACCAATTAGGCCACA
This sequence comes from Idaea dimidiata, assembly GCA_949358125.1. Lineage (NCBI taxonomy): Eukaryota > Metazoa > Arthropoda > Insecta > Lepidoptera > Geometridae > Idaea > Idaea dimidiata. The sequence goes on from OX442328.1 coordinate 8,220,702, forward strand.
GGTGCAGTGGCCCGATTCTGTAAAAACATAGCATGTGACAAGCAGGCGGCATGCAGCATGCATTGCAGAAGTCGATTATTTGCATAAGTAAAAATAACAGCTATTCTAATATTATATCTTCCTTAATACTGATTAGCTGAGGGACAAGGGAAGCTATTTAAATAATTAAGTAGCCCTTAATTTTGAAGGCTACTTAAATCATTAAGTACTAATTAAGTAAAATATTATTTACAGAATACGAAATAACGTACATCTCCTGCACGTCGCCTCCATTCCGCCGGCATTTCGCATGCTTTGTCCTTACCGAATCAAGGCCCTGAATGCATTTTTTCTCAAGCGTGGATAATATAATTTTGATGTTTTAAAGTAATCGTCATTTTTTCTTCACTGATTATTTTTAGTGTTTATGCTTCATTCGTTAGTATAATATTATGTTATAAATAATGTAATAAAAAATGTACCTATATAAACAAACGTTATAACTTTAGTCGTCATAAACTCAAGTCCATTTCATAACCGTCTCCCAAAAACTTTATTTGGATTCAACGTAAATTAAAGCAGCAAAACGAGATACCAACTTTCTTAATAATGTTTGGGCCAAGGTTTCTCGGCTGATTGAAGAGAAAATTTGCTTAAGGTCTATGTAACAGCCACTCAGTCACTCCGAGTTCCACGGTAGATACAGTGTATTGTCAAAGTTCCCAACAAAATTTAGGCATCAAACTTGAACGGAAACTTTTCAATGAAGATGTCGCAATTAATTTTCGATAAAATTTAACTCGTTAACGTCTGAAAATTACAGTCTTCGGAAGGACCCTAATTGAAATGTACGAAAGTTTTTTCATTAATATCGTACAGTGTTTTGTGTAGCAGCCCTGTTTTCGTGTTATTCTCAATAATTGAAATAAATCTCTATTTATTTATTTAACTTTGGCATTGTATTCTGAAGCTACACCCACTACAATCACAAGAATACCAATTAAAGGAATTAAAGTTTTAAATTATTAATATATAATGTAATAATATATTAATCTTAAATATAATAAAAATGAATCCCTAAATATTTCGTAATTTGTTTTTATTGCTTAAGGCATATTTACTAGAAATATCCAGGGACGCGAGTTCAAATCTCGCCGCAAATGAATTTTTGAAGATGAATTTTTCCTTTAAAATATATCTAGTAATGAATCCCTATTTCGCGTGATTATGGCATCACGGATTATCGGATACACCGATTTCGATAATTCTTTTTGCGTTATGTTTGTTATGATTAGGAGAATAATCTTATGGCAGAAATTTTTTAAATTGGTTATTTTCGTTGGCGCGGGGCGCATATAAGCGCAAGAAAACAATAGTAAAAACAAATCATGGGAGTTCTTCTTTTTGTCAATTAATTTTCACAGATTACTGCTCTTGCCGATGACTAATACTGAGATTGCTCTGATACATATACGTAATAGTAATAAACTTAGTACAGATCACTCTAGAAGAAGAGCACCTAAAGGACCAAATTACTTTAAATTAATGACAAGATGGTATCAAAAGTCGATTAGGTATCAGTATTCTTAGGTTATATGACCATCCATAAAACAGAATCACTTCTCGATAACACTATTTACAAGGCATCTAAAGATCTACATAAAGGCAATACCCCTATCTGACCTCTTTACAGAAAAGGTGCAGACTAATCTTGATTGTAATCTTAATTATCTACTCGTATTTAAATAAAGAAATAGTTTAACAGAATCGCTGGTTCAGGATTGAGGGTAAAGCTTGTAATTATCGTTAAATCCAATGGAAAATTTCCCCTTGCTACCTTTTTCGAGGTAATGTTTATATTTTGAATCGGGGTTTACTGTTACCACAAAATTTCCATATCCCGTATAGGTTTCGCTGTTTTATTCACTCAAAGGTCGATTTTGACGTTAAACGAACGATTTGAATGAAAGTTCACTCGTCATTTTGAATTAGGTTACGTTTGAAACAGTGTCCTTTAATGTCACAGACATTAAAGACCCATTGAACATTGTTGAAAAGATTACATTTGAATAATTATATTTCGACAAATAGTATGTAATCATATTTAATTCAAAATTATACAAATAAGTACAAAAACAACAAACACAGACAATAAATAAATTTGATTTTTCTTGTACTTGTTAAATCACTAGCTGCGTCCCGCGGTTTCACCCGCGCAAGTCGCGATCCTGCGTTGGTCTTACACCTACCTACCGCAATGCAAAAATCGAATTATGCACTGCAGTAGGTAGGTGAAGTAAGGCAAAATTTGTATGTCAGTAAGTGATGATGACGATTGATGACGATCGATGACGATGAATGACGATGGATGATGATGAATGCCGATGGTTCAAAAGCAGCGCTACGCTATTTTTAATTTTTATCTGTATATCCGGACTTGATATCCGGATAAAAAGTAGCCTATATGTTAATCGAAGTCTTTAGCTATCTGCATACCAATTTTCATTGAAATCGGTCCAGCTGTTTCCGAGACTAGCGCGCACAAACGCACAGACAAACAGACAAACGGACAAACATCCAAACGGACAGATAGACAAAAAGTTAAACACGGAAATGGGGTCTGTTACGTAAGTACATACCCCTAAAAATAGTTTTTTCAAAATATCTTTTAAAAACAGATACCGCTAAGTTACGATTTTATTATAAGTATAGAATAGATTTTATAAATTCAATCGATTTTTTAAATAACTTAATTAAATAAACATAATAAAATTATTGACTAGTATTTTGGAATTGGATAAATTTGATTGCATTAACTTAAATACACAAGCCAAGTTAATTTAAATTTAAGTTGAAAATTGAAGTTTCATAACATAACAACAATCACCCCTTAAACCAAAGAAATATTCACCGCTCATATTTATAAAAACTTAAAGATAACTTTTTAATATAAAGTGTTCAAATAGAAGGCACTTAGACACCAAGTCTTCTTCAAAGTTATCGGCAGACGACTGCAACGGAACTTGCTCCTCTTACTTGCGAAACATAATAAATCTTTCTTACTGTCATTGATATTTAGCTCGTGCAAGAGAATCGCGCCGCAATGGTTGGAGCCTTCAATAAATCATCTACAAGTATTTTGTTTGCAAACACTGTCCTCTATGGCCGAACATGAATAAGAGCGTTTCGGTGTAATGTAACGTTTTGTCGAACAGTCAACGCTTTGTAGCTGCTGTTGTTCTATGATGTTTATGTTTTTGTTGGAACAATGAAATTATAGACTATTGTGATATACAACATAACATCATTATAGTAAGATGTTACATGGGATGCCACCAGGATAGGATGGGATGTAGAATAGGATAGGATGTTACTCGATATTTCATATGATGAAAAAAATATCGCAATTAGCACATGCTAACACAAAACATATAGACTACTAATGCTATTTTTTGGAAGTGCTTTTTTGTTACATTAATTTTCTGCAAAATTTTTGATACACCATCCTAACCGAGCTATAACGATTGCTGTTGATTGTATATTTGGACACGAAATGACAAATAATCTTATGAAAGTGAAAAATAGCATTCCCACTGCATCATAATCTCACATCGTATCATATTCCGTTAGCATTAGTAATGATTTCGAAAAAGCAATAACTTCCATACCTACCTACCATTCTCATCGGAGTGCGCGTTCCAAAGCTACTTAAAAATCTGAGATATTAGTGGACGTTTTAAAATCATGTAATCATATTTTTGTATGCACGTTATTATTGAAATAAAGAATATTGACCCTTGAACGTATTGCCAAGATTCAAAATTCATAAATAACATAGGGGTGTACTCATGTTATGTTACAAATTTTTTCCATTTGTACTCGCCCTAAGCTTTTGTTAAAACGTCGATGCCTAGAATTTCCGTCAGTTATTTTCCGTGACTAATAAATCAGGGATTGTTAAGCGGTGGTTTATAATTTTGAATGATTAACTTTTATTGCGTTAAAAGAGTTTTTTGAGTTTTTATGGCTCAGTCGTTTACACTTATTGTCAGGTTTTGACAATAGCATTTTGTTAGAAGTTATAACAAAATTGTTTAGCGTAGTTACTTTTTTATCGTAGTTTAGTTAATATAATAACGATTTTATGATAAAACTTTTTGTTGTATTATACTACATATCATTCAAACGTATTTAATATTATAAAATGATAAATGTTGCAAAAAGAACCTTGAAATTAAAAAAAAACACAAGTTACTTACCAAAACTCTCGACTCAACTCTGTAAAGCAAACCTCATATTTCTCAAATTTAAGTGACCTTAAACAATTTTAACTTATAATTTTGGTTAATGGAAGTAATATTTCAAACTAACTTGACCCAACCACTAGAAATCGTAGTACGCCTTGAGATTATTAACTGGCTTTCTTGTGGTAAAATAAATAACCAGTTACAACATTTGTCAGAACAAATAGTACTAGAAAACAGGTAACTTTACTGGCAGTCGTTTAGCTGTATAAATAAATTGTATAATGTTGTGCTTAATGTTTATTTTAGTCAACAATAAAAAATTTAAGACCGATGTAGGTACCGAGTTTGAAAAAATCTATTCTTCTTTGTCCCATTGATCATTCGATTATCAAACATTAAAATAGATCAATAAGGTAATGACCCAAATATCTAGCTTAAATCGACACTGAAACCATCCTGAAGAAACTTATCAAATTCAGATCCTTTGTTCAAGAACCCAAAACCCTGAAAACCTTAATTCAATTACAAAAAGGTCAAACCCTCAAGCAACACACTTAGAATTAGGTAATCGAAACTCGAATAAGTAGATTAATTGAAATACCTACTTCATTATATACTTGAATGGAGTCTGCAACTACTGTTTTAATTAAAAAACATACCAATCGCAATCCGAATGGATTACATGTTTAATTGGATCTGTTGTGAACCTTTTTTTTTTCAATCAAGAAATGACTTCGCTTTATGCGTTTGTGGGAGGGGTTATGTTTTTCTCTTTGTGTATTTATTTAAAACTAGCTGCGCCCCTCGGTTTCACTCGCGTAAGTTCTGTTTCCGCGAAATTATCGGGATAAAAATTCTATGTGTTATTCCAAATCTTCAGCTACCTATATTCCAAGTTTCATCGCAACCGGTTCAGTAGTTTTTGCGTGAGAGTAACAAAGTCTCAAAGACATAGGACATATTAGTAAAATAATATGTTAATAATCAAACATATTGTGACAACAAGTGAATATTCAACGTAGAGAGCCAAATTTCCTATAGGATGGAATTTAATGTTTAACATAGTTTTGTCTCAGATTTTTGCGATTTTGCATAATAATGAAACACAATATTTACCGGGTTTTCGTTTTATTAATTAATGACATTGTTAGAATGTACCGAGCTTTCGCTAATTTTACAGATAGCTTATTCAAAGCTTAAACTTACTTTTTTAATGTTAATCTTTAAACTTTAGTAACGTTTTCCCGTAGTTTATTAACAATTTATATCTGAAGTACGAATGTGAATATACACTATTTCAGATATAAATTACCAATTATCAAGTTCTATCTAGACAGGATCAAAACAGTCATACCTTTTACTACTGTTAGGAGTACATAATAGGGTATTTTGTGAATAAAGCCAAAAGGGTGAATAATTCTTATTGAAAGATTAATGAGATTTACCGTATAAAATGTTAAATATAATGCAAAAAAATACAATGTTATATTAAACTACATTCGTTGTTTCTAATAAGTTGGAAAGTACACACAGTAAGGTGCACATTAAACACTCAACCGGTAGAAGGCTTCATTATAATTATCAAAATCAGACTATACTCCTCGTATAGGTACGTAACGGAAAGACAATTTTGTCCAAAACAATTTGTCTCGTCTCACGTCGAGTGGTTCTCAGAGGGATGTATCTATTGAAAAAACCCTAATTGGATAGGTGCTCAAACACTGCGGGCGAGTGCGAAATATCTGGATTTTTTGTTACTTATCAAGCTATTGTTTTGTTTAAGGGCTTAGGAGTTTATTTCACCGGACTGCGAGAGTGGGTTATGTTTTTGTAGTAACATCGATCGGCAGAGATTTTTCTGTTTCGTTTGTAGTCATTAAAATGTAAAGAAACTAATACACTTTTTAAACTAACACGATGGGAACTTATATTTACACATTTTCCCGGGTCTTAATCGAAAGAAACTAGTCGAAATTTCACTTTCCAAATATACTGGTTCTAGAGACCTGAGGTTAAATTCGCGGAAGTCTCGATTGCATGGTAATATTAGGATAAAAACTAGCCTACATTACATATTAATCTAGATCTCCAGCTGACAGTAAGCTAAGTTTCATAGCAATCGGTTCAGTAGTTTTTGTTTGAAGGAGTACAAAACATACTCGTTTACTTACATTCACAATTACACACAAACTTACACATTTTTAATACTTATAGGACTGTGTTATACGAACCAAATAAAGTTTTCATTCCTTTTGATTAATGCAATCAACATTTCTGTAAAAGATACAATACAAAACAGAATATCTACGATAATTCGAATTGACACAAAACATGAACAAGTCCCTAATTGTTTTTCAATGATCGATACAGTAGGCAACAATGTTCTAACAAAATACTATCGTATTGCAAAATTTAATACCGTTGTATTCTCGTTGCGATTTGGGAACGGTCTGTCTAGTCGAAGATTGATTTATTGGAGCTCCGGGGCTTTCGACGCGTTACTCAATGTTAATAGAAACAGACTGAATACTTTTTTATAACGATAGCTGAATTTCCTGAGTTTGAAAATAACATGCCTGCTATTTTCAGAGACGCATGTTCCCATATTTTTTTTAAAAAAGGTCTTTCTTGATTTTTCTTCCGCTTTCGTGATGTTAAATTAACATTAAACTCATTTCTCGGTATCAATCCTGAAGATGAAACCTGTAAAGGTCTCGAAACGTTGAGCTTTGAAACAATGCTAAAGAAGTTTTGTTTTGTTAAAGAGGTTTTTGCGATTCTGCACAATGAAACACAATATTTACCGGGTTTTACTCGCGTTTACTCAATCTTCAAGAAGCTAAGTGTAAAGTTAGTAAAAACTCGGTACATTATAACAATGCCGTTAATAAATAAAGCGCGATTAAACACGATAAACATTGTGTTTCATAATGCTAGAGTAATAAACACCATGCGATTAAAACTGAAAAGTTAATTAAATTTTAGTATATTTTTAGTGTGACTGATAAGTTATTTAATAAGGAAAAGTTTCTAACCTTATCTGTTTCAACTAATATTATAAAGAAAAGTCAGGACATAGATACTGTAAATCCTTAGCTGGGCTATATTTTTGTCCTGATATTTGTACGGGATCGAGCCTTATGCGGGCGAAACCTCAGGATGATGCCAGTAAAGAATACAAGTATATAGGAAATACATATATGTAAGTACCACTATTGATACAGTGTACATACACGTGTATTGATACAGTACTATAGATACAGTATTAATACTGCAGCACTAACTACACTGTTACAATATGAACCTAGATTGGAACTTTATTGTCTGTGAACCTTTGGATCTACAGACAATAAATTATTTTATTTCATTCATACTAATTTTGTGTAATAGAATTTATTAGTCGCTCTCATATTATTTGTTTCAGTCATTACAAGGGACTGTTAAATCGGACGATGGAATAGTTCGAAGACTACAATCACCGTTACTCGATGTTAATGGAAATCGTAAAGGCGTGCCTTTTTCATTTTCCACCAATGACTCGGGCTTAAATATTTTTTTGGGGAATTTTTGAACAAAGTCAAATTAGATAAGATGACGCTGAAAGATTTCGGAAACAAACTCAATATTGTGTTGTGTTAAGGTAATTTTAGGATTTTTTTTTATGTTATCCTTATTGGTTAAGGCAATTTAATCATAGGTATAATATGATACACAATTTTACATTGTTTATTTTTATTTATTTACTGTTTAACTGAAGGTTTATAGTAGCAAGTAAAGAAATTAAATTATTGAAATGAAATGATCTGTGAATGTATCTGTGGATAACTTTTTATATTTATAAAACAAATGGTATTAGTATGTAAAAGCAAGTAGGGATTTAGTAAGAAGAAGAACTAGTTTTAATAATCCTCTATTTACCTGGCAAGGAAAGGGTTATATATGTTTTTTGTATGTTTGTAATAGTCTGCCAAAAAACTCGACAGATATATGTAAGATTTGTTAGATAAATACCACCAAGTAAACACAACGCAGAACGCAACTTACGCTAATGTATCACTAGATAGCTGTAGTGGTAAAAATACTACGCAATATCGTTGATTTTATTTCTTATTATAAATAAATATTTTTAAGAACGTTTGTTGTATGAAAGCTAGCCCCTTAAATAATTATTTAATTTTGTTTTTAGTATTATTTGTTCTTATAGCGGCAACAGACCTCCATCGTCTGTGAAATTTTCAACTATCGAACTATCACGGCGCATTAAATACAGCCTGGTATAATAGACAAACGGACAGATAGCGAAGTCTTAGTATATTAATAGGGTCCCGTTTTTACCCTTTAGGTACGGAACTCTAAAAACTATGTGGCTTACCAAACAATTCAAACGTTAATATAAACTTTGTGTCAAGCAGGTGCAAACGGAAGAATAATACGAGTATTTACTGCTATACTCAGTAAAGATTAACAATCACAGTTCCACACTTAATATTCCAGTTAAGTAGTAAAACGATGTTGTACCAATCAAACTGTGGTTACATTTTATGCCAAGTACGACTATTGAATCATACTTTGAATCGTCGTTCACAGAAATAGCACGTCGAATAGTTCGTCGGATTTAGCTCTTAGTTGGCCTACGCGATTGTGCTTTAAGCTATACTTGGTGCGAGGTTTCAGTTGCGGCTTGTCACTTACCTAAGTTGTAGTGCCAAGCGGATTCCAAGTTGAGGTTCCGAGTTGTGTAAACTTAATGTAGTCTGGCTACAGACGTAGCTTAGGTCAGCGACACTCATGACCATAATATCGAATGACTACCTGGATATCCACGTCAGCTTTCCTACTAAAATAAGTGTAACTATTATTTAAGAAAAACGTTTTAAAATAAAAGGAAAGTAATTCACAGTTAATCTAATGAGTTATAATGTACTTACTTTATCTTTAGGTTAAAAAGGATCTCATAGTACTTATCCATTAGACGTTGGCTTTGCCGACCGCAGAATAACAACCCCAAGCCTCTCACATGTTTGTTTAATTAGGCGTCCCAATTATGTTCAATAGCCGTCTTCCTTATTCTTATAAATGAACTTGGTTTGTTTTTTCTTTTCTTATAAAAAGAATTGCAGCATTAAAGTAATTCAATTTGTTAATTCAACTGGAGAATAACTTTGAGGGAATAGAATCAGCTTAGTAGTCAGAGTTTATCTTGCCTGATATGTACATTTTAGGCATCGTTTGTGTACATTTAAATTAATATCCTTTAGGAATAAATTAAAAAAAAAAACAACTCATACGACTTGGAAATGTATAGAAAGATTTTGTTTTTAACATAATTAATCAAAAGACCCTCATCGTTTTCTATGAGTATAAATGGCGACTAAGGGACCTGGGAATCAGCTGTGGTATCATCTAATTAGCATCCACCGCTACTATTTACTGTCAAAAAACATATTTCGTATTCTACATTGCTGCTTTGAAGTAATCACCGGTAACAACCACGTTACGTCAAAGCAGCAATGTTCTGCAACTTAGTAACTACTAGCGGTGGATGCTAATTAGATGATACCACAGCTGGAGTCTTACTTGGTCAGTAGGAGGTTTGTTTTCAGGCAGGCGGTTGGTCGTAAAAATCATTGCCAAATCCGTCTGCAGCATCTAGCAGGTATGATCAACATAGTATTATTGACTATTGATATTGTATTTAAGTGGACTCCCGACAGGGAAACAACCGGGAACGCCGCTTGGATGAGGAGGCCACAGGTAATAACAAAAGTTAAAAAAGAAATCTTTGTACGCGTTTAAATTTATAATATTAAAGTTAGATACAGAAAAACGAATTTAGGCCTAACAATAATTTCTAATAAAAGACTAATTGCCAGTAGACATGAGGTTATCACATTCCTCACTAACGATAAGGGATCAAATTAAATTGCCTTCTTGACTCCCCACTGATCTATTTATCTAGTTAAGCCCCATTTCACACTGAGTCTTCCTGTGCGTGATCATTACTCGTAAAACTATCCCTTCTTCGTTAGTTTTGCAACTACTATCTCACCACTGTGAGCTTATTGCACGTTAATTTGTTTACAACTCCTCCACTGTCGTTGTAAATGAGATAGATGGTCCGGCGCGGGCGTCTTACTATTTGTTCTAACTTTATTTTACGACTCCGAGAGACAACCTAAAAATACATAATGAAACACAATATTTACCAAGTTTTACTCGCGTTTTAATTATTTATGGCATTGTTAGAATGTACCAAGCTTTCGCTCACTTAACTGTTAGCTTTTTCAAGGTTGATAACTAACGGTAAAATTAGCGAAAGCTCTGTACTTTGTAACAATGCCATCTATAAATAAAATGCGAGGGAAATCCGATAAATATTGTGTTTCCTTATGTAAAATCGCAAAACAAGACACAACAAAAAAAATACATTGTAGTGTGAGATATACCGAGATACTTGTACATACACAAAAGGTCGGCAGTACAACAGTAAATCTTTTAAATTCCCCTGTCACCATAAAGTGTCTTGGTAAGGGTTACGAAATCCTGTTTACCATACAACCTTATCAATCACGTTGCAACAGTAAAACCTGAACGTAAAATTGTAAAACTGACTACATACTCGATGGTACGCGTAGTGTATTTGTGTACCCAGGTATCCGAACATTCTGGAATTAACTTTCGGCTCACGTACGGAGACACTTGCAGCACTGTTCGACCAATCACCGACAGCAAGACGGGAATACGTTAGAGATTCTCACTTTGGTATTAAACTTTTAACGATTTTGGCCTTCGGAAACGGAAGTGCGAGTTAAATGGCCTCCGCGATAAGATCGGAGCTGAAAAAACATTGACTTTTGCGTTGCTACTTTGTAATTTCTTTTCCTCACGCGTTTCGATACCATTTCGAGATTGAACATTAGATCAGACTCTAGACTAATAGTACCGACTGGTCGTGCAAATCACACAGTTTGATCTGTATCTATACGGTAAATAGCAAAATCACTGAATGTTTATCGAATATAAAACTTATTTTCATGTTGTCTGACTGCCATAAGCCACAAATCCCCAAAACAAACAAACACTTGTTGTTTAGTCCTCACAAAATATTGGAAGCGGGAATTGAATCCACAAATAGTCACTTTGCAGTCAGTTGACCTCTGTCAAACTAAACTAGCACTAAAATTCCCGAGAGAGCGCTACAAAGACTTAAATGTCCAATATAAATGCATTAGACGGAAATAAATGTACAAATTGAGAGAGAACGAACCATTCTTACCACAAAATAACTTTATATTTAAATATGTCTTCATTTAGGTACTTCTCAGATGATTAAAATGTTGTCTATGGCTTTGTATTTACTTACTAAATATAAAAAAAACTGGAAAATACCCTATTAACTTAACCAATACTAATACTACTACTAATATCTACTTGTCAACGTATGTCAACATACACAGTAGATAAAATATAGGTAAAATTCTAAAAAATCATATTACAAAACAATAATTTTTCCCGGCACCGCGCAAAATAAAATCATATAATTTAAACGCAAGAAAATCGAAAAACGACAGTCAAAGAGCCGAAACAGATGTGTACAAAGATGAAAAAAGTTTCAGAATTGGGAATGGTAGATGATTACAGAACAGAATGGAGTGCCGAGGTTATTATGAACTCTCCTTTGTACTGATTCTGAATGTTTACTTTTAGAAGTTGGAAGTATGACTTAGCAACGGGGCGATTGGTAGAACCTTTGCAAATAACAGACTTTTAGTTGGTTCAAAGCATGGTCACACAGTTCAAAGCATGTGCTTTGATACTTAATGAAAGCAATGATGGATACCATTTTGAACAATTCTTAGAATGTGGTCAAGATAAATATTTTTATTAAAATAGACATTTATCTCGATTTATTACAATAAGTTAGTTTCCAAGATGTGTCGTCTATCAGCAACACTATCGACCAGTATAATAACATAGGGTGTTTATTTTTTTGTAAAAGGACAAGGTTCGATTCCTGGTAAGGGTAATTAATTTTTCAAAACTCTAATAATGCCATTTTAGTTTAGTCAAAATCGCGGACGCAACTCCTTTCAGCATTTTTCGCTATCTCTTATAGTTAACGATATCCCCTGAAAGCCCATCGAAATTGTCCATCCTGTATATCGTAATAACGCATGCGATATTACCGGTCAATAATGAAGCAAATTTGTGAGAAAACCGTCTTTGAATATTTGCAATGCCAAAGAAATGAAAATATATTTTGGTTAGAATCTGGGGCTTCAAGACCACTGAGAGCAAAGAGGTTTCTTCTAATAGGCTAACATCAAAACCTTATCGTCGCTTTCCATAAGGTAAGGTTATGTTTAGTTTTGTTGAAGTTTGGTCTAGCTAGGTTATATTCATGATTGTATTGATTCCAAACTATTGGGTCAAAGTGCAAAAGGTCAAAGTATCAGATCTGCGGAGCCTCCTGTACCTTCACAAAAAAGTTTAATGCAAACAATCTTTGTTTTTATTTTTATTTCGTATTCAACTTGTATTTTGTTTAATTTAACAAACTTTTACATTCCAATTGTATTTTAATGGTAGTAAATGTAAATAAATTAAACAATAATTAGGGTTGATGTTGCGTTTGATTAGACAAAAACCTTAGTACGCCTTTTTACACAATTTATGGTATCAGACTTTCCATGGTAAGTACCCTATATCTGCTCCATGCCTTAACCTTCAGTCTTAATTTAACCTTGTTTTAGCAAAGACTCAGTTACAAATTATTACGTTTTGTACCGAGTAAAATGGGGTTTTTTCATGACAGTATGCCTAACTTTGTACCACCACACTTTTGAAAGTCGACATAAAGTATAATTTTTTTAAAATTTGAAATTTGATTCATTGATCCTAGTAAAAAAAAACTATTTATTTCGATGTAAGTTGAGAACTAAAAATTATTTCTTCGAAATTTTTTGTCACAAAGTATCCCCAGTTTGTAACAAAGTATCCCCAATTTACAATATAAAGTCGTTCGATTCTAACTAACAATGAAAATAATTTTTAAGAGTCTAAAAATATTCTACTACTAACTTATTTACCCAGTCAAACTAACTTTTATTTGGCTAAAATAATACGTAGTTAGGGATAATTAAGTACCACATTGGCATCGTTTCAAATACCTTCATATAATAATAGGAAATGATAATGTTTATAACCTATGCCATCGTAGCTATTTCAATAGAAAAAAAAACCTTTTTCCGTACATCGAAATGCAAAAACCTATATAAACAGTGCTCATATGAAATTATATTGGGACGTTGAATAACTGACAATTCTAATTTCCGTACGTATTTCCTTTTCAATTCTCAGAATGTTTTCGGAGATGCTTTGTTTGGTATGAGAGAGGCATTTTGTAATTGAACCGAAATGTTATGAAACGTTATGATGGGTATCTTACGATGAAATTATTTAAAATAGAAACTCTTTACCTTTTTATTTTAAGAACGAATACCTAAGGTGGTACTTATTTGTTCTTTATCATACCATAGATATTGCTATTCGATAGGGATGCAACCAGGTTGGTAATGAGGTATTGCTATCCAAAGAGGCGACAGCAGCCAGCCATTTAGACATATTATACCTAAGGCAAGCCCGCTAGCTAGATTTTTCGTTTTAATTATTTAATTTATTTATTTGAAGAGTTATTTAAGTACTTTTTATTTTCGTACTAGCTGCGTCCCGCGGTTTTCCCGCGTAAGTCCCGTATCCGCGGGAATATCGAGATAAAAAGTTGCCTATATGTTATTCCAGGTCTCCACTCCAGCTACTTATATTCTAAGTTTCATGGTAATCTTTTTAGCAGTTTTTACGTGATTGAGTAACAAACACACATACACACTTATAATACTCACTAACTTTCAGCTTTATAATATTAGTAGGATAGTGGTATGGTGCACCTAGTGGTAATGCTACAAGTCCCAAGGCATCTAACTTGATGTAACGACTACTACAACGAAAACCAACTGCTTTACGTACCTACAAACCGAAACAGAGGTTAAATTATATTAAATTATTAAGTACTTTTTTGTAAAAATTGTTAAAGAAAAGTTAAACCAACAAAGTCGGAATGCGGAAATAGTTACGCATCAGTTGTCTCGGTCAAGTTATTCTCCGATAACAACAACAATCCAAACTATACAATACTTTATTGAAAAAATAAACAAACTAAGAACAGTGTTCCTAAGCCATAATTCAAAACCTCAACTAAAATAGCATCTTAAAAGTGGCAAGTTAACAGCCCGAAGGCGTATTACCTTCATCAAACCAAGTTGTTGGCATTAAGGCGAGCTGACACAAACTAATCGTATTTACTCCGACATGATTACCTGATCTGAATATTCATAAGACCCGATAACATTCTTCAGTAGACCTGCAAGTTTAAACGAATTAGTCAAGGGAACGGGATGTAATCAACTTATGAAATTATGTCGAATATTTTTACGTCGAAGTTTCGAAAGTTCCATAATTCGATTAGGCCACAAAAATCGATTTATCTACAATGGTTTATCGATGGAATACTGTGTTGTTTTGGGAACAAAATTGTTTTAATCGTTAAGTTTTTGCGGAACTTTCATTTATTCATAATGTTAACTAGGTGAAGTTTCAGACACGAAGATATTTTTAAACATCGTCATACATCAATATCTGTAGGTATACCATCTAGGTATTTCTTTATCTAGATTATTCTAGATCTATATATTAATTTAAATCAATGCGTTTAAATGCATCTCCAGTGAAGTTAGCTGCTTTGTATTTTTACACGATTGCCCAAGGAAGTGTAATGTGACTGTGGTATAAGCATTATTGTCATTAAATAATCAAATTTGATATTTTTTTAGGTCGTATTATAAGCGTAGGTAAAGTTATGTTTTTTATTTGATTATACTTTCAATTTTTCTTGTTGCATTTTATTTTATTGTTTATACCATTATTGTATAGGTAAAGCACTGCACGTAATTTGTTATATTTATCATTGGTACTCGTGTATTAATGAATTTATTATTATGAAACAATCACAAAATCTACTATTTAGGGCGATTAATCCATTGGTTTTAGATGTAAAGAGATAGTTATTCAGACATCAAACATTAATTTCCTAATTATCTACTGTAGAACTCTGCAAATTCGTTTGTATGTTCCGTTCAAATAACCATGCATAAATTTGGTATTAACAATTTTAATCACACTAAATTGTAATTAAAATATTAGTACAGTTTACATAGGTTATATACAAACTTTAACCCATTTAAAACCACACGACCGTGATTACCTCTATCAATTTGCGTGCCGAGCTGAGGTGAGACCGATAAAATTCAGCCTTAATAATTTTGGACCGTGAGGCTTTTGGGATGCAAGGGGTGAAACAGGGAGGCTGTCAAATTTCATGCACTAAAGCCCCAACAATGGTCTTCCACCCTATTTGGTGGACAGGTACATGTATGTGTAAAAGCCTTTACTAGTATTACATATTTTGTTCCTAAAATTAGTGTGCAGTAGTCCTAAATAAGTATAATATACAAATATTAATATCTGATTCGTCTACGTACTCTAAAATTTTCCCAAGTCATGTAGTATGACTTGTCCCCAAGTCATGTTTAATACTAGGTAAATGAGATCTGCCAGTTTCAGTCAGTCTTAACCTTAGAACCTGAAATAATTATAACAGACTACACATCATATTTTGTTAAAAACCTACGCAAGTAATAGCGTGACAACAAACCATATGTGTTACAATTTTGACTCCGGCCCTTTTGAGAACTGAATCGAAAATATGCAATTTCAAAATTAATAATTACGTATTCTTATACTCAAGAAATAAATACGCTATAACTTTTTGCAACTTTGAACCCTCGGCTTAAGAGGTCTCTAACGTAAATAAAAGAAAGATTTATTAATTTTCTACTCAATCGTGTATGGTTATTGAACTTAGTTGGTTTGAACTTAGCAATGGCTAAGAAGGTGTCGCTCAGGTAGCACAGAGTTAAAAAAGGGTTTTTTTGTTTCATTTGTATAATATTTAGTCGCTAATATTTGCAAAAAAAAAAAAATTAATAACAAGTTCAATTGTAATATTAATATCATTCAGGTTTCAACCACGACTGGTATGTATAACAGTTTGGATTATTGTCATGATAAAAATCCAATCAAAAACGAACAATGTAAGTGTATTCACAACAACAAAGTTTCTTTCAAACATTACCATTTACCGTAAACCTGATACTTACTCTTTATTACTCATAAAAATGAAAATTTAAATCGAATTCGTACGTGATTGTACAGAAATGCACTCTAGCCGACATCGTCCATCCGTGGTCCGCTTTATCTTTACCATACACTGACTGATAAGAAGCTTACGAGGCGAACTTAATAAGACCAGGCACATAGCAAACTAAATGGAAAACAAACCCATTTCTCTTCGCAATAAGAACTAGTTTACATTAACAAGAACGAGATGAAAGAGAGTCAAAGGTCGTTTTATGTACGTTCTTGGTTTTTCTACGTCCACTGAAAGGGTAAAAACTGTTCTAAAGTATCGTAACAAGTTTATTGCAAATTATTGGGCTCAACAGTTATGATACCTACATTGTTAAGGAGGCTCGTAAAATGGAACCTTCTGAGAAGATAAAATTTAAAAGAACTAGGCAGAAACATACGGTGACCTACAATACATTTTGCTATTTTGTAATAAATGTTAGCGCTTAAAGCAGATTCTGTATCAATACCCAAATAAATTAGCTCTCCATCTATACGGGTAATCTGGGGTTATTTTGTGACAGTTTACCTAACTTTGACACACCACTTTTTAGAAAACAACGTGTCGTATTATATTTAATTTAATTTGAACGCATCCAATAAACCATTAAAAAATCTTTTCATTTCGATGTAAATAATAATTGAGAAACAAAAATTATGCTTCGAAAAATATAGTCACAAAGTATCTCCAGTTTGTCACAAAGTATCCCCAATTTACGGTATAGTTAGATAAATTATATTTTATCTTCCGAGTTATACTCGTGTGTTTAGCTGCAAGTAAAACATATTTGTACTGAAATCGACTTCTACGTGGACAAAATCGCAGGCAAAAACTTTGCTTTGTCCAAACACGAGCGTTAACATGTTTCTGTGTGCATGAAAACAGTGTATATACACTACTATATCGTAGTTTATAGTTAATGTTTACACCTTACCCTATAAATGAAAACAAATAGGCAAACGCTATCTACAATATGAATCCGCTGTCAAAAGTTACGATCGACGATAAAGCCGGCTAACACAAAATGCATCTATGTACACCTTTACTACACTATAAACTGTTGTAACTAACAAAAACTGAAAATAGAGTAAATAACATTGAAAAATACAGATCCGTTAACAAACTGGGATTACAAAGTCGGACGTTTGCAATGCGTTTGCGTCATTGTTTACGAAAAAGTCGTTTATTAGTGCTATGTATAGAACAAGTATTGTGAAATATGACACTCGGAGGACAAAGTTTTAAAATGGCGTAGTTTATATCAGAAAATATAACGGATACAGCGTATGTACCTATATTACAACGCTCTTCCGGTGAAGGATAAACGTCGTGAGGAAACCTACATATATGGCTAAGTTAGTAGTATTGACCCGTTCTTTCCTCTGGGCAAGGTTGGCTGGGAAAGTCTAGGTGCTGAGCGGACAGCGTCTTAAGTAGCATGGATTTTAGTGACTTGCGTTGTAATAAATCATCTTGAAGTTACATGTAAACACTATTTTATTATTTTACTGTTATTGGAAAACTAAGTATTTTAACCTTTCAGGGTCCAATGGAGCACAGGTTGGATCAAGCAGACCATAGATTGATAGATTGATTATTTATTGTAACACACCAAAATAAAATTAATCAGTGATTTAATCTACTCCTAACGCAATTTTAAATTAATATGTTTGAAAGAGTAAAGTTCGCTTGAAATGGATTGGAATAAAACCAATCAATATTTAAGTGCAATGACATCAGCCAAAACTGTATTTTGTACTTTTTAATAATTATATTAATTTATTAAATTACGTAAATTAAAATGACGATAATTAACTTTTAGTAAAACAACAAGTAGCATATTGGGGGAAGCGTGCCAAACCAACATTACAATTCATTTTACAATCGTTTAAATTGGAATGTAGCACTTTGTAAAATGAAACCTTTTCGTAAGTCATGTTGATAACTTTTAGGTTTACAATTACTTAAGTAGCTAAACTGTTTGCGTTTTAAAAAAGGCACTATCATTATCATTAATTTATATCATTTTATTTCACTAAATTTCATTTAGTTATATTTTAACGGGTCTTTATTGCGTATTATTATTTATTTTACACACCTACTGCTCTACAAAGTTACCTTATTTGACCAAAAAGGTCAACGTAAAGCGACTCTTTATTCCCTAGGTGCATAAAGTGCTCATTATGCACCTAGGGCATAAAGTAATTTAAATTTGGAACTAAGGTTCTGGTAGCATACGGCCATTTCGAACTGGCCACCTAGACATAACACATAAAAAAAATAAAAACTAGGCTATTTTTTTCTATTTTCATGGACGGAAGGAAAAAGCAAAAAGTTTTAGTTAGTATAAAGCCCCAACTTTTTTTTTCATCAGCTAAGGCCGATGTGTGGTTTCGTCATTTTGATGTAACATTGTTAAATTTAATGAATTTAAAGCTGTCAATATATTTCATATACGTTGCATTAATCTATTTTTTGTTGTTAATTAAATGCTTATTTTTGTAGCCCTTTTATTATCTCGCAGTAGATGTGTAAAGTAGAGTATTCACCTCGGTACTAAAGTCTGTCTTTATCTTGGGCGCTTGAATCCCACACTTCACTCTGGACTCTAGGTACATAACTCCTTCACTTCGCTCAGGAGTTAAGTTTGGGAACTGGAGCTGCGCCTGCGGCGGGTTGAATATGTATAAAATCGTGTGATTAAAAAAATATATATTGTCATTTGTTTTTAACATTTTAGTTCAATAAAATTATTGAACTAAAATGTACGTTGCCAAAAGGAAAACCAGGTCAAAATTCTATCCACTTTGGTTTTCTTATCTTCAGGTACCCACAGTTACGTGTTTTATAGGCGCGCAAGCTACATCAAAAGTTTTATTCATTTCAAAAATACCCATGGAAGTGGGACTCATACAGGTGTAACTGCAAGTCGAATCTCTATAGTAAAGTATATTAAAACAATCCTTCTTACCACCCCTGCTTTGTCTTTGTCACAGTTACAAACAGTTGAATGATCTATTGAACCTTATTCAATATACACCATCTACATTTAACAACCCTTAGTGTAAAAGCATTATATATCTAATGGTTTTTTTTTTCAATCTCTACTTAAAATATATCCGTGCAATAAAATGTAACACCACTGAAAAATAATGTCACAATCTATTCCACGAGCTTTCGTGTTAATTATTAGTGGATTTCACAAATTAATTATTTAATTAATTATTTTTATTATTTTTGGGAACGGTCAAAAGATACATCGAAATGCTTTGCTTTTAACGGCAACGTGTTCTCGGTTATGTATGACTTATGACATGTTGGGTACATTTGCAAAGTTAAGAACCTCGTGAATTCTGTGTTGAATGAAATTCGAACTTTACCCTCTTGAAAACAATCGAAGGGTTTTAAATTTCGTTGTGTTTTGTGTATTCGATAAATATATAGATACCTCTGGTCTGTTGATTGAAAAATAAAACTTAAATTCTATAAAATTCCTGAAACTTTCAGCGTCAGTTATCAGAAGGATACCAAAGTTCATCACAATGTAACACTTCGTACAAAACACGAGTGTACTACAAAATGTATTTCAATCTCTGTACTGAAACATACCTACTCTGGATTTATGATAGGTAGGAGCACGCGTGAAAAGCGGTTTTAATGCCAGATGTACTCGTAAATTATTGTGAAAATGCAAACGCATAAATTGGTAATTACTTTGTTCATAATTGAGTTTTCAATACGTTTTGACATTTTTGTTTGTGTGCCGTGGTGGGAGATCTTATTTCAGCATGATAATTAAATGATGTACTTAAGTAAGTATTCATTATAGACAAAAAGTGCCATCGAAATCTGCTATCAACCTAAAACCAACACAATTATACACAGACAATAACCTCAAACTTATAACACCACTCTTTTTCCGTTCGAGCGAGCGAGGGTTAAATAAAATATTATAAATTTGAATATATCATTCTATTATCATGATTTCAATGGTTTTGGACTTCTTGATTTTTTACATTAACTACCATGTAATTTTACCTAGTTTTTACCTGACTCCGAGAAGGTTATGAAAAGAAGATAGATCTCTGTTTGACCAGTTGATTATTTTATCATACCTATATCTAAAGGTTTTGTGTTAATCATCAGATATAAAACTCTACAATACGGTTAAAATTACTCGTAATTAAAGGAAGTTGATCTTTCTGTCGTAGTAAATCAATGTTGAAATTGTTTTGTCAGTTTTACACCCAACAAACGACGAACCATAATATTTTACGCTCACCGCGATGAACTAAAACTTAAAGTACACCGTAAAATAGACTGTAGCAGGTCATTAAAACACCTTTACTGTCAAGTAAATGCACCATAAAATTATATAATATTGGACAATAAAAACTGAAAGTACTTATACAGGGTTATTGTGAACTCGTCACAAAAGGCACACATAACTATCCTACCAACATTTGCCTATCTCAGAAACGATTGATACTCCTACGGCCGGATGCAAAAACGCTACTAAAATTTTAAGTTCAACTTAAACTAGTAAGCCACTCTCAAACTTGACAATTCTCATACTAATTTTAAATTTAGAAACTGCCTATATAAGTACACCTAAAATTTTTAGTGACATTTCCGTGTTCGGCTACTTTGACTGCTACTTTTTAAGAGAACGCCAAAAACAATCTTCTTTTCGATCGTCTTTTGTTTTTATCGTCAATACAATTTAATCACCTAGATTATGACTTATAGAATGACTTTAGTAAGTGAATAGGTTTGGTGTACACTTGAAAAATATTATGTACACTGTAAAGACACTTTTATTGTGTTAAAGGTGTCTTTCGTTCACTTAGGTGGTTTGCTCTTAGGGAAACAAAAGTTACGGACCCGTTTTTAATTCGGTCGTTTTTAATAGATTTTGGAATAGTAGTCTAGGATCAATCATTCCTTTGGTCGGTAAAAATATTAATAATGCGACTCGCAGTTTTATCTATGTAGCTAATGTAAATCCCGATCTAGAAAAAATATCGAAATCAAAAGTAGCCCATATCCTTCTCCAAGCCTTCATCTATCTTTAAACCAAAATTTATCAAAATCGGTTTAGCGGTTTAGGCATGAAAACGTAGCAGACAGACAGACAGAGTTACTTTGGTAACCTTGCACAAGATAATAATTAATAATTGAAACCAGATACCAAACTACAGTAAATATAATAAAATTAAATCATAAACTTTTTAGACTGGACACTAACGTTATAGAACCTTTTATTCAATCTAACTTTGGGAACGAGATAGGTCCGTTTATTTCGATGTTATTTCCTCATTAATGCGACTGTGGAAGTTTGGGCTGAATTAAAAACTCTTTTGGGACAATACGCCTGCGCAATTACTTTCGTTAGTAGGTATAGAGGTAAGGTAAGGTCCATCTGTTCTATTATGTTAGTGTTATTTGAATGTAATTTGAAAGTATTGGTGCTGGTAAATGTGAACGGCGGATTCTACAGTTTGAATTTTGAAATTGGCCTTCTGTTTTCATAGATAAATAGAATGCGCAAGTGAGCGAGAGGGAAAATTCGCGGTTGTTTTTACCTGTAAGCGGAGTGCGAATGAAGATGAAAGCGCCTAGTAAAATGTTTTTTTTTTACTTATGCGATTTTGAAACAATTCAAATGAAACTTCGATATTTTGAGAAAACAAAGAATAATATTAGTTAGTTTTAATTTTATTTTGTATTGTAATTTCATTTTTGGATTTAAGCTTTTGATTATTTGTAATTTATGATTTGAATAAATGAGAATTTAAAATTTAAGAAAAATTTAATTAATTCATTGTAGGTATTATTTAAGAATAATATGTAAAGTATATTTATAATAATTAAGTACCCTACAAAACTTCATCTTGTAAAACCATACTACCTAAGTACATAATAGAATAAAAAATAAATGATTCAATGCTAGGCTCGAATTTCTCCGTTTACTTTACTCGTTTACACACTAGTATAACCTCAAAAGCTAATTTTAGAATATGTATATTTTTTTGTGTATACTATTTTCGGCTTCGGGTTTATTTGTTGTATATTTCGATTTATTAATTTACACTTATTTCTTGATGAACCTCAATCAGGATCCCAATTATGGAATACAACGTTCAATGTAATATGAAACTGTTCTTACTTACTAAACAAGTGCATTAGAACAGAACTGTGTCGAATGTCGATTCCCATAATAGACGTTGAAGCAAAGTAGGTATCGTTAGCAAATAAAATTGTTTTAATTAAACACAAATTTACCGGGTTTAACTCGCGTCACATTCTCATTCTAATGTTAAAATAGATAATTTACATCTCAGTCAACTTTCAAAAAGCCAACTGTAAAGTTGGCGAAAGCTCGGTCGTTTAAAAATAATGACGTTATTGAATAAAACGGTCAATATTGTGTTTTATTATGCAAAATCGCAAAAACCTTTGACAAAATATTTTTCCAAAAGTTTAGATGTTTGTATGTCATAAAAGTCTTAGTCGCAAAAAGGAGGAATCGATGTATCTAAATCGAGTGGGTATTCTTAAAGTACATTGCGTCACACGATGGTTTAATTCGTGATAGCATGATAGTGTGCTAATGACGGCCTCTGTGGCGCAGCGGGCGAAGCTCGGACTGCAACCCAGAAGGTTGCGGGTTCGATTCCCGCCGTGGACTGCTGACCATAATAGTTTGTTTCTGGTTCTGGGTGTATTCTATGTATAATATGTATGTATTTATAAAAAAAACTATTATATTTGTTGTCTAGTACCCATGGTACAAGCCTAGTGCTTAGTTTAGGGCTAGATAGCGCTGTGTGTAATGTCGTGTAATACTTATTAATTTATTTATTAAGTACTTAAAAAATACCTCCTTATGAAAGTAGTAACTTCAACTCATCCTTTTTACCCGCCTGCGCGACGCAAAGGAGGGTAATGTGTTTATCGGTCTATGTATGTATGAATGTATGGATGTTTCTATGTGGCGTTCTAGAGGCCAAACGCGTGGACCGATTTTGATGATTCTTACGTCAATCGATTCGTATTAATCTGGCGAGTGTGACTAAAGACATGACAGTAATCCAAATCAACTTTTGTCACAACCAGATGCCATATTGTCAAAATTAAAAAAATCAATATCGACCAAGTATGTCAAGATGGGTATGTTAAGTTTCTAAACTAATGTTAGGTTTCTTTTACCATTTTTGATTATAAATAGCAGTTTAGGAAATAGAACGGTTTAAAGTTAATTACCAATTAGGTATTCTTGCTTTTCATTACTAACGAAAAAGTTTTAATTTTTGTTACGTAGTTACGCTCAGAACTACCAAACTATAAGCTTGATGGTACATGAGACAGAAATTTATTGAAATAAACTAAAAAAACATTTTACATAAATTGTACCTACCAACTGAATAAAAGCCTAATAACATTTAGGTACTTAGGTGCTAAAAACCTTACCTCACTTATCTTATCTAGGTTTTAAAAACGTTAAAAGAATAATAATAAATTTAAATAATAAATACCTAAAACCTAACTGAAATAGAATATATATAAATAAATAAAGTAGGAACATAAGCACCTTCCTACTTAATTATAATATTAGTTATATCTACTGAATAATCCACATGATATTAACTCCCTTAATGAAATGAATAGATTACGAGACTTACCGTCAATAAATAAAAAATAACTAAAAAGCGGGAAATAAAAAAAATATTTAAAAAAAAACAAAAAACCCGACTGCGTAAAAAACTCGATTTACAAACAAGTAAAGAAACAACAAAAAAAAACTAAAAAGAATAAAAACAAGCCCAGTAATTCGAAATTATGCTAAGTAATACTGAATAATCATTCAAATAGTTTTGTAATCGATACACACAGAGCACATAATAAATGAGTAAAGAATTACTCACAGTCGGGACCCATTGAAAAAAAAATAGATCGGTAAAATGAATGGGTCCCGACTATGAGTTATTTTTTACTCATTTATTATGTGCTCTGTGTGTATCGATTACAAAACTATTTGAATGATTATTCAGTATTACTTAGCATAATTTCAAATTACTGGGCTTGTTTTTATTCTTTTTAGTTTTTTTTGTTGTTTCTTTACTTATTTGTAAATCGAGTTTTTTACGCAGTCGGGTTTTTAGTTTATTTTTAAAATAATTTTTTTAGCGACTGTGTTGGCCTACATATCGAAACATGGCCGAGTCCACAACGCAATGCATAAGTCGTAACTTTTTATTCCACATATTATAAAAAATCAGAAACGTTTGTTGTTAACGGTACATAAATGAAAACAATCTTATTCAGTACCACCGTTAGTGGCAGGTGATACCTGTTTAATATGAAACGTGACGACTCAGCTACTTCTCTCGGGATTATAATTTTGTACTCTATTGTTTTGAGAAATTTAATTTTAATAATTAGTAGTAATAGCTAGGTAACTTTTAAATACTATCTGTGTAGATTGTAGATAATATCGAACATTTTACTAAAAACATGATATATTTTACATACGGTCAGCCTGATGAATGATTGATTGTACCAATACAATTTTTCAGTATGGTGCTGAAATTTCGAGTCACTGAGTGTTATCAATGATCTATCAATCAAGACTGTGTTACACTGCCTACCGACTCGATCGTACTACTTTGAACTTTTCTACGCGCCAAACTGATATACGGCGGTTTGGGAGTGACCTCGTAAGGCTACTCCACGTGGTGACTCGCACGTAGTGTGACATGGTGCTTTAATGTTCTTATTCCACCAGTTTAACCTTATTTTTTAACAGTAATATAACGTTTTTCTTAAATTTAACCTTGTCGATCGAGGTCTCTTGGCGCAGATGATTAGCGCGCCCAACTAGGAGCGTTGAATTTTGAAACAAACATTTTTCCTAAGTACAAATGTTACCTGAAGTGTGGGTAACACAAAAATGTAACAAAATTCCAGTAATGTTTGTGGGTGCGTAACGTCAGAAAGGCATTGCAACAATGCTGATGATTAAAATCGGAAAATGAGTTTTATTTAGATACAAAGTAGCGAAAACAGAACAAAAATCAATGTAAGTTTATAAATAAGATTTTTTAATCTTTTTTTCGTATCAGTCGGTTCGAACCATCTAAATCGTGCCTGCCCATGGTTCTGCCACAGCCATCGCAGCACCGTTGGAGTCCATGAGTCCATGGAGTCTTCCATTGTGCAGGTGGTCGGACATATTGGACATTGGACCATGAATTGCGATAGAGCTCCACATCACATCGTTTTTCCGAAGAAGAAAAAATAAACAAGAACGACGAAACAAAAATTGTTAACTAGACTCCCCATAACCCATCACGTCACTTACATCAATAACATTAATTTAAAATTAATCCCCCGTGATTAATTCACTGCCTCCTGCTATTAATTGTTAAACTTAACACAATAGTTGTAACCTGTACACGTGTAAAGTTTTAACGCGTCCCACGCAACGACACGACACACGTATCACACAACTGAGATTAGTCGGTGTAACTAACCGGGTAAGTTTCACAATTAATACCAATGGGGAAGTGTCAGATCGATTTGTTGTTAGCTACTTGCGGAAACTGGTTTAAGAACTAATATAGGGTAAAGTCGGTTATATTGGACCACTTCTTACTTAAACCTAAATATTTCGTATACGACAGTATTAATAGGTAGTAAAAATAGTAAGCTTTATTCTCAGACTGTATAATAATTTCCAGACATCGCATTCCAAACATATTTATTTACAATTTTCAACAATATTTAGTAGCTTAGAGACAGGGACGGGAAAATCAGTTCACAATACAAAAAAAACACTTTGGTGTGGCCAGTTTAAAAAAAAACCCATTTAGTAAGAAATTTAGTAGTACGATTTAATTGGCAGTACGATATACCCGACTCACCCGCAGTATACTAACTTTGCAACACTGTCTAATCTACACAAATAATTATGGTTAATTTTTTTTTAATGTTTACTCAGATGACTATTTCTCGGACTCGGATGACTATTTTTGAAAGAATTTTTTTCCAAAAATTTGCACCTGACAGGACTTGAATATACATCTCTGAGTCAACGCCCTTACCAATTGAGTAGCCTAATTGGTAAGGGCGTTGATGAGGAATGCCAGAGAGTGCTGTCTGGTGCAAATTTTATAAAAGAATTCTTTAAAATTAGTTTCTTTTCGAAGGCTAGCTTTTAAAAGTGACTTTAATCTGTATTTCGACGGTAAACTTAAAAATAGTTTAAAACCTATCAGAGATTTCTCGGAAACTTGATAATTAAATAACTTCTGTCACTAGAAATATTTTTACACGACTGCCAAAGGAAGTGTTGTTTTTGCCGTGAGTGTATGTATGTATGTATGTGACCTATTTTTGTGCTGTCGTAGGGCCTAAACGGCTGGGCCGATTTAGATAAACGATACGTCGTTAGATTTGTCATGACCGTGAGAGTGACATAGGGTACATTAAAATAATAAATAAATAAAAATAATGATGTAAAACGCTATTAACCAAGATTTGTAAAGACACCATAAAAAACAGAGAAAACGCGTAACATTGTTCACTCAAACGATATGTTTTATTCTTTCGTAAATTTACATTTGAAAAGTATTGCTTGTAAAGTTTTACAATTAAATTTTAAAATAATTAATTATAAAATTATCGGAAGTCGTTTAAGTAGGTTGTCTTTATTAATATGTCACTTGCCTTCGGCTCGGTTGTCTTGTCTTTAATGACGTTTATATATTCTTTTTACTTACTTCAATTTATGGCTTAGCACTACCTCTGGATTTCAATATTCGCATGCGAAAACAATCCGCGTGTGAATAATGTATTCTAATAGTAATTCTAATGGTTAACTTCGAAAGTTATGTTGCTACTAGGTAATTTTCGCAAGAACAACGGAACGTTAATTAAAAACTTTTCGATTTGACTCGTATAAATATTTATCTCATCTATGGATTTGACTTTGATGCCGAGTTTGAAGGAATTGGCACAGATGACATGACATAAAATACTTAAGCAAAGAGAATATAATCACTACGTTTTATACTTAAGTATCTTCTTACTAGTTTGTAGACTTAAATAACCATTTTATATTTCAAAGAAAACAATACCTACGTAATAATCTAAAAGAAGTTGTCAGCAACAACAACCCGAGGCATTGCGCCCAAGATGCTGGCGGCGTTCCCGCGCTGGATAGGAAACCGCCAGCTCTTGTACTTATCACCCTGAGTAAGCAAAAACAAGCAATGCACGTCCTCGCTACAGGAGTATATACATCTAGAATTAATAAATTTCTTCTGGTGTAATTAAATCTGATCTCTAAAAACTAAAAAGCGATAAATAAAAAAATATTTAAAAAAATAAAAAAACCCGACTGCTGTTTTAACAGAAAAGTGAAAAACAAGATGCTTCTAGTAGCTTTAGGAATGGTGGATGCAGTCGGGTGGGACTCCAAATAAAAGGTGAATAAGTTTAATAACACCAAATACTAAGTGTTATATAATTAGGTATAAGTACTATCTTTATGTTATTAAAGGAAAAATTCATCTTCAAATATTCACTTGCGGCGAGATTTGAACTCGCCGTATTCAAAAAAAAATATGTCTACTATTTTTTCCTTTAAAAATATTTCTAGTAAATATGCCTTGAGCAATAAAAACAAATTTACGAAATATTAATTAGGAAAAAGAGTGACATCTCTTGACCAAAGCGTTAACTGTAAAGTTAATCATTGGCGCAGGTAAATCACTGGAAAGTGATCCTGTAGATGGCGTCTCAATCGAGCCGTAGTCGAAAAATAGTAGACAGGGAAACATTCATATTCTTAAATTCGCTGCTCGAGATGGGAACTTGCGTGGCCGAGCGGTATAGGCACTGGAATATTGATCCAGGGACGCGAGTTCAAATCTCGCCGCAAGTGAGTTTTTGAAGATGAATTTTTCCTTTAAAAATATTTCTAGTAAATATGCCTTGAGCAATAAAAACAAATTTACGAAATATTAACTTCTGTCAGTTTTCCAAAGACACATTTAAATCAAATTTTCAAGATGCATTTTTCAGCTCTGCGTTATCTCTCGATCAATAATCAAAGCGGTGTTGGTCTAGTGGTAGATACCCCGACTTTCATTCCGAAGGTCGTGGTTTCGAAACCTAGCCGCGCACCAATGTCTTTTTCTTTAAGAAAAATGTATGTGCGCTATTAACATCGCTTTTACGGTAAAAGAAAAATCGTGAGGAAACCCACGGCTTAAAATCACGCACAAATGCCCAAAGTAGGGCTAATTGCGGAAACACACAGTTAAAACTGTAACTGTTTATCTCTCGATTAATACATAAATTATAGCTACTATAGATAAGGCTAGAGCGTCCCGTGGTTTCACCCGCATATGTCCCGATCCTGCGGGAGTATCGGGATAAAAAGCTTATGTTACGTCTTCTCGACAATATAGGTTTCGATTGATGAAAGAATGTTTTAAATCGGCCCAATCGTTTTGGATTCGTTACAAACAAACAAACCAATATGTTCTCTTTATAAAAATATTAGTATAGACTACTGTTAACTGTGTACTGATTACCTGTTACAATGGAATGAAACAAACAGCAACGTAATTGTAAACATAACATGTAGGTAATTAGAAACATTCAAGGACGCAATGGAAAAATTAGTTATTCTATGGCTTCGCGCCAGGTGTTCCTATTCACATTTCGAACACTAGTTTGTGTACTTATGTAATATAGTTTCTCCATTTTAACAACATCCCTTAGACGCAGTTACCTTAATTCGAGTCGAAAATAAATCAATATTAGTTTTCATTGGAATTCTTAGTTATTTTATTATTTCTTTTAATTTTTAGTATTTTTACCTACAAGATAACTTCGTCTTCAAAAACCTTCTTTTAATCAATCCTGTATTTTTAAGATGTATTTTTCCTCTATTATTTTTGTAAAATAATTATAATTCTCAAAGTTTAAGTCTTTTGTTTTGACTGTCCCTTGTCTCTATAAGCGTAATTATTAACTTTAAAAAAGTGGACACCAATTTTGATTCAGAAATTCTAATAGCTCGAACGAAAGTCCTTTTGGACCCATTCATATAAATTTAGCAGCGGAAACATCAATAAAATACAACTGAATTTTTCAGTATAACCAATAGATCTGAGAGCGAGATCACAGGTACCCAAGTCGCCATTATAAGTTTTCTATCCGATGTCTGGCAACCTATATTACGACCAGCTTAGTCTGAGGTTAGATTGCGTTATTTATTTATTTCAGTACTTTTGTTCAACCCAACGAGAGTCTAAGTTTAAGTGGTCAAACTACACCCGTACTATATGTTCGTAACTGCAAATAACAGGAGTAAACTTTTCTCATCAGAGTGTTTTGGTAACTACACGATACGAATATTTAACTACACAATTACCAATGTATGTGTCGCGGGCATATCGTTGAATCCGACGTTTTAAAGCCATGCGAAATGTTTGTAATCCACTGGATTAAAGTTTCGGAGGATTGACTTTACCAAGTTTAAGCGCATTATTATTCTACTATACTAATATTATAAATGTGAAAGTTTGTGTGTATTCTGTGATACTCTTTTACGCAAAAACTGTTGAACTCATTGTAATATAAATAGCTGGAGACCTGGAAAACACTTATGCTTTTTAGTGTTTCATAATCAACAAAAAACCATTATAGTTTCGTCATGTCCGTCCATCTGTCCGCGGCTTAGCTCCGAAATGGTAAGAACTAACAATCTGTTATTTTGCATGAGTACAGTACAATAAAAAAATATGCACAGGTTTCTTAGGGTTCCTCCCCTACATGTAACATATTATTTTATTTTTCCTTTTGACGTTTATACACAACATAGTATATGTTTAGAAAGATGAACCTTCTCGTTTGTAATCTGCTTTCGAAGCATTGTTATTTAAAACAAAAAAAATAATATGGCCTTATTTTTATTTAAATAAAAAGGGCACAATTTACAATTTGTCTGCAACTTATAAACGGAAATTATTTTGGTAACCAACGCTCTAATTGCGTCTCTCGCTGTTCTGATTCCGTAGTTTTCTATATTTAGGTTTCACATTGAATTTACTACGGAATACGGGAATGTATATAAATATTAATTTGCCTATGTTTTAAAAGTTTCCGGTGTAGTACCTAAAGTTTAAGGTTATAAAAAAAAAAAACAGTCACTTACACAACCTGTATATCTGCTGTGTTGTCACTATAACACAAGTTTAGTTTCTTATCATCCATTAATGGTAATACTATCTTAAGTTCACGTAATAAATAATAATTGACCGATTTCATCTCATCTTTAGATGATTTATACAGCTTTGTAGAACGCTGAAGGACATTTTTAGGTGGAGTAGGTTTGCCCAGCACCAATACAACCATACCAACAAATGACTTAGTATATTACACCGCCAACAAACGAGCATATTACACCGCCGACCACATCGTCGCCTCCAATGAGGGAAGATGAGGTCTCAATGCTAGCCTATTCCATGTAAAAAAGCGTGGGTTACAACATCCATTATTATAGCTTAAGTAACCTATATTCAAGAAAATAATACAATGACATGTCCCACTCAGTACCTACAGCATTTTAGTCTCTCGAGTCCGAGTGAAATAAACAAGGTGACAAGTGCTCTCTGAAACGAGTCGAATATTGGAACAGTCAGCCAAGGAATATACTTGTAAACTGTATTCTTTTAGGTCGTGGATTCACTATATTTAAAAAAATAATGTAAATTTGCACACAGCCAGTTGGTTGTGGTTTCTTTTAATCCGAGGGCCTGTTCTGAAACCACACTAAAATCATGGTTATAAGTTATAATATCAATTCTGAATATGATTTCAATGTTACATTATGTTTTAAATGACATTAACTAATTAATTATTGACTTTATTTATTACCTAGTATATCTGGACCAAAACATATGAAATTTAAACATAGCTATGTTCAGCACCAGGTTTTCACTTTACCTTAGTTGTGTGAAGTACGGCTCGCCAACGAGTAGCCCTCTTAAGATAAAGCGAAACACACATATAAAGAGAGAGAGAGAGATAGAGAGAGAGATTATTAGAGTCACCGAATATTAAATAGTCATTACGGGTGACGTCTTTACAAATATGATAGTAAAATAGACGCTTTAACTCTTGCGCCTAGTTTACATTACGAAACTAGTGTCAAGCATTAAAGCGTCAATTTCACAAAAGCATTCTTGCGTGAGTTACTGAAAGAAAATTTATCAAATTGGTAGATAAGTAGTCCGTTCTGCGTCTATGTAATTTTTTTGTGAAAATGACAATAAATTGCATTGCAAATCGCGGAAACGGGACCTACGCGAGTGAAACCGCGGGGCTTAGCTAATACTTAACATTTTTATCTTCCTACTCCACTGGTGCAATGTGTACCCAACCTTACATCTAGTGTTTGACCTACTCGTCCTATTGAACATCGTAAACTTTATGAGGCACTCGAAAGCTGAGGAATAGCGGAATAACCGGAAATAAGCTCCTACAAATAAATAATAATATTTGAACAAAAACATTGGTGTAAGTAATGCGAATCGACAAAATCGTAAATACGAACGAGGTACTCAACTTTTTTAGCGATCGTTTAGACGTATTTTGGGTTGATATCGGTATTTAGAACGTTTGAACGGACCATTTGAATTGATAATTGCCATTTTAACGACATTTTTACGTTTTAATCTTCATTCATAGATCAAAATGATCCCTTTTTTTAGGAAATTACAACTGGAACTAAAATCTGCTACCCCATTTGATTTTGCCCCCGTCATTAACACAGCATCTATAAAATATACCATTTTAATAATACAATACCTATTAAGTTTTACGTAAAGGTTTTTCTGTTTTTAATTTTTAAAATTTAAAAATTCTATGACATTCTTTTTACTTCTTTTAAAGTATCTTTCTTATTAAAACACTTTATTTATCCGGTTTTATCGCGTTTTTATTCATTATTTGACCCGAGCTTTCGCCAACTTTACAGTTGGCTTTTTCAAGGTTGACTGAGATGTAATTTGTCTATTTTTAACATTCTAAAAATTCATCTTTCTTATTGTTATTTTTGTATAGTGGTTTGGCTCACCTGCTGTTAGAGTTTTCAGGTCTTAAGGCCTCTCAGGTAATCTAACGACTGCTATCAAAGATAACAACCGGGACCAACTGCTTAACAAGCCTTCCGAAGCACGGAGAAGCTCGAGAAAATGATTCTTTGCCACAAAAATCTTACATTATCTTCATAAATAAGGATCGTGTTATCTAAAACTGGGTTTGTGTTTTAATTTTGTAAAAGGACATTTAGTAAATTTAAATATGGATTTGTAATTAATTATCCGAAATAAATGATTGATTGATTAAAACAAACAAATTTTTGATTTTAAATAATACAATACCACTGCAAAATAAAAAGTACTTCCACACAACGTAACGTAAAAAGTAGCACCATACGCATACAACCATTATCTATACTAATATTATAAAGCTGAAGAGTTTGTTTGATTGTTTGTTTGATTGTTTGTTTGTTTGTTTGAACGCGCTAATCTCAGGAACTGCTGGTCCGATTTGAAAAATTCTTTTTGTGTTTGATAGTCCATTCATCGAGGAAGGTTATAGGCTATATTACATTACGCTACGACTAATAGGAGCGGAGCATCCATGAAAAATGTTGCAAAAAAGGGAAAAAAATCACCCTGTTCCGAGATTCTGTCGCGTGCGCTGAGTAAACGGTCATAGTTACATAAAAACCATATATGAGAGAATTCTTCCTCTAAAAAGGATCTAATAAATAGTCCGCAACAGCATATGTCTAACTCTTAAGGTTGACTAAATATAACATCTTTTAGAGTAATGAAATTTATTGTAGAACAATGCATTGTTTCCGAAGGTAATTTTGTAAATATGATATTAATCCTTATCCAAATAAATACGTTATTCATTAAAAGTATTTAATTTTAAACATAATTGTCCTTAACATCACTTGATTTCAATGAATATCTCACGAGATATTACAGTTTTAAAATAACTCCACAATAAATAATTACTAAGAACCAAGCGTGCATATAATACACGTAGCGGGCGACGATGATGAGGGTGGCCAGCCAACTCTGTGAGGCATCATGCCGCGCGGCTCAATCGGTCGGCTCCATGCGAGACGGTTGTGTCACCAAACTGCAGTGCTTTTTAAAAATTCTTTTGCAATATCTCATTGTACTTTTGATTCCTAATATTTTGTTTTATGTTGGTATAATTAATATTATAAAGAGGTTACGTTGGTAACATGTATGTATGTATGTATTTTGGGGGTCATCTCAGAAACATCTAGACCTATTTCAAAAATTCTTTTACTAATAGAAAGCTACATTATCCAGATATGACATAGGCTACTTTTGATCCCGATATTCCCTCGGAATCGGGACTTACGCGAGTGAAACTGCGGGACGGCAGCTATGAAAAATAAAGTCGTGTATTTCTAACTCAAAAACCCGTGAACCGATATGAGTTAAATTTGTACAGGGTTGGCTTAGAGGTAGAAATAATATACATATAGGGTACTTTGAATGATCGTACGGGTTAAGCAACACTTGGTACAACATACGTGATGGGTGAAAAAGAGCGGGTGACCCGATATTCATAAAACTTGGTACAGGGTTGGTTTAGAGGTAGAAATATTATATAGTACTTTGAATGATCGTTAAGCAATACTTGGTATGACATACGTGAGGGATCAATAACGTTACGGGATAGGAAGTTACGCGGGTGAAACCGCGGGGCGCAGCTAGTGTATAGTATAATATAATCAAGTATAGGTATCCATATTATGTATATCTATACTTTACATTTATCAATACCTTTACCTTTACGAGTATTCATTGACGAAATGTTTTGCATAAAAATAAACAGCAACAAAATAAACCAATCCACGTTCCTCTAACATTTCAAATTAAAGCAACAAAGCTTTATTTACTTCAAATAAGCAAACATCGGTTCCTTAAGTGGCGGTTGTGGTGAGTATCAGTGCAGTTGGACGTTCCACTCTGTTCCGATCTCTTTCAATTAACTGTAGTGCCCTTGTGAGCCTTGTTGTGGTTTCTTGCACAAACTCCGGTCAATGTTCAGTGTTCAGTTGGTCACTTGTTATATTACACAAATTAAAGTGTGTATACAAGGTCAATGGGTCAATATTTATTATGAACTGCTTATTTATTATGAAAAGCTATCATCAGTACTTCCCTGGTCGTCCGTTTAAGTGTGGATTTTTGCACTGCAGTAGGTAGGTGAAGTTAGGAAAAATTTGTATGTCAGTAAGTGATGATGACGATGGATGACGATCAATGACGATAGATGACGATGGATGCCGATTATTCAAAAACAACGAAATTACGCAATTTTTATGTTTTATCCGGATATCCGGACTTGATATCCGGATAAAAAGTAGCCTATATGTTAATCAAAGTCTTAAGCTATCTGCATACCAAATTTAATTAAAATCGGTCCGGCGTTTCCGAGATTAGTGCGCACAAACTCACGGATAAACGGACAAACGGACAAACACATAAACGGCCAAACAGACAAAAAGTTAAACACGGAAATGGGGTCTGTTACGTTAGTACATATCCCTAAAAATAGTTTTTGCAAAATATCTTTCAAAACCAGACACCGCTAAGTTACGATTTTATTATAAGTATAGATTACGTTTTAATATTGTTTTTTATATAATTTATTTATTGTTTAAAAAAGCCATGTGAGCCCCCAACTTCGACGCAGTTGGCAAAGGTTGCAAATTCAATTCCTGCCATGAACAAGTATTACTATAAATGTTTGTTTCTGGTTTTTAGTGTTTTCTATGGTTATTTTAATAATATTTTGGATGTAGGTATCTATGTATTTTACAAGAAAATAATTATTTTTATAATGGTTATTAACAAGTATAACTGTTGCCTATAATGCAAATAGCACATACTTAGTTGCTTAGATTGGGGCTATATTGCGAGGAGTGCACCGTCCTGAAATATTTTTTATTTAATTGTGATACCTACCTAATATTCCAAGCTCTATATCTAAAAGTATAAAGAAATAGTCAGGCGTCTAATTAACACAATCAGGCAGCCCTACAAATGGAAATCACGAAGGTAATTTTTAAGGATGCTTTTCTTCTTTAAAATACTTTACGAAGTACCCCCCCCCCCCCCCCATAACCGATTTAGGATGGTTTTATTGGCTTACTAGAAATAAATCGTTCACAAACTCTTTTGAACAAGAAAAGCCGATTTATCGATGGAATTTTTCATACGAACAATATACTCGCTCTGTATTCAATCAGTTACAAAGTTAATATATTTTGTACCCCAAGAGCACATTGGAGCATGCGATCTATAAGCATAAATCTTTTTGAAAGGAACACAATGCTGTGGTTGAAAATTCAATTAGGCATTTGTCAACGCTTCGTTGGCCACCATCGGTAGTCTATACAAGGATCACGAATGAAAAGACTCCCTTATTTTTACATTACGTGTGCGTCTCGGGCTCTTTTTTACTAGAAGACCGTTCAGTAAATGAGATGACTGATTTATAAGGCGGTTAGAAACGAGATTAGAAGCGATGTTTTATGCTTTCCACGAACGTTATTCTAAAAACATTTTTAGTACTCCACGTTGTGAAGCGCTCGTGAAATTGTTCCTTAAAATTAATGGAAATTGCTATAGAATCTTAGCAAAAATCTTAACTATTAATTTCTCAGAAAATTCTATAAGACTTCGAGTATTACTGAGTAGAACCCACACCGATGAACGTATTGAACTACTTTCTTCGATAAATTGTAAAAAAAGTTATTAACTACTCCGACAAAGTTAAAAACGATAAAATTCTTGGAACTTAAAGATGGTTGGTTCACTACGCAGAAAATATGTAGTTTAGAAAATAAACGACGCTATTATTTATGAATTACTGAGTAATTGGAACGAGAACGGTCTTTGAAGTTCCCGAAATGTAATTTAATTTTTCCTTCATATATTGACGTATTTTACCATTTTTACGTATTTACTGCGCGTATATCATTAGATGGTTTAACATATTTTATACGTAAATTGATTTTTAGACGTTTTAAGTCTGAGGATGTTTTTTGTAATCAAGGAATTTACCCTTAGTGTGTTACACATGACAAATGCGTGACCTCTGAGTGGAAAGAGAGCAATAGCAATAAATTGCTTCGAAACTGCACTCGGCACTTATCATCACCTACCAGCCTAAATTGTAGAGCGAAACGAACCATTGCAGTTACTAAGATAGGTGGTTCAAAGTTTTTCTCCCTGCATTTTAGGTGGGTACAAACCGGTGTCACAACCCGTAGTGTTCGCAGTGAGCTGTCGTAAGCCTTATTTTCCCGTACTGACTGCACGAATGCTCTTTGTGTAAAATGTCAAATAACGCACAGCGTCGTAACGTCGATCACTACTCTACTTTAATATCAATATTCATCAGTATTGGTGTCTATTTAAAAAAACCACCAATACTAATGATTCTCATTTTGAATTATATAAATTTAAAGCACCCATACTCGAGTAAACCACAACCTAGTTCATTCAAAATCAAGTCAATGACGCGACATAACCCGCTGCATTTCAACAAAAATATTTCCAGACTTCATCACAAATAGTAAAAGGTTGTACCGCACACGGTTCTGTTTGAGTGAGAAATCAATTTGTTCCACCGTTTTCATTTATGCGATTCGAGCGTTTCCATTTATTCGAACACAAATTGGAAAGGGACTGAGTGAGTTGTCAGCTGCGGCTTATGCAGCCGTCTCGACTTAGCGATTGACTCTACGATACGACAGAGAAACAGGATAGTCCGAATGGCAGGAGCGTCGATACGTAAACTCGTTTGCGATGTCGTTGACGTTATGACCGGTCGATTTGGGGATATTTCACCCGTTTTGGTACTGACCAAAACGGGTGAAATATCCGGGCCTGGTCATGTGTGAAAAACGTCTCGATGAGAGACAACGTCGACATAACTGATCCAATTCTACCAACAGATCGCATCAGTCCAACATACAATCGACTACAACTATTAATTTTAATGTGTGTTAACTATATACTCTTACAAATGAGACTCTATTTTCTGTTTTCAAAGCTTTGCTTTCATTATTTTTTGCATTGTTGTAATTCCGTTTCTACGTTTCGTTTTACACACTGAAGAAAAAAATAGACATATATTATAACTCGTTATTGTTCAACTAAAGCATTCGTCTATCTATATTTACGTTAATTTTAACCAAAGAGCTGATTCAACTCCTAACTCAACCTAATCAGCAAAATCTTACTTCTAACTAATATACGCAGTAGAGTATATGTATGTATGTGACTTTGTTACTCTTTCACGCTAAAACTCTGAACTGATTGCAATGAATCTTGGTATTCGGATACCTGTACCTAGAATAACACATAGGCTACTTTTAATCCGAGGATCGGGACCTACGCGGGTGAAACAGCCGAGCACAGTTAGTATTTATATACTTTGACGACAGAGTAGACTAGACACAAAAAGACGATCTCTTTGAGAGTCAAACTAACGGGGGCTAATCGAAAACTGTAATGAATCAAAGGCTGGATGCGTACACCAGATAGCTTTTTCCTAGATTCTCTTACTCTTTTATTTCTGTCCGTCGCCATCTCGTTAGTTCGATCTGAATTGAAATTATCCTGTTATTTCAATTTCGTTTCCAGCTTTTCAGGTTTTTGTTTTAGAAGTCTGGTATTATCCGATATAGTCGATGAACGCTATAAAGTAAAGTAAAACTAAGGCTGGCTTGCGCCAAGTTGTCTTTCATATTTTGATTTGCTAACACTGTGTTATTTCGGGTGGACTAAGGTTGATTTGCACGATTATACTTAGCCAGGGCTAACTTAATAAATAACGTGGTAACTCTTGCGATTGCACAAATATTGAAATAAATATTGCACAAGCCAATTAGACTTGGCCTTAAAGCCGCGCAAGTCAACCTAATAATTGCCAAAATTTAGGGCTGACGAAAAAGGGACTAGTCAATTAAATTTTGTTTTAGTGTTAGATTTTCTAAGCCAGAGTATGTTTGTTTGTATCTTTGTTACTCAATCACGCAAAAACTACTAAACCGATTGCGATAAAACTTGGGATATAGGTAGCTGGATACCGGGAATAACACATAGGCTACTTTTTATCCCTATATTCGTGCGGGAACGAGACTTAGATGAAACCGCGGGGCGTGGCTAGTATCATCATAATTGACAACATTGTCTTGATTGGTAGCCTCGACCCGTTATCCCGATTTACAAGACTGATTTATTTAAATGAAACCTATCCAACAACACTTATTATAAATATCCAATCTAAAAGAGTCTAGACGCATAATTCAGGTATTATCATAAAGACTTTCGATTTGAATATGTAAATATGATAGAAGTCTAGGATAATTAAAACATTTCCAATATTTTACATAGGTACCTGTTATACCATTACATATTTAAGTGTCTTAATAAAATTAAAGAAATGCTTTTCAAAAATCTCCGCATCCGACAGGACTTGAACCTGCATCTCCGAGGATCCGTCCCGACGCCTTTTCAATTTGGCCATGGCCAGGGTCGGGTGCGGAAATTTTTGGAAAGCATTTCTTTAATTTTAGTCATCCAAGTATAGGAAACACTTAAAATACAAGGTGTAACGGGTAAGTCCTTTTAATCCGAAAGGGGGTTGTTCTAGACGTCTAGGCGAACAACTTTTGTTCTACGACTTTTGGAAATTCGAAGTACTTTTCGAAAAATGTAGGTGTAAAGTTTACTTGAAAATCAGCTGTTTCTGAGAGTTCGAGGTCATTCACCTTATGTCGTCCTTTTATTTAGTTTGATGGTTTACAATCAAAACTTCAATTAACTTTATTTTCAAAAGCAGCTGTTTTTTCAGTGAAACATAATCTCAAAATTTTCAAAAAAAAAGTATGAATTTTCAAAAGTCGTAGAACAAAAGTTGTTCGCCTAGAGGTCTAGAACAACCCCCTTTCGGATTAAAAGGACTTGCCCGTTACAAATTGTATATAAAAAAAACTAATGAACAGATAAACAGAACAAAGTGGCTTAATGTTAGTAATTACGTATTAGTTTTATTTAATTTCAAACAGAATGTTATAAAACCATAAATTCATAAGTAGAAAGAGACCTCCTCCTCCTATCCGGGTAACATCACCATAATTAGCAAGACTAAAAAGTTGCTTGCGATGTGTAAAACTTATAGAAATAGATGAATGACCACGATTAATATTAAAGAGAGCTGTTACCTGGAATAAGACGTAGGCTACTTTATAACATGATATTTGTCCTGAGGAACGGGCAACCTATTGAAGTGGATAATGCAAGTTTTTAATAAATTAATAAAAAAAATGTTTAAAAATTTCATAATCTTGCTTGCTTAAAAAACTAAATAAAACTTAAAATATAACTAGGAGTTCGCCCCGAACTAGACCTCACGACCCCCTATCTCCCCAATCCCCCTACCGATCCGGCTCATCTTCGAATTGATAAATTCTATTGACCTAAACTACGCGCATACCAAAATTCATGAAGATCGGAGAGCTACGATACTCAAGTTATCGTCGAAGAAACATACAAAGTTACAAATATACAAGCGCCAGGCCCGTCTACACTGGACCTCACTCGCTTCGCTCGTTCGGTCAATAAAAACTGAAAAAAAAAACTATAAAACAAGTGCAGTAGCCACGGAACACAGCTACTTAAACAGTCGGGACCATTTTTGGAAAGGTTGAAGATGGACCTGATTCTGGACATAATGGGTCCTGTTGTTAAAATAACTGTGTTCCGCGGCTACTGGACTATTATAATTGTTTTTATTTTCAGTTTTTATTCTTCTTCTTCTTTATTAAAATGGCTTTTCCTTTCGGACATTTGCCAGTGTCGAGTATTATCAATATTTGCAAGTTATTTGTATTGAACAAAACAGTCAAGTCGTCATAGTTAAAGTCAAGCCGAGGAAATCATTGTAAAAAGGCGGGCATTTTTTACAATGTTTGTTCACGGAGCTTTGGAGACAACACTAAGCTAAAGTCCATGTTTTGCACCGATTTTCACTTTTATTTACACTTGTACACCTTCACGAAACTAAATTGATTAATATGCCCCCGAAATTAAACATTTTACACGCATTTGGACTAAGTTTCACAAAAATGAAAATTTAGCAACACATCTCCTTAACGCATTCCCGCCAAAACTCCTTCAGTTTTTACTGTCTTTTAAGTTTTTGTTTAGTTTCTTAAGCCAGCCATTTTTTTTCATATTTCTTACATAATATCACTTTTTAGTCAGCATTCGGTATCAATTGTATTTTAATCGCATCAATGAGGGAAATATTAAGTTTAGGATTATTTAGTAGTTCGCGGTCGGCTGCTGACCAACTTTAAATCATTGTAGATCCTGAATGGTATAATTAAATGAAAACGATTGAAAAACCCTAAGAAAGATTTTTAAATAAGTACCTGTACCCTACTCGACATACCTAGTCTATTTCTTTTTTTTTTTCGTTTAAATAATATGGCGTCTGGTCATTTTGTTTTTTTTTTTCTTTATGTCACTCTTCTAAGAACCATATAAAATTTGGACAAATATAACGAAAGCTTAATTTTAAAGAAATTCATCGAGTGGTTTGGAATAAATGAGGGAATCCTACTAATATTATAAAGCTACCGGATACCGAATACTGGATACCGAGAATAACACATAGGCTACTTTTTATTCCGATATTCCCGCGGGAACGGGACTTACGCGGGTGATTAAGAATATTACAAACATACAAGAGAGGCGCGAAAAACATAACCCTTTCAGTAGGTAGTTATTGTTCTTTCTGGACCAATAGGTAACTCTGAAAAAACTCTATTCTTTCAAATTTTGGTCAGCCCCCGCG
The DNA here is from genome assembly GCA_949358125.1 of Idaea dimidiata. NCBI lineage: Eukaryota > Metazoa > Arthropoda > Insecta > Lepidoptera > Geometridae > Idaea > Idaea dimidiata. The sequence continues at coordinate 8,262,246 of OX442328.1, forward strand.
CCCTCGCTGCCCAAAATTTGAAAGAATAGAGTTTTTTCAGAGTTACCTATTGGTCCAAAAAGAACAATAACTAAAAATGTGAAACAAAACTACAAGTTTCCAACGAGTGCCAGGACACTCTTCGCATCGGGGGTTCTAACCCAAAGATCAAAGAATATATTTTGGATTATTGGTCTACAACGTACAATACCTAGAATGTGAAACAAAACTTTATTTAATATTTTAGTGCTAACCATTAGGGTTTATTAATTACAGTTATTATAGATCTTTAGTCATTTCGTTAGGTGCACTGTTAGAATGAAGTTCGTTAAGCAACCAGTATCTTTACAATTTGAAAATATCAACTTTTCGTCTGATCAACAAAATTTTCGTCATGGAAAACTATTACCAAATACAGTTCGCGGTATAATATGCGGTCCATCGAACTGTGGAAAAACGAATTTGGTTATAGGTCTACTTTTGCATGAAAATGGTTTAGAATATCGTAACGTTTATGTATATTCAAAAACTCTTTATCAACCGAAGTACAAGTACTTAGAGCAGGTATTACAAAGGGTTCCTGGTGTTACTTTCTCAAAGTTTTATGAAAATCAAAAAGTAATCACTCCAGAAGTAGCAAAATGTAATTCAGTAATTATTTTTGATGATGTCTCTTGTGAAAATCAAAACAGTATGCGTAATTTTTTTGCAATGGGCAGACACAAATACATAGACTGTTTTTATTTAAACCAGACATATAGCAAAATACCAAAACAGTTAATAAGAGACAATGCAAATTTAATAGTATTGTTCAAGCAAGATGATATAAACATGAGACACATTTATGATGAGCACGTTAATACTGATATGACATGGCAAGAATTCAGAGAAATGTGTGCTCAGATATGGAAAGAACCTTATAGTTATGTTGTAATAAACAAGGACTGTGAAAAAAACAAAGGTTGTTATCGAAAGAAATTTGATACGTTTGTTTTATTTCATTAGCGGACTTATGAAACTGAATAGCATAGCTATTATTTAAATCATTGTTCGTCGATCCGTGGTTCAAAATACATGTTTTGTCAGTGTTTTTAATAATGTCCTACATTCCCTTTTTTCGTCGGTTCGCTGATGAAGAGGAACGTTTACGCAGTTTTGAAACTTGGCCGATAGGTTTGAAACAGAAACCAAAAGAAATGGCTGAAGCAGGATTTTTTTATACCGAAAGAGGTGACAGAGTCATCTGTTTTTACTGCGGCGGAAGAATGAAAGATTGGGGCCCCCACGATATACCATGGGAAGAGCATGCACGCTGGTTTGACAAATGTCCGTATGTATTGGTAATGAAAGGAGAAGACTATGTAAAAAATGTACAAAATGGAGGATATGAAGAATTCGAAGAAGAATGCAGTCAAATTGAACCTGAAACTCTGCAAATAAAAGTCGACGCAATACCATCGTCAATTATATGTAAAATTTGTGTGCAAGAAGAATTAAATACGTGTTTCATACCTTGTGGTCATGCTGTGGCGTGTGCAAAGTGTTCTCTATCTGTCGGAGTTAAATGTCCGATTTGTAGAAAAGTATTCGAAAAAATTATTAGATTGTTTTTATAAATAAAGAAAAAAGTAATTTTTTTAATAAGTCTATCTTTTTTATACCTTATAAATAGCGGAGAATATTACTCGTACTATCATTTTGTGAGGTTACTTACAACCAGCAAAGTCGAATATGATGAAACAAAAATTAAAAAAACGATTTATAAACGCTGTTAAAGGAAAGGGTGAATGCATAATTCATTGCTTATGGTCATGCTGTGGCTCTCTAGGCGATTTTTATTCGATTGTATTTCTATGTAAATAATATTATGTTATTAAATTTAGAAATTGACTATAAATAGCTAAATACATAAACTACGCTATCATTTCACATGAATACTGTTAATAGTTCAATCGACTCTGATGCAATGGAAAAAAATCTAAAAAAACAAATTGTTGAAGCTGCGGAAGCTGTTAAAAAGAAGGTTCGAAAAATGCGAAATATTGAAATGGAAAGAAGTAATATTTTGGAATCGGTTTTTAAACCAATCACAGAACCGCTTAATAAAATGGTAGACAGTTCTTTATTAATAGAGTCTCCGGTCAAAAGAAAATCATTTAATTTTTCCAAAGCCTTAAAAAATGATGTTAAATTCAATACTTCAAGTCCATTAGGTAGCGATAAAACTCTAAAGAGACAATCTAACGTTGGATTAAATAGTATTGCGTCTATAAGCCCAAAAGAATATAGTGAGTCACAGGATAGTGACAATGACGATTACGATGGTGATACAATCAAAATGGATAAAGAAGAAGACGAATCTTTTAAAACAGTGTCTTCGGGTTCAACCGATGCAAATTTAGATATTTCTTCGTGGTCCCTTACTCCGGATGCTTCAGATAGTTTAGATAGTGTTCCGTTTGGTGTTAGAAATGATCGCGGAAATAAACTCATGATGGGATCTTCGCGTGTGGTGTTGACCGATGGTTATATTCAAGTTGGCACAAAGAAGTACAAATTTACGAATGGAATAAAAGAATTACTTTTTAAAAAAGTCCCTAACTTGGACGTAATAAATAATGAAGATTTGACTCATTATAAGTTAATGTTACAAGAAACAAATGCTCATCGAAGAAATTTTAGTCCAAATCAACCGATCAAGAGTAATAAAGGTCGGAAATACTTGACTATTATAAAACCACTTTTCAAATTACGTAAAGTTTCAGTAAGCACTGATAGTAGTCAACCTGATACAACACATCAAGGAAAAGGTTTACCACTTATGAAAACTTGGAAGAAAAATGCTGACTACGTTTACTGGGACGATCCTAATGAATTAGTAGATAGATTAAAGCTTTTGATTGCTTCAAAAGATGCTGGTAACACTGGGTTGGATAATGAAATAATTTCTATTATAGAAGAATTGCGTGAAAGCGGGATTATACCATAATAAATAGCATGACTTTAAAAAGTTATTTCATTTCAACTTTATCGATGACACCTGTCAGTTCACCATGATGGACAAGTTTGGACATCACATTCATAAACGATTGCGTTTACCAGATTTTATAGAAAGTTTTGATAAAATCTTAATGAAAGCCGAAAGCGGAGAATTTGATTTACATAATACAAGATTAACCGGTATTATAATTCCACTGAAAAATTCTGATGCTGTCAACAAGGAGTACGTAGATACACAAAATGAATTGTATATAAAGAAGGAAGAGATCACAACAATAGTAAATAATTTAAAAACAGTTGTAAAAGAACATTTCGATAATATTATTGCAGATTATTGTACAAAAGCTGATTTACTTAGAACTAAAAAATGAGTAAACTTCAAATTGTGAATGAAATTCATAAAGCTGTTCGCAAGAATTTTAATCGACGATCAGTATTATTAAAGGGCATCGATGACTTATGGCAAGCAGATCTAATTGATTTTCAAAGTTTAAAAAGATATAACCGTGACTATAGATATATTTTGGTGATAATAGATTGTTTTTCTAAGTTTTCTTGGGCTATCCCCGTTAAAACTAAAACAAAAACTGAAATCGCAAATGCGTTTCAAAGTGTATTAGATAAAAACCACCGAAAACCCATTAATTTACAAACTGATATGGGCACCGAATTTTACAACGATGAATTTAAAAAAGTAACAGCAAAGTACAACATTAATCATTACTCTACATATTCTGTTAAAAAAGCTTCTATAGTTGAAAGACTAATACGGACATTGAAAAATAAGTTATTTAAAGTTTTTAGTTTTAATGGTAACTATAAATGGATTGGAGAGTCATTGACAAGTGTCATATCAAAATATAACAACACAATACATCGAACAATAAATTATAAACCTAAAGATGTTAACCATTCAAATCAAAATGCTGTAATGAAAAATATTATGAAATTCCAGAACTCTAATAATAAGCATACAAAATCCAATAAACTAAAAATCGGAGATCATGTTCGTATAAGTAAATATAAAAGCTGCTTCGAAAAAGGATATACCCCTAACTGGTCTACAGAATTGTTTTTAGTTAAAAATGTTTATCTTTCTGTACCAGTTACGTATTCTATAGAAGATCTGTACCACCATCCAATATTAGGACGTTTTTATGAACAAGAACTGCTGAAAACCAACTGTCCGAACGTATACCTTATTGAAAAAGTTTTAAGAAAAAAGAATAATAAACTCTTTGTCAAGTGGTTGGGTCTTTCTAAAAGTGAAAACAGTTGGATTGATAAACAAGCTATATTATAATTCTGTTTTATTAGATTTATAAAAATATAAAATTGCGAATGACAATAGAAATTACTTCATTTATAATTCAGCTATGCGCGGTAGAGGTCTCGTAAATAGTATTATAAATAAATTACCATTTGAATTGCATTTACCTGGTTATAATTATTGTGGACCCGGTACACGATTAAAGAAACGATTACTAAGAGGGGATAAAGGAGTTAATGAGCTTGATAACGCATGTATGAGACACGATATTGCTTATAATAATTCAAACAGTTTGAAAGATCGACACAAAGCAGATTTAGATCTCATAAATATTGCAAAACAGAGAATGAAATCAAAAAACGCTGGAACAGGTGAGAAATTGGCTTCGTGGCTTGTGAACAAAACGATGAAAACTAAGGTCAAGTACGGTGCAGGCGGGAGATCATTCAAGTCGTTGGTTTCAAAAATACATAAAAAATTGAAAAGGTCAAAACCGAAAAGTGATGCTGCAGCAATAAAGGAAGCTTATTCTGCAGCTAAAAAACTCATTAAAAATAAGAAAAAAGTTCATGTGCCTCGTGTTATACCGTTACCGAAAATAGGAGGTATTTTACCGCTCATTCCAATATTCGCTGGACTATCCGCATTGGGCGCAATGGCTGGAGGCGCAGCAGGAATAACGAAAGCTGTAAACGATCATAAATCAGCTAAAAAGAACTTGGAAGAAGCTCAACGTCATAATAGAATGATAGAATCAATTGCTCTTGGGAAAGGCCTCTATATAAAACCCTATAAGACAGGAAATGGTATTTTTATAAATAAATCAAAAAACTAGTTAAAAGGTTACCCAGACGCGCACTTACTGATCTTGACATTTTAGATTATGCTAATCAACATGTTCCATACTTTAGGGGTGTTTTTATGAGAAATAAACTTCCGTCAAAATCGAAGGATATTGAGTGTGGGATTGTTAATTTAGATAGTTCAGAAAATGATGGAACTCATTGGGTAGCCTATGTAAAACTATTCGAAAATTGTGCATATTTTGATAGCTTTGGTGATTTAAAGCCACCGTTAGAGTTGGCTAAATATTTGAAATATCGCATCACATATAATTATTGTAGATATCAAGACTTTAATACATCTAATTGCGGTCATTTATGTTTAAAGTTTCTACAAACGTTTTGGAAAGAAGAGTTAGGTGATAAGTACGCTATTGTAAATCTAACAAACAAGAATTTTATATGTTAAGTGTGTGGTTCTTTAACTTACGAGTGTTTTTTTGTTTTTTTTTTTTTTTTTTTTTTTTTTGTTTTAGTGATAGATTATTAATCATTATATTGACTATATAATTATAAAATTGTTTTAATTACGTTCATTTGTAAAATGTCTTTCACGTTGTCTATAACTGGTAATACCTCGATTTTATCTTCTACTTTTTATCCACCATTGCAATTTGACGGTGAATTCGAGTGTGCCCTTCTGTATTTGTCAACATTCAATTCGATCCCTAACATTGATAAACGAAATAATAAATTTTATTATGACAACAATGAAGTCTTAGAAATACCCGAAGGTGCTTATGAACTCCAAGATATTTCGGACTATTTAAAATCAAACGTAAAAAATGGTACAAACATAAATTTATTTTGTAACAATAACACGTTGAAAACTTTTCTTTTTTGTTCTAAAAACATACGATTCGACAAAAATGATTCTCTTGGAAAATTATTAGGGTTTGATAAACAAACTCTTAAAGCCAATATAATACACGAGTCGCAGCTTCCAGTTAACATTTTATCTACAACAGTGGTAAGAATCGAATGTGACATAGTGAGCGGATCATATATTAATGGAAAATCAAGCCATATAATTCATGAATTTGCTCCAAACGTTCCACCAGGGTATCGAATAATAGAAGTACCAAAAAATATAATTTATTTTCCTATTAATCAAAATAACATAAGTACTATAAATATCAGATTGTTAGACATAAATAATAATTTGATAAATCTACGAGGTGAAGAAGTTCAATTGTATATGCACATCAGAAAAAATGATAGACTTTAATAAATACGGTAATAAGAAAATAAAACACATCAGTACTCATCGATCAATCCGTAAAGGAACAACTAAGAAAAATAATAATAATAATATTACAAAAGAAAATAAACAGTTCTTAAAATTAATCGGACTACTAAAATGAACATCTTAGATATAACGAGTTCACCGGCATACGATAATACCATAGATGGTATAGAATATCATTCATATAAGCCCTACATAACAAGTTTCAACAGAAATGACGAAATTCGCATCCCTATTAACCAACAGGATTTATACATATTACCATCAGCAAGTACTCTCTATATCGAAGGAACGGTAAACATTGTAAAAGGTGTTGGAAAAGAAAAAGTTAATACTATCGAGTTCACGAATAATCCAATTCTTTTTATGTTCCAAGATGTTCGTTATGAACTCAATGGAGTAGAAATCGATAGAATAAAAAATGCAGGAATGACAACAACAATGAAAAATTTGCTATCTTTAAATGAAAATGAGGCTAAAATGGCTAAAGCTTGGGGTTGGGATGTAAACGGGACAAAGACAACTCATGGTGAACACTTTTCTTGTTCAATACCCTTGAAAAACATTTTAGGCTTTGCTGAAGATTATAAGAAAATTATTATGAACTGCAAACATGAACTAATATTATTACGCAGCAATACAGATTTAAATTCTTTGAAAATTCCAACCGGCGAATCACTCGAAGACATTACAATTCAAAAATTAGTTTGGCGCGTCCCACACATTAAAGTGTCTGACAAAGAAAAAGTATATTTATTAAAAATATTAGAAAAAGATCGTCCCCTCCATTTAGCTTTTAGGAATTGGGATTTATATGAGTATCCATTAGTACCAAAAACAACTAAGCATACTTGGGCAATCAAAACATCGTCGCAGATTGAAAAACCGAGATATGTAGTATTAGGCTTACAAACAAATAGAAAAAACTCGTCAGATAAAGATATATCACGATTCGATCATTGTAATTTGAGAGATGTAAAAGTGTATCTTAATTCTGTCTATTTTCCATATGAAAATTTAAATATAAGTTTTAAAGATCAGAAATTTGCGTTATTATATGAACAATATATCAAATTCCAAGAATCCTATTACGGACGTAGAAGTGAACCACTGCTAAGTCCAAAAGAATTTAATGAAAAAACTCCACTGTTTGTCATCGATTGCTCTAGACAATGTGAAAACCTAAAGTCCGGTCCAGTAGTCAGTGTACGTATTGAGCTTGAATGCGATTCAGAGATACCTGATCACACCGCTGCATATTGTCTCATTTTAAACGATTCCATCATTGAATACAGACCGTTGAGTAACATAGTGAAAAAGATAACATAAATATGAATTCCAACACAAGTGAATTTGTGATTGTGGACTTACAAGGATTTAAGGATAAAGATAATAAATTTATTATAAAAGAATTTGCCGTTATAAGAAACGAATGTACGCAAACTTTTCTTGTGAAACCTCCTTTCCATTTTAAACACTTATCGGTGGAAGAAAAGAAACAGGTACGATGGATAGAAGCTAATCGTGGAATTTATTGGAGTGAAGGTTTTATCGACTACAGTGAATTCAAACGTAATGTTAAACCGTATCTGAATTGTCAAAATGTTTTAATTAAAGGAACTGAAAAGATCAAATGGATTAAAGATCTTTGTGAGAACTGTGAAGTAATTGACATTGGAGAAAAGCTAGGCTGTCCTAATCTTTTAAAATTATATAGTCAATATGAGGAGTCTAATGTAAATTTAAATTGTGTTCATCATAAGAAAATGTGTGCTCTAAAAAATGTTATGTGTATAAAAAAATGGTATATTGATAACCATACTAAATTTAATTTATGTAAATATTTTAACTCTGTATCTTGTACTTAATATTTTTACTGAAATATATTTCTATCAATCATTACTTTTGTATTATTATTATTTCGTCTATGCAAATAAGGTACCTATTTCATAAATAAAATACATTATTTGAACAAATCAGATAAGCAAGGATTTATTTCAAAATAATCTATGACTAATACATTTTTAAATAAAATTAACTAAAAACAGATTATCTTTATTAATTTAAACAATACTTACTAACTAAAATATACATTAATTAATTATCGATTATAGTTTCTGATATATTTTTGATCACTCTCTCCGTTTGGTCTAATATATTGTCCACAAAATCTTTTACTACATATTGAGCCGAAACAACAACGTCGCTTTCATTTTCACAGTTTTCATCACTAATGTCAATTATTTTAATCTGTATTAACCGCCTCCCTTTACAGGGCTCGCGGTTCAAAACAAATGAAGACTTTCGTTGGATGCTACTGTAATTATTCTTAGTCGTCTTCTTTAATTTTCGTTTTAGCTGCTTTGGTGGTGTTTTCTTTAAACTTTTTACAGGCAAGTTTTCCTCATAATCCGAATCTGGAAATTTTTGCGCACATTGAAAGAATAGATCTTGGGTGTCGAGTCCTAAGAGTCCCTCTTGTATTTCCACATCATTTCTTAGTACCATGTCCGACATTATCTGAAACAATAAAAATAACACATTAAGATACGTAAATAGGTAGTATTTCGAATTGAAAACAGAAAAGTCAAAATTTGAAACTTACCAACGTGCAATATTTATTTATTTAATTAGCTCAAAAGGTCTTGCCTCTGTAACGTACAAGTAAAGAATAATCCACTAACATTATAAACACTTAATGGAAGTTAGTGTTTACTCGACAAAATCATGCATTGATGCAATGATACTTGATATTGCTATTTTTACAAAGAAACAGCGCAGGTGTCTGTTCTCGAGTTTCATTCCTTTAAAGCAAACAAACGTGTTGCAACATGCTGGTCGGTATCATCAAACTGCTTTGTTTATAATATTAGTGGATAGGTACCTAAATAATTATTTCATTTCGAAAGAGATAAATAAAATGCAGCTTTTATAATATAATAATATAATTCTTATTTAACTTAAACTATAATTACTTATAGCTATAACATCGTGTATTGTTCTAAAAGCTGGCTCTCTAGCAAAAAAGTAGTTACCATTTGATTTTTACAAAAAATAACTTATAGGTTTAACATCGCGTTTAGTTTACCGCAGGTAGTTTATGCGTGGTATAGGTATACCTTGTATTTTTATTTTCACAAAATAGTAGGTATTTTTACAAAATAGTATTCTTAATTTTGAATTTATGACGTTGATTTGGAAAGGGTTCAGAATGAATACTTAAGAGCCACTCATAACTCATAGCATTGTTTTGCCTACATTATTATAACTAGAGTTACAATAATAATTATGTCAACTCGATAATAAGCTACAAAATAATGTTTTACACTCCTAGAAAAGCAACATGACCCAGTGCTTTTGTAGATATCTTATCTGATGATATTAGACGTTTATCATCTTTACTGGATAAAGCGACTTTGTCAACGCATTGAGTGAAAACTTGATGTTTTATTGATTTAAACAATTTATTTTTTTTCCTTAAAATTGATTGAGAAAATAAAGTTTTTCTATAGTCAGACACTTCTAAATCGCGAACGACACATGATTTGACACCTTTAGCTTTTTTTATTTCAGTTTCGACAGTTTTTAAACAATAAAGTTTTGACCGTAATCCTATAAATTCCAAAATAATTTTACCACCCATTTCATCCTTAAATAACCCTGGTACTTTTTTATTAATCAAAGATAAACCATACCCGTTGTCTATTGGAAAGTTACTAGTGTCAAAATAATTAACAAAATGTTCTTTTAAATCTTTATAGAAGTCATTTGTTTTAATATGATAGATAAAACTATCTGTATCGGTATAACACATTTGCAATCGATCACCATAATGTGGTTTCATTACTGAATAATGAAAATCATACATGTGAGCTTTAGAAAGTTCAAGTACCGAAAACCCAATGTAAATTGGTTTATCTAATGCTATTTGTGTTGGCTTCAGTTGAATAGCTGCTAGGTTTTCGCTAAAAATAATGCTACTGTGGTAATAAGGACTGGATATTAATTTCCTTGCAGAATTTTTCTTTTTAGTTAAATTTAGACTATCGTCCCATGTATTAACCAACTTCACATTCACTTTCTTTGCGTTGTTTTCTAATGTTTTACCAAATATACTGTTATTAAGTAATTTAAAAAAATCTTGTTCAAACGTCGATTTAGCTTGTTGTCTCAAACGCGTATTTAATTCAATATACTGTTTTAAATAATCATTTTGACGGAATGTAATGACTCTATGAACTTTTTTTAATATTAAACCATGTTTCAAACATGTTTTTAAATGAACGTAATGAATAACGTAATAGAATTTATCATATAGATTTGGGATTAGTTTAACAGTTTTTGAACCTGGTGCAATGAATCGCTGTGAAGCTAGAGGGTAATCTGAATGGGTTAAATGCAATGATTTTGGATAGCTTAAGTCAACCTCAAGAATAAAACCATATTCTGCGTTATCCGGTACACTATTTACGTCTAAACTAGTGATTTCTTCTTTAGATAGAAATTTAAATTCAGATAACGGCAAAGTTAAACTTAAACTATGACCATACAGGTTATTGCAATCTATATATATGAGGTAAGATTGTGGAATCGAATGATCATAATCCAACATATATTTATTATTCGCTCTGGCATATCTATGTGAAACTAAACAAATACCGCCTCTAATTCCTGATTGTATCATATTATAAATAGATTCATCATTTATCAATTCTAACTCGACTTGTGTTTTGTATAACATCGCATCGAAAGATAAACTCGGAGCGGTAATATAAAACGCTGGGTCTAATTGATAAAAGCTTTTACATGTGATACGGAACTGTTCGAAGACGTCAGTTAACAATAAAACGTCCGTTTTTAAATATAAGTCTGTATATTGACCCATATTATTTAATCTAAATTGTCTCCAAATTAATTGCGCATGAGCATAATCTTTTTTAGATATATGCACATTCGTAAGAGAATTATAAAAATCTTTTTTATTTGGGAGTGATGTTTCATTGTAACGATGTAAATTATTCATATAATCGTAAGGATACACTCCTTTTCGAGTAAGAAGGTGAAACTGTGCATCATTCGAAAAATGTTTTTTTAAGTGCACAAATTTTTCATTATGCATTGTTTTCGCCAATTTATCAATACTCGTATTTAGAAATTTGAAGGAATCAACGAAACGCAACAATATTAATTTTCCATCAGGAAAAGACATGTACTTAGTAAATGATACATAATTCTCTTTAGTTTTTGGGATAATTTTTATAGACCCTGGAGCTTCACCTAATTTTGTGATAAATAAATGACAGTCGTAACCAGATAAATTATGGAAAAAAATTGGTACAAAATTTGGAATTTTGTATTGTAGATTGCAATAATTATGGGCAGCTCCCCTAAATTTTCCAGTTATATGACAATGGTCTCTAACTTTATCACCATATAAAAAATTGTTACATATGTGACACCTCGATGCGTTTTTAAAATTATGCTCATCAAGATCAGTAAAAATTATAGGCACATTTCGACACAATATATCATGAATTTCGCGAACGTCGTTAAATATGTTAGATACGAATATGTCTACACAGTCCATGCCTCGATATGTTACAAATTTATTGTACTCTGAATTCTCCGAACAAACAATGTAATAAGCAAATGCAATAGGTACATGTCGATGGGTTGTAGAAGTATGTAAACCTCTAATTTCTTCATTACAACTCGCTTCAAGCAAGCTCTCAAAGTCCGCATAGATAACAAACGGAACGTTTTGTTTTCTGTCATAATGTCTAAACTTTATTTTGGAACCCTTTTCGGGCAAAACAGTAGCTAAGCCGCTGCAAGTGTGCAAGTCTACTAGTTCGGCACTTTTAAAAAACACTAAACAAGTATCACATAGAAACAGTTTTTTATGATTTGCAGTAATTTGATTTCGTAATAAACGCGACAAGTTTTTAATTAAACAATAATGGGACTTTTTATCATTTTCTAAATAAAGTAAATGAATAATTCGTCGATTAACAGTGTTATCAGATTTATATAGAGGACCAATAACAGTGTTCTTTTTACTCAATCCGTAAATTATAAAACCTAAACCAGGATTATTATTTTCAAATATAGATATATCAGAAAAAGTCGCTGGAAATGACATGTTTTGTAAGTTCAACACATCACGAAAATTCGGATAGGATGAAACTCTATCAACATGTTTTTTTGTAGGATATAAATAAGCTAAAATACTATACAAAAAGCAATACTTATCGGTATTACGAACGTTTATACAAGCCTTTTTGCTTTTTATTTGATTAGGTAATTCAATGTACGTTGAACCACCGATCGGTTCGTATTTATTTACGTTAATCTCCAGGTGAATACAATTTAAAAATGACCAGCCGCTGTCACGACCTTCAAATTCCTCCACTTGGTTTTTCAAAGTTTGAAGCAGTGAAGAAAATAACATATCGAATTTATAATTACTGTAAATAGGTGTATTTTTCGTACAAAATGATTTAATATCTATGTGATCATCCTTAAACGTTATAAAACCTGCGTAAAGTTCAAAATTAACTTTTATGCAAATATGTAACTTTATGCAATCATTTAAAAGACGTTGTAATTTACCACGAATCGATTTTAAAAATAATTCAATACTAGATTGATTCGTCTCCTGAGCCAAAATTCTATAAGATATAATTCTACATTTAAATGCAGATTCAATGGTTTCAATCCCCTCGCTAACCAAAAGACTTGAAATTTTTTGTTTGTGGACCCTGCTTCTTAAATGACCTACCCAGGATTGATTATTAATTACTAAGTCACACGTCTTACAGAAAGGCATGGTAATAGAGTAAATGATCAAGGACGTAAAATAATTATTTATTTATTATCTTATGTAAATCTTATAAATTTTACAAGATGAAAAAGATAAGTGATTAAAATCTGGAAAATTGCATAGAGAGCCTAGCTAGCTTACAGTGTTACAATATTAAACTTATAATCTTATATATATAACATCGCTCTTACGGTGAAGGCAAACATCGTGAGGAAACCGACATGTCCTACGCCCTTGCCCTGCAGTGGGACAAATTAACGGGCTGGTGATGATAAATCTTTAAAATTTAAAAGATAAGTCATAAAGATGTTATAAAAAAGCCTCAAGTGTTACAAAATTATAATAATTATTTTTAAATCTTTAAAAAGAATCTAATTTAATTAGAATCTTTAAAAAATTTTGCCTCTGATGCTTTAAAAACATCAAAAGATGTGACTAAAAGTTTTTGGAGTGGACCCCAACTCGGGTGCCCCTCATCCAAAATCAGTTTTAAAGACGATAAAGCTTTTTTATACCGTATCTCAGGTTTTTCGTTAATAATGTCGGCCTTATTATAAAGCCTGAGCTCTAGATAATAATCACCGCTGGAGTCAGCAGTACGATACACTTGACCATTTGCGACTCGTGTCGCAAAAGCAGAGATCAGGGGTTTAGCTCCGCCGGCCTTTGTTTTTCCTTTTTCACTGAAGGTTGCTTTATCTCCATCAATTATAGAAAATATATTGGATTTTCTGTAAACAAAAATAAAAATAATTAGTTAGATGAAATTGGACTTCGCAAAGCTATCTGGAACCGTATAAAACGATTGGTATCGACTGACTACCTGAGGGGATACATCTGGACGTTTTAAGTTGTACAACAATGAAATTACGTTACGATACGTTCAGTTTCAATGATAAAACAGAAACTAAGCAGGAACTTACTTCGAACAAACGGCTTCAGAAGTTTCTTTGCTGGCTTTCCTCTTAGTCGCCTTTTTGACGCTGGCCTGCTTCTTATTTTTCTCAGGTACTGCAGCGATCCAACTGTCTGTGACCTCAGAACTGCTTTCGTAATCAGACCTAAAAAAACAAAAAACAAAAATTACATTATATCACATATCAAATAAAACTTTTTGAATCGTGAAAAATAAAGAAAGATCGTATGTACTCACTTACATGATTGTTTTTAGCTTTGAAAAAAAATGTGATCTTCAAAGTAGACAAGTGGCTGGATTCAGCTGCTTTGTTCCTTGCTTAGAGGTCAGCTTCAGCTTGAAGAGTAAGAAGTACTTCTTATCGACCGTAACTAGGGTAAATAACGGTAAGTAAGCTGCAGGCTCTCGGCGCAATTTTCCAGATTTTAATGACTATTTCATGACATAAAAGCGTATTTATATCGTAAAAAAACAAATTGTCAGCAAATAATTATTTTACAACCAAAAACTTTTAGTCGACCGACAAAATCATGTAATAAAATCAATAATAATAAATTACGTTAAACGTGGAATGTTGATCGATTTATTAGTTTTCCGTCGGTATAAACAAAGAAAATTATTTAAAATACTATTACTTACTTTATTTTAAAGCCATTAAGAATCATTTTCTAAAAGACAAAAGAATACAAAATTGAAATGTCATCAAAATTATATATTTTATAAATATCGTAGAGATAGAGGTAAAAGATTGTTTGGATTCCTACCAAATCCGTTTGATGTAATGTCTACTCTATTAGTTAAAAAATGAATATCTTTTTTTAGTCGATGGCTTAAATGGTATAGTGGTAGATATAGCAATTTCCATTCCGAAGCCGTGGGTTCAATTATTTTATAGGTAATATTATAAAGTTAGTATGCCTGTTTGTTACTCTTAACTTAACTTAAAACTACATAACCAATTGAGATTAAACTTACTTATTTTATTCTTTTGTTTTATTTTTACAATGATTAAAATGTATTTCTATTCGATAGAATGTAAATGTTTTACGGGATAACCTAAGAGAAAAGGTATCAAATTAATTTTGGATCGAGACTTATGCGAGTGAAACAGCAATTTCCATTCCGAAGCCGTGGGTTCAATTATTTTATAGGTAATATTATAAAGTTAGTATGCCTGTTTGTTACTCTTAACTTAACTTAAAACTACATAACCAATTGAGATTAAACTTACTTATTTTATTCTTTTGTTTTATTTTTACAATGATTAAAATGTATTTCTATTCGATAGAATGTAAATGTTTTACGGGATAACCTAAGAGAAAAGGTATCAAATTAATTTTGGATCGAGACTTATGCGAGTGAAACCGCTTGATGCAGTTAGTATAGAATAAAAAACAATATGAATTTAACATTCGATAAAACGCCTAATAAAATTTTCAGAGAATCAAAAACTAAGTTTATAAAATTTTTTGTTTCTCTTTATAACAGAACATCAAATTAAGATGTGTAGTCAATTTACTTACTATTAATTTTACGATAGTTATAATAACTGAGGCAATTAGTTGATACGTTTCGTATTTTTATGAAATTAAAGAAATTTATGTTTAAGCCTAAAAGAAAAATGATAGCAACGCCCAGAGAATGACGTGCTAATATTAATATTTGCTTAAATGTTTAAAATATTTCCGCGGAATCTGGACTTACACAGTTGTCCTGCGGGACACAGCAAGTACTTCGATTAGCAGTTCTATGTTTACATTTTTTGGTCTAAAAACGCCGAAGGCTGTGAATATTTATGCGCAAAAACTAAATATTTGTACCTATCTGGTCTAAGTTTCTTTCTATGCATAATATTATAAGTAGTATACCCGTGGTCTAGTACCCATAGTACAAGTCTAGAGCTTAGTTTGAGGCTAGATTGTGCTGTGTGTAATGTCATGCAATATTTTGTTTATTTATCTAGATATTGGTATGAGTTCGGGATTTCTAAAAAGCAAATACCTACTTCTTTTTTCTAAATCGGTTAAGAATATTATTCGATTTCGTAATAAAGTTCCCAAGATAATATGATACAGGTAGGTAAGTTTTCATAACAACAAGAATGAACTTGTTTTATAAATGATGAGTCGACATTGAGTGCTTAGTTAATGCTAAAAGTGCCGTATTTTATCCACCGTATTTTATCGTAGGATTATTAATTAATAATTTTGCATGTGTCAAGTACCGTAGTGTTCCTTGTCTAAACACCCTAACTTTCATATCACTTTAAGCGATAAGGTCACCCATTGTGTTACCTACATTTTAGTTATTT
The DNA here is from genome assembly GCA_949358125.1 of Idaea dimidiata. NCBI lineage: Eukaryota > Metazoa > Arthropoda > Insecta > Lepidoptera > Geometridae > Idaea > Idaea dimidiata. The sequence goes on from OX442328.1 coordinate 8,278,633, forward strand.
TGTATGTATTCAATTGTGGTGTGTTGCAATAAATAAATTAATCTATCTATCTATCTCTTCCTTGGAATAGCATGACTTCATTACCAGAACAAATATTTTTTGGAAATTGAAAACCTCCTAAGTCGGTTAAAAGTGTTTCTGGACATTTGCTCATGACTTTACAACTGTTAAGTTTTCAGTTCGCTTAGGTGTACAAAATTATACTCCGCCTGATTCCTCGTGGGAAATAACACCCAGTTTTCATTATGTTTTTGTGCAATACTGTTTTAGTGGTGGTTTTTTAAGTTTTAGTGTTTATATTCTTCTAGGAAAAAATAAAAAAATGTAAGTACGAAATTTAGATAGATATTGATTTTGTATCGTACTTATCAATTTCTATTTAAATATTAGTTCAATGCTGAAAGTACAACCAACAGTTGTATATAGTCAGATATAATTTATTTCTGTTTTATTAATTTCAAGTTAACAAGAAAAGTACGCGGTGGATTTGTGTTATTTAAGAATATAAGTAATTAATTCTTCCGACTGATTGTTTTAAAACGAAATGTGGTTTACACACATAGGCAGTGTTTACCAACAGAATATTATATGAAATATATTTTTTAATCGGTACTCATTATTATAAATTCATAATATTGGCTAAAACGATCTTACCATGGGCGAAAAGTATTCATATGGACGGAATACATTTGGTCGAATATTATATGAATTTTATTTTTAATCGGTGCTCGATTGTTCCGATTGATTGTTTTAAAACGAAATGTACTTCTTAATATCGGTTTAAAGCGGTCTTACACCCATAGGAGGTGTTTACCGACCGAATATTATATGGAATATATTTTTTAATCGGTACTGGAATCTTTCGGCTGATTGTTATAATTCATGAATATCGGTTAAAACGATCTTACCATGGGCGAAAATAACACATACAGACGGTGTTTATTTGACTGAAATATCATGAATTATATTTTTAATCGGTTCTCGATTGTTCCGACTGATTGTTTTAAAACGAAATGTGGTTCATAATATCGGTTTAAAGCGGTCTTACAAACACACATTGGCGGTGCTTAAAAGCGGTCTTTACCAACCGAATATTATATGAAATATATTTTTTTTAATCTTCTGACTGATTGTTCGATTTAATTCATAATATTGGCTAAAACGATCTTACCATGGGCGAAAAGTATTCATATGGACGGAATACATTTGGTCGAATATTACGTGAATTATATTGTTAATCGGTCCTCGTTTGTTTTAAAACTATTGAAATCTGTAAAAAAGTTGCACGTATAAAATTGAAATACTTAATTAAATAACAGAAATACTACCGCAATGGAAGTTGACATGACTATAAACAACAGGAGGTTAAAAATTTAAATAAACCTATGATAACAATACATGATCATACAAAAGCGTGGTTTTAGCCTGGAACAAGCAATGAAGTTTTGTTTTACATTCTAGGTAGTGTATACCAATAATCCAAAAAATATATTCTTCGATCTTTGGGTTAGAACCCCCGATGCGAAGAGTGCCCTGGCACTCGTTGGAAACTTGTAGTTTTGTTTCACATTTTTAGTTATAGTTCGTTCTAGACCAATAGGTCTGTAATTAATAAACCCTAATGGTTAGCACTAAAATATTAAATGAAGTTTTGTTTCACATTCTAGGTATTGTACGTTGTAGACCAATAATCCAAAATATATTCTTTGATCTTTGGGTTAGAACCCCCGATGCGAAGAGTGTCCTGGCACTCGTTGGAAACTTGTAGTTTTGTTTCACATTCTAGGTATTGTACGTTGTAGACCAATAATCCAAAATATATTCTTTGATCTTTGGGTTAGAACCCCCGATGCGAAGAGTGTCCTGGCACTCGTTGGAAACTTGTAGTTTTGTTTCACATTTTTAGTTATTGTTCTTTTTGGACCAATAGGTAACTCTGAAAAAACTCTATTCTTTCAAATTTTGGGCAGCGAGGGCGCGGGGGCTGACCAAAATTTGAAAGAATAGAGTTTTTTCAGAGTTATCTATTGGTCCAAAAAGAACAATAACTACCTACTCCTTTCCTTGCAGCCGGGTAAAAATTACAATTTATTAAAGCAAAACCATGTAGGAAAAAGCTAATTAACCTATATATTGACCCTGGTTACAGACAGTTTTGTATAGAGCCTAAAATAACGTTCGTTGCACTATTTACCCATCAACTGACATGAATTTATGGGCCGTTTAGATTAGTTGAAGTCACATCGCAATTTTATGCGCATCCAGCGACTGACGAGTCCAAAATTCAGCTCTATTTTATGTTTCGGGTTCCGGCTTAATGTCAACTATTAGATTAAAGAGATTATAACTATGCACGGGTCGGAAAGCTCGAGTCTAATATGGTTGCGGTAGTCTCTGCCTGTTTCAAAAGACAGCAAAAAGAGGATTCTATTTAAATTGTTCTGATTACAGCTTGCATTATCATGCATCGGCCTAAGTCGTAGCGCCATGTGGACGAAGACTTATCGCTACGGTCTGAAGACAAGCGAAACACCAATCCAGAATAGGCTCCTGTAGCGCCTTACTGCCTAACCCCTTAGGGGAAATTCCTTGCCCTGTAGTGGGCTAATAATTTACCATTACCATTTGTAATGGCACTTATTTATTTTCCAACATTAATAATCTTAAAAGATAGTAATGAAGCTAGTAATTGCTGTTACCAGACCAATAATCAAATTGAAATGCCACATAATATTAAAAGAATGTCTCGTAAAACTCATCTACCGGCAACATTAACCAAATTGTACGAAACAAACATATCTAATAATTACGCCGGCAGTACTGACGCTCGTTTTGTGGAATTATGAGACCGCTGTAACTTTTTCAATCTCAACTTCGTCAATTAAATTTACTCCCAAGACTCGACCGACATAATATTTCAATAATGGAATAATACCCGGTTAAAATATTCTTGTTTGTCTTTCTATGAAATTTCGGTTTATGGCTCACGCAAGCACCGTAAAATTAAATTTACTCTCTTGTTATCTCTTCTGTGGTTCTACTATTTTAATTACTATAACCTGCTATGACACGTTCAATGTAAATTATTACTTATTGCGACACGCAGTTTCAAATAAAAGTTGCTTTATGTGTTACTAGCTGCTTCTCGCGGTTCCACCCGCGTTAGTCCCGTTCCCGGGGGATTATCGGGATAATAGTAACCTATATGTTATTCCCGGTATAATGCTACCTGTATTCCAATTTACATCGCAATCGGTTTAGTAGTTTTTGCGTGAAAGAGTAACAAAGTCACTTACAGACATATCGACATACATACAAACTTTCGCGTTTATAATATTAGTAAGATTCTAGAGTCCCAATTTAAATTTAGTACAAAGTGTCCAGCGTTTTAGACGAACTGAGTTAAACATGTTTTGTACAAAATTGTGTCCAAAAAGTTTTGCTCCGCGTATTCCGTCCTGTAAGCGTAACCTCATAAATTGTGACGTACGTGATATTAATATGCGAATGTCCTCGCGTTTGTTTGTTTCATCGTAACACTGACATTATTATCGCACATAGTTTTTAAAAAAAAATGGGTCTCCTTCGACCGGGATTCGAAATCACGATCCTCGGAATGAAAGTTAGACCATTATATACCATTACAGCACTAAATAAAACATAAAAGTGACTTCAATTTTTAACAATTTAAGCACCTAAATTGTGCCAGGAAAGACTATGCGTATGATTTATCGCAGACTCGTAACAAAGGTTGTTACGAGTCTGGGTACTTCATAAAAAAAACTAACTATAGGCAGTATTTACGAATAACCGATAGATACTACCATTTAAAAGTTACAATTTCACAAACTAACCAACCATTAACGTTGATGACAGGCGAATTAATTCAGCTAAAACTCATGCTAAATCCAGTGAAATATTATTTTAAATTCAGACGACGACGACTCCGACGAAGAAAATTTCTTGAAATGGATTGTATTTCAACAAAAGGGTTCGAGGTTACGATAAGAAATAGCATTTCGGTAGCATTTTGAAAGAGCTACTGTGTACCATTAATCTTTACATTACAAATTCATTCGGTAAGAACTCACTCGCTCGGATTAAGCAGAATTATAAATGAAGTGTCACGAGAACGCTCGCAAAAACTGTTAAAGGAGGAAAAACCATTGAGCAACGCACTGTGTGCGTCAGTTTTAAAGAAAATGGGGCTTACGCAGTCGGGATTAATCGAGTCATTCCCAACTTGAATGGGAAAAGGAACTGCGGAAACGCAGTAAGAGTTCGTCAATTTTATGTTGAAAAATCGATTGGGGATTTGCGATTGAAGAAGGGTCTCAAAAGAACTTAAATAGCCATTTAATATACCTACTTCTATTCTGAACTTTTTAAGTCGATCGATCTTCTTTTGAAAAATGATGGAGTATTATTCTGAATTCTAGATAGAAACTTTTCTTTACAAGTGTATAAAACGTCATTAATAAATAACAGAGTTACTAAAAAAATCTCGAAGTTGATAAAGCAAAAAAATACTCGAAAACATATTTTTTATTTTATTAAACCAGTGCCTACCTAATTCTATCACTGCCTATGATCCACAATTTCGAAAGTTACTTAATAATGCAATAATTTTCTGTCATTTGCATTGACATCGCAAATTATTCGGCCATCGCCCTCTGGTTTTCTGGTTGTTGGCAAAGTGATATTTTCTAATAATATCTAGCCTTATTATGATTGATTTTTGGCTATACTCTACTCTATCAGTTGACCAGAATCTATATCAGTCTTCATTTAGTACATATCCTTTTTCCTACAGTATTCCGATCCTACAGTCAAGATAAAATATACAATTGGATTTATTTGAGGACTGATTACTGTTACAATATGAAGATCGATGACAGACATAGCTGGCAGCAGACTGGCCCTCTGCGAATGCTTACCCAAAATATTCAAACGTCACAAAAATATCCTTTCAAATAGGGACCGAGATTCACAATTCAGTGCGTAGCTAATTCAAACATTCAAAGATCTTAAAAAGGGCGAACCGCAGCCCGGTTCGAGCCTTTGTCGTGAGACAACTCACAACCGCTGCTGACAACCCACTCTGATTTGTATGTAGATAAATGAGACGATATTAAATCCATTACATCCAGACGAAGGATTTTAATAGAAAAAACTGGGGTATTATTTTTATTTCATGACTCTAACGCCTCGGTCGCTAAAGGTCGAGTGGAGAAAGTCTGCAGGCTTTAGAGTAACTAGTACTTTAATAGTATGTAGACTATACGGCCAAACGCTCATCTACATAGTCAAACTATAAATACCTACCAGCCAAATAGCTGAATCAAATCTTTGGCACCAATTCTTCTTCATTTCGTTAAGTGTAGTTTGGCTCACCTATTAGAATTTTCAGATCGCCCTAAGGTCTGATATCACCGTTTAACATAATTCACTAATTTCTATAAATAGTTTTAATAAGCCAACAAAGTATAAACCTACACATGAATTATAATTACTTGAAAGTAAACCGAAACGTGATTATAAGTAAGTAGTATGTAATAGTTATATTGGTTAAAACCCCTCCATCCCGAGGAATAATTTTCTAGAAACTATTTTCTTTAAAAAAATAAGCGCATTACAATTATTCGTACTAAACCAGATGAAAAAATACGTCGTCATAATTTCAACAGGGAACCATAAGTTTGTACAACGTTTCGTTTACAGGGTGTCCATTACTCGAACAATCCAGCTGCGGCCGAATTTAATCCGTTTAACTGCATAAAACGCTCCCAAAGTTATCTCCCAACGAATATGTGTAAAATCAGCCTCAATTTAATGAGTTCAAAATAACGTAGCAATGTCCGCTTTATTTGCATAGACCGATTCTCACAATTTGTTAATGTAATTAATTTATATGAATTAAATTCTGAGTGTATTTTTGGTAAGTTGGTTGCTGTTTTTGGTTGGTTGGACTGTGGTTGACATTTCATACGAAGAGATATACTATCAGTATTCATAAACGACCTTTGCGTAGTCACTATGCGTGGTTTTATGCTTTGTCTTCCTCTTATGAATGACAGTCAGCGTCAGTGAAATAGGACAAAAGTCAAGTCCACGCATAGGGTCGTTTGTAAATACGGGCCATATACTCGTAAGTAATCTTATAAAAATTTAAAAACGCAAAATTGGTTTGTAAGTGAATAAGTAGACGAGTTGGTTGGAAGGTTTACTCCTTCATGTAAAATCTACTGAACCCATTGTGGTGAAACTTGGTGCATACCAGGTTTCACCGCAATCGGTTTTATATCTTGAGATTTGGACTAACTAATAGGCTATTTTTTATTTTGGTATTCAAACAGGATCGGGACTCGGGTCAACCTTGGGGCGCATCTAGTAAACCGCTGAATCTAAAACTTAAACATGTGCGCAGGAGGTTTTGTATTACGACGAAAAAAATGGTTTCTTTAAATATTCAAGGTATTAAAGTTTATTGAAATCTCAATTTAAAAGATAAATGTGATTTTGTGAATAAATATTCTGGTATAAAGATAAATAATTCATATATATTTGAGAAATTTATTTCAAAAATATAACAACCTAAACCGTTAAACGTTTGACGTATTATTTTATACGATAACTTTTAACAAATACCTATTTACACACACCAAAAAGTAGATCGAGGCATTCGAGTTTGCGTTCAAAAGCCAAAAACCCATCTATAATATCAAAGATCTACATTAATCCCGTATATGAATGTAGCATACGAATGAAACTGTAAATGTCTAACGAGATTTTATTTTGAAAGGCAACACGAAAACGCTATTTATTTCAAGCTCTCCATTTGATTCGGTCTGGAACGTTACTCCGCTTGGTTTTGAAGTGTGCAAACGGATTAAAGAGGACAAAAATATCCATCGAGTTTCTAATACTGCTTCTTGGATACTAGTGAGCTGGATACCGAGCGAATGCGGAGAAAATCGATATCAAGTCTTGTTACATAGAACTAAATCGTTCGTAGAGAACTGGGCCAGCGTTAGCAAGCGGCTGGGACCTGTTTATAATTAGACACTAGCGTTGTTTATGCACGTTTAGTGCAATAGTGTACGATATCATTTTGATTTTTTCTAAAGTGTTTCCGACACTAGGATGACTAAATTTAAAGAAATGCTTTCCAAAAATTTGCACCCCACAGGACTTGACCTGTATTTTTTTTTCATATTTTTGGCCAAAATGGATAAGGCGTTGGGGCCGAACTTCCCAAAAATGCAGGTTCAAGTCCTGTCGGGTGCAAATTTTTGGAAAGCATTTATTTAAATTAAGTCTACGATTCGTAGGTGTACGATATGTTTGACGGTCTCTGTGGCGGGAAATGTAACCATGAAAACGCCTTGTTTTAACTAAGTAGTGAACAAATATTACATTAAAATTCATGCCTTTCCTCAAGTCTTATCCATTCATTGGTTGCCTGGAAGAGATCGCCAATAGGCGATAAGGCCGCCCACTGTTATTTTTTAAATTTTTCTATGTATAATTTGTGTTTTTGGTACAATAAAGTGTTAATCAATCAAATTTGAAGACTGTTTTTTTTCTCACTCACTTATAATTATACCTAAATACTACCACGCGTTTGAAGCAAAAGTGAGAGTCTTGCTTCAAACTCAAAGTAGTTTACCATAACTTTTGTAGCTTATTTTTCAGGCTCTAGTTAAAGAATATCTGTCAAATAACAATAATAACAACCAAATGAAAAGATCACAATCTTTTTTTTAAAATCATTCAAATTTCAAAGGTTTTCAAAATTTCCATTTTAATCGACATAGGTATTAGGTATTATATATATAATCGACATAGGTATTATATTAGGGGTTAAAGTATGAAATTGCCGATTTGTACTGAAAATCTTAATTGTTTATTTTTTAAATTTTTAACAAATTTATTTAATCAAAATAGTTGCCATTATTATCTATACATTGCTGCCATCTAATGGGAAGGTTATTAATGCCTTTGCGATAGAACTCCGACGATCTAGACTGCACAAACTGTGTGAAAGCATTTTGTACTGCCTCCTGGGAAGAAAACTTCTTGTCACGTAGATAATTGTCCAAATCACGAAAAAAATGGTAGTCCGTTGGAGCAAGGTCTGGTGAATACGGAGGATGACGAATGGTTTCTAAGTGCAGTTCCTGAAGGGTCAAAATGGTTTCTCGTGCTGTGTGAGGTCTCGCGTTGTCGTGGAGCAATAATGGTGAAGATCGATTCATGAGTCGGGGCTGTTTTACTGCTAGTTTTGTCAACATGGTTCGGAGTTCGGCACAATAGACATCTGCCGTAATTGCTTGACCAGATCGAAGCAAACTGTAGTGAATAACACCATGCTGAGACCACCAAACAGTTACCATTACCTTTTTATTGGTAAGTTTTGCTTTAGGACACTGTTGTGGCATTTGACCTGGGGTCAGCCATTGCATTTTTCTTTTCCGGTTATCATAAAGAATCCACTTTTCATCACATGTTACAATTCGATCCAATATTCCTTCATTTCTGTACCGGTTCAACAAGGCAACACAAGTTTCAACACGCGTTTCTTTCTGCAGATCAGTCAAATCATGAGGCACCCATTTTTCGTATTTTTTTATTTTATTGATTTGACGCAAGTGAGTCAATAAAGTGGGTAAGGTAACGTTAAACCATGCCGCTAATTCCTGGGTAGTTTGACTAGGATCGGCTTCCACTATCTCTCTTAATTCATCGTTATTCACCTGTGTGGGCGGTCTTCCTCGTGGCTCGTTCTTTAAGTCGAAATTTCCATCACGAAAGCGTTTAAACCAAAATCGCACGGTGCGTTCATTAGTAGACCCCTCTCCAAACGCAGCATTGATATTGCGGGCTGTTTCTGCCGCGTTAGTTCCGCGTCGGAACTCGTATTCAAAAATCACTCGAATTTTCGCAGTATCCATCTTTCTTGTCTAAATTGAATAACAAAAACAATTGAAAGTCGATATTCAAATGTTTCACATTTTTTAAAAAAAGAACATCACAGAAACCATTTGAAAAAAGTTTCATTCGAAAACCTCAAACCATGAAGATTCTATGTCAATTCAAAGAACCTATTGCAATAAAACGGCAATTTCATACTTTAACCCCTATTACATATATTAAACACATAGATTGAAAAATCAGACCTAAGATTTATTTTGAACGAAATGGTGATTCTCTAATGGCTACATCATCAGCATAAATCATTTATTTAAATAGGTGAACACATTATACCAGTGCAGAATCAAAGAAAATTAAAGAAAAAAAATTAAAAAGTGTAAGATAATTGAAGAAAAAAAAAACATTAATAAAAAAATTGCACGACATAACACATAGCTCAATCTAGCCCTAATCTAAGCACTAGGCTTGTACTATGGGAGTAGATAACGGATATACTACATATTACACTTGTTTTAATACATACATATTATACACATAGAAGTATACCGATCAGTATACGAATAAAGGGCAGAGAAGTGTTACCAATCAACAATAACTCACCAAACTCGCCTTTAGAGATTCATAAACCTGAACCTCCTCTAGAATAATATTACTTCTATTGATTTACAATACCATAAAACAGGAGTTGTAGTTCATATAATTCATACAAAATTCCTCAGTGGCAGTGGTTTGTTAGAACGTAGGTACCTACAAGTGGGACGTTGCCGGAGAAATTTCAATTTCCTACCAGTAACGACCTCTTTGATTTAGAGCTATCGAGACTTTACATACTGTAATATCAGTCTTCCCATTTTATTATGATCGTATAACATTAACTTTTAGATTGGCGTGAATGTGATTCCTATGTTGCAGTCAGAACTCTTAAGGCGGCGATAGATGATATTCATCGGTCTTTGTCCGATTGCATATAAATGAGCGAGATGGAATTGCGTGAAAAAATCTACAATTTCTCGTAAAATCAATCATTAACGAATATTAAAATAATATTTTTATAAAATGCGATGAAGGGGTTCTAGGTACATTGTATTTTCTAATATTATAATGCCTATAAGAAAATATAGCGGTTAAGGATTTAGAAGAAAAATTGATTTATTTTGTAAAACAGGGGTAACTTTGCCTGTATAATAGTGGTATTTAAAGTTATTTTTATTGTTTTTGAAATGAAGAGGACACTTCTTGTATCATGTACAATAACATAAAACATTGTTTAAAGATCTATTTGATACCGGTTATGAAGAAAACTATTCAATCTTAAGAAAACTTAAGCTGTTGAAACTAGTTTTAACCGAGCGTGTTGGTCAAAACCATTAATCTGATATTTTGGTTTTTGACCAACCTAACCCAACCAAAATAATATAAGAACTTATGTGTTCGTTGCGCTTGCAGGAGCGTATGGTCAAAACACTAACTTAAACCTAACCTATCCCTACCGGATTTTATGAACAATTTTTTTTAATAGTTTGGACTGTAAGACCTCGGTCAAAACTAGTAAAATGGTTTTTTTAAAGTCAAAATTAGGTTGGATCGCTTTCCAGTTTTAACTGGAACACTGAACCATATTATAACAGCACGATCGCCTTTACATGACATGAATCTAACTAGGTAATTCAAAATAATTTACAATATTTACTTACAAGTTTGTACCTAATTATGAAATACAGAATTATAAGCCAGGATTTATGTTAAACATATTTCAGAAAAACAAACTAACAAAACAATTTTGATAGAAATTAACTGGTTACTTACTCTTAACTTAAGAATTGGGTCCGCTTTCAACATCAACCATTGAGCAAATCATTAAAGTACTTCAGGCAAACGTTTTCGCTTAGTAAAACATTGCGTCGTACTACTGAGTGCCTAGATCCATTAAAACTTGTTCGCAGTTGCTAGCTAGCGGTCGGATCCATTCACCCAGATTACATGTAACTTTAAAACAGGCACGAACACAAATGTTGTTACAAAAGAAACTTTGTTATTAAAAAAAAAAAAAAAAAAAAAACTATACTGAAGTTAGTAATTTTGTTTTATTAAGTTTCTCTACAGCTCTGTCATTTGTCGTCCGATTTATGTAAATTCCGTATTAAAAAGATTTAAAAAAATCCGACGCGTAGCATCTAAAATAAAACATTTACAGTTACAAATCCGAGTTTAAAACCCCTAAAATTCATTCGGTATGTAGGTACATTATAATTCAAATATTTTATTTAAATATTTATAAGGATATAAAACGCATAAGTTTCTAAAACGCTAGGGGTAGACAAAGAACACTCGCTTTTTGCTATTATATAATATTAAAAATTTGAGGTTCTAATCAGCTCGATAATCATGCCCATACAAACAAAGCATATAAAACATAACGGTTACACATCTATTTTCTAAACAACTAAAATCACTAACGAAGATAGCTTTAACAGACACCAAATGCTACACCATTTCAGATTCCGAGTAGAAGGGTATAAGTACGTAAACCCATCAATATTAAAGCTATATCCGAATTACTTAGTCACGTAAGGTATGGGCATATATCACCCGGCATCAAACCATCCACAGTACCGTAATCAGGTGTATCGCTCGGTAATGATCCGATCTCGACGCTAATCCTGCGCGCACGATTTACGGAGGGCCGACTACTTTTTCTCACTAATCCCCTCATTATCCTGCTTAGCGTTAAACAAACAAACTAGGGGAAACACAACTTACAAAGCACCTGATGTCACATGTTCCCAATCTTTAATAAATACCGGCTCTTTATTAGAACTAAAACTGTACGGTAAGGGAAAATTTCCACTGGCTCTGCAAATATTTTACCGGAATGCTTTGTCTTCGGTACCTAGTACCTACGATGCAGGACTCTGTATATAGACAGATTTTAATTTGTTTAAGTCTGCTGCTATTTTGTTCATTTCGTAGGTACACATAAGCATCGAAATCCGATGTTTTCATTTTAGCTCCGTTCTGCTCTTTGTAAAACTTAATTAGTTTTCCCGGACTTCTGTTAATAAGCGAGCTTCAATTTGATCAGTTTTGTCGTAGATTTTACTGTGGGTTATTGGTTTTGTTGTGAAACAACGAATGAACTAAATAATAAAAACTGAACTAAATAGAAATAAGATTAATTTTACTGCCTCTCATAAATAGACTATATTATTAAGAACGCATAAAATAGGTATCCTTCCTAATTCAGTTAAGGTTAACTCTGACAATCAAATCGTAGAACCGCTTCATATTGGTTCAAACCGATGCGATCCGGTTCAGTCCACAATGGTCCGATTTTCGGACGGTTGTAATATTTTATAGATATTGGACCGCGTTTTCTGTCATTATCGTAAAAGGAGCGTCAGCAAGAAAACTATTCCCTTACCCTCTATTACTTTCATAATACTTAAGTGGATCGGATACTTGCGTAGAGGAAATTGAATCACTTATTGTAATAGCACTACTATACCTACTGGTTTATCTGATAGGTTTCGGATGGACATGCTTATGATTGCTTAAGAAAACGATAAGGTGTCACTTATCTTTATTGCGGACAGTACTTAATACAATAGTATTAATACAATAATACAATACAAAACATTTCAAAATCAGTAGAAGTTCGTTTCTATCGATTCTGAAATGTTTTGGATAGTTGCAAAGTACTTTTAAAAGTTACTACTTACTACTTTTAAAAGTCCACCATAGTCAATTTGCGATAAATTTCCGAATACCACCTCCGATAAATTTGCGAAAACCTCGCTACTCATGGTACAGACGTAATAAATATTATGAAAACCTAGAAATAGTACCCTTAGTGTGAGTTTTTTCGTAAAAAAAACGCGAACGTGATGGTTAAGTTAACGCGTATTTTGTATGGAAACTTCGATATCGTCCGCTAGGGGCGCTTTTTGAGTTTCCATACAAAATACGCATTAACTTAACCATCACGTTCGCGTTTTTTTAACGAAAAAACTCACACTACCCATACTGAACTGCTGTGGTATCATCTAATTAGCATCCTCCGCTACTAGTTGCTATTTACTGTCAAAAAACATATTTCGTATTCTACATTGCTGCTTTGAAGTAACCACCGGTAACAACCACGTTACGTCAAAGCAGCAAAGTACTGCAACTTAGCAACTACTAGCGGTGGATGCTAATTAGATGATACCACAGCTGTCTAGTTAACTTGTAAATAGGAAAATATTGATTTCTCGCTCAACAATTTCGCATAGTCGCATTTTACGTCCTTCTTTTACACATCTGAAATTAGCTGGCGTTATCCATTTGTCCATATGTCCATTTTTCCATTTGATTCGACATCAGGACCATTTGTGTCGTCTCACAAACTAAGTTCAGTTACCAATTCGCGTGGTTTGATTTAGGACGTCCGACCGATAACAGAATAAATTCTTCACGAGCTATTAGTACAATAAATATAAAATTAACACTACAACGCAGGTTCTACGGTTGTATAACGGCATGCGGTGTGCGTCACACATTAATCTATGTACATGGTTCGCATGCAACTGTCTGGCTAAATCCGGGCGGGCCGACACTGTAAACCCGCCCGAAAGCAGCTTTGAGTTTGTCCCTGAACGGATTAAAAGCAAAAAGTTGAAATGCAATTTCAAATTAAAACTATGTAGCAACCAAGCGAACGATGAGCGATGGCTTGATTTATAACCAGAATGCCTGAAGTTGAAGATTTGAAATCCCTTTGAAAACAGGCTTTCGTAATAACTTTTGTTTGAATATTACGTGACGTTGTTTGAATATTTAATATACTTTGTTTAAGTTCAATTTCAAACGAGTTATGAGTTGTGAAAGTAGGTTGGGAGACCTTTGTTACTTATACCTACTGCAGGCTACGTAAATAAAATTCATAATGAGGGCATCAAAACTCCTCTTACTCAACAACAAATAAAATGATTCCTCATAAAAAGCTTTTATTTAACTTGCTCTATTGACAGTACGGTAAGGTCAAAATTACTCATGTCGAATTAATTAATAACACACAAAATAAATATTATATGAAATAAGTGGGCAAAGTACTAAAAAAAGTGTGGAATTTCAAAAAGTGGGCAAATCTCTATAATTCGTCGAATATACGCCGAACAGATCTTTTTTAAACAATTATGTGTCTAGGAAGTAGTTTATTTGTTCCTCGTACAGCTAGTAGTTGGGCGCCTTAGTAAAACGTAGCATGCATGTGCAGTATTTTTATTTTCAGACTTGGCATATAATGTATATATATATATATATATGCGTATTTAAACTCGACAATCTATTAAAAGAAAAGCTATTCTCTTGTTTTTCTTTTACCATCATAAAAAAACTCAAATAACCTGATTTTATTAAATATAGCATAACAAACCACTAAGGTTTGTAGAACGCTAATACCAACTATGGTCTGCGAAGACGTAAAAAATAAATAAAAACAAAGAAACACATACCAACGCAAAAAAAACAAGACCTGATTGGTAAAATAAAAAATCGGGCCAATATACAGATAAGAAACCAACACAGGAGGCAATAACTTAAGCAACTAACAAAAGTATTCAAGTTAATAAATACATTTAGTGATTTATTCTATGGTTTTCGCTATCTTGTATAATAAAACACTTTATTTACCGGGTTTAATAGCGTTTTATTCATGATTTTAAACGACCGAGCTTTCGCCAACTTGGTCGTTTAAAAATCATGAATAAAACGCAATGAAACCCGGTAAATAAAGTGTTTTATTATACATTTAGTGATTCATAAATTCATTCCATATTGCAATTCAGCAATATCAAAAGCTTTGTACTGTCAGAAGATCTTTTCTGCAAAATTGGATACTAGCCGTCAAGCGTCAGCCGATTAATCCGTATAGTAATCTTCTGGTACAGACACGTATGTTGCTATATCGATATTATTTCAATTATCGTTTCTCTCCTTCATCTATATCTATTTCTTTTATATGTTATAGCTACGCCCCGCGGTTTTACCCGCGTAAGTCCCGTTCCCGTAGTATTATAGTCCACACTGTTTTCTTTAAGGGCATTCCGTAGATATTAGTACACAATATTTTCTATAAAGGTGTTCCCTCTCCGCGAGTTTTCTCTTGTAATTTAACGTTAAAGATTCGGACATTACATACAGCGAGCACTTTGTAATGATACAATGTGTAATATCTTGATACAACTTGTAACATCAATGCGCTTCACTTGTGTTACATTACACGTGAATACTCGTCAGTCAGGCAAGTAGTATTGAAACGTAATGCTCGACGTCGAATCGATAATGTTACATCACAAGTGACCGATCGCGGTGAGGAAGCTTCTTAAACGAATTTCAACTATTTCAAATGATGCAGAACTGTAATTTTTATTAATACAACGTTTAAAAGCCTCCGTAAAGCTTAGACCACAGAAAGGATTCCGTCTTGTTAAAAATACTATGCTTCACTTACCTGAGTAGCACTTAAGTAATAAACAACCCTTGTTACAAAATCTAAGGCATTAGACGCGGTACACATCAAAAACGTTTTAATTTTCTTTTTGTATCGTTCGACAAAGTTTTTCCATTTGCCCCGACGATGGTACCGTGAACGTTGCCCCGAGCAACTTTTTCATTTACCCTCCTCATGTTACTTTACGTGAAGGTTCCAAACATTCGGCTCTCTTACTATTGTCCGATAAAAATCGGTACATATACCTACCTACAGTATCTAAAGATACAATTTCAGCTTACGTTTCTTTAACTAAAGAGACACTATTATAAAAACTCTTACTTTGCTAGCTGCTTTATTTTGTTAAGAGGATAAGTTACTTACAATGTTGCTTTTGATAATAAACATAAAGTAAAGTAGGAGGATTTTAATCAATTTTTGTTTCTGTCGGTCAATTTTAAAAGTTCTTGTCACGGAAAAAGACCAAACATGTTCTCACTACTCCGATCTTACTCCAGGTTTATTAATAAGGCTATAAGTAATTTTAGTAAAAAACTTTTTTTAATTAATGTTTTCTATGACGTTACAATTTCCGGCCGGATCATCACCATTTTGGCCCTATAACTCGCGTTATTTTTATTATCAGCATTGTTGCAATGAAGATTCGACATTTCGGAACCTTTTCAGACTTCTTTCTAGACAAAGTCGCGAAAACAGATGAAAAATCTATCATCTTCAACATATTTTAAAAATACATCTGGGTTTAAAAATAAATCATAACAGAGACCGCTTATCTGTTTATACTTCATCTTGACGCTACGCTTTATTTCAATAGTGAAATTACAGAAGTGTAATCACTACCTACAACTAAAGACCTAATCTACTTGAAATCTCGCTTGAGTATTTCCATATTACAGTCCTGTCGGCTTCCATTCCATCAAGCACTCTCTCCCCAGACTCATCAGATATTACGACCTCTACAGTCTTGTGCAAAAATGATGTAAACCCAGACACGGAACCCGACAACTTTCATAATAAACTTACTTTAGTTTTTAGAGTTCCGAACCAGAGGTGTAAAAACGGGACCCTATTATTGCGACTTCGCTGTCTTGTCTGTCTGTCTGTCCAACCGTCTGTCACCAGACAAACCGCGTTACCATGATCATTTGTCGTTGCTATGTCGTCCTTTTGTCATTCAAAAAAATAAAGTAAATTTGAAATAAAAAATACCCCAACTACTTTTAAAAACCACAGACAATTTATAAAAATCTTTTTTTTTATTATTATTTAACGTGTTTTTAATTTTAGCTGAACGACAACGCGACGACTTCGTGACGACGTATTATAAGACATGGTATCTCATGAACCGTGATTTACTAGACACTTGAAATATTCATAATTGATGTATTCCTGTTGCCGCTATGACAACAACTGCTGAAAACAAAATTAAACAAAGATTTATGAGAAGATACAACCAACGTGTTTTTTTTAATTATTAATTATTGCAACTGGTGCTATCTAGTAATAAACCGGAGTCAGTTCTATTCAGGGATTTCGCTTAGTCCAGTGTTTATTCTAATGTTTGGTACCCAATTGTGGTAATGGGACGGAACCCTTCGTGCTCTAATCTGACTCGCACTTGGCCGGTTTTTCAACATTTTTGTGTTCTTTTCTACATTTCCCGCAAAAGAACAAAGTCACGGTTCAAGTTGTGGATGGAATTTCCTTATAAATTACCTCGTTTATTTGTGTTAGTTCGAGGAAGGTTATTATTTAATCGGTATCACGATCAGTTTTAGTTTGGAAAATAAGTTTGAGAGACATCTTTTGTTGAATGGAATATAGATATATTCCATTCAGTAGGTAGATCCTAATTGCATCTTTTTGTGAGCTATCGATCACTAACTTAATAAATGCTTAGTGATTTAAGATTGAATATGCTTTTGATAATAACTACTTATGTGACTTGAAGCGCGGTCTTCAAACCTCATGGCCAAAGAGGAACGGCCTACATATCAAAATTTCTATATATCCCGAAATATTTCCTATAAAAGCTGTGAAAAATCTTAGTTTTTACTAAATGGTCTCATCATGAACAACAAAAAGTAGGTTACGAGTATATAGAAATAGGGTGTAGGTGTTGCCTTATATGTTTAGTATATACTCTTCTGGTTAAATTGAAATTATAAATTATATAAGTAATTGTAAAGCCATATTTCTTCAACACAAAGTATTTTCGTGTAACAAAGAATGCAAACTACTGAAGAAAGTTTATAATTTTACATGCCGTAGTTACCGACGGATTCCTTTTGAAACTATGAAACTTGTAATTTACGAGTTATGCACTAGAACCACGGTGAGCTTAGTAAAACTTTTGTTTTTAATTAAGTATACTAGAACTATAATTACGAAGTATCGTTTTTAAACAAACCGTCTGTCTTATTTTCACTTTAGTAATTTTATCAAGTCAATCACCCTTAAATACGATTATAAATATACAATTTTATAATAGATGCGTACTTCAGTCTCGTAAATCTCGATCCTGGTAGGAATATCGCAATCAAAAGTAGCCAATTATTTTGCGATAATGTAGCTTTCTATTTGTACTTTGTAAAAGAATTTTTGAAATCGGTCCAGTTATTTCTGAGCCTGTTCATTACAAACAAGCAAACAAATCTTGCATTTTTAAAATAATTCATAAAACAACCTTATTTTTCTAATAAATACTAATAGGTACTTGTTTGTTTTATCTTCTTATAAGTTACCTTTAGAAAGATATTAAACTAAAGCAGACTGAAAAGTTGAAAGGAAAATGGCAGATTCATAAAAATCTTTAGTGAAAGATTAGCATATAAATAGAGCGATAGTTTCGTTTCTTATTAAAGTTTTATCGATCTACAGCATGTCGATTCTGTCTATAAAAGTGTGAGTAGTAAATTAATGTTTTCGATGAGTTTCAGATTGGCATTCTATAAATTTCGTACATAAATACAATGCACATTGACACCCATGCAGACGTGGTGGTGAGTTATAAATAAAGAAAAATAAGAAACATAAGTAGTATATCCGTTGTCTAGTCACCGTAACACAAGATTAGCTGCTTACTATGGGGCTAGATGGCGCTGTGTGTTGGTCAAGTTCCTTAAACTTTAAACAAAATATAAAAAGCCGCTGCATCTATGAAATTATGGTTACTTGTGGTTATGTCTATAGTCAAAATATACTTAAAAGATCGCTGCTGATCTTAAAATGGAGTCCATGAATGACGATTAAAATGTCAAAAGGATTATTCAGTTTGCGGTAGCGTGGTACCGCATTGCCAGTTTCCAACTGTCTTCCTTCTGATATCACATATACTGTAAAGGTTTACATTGATTATAGTGTATGAGATGACGTAAAATTAGTATTCTCTACGCCTCACATCACTTATTGCTCTGCGATCGTATTTAAGGTCGTGTCGATTTGTGAGTGAAGTGTGAGTAGAAGTAAAATGCATAGCGAAGTGTCGTTTACGATAGAATTGACTGGCAGGTGAGCACTATGGCCGACATTTCATCAACTTTTACAGTCGAGAACTCGGTATTCCAGTTTGAAAACTTATCATTGAAGTGCACTAGAAGTTCGCTTATTCTCGCAGGTATCTCTTCAAAGTTAGCACGTACGTTGCTACCGTTTTACACAAATGTGTATACTTTAATGACGTGGAAATAAAACTTGTGTATAGTCACTGGAACTGTTTGTTTGTTATTTTTTTCTTTTTTGATTGAAAGTGTTAGGCGTTTTCCGCGCACGGTCATGCTCCGAAAAAAAAATTGTACAACTGCTTCGATTGCGCGTGTTATCCAGAGACAAAAAACAATTGGGTTGGGACAGTTCTGAAGTATTAGCACTTAACTTAATTTCATAATTTCTGTGTAAATTTTTAAGTGACTATTTTATCAATGATAAGCGGCGATATTATCAAGGAGTAATAGAACTAAATTTATCGTGTTGATGACCACAGGTATCTTTTATACTACACTAGCTGCGCCCCGCGGTTTCACCCGCGTGAGTCCCGTTCCCGCGGGAATATCGGGATAAAAAGTAGCCTATGTGTTTTTCCAGGTCCCCAGCTACCTATATTCCAAGTTTCATCGTAATCGGTTCAGTAGTTTTTGTGTGAAAGAGTAACAACCTCACATACATACTTACATACAAACTTTCGCGTTTATAATATTAGTAAGATATAAGATATATGTGAGCCCAGTAACGTGGAATTATCCGTTTATTATAATTATTTTATTGTGGTGTGTTGCAATAATGAATTAATCAATCAATCCTCTCAAATATAATAAAAATGAGAATGAACGTGAATTCTGTCTGACGATACTGTTAGAAAAAACACGGCTATCTCACGGCGGATTCCGCGGTTAGTTTCCAAATTGGGATTCCATAAATTTCATAGGTAAATCGAATGTACGTGATAATAAACCAATACTATGAACGAGCTCAAAGGTAGAGAGAGAGAGAAAGAGAGAGAGAGAGTGTCTAAGGTCGGTCTGAATATTGAGCGGAGTGTGAGTGAGACATAAGTGACTGACTAGTGAAAAGATTTTTGAGTCTCGTTTTCGTTATTCGATAAGAATTTTAGCTAGGGCCGCTGTTCTAAACTATAGCTACCACCAAGGCTATTCATAGTGTTCCTTCCAGCGTCTTATCATGGCTACATATCGTAAAACCAGTTCGAATCACGAAGTATTGTTAGAACGTTGTAATTCCGATGCACTCCTGGATAACTTTGCAGATCGTACGAGAGCCAAACGAGCTGACAAAGTTGGTGTACCGCGGCCTTTAACATTGTTACCGGGTACTATAAATGTCGAAGCATTTCGACAATCTTCAAAATGGAAGTTATTCAAGCATCTCCTTTTGAGAAATATTCCTAGACAGTCTATGAATGTTGGGTGCCAAGGATTTTAAATGGATTTATTCAATGGGACGGTTTCATCAGAGAAAAGTCGTTGTTGGAAGGATGTTTTGTTAGGTCTTGGAAGAACCAATCGGTATTTTAACGTAGGACATTTTGGAAGGAAACTTGAGACCTATAATAACTGAATATAAAATGTATCTTATGCCGCACAATTTAAAATTCTATTTTGTAAAACTCCACCGTCCGGTTATCGGTCTTTCTGTCAGCAGGCTGTATCTCATGAACCGAGACAAATAGACAGTTAAAACTTTAACAGATGATGATTATTTTGAATTGTCCTAAGGTAATACAAACTAAGGTACCTATCCGATGGCTGAACACAACTAACATAAAAAATGTTTCGATTAAAGAATTGTGAATATCTGATTTCTACAACATTTATTAAACCTCATTTTTATAAAATCCTCTCACATTATTAATATGTCACAATAACATAGATTCTATAAATAGTCGAAACTTCTTTATAAGCTTTCACGTTCAACTTCATACAAATTTCAAGATTATTATCAAACTTTTGCTCTCGGGATTGTATCTTCAAGTTATTACTTAAACCACAGATACTGTAAGAGCTTTTACAGTAAGAGCTTTATCAATTAAATACCTATACGTAGTATTTATAGATAAAATAGTTATAAGAATATAGATAGTAGGTATATTATTAGAAACTAGTATTAGTTACGCATTAATAATACTTTGGCCGATGTAGGTAATTTGCTCCTGCGACTTAGGCACAAAGGAGTATCTTAACAGTGAGACAGCTAATGAACTCTTTAAACTCACACGATTTGTACTCATAGTGATATTTTACCCGGGTCTTATTCGCGTATTGTTATTATAAATTATTTTACCTCGACGTTTCGACCCGGGTAAAATATTACTATCAGTTGCTATTGATAACGAAAAGTTGATCCTATCAAAAACATAAATGTGAAATGAGAGCTGCCAACTTCAAAATTATGGTAAAATATACCTTGACTTTTAATTTTTTTTCTTCTGTATATATTATACGCTTCTTTGTTCGATGCGTCATCAGGAGGAGCTGTCTTTCGGAACCACAACATATGCCGAGGCAGATCCTCTTTGTTAGCAGACACAGTGCATAGCTCCTTGGACACTTTTAATTGATATTGATTGATATGTTTTTGTTCTTTTTTATTTATGTATTGTGATTTTATTTTTATGGTACCTATGTTATATACTGTTTTTAATTTTGTTTGTACTTATGTGTGTGTTTGTTGCCAATAAATGATGTTCTTCTTCTTCTTCTTCCTTGGTTGTTGTTTACACTCTACCGCGTGTCTAGATGACAATTAATGTAAAAAACATTCGGTGCAAGCTCTTCACAATAACCATAGTAAAGTGCTAGTGCTAGTGCATATGTATATGCACTACATATGCACTAGCCCTCTAAACATATAAATTTTACGATTGACGGACTTAATGAATATGTACATAGTGCCCAAACCGCAAACGAAAGAGAAAAGATAAAATTTCAAGAGTCTGTTCTCCTTCTTAGAAAAATAAAATTTGAAGTGTGTTCTTGTCATGTGTACTATGAGAAGAGGTAGAAGAAAGACTAAGGCTACGTCCGTCCGCATTGCCAGGAGGCTTGCTTAGCGCCTGGAGGCCGGGCGAGTCACCTAGCGCGTCACGTACCATGAAACGAACCTGTTTGTTTACTTTGATGCACCTAGCTAGTCGCTTGGCGTGCATCGAGGTAAACAAACAGGTTAGTTTTATGTAGCTTAAGACAGTATTTTTGGGGAATCCCACGGGAACAAACAGGTTAGTTTTATGTAGCTTAAAAAATAATTTTTTGGGGAATCCCGCGGGAACCGAAACTTACGCGGGTGAAACCGCGGGGCGCAGCTAGCTACAAAACTAAACGAACAGTAAATAAAAGATAAGAGATATCATTAATATCGGATACATATAATCGCACATCAAAATTCAGTAGTTATTTCGTTATTTGGTATCTGTTCATGTGGTGAAGCCAACCGTGACCGAAAGCGAAAATTAAGATTAACGAGCGTCGGAGACGTCGACGATATGTTCCCCTTTGTGCTGTCTGATTGAATGACTTTCCATAAACAATGATACTGCGTTTCTTCTTTACAACGCTGCTGTATTGATTAGCGACCTTCTTGAAACGGAAATAGATTATTTAAGATAGTTTTTGGTTTAGTTTCGTGTTTATTTTCAGAAATCAAATTTTTAGTTAAAATTACAATCATTAATCATTACGTTACTAAGAGCGCACTGGCCAAGCTGCACCTGCCGATCTAGAATAGTCGTGCGGGTTAAGCAACGCTCGGTGCGGTCATTATACATTGGTGATCGACAATTTGTGTGGCAAAAAATCACTATCTTGAGTCCCTCCGTGCTTCTTAAGCACTTAAGAAATCTTAGGGCGCCCTGAAAACTCTAATACTGGTGAGCCACATCACTCCACAAAAAGAAAAAGAAGATTACGTTACTACTTAAATAGTAAAAAGAAACAAAAAATATTTTAAAAAACAACCAAAAAATAAAGTATTGATAAAAATGATCAAAATAACCTCTACATAGGTACAGTGCCACCGACTAATTAATCTGTTTTATCATCTGAAGTCGGGCAGCCAAACTAAGTACAATATGGAACCAACCAGTAAAACTGCCCGACTTCAGATGATAAAACAGATTAATTAGTCGGTGGCACTGTACCTATGTAGAGGTTATTTTGATTATTTTTATCAATACTTTATTTTTTGGTTGTTTTTTAAAATATTTTTTGTTTCTTTTTGAAGTCGGTTTTTTAATTTTTAAATTATTTTTTTATTTTACCCTTTTTAGTATGCCTACCTACCTAAAAATCAACAATATTGTTACCGTAATTTTAATTATTGAGGAGTTTGCTGATGAGAAGGTGGTTTCAGGTGCCAATCTGTACTTAGTTCTTTAGGGGTCTATTCTTTTTGGTATAAGTCCAAAAATGAGTAATTTATTGAATTTTGGGATGCTATCCTGTCCATCATTCCGAAGATACTCATCAGATCCTTACCAGACTTTCATGGGACCACCTCGCAGCTTCCACCTTTCCATTAAAAAAATAACTATATTAATCGGTCAAGCCATCTTCGTGTAATCGATGAACAATTGAATTGAATACAGCGTTTTGAGGAGCATTTTCGTTTATCACTCCGAAGACCCTCATCAGATCCTCATCAAATTTTTATGGGACCATCTTGGAGCTCCCACCTATCCATTAAAAAAAGAATCATCTTAATCGGTCAAGCCGTCTTCGAGTAATCGGTGAACATACTAAAAAAAAAAAAATATTATACATACAGACGAATTGATAACTTTTTTTGAAGTCGGTTAAAAATACGAACGTTTTTAATGCTGAAGTCGGTTGAAAAATGAAAAACAAACGACACTACGCCCTTGATCTTCAGTTAAAAACTCGAACAAAAGGTTTGCATCGCGTCTGAAAAGCTCCCACCTGTTTTGTTTCCAGTTATACCTATGTAGGTATGTGAGGTTTGTTAAAGAACCTTATTTCGTCATACAAAGGGCCCCGTGCTTTCGAATAATGAGGTTCTCACGGAAGAACACTCGAGCCTCACGACTCCTATTTCAAACTTGACGTTAGTCGCACAATGTGAGAGACGTTGCGAGAAATATTATAAGCTAATGCTGAAAAATAAGCCCGCGGCCGAGAGAAAGACGTTCTCTCTCAGGTGAGTAAATTATCTGCTTTTGAGATTTATGTAATAAAAGTATGACTAGCTGCGCTTTGCAGTTTCGCACGCGTTAGTGACAATGATAAATTAAATTCAATCATTAAATGTGTCTTGATTTTATTTTTAACGAGTTCCTACACTTGAAAGATTGATATTGAAGAAATGCCTTACAAAAATTTGCCTGGACTAATTAATTGTGTGTCAAGGTAGATAGAATTGAGACGTAAAAGTTTATCTAGTCTAATATACGTCTAATCTTAAGGTACTAATTGGACGTACAAACAAAGCTACAGAAATAATAGAAAGATAGCATGATTTGAAGGGACCGTGCTCAATTTTTATTGTTTTTCTATTGAGATTGGTTTTGAATTTGTTTTTCGGAACGGTCAAAGGGTACAATGAAATGTTCTGCCATGAACGACAACGTGTCCTCCGCACGATACACTAAGTAGTTAAAGTTATGTTTGAAACAAAATGTATTACATTGTAATCATTCTCCGTCGTCATAAAATAAGTAATTAGTTAGAAGTCATTTATTAGTTGGCGACTATATTTTCTGGCAAGTAAAACTTGGAGATCCTCAAATCGCGAATAAAGATTATTTAAGCTGCGGTCGCCTAGGCAAATAACTGGCTTAGAAGAGTCACCTAAACAGACAAACAGTCTAGAAAGTTGAAGACCGGCCGCACGGAGCTCTTGGCACCCACGGAGCGCTTGGCGCATTATCAGAATACCGCCGCCTGCCTATACGGCTGCAGCCTTAGGCTTTTAGGTCAGCGTGTATCATCTTAAACCGCATCAATGCTTACCATCAAGTGAGATAGTATTTAAAAGCTTATACATTATAAAACAATGTTATTTAACAATTAATTGAGTACAAAAAACTTTATTAATACACGAAACAACTTATCAAAATATTAACAAAGAAAACAAATGTAGAAATGTTTTGGCACAAACATTAACCGGGAGCAAGTGTAGCAAACCGCTTCAACACGTACAAAGAATAGCGATGAGGTGAAACAATAAGACGAGTGGAGAAGGGGGACGGAGTTAGTAAATCATTTCCCGTGGTGAGAAATCACTGGGTCTCTACGTAGAATGTTATTTTTTTTGCTTTATGTACAGTACACAAACGGCTTTTTAAATGGAAATATGGCTTACGCTGGGTTTCTGTATTAAAAATAACATTCGTTTTTGTTAGTAGGGCATAGCAGTATTATCTACATTTTTTATATGAGAAAGGTTTTCTGGCTTGCTTTTACCTCACCTCATCTACTAGGATGGGATGTAGCATGCTTCTCTTTCATTCTAGATATGAAGACTCAAATGTTGTAGTTTTGAGGGATAGCGACGCGTGCAGCGAGTTCCACATCATAGCACTGAGCACGTGGTGCGATGCATGACGTAAGTAATACACGAAAAAAGAGCGCTTCCTAAATAAGTGAATATTGTTGGCATACACGGTAAAAAGTTCCTGGAGATCCTGAAAGCATTCTCCAAGGTAAATAAAATAGAATGAATACTATTAACTGTCATGTAAAAAAAAGGTAGACGAAATATGATAAAGTAAATATAAAGTTTTTAATCACCGTTATAAAAACCAATTCTTATAAAACTGTAAGAAAGTTACGTCTAGCAATGAACCATTTTATATTCAGAATCTAATCTCTATGAGATAATAATACTGCTCTTTTCTTGTCCTTTGTATGAAACATTCTAGACTGCTACCGACTATTATATAGGATAGTATAACTATCACAATATTTTGTACTAAGTATATTTACTGGTGCTAGCTTATTCTCAACGACGTTTAGTGCTATTAGCCTATTTTTTGTAACGCTTGTGTTTGGAGATATCGTTTTATTTAATGTTCGTTCTGAAATAACTTGGATTAGAATTTTCTGTATCGTTATTATTTTAAAACGTTTACTAAATTTGGTTTAAAAGGATTCCGGAAAGTATTATTAATCCTTTATTCTAAATTAAGTTTAAATCAATTTAATTTCTGCTGAATTTAGACAAAAGTGTACCTTCAAATTGCTCACAAAACCATTTTCAGAGCAATTTAGAGGAAGACAGATAAATATTCGTAGTCTGGTCATGATAACACAGGCTTAGTGGCATAGAATGGGGGTAAATGTATTTATTATTCAATTTAATTCACGCTCGCCAACTTCAAGGAACCATCTGAGATGAAACCGATCACCTTGTAACTCTACGACGAATATACATTTTTGTTTCCTACTGCCTAAATAGCATATCTCTTTTTTTTTATTAATCATCTTAAAAAAATAACTTATTGAAGTTTAACCGAGTGACAGTCCCATGGACATTAAACAACTTGATACACTAAGCAATTAATCATTGAACTTAATACACTACGTACAATTCCCGTTATTTTTGTATATCTTTTGTATCATATATATTATATTTGAAAGCGAACCTACGGTAAACTTCGATCATACAATTTTCGGTGAAACGAACCGTAGGGGAATGTATAATCAGGGATATTACTATTCCGTAATGTAATCTATCGGTTAATTGTCATCGTGGAAACGTCCTTCGATTGATAGTGTTTCGAAATAGTGTAGGGAACTCTATCGAATAGACTCAATATGAAGCGGAGTTAAAATAGTGAAAATAAAATTTGCTTCGTACAGATATAAACAAATGTTCACTTTCAACAAATGCCAAATTATATTACCCCAACTCTATGTACTAAATGCGTAACACATGTACAGCACATAAATTTAGTCCAGCCACGTTAAAATTAGAAACGTAACGGTGCCGGTGTGATATATGTGCTTTTAAAATTTATATCGTATTATATTTGTATCCACGCATATTGTGATTGTTATTTGCAAACAAAATGTAAGTATTGTTAACGTGAATTTATGTACTCATACAGGTGAATGTCAGTAGATTAGTAGTTATTTGGACACGTAGGCATATGGCATATGACGTGTGTAAAAGGAACTTAGCAAACAAAAGTCAAAACTTATTGCCGTGAGTCTATGTATACGTATGCATGTGACCTATTTTTGTACCGTCGTAGTTAGTGGACATTACGATACTTACTGTGGTCTTTTTGACACAGTAGACATTTTGATATAGTGAACTTAATGAGACTAAAGGATATATTTTATTCAATCCAAAACTTTTTAATATACTTTATTTATTTTATACTTCTGCACAATCTGAGTACATGATCACATGTGAATCATTTTATAGCTATGATTTTAGTATGGCTTCGGAACGCGCCCGCCGATGAGAAGAAGCCACAAGAAACTCATGGGTTTACTTTATGATCATGGTGTTAAATTACAATCGTCATAATACAGATCTATAATTCGAATAGAAGCAATCAATTATCATGTCAATGGACATTTTCATTAAGATATAACGTATAACGTATCATATAGAATGAATGAATCTTGTAATGGACATGTCACATACGTCTTTAGGTAATCTATAATAAAGAACACTGGTGCTACAGAACGACTTGCTTATTTTCCGGAGCCGTCTTTAGAGACACGTCATACTTGTGTCTCAAGTTACACTGTCGAACATCACTATCTGTGTTAAATTTACAAATTTTATTTTTATGCATAATAATATTATACATTACGTTTTCAAAATTATATTGAGAATAAACCGTTAAAATGTTTATCTCTTTGAACTTATTAATTAAATCTATAACCCGAAGTTATTAATTGACACAAAAACATTATGATTACAAGTAAGCTGAAGCAAACACGTAACAAACGCACCAGAAAGAAGGTAATAGGTCGGTACCGTCGACTGCTATGGTCTATACGAGTACTTCAGTCTCGAGAAATTAGAGTAATAAGTCTATGCTTGGAACCAGGAACTGTATACCGGTATGAATATCTGTACATTTTTTTTATGTATGACGTCATACCATCAAATTCCGGTACTCAAAATTAGCGCATATTTTTTTGTTTTAAAATTCATACCTTTACATTTGGGTAGCGTCAAATTTCGATACAGATATTATTGAGACTCCTATTTTGTATGTCGATCATTCGCGATTGTCTTTATGTTTAAATTATAAATTATGTATTGGTACAGAAATTAAATAAGGGTTAAATAACTGTACTGGAAAATATAAGTACAGAAATTCTCACAGTATACATATTTCAGTACTGATATTTACTAGTTCCATTAAAGTATTTTATACCGATATGCACTTTCTAGGCTAGTATAAAAATTTGTGTACTGATATTTTTGAAAAACTTTTTTTTAATATTTTATACCGATATGCAGTCCCTGCTTGGAACAATGTCATTTGGAATAATGTAATGTACCTATAACAAGGGGAATCATTAAAAACGTCATGCTAATTGACACACACCACTGTTTTAAATGTGACACAGTACTCGACTTTTACGGAACTTTTACGAATACCGTACGAACCCCGACTAGCAGGTTAGGTACTAACCTGTCATTGTAGTTTCGTAACTGTAGACCAATACAATTCGTAGTCTTAAACCATTTTTATTGACAGTTTTTATTTAATAAACTAGCTGTGCCCCGCAGTTTCACCCGCATAAATTCCTATCCCGTAACGTATGTGACGCATCACGTATACTCATGCCAAGCGTTTCTTAACCCGTATGATTATTCAAAGTACCCTATATCTTATTTCAACCACTAAACTATCCCTGTACCAAGTTCCATTCAAATCGGTTAAACCAAAACAAAAATCTAAAGTAGCCCTTAACCTTACTCGATAAATGAACTATCAAACATAAAAATATTTTTTCAAATCGGACCAGCAGTTCTTGAGATTAGCGCGTTCAAACAAACAATCTCTTCAGCTCTTCAGCTTTATAATATTAGTATAGATGTGGCTCGCTTAATTTTCCCTCTTTTTTAAATAATTAGGTACAGTTACGGATCCAAATTTAATAGTTTGAGACTCTATATTTTTTCGAACTCTATTGAAAAACTAAACCAGATAACTAAACCTAATCAACCGTACCTAAAAAAACATTGTTATTAGTTATTATTTGTAACAATCATAAAGAAAATCCTTACGTTTTCAGCGATCCAATCAATAACATATTATAACTGAACTTCAAAACAAAGCATGTCTACGTCATGTAATGAAAACAGACCAAAAACTAAACGCTTAACCGACTTCACTGAACATTATATTTTATTGTTCTTTGCTTTAATTATCTTAAAAATACAGATTTTAATTAAAATGTTAAAAAAATGGTATATTACGTTTTTAATCGCGTTGTTTTTATTCACTGGTAGTCCTTGAAAATGGTGCCTAGAATAGGCTCCGAAACGTCGGATCATCATCGTTGCAACAATGCTGTTACTAAAAAATACGCGATTAAGACCTTAAAATGAGTTTCATTTTAATTAATAGTCGCGAAAACAGCAAAAAAATTCATTTAAAATGTGTCAAACGTTTAAAAACAAATCATTGTATAATAATAACATTGCATTTCTATTGCATACATCAAAATGTTTTACTTTTATAAATTAAAAACAAAACCTTGGCTCTGTATTGGCACAAAATATTTTTTTTTAATATTTACAGTACAATTTTTCACTCATTGCACACCGGACATAAATCTTAGTAAAGTTAGATGAGTGAGCAGCGCAGCACTTCACTCGTCAAAAATACATACGAGTTGAAGATAGCTTATATCTATAATTATACTGTCTGCATCGCTCCCACATCCCTTGGCTCGATGTGTGCAGCGAGCGAAAAAACTGTACTAAAGTCGAGACTTAGGTGGGTATTCTAACATCGACGTTCGATATTTTTTCCAACCTTTTTAAATGTGTGCGAGTAACTTCCCGAACAAAGTCATTTGGAACTGATGAAGGTCGGCCATCTAGGCCAAGTTTAAAAAGCTTCGCGACCTGCTATTCTCTAAAAAGAGACCTGTTAAAATTGTTTTTAAAGAGTTTTATTACTCTTTTACTTTGTTGGGGTTTCGTAGTCAAGAAGAAACTGTAATGGTTTGGTTTTTTTTTTTTTCAAATTCGAAAGTCCCTTGTTGATAGACTGATCATTTAATTTGTAGTCTATTTTCACCTTTATTGGCTAATAAAACCATGATCCACTTTACGAGACCCACATATTGTTTGATTGCACATATTCAATTTATTATAACTACCTGCATTAAATTTTACAGTTCATTTACGATAGAACTTTTTAACATGATCCCGTCGGACTTATATGACCGTTCTTATGATTAAAGCCGAAGGATTAACTTAATAAATTGCCGAATTTTACGTGCATTTTGTGAAAACAGACCTTTAAAAAATATTGTTGGTTAAAATCTGAACGGTTAAACGATAATTTGGGAAGGATTTATTTACGTTTTATGGTATTGAACATTTAAGAGGTCGCTACCTTTTACGACACGATGTAGGTAATAAAATAGAATGAAAATTATATCGAAAACATAGACTGTCATCGACATGTTTACTACATCATCATCATCATTTCTGAGCATGCCTCTCGAGAGCCCAGCCGCTAAAACCTCGATTTTTGGGGTTAGTAAGCACAGAACACTATTACTCTTAGTAAGTCATCAATGATGACACCTAAATATTGGTAAGTATAAACAAAACTGTCAAAATAGTAAAAAAAAAATAAAGTAAATTAAAAAAAATACCCAGACTACTTTTAAAAACCACAGATAATTAAAACGAAATCCTTTTTGTTTTGAAGTTGTTTTTTTTTAAATATTTTTAGCTGACTGACAACACGGCGAGTCCACGACGACGCGAAAACATCATGGTAGGGCGGATAATGATAATGTCCCGAGAAATACAGAAGCATATTGGTATCTAGTAGGTACCTAGGGACCTAAATTACATAATCTATATTGATATTAAGTATTATAATTATACATATAGGTATATACCTAATCATAGTTTACCAAGTAGTTGTTACATTATCATCTTTATAATACGTAGTATACCGAGACTTACAACATTAAGATTTATGATTGTCATTTATAGCTAGCTATAAACTAGCTACGCCCCACACGGTTATAACCGCGTAAGATTTATCCAAATCGGTTCGGCATTTTTTTCTTTCATAAAAACTTTTCCTGATTGTAAAAATACAACCCAAAAAGAATTATCAAAATCGATCCAGACGTTCATGCGTGATGCCGTGACCACGCAAAATAGGGATTCATTTTTATATTTATCTAACATTCTTACTAATATTATAAACGCGAAAGTTTGTATGTATGTAAGTAAGTATGCATGTGAGGTTGTTACTCTTTCACGCAAAAACTACTAAACCGATTGCGATGAAACTTGGAATATAGATACCGGGATATAGATACATAAGTTACTTGCAACTTGGGATATAGATACATAAGCTACTTCCAACTTGGGATATAGATACATAAGCTACTTTTTAACCCGATATTCCTGCGGGAACGGGATAAAAAAGAAAAGAATATTTGTCGCTTTGCAGCGACATTTGGCTATCTTTCATACAAATTTGTTTCCCAGGACTAACACTTGTATTAGTCCCGGGAAACAACCGGAACCAGTCACATAATAAGTTGAAAAGTTATAAGTTATAAGCAATGTAGGAAATTTGACACACGACTTTACAAAGCCCGTTTTTAGAAAACAGGCTAATTTGTATACTACATAATATAAGGTATTTCTTTCTTCTATAGCCTATCTCAAAAAATATGTATGTGTTAACATTTCTCGACGTTCCACTAGATTCATAACCTAGTCGACGCACTGCGCATTCTGACATACAAGTAAAACAACAAGAAATACAGTGCAATTTATATACCTACCACGAGCTGCGTCCGGCGGTTTCAACTGAAGTCCTGATCCCGTACGGGATCAAATGTACCTACTCCTCAATACAAAATTTCCCTTTTTTAAAATATTAGTAAAGATTAGTATGATATTCGGTGTACTTAATAATTTTAGAAAATAGAAAAAAAATATTTTACTTACGTTTTAACGATGCTGAGTAAAAATTTAACCTATTTTTCGGTTTTAATCGCCTTGCTTTTATTATGTTAAGGCATCGATACATTCGAGCGTTTAAAAAATGCTAAGCATAATAAAAGCAACTCGATTGAAACTTTGTTGAAACAGATAAATCCGTCTTATTTCATTGGAAAGTCTACGGAGAATATTTGGTAAGTATTTTCATTTTATATATTTTTTACACCGTTTTATCGGGATAAAAAGTAGTCCATGTGTTATTACAGGTTTCTAGCTACCTATATTCTAAGTTTCATGGTAATTGGTTCAGCGGTTTTTACGTGATTGAGTAACAAACACTCATACGCAATACTCACAAACTTTCAAATTTATAATATTACGAGTAGGATACGATTTATTAGAAAGGTTTTATTTTGTATTTTTCCTTTAAATATTTCTAAGAACGCCCAGCTTGGGCACTGCCCATGCAAGCCGGGGTGATTAGTGCCCATTGGGCCCTAATCACTTTATATACCTATGTATCTGCGCCTCGCGGATTCACCCGGAAGTCCCGTTCCCGCGGGAATATCGGGATAAAAAGTAGCCTATGTGTTATTGTCGCATTACATCGTGGTCGCCACTCCAGGACTTTTACTCCCCATCAGTTATCTGTCCTTCGAGCTATATGGCCTCCCCATAAACGAGTTGTAATGATAATTTAAAATTATATTAAATCTGAAATTGTTGGTTTGCCGCCCCATCCCGGCACCGCATTTAAAAAAAAACTAAAAAAAAAAAACTGGATTTATAGTTCAAAAGGCTACTAGTTTTTATTTTTGGGTGTACAATAAATAAAATTCAAATATGTATCAAAGTAAACATCCAGTGCAAATAGCCAACATAATTTATTTATAAAGAGTCCCTGCACCGGAATCTACACTGTGCAATGCATTCTATCAGAACGTTGAGATTCATTTGCATAAATTCCTTCAGCGCCACTCATGTCTTAGTTTCCTGATGTAATACCTCTCAAGATCTCATTCCCGCTTTGGCCGTAAAGAGGAATTCCTGTCACTTGTACTATAGAGCGACATGAGAGCGACAAAAACTTACTACCTACATATTTGTTATTTCGGCCTACAAACATAGGGTACAAATGTATTAAGATATAGAGAAATATAGATAACTATTACTTAGAATAAATAAAATAAAAGATCATTAATCGGTCAATCGGTCAATTGAATGGGTGACCAATAATTTGTGTGGCATAAAATCACTTTGTCAAGCTCCTCCGTGCTTCGAAAGGGACATTAATAACTTGGTCCAGGTTGTTAACTCTGATAGTAGCCGTTAGGTCAAGTTAGAGGCCTTAATTAGGACGACCTGACAACTCTAACACTAGGTGAGTCACACCACTATACGGAATAAAGATCAAGGCAGAATTTGACTTTTGTATTTTATTTTTATAACATTATCGTTGTTTCAGGGGTTATACACATAGTTGTTTTAATATGGACTTAGTTTATAATAAACTAGAATAAAATAAAAGAATAAACTGTAATAAACTAAAAAAACTAAACAAAATTTATATCGGCTAAACAAATTGTTCGAAACGTTACTGTAAAACAACTAAAGTATTTAAACGATTGTTTTATCGTCAAAAGAAAGAAAACGCTCCCTATCTTAGTTATTTGCCCATTTCTCTAAATAGGAATGTCTATTTGTCTAACCAAGTAGCTAAATATTCACCCAGTTGACAAGCACTCAAGAAAATTAGAGTAGGCCTATACTAAAGGTACGTTTACTCTAAACTACGCCACCACGGAACCTGCTATGTTAATCATAATTAATTAGCATAGCAACGTTAAGAACCTTCATAATTTCTACAAACAACCAACAACGGATAACATCAGCGGTTGCCTTAAACTCATAATTCAATGATGGTGAACAGACTACCGATCGAACAATCGCCTAATGCACCGAGCGATCGGTTTCGTCTTCAAATCACGAGTCAACAAGCTGAGCCACACCACTATACCAAAAGATGAAGTTGGCCCACCTTAGAGTTTACAGTTCGCTCTAAGGCCTCCAACTTGACCTAACGACTGCTATTATATAGAGATAACAAACGCGACCAACCCCCAAAACACGCCGTGCCTCCATTATCGTGCCGACCAAAACACGGAGAACAACTTAGAAGCTTATCGAATTATGATAGATGTTCAATGGGAAATAGAACTTTTTATTGAGGACGAATGAAAAAAAATTACCATATTTCAATGTCTTCCGTATTTCAATGGTTTTCAGTACGTTTAGAAAACCCATTGATCTAATGCTGCTAGGTAAATTGTAATAGTATGAATAATCAGGGTAGTTTTTCAGTTGACCAGTTTAGGAAATACTATAAGAGCTTGTAGTAATCCTTCAATGCCAACATTCCTAGCATGGACGAATAGGAAAAACTGCAGCCTTCAAGCAATAATTTGATATCGGCTGATATGAAAATGTACGATCTGCGAACTTCCTAAAGTATTCTACTTTAATGAGCGACCAGCAGTAAACTGTAATATGGTATTGTGGAGGGCACGTTACGACCATCGTAAAATAATGTAAGTGACATTGGAGGTATGTAACTTTGACTTTTACTAGTTGTAATAGTGCCCTCACTGTCTTAGGTTAGGGTTTATTATTTTAGTATGATTTTTTTATTACACTTACCTAGGTTGATGCGTTTTATGTAGGGCGGTGTAAAGTTATACGATGGCAATTGTAGGCAAGTTTTAGGAATTTGATTTGTTTTAAATGTCTAATATGAGTTTGGATAAACCATTAAATATAATTTCCTACATTTGATTCTTTATTAAATCGACCTTCTAAATTTGAATGTGAATTTGTATGTGTCAGTCAGAATGATTATTGGATGTAAAATAAATAGTATACTATCTATTTACTTTGCAGGTAACGGAATTATGTCATTATATATTATGTATACATATGGGATTTGGGGGTCTAAATAAAATTCTGTTTTCGCTCTTTTATTTATTTTTAATAATTAATTAATGACAGAAATCTTAGAACCGGTGCACGCGCCATGTCGTAGAAAAGTCTCTCGCTCTCTCACTCTAGTACATACATTCTGTCCCTTTCTCTCTTTTATGCTACATACCTACCCTCCCATCCTACATACATACATTTTAAGAATATTATTATGTATGTGTTATTAATTAGTATTTAATGTATTAATTTATAATTTTGTTTGTTTTTCCATTACTATTTGTATGTGTCATACTGTTATTGTAATATTATTCAATTACTTTTTTCTCCTGCCCGAACACCCTACCTTTCATGTTTCTTTACTTTTTGTCTACCAAAGGTTGCCTGGAAGAGATCGCTTTTAGCGATAATTTCAAGTTTTTGTTTTTCTTTTTATTGTAATTATTTATTTGTAGTGGGTTGCAATAAAGAATTATTCTACCTATCATCTATCTATATATGAACTTTTATCTTGATATCAAATCCGGTAGAACCCCGTACTGATATGAATATTATTGAAACGCAAAATGATACTTGACTACCAGAGTGATGACGTTTATTTTAGACACATCCACAATGTTTATAGAAGCTATGAATTTCTCGTAGACTTCTACGACTTCTACGAAAAATTCGTAGCTCTGTCAAATTTTAGAAAAAGATAAAGCTGGTAGCTCAAAGCCTTACTTTTGGCTGCTACTCCACCAAAGATGCGGAAGAATGAGTAATTAGCTATGGAGTCATTAGAATGTCGCCTTTTACTAAGCCTCGTTCTGCAGTGGTTTCCACTGAAGCTACGTAAAGCGAAACTAGGAAAATGGAGCGATCATATTGCTTCTAAGAAACACATCCATAGAAACGAATCCTCATACAACTTTTGTGAAAACTCAACCTTACAAAGATATTCAGGTAATATTATAAATTATGTAGGTAACTCCAAGCTACACCATACTTAGACTTCTTTATGGTAGGGAACGTGTTTTGCACATCAACGCAGTCCAGCGGATTAAATGGAGTGTGAACTCATCACAACAAACTAATTAAAAAAAAGGAAAATTCAATCGCAAATTCAATTTTAGTCGCATAAAATTCATCTTTGAAGCCATTATTGCCAAGCGCGAAATTAAAAAGCAATTTTAAAATGACAAAAGTTTCACAATCGAATTCCGTTCAAGTTCAATTCTGTTCAATACAGAACGAGTGCGATCTCATGAACTCCAATAACGTGTCTTTATGAAAATCTTACTTTTTAATTTTGTTCGTAACCAACTTCACCCTTCGGTTTCATTTTCATAAATTATTATTCATTTATTACCTATCTAAAAATACTTACACAAGAAATAAATATTACAAAGATAAATAAATAATATAAATAATCTAAGGTGAATGACTATTGAGTCCAAAAGTGAAGTTAATAAATATAGATTTCGTCTGAATATTAGATGTGGTTTTTTCCATATATGTCAATCTAAGACTTTGGTCTTTTGGTGTTTGCACCAAAATCTAAAATATATAATTTAATCATTCATTTAATCCTACTAATATTATAAATGTGAAAGTGTGTGTGCTTGAATGTGTGGATGATTGGATGTTTGTTACTCAATCACGCAAAAACTACTGAACCGATTGCGATGAAACTTGGAATATAAGTAGTTGGATACCAGGAATAAAACAAAAGCTACATTTTATCCCGATATTCCCGCGGGAACGGGACTTACGCAGGTAAAACCGCGGGGTGCAGCTAGTTATGAATAAATAATGTGATTGTGTCTAAATAATGTGATGTGTAGGTATTTGTGTGACCATAATATGTATAAGTTTGTGTTTTGTGTTATTGTATTTATTTTGACATGTATGTTATTATGATTATTGTATTATATTTATTAATTAAAAAATAAAAATAAAAACACCAAAATATTATGGTAGGTAAGTTAAATATACCACTGTTTAGTGAAGAAGAAAAGTTGTAACTTTAAAATAATTAACCACTTTCATTTCAACAAAAACATAAGACGGTCAGAATTCGCCGATGCAGCCAAAAAAAGACGGAGGAAAGCTTTTTCTCTTGCAGTAAATCGCAATTCAAGGATTATCGTCTTGGTCAACGTGCTATCAAACGACATCGCCATTTACTATCCGGTGAGATAGACCTATAAAACATCAACAGCCATTTACATATAAAAATCAAACTCGAACAAAGATTTTAGGCTTCAGAAATACTCGCAATAGACTCACAATCTTTCGCTTTTATAATATTAGTAGGATTCCACCACGTTCGATATTCGAAGCGCTAAGCGTTCCCGCCGTAAAATTAATAGTCGCATCGCTCCGGGGGCGTTTATACAAAATCTTTTAAATAAAGTTAGTACGTGATCCCCTCCACGCGGTGGGGGCTGCCAAATGGGGCTACAACAGATTTTTGTAATGCTCTGTATTGGTAAGCGAGGTCTGGACCTAAGCCAATTCGGCCATCGATTTACAAGTTCACTTTGTGTTTTCCTGATACTTTCCGTAGACGAAACCCGAGACGTTTCCGTTTGTTTGTTCCTTTTTGTGTACCTAATGCTACTTAATGTAACCTACCAACTTTTATAATGTTTCTTGACGAAAACTTATTATTATGAGTTCCGTTCATTTACTTAGGACATTTAATAGACATTTATTAAGGCAACTTTTGTTAATTATGAAATGTCGTCACTTTTATTACAATGCCAAATTTTATAATTATTATGGGATACAGACATAGAGATATATTCATCGTATTCTTTATTGGATATTAGAAATAATACGCAAGTTATCAAATATAAAAATACATTGATTCATTTAAATTTTATGTGGATATTTGATTAACATACCAGATAGACGGACGGATAGATATCGGATAAACAGATAACGACAGGACCTCAGATGATGGACGCTCACCTAGAAGATACCTGTTTATTCATCCGTGACGTGTTGGACAAGTGAAGAAAAGGAAAGTAAAATGAGGGCTTCATGACTGCACTGATCTACGTATCTAGGACATGGAAGAGGCTGCTGAGCGATACGATTTAGGACTGTGGGTCGTGGCGGAATGCTTCTCGCCAAGTGATCATCACAAGGTTTAGGCATGGCACAACTAGAGCTAAATCCCAGAAACACAAACAATATGAACCTCCATTAAAAAATAAAAGAAAATATTATTCTAGGATAATTCAAAAATCCAAATATAAGTAGGTCAAGAAAAAATTTGGTTCATAATTCGAAAATGCATATCCATAAAACCGAGTTCATAATAGAATCACCGGGAAGTTTAATCGTTTATAAAGATTCCATTATCCAGAACGAGATTTTTCTTCAGGGTAATAAACGATAATTACGGCTCCAAAGAAAACAGTAACATTTAAATTGCTTCAAGCTGAATAGGCATACGGAAGTTTGAAACAAGAAACGTAAAATGTAAAAATATGAAGCTTAGCTTTCAGTTTATTGGGCAAGTTAGGAAAAAGTAAAATTAAGAAGGCGTGTTGATGTCATGACTTGGAAACAATTTCAAGACAAACTTTAGAAAACAGTTTTAATAGACAACGTTTCGCAATTAAATTTTCATAATGATTAGAAATAATAGTCTTGTAAGGTATACTTAATTCATTTGTTTATTCAGATTCCTAAAGCTAGCCTACTCGCTAACCTCCAGGCGCTAAGCAAGCCTCCTGCTTATGCGGAGGTAGCCTTAAATAAGGTACATCTACCAAATGAACAATAAGGCAGATTATATAGAATCCAATATCTATAATCGAATATCTATAATCGAATATAAAACTAATTGGATGTTAAAGTTTGGTGGAAATCGGAATTTAACAGCGTGCTTTCCGTTTCTGTGTGAACCGTAAAACTTTGCAATTTGCTTGACGTATCGTACCCAGAAAACATTTTTAGTGATCTCACACCCTTTACCCGTATTTTTCATTTATTTTTAAAGGTTCAACACATTGAAAAAAAAAGACAAACCAACTAAGGTACCGTCTCCACGAGCGTTAGAATCGCGGCGATATTATCTTGTTTATATGCAACGCACCGCCCCGCCGCGTTAAAAATCACCGTGTGGAAACACGTTCATAAAGATTGTATAGAAATAAGTGGCTCGACAATAATATCGCCGCGATTCTAACGCTCGTGGAAACAGTCTCTAAGTTTAAAACTCGTTAAACAGACTCAAGGTACTATATTAAACCAGAAGAATCAGTACAATCAATCTCAAACACGATCCCCGTGAAGATAAGTCCCGGGAAAATATTATCATTATTACCTGTCCATCCATTATAATTACTCACTCAAGAACAAAGGCGATGAGACGAAAAGTCACTTTTACGTTGCGATTTATCAGGTGAAGAAAGCTGACAGTAAAACATTGGCGCCATTAATAGAATAGCTATATTGCTTTAACAAAACAAAGAGATCCGAGGATGACAAATCTGTATCCTTAGGCATCAGTTGTTTAAGATTTAAAGGATCGGCAGAAGTTATCTTTGAGATAAACGTTGTTATAAATTGCATTACTATGATCGATATGAATTTTGTACGTAAACGGATTAGAGAAGCAGCTCTAAGCGATGGTATGTAATTTGTCTTGGTTTATACTACAACTATTATAACGATTCACAAATCTGTAGGTATATGTAAAAATAATTATTAAAAAAAGGACTGAAAAAAAGTATATTATTTAATTATTAATTTGTTAAACTATAATTACCTACCTAATTGTATTTATCTATGGTTAGTCGAGTCCTAACCATAGATGAATACAATTATGGTTAGGACTCGACTAACCATACTTGGGCACATACAATTAGGCACTGAACGTTTACTATCATTATCACAAAAAAATATTTTTTTTACTTTAGCTCTAATTATTTTAATATAAATATACAAGGTGTAACGGGTAAGCCCTTTTATTCCGAAAGGGGGTTGTTCTAGACGTCTAGGCGAACTTTTGTTCTACGACTTTTGGAAATTCGAAGTACTTTTGGAAAAATTTAGGTGTAAAGTTTACTTGAAAATCAGCTGTTTCTAAGAGTTCGAGGTCATTGACCTTATGTTGTCCTTTTATTTAGTTTGATGGTTTACAATCAAAACTTCAATCACCTTAATTGTCAAAAGCAGTTGGTTTTTCAGTGAAACTTAATCTCAAAATTTTCAAATAAAAAGTTTGTATTTTCAAAAGTCGTAGAACAAAAGATGTTCGCCTAGACGTCTAGAACAACCCTCTTTCGGATTAAAAGGGCATACCCCCATACAAATTGTATATTATTCTGTAACCAAAAAAGCTAACAGTAAAGTTGGCGAAAGCTCGGTCGTTGATAATAATGACGTTATTGAATAAAACGCGAGTAAAACCTGGTAAATATTGTGTTTTATTATTCTATCTATAGTTAGTATTTGTTGACATTAAAGTGGGCTACCTTAAATACCTGAAGTATACCGTCGCGTCGTGTCAAAGCAGTTTATAAAATGAGCTTCCTCAACTAAATGCGCATTCGTAATTTCGTGTCTGTGCTGGTTGACCGTTGTAAGTTGCAGAGATGTCTACAACAGTTAATCCTGGAGTATCATCAGATTGTAAACTGCCAAATAAAATTATTTCTTTTTGTCTAAGGTTTTCGCGATTTTGCATAATAAAACATAATATTTACGGGGTTCTACTCGCGGTTTATGCAATATCATCATTTTATCAACGACCGAGCTTTCGCCAACTTTACAGTTGGCAAGGTTGACTAAGATGTAATTCGTCTATTTTAACATTTGTGACGTTATTGAAAAAAACGCGAGTAAAACCCGGTAAATATTGTGTTTTATTATTTATCTTTCACTTTCATTAAGTCATAGATCAATAGCAGTTACATAATACATACAAACTTTCGCGTTTATAATATAAGTAAGATGATGCTGGGCAAAGGTTTCCCTAACATCCTCCCTAGCTGTCCGGTCCTGGGCTAGACTTGGCCAATCTCCGAAGAAAGAAGAATTAAAGCAGAATAAAATAGTCCCATACCCGTACCCCATACGCTACGGCGTTGGGCTTGTGCTACAAAAACTCTCCATTTAATAATATAATTGCATGAATATTCTAAAACTTAGTCACCAAACCAATCCAAAGATTAAAGTCTAAACTCTAAACTCCCCAAAGCCTAGCCAGTAAATGTAGCATAGCTATTACAGAGTAAATCCGCTGCAGTGAATGCAATAAGCGCTGAGTACTAAATTCCCTGTAGAGGCCGCCCGAGCTAATGGTGCGTGGAAAAATTGCATAACTTATGGCAATTTTCTACTTCTTTACCCTCATCCTGTAACGCATCATTTGAGTGGATCGCCTCGTTAGATTCGAGGTAATTACGGAAGTAGCCAGTCAGTTTGTAGAATACGGTTAGTTAGAATTACACGAGTAGGTACTAGGTAGCAGATGTTGTAAATTCCGGATAACATAGATATACCCCACTTAAGTGTTTAGTTTTCACTTTCATTTCCTTAAGTGATACAAACACCGTACTCATAAATAGTTTTCTCCATCAACTTTCCTGTCATATTAAATTCTTCAAAATTCGCTTATAGAAAGCGTTATCGATATTCCAACATTATCGAGCAGTGACAAAGACTTCTTTTGATACCGATATTCCTACGGAATCAAAACTTACGCAGGTGAAACTGCGGGACGGAGTTGGTATTTAAATATTTTAAGATCGCGGAGCCAGGCACTTAGTTGTTATTTTTTTTAATTAAATCACAATTGAAATTGGTATTACTTGTAATGAAAGAAAAATATATCATAGGTACGTTTCTGACCTGGATAACCAGTATCTGTTGATTGAAAGAACCACATTGTAACTAATTCAATATACACTCTACCACGACTTTGTAAGTACACTCACTTATTTAAACACATTTTTCCTCTCTTTTCTCGAGCACTACAGTTTAATTGATCTAAGAATACGATGTCGTAAACGCAAAATAAACTTAACTGCTACTTTTTATTGGTTCAGGAGCCGTCAAGAGTCGGGCTTTGAATAATTAACAAGCCGGTGCAGTAAGTAATATCAAGTGACGTAAGAAACGGCCACTTTTCTTTGCCCCAGGGGTTTGTTTGAAATATTCTTACCTCTGAACTGACAACGTAGAAAATGCTCGTTGTTTTACAAAGACCGTTGCTATATGAGAGTAACTACATGTATAAAATATTGGAGATGCATAATGCGTAGTCTTTTAAATGTGAATCATTTATGTTGTTGATGTTTGTATTAAACGAATTACTTGTCTTTTGTGTGAACTAACAAACATAAGTAACTTAATTATTTTAGTATTCCCTTCTATAGAAAAATATTGACATAACTTGAATTGGAATACAATTTTAGAACTAAAAGAGTTTTTTGCTTTATTAATTCGTTATTCAAATGACTAATTTCATAAAATTGGTATCTTGGTATTAAACATAATTATGTAGTTTTAAAGGAAATAAAAATCATCAAATTATATTCCAGTACAATTGTATTCGTCGCTATAATTTTCGAAACCAAACGAATTGCGCCATTAATTATACGGACGGCTCATAATTGCAATGCGGTAATGAACTGGGTAAAATATTACATTCACAATTGTAACAATATATTTTACACTTAGTTGAGTTTTAATCATTATCACTATCACCATCATGAACATAACTATTTGGATGCTTGAAAAAGTACACTTATAATTGTGGTTTCAGTCTCAAGTTACATTCAAAATTACATTTACATTTTAAAATGCTGCAAATCTGAATAAATACGGGGAACCCAAACAATATACTAGGAAATGAAGATTACCGCATATGTGCAATTTTAGAGTTTGTTTGTGTACGGTAAGGCTGGCCAAGCGAGTACTTCGAAATGCTACGAGTATTCACACGTCTCGCTCTAATGAGTGATATGCAACGTCAGTAGAAATGTGACAAACCATTGTCCAACCACAGAATTATTACAAGAGAAAGACGTACATAAGTTTTTCTTGGAAACATCTCTGAGGGCATTTTCCATAATTATATATTAGACTGCGACCCATTACTAGCTTAATGATTTTCCATTTTCTTCCATACGAAAGGATTGTATCTCACTATTTTCTTTCTTTCTTCTATTTAGTATTTGAACTTTTCTGATTATTAAAATCAATATTATCTATCTGAAACGGCACCCCGTGTTGTTAATCAATGGACTAAAAGGCTCCGAGACTCACGTAGCTGGCAAGCAAAGCATGCGGCTCTCATAATAAAGCCGAAATGAATGTATGGAGGGTACCGATACTGCTATCTCACAAAGTGCTTGGAAGTCCGTTGTTCCGGATAATATTTGCCGTCACGATGTAAGGACCTATTCACGTTGGCTAGTGGTGCTGCATGCCGCATGCATCATCTTGCAGAGTGGGAATACAACGT
The DNA here is from genome assembly GCA_949358125.1 of Idaea dimidiata. NCBI lineage: Eukaryota > Metazoa > Arthropoda > Insecta > Lepidoptera > Geometridae > Idaea > Idaea dimidiata. The sequence goes on from OX442328.1 coordinate 8,322,159, forward strand.
GATAATATTACTGCAATATTAGGCTAATACCACTGCAATGTTTGTATAGGTATACCTGTATTTATCACGGTATAATTTATAAAAAGTTTAATTACGATAATCACTACTATTTACATTGGTTTCACTCGTTTTTTAATTAGTAGATAATTAATTAATTACTAAAATTAGTTGGCTCTGCAGGAAGAGCCCCCTATCTTTATGTCACAATGTGATGAACTGGTACAAGTCGATGGTAAGATAATTGAAATTCGGTATCAGAGCTATTTTTGGTTTATTTTTTTGTGGCTGTTTTGACTTATAATCGAGTCACAGTCGACGTTACTTTAAATACACAGTTTTACCTTCAATTCTATCTGACTATACGTGTAAAACCATGTCGTTTCAAGGTGAAACGGCGTGAAGCGCTGTCTGTTCGGTTGGAATTGAACACTCTAAACAGATTTGCCTGTACAGTTACGCCTCTTCTTATGTAGGGACCCTAATAGCTTTCAAAAAGGTTCGTTCTCTCGGTGTGTATGGATCTTTGGTTTAGAATCGCCGCGCCGTGCAGACATTAATCCTGTGATCTACGCCCGCCCAACCATAAAGCAACCAGTTTATCTTGCTAGTTTTGTTACCAATCAGGGAGCGAGTTCGGCGTCTAGGTTATTGAGTGCTGTTTTAATTGAACAGTTACCTACGGCTAATTAAAACACAATACTTTTGTTTTACACACGATAGATGAGCGTTGGATAACTATCTCACCTGATGGTAAGTGATTTTAAGGTCGATGGTGTACTGCGCTCAGCTAGAAGCATAATTCGACCCATCTTCTTTAATGGCTGTACCAGTCGATATATCGGAACACGTCTTGCGATCCGAAGCCCACCTTTTTGGAACCCGCCAAGTCACCATTTTGGGCGCCTTTTACAATAGGCAGAACCGTAGTCATATCCTTTTAGGCCATAGGGTATACTTGCTGTCAGGAAGTTAAAAGTCGTCAAGTGGAAGGTCGATGCAGCTACTAATTATGAAAGGTCTGGTACTCGTCCTAATGCCGTTTTTATCTGATCACTAGGGAGCAAAATGTAACTTCTAGGTTAAGCGGTTCACATCACTTACCTACATCCTAGTAAGGTGAGTACTTGGTCAACGGCTCACCAAATTCTAAAATAAACCTAAATAATTATTATATGATCCGTACCTAACTAACATTTTATGTTTTTTAAAGTTTAATAAAAATAAAGCTCTAAACTAGAAGATTTTGTTTCCAAGCTATACGTTTACAACATACCTCATCACCGTCCTTTAAAAAATGTATATATAACGGAACACTAGACTAAACCGAATTTGCCGGCACATAGTTTAAAGAAAATTCACGACGTAGAGAAGTGTGCCAGACCGCTCCCGAGTTCCGACCACAGGCGCCCCAATAAAGAGCATCTCTCAAACTCAACAGCAATTTAATCAGCTTTGTTCTTTATAAATAAGCTACGTTATTCGCTCGGCAATGTTTTGCTTTTTATTTTTTGCATCGTTCGGTTAAAATTTAAAATAGTAGAGAATGGTGTATTAGAAATATTTTATTTTACAACGTGCATTGTATCGATAAAAGACTTACGCCTGATTACAGAATCACTACTCAACATTTAAGGGCGACTTAAACAGTTAAGCAGCAGTTAAAATAGTAAAATTCGTATGTCCGTAAGCTAATTATGAACTATAAAAACTACTGAATTATTTAAGTAGTCCTCAAATTTTAAGTTGCGTTTTAGTATTCGGCCGTTAGTTTTTCGGAGGTTGAAAATGACTTAATATAGATAGACTAAAAAACGATCTAAGATCATTCACCTTATTATTTTTAATTCTAACCTTTTGGTTTCTTACCTAACTAAAGGTTAATAAATAACTCTAAAAACATATAAAATTACTATAAAATACGTAATGCTTAACAAGTAAATGATAACAACAAAAAACATAACTTTTTCTTTTCACACACGGATATTCCGAATACCTACTCTAATAAATAACTCTTCAGATGTATTTGAAATAATCAATCGGAAGTTTAGTTTGACAGGCGAAGCAAGGGGGCGCACGTAGCCGGTTCGTTATCGCATTCGATGCACCCGCTCCTCTGCGGAAATACAAATTCTAGAGACGAGATAGTTTCCCATTTGTTTTTATCTTTCCACAACTATTGTGTCTCTAACAATGCGACTGTATTTTAAACTAGTGTTGGATGTACTTATCTTCATCTAGAATCTACTTATCATAGCCAACTTATAAGGTAATTAATAATTTATTTAATTTGTATGTCAAATCGAAGCTTTTGCTTTATTCGTTCCTAACATGTCCTTTCAGTCACAAATACATCGTGCTTGAGTCAAAAAAACTTGAGATGCGTCCTTGAAAATTATGTTAATCCCTATATGTTTACATATAGGGATTCATTTAGTCATTAGTGGTCTTAGCAAATTTGCTTAATGTATGACCGATATCCAAAACGAGCCGCAACGCAAATATTTATTTATTTACTATTTATTATTATTCATTGATTCCAACTCTAATTATAAATCAAACCCGTGTTACACAAACTAAACATTATTAATCATTAAACAACTTTTAATAAGGTACAAGGTTAAATAAAAAATAGCGCGTCCAGAATGTATACCATGCCTCAAATAGGTACCACCAAAATTCTTGTACTTTTCTTTTAAGTTTCAGCATAAGTTAAAAAATGTATAAAAGTTCCAACGGATGAGTGGCTAAAATTAGTAAATGACGGCAAACTTTGTAAAGAATCGTGGGACTTTCTCAAACTTTGACCCTTAAAATGTAGATTACACGTATTAGCAACGACGGAACATTGTAACTTTATATTTTAACTAACGAATCAATGCGTCCCTTCAAAAAAATTGACACATTTTTTCATTGTGGTTTAGTTAGCCCTAACGTCGAATTGTGAACTGGAGTCAATATGGGAATTCAACATTCTGGAATTTTTTATATTTTTGTCCTAAAGGAAACTGGTTTCTAATGGTACCACAAAGACTAAATAAGAAACCCATATGAGTTGTGGTCAGCTTAAATATACTTGGCTCCGGCGGACATCGAAACCGAACACCTTCTGCATCATAACCTGGTGTTCGCTAGGCCCGCCACAGAGACCGACTGAAGGCAATAGATTAATATCTATTGCCTCCAGTTTATCTAAACTAGATTAAGTTTATGAATATTTAGTAAATTCCTAGTTACATTGTACATAGCCCGAAGCATGTTGTAATGTAGAAACGGTACAAGGACTCTACCTTTTACCTACATTTCACAAACGAAGCCACCTCGTTCTCTAATATCAAGACGTATTCGAAACGGCACCTGTTCGACAACTCGCCAAGTTTACTACAAGTTTGCTTAAAGTATTACGAAATTTGAAGCGAACGAACGCCCACTCGCCCGGGCGCCCACTCCCACCCAACTTGTCCCACATAATGTTTGTAAGCCTGATGAAATCGACGTCCTCGCTAAACTTCCAACTAGTTATTTTCAGTCACAAAAAAATACGTTCGACATTTTTGTAAAATAGTATTACAATGCCCGTACTGAACTAGAAACTCTTTACAAAACTTTTGAAGATATCGTATTTTTAAAAGAAATTTCGCTAAAAGAGTAAACGTTCTTTTCTTTTTCTTTTTGTATAGAGGTATACTGTTATACTGTATAGCTCTATACTGTTGGTTTCTCTATTGTAGGTTACTTTTTCTGTAAGAGTGTAATTTCCATATTGAATTATTTAATATTTGAATTGAATTGTTAAATACCAACAATTTACTTTTAACATTAAAACATTATACCGGGTCTTTTTAAATTCACACGATTTGTTAACATATCCCGGTATAATGTAAATATGTTAACAAATCGTGTAAATTTTAAAAGTTAATTTACTTTTATTTATTTTGTACACAAGAAAACATTACAACTTATTAGTCATCATCATAATACATACAATGGTTAGACTCCTCTTTGTATATACAAAGGTGAGTCTAACCATTTTAGAATTCTACACACAAACCTCAGGGGAAAGAAAAATATATAGTTGGAACTTGCATATTCATATGTACTATGGTTTTACTGCGTAGCTATTCAGATAACGATTTTCATAATATTAAATTTTTCGCTTAATTTGCAATACGTGCTGAATTTAATACATATTAAACGAGACTTGCATTTTTCGAACGGATAAAGTAGAAGTATGATGAAAAGCCTCATCGATTTCTGACATGATTATCAGTGCAATGTCTGTTCATAAAATTGATTAAAATCATTTTACTAATGGGTCGTTCGTAAGATAGCCATAAAGAACGCTCGATAACTCGACAAATTCTTACAGCCATCGCAGGCCCATAGTTAGACAACGACTGGTAAACGAGGACGTTGTCAATGCGCATAATAATAATTCGATTATTGTCGTATGCCGGCGACCAATTAAAAGTGACAAGCAGTGAGGATGCAACGTTGCATACACTCGTATATAGGCATAATAAAGAGGGCCGTGCCTCGTATACGTGTCATCAGCTTTTGCGAGCTAATCGCGGCCGACGGTTGATTGCATGCGCTGTTGTTTTTTTTAGAGAGAAGCATCGGAAAACTGGCTTCATTGAACAAAGCAACTATCGCTGAGCTCGGATTATTGAGGCAATTTAATTTAAACGGAATAAGCTTTTTGATGCTGCTCTAATGAAGGAAGGAACTGGCTCGTCGTGATTGGGCGCTCGTTCTCCAATTTAAAGCTCGGATCTAATGAAATAAAACGATGTCCGTTCCTCAAAAGACTTATGTAAAGCCTTTGGGAGGAAACATTCTTTGATCCCTTGCATAAATTCGCAATGAAGTAAAATATTATGGAAATACGTATATTCAAATTATGTAATTGAATTCGTTAAAGTTGTATAAGCAAAAATAATACTTTTAATAAAAACAATATCACTGTCCATTTCATAATAATTCATTAGTCGCAGAACCGAGAGCAATTTCAATTTAGCGAAATGACGTTGCAAAATATGAATAATTTTGCGTACGTAAAAAACTTAGGAAGCATGTCCAGTGTCCGCCTTATTAATATTATTTTTATAAACTTAATAGGCTAGTATTTGACCTCATCTCACCTGATGGGAAACGACGATGATAATTGCTTTACACAAATAAAAAAACGATCTTTTTATGTAAAAAAAAATACACGTAGGTAGGTAATTTAATTATATAACTTACCTATTTTTCCAAGAATCATTTTTGTCTAATCTAGTCTTCTTGTTATACCAATTTAACGATCCAAACAGTAAGCCTATCCCACCCTTCAATTTACTGTCATTTTCTTATAAAACGACAGAACGTCACTATCTCAAAACTCACTCGATCGAAAAACAGTTAAGATAAAAGGGGGTTTAAAAAATAACGTTTCGGTACCGACACCGTTGCTATCAATAAATCATAGCTATCACCCCCCACCTCTTGCCAGGGCTCCACGGAAGCCCGCAAAAACGCCCTCAAAGCGTCTGAAAACCTGACCCACCCTTGTAATCGCCAGATAATGGGCGCGGATTGAAAAATCATACAATACGTAAAGGGCGACAGCGCTCGCCATGCGACACCCCACGCAAGTAATTTGTCAAGCAATACGCATGGTTTTACATTGAATATCATTATTAATGACTGTCATCTTTTGGGTCCACCCTCCCTTGGCCGAACTAGCGGCGATTTTTAGCGTGATTTTGAAATAAATTGGCCAACGTAAGCAACGATTTGGACAAAATAGTTTTCGATTTTCCGGAACTTATTCGAGGGTGAAATCCCGAGTAGTGCTCATAGGTTTCCGATACAAACAAGTACATAAATAGTACTAATTTAAACATCCTCGGTCCACATGCAGACCTTCACATAAATTGAACTACACTTACACACTCAATGTGTTGCTGTGGTGAAGCGCTTTGCATATTAACACATTCATGTAAATTTTATGAGCATGTGCACCAAATGTGCGCTCGGTATAAAATTTTGCAAGTGCATTTAAGTTCGTAAACTTAAAACTATACCTATTTGTGGACAAATTAATAAAATTGTTCAAAAAATCCTTGTTTGAGTTTCGTAGACAACAAGAAATTCTTATATTTTTAATTGACCGCAAGGGAGCCAAGCGTCTCTGCTTCAAGTCTGTTATTGCATGTTAACGAAATTTATTCACTTAAATCATGGATTGCACAACAATCTTTACATTTACTTAATACTTACTTATACTTATTTTTGAATAAAAACATTTTCTAAGGCTATAGGTATGCGTATTGATAAGTCGTGGTGTGGGCGCATCGCTGTAGCGTCGCGAATTTCTTTGTATCTCCTATTCTGTGTATTATATATGTCAAAGGAAAACGCGTCGGCATCGGTACGGGCGGCGCGGGCGACAGCTCAAAATAAATATATATTTTGTAATGGCCTATAAAGGAATGTTCCCTTTCAGCAAAATTTGCCATCATCAATACTATGGGTACTTTTCCTCCGACCACGGTGTTTTTTTCATACTGTTTAATAATTAACAGTTACTATTCTATAGGCTGGAGGAAACCACTTTTAGTGATAAGGCCGCCCATCTGTACGTACAATTTAATTTTGAAACTTTTTGTTTACCATCTTTGTATTTACGTTTCGTTTTTAATATTTCTAGCAAATAAAGTTGTCCATCCATCTCTTAATACTCTCACTAATCTATCAATCGATCAAAATTACTCATGATTAATTAGTGTTATTTTCAAATATAAAGTTTAAATCAAAATTGGGATGCTTAGGTATCTGAAATTAAACGAGAAATGTGTAAAAATGAACACATAATATGGTTGCTCTTTCCTCTAACCACCTCGGGACATTGACTGTGCGTTAATCAATTATCAACGATGACTAGAGCAATCTTCTATCATCTGTCATACCTACCTACATAGATCAAATACCTACAAGTTTCCATTTGGTTCGGTTAGAAGGCAATCTAAGTAATGTTTGGCTTTGAATCTTCTACGATATGGTTTTTTAGGAAATCTAAATAGGTTATCGTTATACAGTGTTTCAGGAATGGTATTATAAAAAAGTCCGTCGGAACTCCCAATGTCATTTCTATCTGTAATATTAATTGTAGCAGTACAGTATAAAGCTGCAGGCAAGAGAACCTTATGAGTAGTAATAATTTAACCGGGTCTTACTCACTTATTGATACTTTTAAATTCTCAATTACTATGATCAAAACGTCGAGGTTAGAGAATTTAGAAGTTACAATACGCGAGTAAGACCCGGTTAAAATATTACTATGAGTACAAATCGTGTGAGTTTAAATACCTTATGAGTACCTATAAGTGAATTAAAGCTGTAAATTTTGCATGGCATGGCAGCCTCAACAAATTCATCAACTCTAACAAAAACAATAAAATAGTGAATTTTAATCATTACCTAATCTATGACCAACTAAGAAAAACAATATTGAAATAATTCAAAGGATAATACATCTTTACAAATTCTTGTATTTTTGTATACCTATGGTATATTTTTGAAGATGGCTCTTTCGTTTAAAAATATATATATGCCTAAAAATTAAAAAATAAAGTTTCGTCATATTTACTTTATAATATTTTAAAATACCAACTTAAATAAAATGTTTGAAAGGCAACATCTATATCTCAAATACCCGAACGATATTTGATACTACACAATAACTTAAGATATATTTTTCCCCAATATTTATGTTTGGTAGCTACAAATACCTACTACTTGTTTGTCAGCGAGTCCCTTTTTCCAATCTGGGTCTAAGCTTTGTGAGTGTCGCACAGCCGACCGTGAAATATGCCTTCAATGATATCGCTTTGAAAGCTCAAATTCGGGACACAAAGTTTCTTTGGACTTCAAATTAATTTTAGGTCGTGCGTAAACGTACGGATACAATAACGTGTTTCATGGTAGCTGCATTCTGAACAATAAGCGGATTAAATTTGCATAATACAAGGCACATGTATATACAATCTAAAGTAAAGAGTAGGTTGGACTGAATTCGATATACTAAAACTTGTTTCAAAGTAAATATGGACATTTGAACATAGATATCCTACTAGTTGACCGAACGAGCGAAGCGAGTGAGGTCCAGTGTAGACGGGCCTGGCGCTTGTATCTTTGTATCTTTGTATCTTTGTATCTTTGTATGTTTGTTCGACGATAACTTGAGTATCGTTGCTTCGATCTTCATGAATTTTGGTATGCGCGTAGTTTAGGTCCATAGAATTTATGAGTTCGAAGATGAGCCGGATCGGTAGGGGGGTTGGGGAGATAGGGGGTGCAAAAAGAGAAAATAATCAAGTTCTAAAAATGTGTCAATAGATGGCGCTCAACATACCTCCTAGATCGCGGTATCGTTGCGTTTGCTTGCGACATATACTCCAAGATCTGACATTTTTGTAGGGAATGTTAACGTCTATTAGTGATCAAAGTAAATAATTCATGTTTATGTTACAAATTGTGGTCGATTGTCGTAAATCTATACTAATATTATAAAGTTGAAGAGTTTGTTTGATTGTTTGTTTGTTTGTTTGAACGCGCTAATCTCAGGAACTGCTGGTCCGATTTGAAAAATTCTTTTTGTGTTTGATAGTCCATTTATCGAGGAAGGTTATAGGCTACTTTTGGTCCCGATATTCTTACGGGGTCGGGACTTACGAGGGTAAATCCCGCGGGACGCAGCTATAAAAACGAAAGTCGTGTTAGTTACACTATTTATATCTCAAAAACGGCGGAACCGAAATTTGGTACAGGGTAAGTATAGGGGTTTAAATAAAATATAGGGTACTTTAAATGATCGTACGGGTTAAGCAACGCTTGGCGTGACACATACGTGATGGGTCAACAGGAACGATCGCACCAATTAGAATGAAATTTGGTACAGGGTTATTTTAAGGGTATAGATACGATATAGGGTACTTTAAATGATCGTACGGGTTAAGCAACGCTTAGCGTGACACATACGTGATGGGTCAACAGGAACGATCACACCAATTAGAATGAAATTTGGTACAGGGATTACTTTAAGGGTATAAATACGATACTTTAAATGATCGTACGGGTAAAGCAACGCTTGGTATGACATACGTGATGGGCAAAAATGACGGTTAAACCGATTTGAACGAAATTTGGTACAGGGATAGTTTAGTGGTTAAAATAAGATATAGGGTACCTACTTTGAATAATCCTAAGGGCTGAGCAACGCTTGGTATGACATAGTACGTGATGCGCCACATACGTTACGGGATAGGAATTTATGCGGGTGAAACCGCGGGTCACAGCTAGTAAGGAATAATTCTTTTTGTGTTATCGTTTTTACACGACTGCCAAAGGAAGTGTTATGTTTTTGCCGTAAGTGTATGTATGTATGTTTGTATGTGACCTATTTTTGTGCCGTCGTAGGGCCTAAACGGCTAGGCCGATTTAGATAAACGATACGTGGTTAGATTCGTCATGACCGCGTGAGTGACATAGGGTACATTAAAATAATAAATAAATAAAAATAATGATGTAAAACGCTATTAACCAATATTTGTAAAGACCATAAAAAACAGAAAACGCTTAACATTGTTCACTCAAACAATATGTTTTATTCTTTCCTAAATTTACATTTAAAAAGTATTGCTTGTAAAGTTTTACAATTAAGTTTTAAAATTTATTAATTATAAAATTATCGTGTCCCGCCCGACTGCATCCACCATTCCTAAAGCTACTATAAGCATCTTGTTTTTCACTTTTCTGTTAAAACTGCAGTCGGGTTTTTTATTTTTTTAAATATTTTTTTAATTGTCTTTCGTTATATTATTCGTTCAATAATAATTCTTATTTTGTAAAAAAATAAAGCTGTTGGTGTTAAAATCCTACAAAAAACAAAATCTCTGTAAATGGATTCTCGTGAGGTCTCAGTTCGGGGCGAACTACTAGTATTATAAATGTGAAAGTTTACAGTAGTACTATAACCTGGCAGCGATGTAATGCGCAGACCCGGGACCCTACTGCGTAACTCCCGTCGAGTTCAACTCGACGTCGTTATATTCGTCGTCGTATTCCCGACGCAGAGACGCGAGTTCAAATCTCGTCGCGAGTGAATTTTTGAAGATGAATGTTTTCTCCAAAATATTTATAATATTAGCTATCAATAATGGGGTTAAAAAAAGAGCTACCGCGCAAGGAGCGAGCAGAAATGTCTATGGCTTTAACGTCGACAATTTCTGCTCGCTCCTTGCGCGGTAGTTTTTTTTAACCCCGTTATCGACAGCATCGTATTCCCAAAACGACGTCGAGTGGATTCGACGGGAGTTGCGCGTTAGGGTTCTGGATTAATACATGGGCTACCTTTTTAACACGTTCTCGCGGGTGAAACCGCAGGACGCAGCTAGCTATAGATAATTGAATGCATTCAAAACGACAAATAAATGCGAACTAATGTTCGACTATCGTGTTTGCACCACAATTTTCGGTTTCTTTGCCAACACTTGCGCAAGCCTCAGTTTGTTTTAACCGTGGAATTAGACGGAGTCCTTTTATACGTGATAGATGAGCGTCACCTCTACCTGACCTAATATCAGCTGGTGGTAAGTAATATCGCTTAAAATGGATAAAATGGTATTCAAAAATGTATCCAAATGTGTCAAAAATGTTCGGAAACCAAGCAAGCGTGTAAAAGTTACATTATTTAATTCTTCCGTTTCCGAGACTTTGTATTGAGATAAAACTCATTATGCGACTTCAAAAACAGGAGAAGGTTCTCAATTCGTCGCGTATATTTTTTGATATGTTTGTTTACCGATTACTCGACGATGGCTTGACCGGTTGAGATGGTTCTTTATTTAATCGAAAAGTGGAAGCTCCAAGGTGGTCTCATAAAAATTAGTGATTATCTAATTAGTATCTTCGGAATGATGAACAGGATAGTATCCCAGAATGCAATAAATTCCTAATTTGAGACTTCTACCAAAAAGAATCTGCCTCTAAAGAACTAGGTACCTACTGATTGATGGAGCACTTGAAACCCCCTTCTCATTAGCAAACTTCTCAATAATTAAAAATACATAACGGGTCCATATTGTAGTTTGGGTGCTCGCCTTCAGATGACGAAACAGATAAATCGGTGGCACTATGTAGATTGTATAGGGTATTTTTGTTCCTTATTTTAAGTTATTTTTTAAGTTTTTAATTATTTTTCATTATTTTACGGTTGTAAAATTATTGTCGTGTTGATTTTTTATCAGCATTTTTGCAATGCCGTTTGGAGGTGAGTCTACCTTGAAATAGGAGCTTGAAATAGGCTCCGAAACGTCGGATCGGCATTGAACAATGCTGACAATATAAACAATGTGATTACAACCGTGAAATGAGTTTTATTTCAAAAGTTAAAGTTTGAAAAAGCGCTACCACGTCTTAGAAATGTTGTATTTTAGTATTTATTCTGAATGGCTAAAATATTGTTCAAAAAAAGAGTCCATTCATTTAAATTCAAATTCAAATGATATTTCGAAATTTCTATCATTAAGTATTAATTTATCTTAATTCCAACGAAACATTAGCTAATTTAGCTCTAGAAATAAGAAAATAAGATAGCGTCACCGAAGTTTTTAATAAACAAGGTCTGCCACTTTTCATTTATTATCTTGTCTCAAAACTTTGCACCTGACGCTAAAGCGTCTAGCTTTAATTTAAGAATAGACATGAACTTTTATTTATTGATATAAAAGTATTCTTCAAACAAAGGAAAGAACTATATTATGTCTGTACATGAATACACATAATCAAGACTGGAAAAAATAGTTCTCAATAATTAAAATTAATATAATTTTCGTTATCTTTCGGTTCTCTTTTCAAGTTTTGCTAACTGGAGAGTTAGCTGGATTGGTAGTCTACGAGGCCGAGGTTTTATACTATAGGTACTAGCATTGTTCCGCGGTTTCACCCGCGTAAGTATCGATCCTAAGGGAATATTGAGATAAAATGTAGTTTATGTGTTCATCCAGATCTCCAGTTATCTGCGTACCAGATCTATTTATCAGTTTCATCGCAATCGGTTTAGCAATTTTCGCGAGAAGGAGTAAGAAACATACTTACACACAGACTTACACTGTTACAGTATTACTATTTACGCCCTGTGGTTTTACCCGCGCAAGTCCCGATCCCGGGGAAATATCTGAATTAACACATTCTGATATTTCCCCGGGATTGGAAAAATATCAGAATACATATAAACCTTTAGGTATATTGACAAACGCAAAACGCATCCGTTGGGTAATTTAGAAGATCTAAGCATACATACAAACAGACAGCGAGAAACCATTTGATTTATACTATGTAATGATAGTAGAATCGGTAAAATGTTTCCTTTTTTTATTTATTCTATTTATCTTCCCCTTTTTTTTTCTTTTTTTTCCATTCGCTTCTTGCAGTCAACCGCCCTGCGTACTTATGTGGTTTTGTTCCCGTGTACGTGGGTAAAACGGCAAAACTTAGCTAGTTTTGAAGAATAAACATGGACTTTCATTGGAGGTGTAGCACGAAGCACTCAACCGACGAGGCATTAAATATTTCATTTTAGAGAAGTTTTTATTACAGTCGCCGAACGTGTTCACGATAAACTTACAGGACGTGACTAGAGGAACTCGCTTTGATCCTACCTAGTGTACATGGAGCTACATTACTGGAACCAAACCCTAGAATTTAGGTATCTAAAAACGTTACGCAGATAAAGAAAGTTTAGGGTTACGCAGTATTTATATATTTATCTGTCTTAAGACTAATAGTTAGTCTATTTTACAGATCAGTTGGCGTATTCTCGTATTGAAATCACCCAAAATTTCGTTTCGACATCATTTTGATATCGTTAGAGTCAATCTTCAGTTTATCGACAAAAGTAATATTAAATCCATTTTAATTAATGTTCCGTTGGAGAATACCGTTTTCCATACATTTTTTAAGTCAATAGTTTCGATTACAGTTCTGTTGCAAGTTATAGTTTCGTTTTGAGAATATTGTTTGCAGTTGCAATGATGTTGAAATGAAATTTTGTTTAATTCAATATGGGAAATCAGAGCTCTGATAGAGCTCTTGAGATCTTTATTTCAGACACCAGCTGTCAAGCATGACGACATAAACCGGCCAAATGAGAGTCGAACTTGGGTACGGAACCTGAAAAAGAACAGTAGTCCAACCAATCCGTGAACACGAACTTCAACATTTATTTTACTACTGACACCAAGTCTAACATTCTATCACTAGATGGCACTGGCGTCAGTGGTAAAAGTAAATCGCGGTAAAGTTGCGTTTCTATTTCAAAAATTACTTTTGTTGTACGCCTTCTTTAAATATTTGTATTTTTTGTTCTCAATATTTGTTGTTATAACGGCTACAGAAATCGGTATATAATCTGTGAAAATTCATCTAACTAGCTATCAGTCTGTCTCTCACGAATCATCTGGTGTGACTGACGGACAGTCAGCAATAGGGCCCCGTTTTTAGCCTTTGGGTACGGAACCCCAAAAAGACGATCAAAGTAAAAACAAAAGACGACGGTATTATAGTATTGTTTGGAAAATATTTTTACTAACGCACTATACCGACATTTTCACTTGTAGGTACAGTTAGATATTTGTAGTTTATTCTAGAAAATTTTATATCCAAGTAAATCCGAACACAAGCGAACACCAAACTTTGTTTAATACACACATGAAACGCACACAATCACATATCCACTGCAGCTGAAGTGTAATTAAGAAAATTTTCTTTTTAAAAAAAAAGAAAAAATTGTTATCTGTATTATTATCAATTTTTTTTAAAATGATTTATTTGAAATGGAATAATCTCGATCTTTGGCAGTAGTATGACGCACTTTATAAATAGCGAGAGCTAGCCTAATATTCAGCATGTTTTATTACAAAACTACGTAGGTACTCGATCTACAACCGTTCCGCGTTTGAAGACTGGAATAGCCCACCAACTACGTCTATAAGGTGCTATAATATAGATTCAAATTGTAACGGTGTATTTATATTTTAATTCCAACAGATATACAACGTACCTAACGTAAAGACATTTATTTATTTATTTAACGCTTTATTATGACACCAAAAATACAATTACAGGTATTTACAGGTAGACATCAGCAGCTGATGCTGAAAGCTGGCGCTCGAGCACATCAGCCATCTGCGACTGGAACATCTGGACTGGACATCTGGAACTGGCACTTATAAGCTCTGGTATTTATAGATTTTAACTAGCTTTCTATTTCTAGACGACCTAACAACTGCCACAATCATAACTATTTAAAGTTTTCCTAAAAAAAAACTATGAAGAACTGAAGTCGGAGGCGTCAACTGTAAAGTTTATAGTTTTGTCGTAGAACGATTTGTCGAGAGTTTCCGTTTGGGAGTCAAGTTAACTACCCGGGCTGCAGTCAATAGTTGTAAAACTGTTCAGTTACATAACATTTAAATCGAGCATTAGTTGATAAACAAACAAGATGATGCATAATCATTAATTCAGCGTATCACGTGGGTCCTCGTGTAACCCAATATTTAGCGCACTCGCCAGCAAGCGAGAGGCGCAGGTGCGAATCGATGATAAATTACTAGTTGTAAAATATTTCTACAATGGAAAACCTTCAAATTTCCAACGAAATTTCCGTACTATCTAAACACGCCTTTAAATAGAGTTCACACAATCGTTGAAACTACCAGTACGATACCACTAACAATCAGAACGTGAGTCTAAACAGCCGATAATGCGCCTGATTAATGAGTACCGTGCTTGTTTGCAAACGTACCAGATCCTATTGTGGTGAGGATAAAAATAACCTGCCTTCACATTTGTTATTATTAGTTTAAAATAAAATTTAACAAAAAAATTGCCGTGTTGTTTATTGATTTTATACACAAAACAGAATGATGTTTAATTACACAATATTTACAAAAGTAACATACATTTAAAGCTGAACTTTATCTCAAACTATGCTTTCACAGCTTGATTATATTATATCATAATTTTTTTTTTATATTTAGTCATAGTTTTTTTTCGTAATTTGTTTTTATTGCTCAAGGCATATCTACTTGAATTATTTCAAAGGAAAAATTCTCGTCGCAAGTGAATTTTTGAAGATGATTTTTTTCTTTCAATTACTTCTAGTCATCTATATTTGTTCATTAAGTTAGAGTATCAAACAAAATACAAAATAGTGATCAAATCACAAGCTTTGTTATTTCAAGTAAATAGTTATGGAATGAATAACCCTACTTCATGTTATTTAAGTGTATTCAGAGACATGTCACATCGTCGTCTTCGCTCCTAGAAAACTGTGCACTTGACAACTTTAGAAATATTAATTTTAATCATGTTTTCTAAGGTTAAGGTAGTTTTTGCATTGATATTTCAAAACGGTCCTGTTGAACCCGGTTATATCCAGTGTGTCCTTATTTTACTAACTGACGAACGCTAAAGTGAAAAAAAGACAGACTCGAATTTCTCTAACACCAACGGGGACCGTTTTTTGACGAAGTAATAGAAAGCTTACTCTGTAGAACTATTTCTATGAGTGTATCACACTTCAGCGACGAAAGGCCTGCACACAAATATAAATAATCTAGATTGCATGTAAAGACCAATAATTTTTTATAGTTTACTATTTCTTCTGATTACGAAGAAATCTGTTTGTTTTTGTGGTAAAACAAAGGTAGATATATCTTTCTTTACGATTGGCATAGGCACATCAAGACAGCGATATTTTATTTATTTGTTTGTTTCTCCAAAGTACAGCTATAAAACTAAATAACTATCTAACTAAACTGAGGAAAAATAATATATCTACAAAAGTTTTGTTAGGTAACTAAGAATAGGTTAACAATTATTATTTGTCCCCATCTAAGCGATAATGTTCCAGGTTGCATCCCTCTCAGGAAGTTGGGGCCGCTCAAACACCATAGGTAAGTCTTACTGGCTTTGCCCTGCGGTTTCACCTACGTAGGTCCCGAATATCGGGATAAAAAGTAGCCTATGTGTTGTTCCAGGTCTACAGCTACCTATATACCATTGATTTTACCTACCGCTAATACTCATTTGACATTGATTTTTATGGCCGGACGTCTACTTGACTCCTTGGAACCAAGCCTATCACCACGCGGGTAGAGTACACCAGCTTCGCTAGTCTCACTTAGGTCCCTTAGTCACCCATGGGAATAGCTGAAGCCCTATTCTATACCGCGTTTACACGGCCTGTATTGTCTGACTATGGTGCGTAGATAAAAGCTAGTTTATCGGAAGGTGCATAGCACAGCTCTCAACAATAATAATAAAAAACAGATATACTATACCCGTTCCCCTACTATAGATACAAACATAGTGCCAACGACTTCAGAAAAATCCAATCGACACTTCATTGTGAAATCGACGGAAACGTCGTGTACGTACAGAAATTCAGTGTTCCAATTTCGCTCACGTTGGTACACAAAATTTCGAATAAGTAGGTAGCCTGCGCGGTTATCGAAAATTCAGGCAAACGATCGAACCTGAATATCGACTGTGCATGTGCTGTGTATCAAACACGGCCAAATAAAAAAAACAATGAATAACAATGTCACGCCTGTAGGATGTTGAATAATTTAAATTATATTAGAGAACGATCTGTACCTACCTACTATACTGTGCTGATAGGCGTCTCACAGCCAAATACAGACACGCCACAAAATTTAAATGGTATAATTACTTACATAAGCAGCTTCTAAATTTAAAATAGGTATAGGAATTAATAAGTTTGAGTGCTGTTTAATTGTTTACGTAGTACTCAAATTTTGAGTAGCGCTTCTTTATTCAACCGTCAGTTGGTAAATGGAAGATTTCCGAACTTACATAGGAAAAAGAGAAACTGGCATACGACAGTAGCAACTTTGATATTGAAAGTACGTTATTTCTTTATTTTTTTTTATTACTATTTTTCAACTAACACCTATTACAATTTCAAGAAGCACGAACTTTCTCCACACTATAACTACGTACCTATATTCCAAGTGGGTTTAGCAGAACCTATAAATCATGAGGCGACAGTGAAGCATCAGCATCTATCGTTAATCTCTACACCAGCGGGCGCGAAAACAAGACAAAAACAGGAGAGCCTTGAAAGAAAAACGAGCGATTTGCAACCGGTTACAGGACAGAATAACGTGGCTGCAAAAATTGGGAAATGTGAATTTGATCGATAAGATACAGTTGTGTTGTGTGGGTTGTATTTTGTAAGATACCATAGCCATGCCCACCAAGCACCTTTAGCAGGTGAGCATAGATGAGGCTCCGTAGCACACGTAGTCTAGAAGCATCTGAAGTTGAATTAGGTATGCTGATTTGCCAAAGTTTGAGAGTTAGTGCTCGTGCACTGCGATTGCCTGATCAAGAGTCCTCAAATTCTCACATTCAGTGTACATTATAGTCGAAAGTCGCTAAAGCCTTAATTTTCATTGGTAGATGCCTACGCCATAATACCTATCTGTAAAGTAATCCGTATTGAACTATGCGTTGATAAATCGGTCAGGCCAAACGATATTATAAGTAGTTATAGACTTATATTATAAAGAGGAAAGATTTATTTCTTTGTTCGTTTGTAACGAATAGGCTCCGAAACTACTAAACCGATTTCCAAAATTGTTTCTCAAAATGAAAGCTACATTACCGAAAAGTAACATTGGTTTCTTTTGATCCCGATATTTCCACGGGATTTTGACGGGTGAAACCACGGGGACGCATCATCTTGTAACAAAAATAGAGGGAAGAGACTATTACGAATAGATTCTTGTACAAACATTGCAATGCGTTCACATTCACAGGATTTGTCTCGGCCCGTCGACAAATATTTGTCACTCTCTTTGTTTCCCATTTCTACTATTCTTGTTTCATAGTTTCTATTGTACGATTTTGATGGAGAAAATGTTTGCTGCCCGTATGGAACAGCTTTTAAATTTTTATCGCAGATTTTGAGTATTGTAGTGTTTATTTTAGAAAATTATCATTACTGATAAATGACTTTAAAACTAAATCATATTTAAAAATAACCTTGACTCTTCTAATAAACATTTTAAACTCACACGATTTGAACTCATAATTATTTTCCCGGGTCTTATTCGCGCATTATTATTTTTAAATTCTCTTACCTCGACGTTTCGATCATGTAACAATGATCTTGGTTGCGAGGGGACTGGATAATACGCGAATAAGACCCGGGAAAAATAATTATTGACTCTTCTACTTCTTACTTGTAAAATGCTGAATATAAATAACGGTAAATCTAGGTATATAAAAATTCTGAAAATAATAATAAATTTAACCTGCTAATTTGTCCTAATGCAGAGCAAGCGTCTCTTTAAAGGGTAATTCAGTATGACGCCATAGGGTCAACTTAAGGTTGGCGAACGTTGGTTAAAAAACTGTCCTTAAAACAGTATAAACCTATTCGATGTTGCTGCATCAGTGTAGTTGTAGCATAGTATAGTTACAATTATTTTAGAGGGTAGTAATAGGAGGTAGCACGTGGGAGGGTAAAGGGTGGAAAAGGAGATATAGGAAATAAAAACTAAAAAAATAGTAATAAATATTTTTATTCGATGATAGAGTTTTCAAGCCAAAGCCTTGATTGGAAAAGAAAAATGTTTCCAATATATCAATCAAATTCTCATACAAAAATCCATTATCGAAAGACTAATATCATTAAAGACTGACTGCATATTGCATAGCGTACGGAACTGCGCAATTTGGCAGCGGTTTTGGCACCAAACTATAAGGGAATTTAAAACACTTTCAGCATTAATAAATTGTATAGCTAAACTTTTTACATAACTAACACTGTAATCGATAAATTCAAACAAGTTTCGTCATAAAGAAACACTTCGCTGCGCTTTTCCGCACTCGGTAGCCAACGGTTTATTTCTAAGTTAGGAAAATTCACAAGTTAGAGCATATTCATCATTCCTTGCACGGAGGCTTAACTTACAATATCTTCTGGACCATTAAGTTTGAATTATTTGGTCTACCTTCTTCTGAAGTTAATATGGCTATATACGACAAAACTTCTGAATATTTAACAGGTAATAAATAAGAAACAAGAAGAGACAACTTAATAAATTTAAAAAGAGCTTTCCATAGAAAATTACATAATATGACTTTTCTATGTCGTAACAGTCTTCGCCTATTTAAGATACATTTTTGACAGTCTTTTCACATAAATCCTTTTGACATTATTTGTTAAAACTGCGATTTAATCTGGCAAAACGTGTAAGCATTTGCGTTTAATTCGAAATCACCTATATTTAACTTGTAGGTTTTTTGCAAGCAAGCAAGCAATTAGTAGGTGTAATGTCATACTTATTATATACGTCTTACCATTGTCTTACCAAATGAAATCAAAACTGATTGGTGAAACTTGGTATTTAAAAAACTAAATAAAACCACAAATACCGAAATTAAAAAAGATAAAAACTTACGCAGATAGTAACCACAGAGCAGACAACATGACCTACAACTAATGTTATTCAAAATAGTAATAACCCTTAAAATCAAACCCAATTACTGTCGTAGATATCTCAAATTAACTCGTGAAAAGGTAAAATTATTCAACGTAATTCAATAGGTCCATTCACTCAATGTTATCTACCTATCGGAACAAAAGCGATGTAGGGAATCCAGAGGCCCGGAGAGACCTCTGGATTCCCTTATTATTGTCCCTTAAGATATCAGTACTTGTATACAACCTCTATGGAACAAATAAATTTAAATAATTGACGGTTTGTACCTACTACAAATTAATGCTAAATTTGGAAGGAAACAGGAAATCTATGATGTATATTCATTGAAATAGCGGGTACTCATATATTATTGTTATATGTAACCTTGCTAACGCCGCGTTATGTAGGCGGCGTAAATCATCGAACTTCAAGTTCAAGAAAATAGATATATACTACTAGCTGGGTTTCGTGATCAGTCCCGATCCCGTGTGAATATCGGGATCGGAAGTAACCTATGTTACTCCTCGATAATGCAGGTTTCTATTGGTGAAAGAAACAGGTCCAGTAGTTTTGAAGCCTGGGCCTAGATTCCATAGAAATCGCCGTTTTGTTTTTTGATATATCTCTAATATGATATAAATCTCACGGCGCGAGAATCACCCCGCTGTTACAAACAAACAAACAAATTGTTCCTTTTTATAATATCAGATAAACTGTGGGTAGATGAATGGATAGTGCAGAAGATAGAGCGCTCTATAAGCCTTATTAGAGTACCTATGTCCCACGCTTTCAAACCGTGCCGGGTTCTAAGATCGTGTCTTCATTGTCTTCACGATATGTTCCTACAAAAGAGCGATATTATTACCGCATATAAATTTATCTTCAAAAAATAAGACATCGGTGAGCGCAGGCCGACGGGATTAAAAACAAGGACTATTACAGTCGCATTCACAAACGACCATGTGCGTGGATTCAGCTTCTGTCACATTTTCGGTAACGTAGATTTTCACTCACAAGAGCAAGACAAATCATTAAACCAAATATAAATAAATAAATAGCCCATTAATTTGTCCTGTCAAAGGGTGAGGGCCACCATTAGGCAGTGAAACGCCACCGGAGTCTACTTCATAGTGGCGAATGTCTGATGTCTTTGGACCGTCCGCGTCGTCAGTCTTAGGACATGTCCTAAGACTTTTGGTTGGTAAGATACATGTATCGACATGTCCTAGGACTGACTGACGGAAAACATCGTGCGGAAAACGTTCTGCACGATGTTTTTCTTCATCTTTAGGGCTATATTATTAATGTTATTTCAAACACAATACTAGAATCACAAGTTAGAATAAAACGAGTGTGAGTAAACAGTATAAAATATGCCTACAATTTTCGTAATTTACAATTTACGAATCTCACCCACAAGCCCATACATTAGCATTACATTAGCGAGCAGGTGCGTCCGAGCAACATGTGGTGCGTCTGCCCTACACAAGTCACCTTCAGTATTTACTTAACACAAAGTAAACAGAGACTTTTACTTGATATTTACATTAAACTTTATGATCCTCTTTTTGCTCAGAGTAAGAATAGGTTTAACAAAGCATGTTTTAAATCTTGTGTATTTTAATTTTGACGTGGTTTTAATCGGAGAGTAAGTGACGATTTTATCTAAAATATAGTAAAATAGCAGCGCTCCAAGACTATACCCGCGTAATGCCGAGGGCTTAACGGGTTTTAATCCAGACCTCCAGCTATCTGCATACCAAGTTTCATTGCAATCGCTTCAGTATCTAAATTTTCACATTTATAATGTTAGTGGAATGCGCAGTTTAGTTAGACAATTAAGGTGAAATTCCAGAAGCAAGCAATACGAACTGCCAAAAGTGCCTACGTATTTTTAGTATTGTTATTAAAGGTTTTCCTTGATAAACCTTCCAGTTTCTATTTCAGTATTTAAGGTACCTCGATCAAAAAGGTTTCAAAGTATGCCTACGCGTTGCTACGGTCGTAACGTGGTCGTAGCCCTTTGTCTCACGTAGCTAGATCGTAGCATCGTCGTAGCAACATTGATCAACTACTACTATAGCTACAATAACAGTTGGAAAACATTTATTTACACACTAGTAATTTCACTAGTAGTTACAAACAGAAAACACAGATTTTGTGCTGGAGTAGTACATTTGAAAAACCCCTCAGTGATATATTTGAAAGCAAAACACTGATTTTCAGCAGTAACAAAAGATCCACTGCTTTGCAGCTCCCTGCTAATATTGCAACTATACTGAATTTATTATACATAAGGAAAACCAAAAAGGTAAATAAATAAATTTAAAAAAAAATATTTTTATTCAAGCAACTGCAACCCAACAACAGAAATATTCATTCATTTAAGTACTTAAAATTAACTTCGATTTAAAACAATTTCGATACAAAATGTATAATATAAAAATAATATTAGTAAGAGGATCGGTTCGCATGATGCTCTTTTAACTGGCTTGGAAATAGGTACCGTGTGAATGATCCATTAAAGTTTGTCCTCAGCAAAAATAACCGAACGGCCTTCGAATTGCTAAGAGATGGCTTCGTAAATTCACTCGTGTCATTTCCCTCAGCGAGCATTCCCTTAGTTTGGACGACTCGCCATATTAAAGCAAGGTTTATATATAGGTGGGGCATTTAAACTGTACTGTGTCTTGTGAGACTAAAGAAACTTTAAAGTTTTAAACCACAAAACTTTGGTATAGAAATATTTTACAAGGCAAAATACATCATCATAAATTACTCCTTGACATGATTAAAAACTGTGGCTATCTCGCTTGCCGGACGAGCGTGTGGTGCGTATGGTAAAATATTTCAAGTAAAAAGCTATAAAAAATATTAACTTCAGTATATCAATAAAATATCTCAGCATCATATAAACCTAGCGTTACGGTCCCTCCGCTCGCATAAACTTCAGCCCCCTGTAATATTCGGCCGTTTCGCCTTTCTGCCTACATCATCTACGGTACAAATGCCTTTCAATGACATTTTAATGAACAATATAAACTTATGGGCACAGAACACAAATAAATCTCGTTAATTTCTACTATTACAGTATTTTAACTAGTTATCAAGATAATTTGTTTTATGTTTTATAGGTTATGTCTAAGCTTCAGGAAGGTTATTTGCACGTTTTTCTACTTTCACTTTTTTTGTTTTTTTGTCGGCCCGGGTGGACTCTTGCAACTTCAATTTGAGGCACTTCCCGACTAGCTAGCGGGCTGAAACTTTGGGAATCGTTCAGAACCAGATGAAAATGCAATCTGAAGCTAAAATGTCTGTAATGGAATAGTCCAAAGTTTATTTTCTACGTCATTGCAATTATTTGAAATAAATCGGCAACTTGCAACTAAACTGCAATCGAACCTTTATTTATTCAAACATTACACCTTTGGAAAACGGTCTTCTCCTTTTTTTTAAATGACAAATGTTTTTTGGCAATTTGTATTGTATTGTAAGTTTGTATACTTATTCGTATACAAGTTGTATTGTATTTTGTATTATACTCGTACTTAACTAATCCGACTAATATTATATACACAAAATTTTTGATGTTTGTATTTCAATTACGCAAAAACTATTGAACCAATGGGATAAAACTCGAAAAGCAGATAGCTTAGAGATTTTAATTAAGATATAAGTTATTTTTTATCCCGATATTCCCGGAATCAGGGCCGTCGCGGGTAAAATCGCCAGACGCAGCTAGTTTCTTAATAACCTTATTCTGGTACCTATATTTATTCCAAAATACTTTTACATAATTATCACAAACAGCAAACAATGCTATCGCCTCAAATGTTATCGTAATGAACATTAGTGTTCACTATAATGGCTATAATAGTGTTCCACGCTGGTTCAAAGTAGTTATTAACATCTGCACTCCCTTGTGTTTGAGGTAGGCTACTTAATTTCTACTGCAAACTACTACTAAATAGGACATTATACAAGTACCTACCTACTTTGTTTCAGTAGAAATCGAGTTGATATACGATGAACAAAAAACTTAAACAGGTTTCTTGTGAGAAACTAAAATGTTAATGGACGCTTTTAGCAGTAAAGCATTTCCAACTCGACTGTGACATGCTAGCTTTATAGCTTATAAATCCGTTCCAAAGTCAAATTGTTGGGAAGTTTAATCACACGCCTTAAAAAAGATTAAAATTAAACCTTGTTTTTATTACCCACTATCTTTGATTCTGAAGAAGAAAAATGAAGGTGTGAATTAGGTAACGATTTACAAGAAACAGCCTATTAAAGTGTTTCTATAATGCCTATGTCATAAAAAGTCGCGTGATAGGAGTATTTGCTATTTAATTTTAAAAATTAATACATATCGATAACACCGACAAGTTATAGTCACTCGCACTGTGCGAGTGACTATAACCCTGTGTGGTGCCCTGTGCGAGTCACACAGGGCACCAAGCTTGTATACAGACCCTGGTATACGAGTAAATACGCAGGCAATAGATATTATCAAATAACCATCACTAAAGGGCTCCAAGACCATTACACAAGTACATTATTTAGTAGAAATATTTTGAAATCAAGGTATATCAAACGCGTGTGTAAACATTACCCACGTCAACGAGGCGCGAAGGTCCAACCCAGAGAGACTACCATTTATCAGAGTAGATAGAATTTCCTGCTACTAAATTGTTTGGTACATATTTAACGTATCAAGAAGACACTAGCGCCGCTTTAAACTGCACCAATAACTTGGTCGAACTGCTCATATGATTGTTTCGCGGAAACCCACACGTCATTCTGAGCTTTATCGTCAAGTACATAAAACCCATAAAGCGTTAGACTTGGCTTTCATTGGGTACACGGAACACATTGTTGTCATAGATAACAAAACGGCCAGTCGACTCAGGTAAACATTGCCTTTGTCAAATATTATGCGGATGAATCGTGCGGGTCTATGTTTTAGTAAATATGACATACTTTCGACCCACCTTCATTCGAACTTAGGTTATAGCTACTGCAAATAGAGTACGAGTATATAAATACTAGCTGCGCCCGCGGTTTCACCGGTGTAAGTCCCGTTCTCGCGAGATTATTGAGATTAAAAGTAGCCTATGTGTTTTTCAGGTTTCCAGCTACTTATATTCCAAGTTTCATCGCAATCGGTTCCGTAGTTTTTGCGTTACATACAAACTTTCGCGCTGATAGTTTTAGTAGGATTACAGGATAATTTTTATTATACAGCCAGGTATGCATAAAAATACTAATTAACCCGTTAATCTATTCTATTGCACACTCCGGATAGGCGAATGTCCCATGCCTTCTGACTGTAGTGGATGCTAACATGTCGGTATCCTCACGATGTTTACCTTCACCTTAAGAGCGATGTTATTAGCGCACATCAATTATCTTAAAGAAACAGACATTGGTTCGCGGTCAGCCTGAATTCAAACCCACGACCCTCGGAATTCAACTCAGCGAGTATCTACCAACCAACACCGCTCTAAGTTGACAAATGTTGAATAAGTTGGAAATATAATAACGCTCAAATTACAGGCAGCAGGTAGCCTGCAGAGCAAAAACCATACGTCATACATATCAAATTGGAGTAAAACTCGTATTTTAAACGTGAAATGTAAAACAATGGGACAATGTTACAGTATGTAGTAGAGCCAATGCGACCACTACAATCCAATAAAAGTTTTACCCTTGCATGTCACTATCGAATGCCACTACAAGGTATTAAGCAGTGTATTGCACAGTCACTTACAAAATCAGTTAAAATTTAAGTAGCCGTAGACTTTTTTAATTTCACTCACTTCAAGTGCATGTACAATATGGGATACACTTATTAATAAAGCACAATAGGCGACCTAATCACCAACACCGAGCTAATGCAGGATTTAAGTATTACTATACTAGCTGCGCCACAGCTTCGCCCACGCTTTTCCTTACGTAAGTTACTAGACACCGGACCGAAGCCTTCTCCCAAGGAGGTTTGGTGTCGGGAAGCCGGCTGGCGGTTAAAACATTGCTAAATCTATTTGCAGTAGGTGTGGTCAATGATGACTTACCTAGTGTGAAAACCGGAAATAATCTAGGCTTTTAGCGAATCCTGGGCTCCCGAGAGGTTTGCAACTGGGAACCGGCGCGACCTTACGGCGCCGGTCTCAAACCGACTAAAAACTAAAAGAAACAAACAAGCGAGTTATCTTATAAGCCCTCGTTTTTTATAATGTAAATATAAATAACAATTATAGTAAAACGCCTAACGTTTTGAGGTACGGAACCCCAAAAAATATAATTCATCACAGAAACCTAGTTTCAAAATAGCTGGACTGGCAGTAGTAGGTACGTACGTATTAATAACAAACTGTCGATTTAAATTAGTCCAATTCGAATTGCATAGGAATATTTTAGTTTTTCATTTGACATTTCATAACTTGATTTCGTTTTAGAATTGTGAATAACAATGAAATACCGTTTTTACGTTAAACTCGAGTTTTCTATTTTAGTGTACCTGGGTCGAATTTGCATTTTTATATGAAAATATTTTTCGCATTTTATTATCAATAATTTATTTAGCAAACTTATTTATTAAAACAATGGTTTTAACAAAGATGAGAAGGTAATAGATACTGCTAAACTAAACAAGTTATGTTTTTTTTTTAATTCAGTTAGCCAGTATTATGTACAGAAATAAAATTTTGGCATCCAGAGCGTGTGGAATAAATTAATTTTTTAAATACCATATCCACAAAACTTCAGAAAAAGACGACGAAGACGAGAAGAAATGAGAATAGGTAGGCGAGCGTTTAATTTCTAATCTACCTGACCGATAAATATTGTATCTTAGATCGCGTCTCCCTTTGTCACGCTTGACTCGTGACTTGTCGGTCACAAATGAAGGTAGTAAAATGGCGGTTGAATAAGTTGTGTCCCGTCTTCCTTAGTGGCCGCTTTGATCTACATTCCGGAACAGAAAGAACCCATTTGACGACACGAATGTCTCGATACGAAGCCTGGTGAATGGTGAAACCTACGGTCACAGTATCGCTTTTATAAAAAAGACTGCTTAAAAATAACTTGAAATAAAAACTTAGATAATTAAAACTGAATGACAAATAACTCAAGTCCAGTCAGAGACATGTTACATCGTCGTTTTCTCTCCCAGAAGATTGTGCACTTGACAACTTTTGAAATATCAATTTCAATCATGTTCACTAAAGTTAAAGTAGTTTTTGCATTGAAATATCAAAACGGTCCTGTTGAGCCCAGTTGAATCCAGTCTATTCTTATCAAACAACGGACGAACACTAAAGTGAGAAAAAGACAGAAAGGGGTCTCTCTAACAATAAGCGGGACCGTTTTTTGACGAAATAAGTTTTCTAGTTAGGTACTGTTACTATTTCTATGGGTCCAGTAGTCACGGAACGTAAGAATCATCCAAGTCGGTTCATCCGTTTGGCCTCTAGGGCGCCACATAGCAACAAATATATAGATTGATAAGCACATAACCTTTATTTGCATCGAAATAAAGTAAAATGGTGCCAAATAAACCTAAAAGTTGGGTACCTACCCACGCATCCGTCAGCCTAATTGCTAAAACCTGTTAATATCTATCAACCGACTTCAGTAAAAGAGTGTACCGAAGGAGTAAGAAGGGGTTTGTGTCCGAGGAAGGGGGTGAGGCATGTCCGTCAGTTGATCCGATCGCGGACCCGGACGAGCTGATTGATGATGTCGATTAGTGATGCCCAAACCCGCCCCCGAATAAATTGTCGAGCTTTTTTGCTTTGTAAACTCTGCGACCGCGTTTTTTGTATGCGGTGAAAAATTTAACGACACACACGGTCTGTAATTGGTCACCGCCGGCTGTAATAAATGAGTAGAACGTTTTGACTTTCGCTTCGTTTAAGAATTAGGACACTTTTATTTTTCCCGTTTTTTGATTATGTCTCTTTACACTAGGGAAATTTTGTGACGTTAAATTGGGTGTAGGGTTGTGTTGGTCTGCCGAATGAATGTATTACTATTGTATGTTAAATTAAACCCACCTCGATTCATTGATTTATTAACAAAGGCCATGTTGTTCCAAGAAATCATTCATTCGGTTTAGAGTACAGTCATTCCCAAGTTTGGCGTCTCGACGCCCTCTGCTGGCCTAGACAAGTGGCTTTCTATTATCGTTAACGCTAGTAGAATAGAATGGTAAATGTATGTGATTGACATTAGCTATCGAAATATCACGTGGTCTAGCGTAACGAACTTTAAAATTGGTAGCCAACCGTTTATTCATTTTCTATTCCATCTAACGAAACGTTAGCCGTGCGTTTAGCGCCATGTATAGTGTAGCCAAGTGGCATATTTGACAAACGAAACCGCTCCGTGAGCGTTTCTATCGTACGCTTACAAAGCGAACGCCAGCACCTTGTAGAAAACTAAAAAAACAAGGGGATTTTTTAATCAGCTGGGAAAGCTTCGTCGTGTCGAGTTTTTGTTAAATAGATTATTGACGTTTTGTTTGTGAAAATACACACCCTAAGACTTGTGGTTTGCGCATTGTGAAGAAGTGTGGCTTAGACGTAGAAACCATGTTGCTCGCCGGTGTTTGGACCAAATAGCAAAAATGCCGGGTTCGTTGTTTATAGAGCTACTAGCTGCGCCCCGCGGTTTCACTCGCGCAAGTCGCGATCCCGCGTTGTTCTTACAACTACCTACCGCAATGCAAAAATCCACACTTAAACGGTCGCCCATTGAAGTACTGTTGAAGTACTTCATTATCAGTACTTCCCTTCCTTAGCTGAACATTTGAGAAACTTGTCGCGGTGATAGGCCCCACCTTCACATACGATAAATTCGTCGTAAATCCGTTCTGTCCTTTCTTTTGTAATCAATCGTCATTTCAGGACGAGCATGGCCTAAATCAATTAATTACGTTATGTGTTTTTTTTATTTTCATAACTCAGGTTATGAAAATTTCCTTCAGCCAAAAAGAGGAAATCAGTAAATCATAATTCACCTACCTTTAGAGTCAAACTTCACCTTATGTACACGTGTTCTATCAATCCAACACAGAAAAACACAAAACACAAAAAAACAAAACGCACTGAAAAGGTTAGGCACTAGGTTGGTAGTAGGTTTTTAACTATGTACTTATGTGCCCAATTTCAAAGGTAAGTCGATGGGAATCGAGTTCTATGGACTCTACGCGCCTGCTTTCAGTTGTCAAATTGAATTTGACGTTTGCGATAGAAACCATAGACAAAACTGTAGATTTTATCGAATGAATAAATAGAATGAACGTTCGCCAGGTAATTGTACATTTGGCTACGAATTGAATATCGTTAACGCTAAAGCGTTATCGTTTTTAGAAAACGATACGCTTGGAAGCGTTTGCCACTTGTCTAGGCCTGGTGATACGTTTTAGACAGCAAAGAGACTCCTATTGCCATTCTCATAGACTAAACTCAGGTTTTGCTTTAAGAAATAATACAAATACAATGCGTAACGTACGTCAGAACTCGGTTGTAATAAGTACTTTTTTCAAGTTTTTATTTAAATCAAGCTTGATTTTAAGCGGTATTTGTATTAGAGTGCAAATATCGCAATTCAATGTAGAGCAAAAAATTAAATTTGTGGTATATAACGTCGCTAACACATAAGAAAACTCAAGGGGTTTTTTTTGCTTGAATGCTTGCCATCTGGAATAAGTAACCATACGACTGTCTCATGATTATTTAAAAAGTGTAGGTACCTACTGGATGTTATAAATTTGCTAACTTAACTTTAACAAAAAAAAAAACAATTCACTTACACAGAGTAACTAAAATAAACATCAGAAATCAAACACACAGCTAGTTTAGTTTCCTCACTGTTCAAACATGACTTCGTTTGATGACAATTCATAAATTGTTTATCGATACTATTTGATTCGATACGACGAAAAAAATCGATATGAATAAAATTCGTGGAATCTTTTCCAAAACGTACTACCTTCGCAGTATTGCCAAATCACTGTGCTACCTTTCCTAAGTAGTACTCGTATCGTATACGACTTAAAATAATTTGAGCATTACGCTTTATTTGTTCTCCCTAATGGCACGTGAACCGGCAGTTTTCATGTTCAGATAAACCAACTTACTTTTTGCTAACGGATTATAGATGAACTAAAAGATAGAGTAGGATAATGATAATCTAAGTGCAATAGACGGCAACGCCACTTCAACTTAAAAAATAACTTTGTCGTACAGTACTGAGTAAACAAAAGCTTGCTGCTATTTACAATGGATATTAAAGAAAAGAAATGTTTCACTTCCCCCTCCACTGAGACGGATTGATGAGATGGGTTACGTTTTTTCTCTTACTGAAATAATAAAAGATTTTTGTGATTTACAACTTGAACATATAACAACGGTTTCTTTCGTTTCTCTGGTACTTACATAGTTTGACCTTTACTTTCGTGGAATTATATTTTCATTTTAAATATTTGTTGACTGCTATTACATGGATTTAAATTATATAGTAGGTACTCTGAAAATAATATGGTTCATTCGTTTTGATTTTAATAGCTTGAATTTTAAAGATGATATAACAGTTTCAGTTGGATTGTGTTTGGTTCTGTGATGAGCAGAAATGAGATGTGATAATAGGAGTGATGAGTACAGATATAGGGGGATGGACAGAGAAGGAACGATCTAAGTAAATATGTATCGTATAATGTGAATAAGAGATGATTTACACTAGACCGTCAGCCGGCCGTGCCGGGTCCGAGCTTCGATGTCTGTTGCTCGGCCGCTACTCGGTTGCAACAGACTCATCGACGCTCATCATCGCTCGCCAAGCAATGAACAACGAAGCTCGGACCCGGCACGGCGCGGCCGGGTGACGCCCTAGTATAAATCATTCTTAACATAGAAAAAGAGATGTGAACGATAGTTATAATTTGACGGCGTCGGTCTAATGCCCGACTGCAATGAAGAAGGCTACGGGTTCGATTCCCACCGGGTTCAAATATTTTTGCTTAAAAGTAAATATGTGTATCTGGTCTGAGTGTCTATAATATGTATGTATTTACAAAAAAAAGTATAATAGGTATATAGTATATTTGTTATCTAGTACCCAAATACAAGCTTATTGCTCAGTTTGGTGCTAGATTGCGATGTGTGTAATGTTGTGCAATTGAAGATAACTAGCCGTGTCCTGCGGCTTAACTACGTAAATCGGAATCCCGTGGGAATTCAATATCTTTCGTTAAGGCATGGGACATTTGTCAATCCGGAGTAAGCTGCTCACTAAGATGTCGCCTCAGCCTAACCCCTTTATAAAAAGGCCCATGCCTTGCATTGGGACAAATAAGCTTGTTATTTTTTTTTATCCTAGTGGATAACTACACTTCACTATAAAAAAACCCGTCACCGTCGCGCCTAAGTCAATAGATAAATCAATCAGGATTTTTTTAATGTATTAGATAAAGAAAAAACATTCCTTCTGGGCTCTTGCAAAAAGGCTGAATTAATTGTTTGCATTTTTCACTACAAAAAAGTTGTGCTCTTATATACGTTAGAAATACATGTCTTAAACTATCATTAACTTTTGTTTCACTTGTAATTTTTCGTTAATATTCCCCGAATATTATAAAAAACTTTGTATGAAAAATCGCAAAAACTTGATAAAATATTATACAAATACATAATATTATTAAATTGAAGTTCCCAACACTCTGAAACAGACCATAACAAACAACGTAACACTTAGAATTAAATAACAAATTGATAGCACGTATCGGATTTGAATTAAGTCTGTAATAAATAGCTAACTTGCCTCCAGCTAAGTTACGTTGAATATGCACGTAGATTAACCTTTAAACCCTAATTAATTACGTACACCGTTCTTAACGCTTCCCTGTTCGCATTAAAGTGCCGTGAATTAATGTTCGAAATATTATGGAGTCTTAAACATTTTAAATTCACACGTTATTTGATTTGAGAGGAGTCTCCTCATGTCTGAAACTATTGCAACATAATCGAAACGTCATGGTAAGAAAATAAAAAAGTCAATTAAAGTAATCTTTAGACATGCCTCCAAATCGGACTCGACTGTACACACCTACAGAACACATCTAATCAAAATGTACGCGAATTTCTTTAGATGGGTGCTGTTGTTGTAAGCTGTTGGGCCTATTTGCAGGAACGAGTGCTTAAGACCTGCTAAAGTTTTAATATTTTAGAGTGTCGGTTTTAAACGAAAAATGTTTTATTTTTACCTAGGTATAATGTTACTTTAGTTTTCTGAATTGAAAATGCAAGACGGCTTTGCTTACCTACGCACAGATACAGCAAAGCATTTTTTCTTGTTTATTTTGTCACTAACTTATGTAAAACCCAACACACTAAGTACAGTACTACAAGTATAAGTTGGCACAGTCCAAACAAACAGTCCTTAAACTGAACACAGTGGCGCACGGTCGCACCAACTTATACAATATACATGTAGTGCTGTACCTACCTAGAGCGCGTAGGATGGAAAAGGATGGGAGCAAAGAGAATATAATCACTACGTTTTAGATGGAAGAAGGCGTTGAAGGAAACTCTGATCCAGCGAGAGCTTTGATGATGATAATAATTAAGTTATTTAGGATTACGTTAGTTTCAGAAAAATAGTTGTTATCTTAGTTTCCATTGTGGCTTTGTCAAAGAAGTTATATTAGTAGAACTAGAATGCTCACGTTAAGTACTAGTAATGTAACTACTTTGGGTTTTACACGGCTGATATATGTAAGTACATATATTTTTACCAAGCTGTGTACACAGCTTGGTAAAAATGTCTTGATTGGAAACTGTATTTATTTTTAAACAGCTTAAAAATGTTTAGGACCCTTTGTCCTACTTCCTACTAATATTATAAATGTGAAAGTGTGTGTGTTTGGATGTTTTAGATGTTTGGATGTTTGTTACTCAATCACGCAAAAACTACTAAACCGATTGCAATGAAACTTGTAATATAATTAGTGGGATACCGAGAATAACACATAGGCTACATTTTATCCCGATATTCCCGCGGGAACGGGACTTACGTGGGTGACATCGCAGGGCGCAGCTAGTTTCTCCATAAACGATGCCAATTTTTGCCATCAAGGACCGGACCTAACCTGTATAGATGATTTAATGGGTTTAGTTGTAACAATTAGGTGAAAACAAAAAGTTTAGCCGTATTTATTGATTAATCCGATCCTTGCCTTCTATTGTCATAGAGAAATTGTTGTGCCGCCGCCATCGCCGCCATAATTTTCTAGTCTTTTTTCCCAAGATATAGGTTTAAAGTCAATAAGTGTAAAGGTGTGAAATGCTGTGTAAAGCTTACCACCGTAGCTGGTCGGAGGCGAGCTTCCATCCGGTACGGCGTGAACCGCCGGACGTAGACCGTCTTGTCCGCCGCCCGCACCCAACCCTATCAAAGTTCGATATTTAATTATTATTATGTTAACTCAATTCGTTTTACAGAAAGAATAAATTTAAATACTTTTTAAACTAACACGATTGGAACTCATATTTACACATTTTCCCGGGTCTTAATCGCGTGAAATTCAACTTTTTAAATTTTCCTTACCTCGACGTTTCGATCATGTTACAATGATCTTGGTCTCGAAAGGACTGAAAAAAAAAAGTTGAATTTGACGCGATTAAGACCCGGGAAAATGTGTAAATAATAAATACTATTATTATAAATGCGTAAGTAACTATCTGTCTCTGTGTCTGTTACGTTTTCAAACCAAAACCGTTGCACCCGATTTTCATGAATTTTGGTATGGAGATGGGGACCTTAAAGTATAACATAGTGTACTTTGTATCCCGATATTCTCGTGGGAACAAGACTTACGCGGGTGAAAGCGCGGGGCGCTGCTAGTAATATTAAGCCGTGTTTTCACTACGAAACTAGTGTCACGAAAGTTATAGTCATCTTTGCAAAAAAAAATGCGTAGCACCAGCGATTTTTTGATAAAACTAGTGTCGAGCAACTTTTTTGTGTAGTTGACTATAACTTTCGCGACACTACTTTCGTAGTGAAAACACGGCTTTATAAACGCGAAAGTTTGTATGTGTGTATATCCGTATGTATGTGACTTGCGATGAAACTTGGAATTTTGGTAGGTAGCTGGAAACCTGGAATAACATATAGGTTACCAAATCAAATACAATTTTAATAAACATACATTATTCTTACTCTCAACCTCAGGCATTGATCTTAACCTAAAGTACATAATAGGTCAATGCCTCCAGGTATAACACTTGTGGTCTTTTTCCAGGAGTAGCTTAGGCATAATTATTATTCTGACTTAATAATGCATATACCAGCGTGTTATGTAGTTATTTTCTCGCTCTACGCTTTTACGCAATTCGGTGATTGCACCCTACATAATCTCTGAGGAGATAAAAGCTCTAATATATCAGTATTTATGACTAAAACTTAGCTAAAACCAATTAGATACATGACATGGCACAAACGTAAGAATATATTTCATCAAGTCGAAAGCCAGAGGTTACAACAACGTCTTTTGACAATCACAAAGAGCTTTTCTAATCATTAACAAGAACTTTTCATTCATATTTAGAATTTTTATCAATTCAACAACGGTGCTGCGGATAAAAGCGAAGAGGACCCCAAACACTTAGAAAAATATAGGTAGGTAGATCTAGATATACATTTTTATACGATTTTTGTATATAAATATCCGAGTACAATATAATATAAGGGAAGTACCTATTTCTCGCAGTAATGATATAAAAGATGTCAACTGCAGGGATCAAAAGACAACAATCACGTTTGATATAGCTTTGATATTTGTATTGTTTGAGCTCCCAAGGAAAATTAATAAGTAATGCCAGGGCGTTAATATATTAAATTTGTCTTCCTATTATTCCTATCACTTGGATGCGTATATACCGGTCGTGTAGTGCTATAGTAAAGTTCCGGATCGATACGAGTAATTAGAATTACGGGATTGATGGGTAATATAATGGCAACTAATGGGCCTACCATGATGTCTTATAAGTCGTCACGAAGTAGCCGCGTTGTCCTTCAGCTAAAAAATATTAAACCTTTTACATGAAATCATAAAAAAACAACTTAATAAAAATAAGATATTTTTAAATTACCTGCGGTTTAAAGTGGGGGTATTTTTTAATTAAAATTTACTTTTTTGTGAGCGACAAAAGGATGACAAAGCAACGATAAACGATCATGGTAGCGTGGAATATTTTAAAGACCTAATACCGGCTAAAGTATAGCCGGCTGATTTGGGCTTACGCGGGTGAAAGCGCGGGACACATCTAGTTATGAAAATAAATATTAGACTTTAAAAATATGAATTCATGCCCTTTTGTTTTTTTTTACAATTAAAGAGGTCTTATATATTATATATAAGACTTATTAATTCAGACTTATTAATATAAGCCTTATGTCCTATGATTCACCACAATCCTAGGACATCACCAATCCGCAGTAGGCTCCCGTGGCGTCATCCTATCCAATCATACTAATATTATAAATGTGAAAGTATGTGTGTTTGAATGTTTGTTACTCAATCACGCAAAAACTACTCAACCGATTGCGATGAAACTTGGAATATAAGTAGTTGGATACCGGGAATAACACATAGGCTACATTTTATCCCGATATTCCCGCGGGAACGGGACTTACGCGAGTGAAACCGTGGGGCGCAGCTAGTACTGCCTATATATAATCTCTGAGGAGATACCGACGTTATGCCTAACGTAGACCCTATGCGTGAACTAAGCTTTATCACATTTTCGCTGACGTTCATTATCACTAGCAAAAGCAAGACCCTGTAGAGAAGTCCCTTGTTCTACAGTAGCACACATTACAAAAAAAATACAAGCTTTTAAAAACCTTTAGACGATTTTTCTTCACTCAATTACTGATTGTAAAAAAATCGGGAGTATTTCTTGGTCGTTCGGCTTAACAATTCAAATTAGATCGGTATACGAATCACTTTTGATCGTAGTCGTAATTTCATTTCCTCGAATAAGTACATTCTCAGTCAACATCAGACGGACTACGCTTTTACACTCAATCTACATAATATAACTCAATTAGCCTATGGAACGCTAAATTGATAACGTCTATAGGCTGATTTTAGTAGTAGACTAGCTGTGCCCGCGACTTCGTCCGCGTCAAGTGGCACGTTCTTGCACGAGTACCTAGTCGCCGAACAGATCATTGCGATATTTATGACTCCCTATCGTTAGTTGTACGAACTTCACGCTCAGTGAAGCTCTCCAGAAACGTAAAGTAGTTAAGTAGAAGCATTTTTACGAAGCGCACAAAGTTGAAATGTGTGCTGTCTCTGTGTAAGTCTCAAAGACTCAGGAGAACGCTTTAGTGTAGCGCTCTCGATCCAACATTTGCCGAAACTCACATAGCATGAATGCATGAATGTCTCGAAAGCACGTTCCAACGATCCAACGTTTGTCGAAACTCACGCAGTGCCACACTGAGTCCCTTGCCTCCAAGACATTCACGCATTGTGAGTTTTGGCATACCTACTTTAAAGGCTCAGGATTCAGTGTGGCGCTCTCCATACAACGTTTGCCGAACTCACATTGCGTGAATGTCTCGAAAGCACGTTGCAACGATCCAACGTTTGGCGAAACTCACGCAGTGCCACACGAGTCCGGTGCCTCAAAGACATTCACGCATTGTAAGTTTCGGTATACCTACTATATGTTGTATCAAGAGCGCCACACAGACTCTTGTGCTTCTAAGAATATGTCTTAGAACCAGCATACCACTTTCGATCCACCGTTTGTCGGATCTTACATTTCGTATAAGCAAAAACAAAGCAAGACTCTAAACTACTCGGTATATGATCGGTATATCGAAGTAATCGAAGGTAGTTTAGATTGATTTAAATTACGTAGTATAAACTTAATTCCAAGACACTAAAACACACGAACACACGAATTCCTGTCATAGAAAAAGACCGAGCATTTTCTCACTACTCCGACCTTACGCCGTGTTTATTAATAAGGCTAAATAAGATTATTTGAGAAATAATCTTGATTTAATTGGGGTGCCATCTAGTGTGCGTTAGAAGGATACTTCTTTATATACGGATTTTTTTACCTACGATATGCGTTTAGTTATGCGATTTCCGGATTATCCGAATAGAACAGTTATTTGACTTCTTCAGTATATTAGTTTTGGGCAGAACGATAATTTTCATTTTGGAAACAACTCAACTGTGCTTAATGCGTACCAAATAAGATATATTACTATATAGAACTAGATTGCTCACGTAGAACTAAAAAGTGGTCCGCTTTAATGTAGCTTTCTGACCCTTTTTACACGACTGCCAAAGGAAGTGTTATGTTTTTGCCGTGAGTGTATGTATGTATGTATGTATGTATGTATGTATGTGACCTATTTTTGTGCCGTCGTAGGGCCTAAACGGCTGGGCCGATTTAGATAAACGATACGTCGTTAGATTCGTCATGACCGTGAGAGTGACATAGGGTACATTAAAATAATAAATAAATAAAAATAAAGATTTAAAACGCTATAAAGCAAGATTTGTCTTGACCATAAAAACCGAGCAAAGACAACGGAACGTTACTTAAAAACTTTTCGATTTGACTTTGACGCAGAGTTTCAACTTTTGAAGGAATTTGAATGTTTAATTTGTCAGTTTGTCAGAGATAACATAAATAACAATTACTATGTTTACAATAAGTAATTAACTAAAAATTTGAAATGTCGCGCAGAGTTAATGAGTTTCTCTGGTGTAATTGTATCTAATCTCTAATAACTAAAAAGCGTTAAATAAAAAAAATATTAAAAAAAAGAAAAAGACCCGACTGCCGTTAAAACTGAAAAGTAAAAAACAAGAAGATACCTAAAGGTAAAGAAACCTTAAAAATCGTTCGACGCATCTAGAAGCCTTAAAAAATTGTGGATGCAGTCGGGTGGGACTCCTTTTAAAGGAAAAGGATAATGACACCAAATTGTGTTGAAGTCCCACCCGACTGCATCCACAATTTTTTAAGGCTTCTAGATGCGTCGAACGATTTTTAAGGTTTCTTTACCTTTAGGTATCGTCTTGTTTTTTACTTTTCAGTTTTAACGGCAGTCGGGTTTTTTATTTTTTTTAAAAATTTTTTTTTAATAGTGTTATTAGAAAGGTACAGCATGCATAATGTAGCGGAACGGAACACAAACATACGTTAGCGGAAAACAATAATAAGTAATCTAGTAAGCGGGGCTCAGTGACACTAGTCAGTTTGAACGTCAATTCGAATGTGACATCTCCTTCTATAAGCTAAGAAGCGTGTTTTCTAACGTCGCTTCCTTCACCGTAGAAACAATAGAAAATTTCATGCTAAAAGAAAATAGTAGTTTATGCACCGAGGTACTAAAGCCCTGTCTTATATAGCGGGCGTCATATTGAATCCAAAGCGTACGAAGGACTCTAGAGGGTTAACTCCCAAGCGCAGCGAGGGCTTTAAAAACTTAACTCCTGAGCGAAGCGAAGGACTTATGTACCTAGAGTCCTGAGTAAAGCGTGGGATTCAAGCGCCCAAGATAAAGACAGGCTTTATAACCGAGGTGAATACTCTAGTTTACACATCTACTGCGAGACAATAAGGGGGTACAAAAATAAATATTTAAATGACAATAAAACAATAAATTTATGCAACGTGTATGAAATATATTTACAGCTCTGTATTAATTAAATTTAACAATGATACATTAAAATGACGAAACCACATGTAGGCCTTAGCTGATTAAAAAAAAGTTGGGGCTTAATATTAACTAAAACTTTTTGCCTTACCCTTCCGTCGAAATAAAATAGAAGAAAAATAGCCCAGTTTTATTTATTTTATGTGTTTTGTCTAGGTGGCCAGTTCGAAATAGCCGTATGCTACCAGAACCTTATTCCAAATTCAATTTACTTTATGCCTTAGGTGTATAATGAGCACTTTATGCACCTAGGGAATAAAGAATCGCTTTACGTTGACTTCAGCTGTGGTCAAATAAAGTAACTTTGTAGAGCAGTAAGTGTGTAAACATTATTTATAGTGTTAAACCCTCTCTTACCTAGGCAACGTTATTTTATTCCATATTAAAAAGTAAAATGAAAGTTATTTAACTGATATATGAGCAAACATTACACTCCGGCTTGCCGTGTAGGTAAATTGAGTTCAGGATAATGAGACATCACTTACACAGCACTGTTGATGTTTTCAACATTTTTCAAAGTATATTTTTCTTCGTTTTAACTACTATGAAAATATGATGTTGAATTTTAAGGAACAAGGGTTTCCTAAATGTAAAAATAATAATGAAGTTGAATTATGACATATTATCTTCTAGGTCAGTGTTACTGTTATGTTAACATTATATTCTACTAAGAAAAAGAAAAATGTTGTTTTATTTTTTTATAAAAGAAACGTTAGATGGAAAAGATATGTATGTATCTGGTTGTCTACATAGGTACACAAATTAAAAGAATCAACTGAATTAATAAAATGATATTCACTTGGAAGTTTACGTTGGTACGTTAATTGGTACGTAAACGTAAATTCTTCTTCTAATTAGTACTTTGAACAATTTGTACGATTGCATATACGTACGAATTCGTCGGACAAAACTATCGTTGCAATGGCTTTTCGGGGAAAATATTGTTAACTATTTACGGGCAACCGAATTCGTCGAATCAGACATATCGGGCTAATGCCATTCGAAAACTAGCAGTAACGAGCCAAAAGTACAAAGTAATTAGTCCTCCAGAAAAAATCGAGTACTTTTTAGGCACTCGATTAGT
Organism: Idaea dimidiata; assembly: GCA_949358125.1. Taxonomy (NCBI): domain Eukaryota; kingdom Metazoa; phylum Arthropoda; class Insecta; order Lepidoptera; family Geometridae; genus Idaea; species Idaea dimidiata. The sequence continues at coordinate 8,361,561 of OX442328.1, forward strand.
ACATGTCCGCTTAGTTGCGTCAAATCAATTGTTATATTATTATTATAACATCCTGAATAAAAATCACAATTTTTAACGACTTTGCAGATCGTTACAAACAGGCAGGTGAGAGGTGATAAAGAAAATTGCTTTGTCCTCTAAACAGGTTCATTGAAAAGCTGTGTAAATTACAAAGAGATTTAACTTACGGTAGAATAAAGGGATGATTTTTATTAGACCGTTTCCCGGCCGTGCCAAGTCCGAGCTTCGTTGTCTGTTGCTCGGCCACCACTCGGTTGCAACAGACCGATCGACTGCTCGCCGAGCAAATGACAACGAAGCTCTAATATAAATGATCCCTTAAAATAGCATCTGAGGTCTTTTTAAACAAGAATAGACGAAAGACGGTTACAGCTATCTGTCACACTATCTGACAAAATTACGTAACTATTTCACAAGATAGTGTGATTTTTACAATCTTATAAGATTGTTGTCTAAATCTATAATTCGGCAACTATCTCACCAGATCGTAAGTGACGAATGACGATGCAGCCTTGTATGTAGCAAAATCACTTAGAAGATACCTACAGACCTATTTATTTTAATTTATTTTGAACAAGAGTTTTGACCTAGTATTTACTGCAAAGATTTTGAATTCAATACAGTAACGCTCATCTATAGTGGATATAATAGGTGATCAAACGAACTTATCAAGTGAAGTTCGATCATTATATAATATAAGTTAGTTGATCCGAAGATATATAAATGTGTAACACATCCTGATATACCCGCGGGATGGGGACTTACGCGGGTGAAACTGTGGGACGCCGCTAGTAACTATACTAGTAAATAAAACGTTAAATATCTTTAAGTAAATATAAATAAAACTCGTCCCCGTTTCACCCCTGCTTTTAAATACTTGGAAAAATATTGCAAGCGCATCGTTTGTCTTGTTAATTAACTGATTAGCTGAAAGCTAATCTGTTTTTCATACAGTTTTAGTTTGTTTAGGACTTCGGACGTAGCTTCATTTAAATCAAGTAAGCTTGTTGTGTCTGGATCGTTAATTTCACGGTATAAATAGAGACTAAGTAACTTAACTTTAGTCTAGTTAGTTAAAACTTTTTGCCTTTGTTAAGAATCTTGCGCTTCAATAGGATCTACCTGTTCAGTTAATGCTCCTCAGCAAATATTTTGTGCACTCTGCCATGATGCATCAAGAATACCTTCTTTCATCTGAGCGACGTTTTTATCCCTTTTGGGAGCCCGCGGTGTGCTAAAACACCAAATACTTGGAATCGGCATAATAGGTAAGTCATCAATGGTCATCATTGAATATAGGTTAGTCATCAATGGTCATCATTGAATATCCCTACTGTACTGACATCGAACTCAGAACAACTGCAAATAGATTTGTGTTTTTTGCGGTGGACCGCCTACCTGACACCAGGTTTTTTTTAAACATTCTGATAATTTAAATTTATTTCATCTACGTACGAAAATATCTATATTGCAAATAATAATAACCAAATTTTCAAATGTTCCAACACGTTTTACTCTTAAGGCCAGTTGTTAATCTCACAGTTTGAACCTCGCTTTACTGTAAGCGGAGGCTAAGCTTGAGGACTCCCGGTCCACCGATAGGGGTAGCCTGCCGGACTCAAATGGTTTAGAACTAAGCACACGTCTGCTAACTGACGGTTTTAGGCCATACTGATATTCCCGTGCAGTAACATGTTACCAGAATCTATCAGATAAACCCTAAATTACTAAATCTATTTTGATTTTACGAAGCTTGTTTTTATATATGTTTTACGTAAACTTGAATTTAGTAGATCATAGATAGATAGATAGATTAATACTTTATTTGCACAACCAACAACAATACAATCAGTTTACATTTAAAGTAAGACAAATACACAGAAAGCTTAAAAGTATAAGTTGTACAAATGGGCGACCTTATCGCTATAAGCGAGATCATAGATATTAAAAAATCTAATTATTTAAGTGGATAGTCCTGGAGTCCTGAATTTTTGTTGGAATTGATTTAGTTATTAGTGGATTTCACAAAATTGTTTCAAACAGCAACGTGTCTTCGCCTATGCCACGCTGGGTACAGTTGTTATGTTCAAAACCGAGTGAATTGTGTTTTGAAGTCAGTTTTTAAACATTGAGACTGTACCGAAATCAATCCCAACGAAAAAACACAAAAACTTAAGGATTACCCTGTTATCATCAAACTTAAACAAAATATGTTCGAAACTGAAACAAATTTACAAAATCAAAGCCAAAATATGGAGACGACAAAAAATAATCGAACACGTACCGTCAAAAGGTCGAATTTTAAGTAAAGAAGTACCAACATGTGACGTATCTTGCAGAATCTATAACAATTAGGATACACAATAGATCCCTAAAATAGAGGAGGCACTACCATCATTTTCAATTGATTGATGTTGCTGTAGGACATAGGTAATGTCATGTCCCCAATCCATCAGGGTTGCCCTTGGCATTCGCAGACTAATGGACCGTGTCTCGATGATCAATTTAGGGTGAAAGCTGACTACAGATATTCGATCGTCAGATAGTCTTCAACCACGATCGTTTTATTTTAAAGGATGATGTTGTTTACGTCCGCAGGAAGCGATGCATGGTGTCACTGCGCTGTTAGTTCCCTGCACTCTAAGTCCCTTAGATGGCAAATAAAGGAGCTCTCGTATTGTAATACGATCTCACAGCATTTCAGTCGACCTATTCGAAAAAGACTAATAAGTTCAGTACTTAATGAGATCGATTCTAAAATGCTATCCGATTAAAAAAAAAAAAAGTGGTGCTTAAGGCGATTCCTTATCACCCCCACTGGCTTAAGTCCTATAGTCATAGCGAACTTGTTCGTATTCCAATATGTAAGCCATTTCAGCTCGTTTCTCTTCAACTCTTCAACCTCGTGCTCGAACTAACCTACTGAAGAAGGCACCTCTGATGAGGGTGCTTCGCACTTTGAATCTCCTAGCAAGAGATTGTGATTTGTTTGTGTGTTCTCTGGCCGAATTTACAAGGACAGCTCTATTTGTTATTAGTTATAAAGCTGAAAAGATAGACAATGTCGGAGTTTAAATATCATTTGAATGTGTTTCTTGTAAACAAAATACCTATGTTATTTACTAAATTATTTGATGTGCTTCTCTATCGCAATGGGCAAGCTGTAATTATAGATGAAAGTTTTTATGAATAAATAAATAAATAAACTCCCGTTAACTGCTTTAAGATACAACTATCGACCGACCAAAATTCTATTGACATGTTTAGCCACCTTATTGATATTCAGCCAGATTCAATTGTCATGGGAATTTGCCAGCTTTAATAAAGCAGACCTATGTGACTTATGATGTGGGTGACCTATTGAAAGCTTGTTTACTTTGTAAATTCATGTTTTGACTATAAAATGGTTTAAAAGCATTTACAAAGGCCTATATTTTACTATACTCCTATATTTTCAGTATAAAAAATTTACCTTTGAAATAATATGTACTAGTATTAGAGGTGATGTCTCAAACATATTACATGTTCTTGTTTTAAATTTCAACACTAAATATTTATAATTTTCACGTTTATGCAAACGTGAAAGTTACCATTGTTTAGGAAAATCAATTGCATAGATATTCTCAAGCGATGGAATCATTAGGCCAAACGTTGCCGATTTCCGGGTCATTCTAAAGTCCAATAAGCTAGTAATAAACTTCGTGTAAATGAACACAGTTCAGTGAATTGGTCTATCAGGTTACTAGCAGCTACTTTGCGTTCTAACGCTACTTTTGATCCCAATTTTCTCAAAGGATCGGGGCCTTCTCGTGTAAAACCGCACGACGCCGCTAGTTTATTAAAATTTCAAGTACGCCACCTACTCTAAACGTAGGTAGCGTCATTTATAAGGATCGTGTTATAATTAAACTAATCTATCGGACGCGTGTGTATCAAACATTTCCAGGTTAACTTGGTCTTTGTCTATGTGCTGCGGTGTTACTCTGGAACATTTTAGGATCGTAAAATATTTATTAGATAATATTATTTCAGCTGGACCTTATTACTGGGGTCTTATTCAACTAATTATAGAACTGACTTCTTTACTCACCATCTCCATCCAAAGGTTGCCTGGAAGAAATCGCTTTTAGTGATGGGGTCGCCCATTTGTACAACTTTTTACTTTTAAGCTTTCTGTGTAATTTGTCTTACTTATTAATTATAATGTAAACTGATTTTAATTGTTGTTGGTTGTGCAAATTAAGTGTTAATCTATCTATCTATTATAGTAGTAGCAATCCACGATGACTCGTTGATAGAACCTTTCCTAAGTACATAAAAAATGAATAATGCTTACGCATTTTCTTTGCTTTTAAGCAGCTGTCATTTTTTATTTACTTTGAAAAGGTTCCACGAACGAGTTATCGTGGATTACTCTGAGTATACTTGCAATCTAATCTTCTCAGGCTAGTCGCACGGCCGAATACAAAAACATCACACTACAGAATACCACAATTGGATAATTCTTCTTTTTCTTCTTTAATATGGCTTTTCCATTTGGAAATTTGACAGTGTCAAATATCATTAATTATTTGCAAGTTATTTGCATCGAAACAGTCAAGTCGTCATAGTAAAAGTCAAGTCGAGAAATCATTGCAAAACGGGGGCCATGTTTTACAAAGATTGTCCACGGGGTTTTCAAGACAACGCTAAAGTCCATGTTTTTCACTAACTTTTACTTTCGCTACACTTGTACACCTTCACAAAACAAAATTGATTAATATGAAATCAAAAATGAAAATTTATCAACACATCTCTTCAAAGCGTTGTCGCCAAAACCTATTGGATAATTCTTCTTCTTCTTCTTCTTTAAAAATGGCTTTTCCTTTCGGAGATTTGCCAGTGTCAAGTATTATCAATATTTGCAAGTTATTTGCATTGAACAAAACAGTCAAGTCGTCATAGTTAAAGTCAAGTCGAGGGAATCATTGTAAAAAGAGGGCCATTTTTTACAATGTTTGTTCACGGAGCTTTGGAGACAACACTAAGCTAAAGTACATGTTTTGCACCGGTTTTCACTTTTATTTACACTTGTACACCTTCACGAAACTAAATTGATTAAAATGCCCCGAAATTAAACATTTTACACGCATTTGAACTAAGTTTCACAAAAATGAAAATTTAGCAACACATCTCCTTAACGCATTCCCGCCAAAACTCCTATTGGATAATTGAACAGCTTCTAATTTCAAAATTAATTAATTGTTGCAGAGTGGATTCCAACAACATCTACCTACACTTATTCTATTTTCAATCAATCGATTTTAACTCAAAGGCTTCAGAATAATCCTATTGGAACCTCAGTTTTGAAAGAGGCGTGAGACAGGCGCAGGTCTCGTTATACTGGATGTGTGTGCTTGTCTGATCTCATAGAGGCGCCTTCTTGCGCTGGCAGGCTCCTTTAATTAATGTCTCTTAGCTGAAACTACATAGGGCCATGTATTGAATACTTTGAGAATATGTAATAGTATGTAACCTTGACGGTAATACGGTTCGAAGTGATTTTAGAAGTTAAATATTAAAAAGGTTTAGGTATATGATTTTTCTTTACTTTTTGGGATGCTGTAGGTCTCCGCGTAAGTATCGTCAGTTACTAGCTTCTTGTATTTTATGGTCCCACCGCACCTAAAGGTATGTATTTTACTAAAACTCCACTGTCCGTCTGTCTGCCCATAATATAAAGAAGTATTACCTAACTAAGCCTCGCTAATCTCGCTATGTTAATTGAAGTAGTATTGCTTGTTTTTATTGCTCATTGCATTCTGCTGTAAATATTTTACAAGGAATAATGCAACACCAAAAATCCTATCTCATCATAGTGTGCTAAAACCCCAGCCCTTCCCTTTTGCAATTATTTTCCATCCACCGGTTGCCTGTAAAAGATCGCTATAGCGTTAAGGCCGATCGTTGTACCATAATTGTGTTGTATTAGTTTTAAGTTTAGTCTGTTTTTATTCCATGTTTGTTTGGTATTTTGGTTTTGGTTTTGAATTTTTAATTAACTATAATCTAACCATTACGCGTGATAGTTAGCGCACTCGCCCGGCAAGCGCACGGGTTCGAAACCCGCTGTCATGGGAAGCTTTTTCATTATGCATCTCTGAAAACATTTGTGAGTACAACCGTAACAAATTATTAACATAGTAAACGAACAAAGAAACATTTTGAACGCTAGCAGTTTAAAACTTTTCAACGTAGGTATTGTCACAGAGCCGTGTCGTTGACAAATATCAGTGAGTTGTCATCGATCACCCACTGAACGGGAACATATAAATTGATGGAACATTTTTCGGGAATTCTGTCTGCACATCGCGTGATATGTTGATATTGCTGTAATAAGCTGTTATAGCTCACCCACATACTAGTGGAAGGGGCGTGGCAAGTAACGTGGCAAGCGGGTAGAGTCACCGTGTGGTGCCCTGTGGCCACGTTACTCGCCAAGTGCAAGCCAGTGATGTCACATTAAAGACGTGGTTTGAGATGCGTCCTCCAAAAGGGGTGATAGACGTACGAACTTTAAGTACCTATAAGATCGCGAAATTACCCAGTTCGTTGTTGCGACGGCGAACCGAGTAAGTAAGTAAGGCTCGTATGACACACAGGCGAAAAAGGTAGTCAAGTCACAAGTTCGCGTACTTACTCGCACGTCTTTCACCCCTTTTATTTTTTTTATTGGTAACAATAACTCACGATGACCCTCCGCTTAACACCTTTTTTAACTTGTTTCAAAGAAAATCTGGGTTTTTCCCTTAAGGCCCCGATCCACGACGGCCCCGTTCGAGATAACCCCGATTTTATGATTTTGATTGCATTTCATTTTGGGATTTTATCTGCTCGGTGCATTAAAATAAAAATGATATAATATATTTTTTCTTTTGTTATTAAAAAGAAATACAAAATGACGGACCTACTTTACTTTAGTAGACATGTACTTATTTACAAACAAAAGCGGCATTAAGGATATAAATGTTCACGAGCATTGGTAATGGCGTCATTTTTTATCGAAGAGAAAGTGCCACTGTAAACTATTAAATCGAACTTTTTTCTTTCTCCCAAGGCTTTAATAATAATCCCCAAGGTTAGGACCGTCGGTTTGTTTCCTCACAACGATTATGGCGATCAAATAGCGTGTTCAGAAATAATTACGAATCACGAAACGACTGAACACAAAATAAATAGAATCTTATTTGGAGAACTTACAAATATTTACACCGTCTTTTTTTCAAAGCATTTGAATACTCTCTTCGTAAAATAAATATAAATAATAAATAAATTTTGTGACCAACACACAGCGCCATCTAGCCCCATGGTAAGCTGCTAAGCTTGTGTTACGGTGACTAGACAACGGATATACTATTTATTATTATTTTTATTTGCAAATACATACATAGAAATACACCCAGACCAGATACAAATATTTATTTTCAAGCATAAATGTTTGCACCCGGCGGGAATTCCACTAGCAACCTTCAGCACCTGCAGTCGGGCATTCGCCCGCCGCGCCAGAAAAGTCACTTTGTAAGTAAAAAACCTGACATTATCACAAATAAATCACGTTTGTTGTATGGAAGCCACAGTTAAATATTTTTTAGTAAAGATTATTATTGTATAATAATTAAAACGTTAATAACGTCCTAATTTAAAAAATTAAATTACTTACCGAGAAAAAAAAATTAAACAAAGAAAAATTAAAAACTAAACAAATATAATTAAATTAAAAAATTATGTTACAAACACCACATTATTAAATATATATTTAAACTGTTTTCAGTATTTGTTATGGCAGCAACAGAAACATAATACTAAGTGAAAATTTTAACTGTTTAGCTGTTACAATTTGTATAATCATGTTTATTTCAATCATAGAAAAGGACCGTTTTAATATATTAAAGCAAAAACTACCTTAATCTTATAGAACATGATTGAAAATAAATAAATAGTTCATAATATTTCTTTATGTTTTTATTGCTCAAGGTATTTTAGATATGGCCGAAGAATTATAACATGACACGTGATTCTTGTGTAGCTCAGTGGTTAGAGCAGTCGCCTGGTTACCGAAAGGACGCAGGTTCGAATCCTGTCATGAAGGTTATTTTGGAAATATATTTCCTTGCTAAAAATATTTTTAAGGTTGAAATTGATAAATCAAAAGTTGTCAAGTGCGCAATCTTTTAGGGGTCGTCTTCGACGTCGTGACATGTCTCTGATTTCAATACAGCCTAGTGACAGATGGACAGTAGAGCCTTAGTAAAAGAGTCCCATTTTTACCCTACGGAACCCTGAAAATAAGTTTAAAACAAAGGAAAAACAGTAACTTGTTCATATCTTCAAAGTTGACAAAGTGCATTGAAAGTTCTATCCGGCATGCGGCAGTGGGGTAGGATAGGGTGCGTCTCGACGATTCGTAAAGGTTTTAACTTTAAAATTCGATATTTCAAAGTTTCTTGTGGGGCGGTGGAATGTTGTTATTTTATTTGTTTATTTATTTAACAATAATAACTTTAGCTTTATCCTGTGTATTGTGAAATTTTTAAAATGGTATTTATTATAGACTAACTAGGTCGCGCGGTTTCACCAGCCTAAGTCCCAATCCTCTGGAAAAAGTAGGTTATGTTACTCCTCAATTATTTAGCTTTCTATTGTAGAAAGCATTTTTGAAATCAGTCTTGTAGTTTCGGAGCCTAACAAACAAACAAATCTTCTCTGTTTATGATAGTTATTAGTATAGATGTTAGAACTCCCACCGCACGTGTGTTTAGGGAAACTTTAAGAGCACTTATAAATTGTAAATTATAGTAAATAATCAGCCCGTTAAAATTAACACCCTTGAGGAGGCCCCTGAGTGGGGCAAATGCCCCACTCCAGGGCCTCTTGTTAAAGAGGTGAAATGCCACGGGAGCTTACTCCGGATTGATGAATGTGCCATGCTTTCGGCCCGTGGTGAATCCTAGGACAAGTCGGTTACCTCACGATGAAAACTCACGACTTAACGAGACCAAATCGTTATACAAGAAAAAAAATCACCCAGTGGGAAGGCAAACACTTTCGAACACGGACTGCATCTACTTTATGAAATATACGATTTGTTTTGTTGACCTTTCTGTACAGTTAGGAAATTAATCTGTTTGTACCGAGGCTTTTACTTCTGTATGACATTCATTTTTATCGTGTGAACACACCTCAAACAAGAACGCTTTGAGCGCTTTCCAATCTTTCATGACTTAACAAATACTACGGAAAGTAGGTACTAGTTTTAAAACATTCAATCGTTAAGTGAACTTCTATAAGTTTTACAAATGCATTAAAATCACGGAAAAAACGTCGAATGCTTTTTTAAATTGGCATAAAGCTTAAAATATGAATACGTTAAAATCTGTAGTAAGAAATTACATTTTTGATATATTTTTAAAGTGTGTCTTACACTTGGTTGTCTACATTTAAAGAAATGCTTTCCAAAAATGTTTGGTGGGTGCAAAGCACCTGTGGCCAAAATGGATTAAGGCGTTAAGGCCGGACTCCCCAAAGATGCAGGTTCATGTCCTGTTGGGTGCAAAGTTTTGGAAAGCATTTCTTTAAATAAATAAATTACATGTCATAGTAGGAAAAGAGCAAGAAAATGCAGCCTTTATCTTCTTCCTATGGTATACTCACCTAGTGTTAGAATTATCAGGTCACCCTAAGACCTCTAACTTACCTAACGACTGCTATCAGAGATGAAAACCAGGACCAAGTGTTTAAAGTGATTCCGAAGCACGGACGAGGTCGAGAATGTGATTTTTCTGAGACACAAATTATTTGTCACTAATTTTATTGTAGTAACAACCGCTTCAAGAGTTGTTTAACCCGCACGACCTTTCAAGAGCGGCAGCTGCAACTAGGCCAATGAGCTCCTCATACAGCCTTGTGGTTTCGGCATTGAATAGGGTTATCACTTCCTGCGAGTGTCGTAGAAGATGAGCTGCCCGTGAATGTCGAAGGAGACTAGCGAATCTGTAGTTCTCTATTTGCAGGGACGGATAAACTACTTGGTCCCATTGAGAATCGGTGTCAGGCAGGGGCCGGCTATTAAAATATTGCCAAGTTTTTCTGCAGTAGGTATGGTCAATAAAGGCGACCACAGATAATTTGGGATAAGGGCATGAAGAAGAAGATGTAGTTACAAGTTAAACTAATTTTTCGGAAAGAGTTTATTTTCATAACAGCATCGCGAAACCGAAGAAAATCTAATTCTTGTATAAAATGTAAATATTTCTTTTTACCTACATCTTATCCTATCGACTTCGATAAGACTGAAACGTTTACAACTCTTCAATAACTGAATAGAACTAAAAGAATATAGTCGGTCAAAATGAAGACTCGGAAATGATATCGACATCCGGCTAACTACAAAGGCTATGTACAATGGAGCACACAATTCGTAATCAAAGTGCAAAAATAGCCGTCTGCTGTTAGCGGCTCGGTCTATTTCCATTAGCCGGCAGACAGTCGGCACAATGGTAAGCAAGCTGTTAGGGCATAATGAAGGCATTGTACTGACGAACGTGCAACGTATACCGTCCCTCGAATTCCGACGTTTCAATTCCGACCCTATGTACCGATGACTTATAGTTCCTTTCTGGGTTACTGGGTTTGAATTATGCCTGTCTTCGATAGTCCGTATGGTACTCACCGCGGACGGATGACGTCATTATCTGCAACCTCCCGACTCAGCTGCTGGCTGTGATGTATTGTCGAGAACAAGATTTATTGCTGTTTTGGCTGCGATTGTACGCATATTAACATTATTCGATAGAATATTCCGTTCATATTCTACTTTTTACCCAGGACGGAGTGGAGAAGGTATGTGCTTTTAGGATGGAAGGTTGTTTTTTTGTCTGTGCGCAATTAAATGTTTCCATTTATCTCCAAAACGTCTTGACCGATTTAGATGCGATATAGATCAATTAATATTTCCTTAATAATCACAAACATAAATTGGCGTATCTAAGTGGATGTTAGAATATGAAGTCCTTGCGATTTGCTGATTCGGAGCCTGTTTATTACAAACAAATATAGTAAATATTTCATTATTATAATATTAGTTAGTATAGGTGTACCACGTATAAGACTATACCGATTATTCCCATTTGTCCCCTTTTGCCAGCTTTCAAAGGGGACAGTCGCCCGAATTGTCTCCCCGGGGACAACTGGGAAAATAGTTCCCAGCTGTCCCCCCGGGGGACAGGGCTAGAGGGGACAACTGGGATTAATCTGACTAGACCGCTAGGTATTATTAACTTGGAAAATTATTCACATACTCACATTATTTATAAGAAATTAAATTACTTACATTTTATCAGAACAGTTCCAACAGTTTCTATTAATAAATCTGGTAATACTTTAACTATGTCTAGCTCCGGGCGTCCGCGTCGTCGGACGGAGTAGACGCCGGGATTAGCAAGATAAATCACTTTCTGAACAATTTATTGGCACATGGACACACCCAATTACATCATCCACTGTAACCATACCTACGAATAATAATGAGTTTTCGAAACTATTTACTTAGGATTTTTATGCTTCGTTGTACGTTTTTATGGTTCCATACATGAAGGGTAAAAACGGGACCTTATTACGAGACTTTGCTATCCGACTGTCCGTCCGCCTGTCACCAGACTGTATCTCATGAACCTTGATAGCTAATAAGTTAAAATTTTCACAGATGATACATTTCTGTTTCCGTTATAAAAACAAATACCTACTAAAAACAAAATTAAACAAACATTTAAGGGGGGCTCCCATACAACAAAAGTGATTTTTCGCAGTTTTTGCTCGAATTTACAGACAGACGCCGGAAACTAAAACATTGGACTTTATTTTCATAAGAAGGTTTCTATTATGTTGTCACACTTGCACAGTTTTGTGATATTTTGATAGTTAAACCCGTTTAGTCTTAAACACGTTTAAGAGCTAAACCATGTTTAGGAATCGTTATGCAAGCCGGCCTAAGTCTGCACAGTACAGAGCAACGTGAATTATTTGATTTGATTTGAATAAAATTACAAATTAATAATTACATCACAGTAAAGAAAAAGAAAAAGAAGTTTGTAAAGTCTTCAAAACGTAGGAACAGCATTGCAACATTGCTGACAATAATAAAAACAACGCAATTAAAACCGGAAAATCAGTTTAATTACAATAAGGAGCCGGTGTGAATAAGTGAATATCGAAATTAAAAGTAGTCAAAGTGTTATTTCAAGTCGCCGGCTACCAACATACCGATTTTAATCGCAATCGGTTTAGCAGTTCTTGCTTGAAGAAGTCACAAACACATGTACCGAACCTTTAAACTGGATTAAGATTATTATAGCAGGATAAGATTTAATAACTTTTACATTCAAATAACTCTTACGCGCCCAAATCTTAAATATATGCCCTTTCATCTAATTTTAGATGACACAGTTTATACAGCGCAAGCAACTCTTAATCCATGCTATTTATGGCGATGTAATGCCCGGGACATTGTTAGGTGGAGTAGGCTTGCCCAGCACATATACCACTATACCACCTTTCCAGCCTAGTCAGCCATGCCCAGAGGAAAGAACTGATCAATACGTCTGGAGCTAACTAAGCCGTGGGTTTCCTCACGAAACCCACATATACAATATACAAACAAATATATGCCCATGTAGTCGATAATGACCCCAAAAGTTTATTATAAACGGTCCTTATCCATAGCGAATACAAAAGCAATTATAGCTAAATGAGCTGAAAAGCCAAAAATGAAAAGTAAAAGACCGAAAATACTTATCTCAAATTGATGCAATGCGTTTACGATAAATCCTGGATCGGATGCTCGGAAGCAGGAAATGACTCGACCCAAATGACGGAAGCCGGTTCAGCTATTTGTGACGATACCGGATACCTACTCTTCGATATTTCCGGTACCAACTACGTTCGAAGAATTTATGAACAATACGTTGAATCTTACGAGAAAAAATCTATTTTCAAGTTGAAAGAAATTACTTAGTTAAGTAACTGCCTAGAATAAGAATTAGGAAGAAGTTAGTTTGCAGTAATTTACTAAACCTTTTTTAATGGAACTTATCCTACTAATATTATAAAGCTGAAAGTATGTGAGTACGTGCGTTTGTAATTATTTTTCCCGGGTCTTATTCGCGTATTATTATTTTTAAATTCTCTTACCTCGACGTTATAATCATGTTACAATAATCTTGGTCATTGTAGATCATAGATCATTGTAACATGGGACCCGGGAAAAATAATTATGAGTTCAAATCGTGTGAGTTTAAAATGTTTACGTGTGTTTGTTACTCAATCACGTAAAAACCGCTGAAGCGATTACCACGAAACTTGGAATATAGGTAGCTGGAATCCTGGAATAACACATAGCCGTGAAACCGGTGAAACCGCAGGGGCGCTAGTAATTTAATAGTTATAATTATCATGATGCTGCTTTGAATGAATCCTTTGATATTTAAATGAGTATAATTATGTATTTCAAAGCAACAACGCCGCCGGTGTCATAGCTTTAATCTTTCGACGGATACCGGTCAACTTACCAATCTATCGATTGCCTATGTATCTGGTCTGGGTGTGATTCTATGTATCTTTGGTATATTATTTACAAAAAAAGTATAATATGTAGTATATCCATTATCTATTACCACGGTCTAGTACCCATAGTAAAAGCCTAGTGCTTAATTTGGGGCTAGATTGCGCAGTGTGTAATGTCATGCAATTTTAATTTATTTATATAATGTTAAATGTTTAAATAATTGAATCCTAATTTCTTCTATGGTTTTCGCTTTTTTATTCATGGTTTTAAAACGAACCGAGCTTTCCCCAACTTTACAGTTGGCTTTTTTCAAGGTTGACGGTTGAGGTTGGTTGGTGGTTAAGCTCGGTTCGATTTAACACCATGAATAAAACGCGATTACACCCGATAAATAAAATGTTTTATTAATTCAAACTTCATACCGCTAGGAACACTAGTCGTATAATTCAAGGCTTGTCATCAACTTTAGGCAATTTATCCAAAATGCTTTTACAAGTAGCCGATAGTTGGTCCAAGTTCTTATTGAAATCCTTCATCATGTTTTCAACGTTGTCTACAAATTTACTAGTAGCAGACATTTCTTGGATGGAAGACTGTTCAACTGCTTTTACAAGACGGCTGAATTTGGTATCGTCGGGTTTTTCACATTTTTCATGTTCAATTTGTAGATTATCTAATTGTTTCCTAATCACTTGTTTGGTTTCCCTCACTATTGATTTTGCTTCGGGACACAGCTCGCGTTTTTCCGCTTGGGTCTCCTCATCACTTACTGATGTCACTGTTCCAAGAGTGTCTCTTTCGAAAACAACATCCAAAGACTTTTCTGATCCCGTTGGTGATTTTGTAGTCATTTTTAAATTCAAAGTACCTAATAGTTCCTTTAAGTAGGTACTGACTAAAATTTACAAAAAGGGGTTTAACTTTATATAAAGAAATCAGAGAAAGAAAAAATATAAAATTAATAAAACGCTTTAATCAAAGTTTTATTTGCGTTCTTGTCATTTTTAATGTCAAACTAGGTGCGCCCCGCGGTTTCACTAGCGTAAGTCCCGTTCCCGCGGAAATATCGGGATATAAAGTAGACTACGTGTTTTACCAGGACGCCAGCTACGTATAGGTACTCTAAGTTTCATTGCAATCGGTTTAGTAGTTTTTTCGTGAAAGAGTTAATACTGTTATTCACTTTTTGGTGAAAGAGTAACAAAGTCACATACATACATATAAACTTTCGCGTTTACAATCTTAGTAAGAGGTAAGATGTAAAATCAACGTTTATATAAAACTAGCTGCGCCCCGTGGTTTCACCCGCGTAGGTTCCGATCCTGCGGGAATATTAGGATAAGTAGAGTAGTAAAGTAGCCTATGTGCTATTCCAGGTCCCCAGGTACCTATAAGTATTCCGAGTTTCATCGCAATCGGTTCAGTAGTTTTTTGCGTGAAAGAGTAACAAAGTTACATACATACATACAAACTTTCGAGTTTATAATATTAGTAAGATAAGCTAAAAATTCTTTGATGTAACCTCTATTGTCGAGACAAATGAAAAATATTAAAAACCTTTTTGTAACACAACAAATTAATGCCATCTAGGGAGTTTTGGCGGGAACGCATTAAGAAGATGTGGTGCTAAATCTTCATTTTGTGAAAAATAGTTCAAATTCGTGCAAATTGTTTAGTTTCGTGAACGTGTACAAGTGGAATAAAGTGAAAATCAGTGCAAAACATGGACTTGGTGTTGTCTCCAAAGCTAGTTGAACAATATTTGTAAATGGCCGCCGTGTTTACAAATGATTCCCTAGACTTGACTTAAACTATGACGACTTGACTGTTTCGATGCAATAACATATAAATGATACTTGACACTCGCTAATTTCCGGCTATAATAGGATCACAACCGATAATAAATAAAAAATAAAAATGCCATCTAACAACAATGCAAAGAACTATTTGCTATGTTGCTAGTACTAAAACGAATATTCTGAGAACCTTTTTGAGGGTGGTTTTTTGTATTCCTCTCTTTACGAACTTACTCTAAAATCAAGCAGATGGCGCTGTATTAAAAAATAGACAAATGAGACTTACATAATACATGAAAATACGAACTACGTAGTGCCTAATTAGAATATATACAAAAAAGTTAAGTACGAGTCGTTATCGCGCGCCGAGGGATTCGCACTCATGTACGATTGTAAATGTGGGTCTGTGATTGAAATGAAAACCACTCTCTTGTATGGGAGTTCATTCGAACTAAAAACCTACTTGCTCTGGTTTTATTAAGTTTTGTATGGGAGGACCCGTTTAATTTTCAAATTTTTATTATTTTTTGCTTTATTTATGCCAAGACCTTACTTTTGCCAATTTTCGTGGTTCCAGGTTAATGGACCCACAAAATATTGGATAGGTACCTCCAGTTGACCTATAGCAAAGTGATCTTATAAGAATAATGAATATCTCATTTTAATGTTTTTTTAACTTGTAATTGCAATAATTGAAGTTATTTATCGTAATTAAACATTGCACTGTGGCCTGTTTTTTTTTCTTTATGTTTTCGTGTTTTTAATTTTATAAATTTACTTATTCATGTTTAAGTTAGTTTATTTGACTTTTTTAATGTTTATAACTACCCTATATTTAAATCAAAATGTGAGAAAGGGGCAAGCTGAAAACCAGCGCTGTGTAGTAGCACACACCTGCGTCTTGCAGCATTTACTGAGCTTGCTCCTTTTGCCGTTCGCGTTTACCTAGTTTTAAATAGTTTAAGTTGGTGGTTTTGAAACAAAAAAAGTTTTGTTTCCATTTTGGTACTACCATTTTGTTGTCTTGTCGCAATAAAATGCTGTTTATAACAAGAACAAAAATGTATATTTTCATATAAATTTCCATTGTTAATTTAAAAAAAAGCCATGTAACTCTTAATGTGACAGTGTCGGCGGCGCAGTCGCAGAACAGTACGTGATAGTGTGGGACGTTCGTTACTTGCGCGGTGGAACTACTGACAACGCGTGGTCTGTGCCCACTGCTTCACCGCCTTTGTTACTGCACTTCGTACCAGCTTTCTCAGGTAACTACTTTTGGTAACCCAATTTAACCCATGAGTAAGAGGTCTAGAAAGACATCGAAACGTGGGGCGTTGATAAGATGCTTAATTATAATGAAAGCAACGCGATTTAAACAGGGAAATGGGTTTAGTTTTAATTCGAATCAATTTCTTTGTGCTGTGATCATATGATTCACATAATTACTTACCCAAGTAATTATATAAAGTGTCTTTCATAATTTTGTCTAAGGTTTTCACGATTTTACGTATTAAAACACATTATTTACCGGATTTTACTCGCGTTTTATTAATTAACGGCATTATTACTTAAGACCGAGCTTTCGCCACTTTGCAATTAGCTTTTTTAAGGTTGACTGAGATGTAATTCGTCTATTTTAGCATTCCAAAAACTTACTTAACTACAGTACAGTAACAGTAAACAGTTATACTAACTTTTTAGAATGGTAAAATAGACGAATTGCATCACAGTCAATCTTGAAAAAGCTAACTGTAAAGTTAGGAAAGATCAAACTTTAGTATACTAATAATGTTATCTATACTAATATTATAAAGCTGAAGAGTTTGTTTGATTGTTTGTTTGATTGTTTGTTTGTTTGTTTGAACGCGCTAATCTCAGGAACTGCTGGTCCGATTTGAAAAATTCTTTTTGTGTTTGATAGTCCATTCATCGAGGAAGGTTATAGGCTATATTACATTACGCTACGACTAACAGGAGCGGAGCATCCATGAAAAATGTTGCAAAAACGGGAAAAAAATCACCCTGTTCCGAGATTCTGTCGCGTGCGCTGAGTAAACGGTCAGAGTTACATAAAAACCATATATGAGAGAATTCTTCCTCTTAAAAGGCTCTAATAAAAAGTCCGCGACAGCATATGTCTAACTCTTAAGGTTGACTAAATATAACATCTTTTAGAGTAATGAAATTTATTGTAGAACAATGCATTGTTTCCGAAGGTAATTTTGTAAATATGATATTAATCCTTATCCAAATAAATACGTTATTCATTAAAAGTATTTAATTTTAAACATAATTGTCCTTAACATCACTTGATTTCAATGAATATCTCACAAGATATTACAGTTTTAAAATAACTCTACAATAAATAATTACTAAGTACCAAGCGTGCATATATACACGTAGCGGGCGACGATGATGAGGGTGGCCAGCCAACTCTGTGAGGCATCATGCCGCGCGGCTCAATCGGTCGGCTCCATGCGAGACGGTTGTGTCACCAAACTGCAGTGCTTTTTAAAAATTCTTTTGCAATATCTCATTGTACTTTTGATTCCTAATATTTTGTTTTATGTTGGTATAATTAATATTATAAAGAGGTTACGTTGGTAACATGTATGTATGTATGTATTTTGGGGGTCATCTCAGAAACATCTAGACCTATTTTATTAATTCTTTTACTAATAGAAAGCTACATTATCCAGATATGACATAGGCTACTTTTGATCCCGATATTCCCTCGGGATCGGGACTTACGCGAGTGAAACTGCGGGACGGCAGCTATGAAAAATAAAGTCGTGTATTTCTAACTCAACAACCCGTGAACCGATATGAGTGAAATTTGTACAGGGTTGGCTTAGAGGTAGAAATAATATACATATAGGGTACTTTGAATGATCGTACGGGTTAAGCAACACTTGGTACAACATACGTGATGGGTGAAAAAGAGCGGGTGACCCGATATTCATAAAACTTGGTACAGGGTTGGTTTAGAGGTAGAAATATTATATAGTACTTTGAATGATCGTTAAGCAATACTTGGTATGACATACGTGAGGGATCATTAACGTTACGGGATAGGAAGATACGCGGGTGAAACCGCGGGGCGCAGCTAGTTATTAAATAAAACGCGACAGAATGCTAAAATAGACGAATTACATCTCAGTCAACCTTTAAAAAGCTAACTGTAATGTTAGCAAAATCTCGGACTTTAGTAATAATGCTGTTATTAAATAAAACGCAAGTAATCCCGGTAAACATTGTGTTTTGTTCAGTGTCTTTCAGTAATTCAGCTAATCAATTTGTGAAAAATTTAGGACGAGCAGTAGCAGTGGCTGGGGATGGTCATGTGGCTCTGTTACATGTGAACAACGTCAACGAGGAGCAGTCTATATTCCAGGTATAAAACTACGTTTATTACTTACTTGTTTACTGTGTTCTTTAGGCCGTGACCAGCTGTGGTATTATCTAATTAGCATCCACCGATACTAGTTGCTATTTGCTGTCAAAAAGCATATTTCGTATTCTATATTGCTGCTTTGAAGTAATTACCGGTAACAACCACGTTACGTCAAAGCAGCAATGTACTGCAACTTAGCCACTAGTAACGGTGTATAGCCACTAGTAACGGTGTATGCTAATTAGATGATACCACAGCTTGACGGCGAAAAAACATGGCGGAAAAATTTGTTTTCTATGGACATCCGCCATGTTTTTTCATCATAATAATGATATATCATCATAAATGGCAATCACATTTTTCAATAGGTAGACACCCAAAGTTCGCTCTGCACAGTAATGGACGTGGCCGGAACAAGCCAAGCGTTGGTCTTTGGAGATCAGTCTGGTCATTTGAACTTATTTTCGCCGCAGCACAACCACGACCCTGTTTTTAATAATTTTTCAAGGTAAATGGCTGGATTTCGTAAATAACTTGCTATATTTCATAATAACTTGACGTTTTTCTTATACTTACATTTTTTCGAATTTTAAAAATACTTGCAGGTCACAAATACTGGTGCTTACCACAATTATTTCTCGTTATTTTATCGTCCTCTCTTAGGGCACGAAAATAAAATAAATTTTAATAAAAAATCCCCTATTAAGTTATGTAGGTAGGTACCTACTTACTTAAAAAAAAACATATTATTTTTTAAAGTTGTTTAAACAATATAAAAATATTGTTTTTTTTTTTAATTTTATTAGTTTTATTAGCAGGGCGAATTAGGTCCTAATTTCTAGACATTTAGTCTAATTCGTTGCATTTAGTGCAGTTTCCAGACAAATAAAGTTGAAGGCTGTTGAATCCTACGCACATTTTCTGTACAGTATTTTTCTGTTTAAAATAAAATATGGATAGGCTTTGAAACAATAAGAAATTTTTGTCTTGAAATTACACAAAAATGTCAAGAACAATGTTACCCAAATTTCATACACAAAGTAATTTTCAACAAACCTTTCATCTTTCTTTCGCTTCTGGTCCATCCAAAGGTTGCCTGGAAGAGATCGCTTTATGCCATAAGGCCGCCCATTGTGCCACCTATTTTTTAAGTATTTTCTTCTTATTGTATTTATTTAATTGTGGTGTGTTGCAATAAAGAATTAATCAATCACTCAATCAAACACTCCGTCATAAAATAATCACCAGTTTTAATGTACTTATTCGTCAGGAATTTTAAGTTTAGTTTGTATACAAAGTGTAACGGACTTGCCCTTTTAAGTCGAAAGGGGTTTCTAGACATCTAGGGGAACAACTTTTGTTCTAGACGTTTAAAAATTCGAACTTTTTTTTTAAATTTTGAGATTATGTTTCACTGATTAAAACAGTTGTTTTTGAAAATAAAGGTAATTAAAGTATTGATTTCGTAGACTAAACTAAATACAAGGACGAAATAAGGTCAATGACCTCGAACTCTGAGAAACAGCTGATTTTCAAGTAAATTTTACACTTAAAATTTTCGAAAAGTACTTCTATTTTTCAAAAGTCGTAGAACAAAAGTTGTTCGCCTAGAAGTCCAAAACAACCCCTTTCGGCCTAAAAGGGCAGTAGGGGATATATGGGGCTTCTGGCTCACTTATACTGGCTCACCTAAACTTGGTACCATTTTTGTATGAAAAAATACATGATGGGGGTTCTGGCCAGGATTGCCAGACGTACGAGAAATCTCGTACCATTACGAGATTTAGAGGGTCTGTACGAGATTCAAGATTAACAAAAATCTCGTACACTTTTTTACGAGATTTTAACAATGACGACTTCTTCCGCATACCTATATCAGCCAAAAAGTTAGTTTAGTTAGTAGTAGAAGTAAATATGCAAATTTATTTACTTTTCTTATCATTAACCATCCAACACAAAACGATGGACTCGGCGCATCACTAAATGCACTACCTCATCACTAATTCATCACAAAACAAATTTCGAACCATCCAAAGAAATGTACGTCAGAATGACAGCTGAAAAGCTATACTCTAAAAATAAAGTTGATTTTACTAATATCCCTGATGTCGAATATAATTAATAAAAAATATGATTTTTAATTGTTTTGTTTGAATTTAACAGCCCCAAGCGCAAAGAATATGACTACACAAGTAACATAGTACAGTAAAAAGCATAAACTCATTAATTTTATTTGAGTTTCTTTTAATTTATGCTTTTACGAGATTATCTGTTGAAATTAAGAGATAAATTACGAGACCCTGGTACGAGAAAAAAAAATTGTCATCTGGCAACCCTGGTTCTGGCTCACTACCAAACCAGTATAAGTAGAGCTCTGTTAGTGTATGATAAGTAAGAGTGTAAAGTTCAAGTAATGGTGGTTTTGATGTATTTTAGCGAAATGATTTCCCCGCAATATGTGACGTCACACGAGGCTACAAACGCACTAGTTCTCGACAGTTCTCTAGAGATGTCGCTGTGTTCGAGGTAGTGACTAGACCTAACCCTGGAGGCTGCGACGCCGCTGCGGGGGGCGTACGCTGCGGGGGCGAGCCGTGACACTGCGTGGGGGCGAAACGTGTCGGAGCGGGGGTGGAACGTGACGGAGCGGGGGCGAACCGTGACACTGCGTGGGGGGCGAAACGTGTCGGAGCGAGGGTGGAACGTGACGGAGCGGGGGCGAACCGTGACACTGCGTGGGGGCGAAACGTGCCAGAGCGAGGGTGAAACGTGTCGGATCGAGGGCGGACCGTGACGGATCGGAGGGTCGACGCTGCGGGGGCGGGTCGGAGCGGTGCGTGAGGGTGCGGGTCGGGGGCTGGGGGATTGGGGAAAAAAAACTACTCGTAACCTGAGAAATATTTTAGGAATGAAATATATTTACAAAACTAAATTGTTTGAATCCTTGATAGGATTCGAACCTACATTCCTCGTTTTTCTACAATTTTGCTTTCGATGAAAAATTAAAGGTATCTAACACCAATCTACACGCTTCACTTGTCGATAGCTGAATGAGTTTTTCAATCATAAAGCTGCTGTTTAAATACAAAACCTTTATCATGTTATTCCCACAGTTTAACTAACGATCATAGGTACCTAAATATTTATTCACAAAAAAAATCCTATCATTTTTTAATCTTATTAAATATTATAAACGCGAAAGTTTGTATGTATGTATGTGAACAAAAAACTACTGAAGCAATTGTGATGAAACTTGGAATATAGGTAGCTGGGGATTGATGGATTAACACATAGGTTACTTTTTATCCTAATATTTTTCCGTGTGAATGGGACTTATGAGGGTGAAACCGCGGGACGTAGCTAGTTTTAAATAAACCTTATCATGTTATTCTCATGGTTTTAATTTAAAATAATTAGCTAATATATTTATTAGCAAAATTCTTATCATTTTTAAATTCTAATGGTTCTCATTAAATTTATCTATAATACCGTCCAATTTAGAATATTAAAAAAATACCTACCACAAGTGTGATATTTTTTCGGGTGATAAGAAGAAACGGTTATTGTTATGTTCTCAAACATTGCTAAAATACGGCATATTGGCTATACATTGTGCATTATTCATCTCGCCCTTTCTGATCTTTTCTATTTGAGTTTCTATCCATTTTTGTACATTTTGTAGTATAGCTACAAATTCCCAACATGAATCATTGAATTTATTGACTGTTGTCGTTGTTGTTGATTGTGATGATGATAATGATGATGGAAATAATGTCGATAATAATGTTGTTTTAGCAGCATCAGTAGTGGTTGACTCATTCACTCCGTCTACTTCGCTTCTGGATTGTTGATGATGATGATGATGATGATTAGGAGGATCCGTCGTGATGATATTACCATTGTTGCTACCTCGAGGTAGTGTTACTATAATTTCCAAACCTCTATCATCTTTATATATCTGATGATATGAATCGGAAGACCAAGATTGTTTTAAAATATTGTGATTATTCATAGCATTACTTCGTCTTGTACGGCTTGTTGTGAATTTTGTAATTTCTACTTTGTTAACCAATAATGTATTATTATCTCCACAAAAACGCATACATTTTCTTGGTTTCACACCGTTATTTATTGTCACATTATAATATGAAGCATAATTTTTACCGATTTTCCCATTGTTGTTGTTGTTGTTGTCGTCATCATTCAAAAAAGAAATCTTCATCTCCCATTTGTTTAATAAAATTCCTTGGTCGTTAAACAGTTCCGCCTTCTCGAGATTCCATAGACACCCGTTAGAACACAAACCTCCCAATCCTTGATTAATTGATTTCGTAACATTTTTTATCACTACTTCTGTACTATTATCACGTTTTAAATAGAACATTATTACCCATGGTAATAAACTTGTTAAAATCATTATGACTGCACTTTCTAAACTATATACCAAACAATGAGGAGCACTCTTATTTATAGTCTAGTGTAATCAATGCAAGCCAATGTATCTACTCACCGGATGTTGCATTCTAATTAACCATTAATAATTTATATTTATTATCAATTTGTAAAACAGGATGATGATGACTAATAAACATAATATTCTAATAGTAACAATAGAACGATGATAATTACTTTGTCACTAACATAC
Source organism: Idaea dimidiata (assembly GCA_949358125.1). Lineage (NCBI taxonomy): Eukaryota > Metazoa > Arthropoda > Insecta > Lepidoptera > Geometridae > Idaea > Idaea dimidiata. The sequence goes on from OX442328.1 coordinate 8,385,014, forward strand.
CTATCCCAAACAAAAAATCTTACATCCTGCAAAGTGCGTGGGAAGGCAAAATTTGTAACATAGAAACACATACACACACACACACACACACGGGTTACGAGTGAGATATGATAATTTTTTTTTTAGTTACATACCTATTCCCAAACAAAAAATCTTACATCCTACAAAGTGCGTGAGAAGACAAAATTGATCATGCGGAAAACAGGTCACGAGTGAATAATGTTAACTACTTTATAGATAGATATCTATCTCAAACAAAAAAAATCTTGCATCATCCTGTAAAGTGCGTGGTTATTCACATAGAAACAGCGGTTATTACGAGTAGTTTTTTTTTGTTTTTTTTCCCCAATCCCCCAGCCCCCGACCCGCACCCTCACGCACCGCTCCGACCCGCCCCCGCAGCGTCGACCCCTCGATCCGTCACGGTCCGCCCTCGATCCGACACGTTTCACCCTCGCTCCGGCACGTTTCGCCCCCACGCAGTGTCACGGTTCGCCTCGCTCCGTCACGTTCCACCCTCGCTCCGACACGTTTCGCCCCCCACGCAGTGTCACGGTTCGCCCCCGCTCCGTCACGTTCCACCCCCGCTCCGACACGTTTCGCCCCCACGCAGTGTCACGGCTCGCCCCCGCAGCGTACGCCCCCCGCAGCGGCGTCGCAGCCTCCAGGGTTAGGTCTAGTCACTACCTCGAACACAGCGACATCTCTAGAGAACTATCGAGAACTAGTGCGTTTGTAGCCTCGTGTGACGTCACATATTGCGGGGAAATCATTTCGCTAAAATACATCAAAACCACCATTACTTGAACTTTACACTCTTACTTATCATACACTAACAGAGCTTTACTTATACTGGTTTGGTAGTGAGCCAGAACCCCCATCATGTATTTTTTCATACAAAAATGGTACCAAGTTTAGGTATATAAGTGAGCCAGAAGCCCCATATATCCCCTACTAAGGGCTTACCGGTACATCTTGTTTAAGCCTTAAATCAAAGTTCAAAAAGTATAATTACATCGAATGTAGAGCGGTTTGTCGCATACATGTGCACTGTGCCTGCATGTTTATCTTTGAGTACATTTTTTTCTTCTTATCATTGAGTGAACGGAAAGTAAAAAATCTAAACTGATTAACAAACCACCAAAATATCCAAACACGTTTTAACTAGGTTTCACGGAAATGGACTCAGCACACCAATTACTCAACGCGTTTTCGAAAAATCTACTTCTATCGCATTGAGTTTAGTAGTTTTTACATCAAGAAGTACGTACCTGATAGATAATAACGATAACTACCTACTTACAATCCATAGAAATTACATTATCATCATCCCAGCGATGTTCCCGGTTGCATACCTCTCGGGAGCCCGGGGTCCGCTTTCCTACATTTGTGTCTCAATTTCGCACGATCTTCGGCACTCCGTGTAGTGAGTCCATTTTCACGGATATCAGCCCAACCCATTATAATTGCTCAGACAGATCAAACGAACCACTAACTGGTAGAACAGAAACTGGCTATCAACAAAATTCTAATTAGTTAGTTTCATAGCTTCACATATTTATTAAATAAGGTTTTGAAACATTTTCTAATAATAATACTCACAACTTTGGTAGTCCACTGATTAGGTATTTCACAATCTGAAATACTATACGGGGCGTAGCTTGAAATGAATTTTAAGACAAAAAAGCGTGAAAAATTGATTTAGGTGGAAGGTATCAATAACTCATTTTACTAATAACCGTATCAGACGATCGAAAATATTAGTAATTAATGTGCAACTATTACGACGCGCTTTACTGCTTTGGCGCTTCTTCTGTGGCGTCTCGGCAAACTGCATAATTTGATAGTACGATGCTGTGCGGACTCGATCGTCTGTTACAGCTATAAAAACTTCGACATAATTAGTTCTTGGCATTGTAAGTCGACGTCCGCATCGCCTTGTCGCACAACACTTGCGTAGTAGACCTACTGATCCCTAGGTTCTACGACGACATCATTTAAATTCTAGTAACATTTCGTCAAGAGGACTAAAGGTGCTCCCTCACCGCGTGCAATGTAATTCAAGCGTTACATAAAGCTTGCACCTTGTTATTCGAATATGTAATGTGTTACAATACAAATGAATTCTCATGGTGAGTACCTTTACAGTCCTAAATTAGTTCCGGCAGCTCATAAATTAACCTTATAAAATCGCTAAAAATCGTAAATTTCAAAAATAATCATAATTTATCGTTTTGTCAACTTACTTTAAGGTTCGGTTTACACATATAGCTCATTTTATAGCTCGGGATCCGGTGGCCTTGTACTGTTTGTAATATTTAAATGGATTTCTATAAAACACAATATTTACTGGATTTTACTTGCGTTTTATTTTATAACGGCATTAGTTCAGAGTATCGAGCTTTCGCTAACTTTACAGTTAGCTTTTCCAAGGTTGACTCTAACTAACTGTAAAGTTAGCGAAAGCTCGGTACTTTGGAATAATGCCGTTATAAAATAAAACGCTGAGTAAAACCCGGTAAATATTGTGTTTTATTGTGCAAAATCGCGATAACCCAAGACAAATATTATATTCTAGAGTTATACAGTCCCGATTTTAATTTAATAAAAGGGCGATGTCGGTCTAGTGGTAAATACCTCGGCATTCATTTCGAAGATTCAGCGCACCAATATATTTTTCCTTGTGGAAAACTCATGTGTATGCGATATTAATATCGCTGCTTTTACAGCGAAGGAAAACATCGTGAGGAAACCCTTAGTTAGCTTCAGACGCACCTATCGATTGATCCGTACTTGCTCCTTGACATGACTAACTAATATAGGAGGGTAATAGATGCTGGGAAAACTTACTTTATTTAGAAACATAACAGCGACACACAATAATTGATTACAAAAATATAAATATAATACTTACTTCAACGAACAAGGTCCCGGGCTATACAGCGCTACAAATAGCAAAGAATAAAATATGCTTGCGCTGTAATTGGATTTTGGTATTATTATAAATAACTCAGTAATGTCATCGTATCAACTTGGTCGATAGCAGTCAACGCACAGCCATTGATCACTCGTTCGATGACAACTCGTTGTTCGCATGTTTTCGTCGCATTGACAACGCTTACTAACTACTCGGAAAGTGAATCACGCCATATCCCCTTGTTGACCTTTAGACGCTGACTCGCCACTGATGATGAATATTGGCTCTTCGGTGTAACCTTACGGAACAGCGGGCCCTGCTTGGAACGCCTTGAGAGCTGTCAAGTTTGGACGCTATATCATAAGCATGGTAGATTAGTTACGGAGGGAGTTGTTGATTTGGAGTCCAACCGTGGACAATCTGTCGACAACGAGTAGACGAACTACGAAATAGTTAGTGCTTATTGATTCTTCAGGTTCCGAATGGCTCCAATGAACTATGACCTTTGTAACACACCTAATAAAAACAATATTTACAAAACCATAAACATAAGTTTCGGCCTTCATATTTTTTACAAATTCTAATTAACTCGTGCACAGCTTACAATACGAGTATAACATAAAAGCCTGACCCAAGTTTACATTTTTCGGCCTCAGACGCTTAGATACTAACTGCCGTATCTATAGACGAGCCTAGTAATCTGGGGGCAGATCTGCCCCCCCCCCCCCCCCCCAAGACGAGCCAAGCAAAGCGTACGCGGGGCACTACCTAGAGATAATTTCAATAGGAGATTTATTAAAAACTACCTGCGGTTTTACCCGCGTAAGTCCCGTTCCCGCGGGAATATCGGGATAAAAAGTAGCCTATGTGTTATTTCAGATCTCCAGCTACCTATATTCCAAGTTTCATCGCAATCAATGCAGAAGTTTTTGCGTGAAAGAGTAACAAACTCACATACATACATACATACATACATACTTACAAACATACAAACTTTCTCGTTTATAATATTACTAGCTGCGCCCTCCGGTTTTACCCGCATTATTCCCGTTCCTGCGGGAATATCGGCATAAAAAGTAGCTTATGTGTTATTCCAGGTCTACAGCTCCCTGTATTCCGAGTTTCATCGCAATCGATTTAGTAGTTTGTGCGTAACAAACTCACATACACACATACATACTTCTTACTCATGTTATAAACTTTCGCGTTTATAATATTAGTAAGAAGATATAGTTTTGATTGCACAGTTCCTATAGTTTACATTTTTACAGAAAGAATCCGAATAGATGGTTATAAATATTATGTTATATACTAATGTCAGGGTATATTCTATGTAAAACTAAAATATGTCAATAGCAGCAAAATGGGTCAGAAATAGTTAGTAATTTTGCAAGAAATTACTAACACTTCAAAAGCTAGCGAAACTTTACAAATTAGCTAATAATTGAGCTATTATGGAGACGTTCTATAGTTATTGAATTCTTGTCCCAGTATTTGATTTGCTAACGAAGTAACAGAAATAGTGTTGTCACACTCTGTCACAGAATAATTAAAAAAGTTAAGTTTCCTCGTTACTAAGAGTTTCTGAGCAAAGCCGCGGACAGACAGACGGATATGACGAACCGATATAGGTTTTTCTAGGCTATGAAAACCTAAATACTCGTATTAGGTATAAAAAAAAAGTTAACGTCGAAGAACAAACTTACATACGTTGTCAAAGCAAAACGAAGCTTTCGCGCAATGAAGTTGCGCTTTCGTTGTAAGTATGTTTTTCGAAAAGGAGTAGGGTAGAATACAAAAGCAAATTTTAATTACATATTCATTTTACGTATTTTTTATTGATCACAGATTAACACTTACTTACGCGACTACATAGTTAAATAATATTAACACAACAGATCTATCGTTAGTTTGTGATGCTCTACAAAACACATAGTTCGAAGCCAAAAAATACTGTTATTTTTTGTCTTCGAACTAATTTTTTTGGTCTCGGTCGCTTAACCCAAAAAAATCTCTTAGGTCAAGAGGCAAGATGGAATGCAGATGCACCATGCGAGAAAACTCTTGTTTTAACAAATATAGTGTGCGAAAGTAATAGCGCAGTATACAAGGTGTAACGGGTAAGCTCTTTTAATCCGAAAGGGGGTTGTTCTACACGTCTAGGCAAACAACTTTTGTTCTACGACTTTTACGAAATTCGAAGTACTTTTCGAAAAAAATAGGTGTAAAGTTTACTTGAAAATCAGCTGTTTCTGAGAGTTCGAGGTCATTGACCTTATGTTGTCCTTTTATTTAGTTTGATGTTTTACAATCAAAACTTCAATTATCTTTATTTTCAAAAGCAGCTATTTTTTCAGTGAAAAATAATCTCAAAATTATCAAAAAAAAAGTTTGAATTTTCAAAAGTCGTAGAACAAAAGTTGTTCGCCTAGACGTCTAGAAAAACCCCCCTTCGGATTAAAAGAACTTACCCGTTACAAATTGTATACGCAGGACCGACTGAGACACGGATTAAGACACGGACGAAAGGAAGTCGAGGGATTAAGTAAGAAATTCTTTTAGCAACGCTATTGAGGTTTAGCTAGTGTCGCTAAGCTCACTCACGTACAGCTCGACATTCGACAACACTCACTTTATAATATTCAATGATGGAATTTCATTGAGTTTAACTAAACTGAAATTAAACTCTGATAGTCCAAATGGAACTTGAAATTAGCTATTGTTAAAATAAAATCATATGCAGTCCACATGTCCATTTTCGGTTATAATCGCGTTGCTTTTTATTAAATTGTTTATTTGAACACGAACAATTTAAACTAAACGATTAGCTTTAATAACAATTGGCCGTACAGTTATTGTTTCTCGTCCTTTTCTGGTTGTTTTGTCGTGCAAAAACATAAAATAAATTTTAAATAAAAAATATCCCGAGTACATTAAAAACCCAGACAATTAAAAAATATATCACATAAAACGATACACGATCACATATCGGGCGTAGGTATGTCTTACTTCGTACTAAAATTATAAACGCGAAATTTTGTTTGTATGTATGTGACTTTGTTACTCTTTCACGCAAAAACAATTGAAGCTATTCTGATGAAACTTGGAATAAAGGTAGTTGGAGACTTGGAATAATACATAAGCTACTTTTTATCCCGATATCCCCGCGGAAACGGGACTTACGCGGGTGAAACCGCGGGGCGCAGCTAGTAATATAATAAAAGCAACGCGATTAAAACTGAAAATGAATTTAATTGCACGTCACCGATAACCTAATGAATGCTTTTGTTTAATAATTAAGTTCCTGTGTTAAAACTACAACAAATAATAATAGGTACCTCATTATATACATAAACTTACTAATTTGATTATGGTAATATTGAAGACAGCCACGGTAATTTACCAGTCGTTTTAAAATTATGCCAATCGTATAGAAACCTGCCAACTACAAGCAGTATTAAAAATAAAAGTATAATGTTTACAATGTTAACTGGACTAATTGGCAGCTCTTTGCCGCTGCTGCAGACGTAACCCAGCGACATTGTGCTTATCTGAAAGAGAAATAAGAAATATTTTAGTCCTTTTAAGAGCGGAATAATACATAGGTCCTTTAATATGCTATTGATCCTGTTCTAATTATGTTCTCGAGGTCCTCCGTGCTTTGATAGGCACGTTAAATAGTAGGTCCCGGTTGTTATCTCTGATAGCAATCGTTTGGTCAAGTTAGAGTCCCTAGAGCGACATATAAAAACTCTAATACTAAGTGAACCAATTCACTTTATTTAATTAATAAGAAGTATCAAATAGAAGCGCAAGTATGTTAAAGTATTTACGGAAACTACAACTATATTTTTGTAACCTAACCACTATTTGTAATGGAAGTTACAAATTTTGGAAAATAGGACGAAGAAAAAATCATGAATATGCAAACATACATCACGTAGAGGCGAAAGAAAAGTATGGTCAGCAATGCAACTTATTTCTTTGCAACACGTATATAATTCCTGACTAAGGTTACAGTTACAGTTATAGTTACAGTAAGTAGGTAAACAAATCTTTCCCCTTATACATGTTGAAACTTCAATTCCTAAAAGGTCAGTTTTATGCCTACCTCAAAACGTTTGTTAAAAAAAACGGCCGTTAAAAACCAAAAGGAAAAAAAAGAGTGCATGCTTATTTGAAATGTGTATTCAAAATATTGAATACAAGCTGTGCCCCTCGAAGTACCTACTGATACTTATGACACAGAATCAGTACTTCCTAGTAGAGCGAGAGCCGGCTGCGAAGTCATCTACCTCAACAGGCTATGTTTAGATCGTTAAACGACACTAAAACACATAAAAAAATCAGTTCAGTTCTTAGCTCTAAAAAAGGTAGTGTAACCATTTTAATGATTTAAAGATACGATAGCCTAACATAAATCTAAGTTTTTGCCCTCGGGGCACGACGGGGTTTGTCCGATATTTTGCGTTTTATGTCAAAATATGTGTCCAAATTTAACTTATTTTTGCATAATGTCTCAACAGCTAAGAACTTAAATTATTACTGAGATGATATTATTCTACCTACCAACATCAAATGCTTTGAAAGCAATGTTTCGGCAGGCTGCGACATAGCAGACCTTTTGATATATTATCATGAGTATCTTAGCTATTATTTGACGTTCCCTTCAAATAATCCCATTGGGGTAACGATGAGGTAGGTTTCGGAAACTTGTATCGGAAAGTCATATTTTTGGAGTCTGCCATGTACTTCCGGCAGGCTGCGCCATGGCAAACCATAAAAATAAAAATATGTAAAAAAAAGTTTTTTACATATTTTTTTTTTTAGATAGTTTTTAACTGTTAACAGCAATCTCATTCGGGTAGGGTATGTAGGTAGGTTTTTCAAAAAAAATACTTCATGAAATTTCGATTTTCGGCAGTACCCAGCAGGACCGGCGCTGGCAGACCAGATTTATTTTACGTGTTTTAACGATCTAAACATAGCCTGTTGAGATAACTGATGAGGTAGATGACTTCGCAACCGGCTCTCGCTCTATAGTCTTTTGTTTAATTGTCGATTTTTACACAGAGCGAGCATTAGCTAAGGTATTGCGGGCGCTACTCTTATAGATAATAAATATTTATAGTTGTTATTAGAAAATTAGCCTTTGTTGGACCTTGTATTTATTTATTTATTTCTAATAATGGCATAAAATGTCACTTAGAACTATAAGTATACAAACAAGTATAAGAAATCCCTACTTGACATGCACCTTGTTTAGGCGTTGCAAAGACATGTTAGGAATCTATACTCTTAACTTATAATAAAGGAAGAGAGGACAATAAGTCTGTACCTACTTGGAAGTAAATAAAAAAAAACTTGTCTAGAAGGCTTAGAAATAGTAGTAGAACAAAATTATATAATTTTCAAAATTCATGTCTGTCTGTCAGTTTTTCTGTTTATCTGTCGGTTCCTTATACAATTAAAAACTACGACTAAAATCTGGTTTTCAATATTGGATAGTTCTATTTTCGAGGAAGGTCGTGGTATACTTTGCATCAAAATCCAATTAGTGGAACCCGAGTAATTAACGTAACGGTCGGCCGCCCACGCCCACTTCTGCGGGTGAAACCGCGGGGCGCAGCTAATACTTATAATAAAGGAAGAGAGGACAAAAAGTCTGTAGGTATACTTAGAAGTAAAATAAAAAAAAAGTTGTCTAGGGGACTGGGGACCAGCAGTAGAACAAAATTATATAATTTTTAAAATTCATGTCTGTCTGTCTGTTTGTTCTTCATACAATTAAAAACTACTAATCCGATTGAAATCTGGTTTTCAATATTGGATAGTTCTATTTTCGAGGAACTTCGTGGTATCATTCACCATTTCACCGTAGACTTTACATCGAAATCCAAATGCACCATTTCACCGTAGACGAAGTCGCGGGTAAATTTAGCCCAAGTCATATTTAAAAATATTTGAAAAAACAAGTAGGTAAGGGTAATTAATTATGACGTTTTTTTTTAAATGAATCTGTTTTGGCTAGAAAAAAAAACTAAAACAATGCATGCAATATTATCCAAAGTAAGTATGTACCATTTCTAAGAAGGGATTGCTATTATACTGTCAAGATTTTGAAGTCTATTGTTCTTACAGCAGATGTAGTTCCTATGCATCTATTAAAATAACAAAACAATGCAAGCGAAGAATGCTGCACAACTGTTAGAAAAAAACAAAAAGCCAACCGTTTAGGATTATATTATTGGCTCATAGAAGTTATTAGTTATTACAAACAGATGTTTGTTTTCGATACAAAAAGGACAGATGTTCAGAGAGAAAAGTTTTTGCTTTTTAGCTTTAATCACAGTACTTGGGCATTAAAATGTACTAAATTTACAACAAAGAACACTTAATAGCGGCAATCTAAACTGACTATCGTTTCCTTTAATGATTTTCGAAAGAAGCAAGTCAGTTTGAATTGGCTTTGCCTCTTGAGTACTTTCTCGTGGGAATTTTGGGATAGTAATAATATACTATGTCACAGAGTGACAAATACACTATCTTATAGAGTGACTATTTTTTTTTATAGTTGATAGTAGTTAAACGCTTGACCACTTTCTCACCTGATGGAAAGAGATGATGTGGTCTAAGATGAGACACACAGAGTGAGATAGTAGAAAATTGACTATCTGACAGAGTGAGATAGTAGACAATAGACTAATTCACAGAGTGAGATAGTAGATAATAGACTTCAAAGATGGAGCACGCTTTCAGACTATACCTACTTATGTGCATCACCGTAATGTCCCAAATTCCTTTGTATCGGTTATTCTGTGTTATTGTCAAAGCAATTCACTTCGCTACGGCGATACGCCTTGGTCGCGACTTATCAGTGGGCATGCATCTCGCAATCAAGGGATTGCTAAAACAGCATATATATCATTATATACATACAATAGTCATAATTACACAATATTTTTGGTTTTATTGTGCGGTAAAAAAATTATAAACTTACTCTGTCTGACAGAAATAAGGGCTTAGAAGCAGAGATATCTTAGAAGTTTAGATACTACTCCCATCTTTAGCAAAGTACTATTGTGCTATACTCGTAACCAACAAGGTGTCTTTTAACATTAAAATATTTCAGTAAGTAACTTTTATAGAAAACCCACGCTACTTTAGAAATGCTAGAATGTCAACTGAAATCCAATCAAATTATTCAAAGTCCAATGGAATTAAATTCACAGATTCAATTATCATGTCTTATTTAGGACGGTTAACGAAATCAATTTCTCTGAGTTTATTTTGTATCCGAATTGTTTTATTAACTAATTTAATTTTAAGGAACAATTAATGACTGTTCGTTGACGTTCTTACTTTGTCTGGGCTTAAATATCTTAAATTACAATTTGTTTTAGTTACGGACAGAGAAGGGTATCGTATTTTCAACCCCCGAAGGAAGAAGAGGAGTATTTTAAGCCTGAAGTGTCTGTCTATCTATCTTTGGCGTTGTAGTCCTAAATAGATGAAGCAATTTTGATATATTTTAATATTTAATCTTTTAATAAATAAATAATTTTGATAGGTACCCTAGTTTTGTTCTCTACAATACGAATACCAACCAAAACCCGTCCAAACTTTGTAATTAGATGAAAACTTTTGAATTAAGTTTAAATTTTTTTTACGTTTCGTAACTCAAGGCATATCTACTAGAGGCATCAAGGCATAACTGCACAAAGACGTTCAAATCTCGTCGCAAGTGAATTTTTCCTATAAAATATTTCTAGTTTTGAACAGTTTTAAGATTAGTTTTGTTGAAAATATAGTCATAAGGATCTCATTTTACGGAGGCGTAATTACAACTTTTTTTTTTTTAATTATGCAAGCTTGAAACGAGTTTTGATAAATACTGTGTTTTCAAACTGGAACGCTTTATTATTTTCGATCAATTATTTGAGGTTAAAAGGATGAGGGTGGCCGGCATCTTCCGTTAATTACACAGGTCTATTTGTTAAATTTTGATGTAAAATAAACCACGACCTTCCTAGAAAACTAAACCGAGAAATAAGTACTGTTGAGGTTTAGAGCAATGCCTAAAATATAATAAGAATTTAATGAATTCAGTAGTCTTAGTGGCATCATAAAAGGCAGACAAATAGACATGAACTTCTAAGACATGATTGTACTTGGTTTATAGGTCCTTTAAACTACATTTTTATCCACTTGGTTCCATCTAAGAATAGCCTCATTATAGTGCAGGCTTTCCCCTCCCCGCAAGTCGTGCTGTTCTTAGAAGCTTCCCTAACAGCCAGCACCGGCCGGTGCTCTTGGAGGTGGGAACGAAGATACCTCTTACCAACAGCATGCAACTTCCACGCTGGAACTTTAATCGCGCTGACTGGTGTGGTTTTGCGGAGAGGATCGACGCGGGGGTGCGGTTCATACCTCCATTAGCGAGCAATTATTCTCGATTCTTGGGACTTGTACTGGCCTCAGCGAAGGCCTACGTGTGTAGAGGTTCAGGAAGGAATACATCCCGGGCTGGAGCGCGGAAAGTGAAGGGTTATTTAGGGAGTACCAGATAGCGGGAGACTACGCTATTGGCGTGAGCTCTTGCAATTCCTTGATGTATCTCGTAAAAACAAATGGCGTGAGACGGTTAATTCCATGGACTTTATGCATTCCAGTCGAAAGGCGTGGAGGGTACTAAACAAACTATTTGGCAAAATACCTGCCTCGCTGCCTGCTCCCGCGCTTCACCCAAATAAGGTAGCGAACAGAATTGTCTCTGTGTCTAGAGCAAAAGGTGATAGGGCGGCTACCAGAGCGATAAAGAAAAAGATGAAACAACTTAAGACCAACTTCATATCGGACCCAGATTTATCAAGACCTTTTACATCGGATGGTTCTCCACGCCATCAGGAGTTTACAGAATGGTAAAGCCGCGGGAGTTGATGGCATTTACAACGAGTTTCTCAAAAATTTGGGACCAAACGCCATCAGGTGGATTTCATTCTTTTATTCAGACATTTTAAAAACTGGCAGACTCCCAGGTGTTTTCAAGCGGTCGAAAGTGGTCGCCATATTAAAGCCGGGGAAAGAGGGAAGTGACCCGTCCAGCTATCGTCCAATTGCTCTGCTGAGTAACTGTTACAAGTTATTGGAGAGAGCTTTCCTGAGCCGCATAGAACCCTTCATCGAGAGAGTTGTTCCAGTTGAACAGGCGGGCTTCAGGCGTGGTCGGAGCTGCACGGACCAGGTTCTGGCTCTAACCACACACTTGGAGGCCGGTTTCCAGAAGGGCCTTAAATCTGGCGCTGTCTTCGTTGATCTGACCGCGGCCTATGACACCGTTTGGAGAGAGGGTCTACTTTTTAAACTACTATCTGCAGTTCCAAACATGCCAATAGTGAGGCTGATATCCAACATGCTCTCTCAGCGACATTTTCAAGTCCATTTGGGTCCCAAGATCAGCAATGTGCGGACGCTTACTAACGGCCTGCCCCAGGGCTCTGTGCTGGCCCCCATTCTCTTTAATCTTTATATTCACGACTTGCCAATCACCAATTCCAGGAAATTTATCTACGCAGACGACATTTGCCTTGTTGCGCAGAGTGGCGAGTTTGATGGCTTGGAAAGCGTTCTGTCGAATGATATCGAGACACTGACCCGTTTCTTCAAGACTTGGCGACTCACACCTAGCCAAAGCAAAACCGAGGTTGCTTGCTTCCACCTTCATAACCAACCATGGTGCAGAAGCTGACTGGATATACTTGGGGAGCCAATGCTGACATGCTTCGCTCTTCAGCCCTATCGCTGGTATACTCCACCGCCGAATACTGCGCACCGGTTTGGTTGGGCAGTGCTCATACCAACAAGGTGGACGTCGAGTTAAACACGTCCGAGGTATACTTATAACAAAATATCATAATCATAACAATATCTCGTAATTAAATTTTCCGAAGTTTGCAGTCAATATCTTAGGAGAAAACCTTTTTCCATACATTTTGTAGTCAATCAAGTTTCAATTGTAGTTGTGTTGAAATAATATTTTAAACAATTCTAATACATATTTTTTTTTTTTTTTTTTTTTTATTTAAATAAGAAAAATACATTAAATTGTTACATAAATTACATCCATAAAACCACTTTTGGTTTGTCTTGGACGTAAGAGGATTCCTCTTTCCTTACAGTACTTAGATCCTTATCAATTTCATATCAGAAAGTATTCACTATAGGTACCCACTATAGCAACATGTTGCTACCTTCATAAAATAGCATCAAAAACAATTAAACAATAAACAACATAATTATGTGCAGGAAGGCAGGTAGGTTTACTAGGATTACTTGCCGTCGCGAAGTTATTCACAACTACCCACCTACTTCTTAATTCTGTCAGTTCTCTTCGAAGCTATACCTTGTACAGGGATATTGGTACATACTAGTGTTCATAAAATATTTTAATTATATAAGTTATATATTATATAAGTATATAATATAAGTTGAGACAAGTTGGTCTATCTGCTACAACATGAGGAATACGTTTTTAGTATATTTTTATTTTATTCGGTAAGTTTGTGTAGGTATTATCTAACAGAACATTTATTTGACTAGGTATAAGTTTTTGATCATGCGTTTTATATTGTACGAAGTTATTTTATGTCTGGTTAACCCCCAGATTGGTTTATCACAATTGCAACTAATTCGAATTACTTTTAACTTCCTTTAATGTTATTCGTAGTTTTAGAGGTGTTCTCAGTTCTTTAACTACACATTTTTCTGATATTCACACAGAATCTGGATAATTATGCGCGGGCGAAACTGCGGGACACAGCTAAATCAAATTACTTGAATAATTTTAAAGAAAGATAAAATAAAATGCGATGGAACATTTTTTATTAAAATATGTTGTTAAAAAAACTTTTAACTAGGTAATAAATTAAATCTTTTGGAATTGAAATAGGTACTCCTTTAAAAAATTAGGAAAAAATGTTAATTGGGGTCTGTTTCTGATTTAGGAAGGGTTTATTTCGAGGCTTTTGTTAAGTTCGAATATTGAGGCGGATAGGATAGTATACCTACTGATGCGCATATAATGCTTATACATTATAACTTTAATACACCGAACATTAAATAGGTTGGCAACACAGATATCGGATGGTTGATTACACGAATAAATATTGCACGACATTGCAATGTTTATTCGTGTTACCGACAATTCCATCTCTATTATATCAATTCATTCACCATTCTCTATATCATATCAATGTCGGGGTTGTGGGCGGTCGCCCGGTATCGGTGCGGCGCGGCGTGAAGCTTGGCGGTGAAATCGTTATGGTTACATTAGACACGGTACACACTGGGTACACACAGATACTCAGTTTCTTTTTTAAAATAAATTCTGTGAACAACACGCCGCCATCTAGCCCCATGGTAAGCTTCTAAGCTTATGTTATGGTGACCAGCTAGACAACGGGTATAAAACTTGTATTTATTTTTCTTTTGTAAATACATACATTTTATAGTATACTACATAGAGAGACACCCAGACCAGAAACAAATATTTATTTTATCAGTATAAATATTAAAATACTTTATTTATCCGGTTTTATCGCGTTTTTATTCATTATTTGAACCGAGCTTTAGCCAACTTTACAGTTGGCTTTTTCAAGGTTGACCAACTGCCAACGCCAACTGTAAAGTTGGCTAAAGCTCGGTTCAAATAATGAATAAAAACGCGATAAAACCGGATAAATAAAGTGTTTTATTATGCAAAATCGCGAAAACCATAGAAGAAATTAGCATAAATATTTGCACCCGGCGAGAACCGAACCCGCAACTTTCTGCATTGCAGTGGGGCATTCACACGACGCGCCACAGAGGTCGTCAATATAATGTAAGGAGGAGAGATGTCTTGCTACGCGGCATATTGGAAAGACCGCGTATCTAGTAGCGCTACGCTATCTTGACGTTATAAGGATTGACATGCGTACAAATGGCCTACACTCATTGACATAAACTCAGTGAGCATAAAGTCAATGCCTACACTACACGGGAAGCCAAATACCGTGCTAAGTGGATACGTAATGGCAGGAAAGCGGATCCTCATCTGAGCTATGTTCTCTGTTGCATCCCTCTCGGGAGACCGAGGTCCGCTTTCCTGCTCTTACGTTTCTACTTCGCGGGATCTTCGGCTTCCCTTGTCGTGTTTAAACTTAAAATAAAACTTTAAATTGCCTTATTTATGGCAATAAAAAACTTAAGACAAAAGTTACTTTTATTACTGAAATACTTATACCTACTTCGACTACCATGTCTGGTATGTTCTATCTATACTTGTAATCTATCTATACTCTATGGTTATAATAAAGGAAGAGAAGGCCAAAAGTCTGTACTTGGAAGTAAATTTTAAAAAAAGATGTCTAGGGGACTTAAGAAAAATAATAGAACAAACATATATAATTATTAAATTTCATGTCTGTCTGTCTGTTTCTCTGTTTGTTCCTTATACAAGTGAAAACTACTAAGCCGATTGAAATCTGGTTTTCAATATTGGTTAGTTCTATTTTCGAGGAACGTCGTACTTTACATCGAAATCAAATTAGTAGTACCCGAGTAATGTTAATATTTGTACCTGAACTAACGAAGTCTTCTTGTCACTTGACTGGGCACACCTGATGTCTACGAGATCCTTGATGACTCTCTTGTATTTGAGGAGAAACCCCTTCAACCTCGGAAGGTAGACGCAGTCGCACCGCCAAGGATTGTGGCTCAGGAACACGTGCATTACATCGTTATTACCCTGAAGAGCTTTGTCGAAAGCGTACACTGGTATCTGTTGAACATTGAAAATGTAAATTATACCTAAGTACTAACTAGGAATACTTTTACTTGCCTATAGTAAAGGAAGAGAGGACAAAAAGTTGTTATGGGACAAAAATTTAAAAAAAAACTTGCTGAAGTGAGCAAACTTCATTTGTTTGCTAAGTAGCAAAGGCAGTAGAACAAAAATTTAAAAATTAATGTCTGTCTGTTACTTATGTATGTATTTAAAAACTACTGAACCGATTGAAATTCAGTTTTCACTATTGGATATGTATTGGTTTTCTCTGTTTTAATTATTATAAAATAAATAATTATCTTAGAAACATACGCACATAATGCTACTGAAGCTCGACCGAAATTATATTAAGAAATATTAATTTTAATAATATTATAAACGCGAAAGTTTGTTTAAACCTATGTATATATGTACAGACTATTATATACATACTAGATGTGACTTTGTTACTCTTTCACGTGAAAACTACTGAACCGATTGCGATGAAACTTGGAATATAGGTAGCTGGTAACCTGGAATAACACATAGGCTACTTTTTATTCCGACATTCCCGCGGGAACGCGGGTGAAACCGCGGGGCGCAGTAAATAATAAATAAAGGTCAGCCCTTTTTATCTTATGCAGCCCATATCCTATCCTATGCAGTAAGTACCTAATAGAAACAACTTAGAATAGATCTCTAATTTTTATCTTAATATAGCAAACTGTAATGCCATACGAATAAATAAAGTAATAGAAACCTTCACTTTACAATGTGTAACCTCTTTTAGTGACCTATGTTGAAGACACGACATCAAAGAGTAGTATCACGACATTGTGGTTGACGTTATCTGCCACGTCTACAATAGTAATAAGTGGCTAAAAGCTTAGTTAAAACTAAAAGAGGGGACTTTTTTTACTTTTATGTGTTCCACGCAAACAATTGTGCGAAGCCTTTAACGATGATTCGACCGCCAGTCTGTCACTAAAGATCGTCCGCCATTGGTCGATCCAAAGTTCGACCATACGTAATACTGTACGGAACATGTCAGTGTGTGTGTACCTACTGTGCATCTGCTGCTGTGTGACCGTGGAACATGTTTTTTTCGAATGTTCTAGTAAAGTTAGATCTCCATTCTATTTGTCCTCGTAGACTGTCATTCAGCTCTATTTATAGTCAGAATCGTATATCTTATACGATTCTGACTATAAATTTATACAAAGAGCTTTTAATATTACCTACAGTTTTCGTTACAAGGTATTTCGTACTTACTGATACCTGATATCGGTACCTAAATCCGGTCGATAATTATAGGTAACAATACTCGATCGTTTACTGCAAAGAAGTGTATGTTGGATTTTTGTAACTGACAGTATTAACGCCCACGTACTTTCGCCCACTACTGAGTGCCATGAAGAAGGTAAACATATTATTACTATCGTTGCCCGGCGGTTTCACTTGCGTAAGTCCTGATCCTAATGAAGTATCGCCATAACAATTGGCTTATGTATTAATTCAGTACTCTAGCTATCTGCATACTACATTTTATCGCAATTGGTACAGTACTTTTTGCGTGAAGGAATAACAAACATACTCATTAATGTTCCCCACAAACTTTCATATTTTATAATATTAGTAGGATTCTAACTTTTTGGATAAAAAATTAGGATTGGTTGAAAATAGTTATCGTTACACATCCGCCATCGGATCAATATTTATTGTATAACAAAGACGATTAAATCGAGTTCTAGAGTAGAGACCGCGTCTCGGCAAACGTAGTGTAGGACGTCCTCAGGCATGATGGAGCGACGATTTGCGCAAGACAATAGACCGAAAATAGATCTAGGTGGCGTGCAATTGGAGAGGCCTATCATCATCATCAGCCAACAGGCTGATGATGATGATGAAAATCAGTTGACTGATCATAAGTATTCCCACCTGACAAAAATAGTAGGTACTTGGAGTACTAGGAACAATTACAAAATAATCTAGGTATTGATAGATGATAACTATTGATAACGCATCCGCCAATCACAAGTATAGATATGTAACGCATCGGCGAGATTGGTTATTACCCCACTCCCTTCCCGCAAAAGTGAGTTGTTTTTGTAGTAAAATCGTGGTATGATCAGTCAATTGTTTGGGTGTTTAGTTTCATTATACTATTTTACTTACAGGTATCCATTTTATTTGGTATTAGGTGAACTTCTTTTCATTATAAAACAAGGTAACCTGTCTGACGTCAACTTCGTTCACCTTATTCAAGGTAAGCCGATGCAAGCCGACGTCATACAGGTTATTTAAAAGATACAAAAACATTGCGTAGGGAACCTAGCCTATCCTACTAATATTATAAAGCTGAAAGATTGTGAGTATGTGGTATGTGTGTTTCTTACTCAACCACGCAAAAACTACTGAATCGATTGCGATGAAACTTGGAAACTAGGATTAATACATAGGCTACTCTTTATTCCGATATTTCCGCTATAACGGGACTTACGCGGGTGAAACCGCGGGGCGCAGCTAGTGCATAATAAATTAATAATGCACACTTACAAGTGACCGATTTTAAGGGAAAAACTGGATATTGAACGGCGGAATAAATCAGCATTAAAGGTACTACATGCACCATTACGTAATCGTAGAAAAATGTGAGAATGAGCAAAAAACAACGATTTCAAGTGGCAAAGAGGTGCTTGAGTTGATGGTAAAATTCCTGGATTTCGGATCAATTTTAGCAGGTAGTTTGTTACAACACTTTGACTTACCCAGTTTCTAATCAGTAAAAAAAACACTTGACACATATGGAAACACATAAAATGTGTAGTTCTGTTAAGAGTTCTGTATCCAAGGGTTGTACGTGGGTTGTACTTTACAGCGAAGTCTTATTAAAACACTATTTGTCAACAAGCTGTTTCCCATGAATTGTGTTAGCTAAACGGTTCTTCTCATCGTTTCAATGGCCGTTATAAAAGAGGGTAAATTAAACCAGAAACTAGCCACAGTCAAGGCGGTATTTGTGGCCTCCAAGAGATATTTTCTTGCCGGTGGGGGCATGATGGACAGGAAAGTAATGTGCCATGTCTTGTTTTGGAGCACCACAGTCGCATTCGGATCTCAACGAGTATCGCCACTTCGCCACTTTACGAAGTTGGATCTGCAACGACCCACCCCAGAGCGAAGCCGGGCCACATGGGCCATAATATGGCTGATCAGAACCTGGGGGCCAATGTTCTTCCGGGGGGACGAAATCGGAAGGGACGCGATCTAAGCTCCAAATAACCTATTTACCTCTTTTGGACCTGAGGAAGCTTCCGACTTTTTAGCCGGACTCAGTTCAAGTCAAGTTCCCGCGGGAATATCGTGATAAAAAGTACCCTATGTGTTATAACCGGTCTCCAGCTACTTATCTTTCAGTTTCATCGCAATCGGTTCAGTAGTTTTTGCGTGAAAGAGTAACAATCTTACGTACATACAAACGTACGCGTTTATAATATTAGTAAGACAAAGTCAGACAGTCAAGACAGAATGTTATAGGTACATGTAGTTTTTTTGTTGATTAAAGCTAAAACGAATATATTTAACTTTGAAAAAGCTAACTGTAAACTTAGCGAAAGATCGGTACGTTTTAACAATGCCATTAATAAATAAAACGCGAGTAAAACCCGGTAAATTTTGTGTTTCAACATTATTTAATTAACGCAAAAAGACAACAAAAGAGACGTGACTAAAGTAACTTTTTCCCGTTCAGTGAGTAAGTAAGGAACTTATTAATATTTCTGACGAGAACAACCACGAACCCCATTAACTGCTCTTTCTTCCATCGACAAATTGCTTTTGGGAAATAAATGTTTAGGGATACCCAAGGTAAGTACTACGTTACTACTGATTGGACCCTTCCTATTTACCTGTTTTGTTTTGATGCGACCTTAGTCATTTGAAAATATTGCTTTTATTTTACCTTGTTTACATAAGTAATGCATCGCCCGTCTGGTCTATAGGAAAATTCTCTTTAAAGACCTATACAACCCTAATAGCGTGATAGGGATAAAGCTAGGGAATTTCAGATGTGTAAGTGAAGGACGTAAGATTCGACCTTGCAACATTTTTGTGCGTAAAATCTAACAATTGCTAGTTTCAAGATAACTAAATGTTATTCTTGAAATTCAAAACATTCACTACCTGTATTGAGCTGAGTTCAGTTCTTATACAAAGTTTTATTAGTTTTCGTACAATATTGACTGAGTAATATCACTTATTTGTACAATTTGGAGGAGAGTTTAGCATCCATAGTGTAATACACTTGGTCCACTTTTCCAACACCTACCTACCTACCACTGTGCAAAAATAAAATCTAGCATTGGAAAACGGTCTTTAATTACTGATCCCCGACGTAACTCTTCGGGCTGTACTGCTGGTGCTGCTGCAGTGAGGACAATAGTATAACATATTTATAATTATAATTATAAATAGTTTAACAGTTGTGGGTGATTTAAAAAATCCCCCTATCGCGCCTATCAAGGTCAGTAATTGTCTTTGCAAATGTTACTTGTTTAACCCGCGCGATCACATTTTAAGAAACTGTTATAGCTACCCCCTTAACTGCTTTCGACTCTCGACTTTCCCCTTTTTTCTAATCAGCCTCACCCCTCAGCTCCCAATGTTTTTCTAAAAATATAAAATAACTTAGACCGACTTGCGCAGCTATATCGAAGTTACTAATAAATAGCTAACAGGATTAGCAGATACGAGTAAATACAAAGTGTTGATTTCGCGTTAGTTCGGATTAGTTAGTTTGATGTAGCTGCGCAAACCAGCGTTTATGACTTAATTCATTTAATATTGTCTCACCTGCTTCAAGAAATTTCCTTTGAGACTCAAAACTCGAAAAGTATTGAACCATTCCGTGCCTTCTAGTTCTTTTACCGTTGATAAACTGTTGTTATCCAAATAAAGGTCAACCAACTTCTTGTATTGGGGGTTGTAGACTATTGATCTTATCGAACTGATCTGTAAATACAAACAACGTGAATTCAAGAATCTTAAAAGGCGTATTAACGTAAAAAGCTGTAAAAAAAAAGTAAGTAGTCCAGCTTTAACACCAGCTTGCTACCTAAATAATAGGCCTTTATTTTACTAGAACTTGGCACGGAACATGACGCTTTTCACACACGACTAAAGGTCACTATGAACTCAAATATTTAGTTACCTAACTATGTTCGTTTAGGTAGGCACAAAGAGGGAAAGGGATTTAAAAATACAGAAATATTAACAATTTATTTTCATAAATAAACATGGGTAAAACCAAATTTATATACGTACATTACCATTTGAATAATTATCTTGTAAGGATACCTACAAAATAGATATTCAAATATAATTGATTCCTAAAATAACTTTAAAACATAGGACGGAGGTTAGTCACAGTTTGCAATAGCTTTACTTTACCTACAGACTACAAACATTTGAAATTATAATGTTCCTTTGATTTAATTTTATGAATCCAATATATTACATCTGAAAACCTGTTGTTAGTATGTTGTCAAGTAAAGGCATACCATTATAAGTACCGACAATCTCAACTCGCTAACTGAATGCTGACATATTTTATTAAATCCTGCCTCTACATGTGAACAATACATGCACGGAATGTAATGTCGACGCAAACAGCAGTATTTGATTTCAAAACGATAGGTTCTCAACGTTTGTAACAAGCCCCCTTCTTAAGCGGTTGATACTTTTAGGGGAGAGTAGAACACTAAGAATTAAATTTGGAGGCGATAAATTCCGCAGAGGGTTATTTTCAGTGCTTTCTGGGTACCTGCTCCCTGTGGTTTCACCCCAGTCCTGACCCCCCGGAAATAACAGGATAAAAAGCATATGTTAATCGAGATTTTGAGCTATGTAAATCTATTTTCATCGAAATTAGTTCAGTAGTTTTTGCGTGTCTGAATCGACCATTTAAAGTTTCGCATATAACAAACAAATATCTAAACTTTAACACTTTAGTTGTAGGTAACTTCAATATTCGTATTTCAATATCCAAAATAAATTTTCATGAAAACAGTGAAAATTAAATAGCTGTTTCTAAATTCTTGGCATACATATACAAATTTGATGTACTCTAGAAAGAAATTAGGGTGGGCAAAATAAGTTTGAGAAACTATACTCGCAACTTGCAACTCTGATTTCCAAGGAACTCGCTAGTCATCACTTTATTAAGTACACAAACATTTGATCCATGCCTAATACCTATTCCTACTTGGTGATTAGGTAGTTAACTCTACGCCCCGAGCTCTACCAACTATTAGGTAAACTGTGGTAACACCTGAGCCTGAGTAATCAAATTGAAAAGGTTACACGTGTTGACCCAACTCAACTTGATTATTGTATTTGACAAGGTAAGTAATATTTTACCGCCCCGTTTGTAAAAATGTTACAATACTGAGAAGTTTATTTTGATTTTTTCGCTTATTTTACGGAGTACCTACTTACTTTCTGTTTAGTTTGTAGTATGAATAAATTATGAATGCTAATTTTGCATTTTGTTCATTTTGCGTGTAATGCTTATTTTGCATTTGTTCATTTTGTGTTTGTCCATTTTACGTGTAATGTTGTTGTGTTTATTTTGTGTTTGTTATTTTCCGTTCCTTCCATTAGTGTTTTGTTCATTTTGTTTGTTGTTTATTTTGTAGTGTTTCGTTTGTGTGTGTTCATTTTGGATTAGGTAATTTGCTTTTGTCCATTTTGGTTATATAGTCCCCCCCCCCCCCCCCCCCGCGCTTTGAAAGGTGTAGACGTGATTGTTTTACGCTCGTGAACTTTAATATTTTTTAGTAGTTAAAAGTGACTTTTTAAAGCTGGACTGCTGCTCAAGACTCAGTTAACTACCGTTTAAAACATTAGCAGTGATTCAGTACGACAATTAACTGTTACTTTTATCGTACTTACCAAAAATAGTTCCGAAATTATTTTGTGCCAATAAACTACTGACTACCCTACACCACCAAAACGCTCAATATTATTTTATTAAAACGCCTGATACAAACTTAAAATCAAAATGTCTCTAAGTAACACACCATCTAAAATCGGCGGCTCCGATCCAAATTTATCAAAAAACAAGAATACACTAAAGAGAAAACTCGAAGAAGATGCCGTTAACCTGCAGACATATATGGAAGAAATAAGGCAAATGATAGCAACCAGCGCAATGCAGCAGGAATCTAGAATAAGTACATTCGAAAAATCACTTAAATCAATGATGCAATCTTCACTTAACGAAATTAAAGAACAAAACTCTGAACTATTAAAAACAATAGATTTTTTATCAAATCAGTATGAGGAACTTCGAACAAAGGTTCAACTAATGGAATCTGAGCATCTGGAGTATAAAAACTATGTGAAAATCCTAGAAGACAAAATTGAAGCCCTTGAAGCGAGTGCCCGTTCAGGTAGTATAGAAATAAGAAATATACCTAAAAGTCAATCCGAGACAAAAAATGATCTATTATGTTATGTCACAAGTCTAGGAAAACTGTTGAACGTCGATATTAGCAACTGTGACATAAAAAACATCTTTAGAGTCCAGAATAAAATAACATCATCTGATAAACCTATCCTTAAACCTGTCATAGTTGAATTCCTGTCGACAACAAAGAAAGAGGACATAATCAACGCAGTGAAGAAACATATTAAAAGCAAAAAACCACTAAATACAGGTTGTATAAACTTACCAGGGCCTACTATACCTATCTACGTCTCCGAAAATCTGAGTGCGAAGGCGAAACGGTTGTTCTTCTTGGCTAGAGATTTCGCTCAGAAAAACAAATATCGCTACTGTTGGACTAGTCACGGTAACCTGTATCTGCGAAAATCAGACGATAGCCCAGCGGTCCGGATTAAAAATGAAGACAATCTGAAGACTTTAAAAAACACTAATACATGACTAACTTTAAGGCTTTTCCCAGCATGTCTCCTTAATAATAACAATTTATTTTATTCGTGTTTTGTTTTTTGTATTAACGTTACTATGCATATACATAATATTATTTATAACATTACTAAACAAACTTTACATCCACGAACAACAATAGAATACTACTTATTAATTGGACCTATGATTATTTATGCATATCTAATATACATATACGGCAATTACATCTCTACTGTCCATACAAACATCCAACCTTTATATACACAAAGTAAATGTCACTTGTTATTTATACCTATCGCCGCCTACATCTACCTAATAATATACACTTATGTGTCCTGTGAAAACGTACATTACAAGTCCACCCATCCTTTACAAGTATCACAGTACAACTTAGATGAGTCTAGCGCTAAATTTATTTTACATTGGCGGCTTTCACGTGGGGGCCGGGTTGCACACTGCCGTCAGGCCACGGTAGTGGTAGCCTGGCTTCAGCATGATAGCGCGCTGTACTGCTTACCTTTACATCTTTTGTGTTTTATATCTTTGATTATTTTCATGGAATCCTTTAATCTTAAAATTCGATATAATAAGTAACCTACACAGAGAAATAGACAAATATAATGTTGCAGAATTCTTTTCCTGCGAACTAGAAGATAGTAATAAGTTTTTAATGAAAAATGGCAATTGTTTCAAAATGTTTCATCAAAATATTAGGAGTGTAAATAAAAATTTACCAAACTTACTACCAGTGTTGACTAGAACCTCAGTGTGCTGGGACTGTATTGTGCTCTCAGAATGTTGGCTCCCTACGACTTCAATCATACCTTCAATTGATGGATACAATCACTATTCGACCACAAACAATCTCACACAGAATGAAGGGGTTATAGTCTATTGCAGAGATAATCTAATTGTTCAAGTAGAAGAAGTTTACATTGCAGAGGCAAATTGCCTATTAATAAAACCTGACAGCAATTCAATGATCTTGGCCATTTATCGGCCCGATGGATATAAAAACCCAAATAACTTCATACAGTCGCTAAGTGAATTTCTCTCATCTATCTCATCTAAACAAAATATAGTGATTGTAGGTGACATCAACATTGATATTAGTGAAAATAGTGAGTCTGCTTTTTGTTTTGAGTACCTAAATATTACGGCTTTTCACGGTATTCTCCCCAGTTTTACACTCCCAACTCACGGCAAGACCTGTCTGGATCATGTCCTGGTTAAAACCAAACATGATGCCCGTTGTCTTGTATACTCGACAAAGGTCACTGACCATAATGGTATAGCGTTGTTTATTGCGTTCAAAACTAAATTGAAGCCACCTAGGTCAAAAAAGCTTCTGGATCGAGTAGGACTGGAACAAGATATTAAAAATATTGACTTTAGTCCTATATATAACATTAATGACGTAAATAAGGCTACAGATCTCTTGGTGGATATGCTTCGAACAGTTATAATTGCCAACACTAAAACAGTAGTTACATCAAGACGTAAAAAGATAATCAAGCCTTGGATCACATCAGGTTTACTGAAATGCCTAAAAAATAGAGATAACTTATATAAAAAATCTAAACGCGATCCAACAAACGAAATTGCACTATCAATCTATAAGCGTTATAGGAACTTCTGCTGCAATATGATAAAAAAAGCTAAGCGTAATTATGAAAGACTTTTACTTGTAAGGGCAGGCAACAATAATAAAAAATTGTGGAGTGCCGTTAAACAAATTACTTATACGAATAAACACAAAGATAGCTGTGTAGATTTAATATCTGGAGATGCAACTATTGATGTTGACGGGGTAAATGACTTTTTTGCTGGCATAGGCAAATCGCTAGCTGAAAAATTGAAACCCAGTAGTACTGAGGTTGTTACTGGGAGCTCTGGGAAGCCACACCCAGCCTCGTTTGTTCTACTACCAACAGATAACGCAGAAATAATTATTTTAATAAATAACCTTAAGGTGGACTGCGCGGTTGGACTGGATTTGATTTCCGCAGACATACTTAAATCATACAAAAGCCTACTGGTGTCTCCGATAACATATATATGCAATCTAGTTTTTGAAATGGGTGTTTTTCCAAAGGCCTTTAAAAGATCCAGAATCCAGCCTATTTATAAGGGTGGGGACAGACTCAGTGTAAATAATTATAGACCAATATCAATTTTGCCAACTTTATCTAAAATCCTAGAACGTTTACTTAATAATAGATTAGTGGCATACTTAGAGAATAATAATCTGTTGTCGGAAAACCAGTTTGGTTTTAGACGTGATAGATCTACGGCAGATGCTGTACACGAATTCACCAATTATGTTGTTACAAAATTGGACGATAATAGGAAAGTTCTAGGCATTTTTCTTGATATGGCTAAGGCGTTCGACACTGTGTCTGTACCCATTCTTGTGAAACAGTTGGATCTGCTTGGAATACGTGGCCTACAGCTAGGACTTTTTAAGGATTACCTATCAAATCGTTCTCAATGTGTTCACATCGATGAATATACTAGTAGAGAGGTCATAATGTCCTACGGTGTCCCACAGGGCAGTATACTAGGCCCGACCTTATTTCTGTGTTATATAAATGACCTGTGCAACATGAAATTGGCTAATGCAAAAATCGTCACATTCGCAGATGACACTGCTCTAGTTTTTGAGGGTAAATCCTGGAGTAGTGTTTATGAAACTGCACAGACTGGTTTAGACATAGTTACAAATTGGCTAAGGAACAATGTATTAACGTTAAATACCGATAAAACTAAACTTATTAGATTCTCAATTAGAGACCCAGGTCAAATTGGTGACTATTGCATTAGAACTCACTCCTGTGATACTAATACAGATGGAGCAGACTGCAACTGCCCAAATATTCAAGAAACTAAAGACATCAAATACCTAGGTGTTATGATTGACAACCATCTTAATTTTCACAAGCACATTACATCCCTAGCATCAAGGATACGAAAGCTAATTGTAATTTTTAAAAATCTGAGACATGTAGCTGAGGTTAAATTAGTGCAAACTGTCTACTTCGCATTATGTCAGTCATTGCTGGGTTATTGTATATCATCTTGGGGTGGGACTTATAAGACGACATTTTTAACGATAGAAAGAGCCCAGAGGGCGTTATTGAAGGTAAACCGCTTTCTACCATTTTACTATTCAACTACAGAACTGTACAAGAAATGTAACGTATTGACGGTACGCCAACTGTTCGTACTTAACACAATAGTAAGACAACATTCACAGATAGTGTATGACCCGGATACTGTGTACAGAAGACGGAGGTGGGATTTGGTATGCAAAAATCATTGCTTTAGAACGAAATTTGCCCAACAGTTCTCTTGTTTTCAGGGTGCTCATCTCTACAACAAAATTAATAAAATGATACAAATTTACGATAAAACTAAATTTAAGTGTAAAAAAGAAGTTACAAAGTGGCTGCTAACACTTAGTTATGATGAGACGGAAGATTTATTACACTAAATCTTTTAACGCGGCCACACTATACACAAACACACACGTATACCATTACTTAAAAACACACATTATTTCTTTTTTCATATTTAATATTGTTTAATTATATGTATTTATTCGTTCGTTATATTATTTATTAACGCATGCATTATGTATATTTTCAATTCTTAACTTAAATTTTATTCTTGTTAAATTTTATCCGAATATGTCAGCGATGTAGTCACCTATTTGATATCATTACACCTAACTGGGGAAGGGGGTCCTGGTGATCTGTGAAACAGGTTTCCTTCGGAAGCCTACATCGGACACCAGCTTCCTCTTTTTCTTTATGTTTATTTTATATAACTACATCTGTGTATCATTGTTTTAAGAGGAAGAAATAAAGCGAATTTATTATTATTATTATAGTGCTCATTTTGTGTTTGTTCATTTTGCGTTTGTTGTTTTTTTGTGTTTTGTACATCTTGTACATTTTGCGCATTGCACAGAATATTGTGTTTTTCATTTTCTTTTTGCTCATTTTGTGTGTAAAATGCTTATTAAATAAATGGTTTGTTCATTTTGCTCCAAAGCGTTATCGACATACAATTACCTATTAACTTATTAATCAAAAACGCCAAACTAAATTTATCAACTCTAAAAGCAAAGGGCATATTGATTATTTTGTGACTAAATCAAATAGACCGTAAGAAAACCGACATGAAAACCTCTTAACTGTCTGCAAATTGAACGCTGAGGATTTTTAATTTCCGTTTCATTCTTTTATCGAGTCTAATTAAAATCTTATAAATCTTCTACAGATGCTCACTTTACGATGTATACCTACGTACGTATATATAGGTACTATAGCTTTATTTAATTACAAAACAGTAGCAGGAAACGACTCATGTAGGTACATTTATGTACATCAATTTCATTGATATCGTATTGTATTTCCCTTTATCAGCATTTAATATTCATGTTGAGAGAATTTGTGTCATAAATTGATAAATAATTTCGTTGTATTATTGTAATTACTACTTATAACATAAAAACGGTAGCCTTTTACTAAGGCTTTACTGTCTGTCTGTATGCCTGTCACTAGACTGTATCTTATGAACAGTGATAGCTAGACAGTTGAAATTTTCAGAAATTGAAAATTTACACAGACAAACAAACAGAAATACATATATTTATATTGCCGCTATAATAACTAAAAACAGTCAGCGCAATAAGTATATACTCAGGAGGGCTGTACCTTTACTAATAGAATTATTGTCCAAAATTTCATTTCAACATCATTATAATTGCAAAATTTAACTTGCTACAGAGCTGCATTCGAAATTTTATCGATTCAAAAAATGTATTCTATTATATACCTATTCTTTTTTTAAATAGTTGATAGGTAAGCGTTTGACCACTATCGCATCTGATGGAAAGCGACGATGTGGCCTAAAATGTTGCGCTTTTTACCTAGGAGATACCTGTTCAATCGTGACTTAAAGACCCCAAGTCGTAGACATCCGCTAAGACATATTCAGGTAACTGATTCCATACCCTCGCAGTACGTATAAAGAATGACGATGCGAAATGCTCGGTTTGGGTGACGGGTATTACTACCTTGAACTAGTGCCGCTTGTCAGTTCGCCTAGATGTCAAATGGTAGAAAGGAGCCAACGGTGCAGTTCCGTGGCTCCCCGAAATGTGTCCGATAAAAGACCGACAAGCTTGCAACCCTACGACGATGTTTAAGGCTTATACAAGTCGAGCAATTGTCCCGACGTGAAGTACCGTCTCACTTTGGCAAGAACATCCAGCTTTTTCGAGGCTAGTTAGTTGGGCTTTGGATTCAATAAATGAACCAAAGTTGAGAGATGGTGACAGAGGACAGAGTGGTCAGTCATCGGCACGGTCACATCCCGGAAAGTGGGAGTCAGATGGAATTAACTCCTTTTAGCGGAGAACAGACACGCCTGGGTCTTAGACGCGTTGAACTTAACCAGATTGGCATCAACCCAATCGGAGATTGCCTTTAAGGTCAAGCTCATGCGCTCGACCATCGCCTCCCTAAGACACGTCTTGATCTACACCGCTCTGGTTCATGCACTGGCAGTGTAGCTCTCGACAACTGTCTGCCATTCGCGTACCTATAGATACCGGGCTTTTCCAGATCATTGATATACAGCAAGAACAGAGTTGCAGAGAGCACAGACCCCTGCGGAACGCCGGCATTAATAGCGATTTGGTCAGACGAGCAACCATCAATGACTACTCGTAATGACCTGTCCCTCAGAAAATCAGAAAACCAGGCACATAAACCAGTAGGCAGACCGTACGACGGAAGCTTACCGATAAGGCTATCGTGCCAAACCCTGTCAAAGGCCTTGGAGATATCTGGAGAGACGGCAAGCGCTTCTTCGTTTTTCTCCATGGCCTAACCGTAGATGAAAGTGACATACGCCAGAAGATCCCCAGTGAATCGATTTAGGCGAAACCCGTATTGTCGATTAGGAGGTCATTTGCTTCTAACTATGCCAATAGCCTGTTATTCAGTACTCGTTCCATTGTCTTACACAGTATGGTGGTAACTGAAATTGGCCGGTAGTTAGCTGGGTAGTGGTAGTTATTCTCCAAAGACATGATAAAATAATTAGAATAATATTATGTAATAATGGTAATAAAACGGTATTTTTTTTGGATAATTTTATTTAGTGAATTTTTATACTAAAGCGTTATAACAAATACTTTGCGTCAGTCGCACTACAGTCTTTTAGCGACTCCCGAGAGGGATGTAACAGGGAACATCGCTCGGATGATCATAATAATGAGTCGCAAAACTGTCTTTTGGGCAGTTAATGAACGATGTTTTAACCAGATATAGAAAGCCTATTAAAAGTTTATGAATAAGGGGTATGTAGGTATCTATGATACTAAATTGAATATCAAAGGCCTTTTAGCTAAAAGTTGTTCTAAAAACATTTACTTTCAGTTCTAACGGTCGGACCTTCTATACACAGATTTTGTAGCCGAAATTATACCTAAACCGAAAAGGGGGTTGTTTCAGATGCCTTTCTTACCACATTCGACATTATTATCTAAACCGGCTGAAGAATTGAAAAGCAAAGCGTTTATCGAAGATTTTAATTAGGTATTATAACCTTAATTATACAACTTCTGTTGTGCGTCGGACAAACCCCAGACTGCAACGCGATACATATACGTAAAATCAACATTCATTAGGTCAAAATTCACTTGATCAACACCATTTCATCAATAGATTATTGCAACGCAGAAGGATACGGGTTCGATTCCTACAGAGTTTCCAAATCAAGAGTTACAGATTATATCGTATTTAAGCGTGGAATGAATCATTCAGACATGCATACAAGACAATAAAGCCAATTAACGGCTCACACCGTGATTTTTCTCTTTTTGATTGGTCGTTCTTGCACGAGATTGTTACCAAAAGACCTTATATTTTAATAATAACAAATAATAATCAGACATTGATCATCTACCAGACCACCACCGTGTAACTACCACCGCCACCGTCAAACATGTAACTACTAGACCATAACTAACTAGTAATCTTATCAAAAACATAAATGTGAAATAAAGGTGTAGTTGAATATTATGATATTTTATGCTCATGCTTTATTTTTATGCTTGATATTTTTTGAAAAGAAGTGAGATCTAAATGGGTGCCAAGTTCAATGGTCAGCCCAGAAATGTATTTATAAAAACGTAAAATATCATTTCTTCTTATAACTTAGGATATTATATTGTAGCCTAAGGTCTGACTTGGCTAGTTTTCAACCCATTCAGTATCCGGAAACTTTTACGCGTTTTGTTAAGTGTTCCTAATAATAGGGGTTAAAGTATGAAATTGCCGTTTTATTGCAATAGGTTCTTTGAATTGACATAGAATCTTCATGGTTTGAGGTTTTCGAATGAAACTTTTTTCAAATGGTTTCTGTGATGTTCTTTTTTTAAAAAATGTGAAACATTTGAATATCGACTTTCAATTGTTTTTGTTATTCAATTTAGACAAGAAAGATGGATACTACGAAAATTCGAGTGATTTTTGAATACGAGTTCCGACGCGGAACTAACGCGGCAGAAACAGCCCGCAATATCAATGCTGCGTTTGGAGAGGGGTCTACTAATGAACGCACCGTGCGATTTTGGTTTAAACGCTTTCGTGATGGAAATTTCGACTTAAAGAACGAGCCACGAGGAAGACCGCCCACACAGGTGAATAACGATGAATTAAGAGAGATAGTGGAAGCCGATCCTAGTCAAACTACCCAGGAATTAGCGGCATGGTTTTACGTTACCTTACCCACTTTATTGACTCACTTGCGTCAAATCAATAAAATAAAAAATACGAAAAATGGGTGCCTCATGATTTGACTGATCTGCAGAAATAAACGCGTGTTGAAACTTGTGTTGCCTTGTTGAACCGCTACAAAAATGAATGAATATTGGATCGAATTGTAACATGTGATGAAAA
The DNA here is from genome assembly GCA_949358125.1 of Idaea dimidiata. Classification (NCBI taxonomy): domain Eukaryota; kingdom Metazoa; phylum Arthropoda; class Insecta; order Lepidoptera; family Geometridae; genus Idaea; species Idaea dimidiata. The sequence goes on from OX442328.1 coordinate 8,416,645, forward strand.
GTGGATTCTTTATGATAACCGGAAAAGAAAAATGCAATGGTCAAATGCCACAACAGTGTCCTAAAGCAAAACTTACCAATAAAAAGGTAATGGTAACTGTTTGGTGGTCTCAGCATGGTGTTATTCACTATAGTTTTCTTCGATCTGGTCAAGCAATTACGGCAGATGTCTATTGTGCCGAACTCCGAACCATGTTGACAAAACTAGCAGTAAAACAGCCCCGACTCATGAATCGATCTTCACCATTATTGCTCCACGACAACGCGAGACCTCACACAGCACGAGAAACCATTTTGACCCTTCAGGAACTGCACTTAGAAACCATTCGTCATCCTCCGTATTCACCAGACCTTGCTCCAACGGACTACCATTTTTTTCGTGATTTGGACAATTATCTACGTGACAAGAAGTTTTCTTCCCAGGAGGCAGTACAAAATGCTTTCACACAGTTTGTGCAGTCTAGATCGTCGGAGTTCTATCGCAAAGGCATTAATAACCTTCCCATTAGATGGCAGCAATGTATAGATAATAATGGCAACTATTTTGATTAAATAAATTTGTTAAAAATTTAAAAAAATAAACAATTAAGATTTTCAGTACAAATCGGCAATTTCATACTGTAACCCCTAATATAATCAATTAAATTAAAAATTAAATGAAGAAACTCAGACCATGGAGCATTTAATAGAGCGCTGCCCCATACACGCATACCACGGCCCTCAGCGTGACCTAAATGGACCTCTTCTCCCATTGTTAGCTCTCCTTTTGGCTTTATTGGCACCGAAGTCGAGCGAAAAAATAGACTTACTTATCACAACCAGTCAAGTTATGGGAGGGTAAGGTCTTCTTCTTCTTTTCGTGTAGTGGTGTGAGACACCTAGTGTTAGAGTTTTCAGGTCGCCCTAAGGCCTCTAACTTGACCTAACGACTGATATCACAGATACAACCGGGACCAACTGCTTAACGTGCCTTCCGAAGCACGAAGGCGCTCGAGAATATAATTTTTTGTCACACAAATTTTCGGTTACCCATCCAAGTAATGACCACGCCAAGCGTTGCGTTGGAGGGCAAGGAAAAGTGGCGTGGATCCTTTTATCACAACTTTTATAGTCTTATTAACTTAAGAAAACTTGGAAGCAACGCGAAAAGCCGATGTTCAGCATTGATTTCTATTTTACTTTACGTTTTTATTAATCAACTTATCAACTAGTCAAACAGAAAATCTGTAATATTTCAATTTACTATCGCTTTGATGAGACATTATATGATGTATAAACCAGAAACATCCGACATTCGTCTTCTCATGTCTCTGATAAAATAATTATTAACATAAAATCATCTGTCAATCTATCAATGTAAAATTACAAGATTATTCTAGGGTACCTATTCTACCTACCTATGTGTACCTAACCTATTATTGATCACCTGCCTGAGAAACCTGCCTCTTGTATTTTACACAATACATAATGAAATCTAGAGCTCGGCAGAATGTCGCACTCATAACATAATATTCAAAATACAGTACCTACTTCTTACGTCTCAAGTGCCGCAATGAAAATTTACTGCTTAGAAATGTTATTCGACACCTCTGTTTATTCATAGAATAGTACCTAGTACCTACTAATACTCGTACCTTATGCTGAGAGCGTCCGGTTGGTAACATGATATTTATACATCACAAAACAAAGGGCACTCTAATAATACAATAACTACCTAACTCAATAAATTAAATCCTAATAATATTAGGTAGAAAGCAAAAAAATGTATGTTTGTTACTCAATCACGTAAAAACTACTGAACCGTTTGCGATTAAACTCCAGCTACCTATATATAAATATATAGCCCGGGGACACAATTAGTTGTATTATAAACTAGCTGCGCCCCGCGGTTTCACCCGCGTATGTCCCGTTCCCGCGCGAATATTGGGATATAAAGTTCTATGTCCTTCTTCTGGTTTTAAGCCACCTTCCCACCAATTTTCAGCCAAATCGGCTCGGCCGTTTTTGAGTTATAAATGGTGTAACTAACACGACTTTCTTTTATATAGATAGATATACATAATAATATAGTTGTCATACGGTTATGAATACACGTTCATTTATATAAGTTTAAAGATCCGTCTCCTATAAATTAATATAATACCTACTGTCTGTTCCCAGAACGTATAGAATGTAGTATGTACTCTATAAACCCAACCCTAATCATCATCAACTCAATTATCAAGGAAACAAATGTTTAGACAGACCGCACCTAATTACTGTCGTTATATTGTAATACAATATCAGTGTATCCTAAGTTTATGTACGACATACGTAGGTACCTACTAAAACGTCATGATATGTTGCTTTCGTACGTGTTTTGCAAGTTAAGCAACTACTTGGTACATTGTATTTTGTTACATTGTTCAGACTATAGGTATCTGAATCACCTAGCTTTAATTGGGTTTCTGATAGCTCTTAGTAATAATTTAGTTCTGTGGTTGGTGTGTCGTAGTTTGTTACTTTTAGGCCGTATACAGAACGAAATCTGGCAGTCAGCGCTGATCTACCAGCGCTTATCGGAACCGGCCGGCGGCGCTGGTAATCTGCGAAGGACCGATAAGCGTCGAATGTCTTCGACAAGTTCCGACAAGCATCGACACGCGCGGGTCACCGCTGGCACCGTCATTGTATAGAGGCTCAGCGCCTATTACCTGCGCCGATTACCCGCGCTGGCCGGTTCCGATAAACACTGGTAGATCGGCGCTGGCTGCCAGCTTTCTTTCTGCATACGGCCTTAAGCATACATTGTCCCGCTTGCAAAATGTCCTTTAATGGTGGCTGTACATTCTTGAACGAATGCTCTCGTCAAATCCCGCCGAGAGATCAAGTTGCATGTACAATGTTGCACTCGACAGTTTTCAGCCGCTATTCCAATTTAAATAAATAAATCAATGAATCTTTCAATTAATCTAAAATATTCACTAAAAGTGTAACATTTTTAGACAAAAAAAAACAAGCATAATATTCAAGAGCATTTGAATTCGAAGCGAAAAACAGAAGAAAAATAATTTGACAACAAAAAATTTAAAAAGAAAAGTTAATAAAAGAACGAAGGAAAATGAAATGACAGAATTTTATATCGTACCATTTTACCTTGTTGTCTTCTAAGCGAAGCGTGGTAGTGCTGGGTGGTAGCATCGAAGGGGGTGACTCGAGGTTCCTTCCCGAGCAATCGACCGTGATTAGAGGTATGACTGCGCCGGCCGCATCTGACACCACGTGGGTCATCTCGCACGAACATGGCTCGGGGCAGGTTTCACGCATATTCTGATACCAAACAATAGAAAATAAAGCTTCAATCTTTGAAACCGTACGAACAAAATACGGAAAATGTTACAATGAATAAAAATGAAAATAGAAAAATCATTTATTGGACACAAATAGGTACACAACATACATTAGCGATAACGGCGATGATTATAAAGACCCTTGTTTCCAATGCTTGTTCCGAAAAAATACTTCGAAGTTAAATAAAAAAAACATATTTAATTAATAATCCAGGATGGTCTAGGAGAATTTAAAGAGTGAGGTTATTTCGTTTCTTTGTTTACTTAATTTTTCGATGCCACTGTTGGCAATTCTGATGTCACCAAATCCTTAAATTTAGCTAAATTCCATCCCAAATTATAAAAATAAGGTTAGGCAGTATTAATTTAAATGACCTGTCATCATTTAAAAATTTCTAAACAAAAATTTAGGTTTAGTTTAGTTTAGGTAAATGAACAACAGAATTTCTGCCTGTGTCGGAGCCATGGCATCGCAAACTACTTTATTTTTACTCGGAAGTTCATGCCTCGTCAAATAGCAATATCAATAGTAAAAGTATTTATTTACTTTGACACCGTTGGGTGTCCACTGAACGTGATAGGAAAACTTAGTACAAATGCTAAATTGGTAGAATGACCTTGGTAAACTGTAGAACGAAGGAGCTGAACTAAGTATAAGGACACTTAGGAGGTGGAGCTCTATAAGGAGCTGAACTTAGTATAAAAACAATACACTTATTGATAAATTGTACAAAATACACAAATAACATCAATGTATACAAAAGAAAACTTAAAACTAAAGTGGCTAAAGCGGGTGGCCTTATGACCTTTGGGCGATCTCTTTCAGGCAACCGATAGATTCCTTCTAGTGCGAAAGATTTATTCTGTTGTCACACACCGCACAGGAAACACAAAGGCAAAAAATAAGCATTTATTCGGACAAACACAAGATAAATAAACAGATGAAAACAAATTTACACATTATAAGGAGCTGTCGCCTCCGAATAGCTGCGGCATCATTGTGTATTTTCTAATCACAATACTTTTTTCATCTGAGGTTGAAAAAACCAACATACTGATGCTTCTATTACATGCCTACGAGATTAAAATTCCAGTTTATATTAGACTGTCCATTAAAAGTGAAAAAGTATGACCGAAATTGTAATTGCCGCACTTTGCCGCACAGAACAAAGTTAAACAACTAAAAATAACTGCTATTTACACGATTAAGCAAACACGATACAAGATAATAGAGATTATTCAGCTTGTTTTTGATATTAGGATCATCTTATGTTTACAAGATTATACATACATACTTAGGCTTTCTAAAAGTATCAAAGTTATCTTTTCATTATTTATTTAGAAGAGTTTCTGTGTAATTGCTAACTGTCATAAAGTTATTGGCTTAATAATTAGAAGACTGTGATAGTTGACAAATTTTATTTGGTAAATCTGTCGTCGCTAAGTCGCCGTTATATCTATTGTTCAGCTAAAATAAAAAATAATTAAAAAAACATCAAATAATAAACATTAAGAACAAATATTTCGTAATTTGGTTTTAATGCTCAAGGCATATTTCCCAAACTTGTGTGAACTTGCGTGGCCGAGCGGTTCAGGCACTGGGGTACTGATCCAGGGACGCGAGCTCAAATCTCGCCACAAATGATTTTTTAAAGATGATTTACTTTACTTTTTGAGCGACGAAAGGACGCCAAAACAACGATAAACGCCGATCTTGGTACGGCAGAATGTCGCCGCAATATTATACACATATTATTAAATTATTGTTTGTGATCAAACTTGGTTGATCAAACTCAACTATTGCACAATAAGTACATAAAACTTCATTCTTAAACTCGGACATTTGAGCTCAACATCTCAAACGAATTTAACTTGTCTGACTTCAGGAGTACATTGAAGCCAAAATAACTACTCGTAATTTATGTATCCAATATTACTATGCCTAATCGAAATCTACCTTATTATTAAATACTATATAAGGTCATGGGTAAAGTGCGGCTTTGAGGGAATGCTTGCCATTAATTTACCCATATTGAAAAAACAGACAAACAAATGTAAAGTTAAAGTTTTAACTGCGTGTATCCGCAATCAGCCCTACAACTGGGCCTTTGTACGTGACTTTAAGCCGTGGGTTCCTCACGATGTTTTCCTTCACTGTAAGAGATGTTAATAGCGCACATAATTTTTAGTTAAAGAGACATTTGTGCGCGGCCGGGATTCAGAACCCCGACCTTCGGAATGAAAGTCGGGGTATCTACCACTAGATCAACACCGACCAACATCAACACAAACAAATGTAATTACTTACTCGCATAGAAACTTACACCCACGAAACACTATCCATTTCTTGACCCGTCGCGTCGGATACATAAATGGAAATGCCGCATTTATATCCCAAAGCCGCACTTCCTAGGTGATCTTGCCTTGTCATTTATGGCAGACCCCCTTACTTATAAACACTAATTAATGCGCTGCATAACTATGCATCATTTGTCTTTTACTGTCACATGAAGTTTCAAAGTTGACAGACAGAGACAAACGTCACATAACTTAGTCATGTGTAAATAATATTTTATAAGGAAGGGAGTAAAATTCTAACTTACCCGAATTATGTCCATGACTGTATGTAATGGCTTCCCTCTGTAAAGACGTTGGTGACACATAAGATCGTAGTAATCAGAAATTATTGTCTTTATAGTACCATTTTCAGATTCCATCGCCAACCAATCCAAACCTCCATCGCTGCAGTCCCAAAGATTTCCTGAAATAATTTTTGCCATTTCAGTGCCATAATAAGAACGTAGAATATTATAAATACTTAATATATCGCATATAATTTTTTCTATGGTTTTCGCGATTTTGGCGTTTGGCGATAACTTGGCGTTGGCGAAAGCTCGGTTCGTTTAAAACCATGAATAAAAACGCGATTCAACACGATAAATAAAGTGTTTTATTATATCGCATATAGCCCATTTTTGACAAAAACACATTTGTAAGTAATGATGTCCGCTATACACTCTCGTCGAGTCATCCCGAGACAGTAAAAGGTAACTCACTCGCACTCGCCTCTCGGCCTCTCAGGCGAGACCTTTAGGTACATAAAATCAAACACCTGTTCACTTGCGATTTGAATATCCCCAAATTGTAATAGCCAGAAAATAGAGTCTCAGGCAACTGATTTCAATAACCGCAGTGGAAATAAGAAACGTCGAACTGTGATTTTATCTTCAGTTATTGATTTTATTGTTGTCGATTCTGAGTCACTTTTATACTCTGAGTATTCTGTAAGTGACACTCAAAACACAGTTCACCTAGTAGTTGACGCCTTAGCGCTTGTTAATGTTCGAAAGTTTTTAGCATCGTCTTTTCCGCGTTTCTACCCTTTGAATAGGGTATTTACATCTGATGTGAATCATATTCATTTTCATTGAAAGGGCAACTTAAAACGTGTATCGTATCTGAAATGTATCGTGTAATAGTAGGTTTTCTGTTCATTTAGGTCTCCTCTTTCCAATTATATAGGTTTTATCGTGCAACAAGAGAATTGAAACAAATCAAGACGTTTGCCGCAGACTTAATAGGTCCTTTATATGAGTTTGAGGAGGGGTGAGGCGTTTGCTTCATCCCTGGTTCTATTGTTTAATAGTGATATGCGTATAAAGACTGAAGACGTATACTTATTCATCTTTCTCCCTCCTAGTCATTTTGCAATCAACCTATCTTACTCTAATAATTGTTATTCACCAAGCAATCGAAGCGTATCTACATCGAGTCTCGATAAATTTTCTTTTGTCTTTCAGTATGTTGAAACTCCTCCACAGGTCGTCATTATTAACCGATTTCCAAGAAAGTTTGTAATGGAGTCGTTTAATTACCTTGATCTTTATGAAATTTTGTGAATTTCGTGAGAAAATTATGCTGTGTGAAAATGATGGTAAGGTAATTTAGCCCTCGAAGGTTGACTTGCGCTGCTTTTACTTAAGCCACGGGCTAGTGAGCTAACCCAGACACAATGGTCAGTGCACAACCAATCACAATAATTAGCTAGCTATTTATTTAGTTAGCCCTGGCTAAGTATAGCCGTGCAAGTCAACCTAAGGGGCTTAGTGCTGGGGTAGTCTACTGTTATCAGGATAACTATTTAATTAAGAGCCTATCTAGAAGTTAGGATTATACTTAGAACTATGAATACGGTCGCCGAAAGCAATGATCTATCTAAGATACAATCTCCGAATAAGCAGAATTCTCCTTACACATCCTTTTTAAACACTTGGCGTTTTGAAGTACCTAGTTTAAGTGATGTTTATACAGGATACTCAAAGTACGGTAGTTTTTAGGGTTCCGTATCCAAAAGGTAAAAACGGAACCCTATTAATGAGATTCCGCTGTCCATCTGTCAGTCTACCTGTCACCGGTAACTACAGGCATAGGCAGTTGAAATTTTCACAGATGATTTATTTCTGGTGCTGCTATAACAACAATACCAAAAACAGAATTAAACAATAACTTAAGTGGGAACCCCAAACGAAAAACGTGTTTTTTTACTTTAAACGCAACGTTAGCGTGATTTATTTTTACCACTGGCGCCATCTAGTGATATATTAACGCTAGTGATAAAAGTAAATGCTAACGTTGCTTCTTCCGTTCACGGATTTTGCGGTTCAGTGTTCATTTTGGGGTCCGTATCTAATTTCGGTACAAAATACTTCGTGCGCGAGTCCGACACGCACTTGGCCGGTTTTTTATACTTTCCTATGTGCCTGTCCAGCAAAAAGTGTGAAAGTGAAAGTAACTATACCTACCAGAATCCAGAATGCAAAAACGTACAAAAAGTCCAAAAATAACCATTGCGGTTAAATTAAAGTTAGCTCAAACTCTTTATTGAACTGGGACTGAATATAAGTACCTATTTGGTACTTACCTCACAAAATTAAATCAATCAATCAATATGACTGAAGTGGGTTTGTCCTGTTGTAGGTACTTCAACCCTCTAAAACATTGGTTGATATTGTTTTGGACTTTTGTTTTTTACGCGTTAGTGAAATATCGTCCTGAATTTTCATTTTTACAAAAACATTGTTTTATTGCGTTTAAATTGTTTAATTACGGCGGCAAGTTACCAATTTAGTTACGCGAAGTTCAACGAGTTAAGTGAAAATAAAAATACCAGTGCCAAACACGAAATTAGCACGTTACAATCAATTGTTCCATGGGGTTGGAGAAAAATCGTCGCCATTTTTTCTACAGCCTTCACGCATTGAAAATTATTTCAAACGATTACAGTACAATAGTGGTAGTTCGCTATTCGTACGAGAAACTGGCTAAATTGTCCTATATTGCTGACAGAAGCCATAACTAAGAAAAAGAAAGAAGATATTGTTTTGAGTTTATATGTGGTGTGCTGTACGTGTTATACCTCACTGGCTACTGATGATCATAATTATTGTAACAGATTTCAATGATCTATACTTATAATAAAGGGAGAGAGGACAAAAAGTCTGTACTTGGAAGTAAATAACAAAAAAGTGGTCTAGGGGACTTAGGATAAGTAGTACTACAAATTTATATAATTTTTAAAAATCATTTCTGTCTGTCTGTTTGTCCGTTTCTCTGTTTATCCGTCGGTTCCTTATACAATTAAAAACTACTAATCCGATTGAAATCTGGTTTTCAATATTGTTATAGTTCTATTTTCGAGGAAGGTCGTGGTATACTTTGCATCGAAATCCAATTAGTAGATCCCGAATAATAAACGAAAAAGTGCAACTGTTCGAGAGCCGCTTGGCCGCCCTCGCCTGTGATAACTGACAACGCGTTTTCCACTTCCGCGGGTGGAACCGCGGGGCGCAACTAGTTATTATAATATACAACACACCTACTGTTGTGTTGTTTCTCGAAGATTCTTCAATGTGATTCGTTACCAAAACAAGTAAGTTTAAAGGTGCACGATTTTGTAACAAGTCTTAATCCCTGTAGACCGGGCCCAAATAATATGGTTACGGTATCCCCCACTATCCCTAAAAACTAAAAGGGGAGCAAAAAGAGACCACGTCTTGTTACCACCTACCAGTCTAAGTCTAAAAACAAGTGGACTCGTCCATGTTCCGATACGTGGGCCCCGGTGCAACCAATAAACCAGTAAGGAATACGGGTTGCATCTTTTTGCCGATACGTGGGCCCCGGTGCAACCAATAAACCAGTAAGGAATACGGGTTGCATCTTTTTGCCGATACGTGGGCCCCCCCGGTGCAACCAATAAACCAGTAAGGAATACGGGTTGCATCTTTTTGCCGATACGTGGGCCCCGGTGCAACCAATAAACCAGTAAGGAATACGGGTTGCATCTTTTTGCCGATACGTGGGCCCCGGTGCAACCAATAAACCAGTAAGGAATACGGGTTGCATCTTTTTGCCAATACGTGGGCCCCGGTGCAACCAATAAACCAGAAAGGAATACAGGTTGAGTATTTTTGCAATCACATTTTCCTCCCTCTAAGTGAGCGTGTTACATCTTAGTTAGACCATATCATCACTTACCATTAGGTGATATAGTGGTCAAACGCAACGTTCAGTTTGATAATGTCTAGTGTATTATAATAACCAGTGTGTCAAAATGTCTAGTATACTAAAGTGTCCAGTCCTACAAAATCTAGTGTCTCAAAATAACCTGTCCTAAAATGTTTAGTTCCCAAAATGTTGAGTCACCTAAAATAGCCAGTATCACAAAGTCCAGTTTCTCAATTACCCACTATCTCCAAATAAGTACCTATAGCAAGACAAACGAAGTAGAAACATAAGACGATCAGAGTAGAAACAAAAGACGATCTAAGTGGAAACAAAAGACGATTGAAGTAAAAAGAAAAGACGAACGAAATAAAAGTAAAAGACGATCAAAATAATCGTGCTTAAAAAGCAATTTTATAGCAAAGAACAGAACTTTTTAACATAATCACTTCCTTTTCGTACCCTAACCTTAAAATAAACCGATGACATAGAGGGTTACCACATGAGTAACAATAGTCTACTAACTAAAGGATCTATGCTAGAGGTCAATGAGAAACACAGGTTAAACACAATGTTTTCGAGTATTTTCTTTAAGTACTAGGGTACGTAATGTAAACACTCAAAGAATACACAATAAGCAGTTTGTTCTCTTTCCATTTTTGTCAAATGCCCTTGGGCTGTTCTGGAAACATATTCATTAATGAAATAATTTTATAAACAGATTCTCAAATATTATACGAAAATACCTACCAGGCATTCAAAGTTTAGTCAAAAGCATTCCGCTGAGAATTCCAATGTAGGAAATTGTGTAAATTTTACAATATTATTACACACCATTGAGCTTATTAAGGCTTAAAATGAAAAAGAATATCGATATCGAAATTTATCATCCTTAAAAGAGTAGTTTAGCAGATTCTGCAAGCCAATTATTATTGTTTTTTTGACATGTTCATAATTACTGTGCACCTCTCATAGGAACATGGGCAAGCAGAATTGCTTGCAGATTCTGCTTAACTCATTGAGATACATGTATGTACGAGCCAATACACGTACAGCACTTTACTTATTAAATTTACAACTGTCTTTTCTTCTAATGTCATAGTCATTAACTCGACTAATTGAAAACAAAATTGAATCTTGTTAACGGCATGGCTATGTCAAGTCCAAACCTAAATGCATCGAACTCAGCTGTACCTATTCTGAGACTTCCATGACGAACAATAAAATTTTGCTTTAATAGTAGGGTCTAGATTTTACACATATATTAATAACTACTTAATTAAAAATTGTAAGTGGGTATAAGCATAGTAGATAGAACCTAGAAGCTAACTACAAGGTAAACTGTGGTAAAAGAGACAGTGTTTAGGAGTAGTTTTTAAAATTTAGCTAACCATCTATCTATGTATTGATTGCAATGTACCATAGATCAGACACAGAAGGTAAGGGACTTATTATTTTTTAGATTTAATAGCGAGATGCCTACTATCGCATTTTCATACAAATTATTTACTGTATTTGTGTTCTTTGGAGACTTGACAATTCGGAGACCTATTGAAGACTGACTTTAATACGTTAATAGGCCAGGATCGTTTTTTTATATTTAAATGATGTCATCAACAATAATTGGTTACCTCATTAGTAACATCGAACTCTGAACAAAACCATAAGCTTCGGTTTTTGAAGTGTGTTCAAAACCTAAGCGTACAACCCGCGCCTAACCCCACTTCCCACCCGCGTAATGTTGCTTAATCGGGAGAACTCCCACTTTTTGGGATAAAATATTTTTTAAGATAAACCAGCACTTGTCAAAAGTATGTTGACGCCTCGGCGAGCCTATACCACGAAATAAACGAAACTACCACTTCAATAGAAAACGACACATGCACGGTGTAGTTTTTGTGTCTTCAGTTTTTCAGTTTGTATGGCGCGCGTGGATTCTAGTTTGTTCTGAGTTCGATGATTAGTAATATCAGGATTATGTAACTCTGTTGCTAATAAATCTCGATTGAAACAATTGTAATTGTTGATTTTTGCGATTACGGATATACACAATATGACTGTTACATTTGATAGTTTTAAGAACAATAGCAATTTGTTTGCTACGGAAAGATCTGAAAAATGTCGTGAGTACAATAATTTCAATTATAAACTTTTTAAAAATCACACGATTTGTACTCATAGTAATACTTTTCCGGGTCTTATTCGCGTATTGTTACTTTTAAATTCTCCTACCTCGACGTTTCGATCATGTTACAATGATCTTGGTTGCGAGAGTCCTCTGAATTTCAATTATTTTACATAAGAAATTTAGAAAGTTACATTTCATATGTTAGAATGAATTTAATAAAATCTCTTATAACCGTATATTTTGTGCCCATATCGTCAGATTTCATGAAAAGGCAAGTGATCAAACGCTCAAGTATCAATTCCAAGCAAAAAATATTAGGCCAATGTTGGTAACATTTTCATATCGAATTAATTTCGGTTCAAATAAATGACATTACTTTTACTTCTGCCTCACTTATCTACCTAAGTTTTATTTCCCAAGGGGGGGTGTTCTGGGAATATTCCTGGTAATTTCCGACAGCCATTTAGCATGACTTACCTACACACATACAGGTCAAATAACACGACAAATATTTTTTTGCTTATTTTTTATCCTTCAAGACGGACTTGCACTAGACTAGGTTACAACTTCCATGATGGCTAAAACATTTCTATTTCAGTAAAAGTTTTGGATATATAATAATAATAATCATTTTTATTTCAGACACAAATTAAACTTATAAAACATTGGAGTGTTACAGCTATTTAGTCCATAGATTAAAATTAAATTAAACCTGATAAAACTAAAATTAGAGTAACGTATAATAACACACGCACACATGTCTGAAAAAACTGTCATAAAACTACACTTGTTTAGAATATATGAGCGCGCATACTCAAGTGAACATAGGGATCAATCTTACAAAACCCTCGTGTATTTTACCGAAACTCAACATTACTCTCAAATCTCATCTTTTTTGTGTCTATCACAGAATGTGAAACAACTTATTCTGATACTAGCGACCAACCCCGGCATTAGGCACAGATTTACAGTGTAATATATTACTATGAGAAATGCTAACATGTATATTGTCGATGGATTCGTTGCGTGGTCTAAGAAGTTACCAGAGATACAGATAGACAAGACAAAAACAGCGACATTCCCTTTATATATTATTACTTCTCTACCCTACCCTACTACTACCCTACCCTACACTACCCTACCTTACCACTACCCTACCCTAAAATAACAGTATTTTATTTCCGTCTCCTGGTTCTAAGCTACTTCCTCGCAAACTTTCAGCCGTTCTTGGGTCATAAATAGTGTAGCTGAAACGATTTTATTTTATACTATTTGCGCCCCGCGGTTTCACCTGCGTATGTCCTGTTCCCGCATGTTTTTCGGGATAAAAAGTAGCCTATGTGTTATTCCCGTTATCCAGCCTATATTCCAAATTTCATCGCAATCGGTTCAGTATTTTTGCGTGATTGAGTAACAAACACACATACATACACACATTCTCACAAACTTTCAGCTTTATAATATCAGTAGGATATTTAGATAATATTATATTAGATATTGTTTTGTTCACTGGCTATTCTACAAAGTACCTCAAGTAGTATTGACAACCAAATAGATGGGATTTCTGAGCCCAAACAAAGGTTCGAAGCAATTTGGAGTGTTTATTTACCAACTGTATCGACGTTGATGTCTTTACCCGTAACACAATGGCTAGCGTCTGTAATAGTTTGTACTGTCAGATACTTGTACCTATGTCAAATTCGCTCCATTGCATTGGCAAAGCTAGATCGCGATCAATTTTAATGATTCAGTAAATAGCAGCTCAGAAAACAGTCGTTTCGCTTTGTTTTCTTTAGCGGAATCTACTTCGATGTAAAATGCAGAAATATTTATCCTTTTAATAATATTGTAAACGCGAAAGTTTGTATGTATGTATGTAGTATGTATGTGACTTTGTTTCTCTTTCACGGTAAAACTACTGAACCGATTGCGATAAAACTTGGAATATATGTAGCTGGATACCGGGAATAACACATAGGCTACTTTTTATCCCGAAATTCCCGCGGAAACTTGACTGACGCGGGTGAAACCGCGGGGCGCAGCTAGTACACTATAAACACATACTCCTAAATAGTTGTATGCGTGCACACAACTCCTTAGATAGCGGCTTACCTACCCAATTTTTACTCGACTATGGCGAACCGGCAAAATGAGAGTTATGTTTTTGAGCACGATGTATGTTGGAATGTTTGTTTATCTGTGCCAACATAACGTCTAAACTACTTAACATAATTCGACAATCGAGGTATCGTATAAGCATCTACGTTTCGAGTACTTCCCAGTACCTTTGATCACGGGTAGATTATGTGCCAAAATGTGTTTAACTTCGAATCACCATCGCGCAATTTTAAGGAAAGGTGTAGGTAAATAGGTATCATAACTTTACGTTAGTGCCAATATTTGTCATGGTGTTTATGCTGACACACGTTTCTGTATTCTACTTTGCAGTGCTATGAAAAGAACGAAACTGAAAGCACGACAATGCGATAAAGAAATAACGTTGATGTATGAAATGTAGATACATTTCTTACATCAACGATATTAGATAATATAACTAATCTCTTCCTGCGGACTGAATGATGTACCTTCCTATTGTTACTAAATTCAATTTTATTTGAATATTTTAATTTCAATTTTAACATTTTCCCTGGTCTCATTCGCGTTATTGTTTTTTTTACCTTACCTCGACGTTTCGACTTTTTAACATTAGTCTTGGTTGCGAGACTCTCGCCTCCCTCTGTCTTTTGCTGTCTCCTCTCGACCGCAACTATCGCTAACATAGTCTATACGTCGAGGTAAGAGAATCTAAAAATAATCCACAAATAAAACCCGGGAATAAATGTTAATATAAGTCAAATCGTGTAAGTTTAAAAATATTTCAATTGTTATTTAGTACTAAGGAATTGAAAGATAACGTGACACGAGTTTGGAAGCGATGTTGGTTTACTGGTAGATTCATTCCGAACCCTGGCCACCGCGGGAAATCGGTGAAAGGAAAACGTTCAGCGAAACCTGTGCAAACTTAATAAGCTTTATAAGCTTGCAAAAGTTCTCGGTCTACGTTCTCAATCGTCACAAAAGTAGATAACGTATAGATAAAGTTATAGATATATTAATGTAGTTTACGATTTCCCCCCTAACCCTTCGCAGTATAGTTTTTTGATGTAACGTAACATCGCAGTATCAATACATCGAATTAATAAAGCGTCGCAGTACAGATATATCGACGAAAAGTTATCGAAAAAACAAAATTCGATGAAACCCACTTCCCACTTTGTAAACTGGATAATTAGTGTTTGCTTCTAAATTCTAATTCATATTTGCCGTGGATAATGTGCGAAGGTAGTAGGTAGAATAACCTATAAGTACATTAATGTAAGAAGGTAGTAATTACAGTAACTATTCAATTTTAGACAATTTAGGTCAAATTATCTAAAGGCTTCCATGAATGCCAAGAATCATATTACAAACTCTCAGTACTGTATTACTGGCGAATTCCTATAAATTGAGATAGGTACAGCCACTTAGGTTCAATATCAAACCCTATCTCTATTACTAATTCCTCACCTTATCTAATATGCGAGTAATCTTGAGTATTGAACCAAAAATAATTGGAAGTCTTGTTACTTACCACTGAGATAGACTGTTTCCAATTGACGTGGTCCTGTAAAGAGCATTGCCTTCATATGCCTCAACATGTTTCTCCTCAAATCCATCTCTCGAAGAACTGGCATGTCCATGACGATATCCGGTGGCACTTCCCATAACGACGCCATTCCGTGCATTGAAATTTTCTAAAAAAAAAAACAAAAAGATTTTTTTTCAGTTTTCGCAACTTTGTATTAAAACATAACTTATTTTCCGGTTTAAGTCTTGTTTAAATCACATTGTTTTTATTTAACACGTTGACACCTTCCTCAGGGTAGACGGAGATTTATTATTTTTATTGTTCTAAAAAGTTGCCTACTGTAAACAACGCCTCATTAAATTTTTGTATCAAAACATTCCGTGTACGGACACCTCAGGTTGCAAGGTCTTTATTTCTAGTTAATTTAAAAAAAATAGTCAATTACGGTCAAATTCGTACACGGGTTATCCCAATTGGGTATCGAACACTGAAATTATGAGCAGCTGGATTTTACAATACGAGACAATACGATTAGAGTGAGACGTAGTATCAACTTCATTGCAAAACAATTCTTGTTGCCATGACAACAGTACACAAACAAACAGTATCCATGTTTGAAAAAATGAGAATATAAATCACGTTTGTTGTAGGTATGGAAGCCCTTCTGAAATGTTTGTTTTATTTTGGTTTTTAGTAAGGTAATTTGTTTTTATAGCGGCAAAATAAATACATCATCTATGAAAATTTCAACTGTCTAGCTATGCTATGTTAATGAGCTACAGCCAAGAAGCCAGCTAGTGACAGACGGACGGATAGACGGACAGACAGCGAAGTTTCAGTAAAAAGGCCTCGTTTTTACCCTTAGGGTACGGAACCTTAAAAACTACCGTGAAGCGATTAAAACCGGAAAATGACGTTTATTTTTCTATTGCATTTTTATCCGACTGCGCCGATTCCTTTACTCGTTTGAAATAAATGTCGTTTTCTTTAACAAACGGATTGGGCCAGAAACTAACTTTAGTTTCGAGTGTTCCCACGGGTCTCCTTTTTTGGACGGACCTATTTCCTATGATCAATGAAATTTGTAAATAGATCAGTAAAGTTTAATAAGTAAATTACAAAAGGTTATCAAAGTTATATTTATACACATCTAGATACTAATAGAAGTAGAATTTTCTGGAACAAAATCTTCATAAACACAAATTCCGATTAAAACAACCTAAAAGTACATAGTTGTTATTTATTTGTTAGCCTAATAAAATACAAACGTATTATGGTTCGTAAATGCCAACAGGATAAAAGCAAAAGCTAAATTAACATAAAAGTTAATAAAACCGCAATCAAGATATAAAGCCACTGTTTCTAATTTTGGAAGCGTAGATACTCAGAAAGATAACTGAACACTCAGTATTCCTATTTGATGTGTACAATAAACAATTTATTTATTCATTCATTCAGTTAGCCGTGTAGCCCTTGCTTATAAATAAATATACATAAATTTATGCAATATTTAAATAGTATAAATAAATATATAAATATTGCACGATATTACACACAGCTCAATCTAACCCCAAACTAAGCACTAGGCTTGTACTATGGGTATTAGACAACGGATATACTACATAATTATTATACTATTTTTTGTAAATACATATTATATATAGAAAGACACCCAGACCAGATACAAATATTTATTTTTAAGCATAAATAGTTGCACCCGACGGGAATTGAACCCGCATTCTGCATTGCAACCGAGCGTTTGCCCGTCGTGCCATAGGGGCCGTCATAAAATAAGATATGTTTACTCCGGGTCTCCAGCTATCTTGATACATAGAATTTTAACGCAATCGGTTCAGTTGTATTTGCGTCAAGGAGGAATTACAAACATACTTAAGTAATTGATTGAATTAGGCGTTACTTTTCGGAACTCCATAACAACTAAGTAATAAGTTAAAGAATAACATTTAGTTTTAAGTCTCGACACCTGATTAGTATCTCTACAGAGCGTGGAAAGAGCACCACCCTACCACCTCTCTTTGCATGCGGCAAAATGATGATAATAATAGGGGTTAAAGTATGAAATTGCCGTTTTATTGCAATAGGTTCTTTGAATTGACATAGAATCTTCATGGTTTGAGGTTTTCGAATGAAACTTTTTTCAAATGGTTTCTGTGATGTTCTTTTTTTAAAAAATGTGAAACATTTGAATATCGACTTTCAATTGTTTTTGTTATTCAATTTAGACAAGAAAGATGGATACTGCGAAAATTCGAGTGATTTTTGAATACGAGTTCCGACGCGGAACTAACGTGGCAGAAACAGCCCGCAATATCAATGCTGCGTTTGGAGAGGGGTCTACTAATGAACGCACCGTGCGATTTTGGTTTAAACGCTTTCGTGATGGAAATTTCGACTTAAAGAACGAGCCACGAGGAAGACCGCCCACACAGGTGAATAACGATGAATTAAGAGAGATAGTGGAAGCCGATCCTAGTCAAACTACCCAGGAATTAGCGGCATGGTTTAACGTTACCTTACCCACTTTATTGACTCACTTGCGTCAAATCAATAAAATAAAAAAATACGAAAAATGGGTGCCTCATGATTTGACTGATCTGCAGAAAGAAACGCGTGTTGAAACTTGTGTTGCCTTGTTGAACCGGTACAGAAATGAAGGAATATTGGATCGAATTGTAACATGTGATGAAAAGTGGATTCTTTATGATAACCGGAAAAGTAAAATGCAATGGTTGACCCCAGGTCAAATGCCACAACAGTGTCCTAAAGAAAAACTTACCAATAAAAAGGTAATGGTAACTGTTTGGTGGTCTCAGCATGGTGTTATTCACTATAGTTTTCTTCGATCTGGTCTATTGATGATGTCTGTTGTGCCGAACTCCGAACCATGTTGACAAAACTAGCAGTAAAACAGCCCCGACTCATGAATCGATCTTCACCATTATTGCTCCACGACAACGCGAGACCTCACACAGCACGAGAAACCATTTTGACCCTTCAGGAACTGCACTTAGAAACCATTCGCCATCCTCCGTATTCACCAGACCTTGCTCCAACGGACTACCATTTTTTTCGTGATTTGGACAATTATCTACGTGACAAGAAGTTTTCTTCCCAGGAGGCAGTACAAAATGCTTTCACACAGTTTGTGCAGTCTAGATCGTCGGAGTTCTATCGCAAAGGCATTAATAACCTTCCCATTAGATGGCAGCAATGTATAGATAATAATGGCAACTATTTTGATTAAATAAATTGGTTAAAAATTTAAAAAATAAACAATTAAGATTTTCAGTACAAATCGGCAATTTCATACTTTAACCCCTAATATTATGCTAGTGTTAGTGACACCATTTATTAATCGTCTGGTGACCCCTGGGCTGGCGGCTTCTTATCCCAGCGGATAAGTTTGGCTATCCAGCGTGGGAACGCCGCCCGCCAGCATCTTGGGCACTGGGAGGGAGACAATTTCCTTTTGTTTTAGTTTTAAGTTTATTTTTGTATTTTATTATTTATGTTGTTAATTGTGTATTTCGTTATGGAACAAATGGATTATAAATTTTATTAATTTATTTCTTTGACATCAGGAAGGTACACTTCTACCAAACTTTGTGGGCAACAAACATAATCATGTTTGTCGCCCTATAGTTCGGTCAGAGTTAAATGTTAAAGTTTGTGTAAACAAGTAGATTTACCGGCACACGAACTTCATACTTTTATATAATACTAGCTGCGCCCCGAGGTTTCACCCGCGGAAGTGAAAAACGCGTTATCACGGGCGCGGGCGGCCGAGCGGTTCTCGAGCGGTTGCACTTTTTTCGTTCATTACTCGGGTTCTACTAATTGGATTTCCTTTTGGGTACGGAACGTTAAAAATGGTCAATATAAGTTACGTACTACGAAATAAATAACCCACAATCGTTTTAAATATTACCGCGTAGTTTGTGAGTTCAATGTACTAAAGATATTATGATGGAACTCGGTACATATGTAGATAAGCTGGAGACCTGGATTAACACATTGGCTGCATCCCGATATTCAGCATCAGGCCTTACGCGGGTGAACCCACGGGGTGCAGCTGGCAATAACATAAATATATACGTACCTCAATTCTACTATCCGTTGGAAACCGTCCTTTGAATTGTTTCAGAATTGTACAATTGACGAATTCAAGCATTCTCAGTTCGGGGAAGTGATACTGTAGCCTTCCGATATTGAAGCACTCTCCAGGCCATTCCAGCACTTGCAGGTATTCTATTTTACTACAAAAATACAATATATTAGGGGGTGGCTGAAAGGGAATTACTCTAGAGGTCTATGCGAACAACTATTATTCTACGAATTTTTAAAATTAGAATTTTATTTACAACATTTTGAGGGTATTTTTCACTAACCTAACCTAACAAACTACACATGACAAAGAACCAAACAAGTTATATTACTAGAACTAGAATGCTCAGCTTACGTAGAAATAAAAAGTGGTCCGCTTAAATGTAGCGTTCTGTCTCTTTCTAATAGCGTTATTAGAAAGGGACAGCATGCTAAATGTATGGTTCTGTCCCTTTCTAATGTGTTATTAAAAGGGACAGCATGCTACCGTAACTTTTTAGTTCAACGTGAGCATTCTATTTCTAGTAATATAACTTCTTTGCAAAGAACACACTGACATATTTTCATTTTCCTTTAACAATATTATTCATTCAGCTAGTCATTCAATCGATGTGTCAGCACCCGTATTGTCGATTTATTCTATCCAGTGGATAGCTTAGTTTCATAGGCACTAAGTAGTATATTGCTGCTTTGGCGTAACGTGGAAATCACCACTGATTACCGTAATGTATAATAGGGGTGAAGAGCAGGACTTGAATTTTATATGTAGGTATAGATTTAACTGTATTAGTGAACGTTATAACAAAAGAAATTACATGGTAACAAATGAAATTAGGTCGTGTGATCGTTAGAACCTTTGTTATTATGTCAAATATTACGCACCCATTAAATACAAATTGAGTGACGAATATAAAAGACTTTAACCCCTTAACCGCACACTTAATCAAATTAAAGTACCTACTTAAGAAGATAGTCATTGTTCAGGTTCCCTGAACAGAATATAATTAAATTAAACTTCAACTTCAGAGTAACGAAATTTTTCTTAATATGAGTAACTGATTTTATTTCTAAGAAATGTATCTACACGTTGTAATTATTATGTTGGTAACTAAGTATTGTTCTTTCATTTAAATACACTGATTGTATTAAAATTGATTAAATGTTTTAGTACCTTTATACCAAGAATCCACTCTCTCTAGGAAGAAAAAAAAACTCTCGTTTGTTTCTTACTTTGTTTGTTTTTTATGTTTGTGTTTCGATCACGCAAAACGCACTATCGATTGTGATGAATCTTGGTATCCAGAGGACTGGAGATCTGGATTAAAACATAGGCTACGTTTTATCCCGATTTTCCTACGGGAATGTCGGGATAAAACGTAGGAATCGGAACATATGCGAGTGCTATCGCGCAGCTAGATTAAAGTAGCAGTAGTAAAATATTCTAACCTAAGTGCTTATTAGTTACGGTGCAGGTACGCAGCACATAAATTATCTTACAGAGAAACTCTTAGGACGTCTGAAATCCAAATTGAGATGTGCCTTTTATCTCGACTACTAAAGTACTTGTAATTCAATTTACAAAGTAATTCTATAGTTAT
This sequence comes from Idaea dimidiata, assembly GCA_949358125.1. Lineage (NCBI taxonomy): Eukaryota > Metazoa > Arthropoda > Insecta > Lepidoptera > Geometridae > Idaea > Idaea dimidiata. The sequence continues at coordinate 8,437,956 of OX442328.1, forward strand.
TCCTTAACTACTTAGCTTTTGCCACATTTAGAAATCATTAGAACACGTGCCAAAACCATATAAATAACCCAACGTTAACTAAAACGACCATTCTTAGCTAGCCTTTACAACGAAGAGGTTCCCTACATCCAAACTAATAGGTATTTTAAATCCGAAAGTTTGATTGTATATTTGTTTGTTTGTTCCCGCTTCGCGGTCAAGCGTTTAGATGAAAATTTGCATTACTGGAGAGTAACATATTAAAGGAAACTTTTGATCCCGATAACCTCATGGGCTCGGAATTTACGCGGACGAAACCGCGTGCCGGTTTGTAATATATTTGTAATCCTACTAATATTATAAATGATAAAAAGTGTGTGTGTTTGGATGTTTGTTACTCAATCACGCAAAAACTACTGAACCGATTGCGATGAAACTTGGAATATAAGTAGTATATTATAAAATATGTTAATAATGTATTAAAATATGATTTACCGATTCAATTAATAAATAGGTACCTACTTAAAATATAAAATTGAAAAACCTGTAATTATATTGATTTTATTTACCAGTGTCCTCTTATTTACCGATTGGATAAATTTAATATTTTTGTGGTTACCATCTACGATACTCGGGGTTATGGAATACAGGAACCTTTAGAAGGCATGTGTAGGGCCGAATTAAGCCAACACGTAGAGGCTCGTTTTAGTAACATTATAATTTAAAAATTTGTGACGGACACGAAACCGGCGGCTATCCCTATCTGCACCGTGTTGAAACCATACGGTAACCACACGGTTCAGTTGCACTAGACTAGACTAGACTTACAGGTAATGCACTGCGAATGATACTACAAAGCCAGACTAGCGAAAATTGTATCTTGATTATCATTACCTTATACCTCTCACCCAATAGCTGGGCAGTCCTCCTCTACAAATGAGCCTATGGTAAGTCTGGGTGCACCGTGCTTGTCGTTCGAAGTCTGCCAGAGAGCATTTCAAATACCCTGTGTCATTCTTCCGTCTGTATTGAACTCCCGGAGTGATAACCGTTGTAAAACTTAACAGCAACAGTGACTGAATATGTAGTATATCTGAAAAAAAATAAGAATAAATATAAATTTCTTTGACAAAGTACAGTGCAGGTTACTTATATTATAGTTCTTATGTCTCGGTACATAAACACAGGACTTTCAATAAGATAATATAACATGTCTCCACCAAATAGGCTCGCTCAGCAGTTGCATAATTTTGACGGGCTATGTGGCGCGACGGGCGACGACGCCCTGACTGCAACGCAGAAGGTTGCGGGTTCGATCCCCGCCGGGGCCAAATATTTATGTTAAAAAATAAATATTTGTATCTGGTCTGGGTGTTTCTATGTACAATTGTATGTATTTACAAAAAAAGTATAATATGTATAGCATATCCGTTGTCTAGAACCCATAGTACAAGCCTAGTACTTAGTTTGAGGTAGATCGCGCTGTGTGTAATGCAATATTTATATTTTTTATATAATGATGCGAACGCTCGGCTGCAATGCAGAAGGCTGCGGGTTCGATCCCCGTCGGGTGCAATTATTTATGCTTAAAAATAAATATGTGTATCTGGTCTGGGTGTCTTTCTATGTATAATATGTATGTATTTACAAATTAATATATAATTTGTAGTATATCCATAGTACAATCTTAGTACTTAGTTTGGGGGCTAGATTGCGCTGTGTGTAATGTAGTGCAATATCTATTTATTTTATTAATTTATAACAAAAAACAGCCCATGAGTTTCTTGTGTTTTCTTCTCATTGGAGGTCGCGTTCCAAAGACACGATAGCTTGATGAAGTAATTCTAATTTTTATTTTTGATGGCGATACGAAGTGGAACCGTTCAGCTTGTTTGTATAATAAAATAATCTAACATAACATACGAAGAAATAAATATTAATATCTTCAAGTATATGAGTCTTACGAATTCTTCGAATTCATTTGAATAAATTCGTGGAATTGACTTTGACCTAAATATACCTTAAGCTAGGTAATTTTCTAGGTAACCAATAGAAACTTATTAGGCTTGAAACCTTGGAATGCGCGCCATTGTATCCGTGAAAGTTAATTACTGGATAGGTATACGAGTATATACCATATTATATTTCTAAGGTACCAAAACAATACAAGCAAATGACGACGTACATATCTTGAAGTGTTACGTTACAACATCGGTAGTGGGAAATTCGACACGACATAGGTGACTTTTCACTCGTTGAACACCGGGCATAATTCCAAAATGTTTGAAATTCGAATATCAGTATCCAGTAAAATTGTCGTCCGAATGTATGGGATCGTATGCGTTAAATCCGGTAGCGGTGATTTTTGCAGGCTTATTTATGATGTTGGCATAATGAATAATCCAAGTTTGTGACCTCGAGCGCCGAACGCAACTATGTCAACCCCTAAAATATCAGCCATTTTTTAAGTTTTAGCGATTATAAGCAGCATATAAGGTTTTTTCACTATGAATATTATTAGATAACGAGGAATTTACCATGTTATTTCTATTTACAAGGAGCTCGATATTTTGCCAGTAACTCGACCAGCTTGTTCACGAGACTGGATAATGCGGGTAGGTGATGACAGTTAGAGGCGTCCATATCGGACTACCTTCTTCCTGATTCCAGTGCTCCGTCTTGTAATCGGTCCCCTACTACCGTAACTTAGCTCACTATTTTCTCGATCCTGCATTCGACACACGACACCACGACACTCACAGAATCAGTTTGTAAACCTCTTGTAGTATTTTTGGGGTTTACATAATTTAACCACAGAATTCCAGGCTTTCAACAATTGAAACCCATTTTCCCTGTTGAAATTCTTACTTCTTACTTCTATTTTTACTTCTTAATTCTTACTTTTTGCTATTTTACTTCTTACTTCTTACTATCTTACTAATATTATAAACTCAAAAGTTTGTATGTATCTGTGCCTTTGTTACACTTTCACGCTAAAACTATTGAACCGATTGCGATGAAACTGGATAGCTAGGTAGCTGGATACCTGGAATAACACATAGGCTAATTTTTATTCCGATATTCCCGTGGGAACGGGAATTATGCGGGGGAAACCGCGAGGCGCAGCTAGTACTTAGTAATTTCAATGGCTTCACGTACATACCAATCGGTGTGTAATGGCGTTGTGTTGAAAGTACCTGCGCCTTGTGAAATTCTACCCAGTGGTTCGGCCCGCCCTTTCGGATATCGTTATTTTTAACCGCCTTTTGTGCTAAAATGTGCTCCTTGATACGACAAGCCACCGTGCGCTTCGTCTATCCAATATAGTCAAAAGTCAGCAATAGCAGTGCACCTTTTGGAAGGCCAGGCCGAATCCATTCATATTCTGATTAAATGAACATTTTTACTGCATTACTATTTTTGTTTTATTAAAAACCGGCAACACCGCAAACGTCAGATTTTCGGAATAAATTAAATAAATAGACTATAGTATCTTTACCTTAAATAAAAAAAGTTTTAACAATAGCAAAACAGTTCAGTTTAATGCAGGTCGTAATTCGCATTTGCACTTTAGAGAGTAATATAACATAAGTGTAGATAAAACCCATTTTGAAAATAAATGGACCTTTTCGAATACGCAATTCAATTTATAAAGATAAGATTCTATTTCATTGTGTTTCTAAAATTCGATGCCTTCAGCGTGTTTACCTACAATGTGCTGTAGGTTGGATATATATTTTTGTGAGTTGCCACAGTAACAACTGGATTTTCTATGTGTTCGTCTACAGGGACACAACTGAACAGGATTTTCATCTAAATGTCACATACACAAGTACAATTTATTACGTTAATCTTTAATTTCCTCTTACATTTATGGTATTAAATAGGTACCTACCTGTTTTCGTGCCAGATTTAATGTTTGATCATGAATCTCTGTGTATATATTACATACTCAGCAAAATTCGGTTGATAAATCGTAATAATATGAGAATTTGAACGCGGTACAAATATTTACGGATCAAATATAATAATATTACTTAATTGAATATTAAATATTTTGTTGTATGTATGTATAGTGTAATAAACATAGTAATTATGTTTGAATAAGGGCTTGCTTTTGTGCTAAACATAAGACTGAATTGCATAACGATTCCTAAATATGTTTTGGTTTAAGCTCATAAGATGACGAATTGAAGAATTTATAGATTTGGATATCTTAGTAATTAAAATACATACGGAGACCATATTTTGGTATTAAATGAATCTTTTGTCTTAATTCTGGTAATTGTTTACGCAATTAGTTACACTTACAACCCAAAAAAATATTACAACTTGTTAAAATCACAGATATTCATTTTGCAACAAAACGGGATATTTTTGAACAATGGGTTTTTCTATGTTGATTAGGAGTAATCTGCACTTTATATTGGTAGGTACTACAGTTTTATCAATTAGCAATATAGTTAACAATAAACGAGATTACTGTTTAATTTTGTAATACTGCATTTACAAGAAGTCGCAACTCGAGCTAGCTACCCATAGTATAGTAAACTAGTACGAGTTTTTAGTTTAACAATCCTTCACCTCAAGCTCCTAACCCATATACATCAAAGTGCACCTACAGCAACGCCGCGACTGCTTTACGTTTCAGGCGTGTAGTAACCCTTATCGGTAGACGTCTATCGATTTGATGCTGGACACGTAAATCTATATCTATATATATAAAAGAAAGTCGTGTTAGTTACACCATTTATAACTCATGAACGGCTAGATCGATTTGTCTGAAAATTGGTGGGGAGGTAGCTTAGAACCAGGAGAAGGACATAGGATACTTTTTATCCCGATATTCCCGCGGGCACGGGAAAGGAACTTACGCGGGTGAAACCGCGGGGCGCAGCTAGTTATTTAATAAAAGTAGTTGTTATAATAACTACTTTTTTTTAAAGAATATTTACGTACACTACAACACAATCATGCAAGCCGCTAAAACGTTGGCTACCTAACATGTTTAACTATACTATCTTTTGTGTTAAACTTTTGTTAAATAGGTAATGACAATTGCCTTTGATTGAATAATTCATGATCTACCTATTTACTGTTGGAATAACACTCTTTTATTAGTCGTCGTATTTAGCATTGTCGTATTTATTGTGTGAATTCTGGCGGCAAATCAAATAAAATCGACATACATCGCTTAGTCGAGTCGTGATTACGTTATTTATAACAACAATTTACGGATATCGTGATTTTGTAATTTATTTCCAATAATAGACATAATAAGCACAAAGTCAACATCAAGTGGACTGCGCTACGTTCCAACATTTATCTTTCTTGGGAAAAATGTTTGTTTGGCTCATGTCGGCATCTAGATTTATCTGTGAGTAAGATAAACTCAATAATACGAACAGAGATTGTCTATTATTGAAGTAGATATTATTTTATTGTAATGTCGTTGTTTTCCAAATTGCTACCTGAATTGAGAGAGATAAACTTTAAGACATTGTTCAATATTTTAATAAAAACTTATCTTTTCTATGCCGAACTGAAAACTTTCACAGGTGAACCACACAATTACATAAAAAGAAGAAAAATCTCGAATTAATCTTAATTCGAGATGTGTGAATTCGAATTGTGTGTGGATTATAGGATATTGTAGGTGAAATTGTTTCCTACATTTTGGTGCAGTTTGGTGCAATTTTTTTACATAATGTGGATGGTTCAACACTCTTCGTCATATTTGTCTGGAAACTGCGACCAACCCTTAAGGTGAGCCCTTAATCTCAGCGAGACGTGCCCTCCTTAAACCATATTACACAATTATTATAGGTACATGCTACTCTGCGATAGTATTGTATTGAATCTCTTGTTCGTCTCATCTCCCATAAGTGACAAATTACAATTTTACCTTATTTTCATTTTGTAGGTAAAATTTTACTTGCTCAATTAAGAAAAACTTAGGCTGAATGTTAAAGTAGTTATTTATTTATATTTTATTTTCTTGTATCTCTAAGACAATCTTTCACTTACAGTAACCTACATAAAATATTGTATAGATATTTGTTTGGATTGAAATTCGCCTTTAAGGTGACCGCTATCAATTTTGTATTAAAGCAGTTTAGAAATTGGAAACTAATTGCCTAGATTTATTATGCAGACAAAACGAAATGTACCTATTAATTTAGCGCACGCAAGACAACTAAATCAAAAATATTCATATTGGTACGTCGTCGTATACTCATATGTAGGTTGCAAGTGCAGCTATTTCAAATAGGTGATGCGCTATACCTATACTTTTATAAGTTTATTAGGTTTTTTAGGATTATTTAGCATTTTTCAGGTGCAATTCGGTCATTGGCCTAATTGCATGCTACATTGTGTGCATTTTAGATATCGTTTCAACTCCGTTGAACATTTTATATAGATACCGATTAATACTATACCTATACCTATAGTCTGGCTAGCGAATGTTGGCCCTGAAAAAGGGCAGCAAATTGAAAAAATCTACGTATGTCAACCAAGAAACTTAATTTCTTCTGTGGTTTTCGCGATTTTGCATAATAAAAAACGCGATAAAACCGGATAAATAAAGTGTTTTATCAAGAAACTTAAGTTTTAACTTTCTTGATGTCAACATCTAAATAACGGTGAACTGTTGTTCGAACACCTACCTACCGCAATGCAAAAATCCACACTTAAACGGTCGCCCATTGAAGTACCTAATGCACTGCAGTAGGTAGGTGAAGTAAGGTAAAGATTGTATGTCTGTATCCATCGGGATTTTCGGGATCAAAAGTAACCTATGTTAGTCTCCATCATTTAAAGTATCTCTATGCAAATTTTCATCCAATAAATAGTTATCACCCGCGTAAGTCCCGATCCCGCGGGATTTTCGGGATCAAAAGAATCCTATGTTACTCTCCATCATTTAAACTATCCCTTTGCAAATTTTCATGTAATAAATAGTTATCACCCGCGTTTGTCCCGATCCCGCGAGATTTTCGGGATCGAAAGTATTCTATGTTACTTTCCATCATTTAAACTATCCCTATGCAAATTTTCATCTAAATCGGTCGAGCCGTTTGACCGTGAAGAGGGAACAAACAAACAAACAAACAGACTTTCGGATTTATAATATTAGTAAGATAAGATATTCGTAATATATTGGGGGTACTAATCTCCGAAACTACTACACAGATTTCAAAAATTCTGTCACCAATAGAAAGCTACTTTATCTAGAAGTGGCATAGGCTTTTGATCCCGATTTTCCCACGGGATCAGGATTATTTATAAGTACTTACACGTATTTATGTGGTAATTAATATTAAAAATTCGAGAATTCTTTTTCACGGTCAATCGGCTTGATCAAATTCGAAACTTTGCATAATGGTAGTTTAGGTTATGAAGAGTGCCATAGGAATACCTACTTTTGATCCCGATTATCTTGCGGGATCGGAATCTTGCCGGTTAAAACCGCGGAAGCAACTAATTAATTTAAATGCAAAAGTTGTATGTGTTAGATATTAATATCTAACAAATGCGAAACGTTACATGGGATTTTTATGAAACTTGGAATACACATTCGTTTGTGATAAGTTTAGATTGATTCTGCATAAAAGATCCATAATTACTAATCATTAAGATGTTATATGAAAGAATATGAATCAAAACAACCCCTTTTTAGGTAACAAAAATTAAGATCATGTCATCAGTTGAAAGAACGTTATGCAGTAGCATTTAAGATGAAAAGAATCTTACTTTGGCACCCAAAATTATGATGCATCTGCCAGCAGCGCCGTAAGTCCCATTCCCGCAGAAATTTTGTGGTAAGAAATATAATTATCTATATTCCAGGCTTCACTGCAAACGGTTCAGTAGTTTTTGCGTGAAATAGTAACAAAGTCACATTCAGACATACAAACTCTTGTTTATAATATTAGTTAAAATATGACATTTGATGTGACTTCACCTACGCCGGAAATATCGGAACTAGCGAACAGGTGATTTTCTTACCTCTCATTTTTATCCGGTGTTTCGTTTGAGTTGTGTTGATTTGAAGACGTATCGTGTTTTCAGAAAGATAAGTACATTTCTCTTTTCCCGTAGTTTCTTAATTGTTATTTGATACAAGTTCATTAAACAAAAAATAAACGAGTAAACTTTTTTTAACGAATTCCACCGTTATGGACCGCCTTAACCTGAGTAGGTACAAATTGTACTACAATGAAAAATTTAATCAATTAATTTTGAGTTTATATTAACCAAACATATTTTTGGCAGTCTCTATTACGCTTTAGATTTTATTTAAAGGAATCTAAATTGTTAGAATTAAATATAATCAACAGATTTTACTTGAAATTGTAAACTAAACTTAAAACACAAGATAAAGAAACAAACAAACATACATATCCCACCCTACCATGATTGTTTGACTACTTTTAAAAACCACCGATAATCATTTATGATAAATATAAATCCTTTTTTTTTTTTCAAGTTGGTTTTTATTTTATTTTTTAGATAGCGGCGACTTAGCGACGACTTATCTATAACAGATCATGGTAGAGCGGAATATCTTTTTCCAAACAAACTAGGTATACGAACAAAACTAAATTTGTTCAAAATGTCAAATATCTAACATTTTCCATTAAACGATAAAAGCTTTTAAGCCAAATCAGATTATCCTCATAATAATGTCAAAATATCACAGTTAATAACTTTATTTTGCTTTTGTTTTTGGAAAGAAAGTCTACTGTTTGTCCCAGCATCTAAAAATATTACCTAGGTACTTGTACAAGTAAAATATATTAATGAAAATTATGGTTGTAAATCTGGTTATTTATCAACACTAGCTTTGCTTAGGTACAGAAGCTTGCCATGCTTGTTTATCTCAAATTTCTATTTTTCTTGTTTTTATTAATTACAGTATAAGGTAGTTTTTGTCAAAGAAACATCATAACGACAATTCCAAACACTTGATCCTTTGAATTCTCACAAAACTTTGTCCGTACAAATGGAGGCGAGTTTTCCGGAAAAGTGGAAACGTGGCGCCCGCCTTACGACCGATCGCAGACTACTTATCTGAAAATGGGAAATCATCCGAACGAATCATGGTAGTAGATGATAGGCTCGTGAAATCCGTGATAATCGAGTTATCTCCATAATATCTCTCCATATACCACGTATTTACGTAAACATTTAGATTTAACATTATACTTTACCTATATTTGTATTACGAGTACCTACATTCATTTGAAATAATCATAATATGTACAAACATAATTATTAAACAAAAAAATTGTGGTTTTTATAGAAGTCGGGTTACTTGTTTTTTTTTTTTTGTAAGACCCTTTAAATTTTTTTTTTTTGCGGATAAAATAACATGAAAAGGACGATAAAATAACGGGAAACGACTGTGGTAAGCATCAATGTGTTCCACCGACTTATCTATTCCCTGAACAAGTAAAATATGTACATTTTAAATATTACAAATTAGCACGAATTTAAAATTCTAAAACTTTAGTGTGTTTTTTTCTACTAAATATGAATTGTGTGCAAGTAAAATGCAATACATGACTTTTTATATATTGGAAATAATATAGATACGTTTCCATAGATTATTGGGACACTTTTGTCAAAACTGTTGTTTCCTATTGCAATTATGTATTTGCCCCGAACGTGAAAATTGGCAGACACAAATAAAATATCCTATAGTTTACTATTTACACTTTATTCATCGTTTAAATATAAGGTATTGACCGAAGAACTTGTTTTATTCGGTCTGTAGCTCTGGACTGTATTCACCAAGGGCTGTACAAAAACTGATAATGAAAGTAATATGCATATCATATTTATTTTTATTAAGTACCTCATTAACAATAATTGATAATGAAGTTATTTATTGATATCTATAGGTTCTAATTATTACTTCTATATGTAAGCATTTGAATAATATTTAGGTACTTACTTATAAATCATTACTTAATTATCTTTTTCTTTACTGATAATAATAGACTAATAGATGACTACCTAAATCGTATTCATATACGATCTGTCTTGCTCTTATGAAAGAAACAGAGTTGAAATGTGATAAAGCTGAGGCCCCGCACGGGTCGTTTGTAAATACGGTTGCATTAACAATTACTTTCATCTATCAACTTCGAAACTTCATTCATAGTAGAAGACAAACAATACAAAAAATTATGCATGTAGGTGTTAAATGATTTAATTTCTTTAAAAGTTATTTTTAGAAAAAGGTACTTGTGGTATTTATAAAACAAAGTTGTGTTGTATTTTTTTTCAGGTTTCGCAATGATGGTATTGAATTAATCCTTTTAATTTTCGGTTTCAATCGCCCGACGTTTCAAGGACTTCACAGGGCCTCCTTATTTCCAACAATATTAATTCCGCAAAAACTGGCCATGTGCCATATAATTATTATGCCTAACAAATAACTAACATCTATTTAATAAAACACTTTATTTATCCGGTTTTATCGCGTTTTTATTCATTATTTGACCCGAGCTTTCGCCAACTTTACAGTTGGCTTTTTCAAGGTTGACTGTCTGACCAGTTAAATAAAGTGTTTTATTATGCAAAATCGCGAAAACCATAGAAGAAATTATCTATTTAATATTTTACAGAGATGGCAGTATTAATAGGGTTTCGACGGCCTGCGTGGCACACTGAGTTATTTGTGACCACAAAATTCCGTTTAATAAAACTGTGAAGTTATTCATTAGATATGTCATTTTATACTGTAGTAACTAGCAAGTGTGATTGGTGCTTGAGTGACATATAAAGCAAGATTAAGTCGGCTAGATAACAACGACAAGGGGAATATGTCTTAGGATGGCGCCCCCGTCCGACTGCGGCAGATTGGGTTGATGGTAGGCTTGTCGTCGTAAAGGATTTTATGGTGTGTAGTGTACCTAAATCATAATAACGAAAATCACCACATTGAAGGTAGCTACACTAAAATCGTCCCATCGAAAGGTAACTATGACCCTTTATCCCTTTTTCTAAAACCGTCAAAAATCTTAGTGTTATCGTGGATGCGGGGCTGGGCTGGCAGCCGCAAATAACTGAAATCAGTCGGAGGATATTTGCTGCTGCGGGCTCACTCCGTAGACTGCGGAACTTTCTGCCGACTACCACTAAAGTTAGCCTCGCCCAATCTCTCATGCTTCCCATCCTTGACTATGCATGCCGACATCTGCTATCTCGATTTGACCGAAGAGCAACTCGATAAACTTGAGCGACTTCAAAACGTTTGCTTATGGTTCATATTTGGCTTGCGCAAGTATGACCACATTTCTGAATTTCGCCAAAAGCTCAAGTGGTTGCCAATCCGCCTTCGCCGAAATGTTCACATCCTCTGTTTCTTTTACAAAATTATATTTGCCTCTTTCTCCCCTTCCTACTTAAAAGCTCGTTTTCAGTTTCTTAGCGATTCTCATGCAAGACAACTGCGTTCTTCTGAAACCCTACTTCTGCAAGCCCCCAAACACAACTCCTCATTTTATAATAAATCATTTACTGTTCATTCTATGATTCTTTGGAATTCCCTGCCACAACCTATCCGATCTGCCAAGTCCTTGCCCATCTTCAAAGCTATGGTGACGAATCATTATCACAGTATGGTCTGATCTATGGATATGTGTATGTATTATTGTATGTATGTTTTTGTAATGTGTATGTATGTATGCTATATATGCGTGGAAGTGAATTTATATATTATATATATATTGTTTAGTATGACATATGTATTTTCATAGTATTTTAACCTTCTCCAGTTCACACCTATTCAATTATACAAGATGTAACAGACAAGCCCTTTTAAGCCGAAAGGTGGTTGTTCTAGACGTCTAGGCAAACAACTTTTGTTGTACGACTTTTGAAAATTCGAACTTTTTTATGAAAATTTTGAGGTTATGTTTCACTGAAAAAACAGCTGCTTTTGAAAATAAAGGTAATTGAAGGTTTGATTGTAGTAGACCACACTAAATCAAAGGACAACATAAGGTCAATGACCTAGAACTCTGAGAAACTGCTGATCTTCAAGTAAACTTTACACTTAAAATTTTCGAAAAGTACTACGAATTTTCAAAAGTCGTAGAACAAAAGTTGTTCGCCTAGACGTATAGAACAACCCCTTTTCGGCTTAAAAGGGCTTGCCTGTTACATCTTGTATATTAATATCATTACTCACAACCTGCCACTCATGCTAAAACGGTTCTATTCCATTCATAGGTTGCCTGGAAGAAATCGCTTTCAGCGATAAGGCCGCCCATTTGTGCAATTTACGTTTAATCTATGTCTTTACTTCATGTAATGTAATTATTTGTGTTTTTGTTGTAATGTTGTATGTTGTGCAAATAAAGTTATTATCTTTCTATCTATAACGATACTTTCGCCATATCGATGGTACGTTACACCGAACGGATATCATAACGATAGTCGCGGACCATATTACAAAGAGAACATGCCTTTATCAGATAGGCCTCATGAAACTTGTTACTTACGGGCCTAATTACTAGAGTTTGTAGTCAAACTCCGTAGTTTAACTAGGTATGTGTTTTTGATTTCACCACGTCGTAAATTCAACATCGGCCGAAGCAAGCAGTTTTGCTATTGACCTGTGGCCCGATTCTGTAAAAACGTTATTTAGATATAGAATGCAGAATGCGGGATGCAGGAGCATTGCAGAAGTCGATTTGTTGCATGAGTAAAAATAAAAGCCATTCTATAACTTCCTTAATACTGATTGGCTGATGGACAAGGGTAGCTATTTGAATAATAAAGTAGCCTTTAATTTTGAAGGCTACTTAAATAATTAAGTACAATAACACTTACAGAATACCAAATAACGTACATGTCCTGCACGTCGCCTGCATTCCGCCGGCATTTCGCATGCAATGTCCTTACCGAATCGAGCCCCAGGAAAATAAATATCGTGTGGGTTTTGTTCCGAGCGTCCGTTGCCAAAAAGCCGACTGCAGCGGCGGGAGTCGCTAGCGTATAGGGAAACGTCACACACACAATTTAAATAATTAAAAGTAGCCTTCAAAATTAAGGGCTACTTATTTATTTAAATAGCTCCCCTTCTTCCTCAGCCAATCAGTATTAAAAGAAGTTATAAAACAGAAATTATTTTTACTCCGGCAACAAGTCGACTTCTGCAATGCTCATGCATCCCGCCTACTTGTCGCATGCTTTGTTTTTAAAGAATCAGGGCCCCGAGGCACATCCCAAGATGAATTTTATTTTAACACATTATTGTGCTAGTTGAGTAAAGTAACACAGCAGTCGATGCACGTTTGTCGGTTTGCTGCACTCAATTCATGACGTATCATGAGATATTGTAGATCAAAGTGGCTAGTACGACAAAACACCAATTTCATGTGTTTAAATGTTTGTAATAGTTTTTGTGATCATTTTCGCTACAAACAACTTATCAAATATACGGGCCTATGCCTAAGCATACAATATTTAGTTAGGCCCTAAATAAGAGTTTTCAAAAACCTTCAATAAACAAATAATATATAGTTATGATATTTTACATTCTTAATTATTTAAATTTATAAGTAAATAATCAAAGTCTAACTGCAATTAATATTTGCATTTTGTTGTTTGATTTTAATTTGTAAATAGTGGGTCATATTATCCGGCAGTTACTTTATTATTAATGCGAAAACCTCACTAATGTAACAAATTCGAAAGTTTAGATGTTTGTTATTCAATTATTAAAAAGGCTACTTTTTATCTCGATATTCTCGAGGGTTTAGGACTTACGCGTTAGAAACGGCGTAGGCGGCGAAGCGAGTACGATAAAAAGATGATAAATAATTAAGTTTCACCCCGCTTCATACCCCGCTACCGCCTACTCCCGCCTGCGCCCACGCAGGCCACGCGCCTGCCATTTTGTTTTGTTTGTAAGTTGTTGTGTCGCGGACACCAAACCGACTAGTGTTCGCCGCGGAAACGTGTTTAGATTAACAAATGCGTGACTATGTGTTGTTGTTTGTGTTTTAAAGTTTTTTCAAACGGATTTACATTGAATTGAAGATATTAGAGATTAAAAATTACATTAACTGCAGTTATAATTACCTAGGTCAGTATAGATCCAATTAATCAAATTTTGACCTGCGAGTTTAAAATTGCATTGCGAAATTTTGTATTTGTGTGAAACTTGCGAAAAGCTAATTTTGTCTAAGGTTTTCGCGATTTTGCAAAATACAACACAATATATACAATACACAAACAATACCGGGTTTTACTCGGGTTTTATTGAATAACGTCATTATTTTGAAATGACCGAGCTTTCGCCAACTTTACAGTTGGCTTTTTCAAGGTTGGCCTTGAAAAAAAGTTTCACCATTTTAAAACGCGAGTAAAACCCGGGATGTGTTGTGTTTTATTTTGCGAAAAGCTATTTAGATTTACTTAAGTACCTATTTCTGTTGTTTTTCTAAGAGAAGGTAGGTACTTACCTTTGACCAAATTTGAGTTTACTTTCGAGTATTTCCCAACTAACCCAACCAGCTCGGCAAAAGTATAATGAATGACCTTTCTCGTTATAGGTACAGGATGTGTAACGTGACCTTACGTCCCACTTTAAGTTTAAAGAATTTTATTTATTCATAAAAGTTTCGTCCATCAAATAAATGCTCAAAATACACCTCGTGGCTAGATGGCGCTACCTGGCGCTACACCTCATATGAAAACTCAGTTGTATTTTATTTTTAAGGCAATAAATAATATTCAGATCATGTCTCAAAAATTAAAAAAGGAAAATAATAATTTTTAACTGAAGAAAAACTTTTTAATTCAACAAAAAAATTACTCCAAAAGCATTTATTTTATTTTATTACATCACCATCTATGTTATGAACTTTCAAAAGTTGTTAATAGACTCTTGTTAATCGAAAAAAATTAAATGAACAAAAGATGGCGCTTTAGTCAGTTTTTTTTTGGTTTACGTATTTTTGTCCATCATGTTGTCAATGTCCCACTGGAGTTTTGGCGGCAACGAGTTGAGGAGATGTGTTTTTGCTAAATTTTCATTTTTTTTCCACGTTATTAATACACTCACAATTATTAATCTTGTTTGTTTATTTATTTGTCGGTCCGGGCGGAATCTTGCAACTGCGATTTGATTTGAAAATTTATGAACGCAATGAACAGAAAACTTTCATAAAAAAACAAGAAAAGTGTTTTAAAATATATTATATCATTATAAACAAATTTATTTCAAAATTGAAGTAAAACTAAAAACCTAAATTTTGGGACCTTCCGGAACATTCAGATGTGTGACCTAATTTTTCAATTTAAATTAATGTACCGAAGATTTATTTCTCCAATACTGGCATCACCATGCTGGAAACTTCTTAGTGAGTGATCTTTTATTTGGTCAGTGTTTAAATATTGCTCAGAAAAGGAAATTGTGTTTGCCGACGAGATTGGACCACGTATTTTTATTTAAATATGTGACCATAGTCTGACGTTTTTTAAGCTATTTATGTCACCGTATTTAGTAAATTATATGGGTTATCTTGTTGGTTTAACAAGGTGTAAGTAAAGGTGAACCCTTTTAATCCGATAGGGGGTTCTTCAAGACGTCTAGGCGAACAACTTTTGTTCTACGAGTTTTGGAAATTCGAAGTACTTTTCGAAAAATTTTGGTGTAAAGTTTACTTGAAAATCAGCTGTTTCTGAGAGTTCGAGGTCATTGACCTTATGTTGTTTTTTTATGTAGTTTGATAATTTACAATTAAATCTTCAATTATCTTTATTTTCAAAAGCAGCTTTTTTTCAGTGAAACTTAATCTTAAACGTATCAAAAAAAAAGTTTGAATTTTCAAAAGTCGTAGAACAAAAGTTTTTCGCCTAGATGTCTAGAACAACCCCCTTTCGGATTAAAAGGACTTACCCGTTACAAATTGTATAAACGGAACCAAAAGTCACAACATGCCTGAACACGTAAAGAGCGGTTTACATGGCTCTACCCGCGGCGTCGATCTTAAGGAATATTTCATCTTGTAAACTTTAATGACTACACAAATAAAGTTTGAATTTGAAAAGTCGTAGAATAAAAGACGTCTAGCCCTCGTCGAAATATATTGGCTAAGATTTTTCTTCCCGCGCAATTTATTTCGCTAAAATACGAAACTATTTTAATGTCTGAGGGTTGATTAGGTAAAACCAGCTTAATTAAGTATTATTCTAATGCGCCATGTAACCGCATCCTTATGATTTGTGACTGTCCCCTAAAAATGTTGAACTAAAAAGGATTTTTATTCATTTAGTTGTTTTATTTTTACCTTAAAAATAGTTTTTCCCAAATTGTAATGTATGCCTTATTGTTATTATTGTAGTGTTTTCTTCTAAAGTATGACTATATTTTATTGATAATTTAAATATTTAGTAAGGCTAGAGAACCCAAAGTCACACAATAGATGATTTATTTGTTTTTTAAGTATGTTTACATAAGAAAAATTTGTAGTAAATTATCTTTTTTTCATAAAAGAGATTATTTCCTAGAAATTCAATAAACAATTTCAAGCTTATTTTAATATTTTATTACTTTTACAACCACTAAATATAGTCACACAAGTGAAGTAATTTTTTGATACTTTCCATTTAGTTTTCATAATTTTAGCATTAAATTCATTTTAATTCCTTTATTTTTTAATATTACATAACATAACATAATAACATAACTTGCATAACGGTTCCTAAACATGTTTAAGCTGTTAATCGTATTTAAAATCTGTCAAACTGTCAATGTGTGGCAACATATTATCAATCGTCCACTTAATGAAATAGAGTCCAATGTTCGATTTCCCATAAATTATTTTTAAATTGATTTAGTTAAATATGTTTTTAAATTTTGTTATGCAAGTCGCCCTAAATATACGTCATATGCATGCCAAATAAAACATTAAAATAACGACTTTAAAAAAAACATGATATTTTCAAGTGTGTACATTTTTTTAAAAATTCTCATGTCTTCATTAATTTCGGCACTACAACTAAGGAAAATTCAGCCTAGCGGCTGCAAGCGTTGCTTTGCACGCCGCAGTATGCGGTATCGATCCTCAATACTGATGGGCATCTTTTTGTTGAAAGAAATTTATTTTATAACTCACTCCACTATTTAAATATTGAATAGAAGGACATTTGGGATCGCACCGTGATGTAATTCGCATGGACCATCGACATACAAGTAACAACTGAGATTCCGAAATCCTTTTTTGTGACTGTATTTTATATGAGTAATTATTGTGAAATGTGCAGATAGGGGTACGATGAACGTGGTGGTAGGATTCCCGGAACAATCCTCCTGGCGTCCAGACTTGTAAATACGTAGTTTTAGGTGTTAGAATTTAAGGTTTTTGTAATATCGTAGATAAAATCCTATTAAGAACACAACATCCCGTGTTTCCTTGGAAAGCAACCCGTAATAAAATAACTATATTTTGCGAAACTACATCTAATAATAATTCATCGAGTGCTACGTTGAAATTGCTTCCTACTTTTTATATTTCCTATTTTGTACCTACAACAATCTCAAATGCGAGCATGAAACTGTAGGTAATACCTCTACAAATATTATATATAAGTAGCCATATTGCGAGATATTCTTTACTGTTAGTTGATTAGTAGCCTTACTGTGATATTTCCTTTACACTGTGGCTTAGCGCCGGCCGCCACGCGGGTTACCTACCTAAATGTGCGGAATATGATTTCTTGAACTATTTTGTATGTGTCTTTGCCTACCTATCTACTGTGGTGACATCTATGCAAGAAAGGAGAACTAATGAAGTCGTCATTTATATACTAATCGTAATTATCCAAGAGATGGCGATTTTCGACAGAAGAATGTTTGCGTTATTTCGAGGTTGGATACAGCTAACGCCATCTTTTGACACTGTTTACGGCTGGACGCCAGTTTATATGGACGTTAGCAATCTATAACCCTAATAATTTATCTAAATAATTTATCTATGATAAAAGACATAAGTCCACTTACAATGAGTATTAGTAAGTACTTAACATAGGTTAGTTTCAGAACTTTATTCAAATATCTTATCTACAATATACTTTCTAAGTTTGCTTTTATAACCAGGAACTGTTTCACACTGTTTTACCTCTTTCGGTAGGTTATTAGTCCGTATTTATGCAAAAAGGAACCACTCAGCAAAAGGATAAATCAAAGGTTTTACAAAAACTTGTGCAGGTCTGTTGTATGAAGCAAAATGACTATTTATTTTATTTATATTCATAATATTCTAATAGTAACAATAGAACGATGATAATTGCTTTGTAGTTAGGCACCTACCTCAAACAAAAAAATCTTACATCCTGCAAAGTGCGTGGGAAGGCAAAATTGTTAACACAGAAACAGGTTACGAGTGAAATATGATAATTATTTTATAGTTACATACCTATCCCAAACAAAAAAATCTTACATCCTGCAAAGTGCGTGAGAAGACAAAATTGATCACGCAGAAACAGGTCACGAGTGAATGATGTTAACTACTTTATAGATAGATATCTATCTCAAACAAAAAAATCTTGCATCATCCTGCAAAGTGCGTGAGAAGTAGGGTTGCCAACCGTACTATATTATATAGTATTGTACTATATTTCAGGTCTACGTACTATATACTGTTTAAAAAACATAAAGTACGCAAAAATACTATATTTTTAGCATACAATTTTTTTCAAAGTTACTTTTAATATTCTGGCTCATCTTGAATACATTATAATAAAAATATGTGTAGGTATTGGAGAGAAGAAAAAAATAGGGCAAACATCAATTTAATAAAACTGCTTATTACTATAAATTTAAATATGCGATGTAAAGAACTATTAGAAACATTTATAAAAGAAAAGAAGCTACATATTGAAAAGTGCCAGAAGTTGATACCACTAAATTTAGTTTTTGTGGAGAAAAATAGGTTTAAATACAAAAAGTATGTCGGGTTTTATTTGACATTTTGTATTTTTATCTTTTGCAATCAGTCGGCAAAAATACTATATTTTTTTGGATGTACTTTATTTTTAAGCTGCAAATACTATATTTTTGTGGAAAAAAGTGTTGGCAACCCTAGTGAGAAGCCTAAATTATTCACATAGAAACAGGTTATAACGAGTAGTTTATTTTCCCAAATGTCGAGGACAACAGAGCTCTGATTTTTTACTCATTTATTATGTGCTCTGTGTGTATCGATTACAAAATCCAGTATTACTTAGCATAATTTCAAATTACTGGGCTTGTTTTTATTCCTTTTAGTTTTTTTTTTGTTGTTTCTTTAAGTATTAGGGGTTAAAGTATGAAATTGCCGATTTGTACTGAAAATCTTAAATGTTTATTTTTTAAATTTTTAACAAATTTATTTAATCAAAATAGTTGCCATTATTATCTATACATTGCTGCCAGCCATCTAATGGGAAGGTTATTAATGCCTTTGCGATAGAACTTCGACGATCTAGACTGCACAAACTGTGTGAAAGCATTTTGTACTGCCTCCTGGGAAGAAAACTTCTTGTCACGTAGATAATTGTCCAAATCACGAAAAAAATGGTAGTCCGTTGGAGCAAGGTCTGGTGAATACGGAGGATGACGAATGGTTTCTAAGTGCAGTTCCTGAAGGGTCAAAATGGTTTCTCGTGCTGTGTGAGGTCTCGCGTTGTCGTGGAGCAATAATGGTGAAGATCGATTCATGAGTCGGGGCTGTTTTACTGCTAGTTTTGTCAACATGGTTCGGAGTTCGGCACAATAGACATCTGCCGTAATTGCTTGACCAGATCAAAGAAAACTATAGTGAATAACACCATGCTGAGACCACCAAACAGTTACCATTACCTTTTTATTGGTAAGTTTTGCTTTAGGACACTGTTGTGGCATTTGACCTGGGGCAGCCATTGCATTTTTCTTTTCCGGTTATCATAAAGAATCTACTTTTCATCACATGTTACAATTCGATCCAATATTCATTCATTTCTGTACCGGTTCAACAAGGCAACACAAGTTTCAACACGCGTTTCTTTCTGCAGATCAGTCAAATCATGAGGCACCCATTTTTCGTATTTTTTTATTTTATTGATTTGACGCAAGTGAGTCAATAAAGTGGGTAAGGTAACGTTAAACCATGCCGCTAATTCCTGGGTAGTTTGACTAGGATCGGCTTCCACTATCTCTCTTAATTCATCGTTATTCACCTGTGTGGGCGGTCTTCCTCGTGGCTCGTTCTTTAAGTCGAAATTTCCATCACGAAAGCGTTTAAACCAAAATCGCACGGTGCGTTCATTAGTAGACCCCTCTCCAAACGCAGCATTGATATTGCGGGCTGTTTCTGCCGCGTTAGTTCCGCGTCGGAACTCGTATTTAAAAATCACTCGAATTTTCGCAGTATCCATCTTTCTTGTCTAAATTGTATAACAAAAACAATTGAAAGTCGATATTCAAATGTTTCACATTTTTTAAAAAAAGAACATCACAGAAACCATTTGAAAAAAGTTTCATTCGAAAACCTCAAACCATGAAGATTCTATGTCAATTCAAAGAACCTATTGCAATAAAACGGCAATTTTATACTTTAACCCCTATTATTTGTAAATAGAGTTTTTTACGCAGTCGGGTTTTTTGTTTTTTTTTATTAGTTATTAAAGATTAGATACAATTGCACCAGAGAAACTCATTTACTCTTGATGTGTATACTCCGTAGCGAGAACTCGAAATCGGTTGAAGATAGGCTATCTAATGAATGAATGAATGTCATTTATTTGCACGAAATATGGTCACAACAGTTGTTATAAGAGAATAAAGTTCAACATATTTCACCAGCACTTAACTTGGCATGCAAATATTAATAATAAAATGAAGTTAATTTATAAATATTAATGTCAACATAATAAAATAAAACTGTATAGAATTATTTGAGTTCAATGATTACAATGTCAATAATAAGAAAAGAGAATAATGATACAATTTGAAATAATAATAAAAAAAGGTTAAACAATGTCAAGTGAAATTTAAATTAAGAAAATGTCAAGATATAAATTGAACTAGGTATTTTAAATTCATTAATGTCAATATAATGGAACACTATCATTTAATTACATTTTTATCATTTAAAAATTTCTCAATCGAATAATAAGGCTTGTCGATGAGATAATTGTTGACAGCACGCTTAAACTCCCCAGGAGACTCAATCTTCCTTAATGACAGTCGGATTCTGTTGTATATTGTGGGAGCCATACTAAACACACTAATATTCATCAATCGAGTCTTTCGCACAATAGTCCGAAGATCTCCTTTGTTCCTTCCGTTCTCATTAAATTTTTGAAATAAATGCAAATTTTCTTTCACAAATTGTAAAAACCTTCAATATTATAATAGCTATTCCTTTTGAGTTTTGCTGAAATGGGTATGAAGTTATTCATCTTAAGGACGCGACTCATGTGAAATCCCTTCCGATTGAATAGTTTTATTCATAACCTACAATACATGATACAAGAAGTGTCCTCTTCATTTCAAAAACAATAAAAAATAACTTTAAATACCACTATTATACAGGCAAAGTTACATCTGTTTTACAAAATAAATCAATTTTTCTTCTAAATCCTTAACCGCTATACTTTCTTATAGGCATCATAATATTAGAAAATACAATACCTAGAACCTCTTCATCGCATTTTATAAAAATATTATTTTAATCTTCGTTAATGATTGATTTTACGAGAAATTGTAGATTTTTTT
The DNA here is from genome assembly GCA_949358125.1 of Idaea dimidiata. NCBI lineage: Eukaryota > Metazoa > Arthropoda > Insecta > Lepidoptera > Geometridae > Idaea > Idaea dimidiata. Next base: position 8,459,698 of record OX442328.1, read on the forward strand.
CATGCAATTCCATCTCGCTCATTTATATGCAATCGGACAATGACCGATAATTATCATCTATGGCCGCCTTAAAATATCTTATCTTACTAATATTATAAACGCGAAAGTTTGTATGTATGTGAGGTTGTTACTCTTTCACACAAAAACTACTGAACCGATTGCAATGAAACTTATACTGGAATATAGGTAGCTGGGGACTTGGATTAACACATAGGCTACTTTTTATCCCGATATTCTCGCGGGAAAGGGACTTACGCGGGTGAAACCGCGGGGCGCAGCTAGTAATTACTAAATCCGAAAACGTCGTCGCGTCTGGTGATACAAGGGCTGGCGGTTTCTTTTCCTAGCGTATTAGCCTTGCTATCCATTATCCATAGCGCGGCATTTCAAATTTTTATTTAATTACTTATTGTAAACATAGTCATTGATTTTTTTTTTTGAAGTTTAATGGCCATAGTAATTGTTATTGTTATTTATGTTATCTGTTATTTATGTTATCTCAATGGTTATCTCTGACAAATCAAACATTCAAATTCCTTCAAAAGTTCAAACTCGGCGTCAAAGTCAAATCGAAAAGTTTTTAATTAACGTTCCGTTGTCTTTGCGAAAATTACCTTCGTTACCCAAAAATGCAGCGACAATATAACTTTAGAATAATTACAAAATCCGCAAAAAGTAACCATTAGAAAACACTTTTCATACGCGGATTGTTTTCGCATGCGAATATTGAATTCTTGTGCGAAAATTCACAAATACCAAACCAGTGTTCGTGCTAAGTCATTAATAACCAGTGTTCGTGCTAAATCATTATTAAGACAAGACAACCGAGCCGAAGCCGATTGACATATGTCTGAAGACCTACTTGAACGACTTCCTGTAGTTTTAATAATTATTATATTTAAAACTAGCTTCTGCCCGCGGCTTCGCCCGCATTTAGGAAATAGCGGCACTGTTTGTATTATCAATAATTATGTCTATCGATTAATATAATAAAAAGGTTAAATATTGGATGCAAAATCAGCATAGGATCAGGATATGATTGGCATAGGATCAGCATATGATCGGCATAGGATCAGCATAGGTTCATCATAGGATCAGCATAGGTTCAGCATAGGATCAGCCTAGGTTCAACATAGGATCGGCATAGGCTCTGCATAGGATCCGCCTAGGTTCAACATATGATCGGCATAGGATCAGCATAGGTTCAGCATAGAATCGGCATAAGATCAGAATATGAACATCATATGATCAGCATAGGATCAGGCAGGATATGATCGGCATAGGATCAGCATTTGATCGGCATATAATCAGCATAAAATAGGCATATTATGATCAGGATAGGTTCAGCATAGGATCAGGATAGGTTCAGCATAGGATCAGGATAGGTTCAGCATAAGATCAGCATAGGATCAGGATGTGATCGGCATAGGATCAGGATAAGATCGGCATAGGATCGGCATAGGTTCAGCATAGGATCGGCATAAGATCCACATAGGTTCAGCATAGGATCAGCATAGCTTGAGCATAGGATCAGCATAGGTTCCGTCACCATTGTTTATCTGTACCATCTGTATCAGCATAAGAACGGTATAGAATCAGGATAGGTTCAGGGTAGGATATAATTAGGATTATCCCGCGCCGCCTACTGTACTGTATGTACAAAACTGTAGGTAGGTATATGTACCAATTCTCTTGAATAAAAAGTTTAAACCAAAATATGTCCCCCCCTCCCCAAATTCGAAAAAAAAAATATGCCATGTTTACTTTCATCCCCAATTTAACACCCTTAGGGGATGAATTAAAAAAAAACTTTTAAGTGCTTCACTCACAACTCCATAGCAATCTCTGTGTTAAATTTCAAGTTTGTAGGTCAAGCGGTGAGCCAATTTTCATAGAGATTTTCTTACCCAATTTAGCACCCTTGGGGATGATTTTCTAAAAAAACTTTTTTGTGCTTCACCTACGTCCCTACCGCAATATTCGTATTAAATTTTTAGATTGTAGGTGAAGCGGTAAATCAGTTCCCACACAAACTTTCATCCCCAATTTAACACCCTTAGGGACTGAATTTCTAAAAAACTTTTTAGTGCTTCATCTACGACCCCACAGTAATCTATGTGTTAAATTTCAAGCTTGTAGGTCAAGTGACTTGGAAGTTGCATACAAACGTTTTCCCCTCCTTTCCCCCCTTTAGGGGTGGAATTTCGGAAAATCCTCTCTTATCTGACGCCTTCATCACATAACGGACACACCCTCCAAATTTCAACCCTCTACTACCAGCGGTTTAGGCTGTGCGTTGATCCCTCATTGAGTCAGTCAGTCAGACAGTCACTCGGGACAAAGAGTTTTATACATACAAGATGTAACGGGCAAGCCATTTTAAGCCGAAAAGGGGTTGTTCTATACGTCTAGGCGAACAACTTTTGTTCTACGACTTTTGAAAATTCGAAGTACTTTTCGAAAATTTTAAGTGTAAAGTTTACTTGAAGATCAGCTGTTTCTTAAAGTTCTAGGTCATTGACCTTATGTTGTCCTTTAATTTAGTGTGGTCTAGTACAATCAAACCTTCAATTACATTTATTTTCAAAAGCAGCTGTTTTTTCAGTGAAACATAACCTCAAAATTTTCAAAAAAAAAGTTCGAATTTTCAAAAGTCGTAGAACAAAAGTTGTTCGCCTAGACGTCTAGAACAACCACCTTTCGGCCTAAAAGGGCTTGCCCGTTACATCTTGTATAGATAGATATCATCGCAAACCTTATCAGTTAATATTAATAGTCGTTAATTTATGAAAGAAGAAAACATATCGTTAGAATAAACAATGTCGTGCGTTTTCCCGGTTGTTAGGGTCAAGACAAATCTTGGTTAGCATAGCAGAGATATGTAAAAACTTCTAGATACGTAATAGGGCAAATTTCTTGGCTACACAAATGCAAGCTATCTAGCCAGAGAAGTCTTAGTTCCATCCCAGCTCACGTCACGATCACCCGCTTGTTATCATTATCACACAGTACATTTAGTTCACTTTCACAACATTATTCACAGACAACAATGCCTTCGTGCGTATTTAGGCGATGCACGAATTATACTCCAAAAACTGGCAAAAATATTTCATTTCATACGTAAGTAAAGCTGTATTTATTTATTTTAGTTTATTTTTTGAAAAAGTTTTTTTTCCAAAAACTCAACGAAGTTTTTGACTTTGACATTTTATCATTCTCTCCTAACCGCTATGAGATGTCATAATAATATTATGACATCTCTTTCTTACGTCATGCAAGTAGCATTGAGTCTTTATGTTTTAGAAAGAGATAACAATAGTTTCGTCTATTTCTTCTTTAAATTATATATATATGTTATTATATATATATATATATATATATGTATAGCATACAATTGTGCCGCTTTTCAATAATGATTTGTTCTGCAATGGCGTCTCTATAACTTTAATAGACTCATTGGTTTATAGCGTTTTAAATCCAAATTTTTATTTATTTATTATTTTATTGGGAGTGACAATAGTGACATACACATGTACCCTATGTCACTCCCACGGTCATGACGAATCTAACGACGTATCGTTTATCTAAATCGGCCCAGCCGTTTAGGCCCTACGACGGCACAAAAATAGGTCACATACATACATACATACACTCACGGCAAAAACATAACACTTCCTTTGGCAGTCGTGTAAAAAGGTTAGAGTTTTAGTTTAGTAAAAGTAGTAACAGGCTTAAAAAATGTGGGTACTAAACCCTAAAGTCATACCTAATACTGTGAAATGCTAACCTAAATAATTTTATACAAAATCGCGAAAACCTTAGACAAAATTACTAAGTAATTTTATCAAACTTGTATTTAAACCATCGCATCGTAGTGTCCATATCCGAGCTTGACTGGTCGTTCGTAACCGATCACCCAAGTTAAGCAACGTCAGGCGCAGTCAGCCCTAGGATGGGTGACTGCATATTAGCAATTCTATCAAGCGCTTCCATGCTTATCAGGGCACGTCAAGCCTTCAGTCCCTGGGTAGTCAGTCAGTCCTTAAGCCATGTGGAAAACCCTGTCTCTGGCGGTCTAGGTAAAAAGCACATAACCCGCCTTCCAATATCACATAAAAGAACTATAGTTTCTAAAAAGACGAGTATCTAATTAGATGCATCGCTCAAAGTTCGTGTATAGAATGTTTGCAAAATCTTTTGAAATGACTCCAAAATCGAAAACTAACAAAATATAGATAAAGCGTCTATCTCATCATCGTACATCTCACATTCATTATTATGTTATTAAATACCAGCCGCGCCCCGCGTAAGTCCTATTCCTGCGGGAATATCAGTATAAAAAGTGGCCTATGTGTTATTTTCGGTATTCAGCTACCTATATTCCAAGTTTCATCGCAATCGGTTCAGTAGTTTTTGCGTGAAAGAGTAACAAACTCACATACATACATACTAACTTTCGCCTTTATAATATTAGTAAGATAGTAAAAAAGCAAGAAGTAAGATATTAAATGAAACTATTTACCTGTTGTATCTTCATTATTATCCTCAGTGTTTATCTCCAATGCATTATTTACTAATTGCATGCCTCTTAACATTTCTTTAGAAGAAATTAACAAAAACATTCTTCGCGGAGAAAAAAATCGGTGGTCACACATTCAAACTATCTCGTCGAATGTTACTTATTTTGACAGTTGTTTGACGTTTTACTGCGAAATTCGACTTATTGCACTTTGAGACTTAAAGTAATGTAATAAAGTTAATAAAGTAAACATTTCGTTGTTAATTCTAACTTTGTGGTACCTTTGAGCTATGATAGATTTCATAAATAATATTATGCATAATGGAACCACAAGCTATTGGTTTTACTGTTTTACATTGGTTTTACAATATTTATTTATACACGATAGAACCGAATGCTTGTGATTCTAAATAATAGGGGTTAAAGTATGAAATTGCCGTTTTATTGCAATAGGTTCTTTGAATTGACATAGAATCTTCATGGTTTGAGGTTTTCGAATGAAACTTTTTTCAAATGGTTTCTGTGATGTTCTTCTTTTAAAAAATGTGAAACATTTGAATTTCGACTTTCAATTGTTTTTGTTATTCAATTTAGACAAGAAAGATGGATACTTCGAAAATTCGAGTGATTTTTGAATACGAGTTCCGACGCGGAACTAACGCGGCAGAAACAGCCCGCAATATCAATGCTGCGTTTGGAGAGGGGTCTACTAATGAACGCACCGTGCGATTTCGGTTTAAACGCTTTCGTGATGGAAATTTCGACTTAAAGAACGAGCCACGAGGTAGACCGCCCACACAGGTGAATAACGATGAATTAAGAGAGATAGTGGAAGCCGATCCTAGTCAAACTACCCAGGAATTAGCGGTATGGTTTAACGTTACCTTACCCACTTTATTGACTCACTTGCGTCAAATCAATAAAATAAAAAAATACGAAAAATGGGTGCCTCATGATTTGACTGATCTGCAGAAAGAAACGCGTGTTGAAACTTGTGTTGCCTTGTTGAACCGGTACAGAAATGAAGGAATATTGGATCGAATTGTAACATGTGATGTAAAGTGGATTCTTTATGATAACCGGAAAAGAAAAATGCAATGGCTGACCCCAGGTCAAATGCCACAACAGTGTCCTAAAGCAAAACTTACCAATAAAAAGGTAATGGTAACTGTTTGGTGGTCTCAGCATTGTGTTATTCACTATAGTTTTCTTCGATCTGGTCAAGCAATTACGGCAGATGTCTATTGTGCCGAACTCCGAACCATGTTGACAAAACTAGCAGTAAAACAGCCCCGACTCATGAATCGATCTTCACCATTATTGCTCCACGACAACGCGAGACCTCACACAGCACGAGAAACCATTTTGACCCTTCAGGAACTGCACTTAGAAACCATTCGTCATCCTCCGTATTCACCAGACCTTGCTCCAACGGACTACCATTTTTTTCGTGATTTGGACAATTATCTACGTGACAAGAAGTTTTCTTCCCAGGAGGCAGTACAAAATGCTTTCACACAGTTTGTGCAGTCTAGATCGTCGGAGTTCTATCGCAAAGGCATTAATAACCTTCCCATTAGATGGCAGCAATGTATAGATAATAATGGCAACTATTTTGTTAAATAAATTTGTTAAAAATTTAAAAAATAAACAATTAAGATTTTCAGTACAAATCGGCAATTTCATACTTTAACCCCTAATATTAGCAAAATATTAGCAATAAAATTTAAAAAATATTTTACGTTTAACGATACCACAGAAACTTGAATTTTGGAATTTTCTGAATCTAAATAACGTTTTAATTATTTTGTTTTGTGATATTTGCAAATCTTTAAGGTTTGATTTTGCTGCCGACCCCCAAACTTCAATAAGGTATATAAATGTGATTTTATCAACGAGTTATATTATATTCAAGCATACGTTTCGCGGTATAAATCCCGTTGATTTACGTAATAACCCATTCAGTGAGATTAGTTTGGGGGGGGGGGGGGGGGGGTAATTTCGAATTCTTTTATTTTTAGCTTTAAATATCATATATGAGGTTTTCTGTTTTCTTTGCATTTACTGTGAGGAGATTACTACGGCACCATATTATTATGTTGAACGTGAATAGGTCATTTTGCGCGCAGGTATCGTCAGCATACATCGTCGCATGTCCTGTTAGTCCTATTTACTAATATTATTAACGTAAATGTGAAATATCACGGAACCCTGTGGAATGCCGTGTCTGAGGTGTACTTTCATTGATTTCTATTCGTACGACTTGATTCCTAAACGAGTATCACTCAGATACGATTTTAACATTTTTAGTGCTGTGTCTGTTACACCTAAATCTTCGAGTTTTTCTAAAATAATATTGTGGCTGACCGTATCGAACGCTTTTTTGTAGTCTATAAAAATACCTAAACAGAATTTTTTCGAGTCAATATTATTTTTTATCATTGTAACTAAATCAACAGTAGCAGAAAGTATGTATTCTATGTATAATATGTAATAGTATTTACAAAAGAAAAATAAGTATAAGTAGTATATCCATTGTCTAGTCACCATAACACAAGCTTAGCAGCTTACCATGGGGCTAGATGGCGCTGTGTGTTCGTCACAGGATTTATTTATTTATTACTAGCTGCGCCCAGCGGTTTCACCCGCTAAGTCCCGTTCCCGCGGGAATATCGGGATAAAAAGTAGCCTATGTGTTAATCCAGGTCCCCAGCTACCTATATTCCAAGTTTCATCGCAATCGGTTCAGTAGTTTTTGTGTGAAAGAGTAACAACCTCACATACATACAAACTTTCGCGTTTATAATATTAGTAAGAAGTAAGATTATTTTTTATAGAAAGTGTATTGTGTAGATTTTGGTCTGAAGCCATACTGATGTTCGTACAAGAAGTTAAGTTCTACTAAATGTTCATGAAGTTTATTATAAATGATTTTTTCAAAAACGTTTCACATGACAGGCAATGCCGAAATAGGCCAATAATTGCTGGGATCCGTTTTAGCGCCAGATTTGTAAATGGGGGCATAGATAAATAAGATTAATGGTCTTTGATGGGGGTAACCTTTGCGACGTTTAGAGACTCTGGAAAAATACCATCAATAAAACACTGATTGATAGATTTTGAAATAAGGTTAGCTATATTTTAGTGACTTTGTATTTATTCCATCAATACCTGTACTAGTATTTGAATCTAGGCTCTGTATAATTTTAAACACCTCATTTGGAGTGCAAGGACTTACTTAATTCGCTCATTCGTGCGGGGGGCTCAGCGTTCATGTAAGTCAGACAGAAGAGTCATTATCAAAATGATTTCTTTGAATGTCATTTGCCAATGATGTCCTATTGATGAAAAAAACGAATTAAAAATTTCACAAATCTTAGATGGTTCAACGGTAAAGTTATCGTTATCAGTATAAAGTTTTGTAGGTGCGGAGCTGTGTTTGTTTTTGTTTGTAACGAGTGTGTTTATTAATTGCCAAATATTTTTAGGTGTTTTACACATTCTAAATGCGTTCGTAAAATGTGAATTTTTGGTAGGTTTAACTAACAAATCTAATTTATTTCTGCAACTAATAAAGTCTTCTTTCAATTTTCTACTCTCCTTATTTTTTTAAGTACTGCCTTAGTTTATTTCTTTTCTTTATTCATTCAAGTATATTCCTATTTATCCAATCTTCTCTGGGAGTGTTTTGCACTTTGATTTTCTTTACTTTATGTGTATTTATTTGGTGCTTGATGTGTGTTTCTAGCAATTAATATAAATTATTCTCATTTTTATAGCTTGTTTCGCTCATGCTTTTATACAAATTTGTATAGTCTACTGCTTCGTACTGAGTTTTTTGTTTCTTCTCATTTCTAGGTATAACTGCTTGTGATCTGTTTAGGTGGGACAGTCCCACTTTCAGGCAGTCTGCCCCGGAGTCCCCAAATCGAAATAGTCCCGCTTTCACTTTTACGGCGGGACTTCCATGTAGAAAAGACTTTATGGTAGTCCTGCCTTAATTTAGAATAACACACTCTTTTTTTCCGTGCTTTGTGTGATCACAAATTCTGCTAATAAGTAGAAATAATAGATCAGGATTAGGCAGATCCTCGTTGGCAGCACTCACAGACACGCGGCTCTGACTATGTTTATGTTCTCGACTATGTTTATGTTTTTGTTATCATCCCTTGTTTTTAAATGTGAATTGTTGTTTTTTTTAATTGAGTCTTTGGTGTTCTTCTGCGCGTTTGTTGCCAATAAATGTTTTCTATTCTTTTGTAATAGATAATAAATAAATTGCCATTCGACGATACGTTTTTTAAAATGGAGTAGTGAACCCATAAGTAATTGATAGATAAGTGAAGAAAATACAAGATTAATATTTCCGTTGTTTTTACTTTTTTTCTTTGTTGAGGCAACACAAGAAAAAATGTATTCGTTCCATCTTTCATCTCAAAAGTACTGATTCATTGCGATTTATCTTCAAAAACTACAACATTCTTACTCTCTTTAGCATATATATATATATATCCTTGAACTTTGTGTATTTGTCAAAATCAACCACAGCTACTTTTTTGCCAATAACCGTAGTTTAAGAAGTAAATATAAATTTAATATCAGCATGCCGCAGGCAAACAATGCACTATTTCATAAGAGTGCCTACTTTACTGCAATAAAAGTGTTTAATGCATTACCTAATGAATTCAAAATTTTAGAAAATGTAAACATTTTCAAAACTCACTTAAAAAACGGCTTATAGCAAATAGTTTTTATTCACTTAAAGATTACTACGAAGAAACAGACACGATTATTTATTAAGTAATAAATTGTGTCAGTTTTAAATTACTATAGATTAATGCACCTAATTTAAATTATTGTATGCCTGTAGTGGGTAAGTGATTGTATCCAAAATATGTATGTTAATGATAATTATGTACAGCACTTAAACAATAAAAAATCTTGATTCTTGATTCTAAGAGTGCCATAACAACCTATAGGCAAGTATCACCCCCCTAAGGAATAGTGTAATGCCCAGGCGCGTAGAGTCCATACAACTCGATTTCCATCGAGTTACCTTTGAAATTGGGCACAAAAGGCTACCAACCTACTACTATATATTTTTCGTAATTAATTTTATTTTATAAATAACAACGCTTTGCAGTATTTAAACAGCAAATCCCTACGATACAAAATGTTTCATGATTGTTTTGCTACGAAATTATGAAAATCAAAATCAATAAAATCGACTCGATATCTTTCACCCATACGCCTATCCTGCTTCCGCAGTAACCCGCTTATCGACGGCTTTTGGACTTTCATTTACAACGAAACGTACTAAGTAGTGGGTGTATTGAAAATAAAATTTATTTTTATAACGTTAAGTGCAGTTTGTAATATTACAGTTTATTAATTACATTATTATTGTTTATTTTAGTTCGTATCTTTTCAGTGCGTTCTGTCGAATGTAAATGCATTGTTGATTTTGTTTGTTTTTTTTCTGTGTTGGATAGATAGAACTGTGTACAAGAGGTGAAGTTTAACTATAAAAGTAGGTAAATTGTTATAATTAATAGTCAATAAATATAATAGATTACTGATTTCCTCCTTTTAGCTGAAGGAAATTTTCATAACCTGAGTTATGAAAATAAAAAACACATAACATAATTCATTTAGGCCATGCTTGTCCTGAAATTACCATTGATTACAAAAGGAAGGACGAATTCACGACGAATTTATCGTATGTGAAGGTGGGGCCTATCACTGCGAGAAGTTTCTTAAATGTTTAGCTATTTAACACAACTATTTATAAAGCTTTTGGAGATAATAGCCTAATTTTATCTAAAGCTCACCCCCCGCTACTGTAATGCCTATACCTAACCTACTGATCTGGTAACTTTTTTTAAATATATATTTCCCACATTATGGTCACATTATGGATGTGGCGTAATGAAAGGATAATTCTGCGTGTGCGTATGCAGGGGCAAGGCATTGAACCTTGCCCTGAATTTTAGTTTTCTATTCCAGGCCGTCTGAGTCCTTTCTACCTACTTTTAGTAAATTCCTATTTTTTTCACACATTTGGGTATAACGTCCACAGTTTAAGTCATAGCACCAATTATTTTTTAAGCATATTTAATGGTGGTTTTAAATTAAGTAGGTACATTTAAATTATTTCGATAGCTGGGCCCTTCGAGCTTAGTACCTAATGTACAATGGTGGAAAAGCAAGGTATTAGACCAATGTGTCGAACCATTTCAAAAACTAGCGTCATTGTGAGGATTTTAAAATAATAGCCCAGTAGGTAAGTATGTACTTTAAGTCATGTTAAGATACCTACAGAGCCATTCGTGTATCGAGATAGGATTTTTTGTTACGAAATCTTAATACCAAGAAAGTTTGGTAAAAACAATAATTAAACTATCTAAAGCAATAAATACTTACTAATAAAATTACTATTCTTATTTAATATAATATTATAAAGCTGATACTTTTGTTTGTTTGTGTCTTTGTTTGGTTGAACGCGCTAATCTCAGGAACAAATGGTCCGAATCGAACAATAATTATTTTTGTGTTTGATAGTTAATTTATCGAGGAAGGTTATAGGCTACTTATGATACCAAACTTATGATACTTATGATCCCGTAGGATCGGGACTTGCGCGGGTGAAACAGCGGGCGCTGCTAATTTTGAAATAAAATTCTTTATCGGGGTTTGCGAGGGATTAAATTCATTAACAAACATCAATGCAACAACAATAAATACACTAACAACAACCAAATCACCAAAGATCGTTTGTAATAAGGTGCAGAGTATGCTTTAGAGCACGTGGTGGCCATTTTTAACAACTTTTGTAAAATTTAATACAATAAATAATACTACTTTTAAAACTGTCATCCTTTGGTTTTTAGGGCTCCGTACCATAAGGGTAAAAACGGGAAACTATTAGGTACCTATTAATGCTATTTCTGTTTGAATTTGATTTTAAAAGTTCGTGTCACGAAAAAATACTAAGCATGTTCTCTCTCTTATTCCGCGTTTAATAATAAGGCTATTAAAACACTTTATTTATCCGGTTTTATCGCGTTTTTATTCATTATGTGACCCGAGCTTTCGCCAACTTTATAGTTGGCTTTTTCAAGGTTGACTGAACCTTGAAAAAGCCAACTGTAAAGGTTGACTGAACCTTGAAAAAGCCAACTGTAAAGTTGGCGAAAGCTCGGGTCAAATAATGAATAAAAACGCGATAAAACCGGATAAATAAAGTGTTTTATTATGCAAAATCGCGAAAACCATAGAAGAAAATAAGGCTATTATTATTGAAGTAAAAAGTTAAAGTTTTTAACTGTGAGTTTCCGCAATTAGCCCTTCTATTGGGCCTTTGTGCGTGATTTTAAGCCGTAGGTTTCCTCACGACGTTTTCCTTCACCGTAAGAGCGATGTTATTATTGAGGTAACTCGCCTATTGCATTAAACCATTTAAGTATAAAAAAACATCTGTGGACTTATTCGTAATACCATTTATTTTCTCCTCGTCCGATTCTATGGCCATTTGGGAATTTGGTGAGAATTAGCCATTTTCCTATTTCCATTGGTCACGGCATCACACAAATGAACGGCTGGACCGATTTCGCTAATTCTTTTTTTGTTTTCTTGCTATTCTTGGTCAGGAGTAGGTTCTTATGAAATAATGCTGTGTACCGATTTTGATAAATTTCGATATTAGTCGTTATTATGATTGCCTACTTTGATCTTGACCTGTAATGTGTGTTCGATCGAATAATAATGAATGAATAAATTGCAGTGTTACCTAAACTCTTATGTTTAACTGGTCCGCCCGCAAGCTTTATCTAATACTGCTTTGTACTCAATTAGCACGATAAAAAGATATAATGTGTGGGCAAATTTCGCGAAAGCTCGTAATTACCAATTATTTTATTTTTCATTTATTTTTGGTTTTGTTCCTTTAGTTGTAAGTTGTACCTACTGCAAGATCTTGCTTTCACCAAAATATACATACCTACCTAGATCAATCCGAAGTACCCTATATTTCACCACTAATTTTGGCAAAAATGCAAGATCTTGTAGCACAAATAAAGGAAATTTCTTAATTACGTATTAAACGTACGTAATTTTGGTTGGTCTTTTGGCCCGTTGTACGTTTCAAACCTCTTACCCCTGAGAAACCTCTCATCATTGGCGCAGCTTGGTCAATGAGTACTATTTTATCCATCTGCATTATTAATCTTTCTTTGTTTTGTTTCAGATAAAAATAAAAATGGAATCCGAAAAAAATGGTAAGAAGCAAATTAAGAAAAAAAATATGCCACATTAATTATTATGCCTATTTCACCCGCGTAAGCTCCGATCCCATGGAAATATCGGAATCAAAAGCTTAGTTACTCCTCGATGTAGCTTTCAATCGGTGATTGAATTTTTTAAATCGGTCCAGTAGTTTAGGAGATTACCCTTAATATACATACATACTTACATACATTACATGTTACCAACGTTTCCTCATAATAATATTAGTATGTAAATGCGTGATTTTATGTGTGTTACTTGTAATTAATTTTATATCATTTGTATGTTTCAGTAAATAGTATTGAACCGATAATATTGCGATGAACCGTGGTATTCCGATGGGACTCGCTGTTTAGGTAGTCGTCGATCTAATTTTGCTCTTCTGTTAGATCTGATACGAATACCTGACTACAGCCTACATATTATCACACCTACGTACAGCACATTTGCTAAGTTTTATCCCTATACTCCTGCGCACTATATACTACTTGAAACCGAGGGGTGCGTCTAATATTAGACATGGAAGTATCATGCTAATCACAGTGTCATTACAATTTCGTTATTTTCAGGGAACGAGTACACCCGGATGGTAGAATATGATTTTAGTAAACCCATTGAAGCTTCGATCATATTTGATAGCGACGAAGATGATCTAAACGAGGAAATAAATACGTTTCAAGCTGTACAAGATAGCGATCATGGAAACATTAACAAGTATCTTGATATGCCGTCCCTTGACGGACAGAATACAACAACAGAAATCAAATTAGATGATGTGGTAACAGGCGAGATTAAGAAATACATGTATGAAACTAAAAAAATATGCGACAAAAAACTATCTGAAGCAATAAAAAAGAAACTATCGACAAAGAAAACAAATATTTTTAAAGAAGTTGAAAGTCAGCACAACAAATCCTCTCCTAAGACAACAAATATTAACAACAATAATTTTCATTTTGCCTTTAATCCCACTGTGCCAAACGAACCTCCAAGTAACACATTCCATGACAAAAAAAGCCAAAACGATTGTTATAACTCAAGATCACCTAAAAATGCTTTGAAAGAACAGCCTATATCTGTAACCGATTCTAAAACGAGAAAAACCTGCAACAAAAAGAACTCCAAACGAAAATCATCAGCTAATTCTGAAATTATCAATAATAAATTAATAAGACAAATAGATCATACTAATATGACAGTAATACAAAGCCAAAACAATGAATTTATTTCCAGTCCAATAAACAATTCGAAGAAAATCTCTGAAGTACCCTCTTTTTTCACTGAGCTAAAAGGGCCAGCAAGTGGCATATCTAATGACATAGCAATAACAAACCAAAATGATTCCCCTATTTCCGGCTCTGCTTCAATTACCACCAATGAAAAACTTACATCAGATTCCATTGATCGGAAACCAGAATCAGCAGTAGAAACAAAACATTTGTGGTCATCATTTGATGAAATTAGCAGTCAACAGAATACATTTAACTTTAGCTTCCCACCGTATGCAAATAATAGCAAACCAATGTCTACCAGCATCAATAAACAAATTGAACTCATGAATCCACGCGATACTTCAACTTCTAGCTCATCGATAGAAGCTTGCAATGGACAACCTATATCATCTTCCGTAGAACTAAAAAGTGAACCTGTAGATAATTCAAATCCTCGAAATAATTTACCTAATGAGGCAACCAGCCAAATGCACATAATGATACATACTTCTAATTTACCACCAAATACAGAAAAAGGAAATTCCGGATCCGCTTGCATTGAGCAAGCAGATAAGTCTGAAGAGATGAGAAACCAAATAATTATATCTAATTTCAATTCATCAACAAATGTAAGTACAAATAATACTGAATCGTTATCTACTGACAATACTTTAAATATGCAAACACAACAACAACAGCAAAATGATAGTTCAAGAACGTATGATCATCTAAAACCTTTATTAGATACTGTATCCGAACATCTCGTATTGATTTGGAAGAAAATTTATGGCAATAACAATGTTTTAAGAGGTGTGCAAAATAACGAATTCGTAGAATACTGGAAGAAACAAAATAATGTTAATATTTTTCACTTGTTTAATCTATCGTACAGTACAGTGGTTAATATAATATTACCAAGAGCTCATGACAAAACATTTGTCAAGGATTTTATTGACAACACAGTTACTCTTTCAAAATCTGAAAGTAGACAAACTACTAAAGAAATTAGCCGTTTGTATATGGAAATGTTGAAATGGGTAGTAAATATGAAAAAACAAATTGCATCTGAATTCGAAGTTAACAGAGATGAAAAACTTACATCAGATTCCATTGATCGGAAACCAGAATCAGCAGTAGAAACAAAACATTTGTGGTCTTCATTTGATGAAATTAGCAGTCAACAGAATACATTTAACTTTAGCTTCCCACCGTATGCAAATAATAGCAAACCAATGTCTACCAGCATCAATAAACAAATTGAACTCATGAATCCACGCGATACTTCAACTTCTAGCTCATCGATAGAAGCTTGCAATGGACAACCTATATCATCTTCCGTAGAACTAAAAAGTGAACCTGTAGATAATTCAAATCCTCGAAATAATTTATCTAATGAGGCAACCAGCCAAATGCACATAATGATACATACTTCTAATTTACCACCAAATACAGAAAAAGGAAATTCCGGATCCGCTTGCATTGAGCAAGCAGATAAGTCTGAAGAGATGAGAAACCAAATAATTATATCTAATTTCAATTCATCAACAAATGTAAGTACAAATAATACTGAATCGTTATTTACTGACAATACTTTAAATATGCAAACACAACAACAACAGCAAAATGATAGTTCAAGAACGTATGATCATCTAAAACCTTTATTAGATACTGTATCCGAACATCTCGTATTGATTTGGAAGAAAATTTATGGAAATAACAATGTTTTAAGAGGTGTGCAAAATAACGAATTCGTAGAATACTGGAAGAAACAAAATAATCTTAATATTTTTCGCTTGTTTAATCTATCGTACAGTACAGTGGTTAATATTATATTACCAAGAGCTCATGACAAAACATTTGTCAAGGATTTTATTGACAACACAGTTACTCTTTCAAAATCTGAAAGTAGACAAACTACTAAAGAAATTAGCCGTTTGTATATGGAAATGTTGAAATGGGTAGTAAATATGAAAAAACAAATTGCATCTGAATTCGAAGTTAACAGAGAAAATTCACACCAGCATTTAGCACCAACATCTGCAGATATTGGGAAAAAATCGAATAACTTGCACAGCATATATCATTCTACGCAACCTATGAATTCAAATCAAATTGATAAATCGCTACCGTGTATTAGGAAGGACAATCCACCACCGTATCCCAATATTATACCACAATATATAAATACAATTCCGCCACATACACAAGTTAATAATATTATAAATCCTGGACAACCTGGAGCCATAAATAATACGCACGGAAAAAAACAGAACGATACAAGGAAATTGGATCAAAGACAGCAAGTTACAGTAACAGAAGAAATTAGAAGTGCATGGCTTCAACAAAACACGTATATACCAAATATAACTGTAAATTCTGTTAGTCGTCCAGACGTAGTTCAACAAAACTTGTATATACCAAATGCAACTTTAAATCCTGTTAGTCGTCCAGATGTACTTCAACAACACTTATACGTACCAAATATAACTAACAATGTAGTTAATCGTCCAGATGTACCTCAAGAAATCGTGTATGTACCAACTAGAAATGCAGTAAATTGTTCACGTGAACCTAGACAGGATTTATATACACCAAACATATCAAGAGCTAACTATTCCAACAATAATTATAATGCCAATGGTTTATCGAATAATGCCGGTGCAGCTTATCAAAACTATCAACCTACATATTTTCCTTCGTCATCTAATCCTAATCAATCTTCAAGTGCTTACTGTATGAACCACAGTATGACAAACCCGTACTCAAGACCAGCAACACCTCGAGTAGGTGATGCAACTCCTACCCCAGGTGCGGAATCGGAATTTAGAAAGTTCCGCAATACTGCAAACGTATTACGAAATTATACAAATACTACATCAAACCAAGACAAAAATCATTGGTATAGAGGAAATGATGCTTTAGCGCCGGAGATCAATTATCATCCAAACAACGATTATCTGAATCAAGCTAATACTAGTCACATGCAACAAGAACCAGATCGATCTTCGATTTCGAGAGACAGTGGTTTCTACAGTCCACGTGATTTTGAGGTAGGTAATATTGATTCTTACATGGCTTATGGCTAATTGGCTACTTAGGCACATACATAGGTGAGATGAGCGGTGTTGGTCTAGTGGTAGATACCCCGACTTTCATTCCGAAGGTCATGGTTTCAAATCCCGGCCGCGCACCAATGTGTTTTTCTTTAAGAAAAAATTATGTGCGCTATTATCATCGCTCTTACGATGAAGGAAAACATCGTGAGAAAACCCACGGCTTAAAATCACGCACAAAGGCCCAATAGTAGGGCTAATTGCGGAAACACACAAGTTAAAACTTTAACTTTAACTTTACATAGGTGCCTTTATATTTCGATAAAACGAGACCCAATCAGAATAAAACTTTTGTATGCATAAAATATTGACATTAATTAATGACAAATTAAAGTTAAATCATATCTAAGTAAACAACAACTACTATGAACACAAAAATTAAATTTATAAACACATAGAAATGTTGTAAATTACTATAGGTAAGTACCTATTTCTGCATTTTGATATAATATTTATTTATTGCAGTTATTTTAGCAATTAATATTTATCTAAGTGCATTATTGTGATACAATTAATTAGAAATTAACATTTGTATACAGAACTATTATGTACCTACAAAACACAACTCATCGCATTAAGTTCAGTAGTTTTTGTACAAAGTAGGTAGTAATAAAAATATTAACCCACCTACTCATGTACCTTCACTCTTACAAACTTTCTTGTTTATTATAATTAGTACGATGTCAAAAGAATTATTTGTTTTAATCGATAAACATCACAATATACTTACATATTAGTAAATTAGGTATTATGAACTACTACCTATACAGGCATCTTTTTGGAATCAAACCGTGCATTTTCTATCCCTCAATCAATTTTTCGCGAACCGCTGTGCAAAAATCCACACTTAAACGGTCGCCCATCGATGTACAGATACTTATACTACTTATAAACAATATAAACGATAAAATTACAAAAAAGTAGATTTTATTGTCTTGCTTCACCTACCTACTGCAGTGCAACTTAAAAGACTGACAACTGAAGACCAGGGAAGTACTGATGACATCAGTACTTCAATGGGCGACCGTTTAAGTGTGGATTTTTGCATTGCGGTAGGTAGGTGTAAGAACAACGCAGGATCGCGACTGGCGCGGGTGAAACCGCAGGGCGCAGCTAGTTATTAAATAGAATTACAAAAACCGACGAAGCTGTATAAGCTAATGCTGAGCGAAGCATTAAAATTCACAAGGCGAAGTCCTCTTCTCTAAAGGCTAACTCAATCGCAACTAGAGGAATACATTTGGATGACTGAACCCTTAAGTAATACTTACCTACTTTTTATTCCATATACCAGCAAGAGCCCACGACTTCACCATTAATCACTCACGTGACATCGCTACACCCTGATGCTGTCAATATAACCGAAGGAAATTGCCATATTTGTGGGAAGACCACCAATCAGAAATGTATAGGATGCTACTCGACTTACTATTGCTCATACGGATGCCAGGTATAATTTCAAAATGTATACCTACCTGTAGTTTGACTGTAGTTGAAGGAAAGGTCATGCGTTTCTCAAGAAACACAAAAAAGTGGCCGTTGCATTGAACTTTGAGACAAAATAAGACTCATTCTTCGCGTCTCAGTTCAGAATGTCCTTTCTCAGAATGTCCTTTTCTTAAAAGTCCTTTTTCAAAATATCCTTTTCTCAACACGACCTTTAATCAAAATGTCAAATGTTTATGTCAATTTTAGTTCATCAGAAAACTAATATTCTTTTGTCGTTTACTATTTATACAAGATGTAACGGGTAGGTAAGCCCTTTTAATCCGAAAGGGGGTTGTTCTAGACGTTTAGGCGAACAACTTTTGTTTTACGACTTTTGAAAATTCGAAGTACTTTTCGAAAAATTTAGGTGTAAAGTTTACTTGAAAATCAGCTGTTTCTTAGAGTTCGAGGTCATTGACTTTATGTTGTTTTTTCATTTAGTTTGGTCTACTACAATCAAACCTTCAATTACCTTTATTTTCAAAAACAGCTGTTTTCCAGTGAAACATAATCTCAAAATTTAAAAAAAAAAAGTTAAAATTTTCAAAAGTCGTAGAACAAAAGGTGTTCGCCTAGACGTCTAGAACAACCGCCTTTCGGATTAAAAGGGCTTACCTGTTACATCTTGTATAACATTATCTTGATTGTTTTTTATTTTCTTTTATAAGTTATTTTCTTTTAAAATGGCACTTTGTTGATTATTTTTAAAACAGTAACCAAGGTGAAATGTCGCACAGGACACGATAACCAGTTCACGTAAACCCCCCTTTTTGACAAAAGGGCTATACTATAAAGGCAGGAACTTCAATTTCAAAATTACAGGTCTCAATATTCTTTTCGCCTTACTTATGTCTTAATTTTATAAAATCTAGGAACTGGTCGAGACTGAGCCCTTAGTATGAGTTTTGAAAGTTTATCGTCCCGATGAAACTGGCAGTTTACTTCCATACATTATTTTAGTTAATAATAGTTACCGTTAGGGGCGCTGATGGAAAACGTATGAAGTAAACTGCCAGTTTTATCGAAACAATAAACTATCAAAACTCATACTAAGGGCTCTGCTGTCTATGAGTATTTCAGCGACATTTTGTAGATATAAGCACGTACGGACTTCCTTATCCTTTAAATTGGAGGGCACACCAATAACAACCACTCTGGGTGGCCGTTTATGCGGTTCATCAACCGTTAGGCCCGATTTTACAAGCTGTTCTGATTTTTAAAGTTTCTCTATGTCCTCTTTAGCGTCTGTACTGGTAATGACGCCTCCGTTTTAAGGGTTTCGTACACAACAATAAACCCTTATAGTTTCGTCATTAGTCTTACGCAGGCCTGGAGCTTCATCTCTTCAGGATTAATATTTTTTTATATTATAGTTTTAGTGTCCTCACTCGGTGTCAGTTTGGAAGCTTGGATAAATGGCAAAGTAACAAGGCACATGACAAAATAACGACAGAACTTTTGAAGCCGATCAGATCACTAGTATTCAAAGTCCTCCAAAAGCTGTTTAACTCCGTCATTTACGCCAGAGACGTAAAGCAGGAGTTTAGTTTAGTTTAGCCTTTTTTATTTGTCATAAAATTGTACTTATAAAACATGTTATAAGTTTATAACTAATTAGTATAGATAATATAAATATGAAAAAAAAACTTTCAAAAAATCGCTAAAGCAGGAGTATGGTGATGTTATTTCATAAGAAGTGTGACAAAATCCTTCTGAAGAACTACAGACCTATCTCATAGCTGAGCCACCTGTACGAGCTGTTTTCGAGAGCTATCACCAACCGTCTCTTGCGTAGGTTTGATGACTTCCAACCTCCTCACCAAGTCGGTTTCCGAAAAGGCTTTAGTACCGTATACCAGAAATATACGCTTCGGTAGATTATACAGAAAACTGAGGAGTAGTATCGGGCAATATTTCTAGCATTTGTGGACACAAGAAAGCCTTTGATTCAGTCGAAACCTGGGAGGTGCTATAGTCTCTTCAGTGGTGTCAGATCGACTACCGGTATATCCAAGCATTAATCCGGCTCCACAACCGGAGTACAAATCCGATCCCATTGCAAAATGGGATGACACAGGGAGACGTTATCTCTTCGAAACTGTTGGAACTGGGAAGCAATGTCATCGAAGTTGTTGACCACTATGTTTACCTGGGCCAAACGGTTCAACTAGGAAAGTCTAACTTCAACAAAAAAGTCTACCGATGAATCCAACTCGAATGGGCGGCATTCAGGAAGCTTCGAGAAATCTTCTCATCACAGATACCACAGAGCCTTAAACGAAAGTCTTAAATCAGTGTGTGATGCCAGTGATGTGATGACGGATCCTAGACGTGGTCGCTAATTATGCGCCTAGTTGAACGCCTAGAGACTTAGAGTCGGTCAGCTGGCTATGAAGAGAGCTTTACTTGGAGTTTCCCTGCGTAATAGAATTCGAAATACGAAACTCCGTAGGAAAACCAAAGTCACAGACATAACTCTCAAAATTAGTAGACTAAAATGGCAATATGCAGGCAGTATAGTTCGAAGGACAGACTACCGCTGGGGGGTAAAAGTCCTCATGAAGCGACCACGATGCAATGCGCGAGACTAAGTGTTGGAAGACCACCTACTCGGTGGACCGACGACATTGTAGCGGTCGCAGGAAATCGTTTGATGGAGGTAGCTCGCGATCGCTATTTGTGACGTCCTATGGGGAAGGCCTATGTGATGCAGTACATGGATATGGACTGACATGATGATGAGTTATCAATAAAATCACTTGTGAGTCACAAGTAATTTTATTACTATATTATACTAGTCACAAGTTGTGACTAACTGCGCCCCGCAGTTTCACCCGCGTCAGTATTTATGCAAAATTTAAAAAAATCTGGCATAAGATCCTTCTCCTGATCGAACAAACACAACGGAAAAAGAATTATCGAAATCGGTCCAGCCGTTCAGGCGTGATGCCGCGACCAATCGAAATAGGGAGTAATTTTTTTATGCAAAACCTAAATAGGTAAATGATTGTTATAAACAAGCCAGTGTGACAAAGACACATATTTTTATGAAGTTAATTACTGGGTATCTGGCGTTGTGTCAAATGTGATACATTTAAATTTAATATTAAAGAAACCATTATGCCTATATTTTTTATTTTTGCGTAGACCTGTTTGGTAAGGACCTACAAGCATGTTGTATACGAAAAACAACAAAAGAATTAAAAAATATCGTGTATCTGCCTAGTATATTGGATACTATTTGACTTTTAAATTATCTAATTTAAAAATAATATTATTCTGTAATTTCTAGTTGCTCCCCGCGATTTTACCCGCTTAAGCCTTGAACTCGCGGAAATATCAGACAGGATGTGTTTGTTATACCTACATGCAAACCTTTCCCTTAAACCAGTTTATCTGTTTAAAAAAACAAAATCCGTTGCATGGTTTTAAAGATCTAATCATATATACAAACATCCAGACAGAGAAGCATCTTTGTTTCATACTATGTAAAGATAAAGATAATGATGTGAATTACAGGCAGTGTATTTTTATCACAACCATCATACATAACCCTACACCTCACTGCACATTTATTATTAAGCTAAATTCCTTTATCGTTCAAAAAGCTTAGTCTGTTTTGTTTCGAAAAAAGGACATTTCGAGAAAAGGGCATTATAAGAAAGGACTTTGTGAAAAAGACATTTTGAGAAAAGAACTTTTAGAAAATGACTTTATGAGAAAAATACGTTTTGTGAACGGACATTCTGAGAAAGGACGGTTTGAGACTATCATTCTGAGCTAAGACGATTTTCCGGTTTAAATCGAGTTGTTTTTGTTATCAACATTGTTGCAATGCTGTTCCTAATTAGCTGTCCCACTTGATATTTTGAAGACAAAGAAAAAACATACCAATGGTTTGCACGCTGCCGCTGCGGACGTTAACACAGAGGGGGGCTACCATGGTCTCTTATTGCTGGACCTAAATCGTCTTGCCAATCTATACTATAAAAAATAAATGTAAAAATGAGTATCTAGATAGATTAACAGATGTTTATGTTCTTAAACGTTGTCTTTAATTTATTCATTTATTTATTGTAAGCACATTTTTATGTATACAAATATGATATCAATATATTTTGTACGAAAAATACCGCCCTCATCATGACTCGAGGAATCACTAACCTTGGGTTTTGCCGGAAAACCAGCGCTCAGTCATTATTTTTATTCACAGGGTCATTTATTTTATTCGCAGGGCGATTAAAGTCTTGCAATAAAAAGAACATACTAACCCCCAGAAACACGAGCTCGAGCATCGCAGCGAGTGAATATGTAACGATGTATTTTTCCTTCAAATATTTTAGTGCTACATTAACCTTTTCGCACCAAAAACTTTTTACAAATGTCATAGTTAATCATGGTAGAGCATACCACAATCGCTTATTATAAGTCGTCGCTAATGCGCCGCTATATCGGTCAACTAGAAGAATATTAAAAAACATCAAATAAAAAAAAACGTAAAAAAGCTCAAATATTTTAGAAGATTTTTAAAATTATTTGTGGGGTTTTATAGTATTTTTATTTACAAGTTTACTTTAGTTTTTTGAGCGACAAAACGACGCGAAAACAACCAGAAACGATCATCGTACGGTAGAATATGGGTACGGATAATACTTCATCACAGATATGCATAAAGTAGCAGTGTTACTATTAGCTATCCAAATGCGTGGTATTACACTACACGACGTTACTCACGCAGACACAAAATACAGGGCCGCAATAAGGTTGCAGCTTCAAATATTTTGTAAATAAAAATCTTAAGTTTAACGACCTCTGAGACGTGTCGTCAGATTTCTCTGAAAACTGACAACGCGAACATTCGTTTCTCGTTGTTTTATCGTCACTTTGTCGCTCTAAAAATTAAGTTTTTTCGGTGTTACCTTGACTACTTAAAAAAAACAAAGATAATTTAAAAAAAGTCTTCTATGTCTGAAGTTGGTTTTAATTTTTTTAAATTGAGTATTTCTTTTTTTAGTCCGATATAGCTGCGACTTGCACGCACGGTGACAATACTATGCGACGGTGATAGTGGGACAACGATGTACCTAATAATACCTATTACCTTTCCACAACCAACCGAAGCCTTGTCCTTGCCTTGTTGTTTTGTCGTCTCATTTTTAGTGACTATTGACGTATCTTCCCCTACAAACATGTTTTTCTTTCAGAGCGTTGACTGGCGGAAACACATGGCGTATTGTAACACAAACCAAGAACTCCGAAGATTACTGTCTAAACCATAGTATAAAATGTTACATAGTTGTACCTATAAATTAAAATGTTGTTACATTGAAATGTATTTTTATTAGCCAACTGCAAGAAAAGGGGTGTTAGGGTTCGAAAACCCCGTTTATTAAGACAGCTGTCCGTCTGTCTATCTATCAGGTACCTTCTTAGTCTGAATCTCAAGAACCGCGATAACTAGACAATTTTCACGGATAATTTCAGTTGCCGCTATAACAACTAAAACCAGAATAAAATAGTTTTACAGGTAAAAGTGACACGAAAAAATCAAAATCTGTGAGTAAAATTCACTTTTTATCGACCACCCGGTTTGAGATTGAGGTACATAACAGATCTACCTATTACGAGTATACAAAGTGTAACGGGTAAGCCCTTTTAAGCCGAAAGGGGGTAGCTCTAGACGCCTAGGCAAACAACTTTTGTTCTACGACTTTTGAAAATTCGAACTTTTTTTGAAAATTTTGAGGTTTTGCTTCAATGAAAAAACAGCTGCTTTTTGATTGTAGGAGACCAAACTAAAAAGGACTACATAAGGTCAATGACCTCGAACTCTGAGAAACAGCTGATTTTCAAGTAAACTTTACACTCAAAATTTTCGTAAAGTCTTTTGAATTTTCAAAAGTCGTAGAACAAAAGTTGTTTACCTGGAAGTCTAGAACAACCCCCTTTCGGCTTAAAAGGGCATGAGGTGGTGTATACCTCCAAAGGGAAGATCTTCCACCGGGCAGGTGGTTTTACCCGGTAGGCCGCGGCCCGACGATGTCTCGTCGGTAGTTGTATTATGAGTTTATCTCGGAAAGTTGATATCGCGATTCAGGATTTCATACTAGTAACGCCATCTAGTAAGTTACTAGTATGAAATCCTGAATCGCGACCAACATGGGAAAGCGTCTGTGTACGTAGACTTCTGTTGCCCTTGACACATTTTAGGGGAAAAAGAACTACTCGTAACTTGTTTTTGTGTGAACAATTTTGTCTTCCCTCGTGTGCAGGATGCAAGATTTTTTTTGTTTGGGGTAGGTATCTAATTACAAAGTAGTTATCATCATTCTATCGTTACTATTAGTATATTATACTTATTATATTATATTATAGAATGATGATAACATATTATATTTATTGGTCATCCTGTTTTGCAAAATGATATCAAATATAAATTATTAATAGTTAATTAGAATGCAACATCCTGCGAATAGATACACTGACTTGCATTGATTACACTCGACTATAAAATATAAGAGTGCTCCTCATTATTTTGCATATAGTTTAGAAAGTGCAGTCACAATGATTTTAACAAGTTTACTACCGTCGGTTATAATGTTCCACTTGAAACGTGATAATGGTACAGAAGTAGTGATAAAAAATGTTACAAAATCAATTAATCAGGGGTTGGGAGGTCGAGAGAGAGGGGTCCGATAACGGACTCACGCCGCCGCCGTCGGTGCGCGGACGAGTACGCACGTGTTCCCGCGACTCCGGCACCTGGCGTGCGAGGAACCGGTGGAGTTTTAGTGGGTAAACCTCTGGCCGCCCACCAACATAAGGCCAGCAGGGAGCCCCACATAACCTCGCCCCAAAAAAGGTTGGGAGGTTTGTGTAATGGTTGTCTATGGAATCTCGAGAAGGCAGAACTGTTTAATGACCAAGGAAATTTATTAAAGAAACTAGCTGTACCCCGTGGTTTCACCCCCATAAATTCCTATCCCGTAACGTATGTGACGCATCATGTATGTCATACCATAAATCAACCATTAAACTATCCCTGTAAGTACAAAATTTCATTCAAATCGGTTGAATATTATAAATTATTATAAAATTATTATTATTATTATTATTAATACTAACTGTGCCCCGCGGTTTCACCCGCATAAATTCCTATCCCGTAATGTATGTGACGCATCACGTATGTCATACCAAGCGTTGCTCAACCCATATGATTATTCAAAGTACCTACCCTATATCTTATTACAACCACTAAACTATCCCTGTACCAAATTTCGTTCAAATCGATTTAACCTTTGCGTTGCTTATCCCGTACGAGCATTTAAAGTATCGTATTTATACCCTTAAACGAATTAGATCACTGAAATGAAAATGGACAGGTGCAAATGTGCAGAATGGAAGACAATAGATGGACTAAAAAGGCAACAGAATGGATACCAAGGGAAGGAAAAAGGAATAGAGGTAGACCAAGGATGAGATGGAGAGACATATTTTTACAAAGGATAGGTGTAGACTGGATGAGAAAGGCTCGAAATAGAAATACGTGGTACAAGTTAGGGGAGGCCTACGCCAATGAGGCGACTATTACCGACTGATTTATGTATACTGTTTGGAATTTTGATTTATTGGAATGTGCATGTTATTTAATTAAGTGATATATTTTTTTGTTATGTAATTTAATGATATTTTGGTAATAGAATAAATGGCTATTTTATTTTATTTATTTATTTTATTTATTTATACCCTTAAACTAATCCCTATACCAAATTTCATTCTAATTGGAGCGATCGTTCCTGTTGACCCATCACTTATGTGTCACGCCAAGCGTCGCTTAACCCGTACGATCATTTAAAGTACCATATATCGTATTTATATACCCATAAACTAACCCTGTACCAAATTTCATTCTGATTGGTGCGATCGTTACTGTTGACCCATCATGTATGTCACGCCAAGCAAGTACCCTATATCGTATTTATACCCTTAAACTAATCCCTGTACCAAATTTCATTCTAACTGGTGCGATCGTTCCTGTTGACCCATCACTTATGTGTCACGCCAAGCGTTGCTTAACCCGTACGATCATTTAAAGTAGGTACCATATATCGTATTTATATACCCATAAACTAACCCTGTAGGTACCAAATTTCATTTTAATTGGTGCGATCGTTCCTGTTGACCCATCAATCACGTATGGGTGACGCCAAGCGTTGCTTAACCCATACGATCATTTAAAGTACCCTATATCGTATTTATACCCATAAACTAACCCTGTACCAAATTTCATTCTAATTGGTGCGATCGTTCCTGGTGATCCATCACGTATGTGTCACGTAAAGCGTTGCTTAACCCGTACGATCATTTAAAGTACCCTATATCGTATCTATACCCTTAAACTAACCCTGTACCAAATTTCATTCTAATTGGTGCGATCGTTTCTGTTGACCTATCACGTATGTGTCACGCCAAGCGTTGCTTAACCCGTACGATCATTTAAAGTACCCTATATTTTATTTAAACCCCTATACTAACCCTGTACCAAATTTCATTCCTATCGGTTCCGCCGTTCTTGAGATATAAATAGTGTAACTAACACGGCTTTCGTTTTTATAGCTGCATCCCGCGGGATTTACCCTCGTAAGTCCCGACCCCGTAAGAATATCGGGATCAAATGTAGCCTATAACCTTCCTCGATAAATGGACTATCAAACACAAAAAGAATTTTTAAAATCGGACCAGCAGTTCCTGAGATTAGCGCGTTCAAACAAACAAACAAACAATCAAACAAACTCTTCAGCTTTATAATATTAGGGGTTAAAGTATGAAATTGCCGATTTGTACTGAAAATCTTAATTGTTTATTTTTTAAATTTTTAACAAATTTATTTAATCAAAATAGTTGCCATTATTATCTATACATTGCTGCCATCTAATGGGAAGGTTATTAATGCCTTTGCGATAGAACTCCGACGATCTAGACTGCACAAACTGTGTGAAAGCATTTTGTACTGCCTCCTGGGAAGAAAACTTCTTGTCACGTAGATAATTGTCCAAATCACGAAAAAAATGGTAGTCCGTTGGAGCAAGGTCTGGTGAATACGGAGGATGACGAATGGTTTCTAAGTGCAGTTCCTGAAGGGTCAAAATGGTTTCTCGTGCTGTGTGAGGTCTTGCGTTGTCGTGGAGCAATAATGGTGAAGATCGATTCATGAGTCGGGGCTGTTTTTTTACTGCTAGTTTTGTCAACATGGTTCGGAGTTCGGCACAATAGACATCTGCCGTAATTGCTTGACCAGATCGAAGAAAAACCGACTTCAAAAAGAAACAAAAAATAATTTAAAAAACAACAAAAACAAAAGAATTGATAAAAATGACCAAAATAACCTCTACATAGGTACAGAGCCACCGACTAATTAATCTGTTTTATCATCTGAAGTCGGGCAGTTTTACTGGTTGCTTCCATATTGTACTTAGTTTGGCTGCCCGACTTCAGATGATAAAACAGATTAATTAGTCGGTGGCTCTGTACCTATGTAGAGGTTATTTTGGTCATTTTTATCAATTATTTTGTTTTTGTTGTTTTTTAAATTATTTTTTGTTTCTTTTTGAAGTCTGTTTTTTAATTGTCAAATTATTTTTTATTTTACCCTTTTTAGTATACTTACCTACCTAAAATCAACAATATTGTTACCGTAATTTTCATTATTGAGGAGTTTGCTGATGAGAAGGTGGTTTCAGGTGCCCCATCAATCTGTACTTAGTTCTTTAGGGGTCTATTCTTTTTGGTAGAAGTCCAAAAATGAGTAATTTATTGAATTCTGGGATGCTATCCTGTCCATCATTCCGAAGATACTCATCAGATCCTTACTAAACTTTCATGGGACCACCTCGTAGCTTCCACCTTTCCATTAAAAAAATAACTATATCAATCGGTCAAGCCATCTTCGTGTAATCGATGAACAATTGAATTGAATACAGCGTTTTGAGGAGCATTCCCGGTCCTCACTTCGAAGATCCTCATCAGATCCTCATCAATTGTATGAGAGCATCTTGGAGCTTCCACCTTTCCATTAAAAAAATAATCATCTCAATCGGTCAAGCCATCTTCGAGTAATCGATAAACAACTGGATTGATTAATGCGTTTTGAGGAGCATTTCCGTTCATCACTCCAAAGACCCTCATCAGATCCACATCAAATTTTTATGGGACCATCTTGGAGCTCCCACCTATCTATTATAAAATCTTAATCATCATAATCATCTTAATCCGTCAATCCGTCTTCGAGTAATCGGTAAACATACAAAAAAATAAAAAATATTATACATACAGACGAATTGATAACCTCCTCCTTTTTTTTGAAGTCGGTTAAAAACTATAGTGAATAACACCATGCTGAGACCACCAAACAGTTACCATTACCTTTTTATTGGTAAGTTTTGCTTTAGGACACTGTTGTGGCATTTGACCTGGGGTCAGCCATTGCATTTTTCTTTTCCGGTTATCATAAAGAATCCACTTTTCATCACATGTTACAATTCGATCCAATATTCCTTCATTTCTGTACCGGTTCAACAAGGCAACACAAGTTTCAACACGCGTTTCTTTCTGCAGATCAGTCAAATCATGAGGCACCCATTTTTCGTATTTTTTTATTTTATTGATTTGACGCAAGTGAGTCAATAAAGTGGGTAAGGTAACGTTTAACCATGCCGCTAATTCCTGGGTAGTTTGACTAGGATCGGCTTCCACTATCTCTCTTAATTCATCGTTATTCACCTGTGTGGGCGGTCTTCCTCGTGGCTCGTTCTTTAAGTCGAAATTTCCATCACGAAAGCGTTTAAGCCAAAATCGCACGGTGCGTTCATTAGTAGACCCCTCTCCAAACGCAGCATTGATATTGCGGGCTGTTTCTGCCGCGTTAGTTCCGCGTCGGAACTCGTATTCAAAAATCACTCGAATTTTCGCAGTATCCATCTTTCTTGTCTAAATTGAAAAACAAAAACAATTATTGAAAGTCGATATTCAAATGTTTCACATTTTTTAAAAAAAGAACATCACAGAAACCATTTGAAAAAAGTTTCATTCGAAAACCTCAAACCATGAAGATTCTATGTCAATTCAAAGAACCTATTGCAATAAAACGGCAATTTCATACTTTAACCCCTATTATTATAATGTATTTATTTAATGTACGAAACAAAACTATCGTTTTAATTTTTATTGTTTTGTAAATATTTAGTCAGGCAGCACCTGAAATGTCAATTGTATAGCGCTGGCAACACTGAGCAAATGGCTGCCCTCCTGCGCTAGCGCTTGTTTGGTGTACTTTTATATTTATTCCTCTTTTTGCGATATTTTCTTATCCAAAATGTTGAGTCGAGCCTTGTTTCTCCTCCGTTTCGTGTGTTAAGATTATCCGGAATCCTGGGTTATTCCTGCAGTGCGATATAGACGCTTTCTTGTGTTGTGTTGTGTGTAAACATTTTACGATGCCTCATCGCTGTGCCTTTGGGTGTAAAACCACAGGTAAGCCCGCTTAGAGTTATACTAGTTGAATGTAGAATAATATGTGGTATTAAAAACAAAATGTAACATAACGTGATATGCATCAAACGTTCAAATCAGTGAATAAACAGCCACGTGAATCGAACTGTCAAATCACATACATCTTCTCACTTGGTTACTTCACGTTTTATTTAAAAATTAGCTAATCTACACTCACTAGTGTCCTAGTATTTTGGAAAAAAAACACGTAACCTCAGGCCATGTAGGGAATTTAAGGTGTAGCACTTAGGCAATTATTACACTCTCAATATACCTACCTATTTGTTTCAGATGTGGTGATGCATGTATTTCCAAATGCTCACAAGTATCCTGAGCGTTTTAAAACTTGGGTTAGTCTTGTTGGGGGAGACTTTCAGACGTTATCAGATCATGATATTTATAAGAACAAGAGGATTTGTGATATTCACTTCACTAACAACCATAGAAATCGCTTTAAACATTTAAATGTATTAGAAGTACCATCTCTTCATTTGCCAAGTAAGTTTAGCACAGTTTATCATCCTTGGGATGAATGTAGGTTACTTTTTTGGTAAGATAGTAATAATATTTTAATATTATTACTATTCACGCAACTTTACAAACATTTAGTTTTGGTACTATTATGCCATTTATTTAATTCTTACAAAAATATGCTCTGTTTCCTTACTATCTGGGAACATAGGAATTACAGATTATAGTTACAATCAAAACTTGCAGGTATTTATTAATATTACCCCTACAAATGTGACAGAAATGTAACAACAATACTGCAAAATTACTTTTCTTATTTACATGCAGTACTTTCCTTAAAAACGAAGTGCCCAAAACATGTCTAAAGCAAACAAATATTCTATTTTCAGACATATTCATTGACAACGAATTCACTCAAAATAAAAAAAAATTGTTGTATTTATAAAGTATTTAATGTATTTATAAAGTATTTTATATTTTATTTAGGTAGTATTGTAGATAAATAAATTGTTAATTAGAACTATTAGAATTAAAAAAATGATAAGGATTTTGTAGATAAATATTTAGGTACTTATTGTTAATTAGAACTATGAGAATAAAATGATAAGGGTTTTTGTATGTAAACAGCAGTTTTTTGATTGGATAGCTCATTCAGCTATCGACAAGTGAAATGTATAGATTGGCGTTAGATACCTTTAATATTTTGTTTTTGTAAGTGTTAATCTATACAAGATGTAACGGGCATGCCCTTTTAAGCCGAAAGGGGGTTGTTCCAGACATCTAGGCGAACAACTTTTGTTCTACGACTTTTGAAAATTCGAACTTTTTTTTTGAAAATTTTGAAGTTTTAGTTCACTGAAAAAACAGCTGTTTTTGAAAATAAAGGTAATTGTAGTTTCGATTGTTGTCGACTAAACTAAATGAAAGGACAAGATAACTAGAAATATTTTTAAAGGAAAAATTCATCTTCAAAAATTCACTTGCGGCGAGATTTGAACTCGCGTCCCTGGATCAATATTCCAGTGCCTATACCGCTCGGCCACGCAAGTTCCGAAACTTGCGGAACTTGCTTGCTTGCCTTGAGCAATAAAAACAAATTTACGAAATATTAATTAGGACAAGATAAGTTCAATGACCTCGAACTCTGAGAAACAGCTGATTTTCAAGTAAACTTTAAACTTAAAATTTTCGAAAACTACTTCGAATTTCCAAAAGTTGTAGAACAAAAGTTGCTAGCCTAGACGTCTAGAACAACCCCCTTTCGGCTTAAAAGGGCTTACCTGTTACACCTTGTACACTTATAATTAAATCGTAACTTAGCGGTGTCTGTTTTTGAAAGATATTTTGAAAAAACTATTTTTAGGGGTACTAATGTAACAGAACCCATTTTCTTAACTTTTTGTCTGTTTGTCCATTTGTCTGTTTGTCTGCATTGTGCACGCTAGTCTCGGAAACGGCTGGACCGATTTCAATGAAATTTGGTATGCAGGTAGCTTAAGACTCCGATTAACATATAGGCTACTTTTTATCCGGATATCAAGTCCGGATATCCGGAAAAAAATTAAAAATTGCGTAATTTTCTTTCTTAATTTCGTCGTTTTTTAACCATCTTCATCCACAAATTTTGCCTTACTTCACCTACCTACCGCAATGCAAAAATCCACACTTAAACGGACGACCAGGGAAGTACTGATGATGCAACAGTACTTTAATGGGCGACCGTTTGCATTGCGGTAGGTAGGTGTAAAAACAAAGCGGGATCGCGACTTGCACGGGTGAAACCGCGGGGCGCAGCTATGTATAATATGAATGTATTTACAAAAAAAAACTATATGTAATATATCCGTTGTTTAGTACCCATAGTACAAGCCTAGTGCTTAGTTTGGGGCTAGATAGCGCTATGTATAATGTCGTGCAATTTTTTTTTTATTTTCTTTTTTATACAAACTTTCGCGTCGCGTATGTGACCAAACAAAGTGATGTATGTGACTTTGATATTCTTTCAAGCAAAAACTACTTAAACCGATTGCAATAAAACTTGGAATATAGGTAGCAGCTGGATACCGGGAATAACACATACCTACATTTTATCCCAATATTCCAAATCCTCTTTTATCTTACTAATATTATTATAATAGCGAAAGTTTGTATGTATGTACCTTTCTTACCCTTTTACGCAAAAACTACTGAACCGATTGCGATGAAACTTGGTATATAAGTAGGTAGCAGGATACCGGGAATAATACATGGACTACTTTTATCCGATATTCCCACGGGAACGGGACTTACGGGGGTGAAACCGCGGGACGCAGCTATATTAAATAATTTCATAATGACTTCGAATGAGAGAATTAATAGTGCTCTCACACAATTAAATAGTTGTGGAGATAAGATTTGGAAAAAGTTGGGTGATTTAGTACCTAATAAACAAACCCTATAAGACAATACAAGTTAGTAGAATGCCTTCAAAGTTCATGCCAAACGTAATGCAGATGGTGGTGCATTTGGAGAATGGATATAATTATGGTTGCATTACCATCAAGATTCAACGATTTGAATAAAGAGCTGTTTACAGAACTCAATGGTGGTAGTATTAATCTTGTTAATAAAGGACCAAGTGGCACCACATGGATTATTAACTTTTTAGCGGATAAAGATATATAATAAAAGACAATACCTACGTTGTTTAGTTTTTAGTAAAAAATATATTTTAGTTGTAGTAAAAATTATAATTATTTAATTGTTTTTTTATTTGTTGTAGTGATTGATGCTGCTGACATAACGATGATGATGAGACTAGTGCAAGCAATGTACTATGAAAGTAAGGATAAATGGATCAAACACCTCTCTTCAATCAAATAAGTTGTTAAGATTGTGGACAAGACCTACCTCACTTCCAAAATTCGATGGAGACGTGAGCGTCTTAATTAATTGTGTCTACATATAGGAATAGTATTAGGAGCGTTTAGCCGTTATTGATGTTTTTTTCGATGAGAAAATAAAAATACTCTCGATAACATTCTCTAATTGAAATTTGAGATTATATCACGTCTCACTTGAAGGATACCGTGGGAGATGTAAACGTGGAAGTAGAAGATTGGCTTCGATTGTTGAGCCATACGCCAAAAGAGTGCTTTGCTCATGAATTTCTCACTGATGATTGATGAATTAGGTAACAACCTATTAAACTATATATTATTTGCTATTAGCGATTGTGATATAGAAACAATTTGATGTGTGCGGATACTAATCCAGCGATTGTGATTTTTGTTCAATAATTTTCCATTAGCAACTTATCGAACTTTTTTGTTATATCTAAGCAAGTATTTTTTAAACTTTAAAATAATGAATATACATAATATAAGATATATAATTGATATAGATTGGTTTCTAATGTCAAAAGGCAAACAAATTATTACAAGGAAGTTGCTATTTTTGATGTTTGGAGTGAGATCGTTCCTTTATTTCACATTAAACTTTCTGAGAGCTTGTTGTTTAATGGTTGATCCGATAAATCTATCGAATTTGTAATTCGAAACGTTCACGGCATGCTATTAAAAAATTATGGAAGAGATTGAGATTTTTTACACGGATTTTTTACAAAAAATGTGGGAACTCGATCCGAAAAAAGAATATCTTTTGGCTTATAAGTGGGGTAATGTGGAAAAAGATTTGTTACAAAAATTAGAATTATTATCTATCAATCTAAAAAATGTTGTAAAGTCTAAAAGTGGAAAAAATAATGAACGACCTCAACCTATTTGACACTAACCAATTGCATCAGACGTGTTGCATTTAAAAAAAGATCGCTTTTCTGTTGTAATGTGGTAGAAGTGCAAGCGTTTTCTAAATGGCTTATGTCACAAAAACCCATAATAATGAGCAATAGATAGTGAACATCAATTTCTTTGCCTTGTGACATACAAATCCCATCTATAGTATAGTAGTAAGTAAGCATAATTATTATGTTAATAACTCATATTGTATTCAAATTAGTATAGTAAGTATAAGTAAGTATAATATTATAATAATTAACTCGTATTAATCAAATTAGTTTAGTAAGAATTAATGTTAATCAACTTATATTAATCAAATTAGTAAGTAAGCATAAGTAAGTAATCAACTAGTATTAATCAAATTAGTATAGTAAGAATTAATGTTAATCAACATAATATATTACATACTTAATGAAATAAAAGAAATATTTAATCTTTAACCATGTTTTTTTATATTTAGATAAAACATTAGTAGGTAGGTAGGTATTCTAATTAATCTATAATTTTGTTTTCTTTATTTATACAGCTTGTAGGATTTATACCAAACCATTTTACTAGAACTTTATCACACTTTCTTTTCAACACTTTTTCCACTAGGTAGATATCGGGATGTTTAACTTTTTGCAGTTCTTGTTCATAAAAAGCACCTGTTTAGTTTTAATAAAGAAAATATAGGTAGGAGAACGTAGGTTGATTTTTAATCATAAAACTTCGGGTAGATTAAAGACAAATTCACCTAACGTTCAAAAATAGAATGTCGTTGCAGTCACTTCATAGTTGCGACGCGGGCTAGTTCGTTTTAACCCCGTGGCGTCGTTTTGCTTTCAAACACTTCGGAAAGCTAGAATCTATCGTAGGGAAGCACCAGTTTAGTGTTCGCGTTCGATAATCGCGTTTGCCCGCGGATTTGGACGAGGTCTGTCGGCTGCTGGCGAAGGAGCCGCTTGGAGTCCTGTTGGTTTGTGCTACGATCGTGGGTAAGAACGGACCGACGGTGAGTTGACAATCCCTAGGGAAGTTCGAAGGTCGCGTTTCGTGTGCACCCTGCGAGAGGAGACTCCAGAAAGTCTAGGTAAGTGGATTCTTCTGTTAGCACCCCGACAGATAGTACCTTTCGCTCGACCTTTGATCGCGGCACCCATTTGTGCAAGGAACATTTGATTAGCGTGCTTTCCTAATCATAAATAGTAAATACAGTCCGCTTTTATATTGTACATTGTTTTTGGCCCTTCGGCCGCATATTAGTTGATAGGCGTGCCTAGGAGATGATAAATTTTTCGTTGAAATTATCGTTAATTGTTAATTTTCGTATTGAAGGTCAAATTGAAAAAAGTGTGGTTGACATTTTTGGGTTTCGTTTTTCGTAGTCTCGTTTTTATTTGAATGAATGGCATTCAAATTACATTCGGTCGGTCTCGTTCAATATTGTCTTTGACATTTGTCGTTTCGTCTCGTTGCTTTTACGTCAAAGTCATATTGACAGAGCGATCACTTGTCAACTGTCACTTGTCAATTTTTACCTCCAATTGTTTATTTTGTTTGGTGAATTTGTTTTGATATCGTTTTTTATTAATTAAATTGAATTATTATCGTAAACAAATAGTAGAATAATGACGGAACCTAGGCAGGAAGCCATGGATGCCGGTAGAAGTTTAAATGATAGTTGTGCGGATGAATTTAGAGTAAATCGCGACTATGCCTTCATGCGAATGGAACACATCGAGGCATCCGACTTAAGAGGAGTAACTGAAAAGGAATTAGAATCATTGTCAACCGAATTCCATAGTGCACAAAAGTCATTAATACTTAGTCTTGGTGCGTCCGATAGGAAAGGTGAGCTTCCCCTAACTGTTGCTTTCGACGAAAAGTTTCGTTCAGTGTTAGAAACGTTACTATGTAGCAAAAAGCCGGTTAGTTCTATTGTGAACACTGTGAATAACACTGTCACTAATCTACCGAAAATTGCGATAACTCCATTCGATGGGACCCAGGAGAATTGGGTTTCGTTCAAACATTTGTTCGACTCTTTGATACATAATAGAGATTTGCCTGATGTAGAGAAAATGCATTACCTGCTTACCAGTGTAAAGGGCAGTGCTCATGCTTTAATTAAAAGCTATCCCATAACTAATGAGAACTATACATTAGCTTATAATGTATTGCTAAAGCATTATGATAGGAAGCGGGACATTGCACTAACATATCGATACCTCTGGGCTCAAAGGTCGTAAAGGACCAAATGCGACTTTTCAGGAGAAGCAAAAAACGAAAGAAATAAACTTATTTTTACAATAGCATCTTTATTTCCTGAGCTATTTAAATCAAACCTAGGAAGAAAGAGCTTAGAATTTGTAGTACTTTCTATAGCAATATTTAAAAATTAGGAGAGTGCTGTATTTACCAAGATACATTTCCTTTACGACCCAAAATTTCGAAATAAACGTTCTTTACGCCCGGAAAATTTTACTCCTATGTTAATACCTAAGGGCGTAAATCTACTTTCCTGTGCAAAACTGAACTAAATATGGAATTAATCGCCAAATGTTTTAAAAAAAATGGTCTTAAGGTTCACCCACTGTAAGGATAAATTATTAATTAAACCTGAGTATTGAATGAATAAAGAGTTTTCTATGTGGTTATGTCTGTGTTATTGCATTTTCTATACAAATAATACTAAATTACAAACTATTCAAATAAAAAGTTCAGATAGGTAATCAAATTGAGATCGTTTATTTGGAATGAAACATAAAACTTAAGTTATAAATGACTATTAACTAACTAATCTACTTTTACTCGATTTATTTTCATCTGCTCTCCTTTTTTCTTTTAATTGGTTTCACTACTTTCTTTAATCAACTTTATAACCCCTTCTTTCTATACTCTTCCAATTCTTCTCTTCTTCTTCTCTTATTTTGACTAGGTCATCATTGATGAGGCTAATCGCAGAGTCTAATTGTAGCAAAGGAGCTTGCGAGTAAATTTGCAAATCATCAGCATACAGGTGGTAAGATGAAAAAAGATTAGAAGAGATTGAGTTTATATACATAGCGAAAAGGAGTGGAGAAAGTACGCCGCCCTGAGGAACACCGGCAGATATTGGACTCCATGAGGAGCACTTGTCTTCAATCTGAATACGTTGCCGACGTCCATACAGGTAACTGTGGAACAAGTCAATCGCCGACGGACATATGTTAAGAGAGCGAAGAATTCCAAGAAGGAGGTCAAAATCGACATTATTAAAAGCATTGCTAAAATCTAGAAGAGTAAGCACAGTAAGTTTCCGATCATCCATGCCATGGCGAACATCATCAAGAATTTTCACCAGTGCTGTTGTTGTACTGTGCCCCGGGCGAAAGCCAGATTGAAACTGATTCATAAGTGAGTTATTGGAGAACTAGATGCTTAACTCTTGATGTACAAGACGTTCCAGCACCTTGGACAAGAAAGGTAGGATAGAGATAGGACGATACTCGGAGAAGGATGAAGGATTAGGTTTTTTAGGGAGAGGAATTATTTGGACTTCCTTCCACAGCACAGGAAAGGAGTTCATGGAGATTGATGTGTTAAAAATAAAGCGAATGATATGCACAACTTCGTCAACAATCGGCATAATCATGTTACGGCTAATGCAATCATTACCCACTGCGCTTGAAGAAATAGACCTTAAGCTTCTCTTAACGTCAACATCGGAGAATTGAGAGAAAGAAATTTGTCACTGGAGCAAGGCTTATGGGATAAAAGTCAATCCTTCAAAAACTCAAGCTATTATCATAGGCAGCTCTAGATTAACTTGTAAAATTAATTATGCTCAGCAATCACATGTTATCTTTGATGGAACTGTGGTACCTTACAGCTCTACAGTAAAAAACCTTGGCATCACTATGGATTGTAATCTTACTTGGGATTCGCATCTTTCTGGGTTGAGTCAGAAGATGTTCGCGTCCAATGCTTCGCTCCGAAGGTTGCGAAATTTCTTACCTACTGCCACCAAAATTATGTTGGCACAAACTCTTATGCTTTCTGTACTCGACTACGCAGACGAGTGTTTCCTTGATCTGACTGAGGATCAGCTTGACAAGCTTGAGCGGCTGCAAAATCTTGCTATTCGCTTTATTTTCGGTCTGCGCAAGTTTGATCATGTTTCGGAATTCCGTAGTCGGCTCAAATGGCTACCTATTCGTCTGCGTAGGGATTCCCATTTTCTTTCTCTTCTTTACAGGATTTTATTTTTACCTAATTCTCCAGTCTATCTAAAATCTAGGTTCACATTTCTTCACCCACCCTCTCAACCTGTCCGTTACTGTAAAGCTCTTCTTCTTGCAGTCCCTGGCCGCTCCTCTAACTTCTATGGGAACTCTTTTACCGCTCGCGGTGTGCAGCTTTGGAACGCTCTGCCCCCCTCCGTACGACACTCCAAGTCACTGACAGTTTTCAAGTCGCAAGTCTACTACCACTATCTCGCTCTCGCGGAAGCAAGACGGTCGAATAGGTAGATGGCTTGATAATAATATGTATGTTTATATTTTTGGTAAGTAGGTATTATAATTATATTATTTATTTATACAGTGTATTTACATTACTATATCAATTTTAGTCTTTCAGATGCCTATTTATGTAGTCTATTATTTATTATGTATATTATATTATTATTTATATCTTATCTTTATTTATTATAAATCCTTTAATTTATCAATATTTTTATTTATTTATTTTTATTTTTCCTCAACCAAGTTTACCATTTCAAAAACACATTACCCATCCCCTTCCTCAAGTCTTATCC
Organism: Idaea dimidiata; assembly: GCA_949358125.1. Taxonomy (NCBI): domain Eukaryota; kingdom Metazoa; phylum Arthropoda; class Insecta; order Lepidoptera; family Geometridae; genus Idaea; species Idaea dimidiata. The sequence goes on from OX442328.1 coordinate 8,498,886, forward strand.
ATTCATTGGTTGCCTGGAAGAGATCGCCCATAGGCGATAAGGCCGCCCATTGTGCCACTTCAGTTTTTAAGTTTTTCTATATCTAATTAGTTGTTATTTGTGTTTTTGGTACAATAAAGTGTTAATCAATCAATCAATCTTCTTAAGGAGGAAAGAAGGTAGCATAACGATTTATTTACTCATTTTCCTTCTCACTTTCTTCATCATCGTCTTCGTCTGCTTTTCCTTCATCTTTTGAATACGTGTTTTTTACAACCTAGCACACACATAAGGCCGAGTTTAATAAATAATAACGACGCGATGCAATTCGGTTGTTGTGCAAATTGTATTTCCCTTGAATTTTTTTATGTGGATTGATAAATAAGAAATTGAACTAATTACCCATATTCAAATAAAAGTTGGATATAATTTGTAACCATTATATTAAATATTATTGTAATTAAGTAGGGGGTAAATTTTACATACAACAATTACCTACACTTAAAAATTGAGACAAAATCATGAGATTCTAAAAGTCGTGTGATACATTTTGAAAAATTGAGGGCCTATAGTTTTATTATGTAGGATTTAATATTTGAAAAGATAGGTAGTAAGTTAAGATTAATATCGTAGTTGATTGAACATTCTAGGATACATGGGACATTTCGTCACTTTCATTTATTTACGTCCTTAGTTGACGCACATAATTAAAATGAAACTAGGTAGTATAGGACACATTATTTTTTTATTTAAAATTTTAAGGGCGTAAAGGACAGTTTGTAAGGACAATGTCTTTTACGTCCAAATTTTAGGGTGATTTAAAGTTACTACCTAAGGTGGTATAAGACTTTGCTTTACTTTGATTTGCTTTACTACCACAGTGAGTATACTTTGGTAACTAAGTGTTATTTACACCATAATTTTCACGGTAAAGTCTGTTTAACATGACGAACTATGTGGGTCGTAAAGACCTTTTTTTTGGGAATTTCGATACTTTGACTATACAGATCGATAGAGAATTAAAAACTGAGTAAGATAGTGTCAACAAGTCATTTACGCCCAAATGTCCTTTACGACCTTTGAGCCCAGAGGTATCGATATTATGGCAGGATCTTAGATTGTGTTAGAAGCCGAAATACATCAGACTTAGGTAGGGTGTGTCGAACATTTAGTGAAAATTTGGATATATTAAGTAGGTATCAATTGCCTGATAGTAACTTTATGTTATTTCAATTGTTGTGGTCCAAGCTGGACTCTGGTACTAGGGAAGCCTATGATATGTATGCTGATACTGGTGTTGACATTCCAAGGTACGAAGACTTATTGTTGTTTGTTGAAAAAAAGGCTCGTGCTATGGGGAACTCGGTCGACAGGCACCCTAGTCAAAGTAAGTTTGTCAGTTCTAAGGGCAAGACCGCGCTTATTGTCACATCGAGTGAAGAGTGTGCGTTATGCTCAAATGTTGGACATTCAATTGGGCAGTGTCCTAAGTTTTTAGAAAAAACACCCAGGGATAGGTATGCAGAGGTTAAGGAAAAAGGACTTTGCATTCTTTGTTTACAGCCATCACATACAGTAAGGTTTTGCCATTCAAAGACTAAATGTAGCAAGTGCCGGACTAGTGGTCATCATAGTTTGCTACATTTTGAGAAAGCGTTACCGGGACCTTCAGTTTGTGACCAAGCCTTAGCAGCATATAGTCAGTGTGGACAGATGTCTATGGCACTTTTCTCGACGGCTGTTGCTTTGGTCAAGAATAGATTTGGTAAATTAGTGCCGGTTCGACTTCTCTTAGATAGTGCAAGTGGTTGCAACTTTATTTCTGAAGCTTGTGCTCTGCGCTTGGGTTTGAGTTTCGTTAGTCATGGACATTCGGTCAATGGCATTGGTGAAGTGTCTACAAACACTTTAGGCTCGGTCAAATTAGATTTAATACCAAAGAGTAGGGATATTAAACATGTAGTTTCGGTGGAGGCATCGGTTCTTCCTCGGATATGCTCAGACATGCCAGTAGGTGTTGTTGATGTGGCACAGTGGCACCATCTTAAAGATTTAGACCTAGCTGATCCTCAATTTGATAGACCGAGGCCAGTAGACCTGTTACTAAATGTTAACATACTCGCATCGATTTTGAAACCTGGACTGGTGAAGGGAGATGCTGGTCAGCCTGTGGCCTTATCCACTGTCTTTGGATGGATAGTGATGGGTGAGTGCTCGTTATCGTACGAGCCAAAAAATAAAAATTGTTTCTTTGTTTCGAACCTGGCTTTGGACAGCTCGATTAAACGGTTTTGGGAGTTAGAAAAGGTAGATCCTCCGAGAGCTATCGTGCGCTCGAAGGTGGAAATCGAGTGTGAGGGTTTCATGGAGAATTCGTATAGTCGACCTCCAGGGGGCAGATTGGTCGTCCCGTTGACCTTCGCTGATCCTCACGAGAAGCCAACTTTTAGAAATTCGAGGGAAATAGCTTTAAGGCGTTTTTTTAATCTAGAGAAAAAGTTTAAAGTTAATCCAATCTTTAAAGATGCCTACGTTGATTTTATGAGGGATTACTTGGATAAGGGTCACATGGAGAGAGTCGACCCTCCTTCCTCCTCCGTAGGTGCGTTTTATTACATTCCACATCATGGCGTTTTGCGTCCGGACTCTGTTACTACTCCTATGCGCACAGTATTTGACGCTAGCGCTGTGGATGGAGATGGTCGTTCACTAAACGACACATTGTTGCCGGGTCCAAAACTACAAAACAGTATTTTCGAATTGTTGATTCGGTTTCGTTGGCACGCTGTTGTCTTCACGGGGGACATCAAACAGATGTATCGCCAATTTTTCGTATCCCCGGAAGACACCGACTATCAGCGGATCCTATGGCGATCGTCACCTGAGCTGCCTGTGCAGGATTATCGTCTTCTGACTGTCACTTATGGTGTCTCTTGTGCCCCTTATCAGGCACTCTGGTGCATTGCTCGCCTGGCAAAAGAGTTTGTCGATCGTGCGCCCTTAGGTGCTGTCGTTCTTCAGCGCGACAGTTACGTCGATGATGTTGTATCCGGTGCTGAAACTGTCAAGGATGCTGTCGCTGTCCGTAACGACCTCCTTCACATGCTGTCTTCGGCTGGCTTACATCTTCGAAAGTGGACATCCAATTGCCAGGATTTCTTCGTGGACCTGCCGTCGTCAGATTTGTACGTCGAGCAGTTTCACAATTTTGAGGACATCCAAGACGTGTCGCTGAAGATTTTAGGCATGACGTGGTTGCCTTCGGCTGATCATCTTACTTTCAGGACAGCTGCCATCAACGGTCGCTGCACGAAGAGGTCTATTTTGTCGGACATAGCCCGGATATTCGATCCACTTGGGTTACTGTCACCTGTCGTTTTCCTCGCTAAGTACCTCATGCAGCTTCTGTGGTTGTCAGGAGTAGACTGGGACGATGATGCTCCTGTTGATATTTCTCGTGAGTGGCTCGAGTTTAAGGCTCAACTGTCGTCGTTGAGCTCTATCTCGTTGTCTCGTAGAGTCACTCCCTCGTTCGTGACCCTCCAGTTTCATGGCTTTTGCGACGCGTCAGAACGCGGTTACTGCGCAGTCGTATACTGCCGTGCACTTTGTAGGGATCAATCTATTGTCGTGCGCCTATATTGCGCTAAATCGAAAGTTGCGCCTCTACGCAAACGTTCGATCCCGCGCCTCGAATTGATGGCTGCGGTTTTGCTGGGTGAGCTCATGTCGTCGGTAGCTCATTCATTGTCGGGGATCCATCGTATTGAGCATATGGTTGCTTGGTCGGATTCCAGTGTCGCGTTAACTTGGATCAAGTCTTGTCCATCTCGTTGGAAAACTTTTGTCGCCAATCGGGTAACTGAGATCCAAGATAACATACCTCCTGATTGTTGGCATCACGTGTCCACGAAAGATAATCCAGCAGACTACGGATCGCGTGGGTTACTGCCTAGTGACCTTACCTCGTGTGAATCATGGTGGTCGGGACCTTCCTGGCTTTCACGTCCGCAAGACCCGTGGCCTAAACCATGTTTCGTCTCAGACAACTTAGCCTTGGACGAGCAGAAGATTCACTGTCTGCTGACACAGAAAAACATTGGTTTCGTTGATGAAATTTTGGCTAGGTATTCTTCGTTTCGGAAAGTAGTAAACGTTTTGTCGTTCTGCTTTCGTGCTATGCACAACCTTAGATATTCGAAGTCAAGGATCGTCGGTTCATTATCGTGTTCTGAATCGAACGATGCTACTCGTTTTCTCGTTCGTCATGTCCAGGAGAGTGTTTTCGGGTCAGAGATCCGTGCGCTAACTAGCAGTCGCCGGAACAAACTCCCCAAAGCTCTCAGGAAACTTTGTCCTTTTGTCGATCCCCAGGGTTTGCTCAGGGTGGGCGGTCGCCTCGCCCAAAGTCAGCTCGGTTATGACCAAAAGCATCCGCTGCTGCTTCCTAAAAGCCATCGGTTGACGATGCTGATCATAGAGGAATATCATAGGAAATTCATGCATCCGGGGTTGCAAACTCTGCAAAATTTATTAGTTCAGGATTTCTGGATCCTTTCTGCAAAGCAAGCAATTCGGACTGTACTGTCGTCGTGTATCCGTTGCTTTCGGGTCAAACCCAGATTGGCTGCTGCTCCCTTGATGGGTAACCTACCAGCTTATCGTATAAACCAGCTGAAACCTTTCTCTTCTTCAGCTGTCGACTATGCCGGCCCCTTTGACATAGCTCTCGGTCGTGGTAGAGGAGTCCGAACGTTCAAGGGTTACGTGTGCGTATTCGTGTGCACTGCTACAAAAGCTGTGCACTTGGAGCTCGCTTCGGAGCTCACATCGGAAGCTTATCTTGCTTGTCTCCGTCGTTTAATGGCTCGTCGAGGTCGATGCTCAAAGTTAGTTTCTGACCAAGGTCGGAACTTTGTCGGAGCCTGTAATTTGTTGAAGGATCTCATGTCCAAGGCCGCGGCGGCGGAACGGGTAGATTTGCTTTCAACCCTCCTGGAAGTCCACATTTCTCGGGATTAGTGGAGGCTGGCGTCAAGTCTATGAAGACACATCTCGTTCGTGTCGTTGGTTCGCAACGGCTCACTTATGAAGAGTTCAGTACCTTCCTGACGCAGATTGAGGCCTTGTTGAATTCGCGTCCTCTTTCACCATTGAGTTCGGATCCAAATGACCTCACGGTACTCACACCGGGTCATTTTTTGACCATGGAACCACTCACTATGCTACCTGAAGCACCTCTTCTCGATACTGGTGTTAGTGTGCTTCAGCGTTGGAAAATGATCCAGAAGATGCATCAAGACTTCTGGCGTAAATGGCATCTTGAGTACGTCCACACTCTTCAGCAGCGTCATAAATGGTCTGACTTTCAACCGAATATAGAGGTCGGGACTTTAGTTCTAATAGTTAACGAACAATGTAGTCCTATGAAATGGAGGTTGGGTCGAGTGATAGAACTCCATCTTGGGCTGGATGGTATTTGTAGAGTAGCAACTCTTCGCACTAGTGCTGGAGAATGCAAACGTCCGGTCGTTAAGCTCTGCCCTCTACCCTTGCCTATAGTTGATAAAGACTCGGTGGTGCCTGGGACAACTTTGTGATCCTGCCCCATCGAACAACCTAGTTTTAAGTTTTAGTTTTCGTATCGTTTCGCAACATTCCCGCTACGCTATTGTATAAAATCGATCGTTAATTTTTGAAAAATCCTCTGTATTTTGGTGGTCGGAATGTTTAGTTTTAATAAAGAAAATATAGGTAGGAGAACGTAGGTTGATTTTTAATCATAAAACTTCGGGTAGATTAAAGACAAATTCACCTAACGTTCAAAAATAGAATGTCGTTGCAGTCACTTCATAGTTGCGACGCGGGTTAGTTCGTTTTAACCCCGTGGCGTCGTTTTGCTTTCAAACACTTCGGAAAGCTAGAATCTATCGTAGGGAAGCACCAGTTTAGTGTTCGCGTTCGATAATCGCGTTTGCCCGCGGATTTGGACGAGGTCTGTCGGCTGCTGGCGAAGGAGCCGCTTGGAGTCCTGTTGGTTTGTGCTACGATCGTGGGTAAGAACGGACCGACGGTGAGTTGACAATCCCTAGGGAAGTTCGAAGGTCGCGTTTCGTGTGCACCCTGCGAGAGGAGACTCCAGAAAGTCTAGGTTAGTGGATTCTTCTGTTAGCACCCCGACAGATAGTACCTTTCGCTCGACCTTTGATCGCGGCACCCATTTGTGCAAGGAACATTTGATTAGCGTGCTTTCCTAATCATAAATAGTAAATACAGTCCGCTTTTATATTGTACAGCACCTATGATTAGTTGTTTCTTTTCATCTTGCAACTGATAGGTTACTGGATTAGTATTGTTCACTTTTACCATTTGTAATATTTTCGCACTCCAGTTCCCAGCGTGTCCCTTGGAAAAAGTACATTTATATTTGCTTACTCTAACGTAATCACCACATGTAATTTTATTTTTGCTCGAACTTTGATATCGTTGGAAACAGTGGATAAGAGTTAAATGGCATTATTATGATTTATGGTCACTGGAGCAACCTTGATAGTGCGAGACAGGTACTTTATTATTATATCTGTTTATTACGTTAGATAGTTCTTTTCTAATCCATTTAAAAGATCCATTATAAGAAAATCGTTGCCAAAGCCAATTTTTGATGGTTCTAATAAATCTTTCTACTATAGAAGCTTTCATTATACTGTAGGTTCATAATGGTTTATATTAAACTTTTGCATCACGGCTTTAAACTTTTCATTGAAAAACTCTCGTCCACCATCAGATTGAATATTTTTCGGTTTCCGACATTGTTGATTGTTCAATATTTCGAGCATTCCTTGTGTTACATTATTATCGTTCATTGTGCGTGCGAGCGCCGGCACGGTTCGCATCGGTCGTACGCATCTTACTATTGGGTTCACGCTCATCGTATTAGCATAATAGTGATGTGACGCGCACATTTTCCATTATTATTGTCGATAATGGATAAGTTTGTGGTACGCGAATCTGCAAGTCCCGTCGGAACTAAACGTCCCCGGGATGAGTCTAAAAATTCTTGGCAAATACCAAAGAGGTTTGCAGCTGCCAAGATGAAGCCCAAGGATAACGGAACCTCAACCGGCAATAGCTTTGGGGCCCTAAACAGATAGGGCCCCAAAGCTGTAGATAACACTAAAAATATCAGCAACCATTTAAAGATGCCACGTGCAAGAAACCGCTGAAAGGCATCCCACCAATCATCATTGACCTAATGGCTGATTGGACTTATCAGAAACTTAAAGATGCTATAGAAAAATATAGTAAAATGTACATACCATCTTGATGATGAAGGAAGGATGAAAAGCTTCCCAAGGCAGTAGTCAAAGGTCTCCCAAAGAGCACTCAAGATGCATTACCGATGGAACTTGATCGACTAGGATTTCCGGGAACGAAGGTGACTTTACTTACTCTAAAAGTACATCTCAATGTCCGGCATTACTTCTGCAATTCCTTTGGTACTGACATGGGTAAATTTAAACAAATTAAATATATCGTATTACAAATATATTAAATATATTTCGTAAATTTGTTTTTATTGCTCAAGGCATATATTTTTTTTTTTTGCCTTTATTATCATATAAAAGAACTTAAATAACAAGATTTTATTAAATATAGCATAAAAAACCACTAAGGTTTGTAGAACGCTAATACTATGATCTGCGAAGCGTTAAAATAAATACAAATAAGATCTATATCAATGCAAAAACAAAACAAAACAAGACCACACCATAACTGTAGACACATCCATCGTCCCAATATTATAAAAATAAGAACCACACAGGAAGTACTTGCATCAATAATAAGATCGAAGATAAATTGCATACCAAAATGTCGGTAGGTATAATCATAACCTTTAAAGGAGGAGTTGGGTAGACACAATAAAAGGTAGGTATTAATCAAAATATGATAACGTTTCCAAATTATAATAGTTGTTGTGTAGACCAGTCAGGTAATGTTATTTTAGTTTGTTTTTAATATTTTTTTGGGTTAAGCTATCGCGGACATCTAACGGTAATTTATTTATGAGACGTGGAATTATATATGCACTGGTTCTGTGTCCGTACACATTGACGACTCGAGAATTGCGCGTTGTGCATAATCGGCGCCGAGCGACCGACCGAGTCCATACAGCGTGTTTAGTTTCAGATTCGGGTTTGTTATGTTCGAAAAACAAGTGCTTCAAGAACATAAATTTAAACTGTGTCTGAACTGGTACCCTACAGTGTTTGAAAAGACCACAGTCGTCATTATCGAATTTCACCGTACGAATCTATTATTTGATCTACAAACAGCGATTATACCTTAGATATGCCTACCTATTTAAATACTTCTAATGGATTCAGAGTTGATTGATTTAATTGACAAAACATCTTTTATGCGATGCGAGCGTGTTTTTACCCCTGAAGAGTGCAAATCAAAACTTGAATTTAACTCAAATACTTTTACTATTTTAACTCAAAACATTCGGAGCGTACACTGTAATTTTAAGTTTTTATTAATATTACTTGCACGATTAACTTTTAAACCTGACATTATAGTTCTAACCGAGTGTTGGTTGAACAATAATTTCACTACAATAAACCTACCTGGGTACGATTGTCATTACACGAAATATACATACAATAAGTGTGATGGAGTTGTTGTATTGATAAACCGCGATCTAACGGTTCGGGTGACTGAACCTAAGTTGTCTGATGCAAATGGCCTGCTAATTGACATAAAGGCTCTCAATATATGTATAATGGCTATTTATCGATCGCCCAGCATTTCTAAAATTAATGCCTTTTTAATCTCCTTGGGTAAGGTAACAGAAACTATAAAATATAATAGCTGTATAATTGCTGGTGATTTAAATGTTGACATTAGTGATGGGTCGATAGACTCACGTATGGACGACTATCTAGATTTTGTTGTATGTAATGATTTCATACCCTGCTACCACCTGCCTACCAGAGGAACATCTTGTTTGGATCACGTTTTAATCAAATCTAACTTACCTTGCAGTATAGTCATATGTGATTCGGACATCACAGATCACTGTACTATACTGACTGGTATCCCACTTAGTTATCAAAACACATACACAAAAATAAAATCTATAAATAAAATTGATTACCAAAAGCTTAAAATGGACTTGGAAAACACTAATTGGTGTTCGATTTTAAATGAGATGAATATTATAGTTGCAACCGAAACATTTATTAATACGATGAGAGATAAAATTTACAAAAATACGTATCTCTGTAAGACTCGTTCTGCGGATTCTATGATCAAACCTTGGATGACTTTGGATGTTTTGAACTGCACTCGTAGGCGTGATATTCTACACAAAATGACTAAAAAATACCCTAACAATAAATCACTTTTACTGCAGTACAAACTATATCGGAATAGGTGTAAAGTTATGATTCAGCATCTTAGTGATATATACAACAATAAACTAATAGAAAATAGCAAAGGTAACAGCAGAATGATGTGGAAATCAATAAACAATATTTGTAATTTTAAACAGACCGACAAACAAAGTGACAAAATTTCCAATATATGTGATGATCGTGGTGAAGCAGCTCAAATAATAAACAACTTTTTTACAAATGTAGGAAGTCAACTTGCTCGCGAAACTTTACATAATCTCAATACAACTGAAAGAGAGTTAGCTAATTCAATTAATTCTGCAAAATCTCCTATTGACTCACTATTTCTATACCCCACTGATAAATATGAAGTCATCAAAATTATAGGAACCCTGAAAAATACTTACTCTAGTGGTTGGGATTCGATTACTTCTTATATCATAAAGATGTGTAAAGACTCACTTGCGTTGGTATTAACACATCTGACAAGCCTCAGCATGGCAAGTGGTACTTTTCCGGATAGCCTAAAAATAGCAAACATTTGCCCAGTATTTAAATCAGGTGATCCGTCTCTTATTACGAACTACAGACCAATTTCTCTGTTATCAATTTTATCGAAAATAATTGAAAAAGTGGTAAATTATAGGCTTCTTACTTTTTTGGAGAAAAACTATTTACTTTCAAATAACCAATATGGATTTAGGAAAGACAGATGTGTAGAAGACGCAGTAGTTGATCTGGTAGATTATGTTTCGAGTAGACTAGACAATAGTGATAAATGTATAGGCGTGTTTATTGATATGGCGAAAGCTTTTGACACCGTTTCAAAACCTATTCTTCTCAAAAAGCTGGAAATTATCGGAGTTAGAGGTATTGCCTTGAAATGGTTCGAATCATACATGACTGACAGAAAGCAGAGAGTTGTACTTGAGGGCGATTTCAAAAGTGATTTGTCAGATATATCTTTCGGTGTGCCGCAAGGAAGCGTCCTGGGTCCTACGCTCTTTTTAGTATATCTCAATGACCTCTGTAATCTCGAAATTAGTAGTGCCAGAATCTTTACTTTTGCTGATGATACTGCAATCGTTTTTTCGTCTAGAAATTGGAAACAAGTTGTAACGGAATCAAACAGAGGTCTGGCTGTTCTGGCAGACTGGTTGAGAAGAAACCTTCTAACATTAAATGCAGCAAAAACAAAATTCTTAGCTTTTAGAATGATAAATCATAGATTTCTGATGAGTAATATTGTACTAAAGATACACGTTTGTGGTAACTATCTCAATGAGGTCTGTGATTGCTATAGGATTGAGCAGGTATCGAATATAAAGTATCTGGGTATAACATTAGATGACAAATTGAATTGGATCAAACATATTGAGGTGCTTTCTGCTAGGATACGTAAGTTAATCTATGTATTTAAGAAACTCAGAAATCTTGGGGATCAGAAGCTAGTGAAAACCGTATATTATGCTTTGGGTAGATCTGTTATAGGCTACGGAATTGCTGCATGGGGCGGTGCTGCAAAAACCCACCTGATCAGATTAGAGAGGGCACAAAGAGCGCTTCTGAAAGTAGCTTTTAAAAAACCATACATGTATCCAACTACCAATTTATACACTGAACTGAATGTGCTATCGGTAAGACAACTCTATATAAAACAAATAGTTCTTAAATATCACAAGTCAGTTCTTGGTAAACAAAATAAAATCAGTATTACCAAAAGATATAACAAAAGCAACTTACCAATGACCCGAACTTTCTATGCTCAAAGATTTTACCGTTGGTTAGGCCCTTATATCTACGAAATTTTAGACAAAAAGCTCTCGCTCTTACACACATCGAAACATTTCTGTCAAAAAATACTCACCAGTTGGCTAGTTAGCCAAAACTATGACGAAATAGAAAATCTTCTCTGCGTTGTTGTTTAGTGTCATTGTACAATTTGTTTTGTTTTTTGTCTTTTGTATCATTTTGCTATTTCACTTATTCATACTCGCTGTTTATTTATTATGTATATATGGCATATTATACTCAATATCTTTCCTCAGTCCATGGGTGGATATCCCCGTACTCAGAGTCTTAAGACACTGGGGTGACGAGGTTCCCGAAGCTTATGGATTTTCACTGCTGCCTCAATACACAGTCTGCATGTACATTTTATTATATTATTCTCTTTCTCCACTAAGCTTCAGTTAAATACCTACCAGTTGGTCACTATATTAAGTGCTTGATGGATGTCAGTGGAACAGCCAACCTTAACAAAATGTGTTAGACTCTGCGACACAGGTCAAATGACCTAGTGCGGATCTAAGATATACATATTGGCTCAATGATGTTTTCTTATTTTATTTTTTGTTTTTACTTGTTTAGCGTCTAAGATCCGTATGTATACTTTATATTTGTTCTTATATTAGTTTTGTCAAAATAAAGTTATTATTATTATTATTTGTTACGAATTTTCCCCGAAACAATATTTTTCAAGATTCTAATTTGTAAATTATAAATTTTATTTAGATAAGTAGAATACGTACGTCCATAACTACATAGTCCGTATTGTATATAAGACTCAGCTAGTGAATTGTATAGCATTAATTTTACTTTATATGGTATTCTGTTGTTAAGTATTGAAATGTTGGCTAAAAATTGTCTCAATTTAGAGCAAACATGTTCAATGTGGGTAGACCAATTTAATTTGCTATCAATTAGTAAACCAAGGTACATTTGGCTACTCACAACGTCTATGGGAGGACAATTAGGTACATGAAGTAACGTTAGGTGTGTGCAGGCAACCGTGATCGTGAGCTACCACTTTTCTTGATACAGTGTTTTTAATATAAGGTGATTTAATGTGAAGCAACTTAGTCTTTGCGGGGTTCACGACAAGGCCCGCATCGTGACACCATCGCAAGAGTGAGTTAAAGTCTGTTTGAATCCTATCACAGGCTACATCAGGATCTTTGTCATTTACCTTGCGAACTTGCGTGGCCGAGCGGTATAGGCACTGGAATATTGATCCAGGGACGCGAGTTCAAAACTCGCCGCAAGTGAATTTTTGAAGATGAATTTTTCCTTTAAAAATATTTCAAGTATATTAAATATATTATTATTATATTTAATATAGTGTATTCGTATGTATAATATGTATGTATTTACAAAAAAAGTAAAATATGTAGTATATCCGTTGTCTAGTACCTATAGTACAATCCTAGCGCTTAGTTTGGGGCTAGATTGCGCTGTGTGCAATGTACTGCAATATTTATTTATTTTATTTATATTTCGAACTGCGCGGTTGAAATTCAACGCTTTAAGCCCATCAAAAAGACTGGTACCCAGTATTATAGATGCCAGGCCTTTGGTCACGCTTCACGTAACTGTCACAGGCCAGCCAGATGCGTCGAGTGTTCCCAGGAGCACCAATCTTCTGATTGTCCTGTGAAAGGCCACACTAAAACAGTTCTATGTTGCAACTGCAATCAAGCGCATCCTGTAAGTTACTGCAAATGCCCGGTAAGGCTTCAATATCTAGAAAGAATCAAGCGTGATCAACAACGTAGCCCTCCTATCAAGTTTCCCCAGAAGGGTAATCTTATAAGTACCTACTACATATTGTACTTCTTTTACCCGACTGCGTGACGCAAAGGAGGGTAATGTGTTTATCGGTCTATGTATGTATGGATGTTTCTATGTGGCGTTCTAGAGGCCAAACGCGTGGACCGATTTTGATGATTCTTACGTCAATCGATTCGTCTTAATCTGGCGAGTGTGACTAAAGACATGACAGTAATCCAAATTAACTTTTGTCACAACCAGACGCCATATTGTCAAAATTAAAAAAAACTAAAATCGTCAAAGTATGTCAAGATGGGTATCGTTGAATAGGTTTTTAAAAATAAATAGGTTTTTTTTACCATTGTTCATTTTAAAGAACCGTTTAGGAAATATAACGGTTTAAAGTTAGTTTACAATTAGGTAATCTTGCTTTTTATTACTAACGAACAAGTTTTTATTACCCGACTGCGCGACGCAAAGGAGGGTAATGTGTTTAACGGTCTATGTATGTATGTATGGATGTTTCTATGTGGCGTTCTAGAGACCAAACGCGTGGACCGATTTTGATGATTCTTATTTTTGTTACGTAGTTACGCTTGGAACTATCAAAGTATAAGCCGTGATAGTACAGGTGACAGGAATTTATTGATATAAACTAAAACAATATTTACATAAATTGTACCTACCTACTGAATAAAAGCCTAATAACACTTAGGTACTTACTTACCTAAAAACGTTAAAAGAATAATAATAAATTTAAACAATAAATAACTAAACCCTAACTGAAATAGAACATATAAATAAATAAAGTTGGAACATTAAGTATACCTACTTTCCTAATTAATTATATATAATATTAGTTATCTACTGAATAATCCAAATATACATTATAACCCCCTAATGAAATGAATAGATTACGAGATTTACCTACCATCAATAAGTGAAAATAACTAAAAAGTGTAAAATAAAAAAAGTAATTTATAAAAAACAAAAAACCCGACTGCATAAAAAACTCGATTAAAAAATACGCATAGAAACAACAAAAAAACCAAAAAGAAAAAAACAAGCCCAGTAATTTGAAATTACGCTAAGTAATATTAGTTTTGTAATCGATACACACAGAACACATAATAAATGAGTAAAAAATTACTCACAGTCGGGTGACCCATTCATTTTACCAATCTAATTTTTCCAATGGGTCCCGACTGTGAGTAATGTTTTACTCATTTATTATGTGTTCTGTGTGTATCGATTACAAAACTAATATTACTTAGCGTAATTTCAAATTACTGGGCTTGTTTTTTTCTTTTTGTTTTTTTTTATCAATCAAGTAACGATCAAGTTTTTATTTTTGTTACGTAGTTACGCTTGGAACTACTTAAGTATAAGCCGTGATGGTACAGGAGACAGAAATTTATTGAAATAAACTAAAAAAATATTGACATAAATTTTACCTACCTACTGAATAAAAGCCTAATAATAACACTTAGGTACTTACCTAAAAACGTTAAAGAATAATAATAAATTTAAACAATACCTAAATACCAAAACCCTAACTGAAATAGAATATTATAAATAAATAACGTAGAAACATACCTAAGTACCTTCCTACTTAATTATAATATAAGTATCTACTGAATAATCAACATGATATTAACTCCCCTAATGAACTGAATAGATTTCGAGACTTACCATCTATAAAAGAAAATAACTAATAATAATTAAAAACAAAAAACCCGACGACGTAAAAAACTCGATTTAAAAATACTTATAGAAAATAGAAAAAAACAAGCCCAGTAATATGAGTAAAAAAATTACTCACAATCGGGACCCATTGGAAAATTAGATTGGTAAAATAACTGGTTCCCGACTGTGAGTCATTTTTTACTCATATTACTGGGCTTGTTTTTTTCTTTTTTTTAATATCTTTAATATGACATAAATAAAATCCGTGATCCGTCCATAAATCTCCTCAAGGGCGAGAACTACCTCGCTGGGATTTATTATGCTCACATTTTTTTTTGCTATAAGGAATATGTAGTTAGTTTGCGTAGACGTCTCAACAACGAAATAGTAGATTGTATGACAAGGGAGCAAAATAGTATTTTTACGGCGAGGGCGTTATTTTGAATCACGAGCGAAACGAAGGATTCTAACGTAGAATCCTGAGTGCAGCGAGGGATTTAAAGTAAATCGCCCGTGAGAAAAATAATTTGCTCTCGTGTCATATACTCTACTTTTCATCCCATTTCTATGAGAAAATAAACATGTCAAGGTTTTATGAACTAATGAGTAGGTATATTAAATTTAAAAAAATGTGAATAAGTAAAAACAATTACAAATTTATATATAATTGGACACGCTGGCGCAATTTTGGAAAGTAATCGTCACTGTTTTATTTGGTATTGATATTGTGGTTGATTCATTGACATTTTGAGTTGTTATCGTGGTATTTGATTGTTGCTCAACGAGTGGTAGAGAGTCTTATGATGTAGAAGGGCGCGGCGACATTGGCGAAGGCGTATTGTGTTTAGGTCTTAATTTTATATTTTCAACAATGCGGGTGCTTGTTTTTTGCTTATTTTCAATTGAATCTTCAATGTACCCTATACGCTTTTCAATGATGATTTGTTCTGCAATGGCGTCTCTATAATTTTAATAGACTCATTCAATGAGTCTATTAAAGTTATAGAGACGCCATTGCAGAACAAATCATTATTGAAAAGCGGCACAAATTGTATGCTATACAACCTCATTATTTATATTTATTCACATAATTTAAAGAAGAAATAGACGAAACTATTGTTATCTCTTTCTAAAACATAAAGACTCAATGCTACTTGCATGACGTAAGAAAGAGATGTCATAATATTATTATGACATCTCATAGCGGTTAGGAGAGAATGATAAAACGTCAAAGTCAAAAACTTCGTTGAGTTTTTGGAAAAAAAACTTTTTCAAAAAATAAACTAAAATAAATAAATACAGCTTTACTTACGTATGAAATTAAATATTTTTGCCAGTTTTTGGAGTATAATTCGTGCATCGCCTAAATACGCACGAAGGCATTGTTGTCTGTGAATAATGTTGTGAAAGTGAACTAAATGTACTGTGTGTCAACAAGCGGGTGATCGTGACGTGAGCTGGGATGGAACTAAGACTTCTCTGGCTAGATAGCTTGCATTTGTGTAGCCAAGAAATTTGCCCTATTACGTATCTAGAAGTTTTTACATATCTCTGGACTCATTGCCCATTTGTTTTTTTTTATTTCAGTCAGCGCAGATTCCCGCGCGTCGTTCAGTTTATAGATACCTACAAACCAGCCAGTTATTCATACAATTTGCGTCTGATGTCTATGAATGATACTTGTTCTAAATTCAAATCTCATTCCCGCCCGCTAAAAAGTTCTTAATGGAACTTTTTAGCGTGCGGGACCCTATTTTGCTCCCGCTTATATAGGAACAATGAGACACTTTTCGAATAGAAGGGATGAAAAATAAATAATATTAGTATAATGTGGTATAATCAAGGAAAGAATCTTAAATCTTTTGTACTTTCTCCACTACGTGTCATTGGCAAAATTTGTGATCAGATCACATAACGCCCTTAAACTTAAAAAAAAACTAACACAATGTCACATTTTTATATTTGTCTCTGTCAAATACAGAAATTGTTGGTCGATAGTGTTGCCACTGTAGTTCTGAAATATCTATTTATTTTTCTAGATCTTTCTGCCCTTGGCCATAAAAAAAACTACACTAAACAAACTCTAACTAATGAATAAAACTTTATAACAACCGTCTTGACTGCGAAAGGTACGAAAAGGTAGATAGATAGATTAACACTTTATTTGCACAACCTGACCTTATTTGACGACCTCTGTGGCGCGTCGGGCGAACGCTTGGCTGCAATACAGAAGGTTGCGGGTTCGATTCCCGCTGGGTGCAAATATTTATGCTTAAAAATAAATATTTGTATCTAGTCTGGGCGTATTTCTATGTATAATATGTATGTATTTACAAAAGAAAAATAAATATAAGTAGTATATCCGTTGTCTAGCCACCGTAACACAAGCTTAGAAGCTTACCACGGGGCTAGATGGCGCTGTGTGTTCGTCACAGGATTTATTTATTTATTTTATTTATTAACCAACAACAATTAAAATCAGTTTACATTAAAATTAATAAGTGAAACAAATTACAAAGAAAGCTTAAAAGTAAAAAGTTGTACAAATGGGCGACCTTATCCTTAAAAGCGATATCTTCCAGGCAACCTTTGGATGGAGAAGGTCAGTAAAGATTGTGTGGTAGGCAGAGAAATTCAGAATATGCTTGACATAGTATAAATAGGGGATACAAATTCCTAAATAGATACATATCATACAATAATAAACCTAAATAGTTATAAATTTTATAAATATAAATATATATAAAATATACACATATAAATGTATAACAAAATAGATACCTATAATAAGATACATTTAACTAAATATATAAAGATAATGAACAAATAAGTAGGTAGGTACATAATTCGGTCAAACAGTACTTAGGTAGTGATTTGTCACTATAGTCTTGAAAATGGCCAAGGACTTAGCGGAACGAATATTTTGAGGTAAGGAATTCCAGAGGATGACAGATTGAAAAGAAAAGGATTTATTGTAGAAATTGGAGCTGGAGCTAGGTACTTGGAGGAGGAGGGTCTCAGTTGAGCGGAAATGTCGAGAGGTAGCGTCACGTAAGAACGTGAAGCGTTCTCTAAGATAACGAGGAGAGGAGGGAGCGAACAGGATTTACCAGTCCAGGTACCAGTCTAAAAGAGGACCATATTTTTCGCGTTTCCTCAATGCAGCAACCTCCGTCGCCACGGCAGCCTCCCTATAAGTGTGACTCACGTGGCTCTTTGCATAGGTGCTGACTCATGTGGCATCCCACTAAAACAAACTTCCCTATTCCAGGGAACTAAGGCACTCTACCTAGGAAGAAAAGGTTATGAATTACATAAATGTAATTAGAGTGATAAGCCTAAACGTCGTTTCGGGACTGATTCGCGACATTGTAGCAGAGGGAGTTTTTCCTGAGAGGCCGAATCCCGGTACAAACACTGGCGAGTAAGTATGTGCTACAGCAATCGCCCACTGACAATAGGAACCTAAACCGCTCAGTGACCTTCGCACAGAACTTAACACCTTTATTTATGATCAATAACAACATTAATAAATAGAGTTAACCATTTCGATGGGATATCCTAAACTATAAGAGATAGCGAAAAATGCAGGAATGAAGGAGTTGCTTCCCCGATTTTGATTTTGAACTAAAATGGTATTAATCAGATTATTGAAAAAATTATCATCATACTTAGCCAGGAATCGAACCTTGTCTTTTAGCAAAAAAAACAGCCTATATTGTTGTACCGACCGATTGTTTCTGATAAAGATCAATACTGAAAACAAACATGGTGTGATTAATCGAGAGAAATGTCTAATTTTTTAACATGTATATCCATTCCATTCTATTCTATCGCATCGCATGCTACCTGCTGCGCGGGTGGAGGGGGGCGAGGTTTGGGTAGGTACGTGACAAGCTTGATTATTGGCTAACTAGGTAATGAGCATGCCACTAAAGAAGATCGGCGTTTTTCCTTAGAGCTCAGACCTAGGGGGTAGAGCAGGGGTTAGCTTATTGGAAACACGCCTCCTTTCGACCATAACAAAAACTCCGCGCTCCCATCTTCCAGTCTAAATTTTTTAAATCAGAATAAAAATGATTTAAAATAAGTACCTAATTGTGTTTCATATTGTCATACAAAAGATATTTGGTAAATAATAGGTAACTACTTACCAAATATCTTTTGTATAGATTTAACAAGATTTACAATTCTCGGCTTATCTATGGAAAAACTGGGTTGGCTGGAATAACAAACATTACAGCCAACACTCACGTACTTACAATGGGTCCACACTGAAGGACTTAAGTCAGGAAAATGTGACTCTCCCAAGATGACTGAAGACTGAACCATAAAAATCGCATTCAGTGGCTCGATTCTCGTAATGAAGTTAAGGAAAATTTATATTAATATCAGTTGCAAGAATGACACATACTTATTTGACACATTTCTTATTTTTCTAAACTGCATTACGGGAATCAACTTCTTATGTATGGCTCCCAATGGCTCCCCACTACCCCCACTTTGGAAAACGCTGGGGTAGAGAGGTACATTAATGAACTTTTAAAGGCATCCCTAAAACCACTAGATTTGGATTATCCAACTGATTTACGTGATCTAAAGTCACGGTGTTCGTTATTTTCGTTTATTTTCCGTTTTGCAACGATTTTCAATTTCATTCCACTTGTACACCTTCACGGAACAAAATTGATTAATATGCCCCCGAAACTAAACAATTCGCACGCATTTGAACCAGGTTTTACAAATAATAAACTGTACCTTCTCAAATAATACAGTGGCAATACAGAGCGCTACTTCTTTCTTTACTTCATCATTATTTGCCAAAGAGAATATAATCACTACGTTTATTATTGCTAGATCTCGTTTCTAGAAACAAAAATATTTTTTATTTCAAAATTATTTAATAACATTATGTAGTACTGCTCTAATATCATGAGCTTAAATTAGAAGTGAAAATATTTGTTTGTAGACAGTGTTTTTTAAATTATGATATCTACTAGAATTTCGATATTTGGCTTGATTTCGCCGATTATCTAATTTCTAATCTGTCGGAGAAAATTTGTGTATGCTTACTTTCATCTAAGTACTACATATCGCAAATAATCAATAAAAATGTGGTATGCAGCCGTCGTAAGATTTATAAGAAGACGCCTGGTTCTAGGAATCATATTTGCTTCATCGTTGACCTACTGTATCGTCAGTTTTCTAAAAGAGGTTAGTCGCAAGTTCGTAATAGTCGTAGGCAATTAATACCATCGGACATTCCAGCATAGATGAAGTCTGATATCAAAGCTGTATAAATTATTTCAGTTCTTCTTTTCATTATATGTACCTATATGTCGGTGTGGCTGTCCTAGTCCTAAGATATTTCTGGTCACCCGGAGGCCTCTAACTTGACAGAACAGCTAAGTATCAGATATACGATCCAGGACCAAATGCTTAACGCGCCTTCCAAAGTTCGAGTGACCCACATCGTATCAGTAACCATCAAAGGAATGAATACAACACAACTACAACACACAGTAATTGTTTTCATAACTAGGTATACATACATACAATATTTAGGTCAATGAACTCAATTGTTTTTGGGAACTGATTGGACAGTGTTAGTTCAATTTGGGATATTTTAGAATACTGCTGGTTTACTGGTAAGATACTCTACTTTCATTCTGAAGATCATGGTTTTGTATCCTAGCTAAATGTGTGTGCACCATTTTCTTTTTCTATATGAATGATGAATGAAAAAAAAATGAAATGAAATAATTTATTTTCCAGACCATAAGTCCACACAAACATAGAATAACAAAAATACAAATTCGACAAACAAACACACAGAGTACAATTAAAATTTATAATTAACATACTTTGTTACTTTGTCCTATACTTTGTCTAAAAATCTTAGATAAAATATGTAAACAAAAAACTCTACATTTATTTCAAAGTGACAGCTGTTCATTTACATTTTCCTTTGATACTGTCAGTATTTAAATTTCTGATCTACTATTCTAAGATACAGTATAAAAATTATGCTTGCAACATTGCTCTTACACTGAAGGAAAACACTGTAATGAAACTAGCAATTTCCATAGATCCTCGGTTTCCTCAGAGTCACATACATAGGCCATTATGAGGTTACAAATGGAAAATGCCGAGTGAAACCTAAACTGTGCCTGACACGGACAGCATTGAGACCCATCATATCACATCATAGTCTAGCTAGATCTAATAAGGTATTATATCTTTATTTTATAGGGACACAGCCGGAACATGGTCTACCAAGATGTATCTATAGAAAGAAAGCCATTTGTATGGAGAACACTCCAGGAACACAATGATACAAATGACAGTCTAACTTGTAGAAACTCTGTGCAGGGCAAGCTGCTCCTTGTTGATGATAGGGGTAAGAACCTTCATTATTTGTCAGATATTAAATACACTGTTTTATAGAAATTGTTGCTGAAAAATTGTCTCCAGTTCGAAATCAACTCAGCTTAATTTAAACCTTAAATGGTTTTTAGAAACAAAAAACACAAAATGTACTAAGAAATAAAACAAGATATCTATACTCTATACTTATAAATAGAAAGACAGGACAAAAAGTCTCTACTTGGAAGTAAATTTAAAAAAAAGTTGTCTAGAGGACTTAGGAAAAGTAGTAGAACAAAATTATATAATTTTTAAAGTTCATGTCTGCCTGTTTCTCTGTCTGTTCCTTATACAATTAAAAACTAGGAAGAGTAGTAGAACAAAATTATATAATTTTTAAAATTCATGTCTGCCTGTTTCTCTGTCTGTTCCTTATACAATTAAAAACTACTAATCTGATTGAAATCTGGTTTGGAAACCTTGGGGCGCAGCTAGTTCTTAATATAAATATAAATTGTGTATCTATTGGTAGTCCAATTTACAATTTATATTGCAAGTAAATCTATACCTCATCTTACAGTGATGTTCCAGATTGCATATCTCTCAGGCAGGGTCTACTAAAACCCTAAAATTATAGGGTAGTTAAGGACATCTGCCTGACACCAACCATTCTTGGGACCAAACATATTATTCCCCACCATTCGAGGAGAACCATTGCTAGTCATGCATGTTTACTAATCTCTTCTAGATCCCTTAGTCAGTAGTCGTCACCTTTTACAACACCAATGAGAGGAGATGAGATAGCCCTATTCTATGCAGATGTTACCCACCTTAGTACTAAATCTAAGCAATACAAGGTGTTTCTAAACCAGACTTTTCCATAAATTTTTCAGGATATGCTTGTCAAAGAATGGACAAGCTGAAGAATGGTTGCTGTGACACCGAAGCTGACTTTACAGAACGTTACAGCTGTGAGACTTGCTCTGATGACAACTGCTGTGTTGTTTATGAATACTGCGTGTCTTGCTGCTTGGATCCTGCTAAGGTAATTAATATTGATGAAGTTGTGGTATCATCTCTACTAATATTATAAATGCGAAAGTAACGTTGACTGTCTGTCTGTTTCTTACGTTTTTACGCCTAAACTGCTGGACCGATTTTGATGAATTTTGGTAAAGAGATGTAATTTGCCATACATACCTGTTATTTTAAAAAGTTACTAAGACGCAATCTACCGATTTATTTGAATGTTGATTAATTCGAAACATTATATATGTCAGCATCTTAAAAACGAACTAAATATATAAATCAAGGACTGCAACCGAATCCCTATCATGTTAGTAATTATTTTAATTGGTTTAATTTTAACAATTAGGTGAACATCCAACAGAAAAGGTTAACCCATATTTATTGATTAATAACCTTTATATAAACCGAGACAGTCTACTAGAAATATTTTACAAGGAGAAATTCATCTCTAAAATTTGAAGTGTCGGTGACATGACGCTGTCAAGGGAGAATTTTTGATGATACAATGCTCCTTTTAAAATATTGCTTTAATGCAGACTATCTAGGATCTTTTAATTACAAAATAAGAATACAAAATATTATTTTATTTACAGAGGGACATGCTCCAAATGGTACTGTCAAAAATTTCAACGGACAAGCAAGTTTTATTCAGATCTCTAAGTGACGATTACGAGCTGTGTCTCACTAAATGTCGGACTAGTTCCCACAGTGTCCTTCATGAGAACTCATACAAAAATCCTCGATCAAAACACTGTTTCGGTGATGATCCGCCTAGTACAAGAAGTCCAGATTAAAATAAGCTAAAGCTACCTACTTAGGTATTGTATAAAGTATTTATACCTACACGATTTGTATTCGTATTAACATAAAAATGGGTTTTAGTCACGTATCGTTATTTTTTTAAATTAGACGTAAAGCGCTTAGACGCGATACGCTATTAAGACCCGAGAAAATCTTAATATAGTAATTTTTAGTTAAGAAATTACTTATTGTGTATAAAATCTTTCTGAGCATTACTAGATTTCGTTTTTACCCGACTACGGCAAACAAGGGTTATATTTTTGACCATGATGTATGCATCTTTGTACATACAAACATGTATACATCCGTTATTCCTTTTTAACTGTTTCTGATTTGCGTTACCAGATTTTTCTTTGCACACTATTATGGTGAAAGGAGGGTTTATGTTATTGAACGCAATGTAAGGTTGTATGTGTTTTTCTTTTATAATTAGTTTTGAATCGCTCGGTAGTTACCGCTAAGGTCACAAATAAAAGTGAAAAATATTCCGTTTGGAAATATATTTTCAGTAGCAAAATACCTTCTCAGTGTAAAATCCAAAGATCTTTCTGGCGGGTCATAGACACCTCTCATTTTTTTTATACAATCTTAGATGGTATCTATCAAGTCATAATGTAATGTTACCGTTATGATTTAGGCAAGGACCGGAATCCTAACCCGTGTTTTAATTGGTTTAATTTTAACGATTAGGTGAAAATCCCAACACAAAAAGGTAAACCCGTATGTATTGATTAATTAACTTTTACATTAACCGTTTCTTGCATTAAGTTAAATTCGTTTAAAATCCTTACGATTATTATGTATGCGTGTGTGTCAATGCTGTGATTGGCCGTTTTGACGGGATAAGAACATTGGACGACGACACACGGGGACGCAATATTCTCTACTATCTCTTTTACACTAGTTAATCAGCAATATATTTAGGGTTAACCCATATTTTTAAACAGTTTACTGCATAATGATTATCCAAAACGAAGGGTTATAGTCTAACCTGTTAATCTTTTATTCCGATTATACGGTCCTTGGTTTTAGGGCCTTATCACATAAACCGCCCTCAAATATCGTCTATAACTATATTAATGGTATCCTCACGTGCATCAGCCACTACGGCCGCACATTCACGCATGGAATAGGGTATAGCAGCCACTCGACATCCGATTTAAGCTGAGTCGCCGCAATCGAATACGGTTGGGAGTGGATGACTTGGTCACACTAACAGGATGGGAATACGGTAGCACGCGGCTGTCGCACCGCTCTTCCGCCCCGTTTACTACATGCTAGTGTGATCGATAAGATATCCTGCACCCATAATTATCTATCCAGTGGACGTCGTCGTCGGACAGCAGTGGAAATTGACAAGCATGCACTATGCAGTACATTACTGCTTACCGGTGATTACCTCAAAGCAGGAATGTACTGCATAGTGCCTGTCATTTTCCACTGTTATCAGACGTCCAATGGATAGATGATATGGGTGCGGATAACGCTATTTCTGCCTCAACTAGTTCCACTGGGTAAACGCTTCCTTCAAGTAGTAAATAGGACATACAATGCGTTTTTAATTATTTCTTAGAGTAAATGCTTCTGATGATGCTTTAATAAGCTAGGTAATTGATGACTTTTTGTATTTTTATACTTTATTTTTACCACTAAGCTAAGTTAACCACATATCTAGATCTCCTTTACACAGAAATACTCTAACTAAAAAAAATGCAAACATTGTTTTTAGCCTTAGTTTCAGTAATTATTAACACCAAAGAAATTTCGTAGTTTTAATGCTATCGGCTAATATTATAACCGTTATAATTGGTAAGTATGTGACTTTAGAAATGTATTACAAGGAGAAACGCAATCTTCACAAAAACTTCCGTGACGGGGTTCGAACCCATGCCCCTCACAAGTGCACTAACAATTACACCACACGGAATTTTTAATGATACATTTCTCTTTGTAAAATATTTCTATTAGAATGCCTTGAGCAATAAAAATTAAAAATATGTGACTTGTTACTTTTTTTTCAATGTGTTGTCTAATGTGTTGAAAGTCTAATGTGCTGGCTAAAATATTTAAAGGAACAACAAATAAATATGACAGAATTAATTTTCATATAAATTAATTCATTTGAAACTGCGTACACGCACAGGAACGTTTTGATTTAAAAAGGCAGTAGTTTTTAAGAACATTTTAGAATAAATGAAAATATATTACACCTCAGTATTTGAGTATCGATCCATTGTCGTTTAAAAAATACAAAACATAATTAAGAGCAACGAAATTTTAATTGAAAAATGTGTTTAATTTCAAAATTAAATAAAGCCAGAGTGCCTTATAGTCTGACAAGACAAGGAGCCTAAATGCTCTAATCTTATGGTGCGCATAACAGTAATTACGTATAGGTACCTACGTTTTTTAATTGTAAACTGCGATCTAATGTATCTTCCTGAAGAAAGAATGTCACAATACAAAGAACCAAAACGTTAAATAGTCTGAAATTAAAAAAAAAAACATTTATATACTACTTACCGTTATACCACATAATAATTTATTGTTCTCTGTGTGTGTGTGTCTTTAATATGTACTATATTGTACTACAACAGTCTACTTGTTTCTAGTATACAAAAATGGTAACATAAAACATTGAATAATACTTAAGTGTAAATCTAAGTAAGTTTACCTAAATAATATTTATTTAACATTTATCCCTGTACAATACAACAAATATTTGTTTAATTTATTTTTCAATGTGATCAAAGTTTTCATATCTTTGAGTATACATAAGCAAGCTATAGAGCGCTGGTATGCGAGTATGAAATGTAAGCACCGGTATGAACAGTCGAAAAATGACGAAAGACGATGTCATCCATCAGTCACCTAGGGTTACAAGAATGGACTGTTTCTCTCGTTAGAATTTATTCTAGTAATAATTATGGTGAAATGTTCAGTGCCGGGGTGTAAAAATGATTCGCGGATCACTATTCAACCTCAACATTTAAATACCTATGTATAGAGCATCTGCTTACACTTTGCGCAGAATACCCATAGGCGCGCTCTATAGCTTGCTTATGTATACTCTAAGATTCATTTAAATTAAAAATACCTTGCTGAAACCAAGACTTAAGTTTTCTGTAAAAAGAAACGGACCCATTGAAGTTTTTTTTAACGACAAATAATAAATTAATATAATTATAAAATAAATTGTCTTGGGGTATGATTGTGTTGATTTTCAGACCTAGATGATGTAATAAAAAATACTTCAGTTACTTTGACAAACTGTTATATTTCTAAAAAATACCTGGAAATAGAAAGTTGAGAATTTTTAAATACACTACGTTAATGACTTTGTCTTGCATGTTCTACGTTATTCCTAATACATCTTTCTTGCAAAGTACATACCTACTGAGGTTCTATTTTTGAGTCGCTTGTGCTACTTCGATCGTACCTTTTAAATAGCTTGTTTTCTAATGTTTTAAGTTCGATGTAAGTATTTTTTCTTTATGAATAGCACGACCGCAACGAATAGTCTCACTCAGCCATTCGCCACAGTAGTCCGACTTAGAACGGAAATCATCAGAAATCGAGCTTTATTTAAAAGTCACACGAGCGATTCATAAATAAGGCGATTGACTCCACTTCTACGGAATTGACTCAAAATTAGGATAAACATCCTATTCCCATTTCGATGGTTCATAACCAGTAAATGTAGAAGAAAAACTCCCCTTCGTACGAAACCAGTTACCAAACAAAAGGATTTTTTCCTAACACTAAACCTGCTAGTAACTCCGTTTGTTGCTTACAACACTCGATTGAAACAATTGAAATTTGGATTTTTGCAATCATGGGTGTAAATCATCATCCAAGCGATGTTCCCAGGTGCATCCCTCTCGGGAGCCCAGGATTCGCGCGTTTTACTTTTGAGTCTCCTCTTTACCTACGGGCAGGTACACAATTTGACACTTACGTTAGCTAGTGTTAATTTCAATGGCGATTTGTTTGCTACTGAATGACGTGAAAAATTACGTGAATAACAACAGTTTTAGTAGTTTATATCAAGATGTATTAGCAACTGAGTTACGTAATCAACTAGCTGTTTTCGAAATAGGAAATGGATAGGTACTGAATGAGTTGCAAGCCATTTATGTAACATTATGTTATAAAGTGTTTTATTAAATTACTGTACACATACAAAACACACTATTTTGTATTACTTATCATCACAGTAAGAATTTTTAATTTATCGCTACTTGATTGTAAAAAAAACTGTAAATAAAGTGAATATTAATAATAAAACTGTTTGCACACACGTTTTGTGTTTACAACATATACTAGGCGCACCCTGCAGTTCAACCTGGTATATTAGTTACCAAGTTTAATCAAAACCGTACGTAAAGGTTTAGTAGTTTGCATTAAACCTCACTTATCTTATAAATGCAAACATTCAGATGACTGTGTCAATCACGCAAAAATTGCTAAACGGATTAAGATGAAATTTGATGATCGTCATTGGTTATTTTAAGGTGAAGAAGACCAGTTCAATAATAAACATTTAAATACAAGTATGACAAAGAAATGTCTTACATAGTTATCTTATGTAAACGATTTGTAAAAGGTTCTAATTTAAAGTAATCGGAGGTTGTAATATGTACCTATTTAACATACAGAGAGACAATGGTGCATAGTCGTTTTTTTATTATTAGTAGAGTATTTAATTAAAATGATCGCAAGCAGGTAGGAACACAGCTTCAATTTAGGTGCGGTAATAAAGATAAATTGTTTTACCTGTTTTATTGTGTTAGTTGTGAGTCTAAACAGAGATTTAATCAAAGCAAATACTGTAGACTACGCGCTTGAACCAAAAGCGTAATGCATATTGATGTAGTAGGTATACTATTATTTTTTCTGCGCTATTATTTTATTTAAACGAAAAATATAAAAACAAACCGAAAGTTGCTACCAAATATAATTTTAGCCCAAAGCCCAACGTCTCTAATCGCTGACTATACCTACTACATAAAACTGATAAAAAGATGGCCACAACCAAATTAAGAATCTCCTTTTTTTAGAGTTTCGTAGTCAATAAAAAACCCTTATAGTTTCGGAAGCTATATTTTTGCACGAGTATGCATATTGGTCACGGCAAGAGAACAGTAAAATTGTGTTGCTGTTATTCTGTTATTAGAAACGAAGTAACCCTACACCGCCCAACAAGGCACGCACTTGCCCAATTTTATTGAAGTTAAAGTTTAAGAATAGGAACCCTTCATTCATTCCCATACCTTTTGCAAAAAAAGGCAGCAGAAAATAAATAGCAGGGGCTCTATTTTTGACCCAAATATGCCATGTAGAGCGATTTAAATACCTAATTTCTACCGATTTTCGTTTGATATACTTATTTGTATTTTTTTCTATGTAAATCGCACGACCGCAACGAGCGGTATCAACCATTCGCCGCAGGAGTCCGACATCGAACGAAAATCAGCAGATATCGATTTTTTAAATCGCCTAAAGTGCAACGAGCGATTCAAAAATAATGCTTCAGAGCAGTTTCCGTTTTGAAATCGGAATTGACCATTTTAGTTTTCTTTGTGAAAAAGATTTTGTTTGATGAAGCGGTTGGTAGAACCTTTCGTTTATCGAAGAGAAATCCGACCTACTCCCCCCGGAGTGGTATGAAAGCCCATATCACACTACTCTGGGGGAAGTAGTGGGGCTCCCTACTGGCCTCACATACAACTACCAACCCCCGGGGTGATTGATAGACCTCTTCTCAAAAACCCTATCAACAGGGAAATTCCCTCACGAGAGGCGGCGCCGGGCACACTGCCGCCATCTCGGGCACTTACTGGTGGTGAACCCCTCCGGGTCCCCCTCACGTACCATCTTATGGGGAAGGAGTTCATTTCTGACTCTCCTCCTGGGGCGCCGACAGCGTGCAGGATTGGAGGTAGTAACCTCCCTCTCCCTTTCTGCTGCCTCCTTATTTGTTGGACATGACGGCCTCGCAAAAGACCCTCACCGCCTGCCACGGACTCATCGCTGTCAATCATCTTCTGAACGACAGTCGACAGAGACAAGTCGCTTCCAACCTGAGCTTCCAACAATCGCGATGAGAGCGCGCCGCTCCTCATCCCAGGCAGGACAAATAGCCATCGTATGCTGTGCCGTATCACGAGGACAGGCGCAGTGACGAAAACGCTCATCCGGTTCCCGTTGGATCCGACACAGGTACTTGCCAAAGCAGCCATGTGCTGGTAGAACTTAACCTAACCTTTTTTTTCCGGTCGGTTCACTTTTGTTTGTAAACGACCATTTAGAAGCAGTATTTTGTACGACACTTAGATATTTACTAAATGGAATTATTCTAAGGCTGACTTGTACAGCTATCATCGTTGGACTAACTAACTATAGGCCGGATTAGCTTGTCTTGATCCTCCATTAAGTAGGTACATCTACAAGTGACGGATGACTTTTAAATTCAGGGAGGTATATCCGTTTTTCATCCCTCACGTTCCTGCTGCACTATTGCTTTAATTTGTTCAGCTGGTAATGATTAGCCCTTACTCTACTTGGAAAGTTAGCGGGGTAACATTAAATAAGTTATTTATAATATTTTTAACAGATGGCGATACGAAGTGAGCTGAGTCACCTATTCTACCTATTAAAGACGTATTATTAAACTATTATAAGTATATCTACATATAAAGTCATTTAAAATACAATTAGTTTAGGTACTTTATTAAATACCTACATATAGTAAAGGTACTTAGCATGAAAGATTTAAATTTAATGTTAGGTACTATCTAAAAGAAACACCGTGGAATACAAAACGACGGGACCTAATAAATTGAGTGTACCTATGTTTGGTACTTATTATTTACTAGCTGTGCCCCGCGGTTTCACCCACATACATTTCTATCCTATAATGTACTATGTGACGCATATTCTATGTCATACCAAGCGTTGCATAACCCGTACGATCATTTAAAGTATCTACCCTATATCTTATTTCTACCTCTAAACTAACCCTGTACCAAATTTCATTCAAATCGATTTAACTGTCATTTTTACCCATCACGTATGTCATACCAAGCGTTGCTTAACCCGTACGATCATTTAAAGTGCCCTATATCTTATTCAAAAGTAGTCTATAGATAACCTTCCTCGATAAATGGACTATCAAACACAAAAAGATTTTTTCAAATCGGACCAGCAGTTCCTGAGATTACCACGTTCAAACAAACAATCAAAACCTTTAGCTTTTTAATATTAGTAGGCATAGATAAGCACTTCTTTCACACATTTAGCAGCGCCGCGCTGTTTCACCCGCGTAAGCCCTGATCACCGATCCCACGGGAATATCGGGATAAAAAGTCTATGTTTTAATCCCTATCTCCAGCTATCTGCATACCCAGTTTTATCGCAAGTGATTCAGTAGTTTTAGCGTAATTGGAACACAAACATCCAAACAAACGTGTTACACGTTTAAGTTAGCATTTCAATGTTGACTGAAATGTAATTCGTCTATTTTAATATGTGAGTATTAAAATAGACGAATTAAATCAAAGTATTTTTATTTACTGTAAAGTTAGCGAAAGCACGGGGCATTGTAATAATGCCGTTAATAAATAATACGCGAGTAAAACCCGGTAATGTGTTAACGCGGTTGTTATTTTTTTAAACTAGCTGTTAACCGCGACTTTAGAAATAGTGCATAGCCGACTTTTTTCGTTGATTACTCGGATTCTAAATTGGATTTCAATGTAAGTAGGTATACCACGACGTTTCTCAAAAATAGAACTAAATTTTCAATATTGAAAACCAGATTTCAATCGGATTAATAATTTTAATTGTGGAACAAACAGACAGACATAAATTTTAAAATTTATAAAATTTACTTTTACTTTTCCTAAGTCCCATAGACTACTTATTTTTATATTTACTCCCAAGTACAGACTTTTTGTCCTCTCTTTCTTTATCTTTATTATAAGTATATAGATATAGTCAATTTCGTCAAATAATATCACCTGTAAGATCATCAATTGGCCATACGTCTGTACATAGACTGTTCGTGTCTGTAGGTAGGTGTCGTACCTACGTATTCTGAGTATTTGTGAGGAAACACGACCTCGGAGGACGCTCAGTCGCCGGTTGGCTGCGGCCGCGCATTGTCCAAAATGGCATTGTAAGTAAATCGTTTTCTGTGTCTCGTTTTTTATGTCAATACGTGTTTTTGTTTGTTTAAACTGTGATTAATGTGTACCTACTTATTTATTATAATTAATAAGATTACTCATTATTTCTAAGGTAAGTGTGTTGTTGTTTTTTTTTATAAAACTTAGATTAAATACTTAAATTAGTTTTGGCTGTAGATTAGACGTAAGGTAAGGCACCTATTTGGAAAAAACAAGTTTAACAAACATTAAGTATTGTTTCAAAGTAGGTATATAAGTTAAAACTTAGTTAAAATTGTTGATAGTACTAGGTATTCAAAAATAATGCCAAATAATGTAAAGAATATAAACAAGTTGTAAATAAGGAGCAAGTTTATAGCTTATTTTAAATTGTTTTTTTTTTTAAACCCATTTTAATTAAATATTGATACCTGTACCTACCTATAAAAAAATGAAGAAAAAAACCATTTAAAAAGAACTATTTGTATAACAATATGTAGCTATGTTAGGTAGGAAGCTAGGTCCATGGTACATAAGTATATTTTTATTATCAAATATTGATTTAAGGTGAGATAGGTACCTACTAAGTAAAGGCAGATTATGTTAGGAATCTTACTAATATTATAAACGCGAAAGTTTGTATGCTTGTAAGTATGTATGTATGTATGTGAGTTTGTTACTCTTTCACGCAAAAACTACGGAACAGATTGCGACGAAACTTAGGATTGGAATATAGGTAGCTGGATACCGGGAATAACACATTTTTTATCCCAATATTCCAGTGGCAACGGGACTTACGCGGGTGAAACCGCGGGGCGCAGCTAGTAATAAATAAACCTACAATTTTTAATATTCCTTTCTGTGAAATTACTTTTTTCCTGAACCTTAATGCCTTAGTTTATTCCTTAGGGACTAAAACTTGCTTAACGTTGACTTTCTGGTCAAATAAAGTAACTTTGTAGAGCAGTAAGTGTGTAAAAATATTATGTTTAGTAATGGTTGTATAGCCTGTGGTCATAAATGCAACTCAATATAGATAGATATGGTAATTAGAGCTAATATACCATTAGAAAATAGTTTGATTATGATTGTAATGGTAATGTGACACTGTAAGTAAGTATAACTCTGTATTGTGTATGTATAATATAATGAATGTAGCAAAATGCAATTTTATTGTATGTAACCGTAACAGGCGTCATAATACCTATTATGAGTCGGTATATACATATGAGATCACAACAAACTCATTGGAAAATGTATATAACATTGTGCAAGTAGAAATTAGTACCTAAGTATATAGTATAGCTATAACTACCTACCTAAGTATTACTACTTAGGTTGGTAGTTATAGCTATATAATATACAGACACAAAAACTCAAAAACTTAGTAGTACTTACGTACTACTAAGTTTTTGTGAACACGGCTGTCTGGTATCAAAGCCCTAGCTAGAGTATGGAACCCAGTACTCCAGTACCCAAGTCATTTCAGAAAGTAAATATTTTTATCTTCAATAGATAATCTAATCGATTAAATTCGCCAATGTACATTATGAAATAAAAAAACTGGTAAATTCTAACTTTCAAATGCCAAATTTCAAGGGCAATGCTTTTCTAGCAAGAATGCAAACTTGAGCGTTATGTTTATCCTAAACTATTATTGAATTTAAGGTCGAACCGTAAATTCTACGGAACGTAAAAAATTAATAAAAAGATAATAGGTAGGTACCTATACCAAACTAGCCGACTATAGTCGATCGTAATATATTTGTAACCACTAAGTATACTACTTATAAAGTAACACTAAGTGCCTATATAATATACCTAAGTACTATAAGGCACTTAATCCGTCATTTTAAGTAATTATAATAATAATTGAGATAAAAAATCAGACCTAGGCCTTTTTACAATCAAACTATGATAATTCATGTAGTCCAAATTGGATTTTAATACCTATAAGTTAAAATTAAGTTAAATTGAGATTTTGGCGGTTTGTTAAATTAGCCCCAAAAACTGTCAAAGTTTTACGGTACGTCGTCGCTCAGTCGCGTCGTCGTCGATCTCATCAAATATAGGTCACTGAAACCACAGCTAAAACGTAGCCAGTTCACCAAAGCTCATCATGTGGTCTCATCAGCTCATCATTAGGTGTCACTATCTACAAAATTATATTAATAATGGAAAATTATGCTTGCATTACGTGTATTAATGGTACATATTCTATTTGTAAAGTTACTTTAACTGACTACGACCTTGCCCCAATTATTGGATCAAAGCATTTTGAATGTCTATTCAATTATGAATAATGACTGCCTGAATTTTTTTCTTAGGTATGTAGATCATGTGATGCTCCCCAGTAACCACAACATCCGTTTTGCTGAATAACACTGCATAAGTAATCATTTTATTGTACGCAATATGTACCTACCTAATTAGTACTTACTTAAAAAAGTACCTCAACAATTAAAAAGGTACAACCAATTTAATTAGGGGTTTCTGTAGACCATTTCCCAAGCAACCCCAAGAATTTGTGAGGGTAAGTACATAAATACCTATTTATAAGGCAAAGAAGTGATTAAAAAAAATTGGAACTCCATAGTTTAATATTTTTTCAATTACTTCTATGCCTAATAAGTGCAGGGCAAGTAAAGTATTTAAAAAGTAAAAGTAAAGTACCTATTTGTAAAGTAAAGTTTGTTTAGTAAAGTAATTTTTGAGTTTATAGAAACTCGAAAATTACTTTACCAAACATTTCTGACGGCCTATTTACCTACGATGTAGGTACGTAGGTACCCAGTCCCAGGTACTTACTTGTAACTTCTCTTCTTTATTTAACAAATAATTATTTATCTTTATTATGTAGTATTATGTTTTATTATTAGCAATAATTTTCTTAGATTTTTCCAAGGAATTTATACATTTTTCATATCTTTATTAGGAACATAAAACCTCAACTCCCAACGTCGAAAAAGTTTCGAACAAATACTACGAAAAATAATTGAAAATTATGTCAAAATTCAAACAATCAAAGTTGATCTGTCGCAGTGACGTATCTTTCTGTGTACCGGTTTATTTTCTCAAATATTTCGTAATCTACCCAAAACGGCTTTCCTAAATCTTTGTCTTCAATAGTTAACAAGCCCATAATGGAATGTTTCGTGCAATAAAATGATGCGTTAAAATAGTGTTGCCGGTGTTGTTAGGTCTAAGCGTTGGTGTTGGGCGCTCGTCGTGTTGGCGGCGGTATTGGTCGGTGTGGTGGTGGCTCTGGTGGTTCTGTTGGTGCAGCAGCCGCGAGTCCCACCGCCCCTGCGCTTCCAACACGCCGCTGTCGCCGCTAACGGATATGAATGTGCTTCTATTGGACGGTAAGTCACATAATATTTTAATCTGTAATACAAACTAGCTGCACCCCGCGGTTTCACCAGCTTAAGTCCCGTTCCCGCGAGAATATCAGAATAAAAAGGGGATAAAGTAGCCTATGAGTTATTCCAGGTCTCCAGCTACCTATATTCCAAATTTCATCGCAATCGGTTCAGTAGTTTTTGTGTGAAAGAGTAACAAACTCACATACATACGTACATACATACATACCAACTTTCGCATTTATAATATACTAGCTGCGCCCCGCGGTTTCACCCGCGTAAGTCCCGTTCCCGCGGAAATATAAGGATAAAAAGTAGCCTATGTGTTAATCCAGGTCCCCAGCTACCTATATTCCAAGTTTCATCGCAATCGGTTCAGTAGTTTTTGCGTGAAACAGTAACAATCTCACATACATACAAACTTTCGCGTTTATAGTATTAGTAAGATAAGAAGTAAGATAGTAAGATGTAAGATATTAGAAAGAAGTATCTAACGTCGGTAACATGTATGTAAGTGTATTGGGGATAATCTCTAAAACTACAGGACCAACTTCAAAAATTCTTTCACCATTAGAAAGCTACATTATCGAGGAGTATCATTATCGTGTAGCTACACATTATCAATATTCCCACGAGACCGGAACTTACGTGGGTGAACCTGCGAGTCAAAGTTAAACAGTACCTAGGCTTTACGGTTTACCGTACACCTACTTTTACTTTCGCCAGGGCGACCTACTGACCATATTATTTATCGATGATCAAATTGTACTTCGACCGTCTGGACAAAAAACTGAGCGTCCACATACGGTAAGCCGTAACGTGTGTGGCCATCATAACCTGTCTCTCCAAATTACCTATCCTGCCCCTAACAGACATCGATTTATTTATTTGCAGAAACAATTTCAGATTTAGCATAAAAAATTAACACACATTCAAACGAATACTTTCGCATTTTTAATAATTATTAGTAGCATTACCTATCCTAAATATCCAAATATATTATGTATAGGTTTCATCGTGCGACAAGATATTAAATAAAAAAAACAAGATGTCTGTTTTTGACTATGCCAAAGACTTAATTAGTCCTTTATTATATGTAGGTAACATAATTATATAATATGACGCTCGGCCTTCACAGGCACAAGCAAAAAAATGCATTACATCATCAAAATATCACACCCAGTTTTGCAAGTTTACTACAAAAGATACACCTACACCTACCTTCTATAGGTTAGACAATGTCATGTCTAAATTTCGATCCCGTGGGAATAACGGAATCAAAGCCTTTGTCTTATTCCAGGTCTCCAGTTACGTATATTCTAAGTTTCATCGCAATCGGTCGAGTTGTTTTGCGTAAAAGAGTAACAGAGTCACATACATAATAAATAACGTTTGCATGTACCTACGCGTGTAATATTAATAGAATAGAATAGCAAGATGATTTAGAAACATACGTAACTTGTAAATAAAAAAGGTAAAATACCGACAAAAAATAATAAAGAAAGATCACAATTGTCAATATGAATGATCTATTGAACTTTGACTATCTGAAACAGACATCATTATAATATGTCATAGCTTAACATGTTACTTTTGGCCATTGTTGTGTTCATCTATCGTTCACACAAGACAGCAAATTATTTGTGTTAAGCAATTCTTTATTTAGTTTATAGTGCGTGTAACGCTGTTGGTGTTCCTAGTAAATAAATAGACGAGATGTCTATTCATTTATTCATTTCTTAAGTCTGCAATAAAAAGTATAAACAGGATCGGGCCGAGTAAAGATCCTTGAGGCACTCCAATCGACACCAAAACGTTACTAGACATATAAATGCTTACAACTACCGCCTGAGTTCTGAATTTACTTATGTATTACGTTACGAGTAATCTCAGCAAGTTCCCTTGGACACTACACATCCGGAACTTTTGCAAAAGGAGTCATTTTGTGTGGTCAATTCTGTCAAATGCCTTACCGTAATCGGGAAAAATTACGTTAACTTAATGTCTAAACTAAATGTCTCGCATAACCTTGCATGTTTATTAATTTACCTACTAAAATTAGTTTTTTCTTCTGTTTTTGCGACTTTGTAATAAAATAAAACTCATGCTGAAAATAATCAAAACAATGCAATTAAAACCAGAAAATGAGTTTCATTATCAATAAAATATTCTAAAATTTGTCACAATCCACGATCAGTACGTTAGCACATTTTTTCAATTTGTCTTATCTTGGCCAATTAAGCATGAGTTTACTAATCCTGTCAAAGTAGCAAGATCCGAGACAGACAAAAAGGCGAGAGCATTTAACTATTATCTACTGGCTAGAAATAAGTAGTTAGGTAGGTATGTTCATAATTACATTTATCTTATTATCATTTGTACGTATATTCTTAATCTTATCAATTTAAATTATTCTACAGAAGAATGCTATCTTATTTTAAATCCTTGTTAATCATTTAGATAAGTATAACTGCCGATTCATTTCACTCGATTGAATAATATCGACGGTATTTTCTCTATATTAGCATTGTTTAATATACGTTAGTAAAGCAATAAGTAAGGTTTATTGCTCAAAAACAGCTAACTTAAAATATAAGTACTTAAATAAGTACTATTTACTATAATAAAATATAATAAACACATTTGCATCACCAATTCGCTCTAACTCTGAATCGCTTGTTCCAATGCGGCCAATTTAAATAGCCTGATTTCAACTGATTTTTGGTCAATGTCGGTATTTTTTGAATCGCACGACTTTAACGAGTAGTCAACTGGGCAAATCCAGCAGAAATCGAGCTATTTTAATCGTCCGAAGTGGCACGAGGTATTTGGCTCCCGACCAGCCAATCCTGTTTTGAGTTTAGGTTGTATACGTTAACCAGGCTCATTGGCCTAGCTGCACCTGCCGATCTTGAATTGTCGTGCGGGTTAAGCAATGCTTGGCGCAGTCATTGCTAGGATAGGTGACCGTCAATTTGTGTAGCAAAAAAAAAAACATTTTCTCGAGCTCCTCCTCCTTGCTTCGGAAGGAACGTTAAGCAATTGGCCCCGGTCGTTATCTCTTCTTCTACCTATATAACTATGAGTTATTTATTTAAGTAATATTTAATAAAATAATAGCTACACTTGTAGGTATTTGCAAGTAATAGAATTAAAACAAAGGAACATAATTCTTTAAAGATGTCACTTACTGGCTAGTAAGTTGGCACTTAAATAAGTCTAGATTTAAATAGGTAATAAAGAATGATCTTATTAAACTAAACACGATTTGTATAACTCATAATAATATTTACTTAACAGAATGGCAAAAACCGAAAATATACCTAATTTATTTTTTGAATCCCATTTATTTTGCACCCTTTGTTTTGCAACGTTTTCAGTTCAATACTAGAAAAGAACGGAACTGCCGCCGACGCAGCGATAGCAACGTTATTCTGTGAGGGCATCGCTTGCGCACAATGCATGGGTTTAGGAGGCGGTTTCCTAGCCACAATATACGACGCCAACACACGGCAAGTTCGAGTTCTGAACGCGAGGGAACGGGCTCCGCTAGCGACGACACACGATATGTTCGCGAACGCATCCTCAACTGTCGGTGGACTCGCTATCGCAGTACCAGGCGAGCTGCGAGGCTACGGAGAGCTCTACAAAGAATACGGCCGTTTGGATTGGCGAGAACTAGTCGAACCAACTATCCACCTCTGCCAGAAAGGGCATATGGTCAACTCGTACATGGGCCGAGTGCTTGGAACTTACAGCAACATTATCAAAGCCGAACCTTCTATGAGGTTAGTATTCTATGTGCACTACGTAGGTACCGATATTTTTAATCGAGCCTCGAGACCGCGATTCGACAAACGTTTTAGTAATGTTCAGAACTATAATTGGACTGATTTTGTAACAATAGAAACCGATATTATACCACGATGTGTTTACGACATTCGTGTACGGTACAAGCCGATATTCAATGTTAATGTACTGGAAAACGATGAGAATAAACGTAATTTCTTTGAATGAACAAATTAACGTCATAATCCCATATTATTTTACCTACTTTTGTTGTGTTTTCTGATGTGAACGTCATAATCCTACATTATTTTACCTACTTTTTACCCGGATATTCCGCTTAAGTCTTTAGGTATGGGATTTAACCCAACCAATTTAACCCAAGCATATTCAGATTTATATAGTCTATTGGGCTCCTGGAAACCCCCCGCCACTTAACATGTGAAATATGTACATAGATCTTGTTGCATATATTCCTTTACATTGTTTTCAGCGAAGTGTACGTGAACCCAGCTACTGGCGAAACGTGGAACGAAGGAGACCATATAACGGAACCAACACTAGCGCAATCCCTCGAAACAATCGCCAGCTTTGGCCCGGAGGCGATACACAACGGCCCGTTGACAGAAGCGCTCGTACGCGACATACAGAGTTTCGGCGGAATCATTACAGAAGAAGATCTCCGCAATTACAAGTAAAAATCCTTATCAAAATACCAAATACTTTAGCAGCATTTACGTAATTTCAAAATAATTCTGATTTCTTATAGCAACATTAGAAATTTAGAACTCTACGGCTATCCACTCTTGTGTTTTTTACGAGACCATAACGTATTAGACGAGACGAGACGTTGTATAGGTGTCTCTGTGTCTTCAGAATTTTAAGATGTTTAATTTCATAAGGTTTGGTTTTGAGATCAATCTCGTATAAAATACTTCTATCCGCATATCCGCATTCTTTTCTTCCGCAACTTGTTAATTTTGATTTACTTACATATTATGCCTTAGGGCTAGGTTAAAAAAATTGTTAGTAACATTATCTTTGTTTCTGTCTATACCAAATATTTTGTTATTCTAGGACAGAATGACATGACATTTTGTGCATACCAATATGCCTTGGGCAGAGGTTTGTTAAATAGTCATTACATTTTTTTTTATTTCTTTCTATAGCAAGTATTAATATTATAATTCCAGGGCAATATGGCAAGAGCCAGTCGAAGTAGAACTATCAGACGAACACACTCTGTACTCGGTACCGCTACCGGGTACCGGGTCCGTGCTAGCGTTCATACTGAACATGCTGCGAGGGTGGGTGGGCACCGCCGCCGTGCCAGTCGACTCGCCTCTCTACTGGCATCGCATCATAGAAACCTTCAAGTTCGCATACGCAAAAAGAACAGGCCTGGGAGACCCTTCTCATAATCTCACTTATGATATTCGAGAGGTACATAAAAGACTAAGTAATGGGATCAAAGGTTTTATTTTAGTGTTGCCATTTAGGTAGATGCTTTTTGCTCCAACATACAAAGCCGGAATTACACTTCCGATTGAAAATCAGCGTGAATGAATGAATGAGAAGCGGGATTAAAACTGTTAGCTGGTTGGTACATATCTTTCTTTTATGGTCTTTCATTAAAAATGTTCTCGCAAAAAGACTTGCGTATAACCTGCGTGTGGACCTCTACGTTATATCACGCGTTTGTTGTGACCTAGCCTTCAAAAAAGGTTATATGTTTCGCTGAGCGTTTTCCGTCAGTACCTACATGGCCACATAATTGGACCATTGTACGTGACGCGGGTTTCCCCATGATATTGTTCTTCGCTGTTAGAACGGTGATGTGATTGGCGCGCGGTGACCTAGCATGTAAGAAAGTAGATGTAAAACTAGTAACAAAGCAAAATAGTACTTAACGCTTTTTTCCTTTTAGGTATGAAAAAATCACTACAAAGCATATAACCTCTTCTGTTAATCTATCTATCTATCTATATAAAAGGCCTCTGCCTTAAAATTTACTTTATTTTTTATGAGCGACATAGGGACGACAAAACAACCAGAAACGATCATGGTACGGCAGACTATCTTAATGAATAAATCTATTTTGAATTTGAATTTAATTTGCAGTTGGAGCGCAACCTATCCGACAAGTACTGGGCGGAAGGTTTCCGGGATCAAGTAGACGACACGCGAACATTCAACGACTGGCAACACTACGGCGCACTGTTCGAAGGCGCGGACGACCACGGCACGGCGCATGTCGTCGTCGTCGCTCCTGACGGCAGCGTCGTCTCCGTCACTAGCACTATCAACTATATGTAAGCAGTTTTAAACCGACTTCAAAAACGAAGAGGTTCTCAATTCGTCGCCATGTTCTTTTTTTTTTTTAATGTTTGTTCACCGATTACTCGAAGGTGGCTTGACCGATTGAGATGGTTCTTTTTTTAATAGAAAGGTGGGAGCCCCGAAGTGGTCCCATAAAAATTTGGTGACGATCTGATGAGGATCTTCGAAGTGAGGACCGGGAATGCTCCTCAAAAAGCTGTATTCAATTCACTCGTTCACCGATTACTCGAAAGTGGCTTGACCGATTAAGATGGTTCCATTTTAAATGGAAAGGTGGGGAGCCCACAGGTGGTCCCATAATTTTTTTTAAAATAAACATTTCTTAAATTCTGCCTCAACTTGAGACCTGTGTAAGGTATCCTGTCTCATACCATTAGCCGCTTCTCCTGTCTCATATATATACTATTAACCCCTTGTTTTACTCATTCTTACGAAAAATCATTGACTTTTCTTCGGGATTCGAATTACAGACATGTAAGCAATTAAACTCTAAAGCACTATAAGGTTCTCAAAACGTCCGCGTTGCTTCGTTAGAAATATGCAAAACATAATAAAAAGGATACGCGATTACAACCTAAAATGAGTTAATTGTATTATAAAATAACATATCACTATTTTATCCCCTTACTCAGTGATCGACTTTCGCACAGGTTTCTAGTTACATAATTTGAATGTAATATCCCATTTAGGTACACTAATCCAAGTAAAAATAGTTTCGGGTAAAAACAGTCAATCCAGTGGACTGTTTCGAACTTTAAAATTCAAATTAAAGAGATGTGCTGTAATATACTGCATCTATATGATCCAAAACTTCTTAACATTTTTCAGTTGGGGTTCCCAAAGGCGATCACGAAGCCTGGGTATAATGTTAAACAACGAGATGGACGACTTCGCTATTCCGAACCGAGAGTCAGCCTATGGTCTCCCACCTTCGCCCGCCAATTTCCTTCACCCTGGTTACCAACCGCTCAGTTCCATGGTGCCATCGATAATACTGAACAAACATGGAGTAGCTGATTTGGTGGTCGGTGGAGCTGGGGGTACCAAAATCACAACGCAAGTTGCTTTAGTAAGTTCTCCCTTTCTCGTTTCGAAAGAAATAAGTATCTAAAATGTAACTAGTATTTGATTTGTGGTGACTCCAACGATTGGTTTCCAACTGATGATATCACCTAGCCTAGGTAAGTACCTACCCCGAAACAACTCGGAACGAACGGATTGTTCTGCAATAACTCATGAACTAAATCAGATGAGTAAAGCCATTTTGTTGATGAACATAGTTCAAAAACAAAAACTACTTTATTACAAAAACACTGTGGAAAAACAATAGTTTTTCAAATTGTTTGTATGTATATGAGCCTCAAAGTTAATAAATATTGTAGATAACGCGCCACACGATCGTGGAGGGTCAAGCGGATGATCTCCCGAGTGCGATACAGAAGCCTCGGCTCCACCACCAGCTGTTGCCGATGGAAGTGCAACATGAAGCCGACTTTGACGTTGTAAGCATTCTGCTACATCATACCCCTACCGACTAACATTTTAAAGTGACCTTTTGATATAGTGGGCACCAGAGGATTATTAAAATTAAAGATCCTATCTATGATATTATAAAGAGGAAAGACTTTTGTTTGTTTGTTATTTAGGCTCCAAATTTACTGGACCGAATTCAACCATTCTTTCACCAACAGAAAGCTACATTTTCAAGTAGTATAGGCTACTTTTGATATAGATACGCCCAACCTGTCGTCTCAAACACCCCCGTTCCCTAGCATCCATCCGTTCCTCTTCGTAGCCCTGCCGGCGAAGTTAGGCCGATCTTAGTCTTCCTTTTCAGCTCTCCACACCACTCTATCTTCAGTCATCACTTTTACTACTTTGTTTGTTCACCAGGACATCATAGAATCTCTGCAAGCACGCGATCACGCGACCACAGAGCTCGGCCCTACGGCAGGGTTCGCTGCTCTAACGGCAGCCGCGAGAGATTCCGAGGGCTATCTCATACCACAAACCGATAAACGGCGAATAGGAAGCATCGATGGTTTCTAAACATAGTACCCGTAGTGCGAGTTTAGGTAAACTATCACGTTTAGGCGAACGCGAGAATACAACTTCGCTTACGGCAGCTTTTAATTTTGATTTGAGCATCAATTTTGATGTTTACGCAAACGTGATAGGGACGTTGGTATATGAAAAAATGTCGCACTAGGGGTCCAGAACAGACGTTCTTCCAACTTCGCGAATTAATGATATTGCACCTCATATTTTCACAAAGTCGGTTGTAATAATTTTGATTTACTAATATCATGTTTCGATAGACGTCAGGAAGATTACATAAAAAATAATGATTTGAGCTTTATCGTTGATTTCAGTAACAAATAGTCGATTCCGACATTGTTTCATTGTTAAAACCTACATTTTGCAATATTTCAACGTCTATAATAAGAACTGGACATTGTTTATGCAAAGGCTTAGATCTCAGCGTGAGCTAACGAGCCATGAAAAAACTTAGTTTGAAGCTATTTTGTATATATTGCTTCGGTGCAAGTGGTGCTAATAAAATCAATCTTATAGTCTGATACGAATTTATTAACTTTGATTTTAACGATCTCTTTTAAATCCTGCATAATTTAGATTGG
This sequence comes from Idaea dimidiata, assembly GCA_949358125.1. Taxonomy (NCBI): domain Eukaryota; kingdom Metazoa; phylum Arthropoda; class Insecta; order Lepidoptera; family Geometridae; genus Idaea; species Idaea dimidiata. Next base: position 8,541,986 of record OX442328.1, read on the forward strand.
GATATTTTAAGTTTGATACCTATATTTTAACTGTGTGGCTCCTAAACAATTAAAACCAGAAATTATTAAATAAGTTACAAGCATTTCATGGTGAAACTGTTTTTTATTTATTTATCTAAATCTGTCTATTTATGTCTAGATTTGTATATAATTTATATTGTGTATTATGAATAATTGTGATATTTTATTGTCTAATTTTATAAGTATTAATAGATTACATAAAGTGTTAACCTGAGTTTGTAGTTGTTATTTAAACCCTGTCCTTAGATTTAAGTCCCTATTTACTAAAACAAAACAAATATCTGTGGACAACTTTTTATTGATTGATTATAATAATTATTAACGTTACTATTTACACATCCGTTTGTAAATATTTCTTAAACAAATTGAAATATTACATAAACATCCAAATGGTTTACAACTATGCGTATAATACCACAATATATTATTACCATGCATTTTGGGGAATGTATTGCACAATTTTATAACTAATGCAATTTCTAAACCGAGAATTATATAAAACGAGATATTTTTATCATGTTTTATTTTGAGATATTCGCCTTTCAGTTTTATAAATTACGAGACGACACTCGACGTATGCGACAGACAGGCCGGGCACGTATTCTATACCAAACTTCTCGACATCGCCTTGACGTTGTTAGATTTCTAAAACGGTTGAACAGTTTTTGATTATTTTGCAGAGCCTTTGTCCGAAATTACGAAGTATTTGCTGAACCGTTTTCCGAGAAAATCTAACAATGGTAAGGCAATGTTGGGGCGTTTTAGTTTTACATTACGTGCCGAGAGGTCTATACTTGCCAGAAAGCTGTTAATAATATGTAGAGCCCACCAGTCTCGTTAAACAAGAATTTAATATCGAGCTCAAATAATATGAGAACACGTTTTAAATAATTCTAGTAGTAAAGTTAACAATGTGTTAGTAAATTCCTATAATGCATATTTCGCATGTATGTACGGATTATCCAAACATGCTTAGAAAAAACGTAACAGAGGTAAAACATATTTCTTATAAATTAGTTTAGAAAATACGCAAACAATTCGCATTGAAATGTTCAGATAGCCAATTCAAATAGGTACATAATTAATACATTATCCCAGCTATTAAAAAATGTACATTGTAATTTTTTATAAATATGACGAAAGAAAAATATTTCCAACAGTTGTATAATTTTTAAGAATAATTATTAGGGATTTCAGATTTAAAAACAATTGTTAGTAATAAAATAAAAGTAAAATTTAACCAAAAACTTGGATGGCACTGTGCATTTTTAATATCACAAGAATAAAGTATGTAGCAAATGTCAAAAAACCCCAATGCAAATGTCGCAGGCAACTAGTTTAAATCAGCCATTTAGTTAACTGTCTAAATAGTCTTTCGAAACGAAATTTTGCCATTTACTGAGAGCTGCTGATGGTTGCTTAGATGGGTCAGTCAGTCTGTTGGGATTCTGTTTTTTCTTTCTATTTCCGTTTTTAAATGCAGCTTTACAGCGAGCAATAGCCAATAACGATGAGGAAATAGAAGATAAAGTAGAAAAAGATAAATTGTGGTCGGCCACAATTTATCTTTTTCTACTTTTTCTTCTTTAAGTACTACTTCTTCTAAATCCCCTATCTTTTCATCATAAATTGACACTGCAAAAGCCACCTAATAATTTTAACCGCCTTAATATTATAAAGCAGTAAATAAGTAATCGTTTTAACCAATAGAGAAAAAAACCCGCCTGCTTAAAAACTAAATAAAGAGAGGTAATAAAAACTAAAAATAAAACATTCCATAGCCACGAAACACAGTTGCTTTTACAGTCGGAACCCTTTATTAGAATGATGGTCTAGATTCCAGTCCAGACATTTAATTTATGGGGCCCCGACTGTTAAAGTAGCTGTGCTTCGTTACTACTGGACTTGTTTTATTGTTTGTTTTTTTTTATTATCTCTTAAACAAGTTCGTTTTTTAAGCAGGCGGGTTTTTAAATTTTACACTTTTTAGTCAGCGTTAAGTAGGTATAAAACGTTTAATTATATCAATTGTATTTTAATCGCATCATTGCATTGACGAAGTTATTAAGTTGAGGATTATTTAGTAGGATGCGGTCTTTTTATAAACAGCTGCTAACCAACTTTAAATAATTGTAGATCCTAAATGGTATCTTTAAATGAAAAATGGTTGAAGAAACCTAAGAATGATTTTTAAATACCTATTCAACGATACCCCATTAATCAACATAGTCCACTTTTCTTTTTCTTTAAGCAATATGGCGCCTGGTGGTCGACATTTTGTTTTTATTTTTATGTCGCCTATATTAGAACCATTGTAGAAATGAGACGATTCTAACGATGCCTTAATTAAGCTTGGAAGATACGAGCTGAGGAAGGATATTACAAACATACAAGATAGGCGCGAAAAACATAACCCTTTCCTTGCAGCCGGGAAAAATATATATATACCCAACAGACTGACTGTGACAGATCTTTAGTCTAAACAACCAATCAGTCAGCTCACCACTATAAGGTTGACTATCATTTAGGAAGATTTCGGTCTAGGCCGTCAATTAAATGGCTAGTTAAAACTAGTTGCCTGCATCACATATAGTTTGTACTAAACAAAAACGTAGTCACAAATCCAATTAAATTATTTACCTAACTATATGTACACATAGGTACTTAACAATTACATTACGTAATATAACCGACTAATCAGTCAATTAGTGAAATACATCAACTATCAATTTTGGCAAAATATGATAAATAAATTGTAGGCAATTTCGGTAGTTTCAAAATAGTTGCTTAGCCTCAGTTTGGTATCTCTAAATTCATTGATGTAAATTATTTATTGTGAAATTGCGTAGTTTTACGGTATTTGCAGTAGGTAAAAACTCGAATTCGATCGATTCTGTCAAAACTAGTTGTGACCTATTTCGAGTTTTAACTGTTAACATTTATCTCTAAGTATTTCGTACCTGCGTGATAGATAAATGAATGCAAAAAGGCGCCTATTGCTAGAGTGTGCGCTTGTAAAGGAATTCTTAAATACATTGTAGGAAGTTCTCAATTTGGACAGTATCTCTTATTTATAATTGAATCAATATTTAAGTATTATTAGCTAGTCATAGTAAATTTACAGATACATATTTTGTGTCTAGTTCTCGCTTGGATTTAAATCGTTTAATCTAATGTAGATATCAATAATCGCAAATTTCACTAAAATTATGGACACAACTATTTTCAATTTTTCATATACCCAGTACTGTATTTAAAAGTTATTAAGTTTGTGAAATATTTTATACTAATCTAAAATTACTACACATTGGCTTCATAAAACTTTCGCAATGTTTCTTTCCAATATTTCCTCAAGTCATGATAAGTGTATACTCACAACAGGATTGCCTTCTCATTAATAGCAATTTTAATTATTATTATCAATAGAATCAGGTTTATAAAATAATCATATTGTGATAATTTATCGAATTTTGCCAAGTGGAGACGTAAAAGTAGGACGCGCGAACCCCGGGCTCCCGAGAGGGAGACGACCGGGAACATCGTGAGCGATGATGATTGACATAATCTATCAATACCGCACTTTGCATGAAAATAAAATCCTTTGGGAAATTAACCATATTATCGCAATTGCGTTAGACTAATGTAATAAAAGTATTATCTAAGTTTGATTCCTTTCTACAACGACACATTAACAACACATAATATCAACGTTAAAGCCTGAAACTGTCTGAAACCGGCAGTCCGCGTGAAAACATGTTTTATATGTCTCTGCGATGCCTCCGCTTCACGCATATTCAGGCTAAGGCTGCGTTTTCGCCAGAGCTAAGCGGGGGTTGCTAGTGCATTGGACAATTTTGATAAAACCAGAAGGATCACTCAAAAATCAAAGCAATCATATTGGTTTCAACAAACTTACCTGTAGCAACGCATCTTCGCTCAGTTCTGGTGGAAACGCAAGCTCAAAAAACACCGACATAATACATTTTCATAATATCCGAGTTTCTAATTGTCTATAATGTCTATTCACAATGTCACACTTGAACCGGCCGTAGTAACTTACACGGGTGCGCTTTAGAAACATAAAGAACTTACCGTATTCATCCGTTTTCCATAAGGTGGGCGGCAGATCAGTTTACGTGTAAAAATTGTCCATAATTTCATTTCATCAGATTGTTTTTGAAAGCCTTTTGCTAGAATAATTTGGCCGTCTCACGTCAAAAGCAAAGGGGAGTTACAAATTTGATATTTTCCATAGTTTACTTCGAGGCTCCCGTTTTTTATACATTCCTGAATCAAAAGTTCAGTAGCAAGATATTTTTATTTTGGGGTAAAATTATGGAATAGTTACCTACTCTAAAACAGCCCTGTTCTGTCACTGTAACATTCACTTATTACGTTCAATGTTCGTTAGAAGCCTCGTGCGTGCCCTCGTCCGTCATATATGTACGGGCACGTGCAACAACAAGGCATCCCTCCGGGGAAACTCTAAGGAGCACATTTCACAAGTGTACGGGCCTCCTTCCTCCGGCTCTTCCGACTCTTCAGGGTCGGGAGAAGGTGCTTCTCGTTTCGGCGACGGCGGCTGCGGACCGATGGCGCGGAGGTCGTCGGCCGGGTGACGTGGCGGCCGCCGTTGACGGACCTTCAACAAACATGCCATTTTACATCTAACTCCAGTTACAATTACATTTTACCACGTTTCAACCATGTTACAATGGTCTTCCTCGCGAGGGGACAATATCGACGAGGTAAGAAAATAAATAATAAAAGGTACGCGGTTAAGCTTCGGTAAAATGTCACTATGTTAACAAATCGTGTGAATTAAAAAAGTTTATTAAATGTAGTCATATTGACCAGTTATTTTCTCTGGGCATGGCTGACTAGGCTAGGAGGGAGGGTAATCCAACTTCACCTAACAATGGCCCGGGCACTACAGGGAGTGCCATAAATAGCATGGATTAAAAGTATAATTTATAAAATTAGATGAAAAGACCAATATATAGAGCCCATGTTAGGGTTAGGCGGAAAACCAGTACCAATCAGTAGGGGTCTATGACCATGTTACTGCATGACACTGCGCTCTGCACCTTCCATGCACATTAGGTTTAAAGACGTTTATTCTCATAAGACCAATGTCACTTAAAATGAGATACAAAATTAAATATAAATAATTGTGGGTAGTTCAAACATCTCCGGCATGTTGGGTTCCTGGTACATAATTGTTTAAGAATAAGTTGTGCAAGGATGGGTAAATAATCATGACTCAGCAATGTATGATTTAAGTTTACTTTTAAAAAGGTTAATACTATCGCACTCCTTAATATCATTAGGTAGATAATTATAAAGCCGTACTCCTTCAGATAAAATAGTCTTTTTTCCGTATCCAGTCCTATGTTGTCTTACCACTAGCCTATGTTTATTTCTTAATCTTTGTGTTGCTAGGCTTTTGTGTAAAATGATATTAGAGAGTATATTATTAGAAGCTATGTTTTTGACTAGTATACACATTTTATATTTATATAATTGATTAAGGTTAAATAGTTCAGTTTTTTTATATAGTTCTTCGGTAGGTGTAAAATAGTCATAGTGATAAAGCACTTTTATGATTTTGTTTTGAGCTCTCTGCAAGGAAGTTAGGTTAGTCGGCGCACTAGATCCCCAAATCTCTATTAAATACTCAAGGTGGGATTTTACCAAGGAGTTGTAAATTATCGGTCTTATTTTTATAGGGATACAGTGCGCAACCTTACGAAGAGCTCCCAACACAGATGTAAGTTTCGATAGGATGTGGTCAATGTGCGGCTTCCACGTGAGCTTATCGTCAATTACTAACCCTAGGTATTTTTCTGAATAAGATCTCTGTAGTGGTTCATCATTTATTTTAAGTAGAGGGTAGTCTGGGATCGGTTTATTTTTTGCAGCTAGAATCATAAACGATGTTTTGGCCGTGTTAATCGTCAACAAATTATAGAGAAGCCATTCACTTAGTCTATCGAGGTCTCTTTGAGCGTCAGTCACCATGTCTCCAAGTGATTTACCAAAGTAAAAAAGGCAAGTATCGTCGGCATAAAGTGTTAGACGCCCAGAGAGCCCTATGCTACTTAAGTTGTTGACATAAATTAAAAACAATAACGGACCGATTATCGATCCTTGAGGAATGCCACATGTAACACTCTGAGTTGTGCTAGAGTAATCATCGATCTTGACAATCTGAAGCCGATTCTGCAAATATGATTTAAACATTTTGAGAGCTGTGCCAGTTATACCAATGTCCTCCAATTTCAAAAGCAACTTGTGGTGACTTACGGTATCAAAAGCCTTACGTAAGTCAATAAAAATACCCAACACATATTGCTTTTCATCAATGCTAGTCATTATTTTAGTTATTAAGTCAGTAGCGGCAGAAACTGTGCTAGATTTTGGGCGAAACCCGTATTGTTCCTCAATTAGGAATTTTTTTTCAGTTAGATGGGCACTTAGCCGATCATAGAGAATTCTTTCGAATATTTTTGAGAAGACAGGCAGCACCGACACAGGTCTGTAATTGTTTGGGTCATTTCTTTTCCCAGATTTATATATCGGGCTTACTTTAGCGACTTTTAGGGAGTCCGGAAAAGTACCAATTTTTAAACAGTTATTGACCGACATTGCAAGTACACCTGCTATGTGATTTCTTAAAGATTTAATTGCTTTGGTGCTAATACCGTCTAATCCGGTGCTAGTATTACTGTTTAGACCATCTATGATTTTACTTACCTCATCCACACTGCATGGGCGAAATTCATCTAATATTTGATTATGTGTATAGTTTTGCCCGTACGTTAATATATTTTCATTGCTTTTGTGGTATTGCATAGGTATCTTATTAGCCAGTACTTTACCGATCGAAGAGAAGAACGAGTTAAAAACACTACAAATTTCGTTACCATCTGAAATGGTTTTTGATTCAACTATTAGTTTAGGAGGAGTATTGCTGTCCTTGATTTTGTTTATTGCCAAGCCATTAATTACCCCCCACATTTTTTTAGGTTGATTGTGTGTATCATTAAACAATTTAGAATAGTAGTCTTCTTTGTGAGTCTTTATCATTGCTTGAACTCTATTCTTCTTCTCTGTAAATGCTCTTTTTAAATCTTCGTCCATTGGATTAGTCCTAGTTTGTTGCCATAGGCTATTTCTTTCATTTATTGCGTCAATAATGTTTTTATGGATCCAATCTTTCTGTGGTAGATTTAGTCTTTTTGTCTTTTGTATTTTGTTCCTGTTTATCTGTTCCAATACAAATTTCTCCAGCACAGCATAGTCCTCTACGTTTTCGATCCATTTTGCTTCAGAAACACTTTGTGTGAGTCTTTCATAGTCCAGTGCTTTATACTGAATTGCTCGTTGTACAAGTAGCGCTAGTTTACTAATTTCTAAGTATAATTGTTTGTGATCTGACAATGAGGACTCAATAATGGTCATACTAAAAGCGTGATTATCAATATTAGTGCTAATGTGATCTATGATAGTCTTTGTTGTGTCTGTTTCTCGTGTACAGTATGTTGGGTCGAGTTTGTTTAGAATTTCATAGCCACTTTCTGTTGTTTGTTTCCTGTATTTTTTGATATAGCTTTCATTTTTTAGCAAGTCTATATTGTAGTCGCCGAAAACTATTGATCGTTTCCGTTGTTCTAGTTGAGCAGCGTATATCTCTAAAAAGGTTTTCATGTCAGAGTCTCCATCTGGTTTATATATTACTCCTACATTTAGTGATAGTTTTTCAGAGCGAATCCACAAGTAGTGATTTCCATTTTCTATGTAGTCTTCGGTTACTTCAAATTTTACGCTGTTATGTACGAATATGGACACACCACCACATCTGGTATGTTTTCTATAGTTATATACATGAGTATAGTATGGTAGTTGATACAGCTTTGCTTCCTGGTCCGATGCAATGTGGGTCTCGGTGAAAATAATAAAGTGGGTGGTTTTAGGTATTGCTTTTAATATGCATTTTATTTCATCAAACCTACCCGCTTTCCGTATACTTCTTAAGTTGGCATAAAAAAATCTCAACGACGAAGGTTTCAATGGTATGTTTCCGTATTCATTTACCAAATAATGACTTAATCTTTTTGTAAAAATATCTTCTTGTAAGTGTTTATTTGTTAGTTTTTTTTATTGAATTTATCTACGATTATTTTTGGAGCGCCTTGTATATATTTAATAATCAGATTCTTCTCTCCGCCTTCTGTGCGTTTTTTTAATTCATCCCTTAGCTCATGTAAGTAATGTTGTTGTGTAGGTGTTTGGTCCATGTAGATTTTCATATTTTCAGGCATTTTAATTTTATTGCGCAATAGCAGTTTAGGTGTTTCGTTATTATCAAAACACACATTTAAAGGGCGGTTTTTACCAGAACTATATTTTCCTAAACGTATGGTTTTTATCGGCTGACTGCACTTGTCATTTAGGATTTTCATTAATTTCATTGTTTCTTCATAATCATAAGTTTGCCTGGATTTATAATTTTTATCATTTTTTTCGGGTACACCTACAAGAAGCACGTTCTTCTCCCGCTCACAGCGATCCTTAAGCTCTAGGACGAGGTTATGGTGAGCGACGAATGGCGTTTCGGTGTTCCGTTTTCCGAAAGAATCTTGTTTTTTTAATTGTGAAATTTCGCTTTCCAAGTTTTTTATTTTTTCTTGTGTGTTGATGTTGTTCGATTTCAAGTTTTCTAACTCCGTATTAATTTGCATGAACTGCGTATTAAAGTTTTCTGTCGCCAACTTAATACTTCTTATTTCATCTTTAATTTCAGACATTTCTTCTCGAATGTAGGACATACTGTTATCGTGTCTCTCGGAAAACTCTTTAAAATAATCCAAAATTTCTCGTCGGAAATTTGCAAAGTCTTCTCTTCGATTAAGTTCCAAGGAACGTTCATAACGTCGTTTCCTTGTATTCGAGTCGAATAATAGTTCATCGGTGTCCTGGTTCGTTAGGTCGGGTGCTGACCCGCCGCCGCCTACGCTACCGCTCATGGATACTTGAGGTGGTGTTTTCTGTGTAGTACTCATAGCACTATTGTATTTAAAACGTTTCGATTGTTTACCCGGACGGAGCAAGTACACGCACTGGTGTGAGCGGGTCGAAAAATCGCAGCTGCACTCTTTCCTCGCGGGGGTGAAGAGGGCTGCGTACACGCCGACTGCGTTGTCACGAACTTCCACAGGTTGATAATGATTGAAGTATTAATTTAATTGTTTTAGAAAATTAAACCTTAGATGTAATCACAAAGTCATTAATTTATCTTGATAACAATTTTAAAAATCACAGAAAATTTGTGCACACGTCTGACTCCAACAAGCGCCGGAGGCGAAAAAAAATTGCATTGCACATACTTACAATGTTGCTTTATATGAGAAGTTTTATATATTCTGTATGGATAAGATTCTCTGTACTTTATTCTTATTTTATATTTATTATAAAATTATTGATTAGTTATGTATCTATCTATTGCGTCTTTAGAGAATAAATGGTTTGAATGGTTAAAAGTGGGTGATAGTCGTACGAACTTTAAGTGGTTTTTAAGATCGCGAACTTACTCAGCTCCAAGTAGGTGATTTCGAACCGGTTGCGGTTGATTTCAAACTTATGCGGTAATTTTAAAGTAGGTACACGTATTTAAGGTGACACACAGGTGAAAAAGTCCGTGTACTTAACTTAGTAACACGTCTATCTATCACCCCTAACGGTATAAACTCACAGAGACTTGTTTGGTCCTAGGTCGCGGAGGTTCCGTGTGTATCATCCTGGGCCCGGCGCGAGGCGGCGGGGGCGGGGCGACGGCGGGGTCGCGGCGGCGCCGGCGGCGCGGCGGCGGCGAGGCGGGCTCGGGGCTGGGCGCGCGCGCCGGCGAGCTGCCCGCCGCCGGCGACCCGCTCCACGACCGCGGCGGGACCGCGTCGTACTTCAGCTTGCGGCGACGCTTGTACTTGCGGGGACCGGACTGTTGACAACCAACGGGCGGAGTTTTAGGCTACGTCCGCATAGGCAGGACCGCTGCTGCTTACCGCCTAGAGGCTTCGCATCGCGCTTCGTGACATAAGTACAACCAACTTGCGGGGTGAGATTTATGTCATATTAGAGATATGTCGAAAAAATATATGAATAAATCTCACGGGCGAGAATCACCCCGCAGCAGGTTTTTTGTATGTCACGAAGCGCTATTTGTTTACTACAGTCGACGGCAGACACCTTAATTTTTCTAATGTTTTGTCGTACGTTTGTGGCCTATTATAACGGGATGAGGAGAGGACACATACATAGAAAATTATACATCACAAAATGCCCGAAAATATTACAAGTTACGGTTCACTAACCATTTAGTTCGAAGATGGATTAGAGATAATATTTAACTGACCTTAGGTTGCCGTTTCAAGGCGGTATTAGCGTCGCAGTGCTGTATTAAATGCTGCACCAACTCCACGCTCGAGTGCAGTACCCGACTGCACACGAGACAATTGTAGACTACGGTACCTACGGACAACCAACATCAAATAATTATGAACGAGAAAAAGGTCAATAATAATTTATTTATTTAATCAATGTGGGTAAGTTTAACTGTGTATGGTTTAACAATGGTTTCCCATATAAATGAAAACTCAAATAAGTTATGTAAGTATAAGTGTGTATAATAAAAAAGCGTCATTTCCACTTGGAACAATCAAGGCGAACTTTAAAATTTTGAAGATTTATTATTTAGATCTTGCTCAAAAAGAAATCCAAACACCTACTTAAACTAAGTAGGAACAATATTAGAATCATTATAGGAGTCCTCACAGGACACTGCCAGCTGAACAGACACCTAGTAAAGACAGGACAAAGGGAAGACCCCGTTTGTCCTAGCTGTCTGGAAGAAGATGAAACTAGCTATCACTTGGTAGCGGAGTGCCCCGCATACGCTAAAGCCAGGAGAGAAATAATGAACTCAGATACCCTATCTGAAGGGGACCTGAGTGACATTACAATAGGGCAGTTGTTAAAACTCTGCAAAGCAACAGGTAGATTCAGTGGGTCGCCATCACCGTGAGTTACCAATTAACTCAAAACCTATAGGGGCCTTGGGGAACTGGGTGAAATGGTCCCAACATGAGAGGACAGATCACCCGTCTGGTGCTTGCGCTGGCGTCCCCTACTAGAAATAATAATAATAATAATAATAGATCTTGCTCATATTAAATTAGTATTTTAATGATTCATATTCTATTAGTTCTATTACTCAAGTTTCATTAGATAAATATAATTTCCAATTATTTTCAATAAGTATCATCTACTATAGCTAGTGAATGTGTGAAACTTACCGTTGGCCTTTCTGTCCGGTGCGGAATGATGCGACCGTACATGTTCCCGCAACACGACCCGTTGGTTGAAGGCGCGCGGACACACGGCGCATGCGTACGGCTTTTCGCCTAAACAACATATCAGTTTTACACGAGCTAAATTACATTAGGAAGCTATAGAAGTCACTGGCCCTTTTGGAAATCAGTCATAATTTAGACCAAATAGTAACTTGATCTGAATTTTATGTACAGGAAGTGATAGAGGTATTCGATATCTTTATATCGATAGTAGCTTAAGATCAATACTTTCCGAGAAAAAATAACTGTAAGTTATCAAAATAGATCATGATCTATTTTTGTCGATCAAATGTGATTGTGTTCGTGTTTGACGTTATGCGTGTTTGATCTTTAACATAAGTATAATCCCTCTTATGGAGTGATAATCAACGTCAGCGAAAATGTGACAACAGTTGAATCCACGCATAGCGACGTTTGTAAATACAACTATAAGTTTGGTGCTAGATTGCACCGAGTGCAACACTCAGCAATATTTATATTTATTTAAAACCAGTGTGGCTTACCGGTGTGTATCCGCTCATGTTTCCTGAGCGTGCCGCCGTCAGCGAACGCCTTCCAACAGAACCTGCAGGCGTAGGGCCGCTCGCCGGTGTGGATGCGGATGTGGATCTGCTGTGAGCTGCGCGACCCGAACACCTTGCCTGGTACCGTAACAACGTTACATCTTGTTAGTTACTCCCTTATTTATCAAATACTAGCTGCTGCGCCCCGCGGTTTCACCCGCGTAAGTCCCGTTCCCGCGGGAATATCGGGATAAATGCCTATGTGTTATTCCCGGTATCCAGCTAGGTTTATTCCAAGTTTTGTCGCAATCGGTTCAGTAGTTTTTGCGTGAAAGAGTAACAAACTCACATACATACTTACAAGTAGACATGGGGCGGGTACCCGGTTTGGATCCGGTACCCGGCGGATCCGGCACTTTTTTTAGGATCCGGCCGGGTACCGGGTAATGGTGCCGGGTATCCGGCTCTGCCGGGTAATTTAATAGACCAAAAATAATGAAACATATTACACTTTTTAAATTATTTGTTATGCTGAACACAAACGGTAATCATTATAATTATGTTTTGCTCACTAATTTATCAGAAAGAACTAAAAAAACTAAATATATATTTTATTTTAATATTGGTAATTTAAGATGGGTAAGTTGTGATGTAAAAACGCCAATTTTTCTGCGCGGTTAGCATTTAGGCAACTGCGTTTCTTGTCATAAATTAGCCCTGCTTCTGAGAACAGGCGTTCGCTGTATACAGAACTAGATGGTGTGCATAGATATTTCGCCGATACTTTTCGCACCCCGCGGGAACATGCGCTAGCCAGCCGGTACGCGGCGATTCGAGCTATCAAAGACGCCAGCGCCACCTCTATTTCACTTCAGTTGCGCCTGAGCGGGCAAGGGAGACACAAGCGTCACGACGCGTTACCGCTGCCGGGTACCCACGAGTACCCGGCGCAGAATGTGTCGGGTACCCGTTCAGCGAGTACCCGGCAAAACCACTACCCGCCCCATGTCTACTTACAAGCATACAAACTTTCGCGATTATAATATTAGTAAGATTAATAATCTTAATTATTATTAGTTAAGATTATTATACACATGACTGAGTTTTGTGACGTTTGTCTCTGTCTGTCAACTTTGAAACTTCATGCGACAGTAAAAGACAAACGATGCACAGTTATGCAGCGCATTAGTTAGCGTTTATAAATAAGGGGGGCTAGTGTTAAGGATTACGTATACAAAGATATTTATCTCCAAATTTTATTGATACCATTGCCGACTAGTTAGCAAATTTAAAACTCGGCAAAAACCATAGATAGCCCTTCTCTAGTATTCAATATACAACAAGTGAAGGATTTTAAATATTGTAAATAAAAATATTTTACAGAAAAAATAAATAAGGGAAATTAAATATTGTTGTTTAGGCTTTACCCTCCTTATCATTTGAGATACATTCCTGTTTGCATCATTCATAAATGAAAAAAAATAACTTCAGGTTCACTAGACCCTTATAATAGGGGTGACTACCAAACCCAGACTTTGAGGACTAAGGGTAGTCTTCTTTACTGGTAGATGGGGTAACACTATTCAGTGCCATGGCTACACTGCACATAGTTGTGGAGTAAATACAGTAAACTACAATAATACGTACCGCACTCCCTACATGGGAATTGTCGAGAACCACTCGGTGGAGATGTATTAATACGACCTTTTGATGTTCTTTTTAACCTGGAACAAATACAAACAGACAAAAACATAAAAAGTTAAACTATTTTAAATTAAGTACTTACTACCACAGTTGTTAGTTACTTAAAATAATCATTATTCACCTATGCACATAACCAATGAGTTTTAAAGTAAAGCCAGTGTTTAACCACTATTAATTGACATAGTACCTATGATGAAACTGAGTTGATCATCAAAACCAGTCATTTCTACCGACAACTCGCAGTTAATCTAAAAATTAGATAAGTACATTTAATTATTTTTGATACAAAGACACAATGAGTCTCCTAAAACGTTTATCTATCTCTGTATGTTACTACTAAAGTCCCAGTCAAAAACCCATCATCATCCAAGCAATGTGGGTTGCAGTATCCCTCTCGAGGGCTCGGGTCGGCTTTTTTTTTGTAAATACATACATATTATGATACACAAAAACCCCCAAAACCAGAAACAAACATTTATGGTTAAAAGAAATATTTGTTTCCGACGGGATTCGAACTCGCAGCCTTGCATTGCAGTCCGGCATTCGGCCGACGACGCGCCACAGAGGCCGTATATATGTGTAACTAGCTGCGCCCCGCGGTTTCACCCGCTTAAGTCCCGTTCCCGCGGGTATATCGGGATAAAAAGTAGCCTATGTGTTAATCCAGGTCCCCAGCTACCTATATTCCAAGTTTCATCGCAATCGGTTCAGTAGTTTTTGTGTGAAAGAGTAACAAACCTCACATACATACATACTTTCGCGTTTATAATATTGGTAAGATGTAGATGTGTGTAGAGGGTAGGGTGTGTACCTGGGCGCGCGCTCGGCGTGTCCCTCCGCATGCGCCAGCAGGTGCAGCGCGTCCGTGCAGGTCGCGCCGCACACGTCGCACGCGTGCTCGCCCGCGTCGCCACCGCCACCGCCACCGCCGCCGTAACGCTTGTAGCTGTAACGACACATACGAGTGCTACTTGTAGAAGGTACCTACTTAGCTACTCGTACACTAGCAGCAGCTTTTTGCTGAGATTGTGCCTATTCGGGCAGCGCACGACTTCTTTCTGACCTTCAGCCCTAGACGACATTCTTATCGAATAACGAAATCGCCAATCGACACATTTTTTTGTATGAAATTGACATATAAGTTCGCGAAGTCACGTGACTTTTTGCGAACGTATGTATTTGTCTGTATTGTTTGTTTGTTGTTTGTATTTTCATTATACAAGATGTAACAGGTTAGCCCTTTTAAGCCGAAAGGGGGTTGTTCTAGACGTCTAGGCGAACAACTTTTGTTCTATGACTTTTGAAAATTCGAAGTACTTTTCGAAAATTTTAAGTGTAAAGTTTACTTGAAGATCAGCTGTTTCTTAGAGTTCGAGGTCATTGACCTTATGTTGGCCTTTCATTTAGTTTGGTCTACTACAATCAAACCTTCAATTACCTTTATTTTCAAAAACAGCTGTTTTTTCAGTGAAACATCTCAAAATCTCAAAAATTTTAAAAAAAAGTTCGAATTTTCAAAAGTCGTAGAACAAAAGGTGTTTGCCTAGACGTCTAGAACAACCCCCTTTCGGCTTAAAAGGGCTAACCTGTTACATCTTGTATATTTTTTTTTTCCCCATCTTGTCTGATCTTGTGTACCGTTTTGTTTAGTTGTGTGCTTGTCTGAATAAACTTATTTTCTTTGTTTTTCTTTCTTTCTACTTGCGACCTAATGTGTTGTCTGTTTCGATGCAAAAAACTTGCATAATATATTAATAATACTTGACACTGGCTAATTTCCTAATGGCCATAATTTGTTCACAACAGATAGAAATAAAATTTAAAAAAAGGGTACCTGTGCGCAGCGGCCACGTGTCTGCGCAGCAAGTCGGCCCGCTGGAAGGCCACCCCGCAGTCGGGACAGAAGAGCTCGGGCCCGCGCATGGTGTCGTACACGGCCCGCTCGCCGCCGCCCGCGCCGCGCCCGCCGCGAGACTCGCGCTCCAACCCCGGTGTCGACTCCGGAGACAAGCGGTATTCCATGTCGTCACCTGTATTATATCAATAATACGATCATCTAAATGAAAATTTTACTGAAAGTTACGAGTTTTCTTAGAAAGGCTTGTAACAGAAACATTGACAAACCGGTCCGTTGACATTGACTGTCTGGAAAAATATGAAATACCTAAATAATTAATTAATTAATTCTGAGACAAACACACAGCGCCATCTAGCCCCATGGTAAGCTGCTACGCTTGTGTTACGGCGACTAGACAACGGATATACTACTTATATTTATTTTTCTTTTGTAAATACATACATATTATACATAGAAATACACCCAGACCAGACACAAATATTAATTTTTAAGCATAAATATTTGCAGCCAGCGGACCGAACCCGCAACCTTCTGTATTGCAGCCAAGCGGTCGCCCGACGCGCCACAGAGGTCGTCAATTGTTATTAATTTGAATGTACCAATGGGTATGTGAATGGCCCTATGCCCTCTATCTTTCTTACTACAACTAACTTGTCTAAGTTATAACTTAATGATCGCCCTTAATACAATCGCTGGGCATAACAACTTAAGGCACAGAAGTTGTTTAGGGGGTCATAAGTGTGTGCTAAGAAAGGTTTTGTGCCAATTCTCGCAAGAGGTCAAATGTACAATAAAGTTTAGATGTAACTAGATTGTTAATTAGCATTTAACGGTTATCACTTTTGAGTAACGCACTGTGCCAAGTTAAGGGCCATACAGTTTCCGGATCGTATACAAACCAGAATCAGATTCATAAGCGTTTTCATGATCAAGTGAAGGCGGCAAATGCGGATGGCGCTGCGCCGTGTGGTTGACTAAGGCTTCCCGCGACCAACACAGCTCGCCGCACTCGCGGCACTCTATCGGCGAGTCCCCGCCGTGAACCTGCGGCAACCAATCCGGGACCGTTATTACCACATGAAGCTATAACCAACCACCAATAAGAATTCAGCTCCACTGCCAATATTGACCGTCATGGGGTAGAAAGTTATTATTGTTAGTTAGATAAATAACTCTATGTGGTTCTGTTATATTATGTAATTCGTATCACAGCATCTTACTGCTACGAGGGTCGCACTGAAAGTTTTAAGAAAATTAAAAACTGAGCAAACTGACGAGTTATTAGTTTTATTATATATATTTCAGAAAAAGAGTCCATTTACATCTTATCGCTGCATCCGATGGTACCACTGAGAAAAGCACCTACTCGTCCTTCGAGGAGTTTTTGGGCCTCGGTCAAACTTTGAGATACAGCTTCCTAACCACTAAATGTTCATGTAGGGTTTTGTGCACTTGACTCATAGCTATGCCTTATCTTGTCAGAATCTGCTGATAGTGATAGGTCTTTTGTCAGTCTATATCATACGCCGCACAACACTGATGTTATCTTCAGTCGTCGCCTTAGAAAGACGACCCTCACGCGAATCATCGGTGAGATTAGTGCGACCACGTTTAATTAAACTAGTTGTAAACAGTGGCACTAGATGGGGTTTCATCATGAAAGGCTAATCAAATTCTTACCATACATAATTTTCTTTTTGACTTAAATGACATCAAAAGTCATAAAAAATCATTGTATGAAAATTTTCTCGCGTTAAATTCATGCTGGCGTGACACAGACAATTTCCAATGTTCGGCCAAATCGTAAGACAAATGATAAATGAATGAAATACATACTCAATAATAATAAGGCAGAGTTAATTTTCAAAATATTATATTATGTTTTTATTATATTGTTTACAAATGGCCCATTCTAAAAACTTTCAGTGCGGCCTTCATATGTCTGCCAGATATGGTGTAGGAAACAATAGTGGAACATCTAGCATAGATAAAATGTGAACAAAAAACAAAAATAAAGATATTTATTTGAAAGTAAAAGCTCTTTGTTTACTTTTTCCTATGATTTTGACAATTCCTAGTTTACATTTTTGATCTAAGATTCTGAAGAATCTTCTGGAAATAAGTTAACAGGCAATATCTTCCCGTCACAATATCAAGAATTAACTGATGAGATATCAAAATATCAAACAAAACTACTTTTAAAGTCCTGCTCATAATCAATTATTTTTATTTATTGAGAATCTGGATATCTTAAAATTAAAGTAATGACAATTATGTGGTTTCGGGCACGCCGTCTGAAGAGAAGAAACTACAAGTAATTCATTTACTTTTTCTGTCATCATATTTTATATTTCCGCAGGCTCGATTTACAAACCTGCAGGAATATGAACTTTTAACAATTTAACTCACCCTCGCATGTGATTGCAGCGCCTTTTCTCTAGCAAATCCAACACCGCAATGTCTGCAGACGAAGGGGCGGGACGGGTCGGCGGGCGGGGGCGGAGGCTCGGGCTCCGACTGCGGCGAGGGAGGCGAGGGCGGCGGCTCCTGCGGCTCCGTCTTGATGGGCGAGCGCCCGCGCCGCGACCACTGCATCGTGCGAGCCGACCGCATGTTCTCCCACGAGTCCTGGACATTGCAAAACCTTTGTTCCTTTTATTTAAACCAGGCCGGGCTCCTTGCTTAAAGATTTTGGTGTGAATGGTGTGACAGACATAAAACATATTATTCAATAGATAGATGGATATGTAAATAAGTCAATAAAAAATCACTTGAAGAAAGCTTTAACCACCACATCACTTATCATATTATGGTGAGAAAACAAGTACTCACCTAACAATTTTATAAAAAGTCGGTGGTGACTCACAGGCAGACAGACGAGACAAGAAAGTGATCTTTACACTTTTTGTGGTATGGAACCTTAAACATCTAGGGAATGCAAACTAACCTAACCTAACCTATACCTCTCTGTACATAAAATGTTAGAATGTGTAATTTTGGTTTGCTCTTAAGTGTTTTTATAGTTTTTAATTATTTCAAGAAAAAAATTGTAAGATAAATAAGCACCAACACCTAAGCTTTATCCCAAAGAATTTCCAAACGTTTTGGAAACCATTGGTGTGGTGCGGCAAGGAACCCGGCTAAAACTACTTTGTCACATTCACTGGTGTTTTAATATAATACCTCTTCTGGTTCCGGTATCTTTTTCCGTCGCCCGCGTTTCTTCTTTGGTTTCAAAATTTGGTTGTGATCTAGCATTTGTTCTGCAATAGAATTTAAAAACATGTATGTTTACTAATTGGTACATCAAGGGTTTAAAAGCCCACCATAGTTTTTAAATTGTCAAATTATAAAATTGGTTTCAGAAATTAGTAATATTTCTGAACAGTATTCTGATATCCTATTTTAAGTCTTACTTAATTGTATTTGGCTAGTGTTTTAAATTAAGATAAAGGATTACAAAGTTAATTATAATTAACTAGCTGATCCCTGCGGTTTTTATCACGTGAGTCCCGATCCGTGGATATAAAATCAGAACAAAAAATAGTCCAAATCTCCAACTATCTGCGCACCAAGTTTCATCTTAATTGTTTCAGTAATCAGTAGTGGTTGCATGAAGAAGTAAGAAACATACTCATTTAGGTACTTACTTACACACAAACTTTTTACATTTATAACGATAAGTAGGAATGAATGATGATGACTAAACCTAGTAGAAGAAAAAAAACCGAAGCTAACCCTCACCAATATCCATAGAATCGGAATTATCTGGCACGAAGGCATGCACCTTCAGATGGTTCATGAGGTCACACTTCCTGACGTAACGCACGCCGCAGAGGTTGCAGGCGTGAGGTCGGTCGTTCTGGTGCGCTACCATGTGGTTCATTAGAGCCGCCTTCTTGCGGAACCGGCGTGAGCAGAAGTCGCAAGGATACGGTCGCATAGCTGTGTACTCATCCTAAATAAAATTTGGTCAAGTTAGATTGAGTTAGTCTTAAGTTGGCTGGTGTAAACCGTTAGTCGAAATGTCAAGGTAATTAAAAACTATGAGTATCTACAACGTGATCTAGACCCGTAATTTAATAATCAAAGACGATAATAACAGTTGACTGCTCATAAGTACTCCCCCCTCACGAAAATAGTTGGTCTTTTTAGTAGCACTCTCGTGCAAGAACAAAGTACTCTCGGCCAATCACAAAGAGTGTAGGTATAGACAGGTAATGCATCGGCCAATCACAAAGAGTCTAGTATAGATGGGTAAAGCAAAGGCCAATCGCAAAGTTCGATTATTACCTCACTCGCAACAGTAAGTTTTGTTTTGTAGAAACATTTTCGAACAGAACAAACAAATTCGCGGTATGATCAGTCAATTGGCTTTATTGTCTTGGTTGATAATAATGAAATTATACTCATTTGTCATAATGTTGTGGATGGTTAATTTGGGAGGAACAGTAATGACAAGAATTAGGAATGCTGTTGGTAAGTGAAAGCCTTTCCATGTCATTGAAAAGTGGCGTTTTTGTAATAAAAATGTAGAAAACAGTGCTGTAATACATTTTTTTTAAATCTTTTATCTTTCTAAATAGCTGGGTGCATCAACAAAAAGTCCTTATCTATCTAATTAATAATCTTAAGTAAGTTTCATTATTATTTTTTAGTATTTTTAAGACAATTAAGTATATAATAGGAGCCTTATGGAAGACTTACTTGATCTGTAGGTAAGGGTACATCCACATCATTCTCTTCTTTTAGATCTAATACCGGTTGTGCCAAATGTTCCATTGAGACTTCCACTCTGAAAAAGATTTATACATTTTATTACCACACAAACAAAGTATATTCTACAAATCAAGTTACAAACATAAGTCGCAATCCCACGAGAATATCGGAATCAAAAGTAGCTTTATGTGCTTCTCTAAGGTCATATGTATCTCTATACCAAAAATGTATTACAATCCGTTCAGCATAACAAACAGACAGTTACTTTCATATTTACATATGATAAAATTATCTCGCTTTTGCATACAAGACTTGTTGCAACTTTAGGCACACAACAAACATAATTATCTTGTATGAAAGGGCGGCTTTATCACGAGAGTGATTTCTTCAAAGCAACCTTTGGACTGAGTAGAACTGCAACAGCTTGAGTGGTAGGTAGAACAGAGATAGGGTTTATTAAAGAAGTGGTGTCTTACCGTTCTTGTCCTCCACTGAGGACCCAATCATCAGTGACAACCTCTTCAGTGACACACTCCACATTGGGGTCATCAGCAAGCTCAGCAGTCTCTGTATATCCTACCACATCTTGGGCAAGGAACATCAGATTCTCAGCAGCCATTTGATCTGTATTTGCTATTATTTCATCTGGTGTCTAAAATGTAACAATGGATCAGTTCTATTTGTTTCAAATGTAATTATAATTTTAAGAATCGCATTGGGATTTTAACATTTGTAGATATTGGGTTTATGCTGCTATATTATGGAGTTCACTTGTAATATAATAAATGTTACATTTTGTAAAATATAATTTAAGTTGGAAATACAATTTAAAACTGACATGGATGTTCACTAAAATATGATTAAATATCTGTAGTAAAACATGGGGCATATAAAATGTTGAAATGATTTTTTTTTTTACAGAGCTCGATATTCTGCCGGTTTGTAAGTGAAATTGTGTAGACTTACCATATTGGAATATGTTGCATTGTCTAACCCACAAATAACTTCAGTGGTCACATTATTTGGATTATGCTGTAAATAACAAAAATATTTAATATTTTTAACTGGCTTCCAAAAGGAGGAAACAGTTATCCATTTCACTGTATAATTGTAATGTTTGTAATCTTAAATTACAATATAAGTTGATATAGGTAAGTAGTTCTTTGACTTCCCTTTGGTAGCAAACCCCTACCATAGGGAAGCTAAAGGGAATTCAAAAACCCTATTGCCATGTATTGGTATTGGTTTGTCTTACCTTAGGCTCCATCACTTCATCCCATTGTATGGGCAAATATTCTCTGTTGCCATCCATTATAGGTATTTAGTTGTCCCCATTTACTTATTATTATAATAAAATCTACAAAATAAATATATATTTTAGAACAATTCTTATTCAAACCAATGTCATTGTACCTACTCAGAATTTCAGATGGTAGAATTTGTACAATATTGAATCTCTTGTATTTGTACCTATTCTATGTATGCCATGGTTTATAAAGGTTTTTAGTGTAATATCAATAATTTCCAGTTAATAGATTATTATTTAGTGTAATTATCAGTGGTGTTAACTAGAAATCATCTTTGATCACTAGCTATTATCACCCCAAAGTGTAGGTTGTAGGTAAAAAATTTCTTGTAGGCAAGACAAGACAACTGAGAGATCTTTGACAACCCTATTGCAATCTATAATCAAAACATCAACATAACCTTATTAGTTTTTTTATTATCGGTCAATAATTTAATTATCGTTATAAGTTTATAGCACAGGCAGCATTTTTATTGCTATCACGAGGAACACCGATCTAATAATAAAATGGTGCTGCGAAACAAAAATGGTGTCGAAGAAAGAAAGAAAAAAAATGCTTAGGTTATCCCTGTCAAACGAAAAGGTTAGGAAGACCTAAGTCCTAACCTTTAATTTTTTCCGGATTTTTAGTAAATTGAGAATATAGATGACACAAATTATAGAAAAATATGTTAGATTTACCCAAATCGAAGCATCTTTCTCGAACTAATACGTCTACGTGACGCAATCGCAGAACTTATCGTTATTCATCCCCAATGAAAACAAAAATATAACCAAAGTTGTAATAATTGAAATGTTTTTACTCACCAGATACAGACATACAAAATGTAAAACTGTAATTTTCGACCCCGAAACCATGGAATAAGTGCAAATTATGTGCAAATTTTGCCTACGAAATCAAGGTTCAAGCTAATGGCTATCTTCCATTTTCGTATTTCGTTCATTCAAACTCATCATAATCCTTTTTCATTCACTCATTCTTATGCTCATTCATTATCAATCAATATACCATAGACAAATCTATAAAACGAAAATGTTTTCTGTGGTTTTATCAAACATGTCAAAAACGGCAATTTTATTTGCTTCTTCATTCTTCACTTCGATTCATGCTGAAAAAACTGTTTCTTGGTCCTTACTTGGACCATAACAAAAAAAAACAAAATATCACTTTATCAAAGCTGTCACTGTCTAAAAAGGTTGTGACGTCTCGTTTTTGAGGGAGTTAGTTGGGTGCAAAGAGTAGTTTAATAGTACGGGTTGGGTGTCTTTCGGTCTGTGATTTTAGCGAAATCATATCGAAAATTTGGGAAAACTATTGTCCATTTGTAAACTAAAGGGTTATTGAATGTAGCCTTATAAATGGCCCAAGAACTAAAAGAACTTTGTCAGCTCCTATTTCCCGGCTCTCCAGCTGGTACTTCTTATCATGTTTGCTTGTAAAGCATCAATCTATTACAGTTTCTGTTTATTTACTTCTATAAACTCATTTTTTGTTTTTTAGAAAATGTTGAAAAATTCAGTGATGTGGCAGACTATATTAAAAAACTGGGCTCTTACAATTGGGAAAATGTTCAAAAAGAACCAGAAAGGCTTTCTGAGGAGATGAAACAGCTTACAGAGCAAACCCAGGAACTTGCTTTCACGAACTACAAAACTTTTGTCGAAACCGCTGAGATATCTCGGACCATTGTAAAGGATTTAGATAAATCTAAACAGTCGTTGGAAACCTTCTTAGAAATTACTCCTGAGTTTTTGCAGGAATGTGAAAATTTCTCTCAAGTTGTTGGTAACATTGTAAAGGAAAAGAGGTATGTAATTTACTTCCCTGAAAACCTATAGAATGTACCTAGACATCTACCAAAATCTTATGATATTGCATAAATCTAATAATGGATAAGACTATTTATCCATAATGT
This sequence comes from Idaea dimidiata, assembly GCA_949358125.1. Classification (NCBI taxonomy): domain Eukaryota; kingdom Metazoa; phylum Arthropoda; class Insecta; order Lepidoptera; family Geometridae; genus Idaea; species Idaea dimidiata. Next base: position 8,565,421 of record OX442328.1, read on the forward strand.
TTGCCCTACCAAGTTCAGGAAGACAAAGCTTGGCTTTTAAAAAAAACATTTTTTTTTCAGTCGCTACAATACAATACGTAATCAAAGTGACAAGTTATTAGAACTGCTTGAATTGCCATTACTAATGCGTGAAGCACTCAATGCAGAAGACTACGAGAGTGCTTTAGATATATTTACTTTTGTAAGGAATTTATCGAAGAGATACAATGAAATACCTTTTATACAGGTCAGTTATTTATTAGAGCACCCCTTGTTAACGATTCATATTATGTATTTTTAGTAATGTTGGTTATACTAGATGTTCTGTATGAGATAGGACAACGTTTGAATGTTACACCATGTAGGTAGAGTCTTAGATAATTTCTTTACATTACAGAATACAACATCAGAGATAATGACACTCTGGTTTGAGACACTATACCATCTTTTCAACCAACTTCGTTATGACCTACCATTGCCTCAATGTTTACAAGTAAGAGATTTTTAGTATCTACAGTTTTATAAAATTTGAATTATTTCTTGTATGGTTTTCGCGATTTTGCATAATAAAATACTTTATTTCTCCGGTTTTATCGCGTTTTTATTCATTGTCAAGCCAACTGTAAAGTTGGCGAAAGCTCGGTTTGTTTAGAACAATGAATAAAAACGCGATAAAACCAGATAAATAAAGTGTTTTATTTAAATTATTATTCTATATTTTATACTAGCTGTTACTTTGTTGTCTGCGTAGAAATAGTGCATAACCGACTTTTTTGTTCATAACTCAGGTTCTAATAATTGGATTTCAATGCCTAGACAACTTTATTTTTCAATTTACATCCAAGTACAGACTTTTTGTCCTCTCTTTCTTTATTATAAGTATAGAATAGATAGAAGATAGATAAGTATAGAGTATAGATGCTCACTAGATAAATAAATACAAACTATACATTGTTTATTATTGTAGATTCTTGGCTATCTCCGGCGTGCCAATACAGTGTACAAATCAACTGATGATAATGAAAATGTGCATTTTGGAAGCAACAAGAACAGTGCTGATGGATTACATTTACAATTTTTGAAAGCTAGAAATGCATGGTTTGAAAAAGCTTTGGAAGATGCTAAAAATACTGAATGTTAGTCAAATAAACTTATAGTACTAATGTTATAAACTTAAGTTTGTGAGATGTGATGTGGTTTATTACACCTAAACACAAAAATGTCTGAACCAATAGCGATGAAGCTTCGAAGGTAGACAGCTGGAGTTCTGAAAGAACACATGCATTGATATTCCAATGGGATTGATACATATTTACATTTTAATTACTTGGCTAGTCTTTGATATTTTAAAATTTATGTATCTTTACAAAAATGTCTGAACCAATAGCGATGAAGCTTCGAAGGTAGACAGCTGGAGTTCTGAAAGAACACATGCATTGATATTCCAATGGGATTGATACATATTTACATTTTAATTACTTGGCTAGTCTTTGATATTTTAAAATTTATGTATCTTTAACTCTTTTTCAGCATCTGAAAGGTTGCTCAGAAGGATAGTTGAATTACACAGGATACATCTATTTAATGTCCTGACTCAGCACAAGTCTATATTTCTTTCGGACTCACAAGATTCCAAGGTTAAAGATGATGAATTGAGTGGAACTAGTGCTTTATCTTGCTGGCTTAAGTTGAAGGTAACCCAAACTCTTAAATATATCATAAACTCTTGAAACTATGTATTTATGGGATTCAATCAATCAGTAGATTCTTTAAAAATTGTAACCAGTATACAATAGTATGCAATCAATAAACAAACTCTAATCTTTGATAGATTTTTAAAATATATTGTTTACAGATTAAATAAATCATAAGCTATGGGCAAATATTTCATAGCCTCTAGACTTATTGATTAGAAAAATTATTAAGAAAAAATACATGTTCAAAAGTCACTCGCAACGCTGACGTGGCTCGAACTCACGTCTCTCCATTTCTGTCTACATAGATATCTTCTTACGAGCCTAAGTTGAGAATAGTAGACAGGGAAATCAAATTCGCTTCTGGAACACGTGGTCTAGTCAGTGAAACGGAGAGTCGCGAGTTCAAACCTCGCCGCGACTGAATGTTTGAACATATTTTTCCTTGAACATAATATTTCAAACACTGGTTCCGATTGTATATTTTTACAGGTGGAAACTTTAGCTCAAATGATAAACCAAGACATACTAAAAGAAGACGAATCAAGTTTCGAATCATTGATGAACCAGTGCATGTATTTGGGTCTCTCTTTCGGGCGAGTAGGTGCCGACATGCGATGCGTACTTACGCCTCTGTTCCGAAACAACATACTAGAGCAACTCGACAGTGGTGTCGAAAAAGCAGACTCCCATCTTGATAACCAAATGCGTTCGTACAAAATACCAACAATTAAAAACGTACCACGACCAATAAACGAAAACGTTCAGACTGGACCACCGGAGAATCTATTAGATTACTACCCTTTGGCCGAGTACTGTAATGGGCTATTGACTGTGTTGAATTCATTCCGAGTTACAGCACCCTTGAATATAGTAAAAGAAGTATACAATGCATTCCGGCAGTCCTTTACAAAAGCTGTTCAAGTCCTAGTGGCATTCTATCATAGAGAACAACAGGGATTCTCAGAGATAGAGCGACATAATTATGTATCCCTTTGTGTATGCTTTGTTGAAGATTTAATTCCCTATTTGACGAAGTGTCTTTCGCAATCATTCCCATCTGCACAGATTGCTGAATTGCTCGGTGTTACCTTGACTGTTTTACAAGAGAGCAAAATATTGTTTATAGACCAAAATGGTATTTGTGAACCGTTGAATAGTATTACTGGATTAAATATTAATTTATAGACAGTTCTTACTGATATAATAAAGGTATAATTTGGTATGGATGGGTTTTTGTTGCTCTTTCATGCAGAAACCGCTATACCGATTAAGAAACTCTGTATGTAGACAGCGGAGGACATGGAATAACACATAGGCTATTTTTATCCATATATTATCATGGAATCGGGACTTACGCTTGTTATACTAGGCGCTGCCAGTATATAGTGTTTATAATGTCTATAAATAATTTAATTAAGTATGCTATTATTTATCTTTGTGTGAAATAAAACTACTATTCAATATTATCAATAGTTATTTAATCATAAACTTCTTTTACTAATTTAATAATAAAAAAGATTACTGCTATTGATATTTCAATTAGAAATGAATTTTGATTCTGTAAGGCACAGTCTGTACCTTTTGCTCTTACAGTAATGTATATTTTGTAGGAATGGCTACATTTCACTTACACAAAAAACATAAAAACGTATAATCTATACTAATATTACAAAGAGGAAAGATTTGTTTACTTGTAACGAATAGGCTCCTTAACTACTTAACCGATTTAAAAAATTAATTATGTTTCACCAATAGAAAGCTACATTATCGAGTAATAAACATTAGGCTTTTGACCCGGGATCGGTAATTACGCGGATGAAACCGCGGGACTCAACTAGTTATAAAAAATTGGGCTAGCAAAACATGAACATATCGAGATTAACAAAACACAAAACTAAAAAATATGGAGACTACTAAATAAGAAATTAGTTTCGCTTCTTATTTAGTGGTAGATAATGCAGACTAATAAAACTGCGAATTTTGATAAAAAGACGTAAGTATAATGTTTGAATATCTTCGGAAGTACTGGACCTTGAAGTATTGAGACCCGTGGAATGTAAATTTAATTTATTTTTAGTGATGTAAAAGAAAGATAATGAAAAAATAATACAAGTATAATAATAATATTGGTGAGGAGCCATTCACAAAATGCTAGTTTCAAAGCCTGTAAGCCAGCTTTACTCAGTGATTCAACATTTGTCACATTGCATTCACATACAATTCTCATTTTTATAAACATGTATTCATTTAATAAAATATATATTTCATCTATGAAGTACGACATTATCAGTAAGTATATATTTAACAATACCATCACATTAATAATACATACAAGATACGAGCGAAACCTTCCTGGGCGTTCGGGTAAAAATAATTACGAATTTTATGTGAATGCCAAATGTTCAATCACTGAGCAAAAAGAGTTTGTAAATCTGTTAGATGGCCTAATCTCTAAAATTATCCTAAATACCATTGCAGTCAATTGAAGTTTTGTTTGGAGTTATAGTTTCATTTTATTGCAATTGATGTTGAAATGAAATTTTGGGCAATTCTATTACAGGATTACCCCTAGGCCAATCAATAAGATTATACATTTTCTCAATTATTTTTACAGAGTAGTATAAACAACTAATTATGGATGCCAACACAATAAGAAATGAAAAACTGATTGCATTTTAAAAATTTCGTTCGGTCCAGCTGTAATGATTCCTTAGAATTACTTTTGTTCTAATACTATAGAACATTAAATACTAAACACTTCAAACTATGTCCACGCTTTTAAAAATTGCGAGTGTTTTTGCACACTCACTCCAGCACCTATCTAGTGAATAACTCAGTTTCATAGACACTATTTATTTATTTCACAAAATCTACAGCTCTTAATTCTAGTTGATACAAAAAATATAAAATTAATCTTACCATTGTTAATATTTAAAACTTTAATTTTACTGACGCATGTTGTAATATTATTAAGAATTATAATTAAATTAAAGAATTTATATATTTTTACTAATGCAAAAAACCAGGAGTTAAAGAGGATTTTAATAGATTAAGTATGTACTATGCATTATAGCAGCATTGTACTGTAGTGCCTATGAAATTAAGTTATCCACCTAGTCACTAGATACATAATACAGATGCTGATGCTCCAGGTTACTTTAAAAAAATATAATTTGTTGGCTATACATAGAACATAATACGTAGTCTATCAAAATAAAAATACAATCACGAAGAGTAACAAATAATTGTGTCGATGCCAGGCGCCATTTAGTCTTCCTTAGCAGAAAAAATATTCTGAGATATCTTAAACAACTTTGCGAAAATGCGTAGTTATAGATGCCCTTATAAAACCAGTACAATCGCTCCATTTACCTTTCCGCGGTGAAAACAGGCAAAAAAATAAATGTAAATATTGCAGGCCAGTGTACACAACTCAATCTAGCCCCAAACTAAGTCCCTAGACTTGTACTATGAGCACTAGACAACGATTATATTGAATATTATACCTTTTTTCGTAAATCATACATGTTGTACATATAGAAACCACCTAAACCAGAAATAAACAGAAATATTTCTTTCCGGCGGCAATCAACCCGCAATCGCGCTTCAGAAGCCGTCAAATGGAGCGATTCTATTGTTTCTAAACAAAGACATCCCTCATACACGCTTGAAAGAAACGCAGACTTCATCACGCTTACATAAATTAAAAAAAAACTAATTTCCGGTTTAAATCTTTTTCTTTTTCTTATTTTCAGCATTGTTGCAATGCCGTTACTACAATTCGTAGACTCCTTCCTCAAAGTAGACGAAAGACAAAGCAAGAGAAGGAGGAAGGAGTCTGTAAAGGCTCCGAAACTTAGAGACGGTATTGCAACAATGCTGAAAATAATAAAAACAACGCGATTAAAACTGGAAAATGAGTTTTATTTTAATGGAACATCGTCAAAACAGAAGAAAGATCTACGCTTACATAAACTTAACTCTCTTAATTCTAGATTTACCGTCTTCGTTTCTCCCGACCTCGTAGTAGTGTGTGACCTTGTCGATGTTCCCTAGAGATTCAATGAACTCCTTGTCGTGAGTGATGATGATGAACATGAAGTTACGCTGTATCATTCGTTCTTGGACTATCTCGCCGAGAGCAGAACACAGGCTCCTCACGTTGTCTTGGTCGAGGTTCGTTGTGGGCTCGTCTAGGGCTAAGATGCCAAATCTGTAAGTAAATGTTGCATGCGATTGAAATTAAACTCGTTTTTCCGGTTAATCACGTTTCGCAGTCCCCTCTCGACCAAGGTCATTGTATCATGGTTGAAATGTGGATGTAAGAACAAAACTTTATGAAACGTTCTCGAGCTGTTATTTTCCGGTTGGGATTTGTTATTAATGGACTTGTTTGATGTTTAAAACCACTTATAACCGAATAAGCTCAGATTCAAACATCGAAATTGTACCTTGCGTGCATAGTGGAGGACACATTGCCTTCTAGGCGAAGCGTCTTAATGCATTATTTGACTATTCCCAAAAAAACACTACACAATATTCAATCTCATGGGCAAAACTCGAGAAATACAACCACGCCTCTATAGGCAAACCAGATAACTCGCGGAACGCCTGCAAAAAATTGCGGAGGTGAAGGTGCGGAGGGTGGCCGCCGCCTTCACCTCCGCACCGCCTGAGAGTACCTCCGCCCCTATCTACTTCTCGCCCCGCAGGCGTATCGCTAGTTATCTGGTTAGCCTATAGCACCAGATTATTTCGATAAATAATCGTCAAAATCTGCTACTTCCATCCTTTTTTGTGGAGTGTTAAACATCCAGAAGCCTCTTATCCTTTCATAAAGTAGTTCCATCTAAATGAAAAACACTTTTCAATTAAACAATAGTAGATCAGGGAACTCACCTGGAACTGAATGTCTCAGCTAGAGCCAGTCTTATGATAAGACAAGCTAACACCTTTTGCCCGGCACTGCATCTACCTCGCATGTCTATTTCAACTCCGTTCTTACACTGCACGACTCTGTAATTAAATAAATAAATATTGCACAACATTAGTTAACACTATACACAACGCAATCTAGCCTCAAACTAAGCACTAGCTTGTACTATGAGTACTAGACAACGGATATACTACATATAATACTTTTTTTTAGTAAATACATACATAAAGATCATATTGATTATATCGAGAATTATTAGCAGACTCCCGCGGTTTCATCCACATAAGCCTCAACCCAGTTGAAATTTTTAAGATTCCTCTTTGATGACTATATTAAATAAAGATGAAAGCTTGTGTTATGGTGACTAGACAAAAGAATATGATAAAGTTTTTACTGTTTCCGCTACTAGACGAGCCTTTTTGCTTGACTTGCCGTGGGTTTCCTCGCGATGTTTTGTTTAACCGTAAGAGCGATGATCAATTTTTCTTAAAAAAAATGACATTGGCGCTCAGTTGGCCGGGATTCGAAACCACAACTTTCGGAATCAAAGTCGGGATATCTACCACTAGACCAACACCGCTCAACATAAAACTTATATTTATTATTATTTATTTATTTATTCGTATGGAATTACAGTTTGCTATATTAAGATAAAAAATTAGAGATCTATTCTAAGTTGTTTCAGCCATTTGATAGCATCGTCGTCCAGGTTGATCAGGTCCAAGGGTAATTCTCCGTCATAACGCGTTTCCGGGCAATCGATGATGCAGAATATCCAACATATTTATTATTATACTTAGTGTAATAAGAAATATATACGAATTTTTAAAAGTCGTAGAACAAAATTTGTTCGCCTAGAAGTCCAAAACAACCCCCTTTCGGCTTAAAAGGGCTTACCCGTTACATTTTGTACTATAATACTTATTCATACATAACATACAGAGAAATCAATAGGTAGTTATTGAGTTAAAGAGAATGATATAATATACGTTACCTGTAATCATATTTACGCCTATCGTTGTCTGAGATGCTGCCTTCAGTTTTAATTTCAATATAATCGATGTCATTCCCTCTGTATATTTTTCGCCATAACTCCCTAGAAAACCATTTATTTACTTGCATTAATACATTATATGGGTGTTAGATTATATTATATGAAAAAAGACATTTCTTCTTTACTGACCTGATAATAATATTGATATTCTCCATTTTCTCCTTGTGGAACTCGAGCAGACATTTCTCCAAGGCCACGGCGTAATTCTTGATGTCCTTATCTATAGATTTAGTGACGTGTAATTCGTAGATCTTTTCTCTGTACTTCTTTTCGATATCCCGAGACATCGCTTCGGTGAGCTCCGCTCTCATTATTTTTAAACTTTTCTGGAAAGAAAAAAAAACACCATACATTTATGAGTCAATAAAGCTACGATTGCAGTTCAGTTACAAGTTTTAGTTTTGTTTTGATAGTAGTTAAAGTTTAACTGTGTGTTTCCGCAATTAGCCCTACTATTGGGCCTTTATGCGTGAATTTAAGCCGTGGGTTTCCTCACGATGTTTTCCTTCACCGTAAGAGCGATGTTAATAGCGCACATAAATTTCCTTTATGAAGAGAAGAAAAAGACATTGTTGCGCGGCCGGGATTCGAAACCACGACCTTCGAAATGAAAGTCGGGGTATCTACCACTAGACCAACAGCGCTCTTGTTTTGAGAGTATAGTTTGTAATAATTTTCATGATGGAAAAATGGCATCGTAGACAATTCTCCTTTGGCGTATTCTAACTGAAATCGTCGTATAAAAGGATTTTATTTAATAGGGAACCAGTAACATCGCTCGAATGAGGAGACTCGGGCTATTTACATTTAACAAGATTGAAATTAGTAGTCAAAGAATATAGACGGGTCTCATAAAACTAGAAGGTTGCTTGACAGTTAAACATTACAAATTTGACTCTGACGGATGAGCTTCATCAGTTTCAAACTTAAACTCTTCACGAAATAAGTCGAAACCTTAAAAAAAAGTCAAAAATCGAATGTTGTTTTAGCCACTATCTATGATATTATAATCTAAGGTAGTAGTGTAATACCTTCAACGCCTTGAGACTGCCCTCAGTCTGCGCGCGCTCCGTGAACAGCTGGTTCTGCTGTTTGATGAGCGGCTCCTTCTCACTCAACTGGTCCCGGTTGATACCGTTCAGCTTCTCGTTGATCTCTGTGTCCTCTTGCTTGCATTTCTCGATGTCGGTTTGCGTTTGACGGTATTTCGAATTGTCTAGTAAGTCGCGTTTGTGCAGCTGTAAAATGAAACAAATTGTTTTATGCATTAAGAGATTTCGCGTTTTTAGGTTCTGTACCCCGAGGGTAAAGCGGGACCATTTTACAAAGACTTCACTGTCAGTCTGTCTATGTGTGTATCAGCAGCCAGGCTAGCAAAAGCACGAGAAACAATTTGTCGAATCAATATAGAAGGTTCCGTTTATTTTATCGATCTTTGAGAGAAACGAGATGGAACCTATATGTCAATTCGACGAAATGTTTCTTGTGCTGTTTGCTAGTCTAGTAGGTTGTGTCTCATGCATTAACCATGACAGCTATACATTGTTAATTTTCTGTTGCCGCGTTAACAACAAATACTTATACAACAAACGTCTTTATTATCATAACGGTACGAAACCCTTCGTGCGCGAATCCGTCTCGCACTTGGTCGATTTTATTACTTTTACTAGCTAGTAAAAATTTGTAGAAAACAGTTTTTGTTTCATTACCCATTTTTGTGTGTACTAACCTCTTGTTTAGATGTTTCTTCCTTCAAATTTTCGATTACTTTAGCCAACTCCTCCCTGTCAGCTACAACTTGCTTCTGTTTCTCAATCAATTTATCATTTGCTTCCTTTATCCTTTCGATCTCTCCCGGTATGTTCTTCTTCAAATGGGCTTTGATCTCTGATTCGACAGTCTTAACTTTGTCGAAGGAACTATTCACTGTTGTTATATAGGCAGCCTTTGTATCTACTATTTCTCTGTAAAATAAGGAATTAAATTACATAAGGCTTGCATACATAGGATTAAGCCCTAGGAACATGGTATAAAAGCTGCGCCCCGCGGTTTCGCCCGCGTCAGTACCGATCCCGCAGGAATAAATAAATATTGCACAACATTACACACAGCTAAATCTAGCCCCAAACTAAGCACTAGGCCTGTACTATGGGTACTAGACAATATGGGGATAAAAAGTAATATAAATTGCTTTACGTTAATCCACATCTCCAGTTACATCTGATCTGTAACCCAAGCTTCTTGTTCATACAATCAGTTGTTTTTACGTGAAGGAATAACAGACATACTTTACTTACTTACACACAAACTTAAACATTTATAATATTAGTAGGATTATATGTTGTAATTTATTTAAGGTACGTATTTTAGTGTAAATTGTCCAATACCAAAGAAAGCATACAATTATGTGTAACACTAAGAATTCTACAATAAATCACTATGGTTTGTACCTTAAAGCCAAACTTCATGTGTATAACTAATAAACAAGTTAAAATTACCTATATTTCTTAACAGTTTCGTTCTTAGCTTGCTGCTTGTTTTTAAGTACTTCCTGCAACGGTGCCAGTCCTTCGTTCAACTCCTTTAGTTCTGTTTGGAGCTTCTCTCTGTTGGCTTCTATTTGCTTCTTATTTTCTTGGAGATTGACTAGATCTTGAACCTATAGAAGAAAATAACAAGAATTTCATCATTAAAAACATTCTACAGTGCCCCTCGCTTCCCGGGCGAGTGCGCTAACCATTACGCCAAAAGATAACCCACAAGACACGGTGAATAACTAACTGATTATGGATCTCCCCTGTTTGGTTTTCGACTATCAACGTCATTTACTATAACATATAACTATTGATTGGCTCGGATGCTGTTACTCTAGAGCGTATACTCTAGAGTCTTGAGTTACCGCCCCCGACAAAGGATGTCGTTCTTAGTCCAATTTAATATTTCTTATTTTTAATGCTCTACTAGAAACATTTTACAAGGAGAAAAGTTTCGTCAAAAATGTTTCATTATGCATTTCTCCTTGTAAGATATTTTACTTTAATATTATAATTCTTACCTTCTTCTGAACATTAAGCAAGTCTTCCTTTATCTTATTCTTCTTATCAGACAACGTCTGGAGTTTCTTATTGTAAGTATTGAGTTTCTTCTGCGACGCCTTGACGCGGTTCCGGAGCGTGGAGAGCTTTTGCCGCATGTCCGCTTGCTTCGCGATAGCGTCGTCCAGAGTTATGTCCGTTTCCATGTCAGCACATTGCGCTTTTAGATTGTCCAGCTGCAAAAATATCATTACTCAATTATTTTTATTCAATAGGCTATTTGACTGATTTTGAAAAAATGTTTTAAATTATTCGTTTATATATATAATTAATTCATCACCAGTATATTTCTGCGAAATTTGCATTGTTTTCCGTGAAATATTGTGTTAATTTAAATTATAATATTCGAGCTAAAAACGCTGTTTCTGTAATGGCGGACGCAATATGATCTGCGCGACGTCACTACCAAGTAAACAAGTGTCTCAAAGTGTATAACAATAAATAATATTTAATTGCGTGTGACGTAGCCACCTCGCGTGACGTCACAGAGCGTTCTCTTTTATTTGAATTAATTTTCTTTATTTTGCAAAACCTATAAATATTTTTGGATAAAATAGAGATAAATATGTTTTCTATGTTATTTCTTAATAAGATGACCACATTTCGTGGTATATTCTAAATAATGTCAAATAGCCTATTCTTCTTCTTTACGTATAGTGGTGTGGCTCACCCATTGTTGGAGTTGTCAGGTCGCCCAAAGGCCTCTACTGGCCTAACGACTGCAATCAGAGATAACAGTCGGAACCAACTGATTAACCTGTCTTCCGAAGCAAGGAGTTCGATAAATTGTTCTTATGCCACACAATTTATCAAACACCCATCCAAGTAAAGATCGCGCCAAGCGTTGCGTAACCGGCACGACCATGCACGGCAGGTGCAACGAGGCCAACGAGCTCCTCATTTTGTTCAATAAGAAACTATGTTTCTGTGGTAAAACTCACATTTTTGACAATAGTCTTGGTGTCGGCCAGATAGCGGTCCAAAAGCGGCATCTCCGAATGTATCTGTTTGGCTGTAGCCATCTTCTGTTCGGGCTCTATCAATGACATCTGCAGCTCTTCAATCCTTTCAGTACATTGTTTGATTTTCTGTAATGAAATAAGATAAGAAATGTACTAAGACTCAGCAGATTTAGCGTTTTTTACGACAAGAAATAATTCAATCAGTAGCAAAGAAATTGCCTTTGCAGTTTTATACCCCTTATACCCATAATCGCAAAAATCAATAATTTAAATTGTTTCAATTGTGATGTATTTGTTAGTAACAGAGTTACGTAATCATCCAGCTGGACATAAAGCTTACCGCATCTGTATCAGTCAATTTGGTCTCCAACGTTGGTATATCCTTCTCCTTGAGGCTGACAATCTTCTCATTGAGTGACTTCATATTTAGCAACTCATCCTTCTTGGCCGAAGCTCTCTGCAAGTCTTCCGTTACCTTCTCCAGTTTGGACGGTACGTTCATCACTTGGGTCGTCAGTTGAGATACTAAGTCAGTGACCTGGATAAAATGTTAATTGTTTTTTTAGAACGACTGAGGTTTGTTCTAAAAACACGCGAAAAAAACCCAATTTGAGGTCAGTTTACGGTAAACGAGCTCGTAAACAATTACAAGGGTTGATATTTCAATTTCTAGCTAGATAAATAAATATGTCCAAATATTTAAAAACTATTAATAAAATATTACAACCAATTAATAAAATAACCAATTATTATTAACCAATTAATAAAATATTACATTTATTATCTACTAGCTGTTACCCGCGACTTCGTCTTCGTAGAAATAGTGCATCTAGCCGACTTTTTCGTTCATTACTCGGGTTTTACTAATTGGATTTCATTTCACATTTCACGAGGTTACTCGAAAATGAAACTATCTAATATTGAAAACCAGATTTCAATCGGATTAGTACTTTTTAATTGTATAAGTAACAAACAGACATCAATTTTAAAAACTATATAATTTTGTTCTACTACTTTTCCTAAGTAAACCCAAACAACTTTTTTTTTAATTTACTTCCAAGTACAGACTTTTTGTAATTTCTTCCTTCATTATAAGTATAGATTAAAAACAAAATTTACCTCACTATCGTTATCGAATCCACGGCTGCAAAGAGGACAGCAGTTATTGTCCTTCAATTGAGTTTTATACTTCGCGAATATGAACATTGATGACTGCAACACGTTTTGTTCATCCTGAAAAAGACAAACAAGTCCTATGTAAGAGCATATAAGAATACTTCATCTTCATCAGGCTGTAGGCTATTTGGACACTACAGCCTACAGGATTTTAACCTAAAACTGGCAACGGCTATTGCGTAGTCTGTGGCGCTTTTGAGGTCTAGGAATACTAACCTTGAGCAGTGGCATGTCATAGAGGTTAAAGCTCATAAACCTTCCTATCCTTATTCCATCACCAAGCTTCCTAAACGCTAACGCCTCAGGAAGCTTGATCTGCTGGCCATGTGTGACAGTACTTCACTTCCGAGCAATTGCAGGGTCAAGCACAAGTTCAAATATCTATATACTAAAAACACTATTCATATATTCATTATAAAATGTAACCATAACTTACCTGCAATTTTTCCACAGAACTAGTATATTTAGCGAGGGTGGTGTCATAGGACTGAGTGCCACAAGCTGTGTACATCTTGTCTTCCGCTTTGGACAGCTCCGAACGACGTTCGTTCAAAGTATCTCGGATGTGTTTTCTTTCTGTTTCTAGTTTTGTTGACTAGAATAAATGAAAAACATGAAATGAAGCAGAATTTCGCATAAACATGTTAAGCTATCGCCGCAGATCGTTGCTATTCTTTTACTGCTGAAAACACATGTGATACCTATGTTTTCGAGTTTGATTCAGGGAGCGATTTGCGATGATTTACGATTCCATAATCAGCAGTCAAAGGCTTAATTTAGCGCTCAAAAAAAATCTTAAAGTGTGCCCACCATTGCGAGGTCGGCAGGGATTCAAACCCACGACGGTCGGATTAAGAGCAACTAGCTAGATCAACAAAAAGTAATGATAAGAAACACTTTGATAACAATTTACTTCCATCATCATTCAAGCGATGTTTTTACCCGACTGCGCGACGCAAAGGAGGGTAATGTGTTTATCGGTCTATGTATGTATGTATGGATGTTTCTATGTGGCGTTCTAGAGGCCAAACGCGTGGACCGATTTTGATGATTCTTACGTCAATCGAATCGTCTTAATCTGGCGAGTGTGACTAAAGACATGACAGTAATCCGAATTAACTTTTGTCACAACCAGACGCCATATTGTCAAAATTAAAAAAACCAAAATCGTCAAAGTATGTCAAGATGGGTATCGTTGAATAGGTTTTTAAAAATAAATATTAGGTTTCCTTGACCATTTTTCATTTTAAAGAACCGTTTAGAACCGTAAATATAACGGTTTAAAGTTAATTTACAAATAGGTATCCTTGCTTTTTATTACTAACGAACAAGTTTTTATTTTTGTTACGTAGTTACGCTTGGAACTATCAAAGTATAAGCCGTGATGGTACAGGTGACAGGAATTGATTGATATAAACTAAAAAAATATTTACATAAATTGTACCTACCTACTGAATAAAAGCCTAACACTTAGGTACTTACTTACCTAAAAACGTTAAAAGAATAATAATAAATTTAAACAATAAATAACTAAACCCTAACTGAAATAGAATATATAAATAAATAAAATTGGAACATTAGTATACCTACTTTCCTAATTAATTATAATATTAGTTATCTACTGAATAATCCACAGTATACATTATAACCCCCTAATAAAATAAATAGATTACGAGATTTACCTACCATCAATAAATGAAAATAACTAAAAAGCGTAAAATATTTTTTTTTTTTTATAAAAAAACAAAAAACCCGATTGCGTAAAAAACTCGATTAAAAAATACGCATAGAAACAACAAAAGAAAAAAAACAAAAAAAAAAAAACAAGCCCAGTAATTTGAAATTACGCTAAGTAATAATAGTTTTGTAATCGATACACAAAGAACACATAATAAATGAGTAAAAAATTACTCACAGTCGGGACCCATTCATTTTACCAATCTAATTTTTCCAAAATTCCAAAATTTTGGTTATTTTTTGTTGTTTCTATGCGTATTTTTTATCTACTTTTACGTCTCCACGTCGCACGATCTTCGGCATCCCGTGTAGTGAGACTTTTGCACGCATATCAGCGCAAATATTTGACTTATTATTATTTCTAGTAGGGGACGCCAGCGCAAGCACTAGACGGGTGATCTGTCCTCTCATGTTGGGACCATTTCACCCAGTTCCCCAAGACCCCTATAGGTTTTGAGTTAACTGGTAACTCACGGTGATGGCGACCTTACTTTGTAAGTATAATATAACTTACCTCTATTTGACGCTCCTTCAAAGACTTCTTCATTGTATCAACTTGCGATTTGATATCACACTCAAACTTGTTCACCGACACAGCAAAGTTGCTCTCCGGAACGCTCCCCAATATCTCAGTGAGGGCTACTTTATGTTTATTCATCAGAACTGCTAGTTCTTTCTCTTTCTGTTTCAAGATTCCTTCAACCATATCCTTCTCTTTCAACTTGGCAGATTGCTTTTGGAGTAATGAGACCTATTTAAACGGAAAAACATATTTTATTTTATGCCAATGTGGAGCTTATGCCTGTGACCTCAGCCAACTAAGCTAACGTAGCTCAGCTAAGCTTATTCCCTCAAATGACGAGAACAGAACATTCATGTTGATTCGACTACATGTTTCTTTTACAATCATGCTAGTTTAGCAAGAATTGAATCTGTTAATTGTATTAATATACCTCGTGCGGCGGCCGAATTCGACTGCAATACAGAAGGTTACGGGTTCGATTTGTGTGTGATGTTTACAGAATTATTTAATTATTATTTATACTGTTAGTCGAGATCAAATCCTGGAAACCAACATAGTATGGCAAAACAAGAGAAAATACTGATTTTGAATAATTTACTAATTTAATAATAATTTAAAAAATATTTACATTTAACATAAACCATGTAACTTATCAACTTGATACAAAGCATGCACTTAAAACTTTACCTTGGAATTGAATTGTTCTAATTCCTGTTCATGATTTTCGATAGCTTTTTCATCATCATTGATTTCAGTTTGACATTCTTCTGGATTCAGCTCTTTTTCGGCAGTCTGGTGTTCTCTAGATTAGAGTAGATAATGCTTTATTGTACCAAAATAATGAAATATTACGAAATATACAAAACAAATAAAAAAAACTTAAACTTAACTTAAAACCAATACAAATAGTAATGTTTTAAAGAACGTCGATTAACAAGAAAAACTATTCCGGGCCACCTTAGCATGACAAAGAATTCAAAGATGGGTTGGTTATATCTTTTCTATAGAAACTTGTATAAATTTCTTTAATATTTTTGACCATACAGTAACATTTTTTTTGTTTAAAAGGAACTTACGTTTCAGCCTCCTGCAATTTCTGTTCAAGTGCTTCTAAACGGTTCTTGGATTCAGTTGTTGCGTTAATTTCTTTCTCCATTTTAGTCAGCTCTCTTTTGTTCTTGTGGATCTCAGTTTCTTTACTCGAGATTTTTTGTTTATGAGCAGACTGTAGACACAAAAAGTTATGTTAGAAACAGAATCTAAAGGTTCCCCACACATTAACAGGCAATGTATTCTTTAACTTAAAAGTCTCAATAATGCCTTAGCATCGTTAGGTTTTTCTTGAAAACGGTCTAAAGTTTTTGAGTTTACAATTTTATTGTATTCCTTTCGATTTTAGAAGTTTTCCAGATAAATTTAACAATGCTGGAACATTGGTGATTAAATCAGTTTACATACCAAAGCATCGCGACTTTCATCAACAAGTGCTTGCATTTTCTTTTCTTCGGCATCAGCTTCAGCTTTCTGATCGGCAAGTTCTTTGTTTAATTGATCAATCTTCTCTTGAACTTTCTGGAAGGCTTGCTCTGCTTCCTCATCATTTTTTACTTCAGTGAGGTCTTCAATTTCTGTTAAGACCGTATTAGACACAGAGTTAAGATATTCCTTAATAATAGAATAAAAAATATTATATGAAATAGAATAGAGAATAATTTGTCTTGTTCCACTATACATCTTACTAATATTATAAACACGAAACTTTGTATGTATGTGAGTTCGTTACTCTTTCACGCAAAAACAAAAAAAATTTGGGTAGCTGAATACCGGGAATAACACATTTTTATCCCGATAATCCAGCGGGATCGAGACTTGCAGCTAGTGAAAACGTTGGTTATTCACAAGTCTTAAGCAAAGACAGTGGTGCAAAACAATCTTATTAAACAATAGCGACCCCCAACATTACATGTTACTTCGGATACAGTTGTCAATTCGCGATTAATTATTATCCAAAATTTCATTGACAAATATCTATTTTCATACAAATTTTACTCAATAAGGTTTTGATTGCAGCACTGTTGCAAGTTAGGTTACAGTTACATTTTAAGTGTATTGTTTACAATTTTGTAATTATGTTGAAATGAAAGTTAGGTTAATTTTAATATGGGAATCTGGGCCATCAGTGAAGTATAAGTCATAGTCAATATAGTTCATTTAATTTAGAGCTTGTTATATGATAATTCTAATTCGTCAACTTATAACTATGATTTTAGGGTGGTTTCAGAATGTGCCCTCTTATGACAATAAACCAGTAAAAAAACATCTAAATTAGATTAGGGTTTACCTGCAGTTTTGGCAGTCTCCACAATCATTTTATACTTGTTATCAATTCTTTCCTGATTCTGAGTCTCGAGCAACGTGAATTTGTTCCATTTAAGTTGGTTAGAGTTCATTTCTTTAACAACACTCTGTTCTTCTTTGTTCAGAGCATTATTCCTCTTGTTTGCATCATCTAGTTCCTTTTTCTTTGCTTTACAGTTGTCCTCGTGATTTTCTAAAAAATAAGGATACAAATAAAATAAAACAGATTTTCCTTTGGTCATCACAATGCTGATATACATTTTACACATCTACGGCATTACAAAGTTACTTTATTTGACCAAGAAGGGCAGGGAAGGGTAGCTAGGTGCATAAAGTGCTCATCACCTCGGGCATAAAGTAATTTAAATTTGGAACTTGAAACATGGTTCATTAAAAATACAGAGATTCATGAACACCTGAACATGAGGACAGTTAAGGACGAAATTGTAGCATGCTCGGCTAGATATAAATCCAGATTGGAAAAACATCCCAACCAACTAGCTGTGCAACTCAGCACACCTGATGGCGTCAACAGACTAAAAAGACGCAACATACTGGAACTGGATGGACTACAATGAGCTATGCAGTCCTTTGACTAAAAGAGATGTTTCTGATGAGGGACAACTCAGCCCGCCATAACCCACGCAACTCATCTGCTCATAGTTGGAAAACTGATTGCATGATTTTAACAAAAAAAAAAAAAAAAAAAAAAAAAAAAAAAAAAAAAAAAAAAAAAAAAAAAAAAAAAAAAAATGGAACTAAGGTTCTGGTAGCTACGGCCATTTCGAACTGGCTACTAGATCACTTCTAGACATAACACTTAAAAAAATTTAGAGGCCTTCATAAACTTACTGATATTCTGCTCCAATTCTTCTAAAGTCCCTTCGAACATAGTTTTGATGCTGTCTTTCAATTCTTGTTCCTGCTTTTGATAATGTTCTAATCTAAAATCATACATAATGGAATGTGTTATATTAAGGTAACCATTACATATCCACGTAAGTACTTAGTGCATAATTAAACAACATTTTCGTGTATTAAAATTTGACGTTTTGCATGTATCCACTACACCTGCTTTGTGTTGTCGACTGCACAAGTTGATATTTTGCATAATGGACATCACCAAACTGTTATTTAACTTTACAACAGTGCACATATTTACATATAAATTCATGGTAATATTTAGTAATTTGTAGTAGTACAAAGCAGGTCTAATTGTTACTGCTGCAATGTCAACTATAGGGCTTTTAAAATCACCTTAATCAAGGGCTGTAAATGTAACTGTCAACAAAATGTTTATCAATCAGGCTGTGACTTACCTAACTTTAATTTTCTCTCTCTTAGTCTCAAAAGATAGAAGATCACTTTCAAGTGCCTTTATAGCTGTCAATTTTTCGTTAACAGGCTTCAGTTCATTTGTGAGTTCGGCTACTTTTAACTCCTGTTCTGATATTTGGCTCTCAGTGTTTACTACTTGCAGTTTCTTCTTGTCTAAGTCTTGTTTCTTTTCAGTAAGGAAACCAACTTCTTGAGCTGTGAAGGAGTTATAAATACAGAATATTTTCCTTTTACTTTCATAAACAATATTTGGTAACATTTTTATTCAGAAACGGGACATTTAGTATGTTTAAATTGGGTAGTATTAAAACACAATAAAACGTTTTTGTAAGTAAAAATAAGCCCAATTCACATCAAAATTACTGAATGCACAGCTAAATACTCAACTCAAAATATCTTACTAATATTATAAACGCGAAAGTTAGTATGTATGTCTGTATGTAACTTTATTACTCTTTCACGCTAAAATTAATGAACCGATTGCAATAAAACTTAGAATGTTAGTAACTGGAGACCTGGAATAGCACATAGGCTACTTTTTATTCTGATAAACCCGCGGGAACGGGACTTACGCGGGTAAAACCGCGGGGCGCAGCTAGTTCCTAAATAAACTACGATTTGTAGTATACCACTATTTATCTTTTTTGTATTCATATTACGCTATGCATATTGTATTACTAGCTGCGCCCCGCGGTTTCACCCGCATAAGTCCTAAGGCATAAGAATATCGGGATAAAAAGCCTATGTGTTAATCCAGGTCCCCAGCTACCTATATTCCAAGTTTCATCGCAATCGGTTCAGTCGTTTTTGTGTGACACATACATACATACAAACTTTCGCGTTTATAATATTAGTAAGATGTGAGCTAATAACATCTCTCTTACAGTGAAGGAAAACATAGTGAAGAAACTGACATGTCCTAGGACTCATCTGGGTCTGAATACATAGGACATTTATCAATTTAGATTAGGCGATCATGGGGTGTTACTGCCTAATACACAACATGACAGCCGAAAGAGTCTGGAACTTTCTGGACTCAAAAGGAATTAATTATAATGAACTATCAAGGAATGCCACAATTTACCATAACTGGTTGATGCGGCATCTTAAATAGCCCACTCAACCAATCATAATTATCATTGGTATCTAATTAGCCTTACCTAGTAGGTTCAAATTGTGCGCATATTCCTTCCTTAGCTTCCTTAGTTTGTCAAAACAGTCACTATATTTATCAGCATCAAATATCTCATCAAACCTCTCCTTCACTTTCTTGCCTTCATCCAGGGGCCAGCTCGAATCTTCTTGGTGGCAGAATATCACAGAATTCAAAATGGCCTTTGATACACCTTGAAGAAAACCATGAATAATAATTATGTATTTATTTACTTTTTGTATATTATATGTTGTGCAAATAAAGATATGTATATATCTAGCTATCTATAAAAAACATGCATTTTTATGTAGTAGAGAAACATAAAAGCATGTTAGCTAGCAGATGTACTCTAGATTCTAGATCAATCTAGCTTCACTGCATTGTTTGTGGCTCTGCTGTTGAGGTCAGCTAACAGGATACAAGGCATCTGATCGTCAAACTCTCATTGTTTAGATAACCCTGTGACACACACTAATAATTTAGTGTTTGGACCAGATAAACAACATTGTGCCATGCTTTCCCAGCACCAGTTAACCAGCACCTGGGTTGGCACACTATTGAGTAATTTTCAGATTGGCCACTGCCACACCTAGAAGGCAGGGATTTATAACTTGTTGGCCCATATAGGTGCTGTACATGTCTGTTCTACCTAAGAAATTATGTTGTAAGTAAATACACACCATGAATTAGTTGCAAGCACTGTATAAATACTTATACCTTGATGTAAAAAAGGTATAAATGGCACTTACCAAGTTCTTGGTACATGACAAGGTCCAAATCGGCACATCTTGTAGAAATGTCTTTTGTGTTCCCGTCTTCATCTACAGTTGACAAATAAGAATCAAGGGTTTGGAATTTCGTTGTGGCATTCTTCCTTTGCTGCAGGGTGACTTTCATAGATCTTGATACTTCCAACTGCTTATCTTTTGCGTTTACTATCTAAAAGTATACATATTTGCTGGATGGTATGTACATTTTTACACGGGGAGGTTACTTGTGTTGTGAATATATTTCAGTATCTATAGCATGGTATTGAAAAAGGACAAATGGAGATATCTACCTCTAGCAAATGAAAGGTTGACCGTCAAGCTCGTAGTAGTAAAAATCAGTAGAATGGGTTGGAGAAATTGACAAAGAAAATACGCAGAAACTGTTGTAACTAAGACTTACCTTCAATCTCACTTGGCCGTGCACTTCAGTAGATCTATTTACTTTGGCGTCGTGCACAAAACACTCGTTGCGGCTGCCTGGAGGCATTTGCCCCGTCACAGCATAACGTAAACACTCAATAATAGTTGTTTTACCACAACCATTTTGCCCGAGTATCAGAGTTAGAGGTTTATCAAAAGAAATACGCTGTTCATCAGCGGTTTCGGGGCCAAAACTTCGTATGCCCCGGATACTTAGAGATTTCACACCAGCCATTCTAAGCCAAGTTGTTATTTCTCGTCAAGGAAATGTGCATCCAGCGAAATAAAATGAATTCGCCGGCGTGTCGTCGTACGAGAAAAAGCGGTGCAAAATCACAAAATCCCACCAAAACCGCATCGAACGAAGCGCGTCACTCCATAGATTAAAAATTTCAGTCCATGAACAATCCAATTTTTTTTATGATATCGTCAAACTAGAGAAACGACCAAATCGGAAAGTTGATTGTTTTGTTTGATTCATCATCAATACCATCACTAGCACTACGGACGGATGACTGATGGACTGACGTCAAAGAAAGTGTCATTCGCGTCATTCGATTCAATCAATCAATGTCTGCCGTTCGTTTGATACCTACTTCATTGCTTTGCAGTTTGCCTTTCTTCGGCTTTCACCATTGTTTTGTTAGCAGAATTCTTGATAAAATTGCAGTTTCTCGAAGTGTAATGTGTTTCAAACTGTTATTGTGAAATAAAGACACTAAACAAGGAAAAGTCCGATGATTCAGTTACCTAGAATTCCCATTTTATATGAGTGGTCTTTGTGAATGGAATCTCGGATGCATTATTCCTCTGTCTACGTTCATTGCTATGACCAAACCTAGAAAATCTCCACACTAACATCGTTTCCAGCTCAACATACCACAGGCAGTGTGTAAGTAGTAATATCTTGTAAAGAAAAACCTCGTTGACTAACTCATAAACAACCAAACAGTTAGCTGCCTACCTAGACTCAAAACATAGTGTGCTATTATTGATTATTACGCATAGAATACACGTGTGAACACTATGGATCATTATCATGTCTAGAACAGCCAGTACTATAGTTACAGATGCCTACTGACTAAGAAATATGCAGGGACTATAATCTTGTCATCAACATAATAAGGGCACTCTTGATACCGTGAACATAATAAGGCCATACTTCATTCGAGATGATCTCATCTCAAGACAACATTAAGCTCGCTCTTATTCTAACAAAGATAACATCATCGTATCTATAAAAGATTAGTTAGTTGCCTGCAAAGCTGCTAGCTTTACTCATGTTTATGTTGTCATACAATGTGGACTACCAAGCTAGCCTGGCATAAGTTAGTGCTATTGATTTACATCCAATTGTTTTCCAACATTTTTCGATTTATAATAGTATTGCTTTAATTATATTTTGCATTTAATGAAAACCACAGAAAAATCTATCCTATATATTGATATACCCAGTTTAAAGCATTAAAAAACAGTAGAATTGATAAACTCAGCCTTATTTTTGGAAATTACTTACATGATATTTGTTAAAAGACCTTGCAAAACTGATTTTGCAATCAGTTTTATGTAACATTGAGTAATGCAGTTGAGGGTCAGACAGTTACCATACTGTATGATTCACAGAATACTGGTTAGCTCTCAGGCATGTAGGTATATTTACTTTTAAGCTTTCTGTGTAATTTGTCTCACTTATTAATTATAAGGTAAACTGATTTTAATTGTTGTTGGTTGTGCAAATAGAGTGTTAATCTATCTATCTATCTATGTTACTGTTTCTACAGTCAAATGTTTGTATTCCAA
This sequence comes from Idaea dimidiata, assembly GCA_949358125.1. Lineage (NCBI taxonomy): Eukaryota > Metazoa > Arthropoda > Insecta > Lepidoptera > Geometridae > Idaea > Idaea dimidiata. The sequence goes on from OX442328.1 coordinate 8,588,419, forward strand.
CTATTTTGATATTAAGGATAATAATTGATATATTAATGTCCAGGTAGTTCTATATTAAACTAAAGTGGTCATCTAAACTAATATTATATAGAGGAAAAAGATTTATTTGTTTGTTTGTTATGAATTGGCTCCAAAACTACTGTACTGATTAATAAAAATTCTTCCACTAATAGAAAGTTACATTATCGCTGAGTAACAACTAACAAATGCTACTTTTGATCCCAATATTACCACAGGATCAGGACTTATGCGGGTAACACTACAGGATGCTGTTAGTCCACCATAAAGTTTTAAAATGCCATTTTATCGCATTGTATTCAAATAGAAAACCAAAAACTTTGAATAGTTTAAATACTTGTAAGTAGACAGACAGTCTAATTTATTCTACATAGCAATTTTACAACTTTGTCTTTATATTATGAAGTTATGTGGATATTTTTTAAGAAATATACCTCATACAAGCAATGTTCCCAGTAGCATGCCTCTTGAAAGCCCGAACACAACAATTAAGTCTTGTTGTCTATACCTTTTGCTAATAGAATTGGCAATATTTTTACTGCCAGCCACCTGCCAACCATAATATATTATGTACTTACAATCAAACATATGAATCAAAATTGATGAATTGTAGTATAGAGATAGATGAAAGTTTCATCTAAGTATCTCTATACTAAAATTCATCAATATCAGAACCAATATTGTTTAGGCATGAAATTGTAACAGACAAACAGCAGAGTTACTTTATGCATTTATAAAATTAGCCAGGATTGCATTGAATTGTCACTTCATTGACTCCTCTGACGACCTCTGTGGCGCGTCGGGCGAATGCTTGGCTGCAATGCAGAAGGTTGCGGGTTCGATTCCCGCTGGGGCAAATATTTATGCTAATAAATAAATATTTGTATCTGGTCTGGGTGTATTTCTATGTATAATATGTATTTACAAAAGAAAATAAATATAAGTAGTACATCCGTTGTCTAGTCATCATAACACAAGCTTAGCAGCTTACCATGGGGCTAGATGGCGCTGTGTGTTTTGGACACAGTTTTTTTTTGTTGCTTAAAAGTAATTCTTCTTGCAGGAATGGATACATCACACAATATGGCATCTACAACAATGATTGAGACAGTCACCATCATCAGACCTCTAAAGGTAAGTTCTTGTTTTTTCTAGATCTAGGTACTTACCTCAATTTTGCAGTTAATATTTTTAGTGTAATATGGTAATATGCTTTAAATGGAGAAAGCTAGAGTTATGGATTAACACATAGTCAACTTTTATCCCGATATTCCAACGGGATCGGGACAGTCGGGACTCACGCGGTTAAAACCGCGGGGCGCTGCTAATATCTAATATACCACAAGATAATGTTTTTTTTATGCGTTTAATCTTGCGATCAGTCTTTCTGACTATAAGCAGATGAGGTATGCGATTCATGATAATGTAATTAAAAAATAATTAATAAAATTAAATGTTTGATTGTAGGTACATCTTTGTAAGTCAATGAACTATTTATCTCAATACCAGCTGCGTCCCGCGGTTTTACACGCGTAAGTCCCGTTCCCGCGGGAATATCGGTATAAAAAGTAGCCTGTGTATTCCAGGTCTCCAAATACCTATATTCTAAGTTTCTTCGCAATCGTCTTAGTAGTTTTGCGTGAAGGAGTAATAAAGTCACATACATACATACTTGCAAACTTTCGCGTTTATAATATTAGTAAGATGCAACTAAATGTTGTGATGCAACTGTGTAAGGAATGCATAAAAGTTACGCGTATTCCCTTGCCCCTATTACAAAACGGATTACTTGGGTACATAGCTAACTTGTATAACTCGATAAAATATTTGCCACAATAATCCAATTTAAAGCCCTTTGGTCGGCATTTCTTCGCGAAAACCGTCAAGTGCCCGAAGCCTCGTTCTGGATTAGCGGCAGTAGCTCCCGTGTCGTGGTTGAAGATTGTTGTGATGCAAAGACAAAGTAATCTGACTGCCAGCTACCTGTGGCAACCGGCAGAGTTTGCGCGCCGAATGCTCGGAGAGCGCCCGTCTCCTATACCTCCAACTAGAGACCTCTGGCCACCGCCTCAACAGCCGCTCAGTATCAGCACGCTTCACGTCGCCTATCTTCACGATGAACCTCAACCTAGACGATCGGCAACGCTTCCAACTCAGTCCTATGTCACGGCGAATGTTCCCGAAGCGGAACACCCGAAACCTCGAGTTTGCACCGTCGGCACCAACACGGATCCGCCTCCTACCCTTATCGCCAGATTAAGGAACCTCCTCATAAGAAAAGAGAACGAAATTCAAACAAATCAACAGCCGACTACAGCGCGACTGACTGCCGTGCCAAGGGAAACTACATTCGATGTAAAAGAAGAAGAAAATCCTGCAAGACGAACTCTAAACGGAATAAAGAAAGCTATAACTGGTGCCAAGTACAAAATCGCACCGGGTAATGAAGCCGTCGATAGTCCGAAGATAGTGTATGATATACCAAAACCGGGAGACAGAATGACGACAACATTCGGGGCAAGGGAACGGCGTAGATGGTGCAAAGTACCCTCGAGAGCCTCTTGTATCAGACGCCTGCAAGTTGTCGGCGGATGGTGTCAAGCTAGACCGCACCGACCGCAGAGAAGACAGCCGCCTCCACCGCAACTACAAATCACTCAGGTGTAGAAAACCTTAACAATCACAATGCTTAAAGCCTTTGTGAAGTCTATTGTAATTTGTTATGAATATAGAAAATGACTTGTTTGTAAGTACATAATCGTAATTGTATTCATGACTGATCTAGAGATAGCTACATGTGAATACGTCATGTAGAACGATCGAAGTTAACGTCGCGTTTTTTTGCTAATAAATGTGTCTCCCATAATCTGTGTTTTGTTGGCGCACGTCACGGGCCGAGGGCATGTGGCGTGGGGAGACTCGGCAGTCCCGCGTCAGGCGTCGTTCCGTTTACCCGCCCGCCCTAGCGCAAAGATCCGCCCGCCTTATCGCACCGCTCTCTAAGCTATAACACCACATCTTCGTGCTACCCCATACAACCCTCCGATTGAAGCTAACCATTTTAATTGGCTAAACAAGTATTTATTTAGTTGTTACACTGAATGAGGTAATTTCAGCGAGTAATATAGAAACCGGCGCAGGCCAATGCGCAAATCGTAAAACGAAACTGAAAACTAGGACGTGCAATTATTGGTCGTGTCTAATAAACGGAAAAAACCGCATGAGAAAACTTGATAATGAGAACATACGCTATGAAACCTTTTGTTTAATGTGAATTGGATGTTTTTACGTGATAGAGTAGTGTTATGAAATGAGTCAATACTAATAAAATCGCATTAAGATTCAAACTATAAGTAAATTACGGTCAAGCACGTGTGTTTAAATAAAATCGTCTCCTTACATACTACATGTTTTCTTTCAAAAATCAAACACTGCACCTTCGTCAAATGATTCATTATTTATCTTTCATTGTTTAGTAAACGTAAAACAAACATTAACGATACAAAGTAGAATGTATCACGCTATTTGCTTTTTTAAAATCTATTTTAAGATTCATAGGTAGATATTAAAGGAAAACATACGGAAGTAAAAGCTTTTCGAGATATCGATTTCGGCTGTCAAAAAACTATGATGAAAATAGATGTATTTACTTTCACTACTAGGTATCAAAATACTTACATAAACTTTAACTTTGATAAAACTTCTTTAATGAAGTACTTAAGTTTATTCTTGAAAATATTGGTACCAAGGATCGTTTCTGGAGCGGTAATATGCGTCGTAGGACGATTCGATAAGGGGATAGATTTAACATCATAGATTTGTCCCAAAAATCTTTCGCTATGTGTGTTCTAGGCTTAAAAATGGTGCCTTTGAATTTACCGTCATACGTATAATCTGGGAATTGACATCGATTTTTAGTTTAAGAAGAGTTAAACATTTAAAGTGTCCGTAGTGATTTATAGGGTGCGTGCATGGGTACTTTTTGTACCACCGCGGTATTTCCTATCCTGGTAATTTCTGTATAAATTAATATAAGCCAAAGGCACGGCACTGATGCTGTAATTCTGTTCAATTTATGGCTAAAATATCCTAGCTTTCGAGCTCGGGTAACAGACTTATCGCTTTCAGGTCGCTAGGATTCCATTGTGCGCTTTGTTAGGCGATGTACAGGCTTTGAAAGGCATTCTAGCATTGCTATTAGGTACGCTATTATTACATTAAAGTCTTGGTTGGGCCTCAATTGAATCCAAAAGATTTCAGAAGAGTTCAATAGATTTTACTGGTCACAAAATAAAATGATTCCGAATGAAAAAAACAACAATGCGATAATAAAATTCTGTATCCCATATTCCCTTCTTTCATTTATTTCTTTTGATTAAAGAATGACTTTCATCGGTAACCAATTCAACCCTCATTTAACACCTTTAAAGGGAGAATTTCTAAAATTTCGTTCGTTGTGAACACTTACGTCCTAAAAGGAACTCCCATACAAAATTTGAGACTCCTAACACCTGTAGTTTCTGAAATTTTGTGATGAGTGACTCATAGACTACAGGCCCGTGGCAATAAATGATGGGTCATATGAACCACCAGAAGACCTAATTGGAAAGATAGAACAGAAGGACATTAAATAATAAAATTCAGCACTATGCCGTCACTGGTAAGCTGTCCAACTGAGTGCAGGTGAGAATTCAAAAGTACAGATAGAGGGAGAAACAAAAATGGACAACAAAAATGTACGGCATGTGAAAAACTGTTTTCTATGCACCAAACTCATTGTGATTCATAACATAAACAATGAGTGTTTTAGAATTTCCTGAAATACATTATGTAAATCAAATAAGTCAATAATTCCATTAATCTTATATATAATTTTTTTTTATCCCTATTTCACGCTTAGACGGCTGGACCGATTTCGCTAATTCTTTTTTCGTTGTTCTTACTATTGTCAGGAGAAGGATCATATGAAAGAAAAAAATGCTGAACTAATTTTGATAAAACTTACGCGGGTGAAACCGCGGGCACAGCTAGTAACTAATAAATTGAAATAAAACGGTTGTTTTTGTTAGGTAGGTTTCTGTGAGAAAGGTAAAGTTCTTTGTCGGACACAGATTGATAAGATTTCTTTGGTTTGATGGATGGTGAGATGAGTTACTTGTTACTGTTTTTCTTTGATTTAATGATTATTCAGACTTACACAATAAATACAAAAATGACTTTTCTTTCTGTTAATTTACTTTAATAAGACACATAATTGATTTAAGTTATCATTGTTACGTAGATGGATACGTAGGTACATGAGTATAGCATTTTCTTGGAGTAGTTTAGACGTGGTTTACCGTCGACGCCACAAATAGCATTGCGGCAAATAATTTTCACCCCTCGAATCTAATCCTTCAGTAACGTGGTTACGTTCAAACGGTTAATTTCATATACTTTCAAAATATAATTATTTTAAAGTGTTTAATATTTAGCTACTTATAACATATTCATTATTGTACTGGATTAATAATAATCGTGAAACATGCATATAAATTCTACTAATATTATAAATCCGAAAATCTGTTTGTTTGTTTGTTCCCTCTTCACGGTCAAACGGCTCGACCGATTTGGATGAAAATTTGCATAGGGATAGTTTAAATGATGGAGAGTAACATAGGATACTTTTGATCCCGAAAATCCCGCGGGATCGGGACTTACGCAGGTGATAGCTATTTATTAAATGAAAATTTGCATAGTGATAGTTTAAGTGATAGAGAGTAACATAGGATACTTTTAATCCCGAAAATCCTGCGGGATCGGGACTTACGCGGGTGATAATATTTATTGGATGAAAATTTGCATAGGAATAGTTTAAATGATGGAGAGTAACATAGGATACTTTTGATCCTGAAAATCCCGCAGGATCGGGACTTACGCGGGTGATAACCATTCAATGAATGAAAATCGACCCAGGGGTAGGATAAGTGATGTAGAGTGGCATCATCATCATCGTCATCCATCGTCATCGTCATCCTTCGTCATCGTTATCGTCAATTACTGACGAAATACAAACTTTAACTTACTTCACCTACCTACCATTGAAGTACTGTTGAAGCCAGGCGCTACCGCGCCTGGCATCATCAGTACTTCCCTGGTCGTCCGTTTAAGTGTGGATTTTTGCATTGCGGTAGGTAGGTGTTCGAACAACGCGGGATCGCGACTTGCGCGGGTGAAACCGCGGGGCGCAGCTAGTAGAACTATATATAACCCAACCAACCATTATCGTCTAATAAATATTTTTTATACCTACAAATATTTAATTATTCTTCAATTAGCATAGATATTTTTTTAATGTTATATGATTAAATAATTAATTGATAATTAAATGATTAAATGGTTAACGAATTTCATAACAATGCGTTAATAGTCATTAATTATCATTGCATTTATTCATGTTCTATAGTTCTTGACGGCCTCAAAAGGTTCGATTCCCGCCGGCCGATAAATATTTGTTTCTGGTTCTGGGTGTTTTCTATGTATCATACATATGTAGGTATTTACAAAAAACTTATAAAATGTGTTGTATGGTACCCATAGTACAAGCCTAGTGCTTAGTTTGGGGGCTAGATAACGCTGTGTGTAATGTTGTGCAGTGTTTATATTTATTTATTTTTATTTGTGATTTAATAAGGGAAAGTAATTAAGGGAGAGTAAAAAGTAAATAAGGGACGGGAAATTTTACCATCTTTAACATATTGACTACATATTACCAAATTATTTAGTCATATAAATAAAAAAATGTTTACAATAGAGCTCCAAGGATTAATAAAAATATTCTTCGTTTACTAGGTAGACAATTAATAAAAAATAGGGTTGTTATTCTGCGCAATTAACGCAATCGGCACCAATTAACTACCAGAATTTTTAGAGTTCCAAATCCAAAATTCTAAGTGGTGCTAAATCTTAACAAGAATATGCGCAGTTTTAACCGTACAGTTTTACCTAATGATATTTTGAACTTTGCAGTTCTTAGATTTGCCTACACACAAGTACGTTTTAACTTGACTTCGACTATACAGTTAAAACTGGGCCTCTGAATCTAATGGTCTGTAGCCTGCTTTAGTACATACATCGATCGTTTAAACCTTAGTTGTAATTTGGATAAAAAACAAACGCAGTGCAATTTAAGCGCCTGGCTCAATGTTAGTTAGTCTCCCCTAATAGTGTCAAAATGGAGATCAAATATCAGATTTCAATTTAGGTGTAGTAATTCTAATATTTGATCTCATATAACTATTTTTGTGGGTCGCATGTTAAGAATAGTTGATGACAAGTTATAATGAAGTAAAGTATGTACTCGTAAATCTATAGAAATCATAACATTTACAAGGAACATTATACCAATCTTAAAACAGAAAAACAAATTTTGGAACCAAGAATAAGTGATTTTTTCTGATTTTATTGACTCCTATTATCTATTCAGAATTAAAAAAAAGAAATACCTAATTTACTTTAAACATTTCTCTGAATAACGTATGTAACTTACATACGAGCATTTATTAGGCATAACCGAAAATAAAAATATACCTGAACAACTTTCATGAAGTACCTACCATCATAGACGATTAAAATTGACACAATGCAAGACATCTTTTTAAAATAATAGTAATTGGATTATACATTTCGACGATTTAATTAAACAGCAGTGCTTTAATTAAATCCATTCTATTTAAACTGCTTACAATCTGTAAATAAACCTTCATCCTGATTCTAGTTAGGTCCTCCGTGTTTTTCATACATCATCCATCAAGTTTTATGTTATGTTTTTGTCCGACGAGCGTAGTGAACACGCGACCCCATTCTAGGCTCGTTTCCCTAAAACGCATGCATGTCGCTCTGACCTACATACCAGGAGCCTTACAATCATCACAACATAATACACAATAGGGTATTATACGGCGCTCGTATTATAGTTAGGTACTGTATTAGGCGTGTGTTGAAGTCATAGTCGTAGCGAACCCCGTTTTATCAGCACCGGGTGCAATTAAGGTCGAGTTGGGTGTATTCGAAACGAACCAACATCTCGTGATTGAACACATTTATCAATGGGGCACCCCGCACGCAGTCCTAAGCTAAGGGTGATCCCTTTCAATTCTTTACCCTGAATATAATCGATCACCCTTCAATCAGAGGTTTATTTGCCCAGAGAATGTATGGACAGACGATTTTCTCTGAATCAATTTCATTTCTAAGTGTAGAGTATTTTTATTAGAACTTAGACCCGTTAGAATTGCGGTAGGTAGTAATAGGTTCCTATGCGCTAAGCTTCTATGACGAGCTCTATCTTTAAAGTTAGTTTTTAGGTCGGAGTCAGAAAGTTGTAACTAAAACCTTTGCGCCGATTTAACAACGACTTGTTTCAAAGACTGATAGTGTTATAAGTCGGAAGAGAGAAGTGATATAGTGGTAGAGGTGTGATGGTCTGAGTGTGGTGCTCCCGGTCCCTGGTGGTGTTGCCGTGGTGAGGTAGCGATCGCATGCAGGGGCGCGCGGGCACAAGCCCGGGCGGGCACCGCTCAAACCCGCGCGCCCTCCCGCCTCCCGTCTTGCCTCCACCACCACAGTTCGCCACAGATCAAGACGAGATGCCGGACAATCAAATTGCACAGGTAAACAAACACCAAACAAACACTATTCCTTTGTATAAAAAAGTTAGGACTAAATTCGGTTTCTTTTTGTTTTTTTGGCTATCACGAAGCTAGCATGATTTCAGCCATAAGGAGGCGTCAAAAAAAGAGGAGACAACTTCGAATACTTACACAGATTTCTTGGGAACGGAAAGATGATATAATATCATTGTTAACAATTGCCACCATCCACATGCGTCGACGACTAAACTTGTAATCAATAGAACTGCTACATACTCGATGTATGCTGGGGCAATAAGACAGTGACATCGTGTGGCCACGTTACTTGCCATACAGGACCTTAAGCGTCACATAGTGCCCACCGCTCTCTGATTAAAACAAAGCAGGGCAAGGCGTAGAGTCAGAGCAGGCAGCGCGAGTAACATAGTTTGGTTCAGCCGAGAAGTAATATCTGGTAATAAGAAGCGCCAAGGCACCAACTACCGGGTAAACTGTACCTGTAGTCTGTGTTACTATCTCTAGTCTAGTCGAAGGAAAGTTATCTGCTCTAACGTCAGCTACAAAACAACATTCACTCACGAAGAGAGCGTTTTTTGTAAACGTGATGTTCTTACATCCGTATTTAGTTGAACGCTCGCTACTTTCAACTGAATTTCGTGGAAGAAGCACGATCGTGAACATTTATAAAAGTGCGTTTCCTACGTGGTTATCCTGGTTTATCCGATAAGCAGGTACAATATATGAATACAGGGGTATAAAGATATGGTTGTATAGCACGTTTGCCCAAATTAGTTTCGATTTCACAAAGGGCCTATTTGTTGCTATCCTTGGCTTTGTGAGGCCTCTGACTGGTGAAATAGAACACGAGTCAGTCAAGCGTTACAACAAATTGAACTCGATTGTTATGTATCTGCAGGGTATATCTGCTTATTTGCGTTAATGAATACAATCTGCAAGTTTTTTTTTGTAAACACTATTATGGGATTATAGCATACTGCGCCCCGCGGTTTCACCCGCATAAGTCCCGATCCCGCAGGAATATCAGTATCGGTTCAATAGGAAGGTTTGTATGTACTTATAACACATCCGTGACATATAAACCCTCCTAATGAACCACTCTATCTACTACAAAAACCGCATAAAAATCTGTTTCGTAGTTTTAAAGATATAAGCATTAAGAAAGTTGTATCTAGTTACACTCTTTGCTAAATATACATACAAACAGACAGAGAAGTGACTTATACTAGGTATCTAAAGAAGTTTCACGACATAGACGTAAGAAGCTCTCACAGTAATGCTCTCTCAGTAATGTGCCTAATATCAGACTGTGCACTGTGCTGTGAACCCGTCTTTGTGAAGCCTTTGTTATGTTATTATGATCTATGAACCCCTTTATTTTAATTTCAAATTCAAAGGTGGCCCTGAAAATATATAATAGGTCTATATACAACCAAATAAGTGACTATAATAGCAACAAGGCTAAACCGCTGAACAGTGAACAATTTATATGTTCACATAATATAATTCGACACCATTGTCGCTTAACATCAGGTGAAGTGAGGTTCACTGATAAAATGCTAATTCTGGACACATCACAATCGCAATGAATTTCCAACTGTCGGTGTAGAGAGCAAGTAAATTGCGAATAATGCTTTGTGATGGACATAAATTGGAATCTAACAGAATATCGTGTTTATAGCGTAAATAATATTATTGCGATCACACGTTTCAACTATACACGTTTTAAATTGACAAAAAGAATACTAATTCTTACTAATATTATAAATGCGAAAGTAACTTTGTCTGTCTGTGTGTCCGTCTGTCTGGTATGCCATCACGTCTAAACAGCTTAACCGATTTTAATGAATTTTGGTATAGAGATAGATGGGAACTTGGAAAAGGACATAGGCTACCTTTGATCCCGATCTCAAAATGAAAAACGTTTTTTTGAATTAAAAATTTAATTTAAAAAAACATGAAAACGAAATTTAAACGTTATTTTAAATTCAGTTTTATATTTTATTCATAAACTGATCTGCAATTATTTGATTGTAAACGTTTCTAAAGCGTGTGATGAAATTTAACAATAATTGATTAAAATGCACCACGACAATAACTTAAAAAGATACATTCGAATCATTTCGTTAACAAAATTTCGAGACATTGTTACCTTACTTTGTTTTCGTCGACCTATCTTTGTGGGCAGGGGCTCTCAGCGCTTCTAATTACAAAAAATAAGCACCGAAATCGGTTGGACGCCACTGTCGATATGCGTTTGCTTTGTCATTGAATATCACTGAACCAAGAATACCGAAGATGGTAAAAGCATGCAACCATGAAAATCAAATTAATAATTTGGCGCAAGTAGGTACTTATATGAAATGGAAAACATTGAGGCTTTTGTACAATTGTATGTGCGTTATGTTTATAGATGAATTAGAACAACGGCAACGCCCATTTATTTACATTTAGTTAAATTAACTACAACCAACTAGGTGGTCCTTGACAAGACAGAAACATTGTGAAATGGTCCCTTAGGTCTAAAAGGTTAAGAACCACTGCCATAGAACCGTGACTACTGCTATAGATAGTATAAATCTAGATAGTATAAAATTATTTTGGTGCATATGCATAAAGCATTACCTAGCTAACCTAAATATTATTGTGTTTTCTATGATACATTTTATTTACATGGATGAGATAAAAATCTCAACCGTGTAAATAAAATTTCTAATCCCTGTGCAGCTAGGAGGTAAATTACACATTCTACAGTGACCCCTTATAACACGAATTACCGGGATTGCCACGTGAGCTTACTTGCTTTATAATTTAATGAATGGTGTCCTATTTGATGACACATGCTTCCGGTTGTTCTGTACAAATTGATTAATGAAAAGTGGTCCCCCTTTTTGTTCACACACTTTTAAATGCACCTACACGTGCTATTTTATGTTGTTAATTCAGTCGAATGATTTCAACATCAGTATCCCCGAATTACGACTTTCATATTTTATGTTAACATATTGTTCACGCCGAGGATCGTTGGGATGTAAAAGGGGCACGTTTTCGAGATGAACTCTTGTGTCGCTATGGGGGGCGTAAACGTGGGGTTGACTAGACGAAACGAAAGTAGAGTTATAGTTTGAGATATAAGCGGGTGTTTTGTTTGGAGGTGAGTCGCGGCGTTGCTAACAGCTGATGGCAGGCCCCGGCGCGCCTGCCATCGTCGTCGGCGACGGGGCTGCGATCGATGACCGCACCCTGCGCTACCCTACCTCACCGCTAGACACCACCCACCCACACTTAACTTTCCCGCTTTTCTTTCCCTCGGACGCCTTAGGCACCTTAGCGCTTCGTCTTTTCTCTTTATTTTGATTTCTCGCATTGCGTGTCGTTTAAGTTACGCGCCGCGGGCTTGATGGAAAAAACCTTCGTAACGGGCAACTCCCTTACATAATAATTACGGATTTGTACCCGTTATTTAATCGACAAATGATGGAGTTCGGATATGGAGGAACTTTATTGTTTACCTAACTAAAATATAATTTGTAATTATTTGTCTATTTACTGATTGTTAATTACCTGCGATTGAACTCATTATCTACCGATAGTACCTACCCATAGTGTAATAATAGTCTGTAAGTATTGTAATAAAATGAATAACGAGACGTTTATTTTGATATAGGTACATATACTATACGTACGTATGGCTAGGTTTAGGAGAAATCTCTTTTGTTATCGAAGAATTTCTTACCTATTTACTTCGATATTGGTTCTATAATTATAATTATGTTTGCGTTATGACCCGGGGATATTCTTCCAAATAAATGGTTATTGCTTTCGGTAATCTAATTTGCAATATAACAATATTCGCCCTCGTTACTCGGAGTAACTTGGGGTCTTAGGGTGGACACAATCAAGTTTTAAGACGCTTCATTTACGAGAGGGCCCTAGCTAGGGGACTTTACAACCGCAATCATAAAACGTAAGAATGTATCTCTTCCTTCCTTTAAGAGAAACAACCTGACGTAATTCTTGCGAACCTGACATTTGCTACGGCTCTTTATTCCTATGAGAGGCAATTTAGCGCTTCCTTAAATTCGCCACTAAGAAGTAACTGTAGGCAAAATGTTTTAATGCTGTGGCATATATACCGACATTTATGCAATTCCTTTCTTCTTGTTTGCTACTTTTGCGAACCAAGATTGGTTTCGGCAGTTTATTCTTATGAGAGTCATTTTGGTGTTTTCCAAAATGCTTAACGAAAACAAAAAGGTTTGGCAGTCACGAATGAACTAAAAGTGCTAAGATATACGTGCTACATTGTAGACAGAATACCATCAGATGCGGGGTCGATGCTAAATCTATGTTATTCTGTTATAAATACATACTGATAAAATATAACTTGGTGATTCTATAAAGCGAAAGTTTAACACCTTACAATTTCATTGTCGATACTTTAAATCGCAAGTATAAAAACGAATGGTCTATCTATAGTCCAGTAAAATTGTCGTCCTAATGTACGGGATCCTATGCGTTAAATCCGGTAGCTGTGATTTTTGCAGTATTGTTTAGGGTGTGGGCCTAAAGAATTTTACAAGTTTGTGACCTAGAGCGCCGAACTATGTCAAAAATCTAAAAAAACTGCATAAATATCAGTCATTTTTTTTAGTTATGACGATTACAGCCCTAAAGGACTAGTTTTTGATTGTATCTTCTCAGGGCGTTTAAATAGTAGACTAAATTTTCTACAATATGAGACTAGAGTTGTCTCTGTAGACCCAATAATTTTTGCACACGTTCCGTTAACCCTTCATTCAACCGCAAGCAATCAACCGCAAGAGGAGGTGTGGGGCAGCGTCTCTGGCCATCATTTTGTGACGTGGATATCCACCCCGTGGAGACTATATTTTCCACAACATGGTACTAAAATTGTCGCTGTGTAATAGTTTTCGAGATATAACCTTTCAAATTTGATCATTTTTTTTAACATTGCCAATTTTACTAGTATTTTAGGTATCACTCGAACACTTCCAGCGGCTGGATAAAGTTCCAACCACGGTTCCAATTACATGAATCCTCTCTCCAGGGGGTGGATATCGACGTCACAAGGCCTCAATCCCAAAATGATAGTCAAGAGACGCAGCTCCACTACCCCTCTTGCGGTTGAATATAGTGTTATGGGTACGCATCCAGCTGCAGAAAGGCAGGATTGAAATGCTTACCAGTCTGTAAGCACAGCAGCAACCGTTATTGGAACTTTATCCCGTCGCTGAAGTTGTTCGAGTGATGTCTAAAGTACTACTAAAAATTGTAAAGTTAATAAAACTATAAACTTTGAAAGACTATAATCTTAAAAGCTATTGGGTCTACGGAGATAACCCTAGTCTCATATTTAATCTACGTTTTAAACGCTCTGAAAAGGTACTATCAAAGACTGGCCTTTAGGGTTATAATCGCCAAAACACGAAAAATGGCCAATATTTTAGCGGTTTCTTCGATTTTTGACATAGTTGCGTTTGTCGCTCTAGGTTACAATCTTGGATTATTCATTAGGCTGACATCATAAATAAGGCTGCAAAAAATCACAGCTACCGGATGTAACGCATATACGATCCCAATTCCCATACACAATTTTACTGGATTACTAGTATTTCTTGTTTTTATTACTCAAGGCATTGAAACTTTGAAATATTTTGCAAGGAGATATATTAGAAATATTTTTAAGGGAAAAATTCATCTTCAAAAATACACACAATTCCCGAGCGCCCGGGTAGTTGCGTGGCCGAGCGGTATAGGCACTGGAATATTGATCCAGGGACGCGAGTTCAAATCTCGCCGCAAGTGAATTTTTGAAGATGATTTTTTTCCTTTAAAAATATTTCTAGTAAATATGCCTTGAGCAATAAAAACAAATTTACGAAATATTAATTAGGAGATATATTATATAAAAAAAAACCCATGACAGGATTCGAACTTATACCTATCGCTGCCCCGGGGTTCCCGTATGGCGCAGTGGATAAGCGTGCTCGGTCGCCTGATAATTGTATCTTCTTGCAAATATTTCTAAGTTTGAACGCATTTAGTTATTATTTAAAGCGAAAACTTGATACTTACTGACCAAAAAATTGAAATAAATCTTGTTCCAGGTGATCGCTCTGATCTGTGGATTGCTGGTCGTGATCCTGATGGTCCTGGGACTGGCGTCCGCTGACTGGCTGATGGCTGCCGGGTGGAGGCAAGGACTTTTCATGCACTGCATAGACCCCGGAGCGCCGATGCCTTTACCTTTCGATATCACAGCGCAGCCCGGCTGCTATGCTGCGAGACCAGCGCCTTACATCAAGTAGGTTGATCATTTATTGTTTGCTTGTGACTCGTTTTAGGCCTGACATTACAGTCACACAAACAGTTAGGCCCGAAAGTGCATAAAGTAAAGGCCATCCGCGAGGCGTACAAATGACTGTGAGGATACGGGTTTTTGTTCGAATTCAATGTTTTCAAGTCGTACAGTCTCTTATTTGTTGGTGACTGTACAATTTTATGTGTAATTTGTAATTTTATGTGTACAACGGTAATTGAAACAAAGTCGTTGTTTACACGTTCAACGCGTTTTGTTCTACAACTTTGGTAATTTGAACTATTTTGATTTTAAAGTTTACTTAAATATTATCTGTTTGATAGTTTTAGTATTTTTAAATTCACACGATTTGTTAACATTTTACATTTTACCGGGTCTTAATCGCGTACTATTTTTTATTTTCTTACCTCGACGTTTCGATCATGTTACAATGATCTTGGTCTCGAGGGGATTGGAGCGATGGAAAATAGTACGCGATTAAGACCCGGTAAAATGTAAACATGTTGAATAGTCTTATTGTTAAGAATTTAGCGTGTCATCGAAATGCTACCTCCAATGAGAAGAAGAAGAAGAACAAACTTATGTCGTTTTTTTTGCAGTGATCATGTGATTCACATTTGTAGATATTGCCTGTTGTATAAGTTCGCCTAGACATCTAGAAGAACCCCCTTTTTCGATCCACGTAGTAAATCCTATGTATGTATCGTTCCAGAGCGGCGGCAGGTCTGTGCGTGGCGACGCTGGCGGCGGACGTGTGCGGCGCGCTGCTCACAGGGCTCGGGCTCCGCGCGGCCGACCACCGGACCAAGTTCCGGTACTACCGGTTTGCTGTGCTCGCCATGGCTCTTGCATGTAAGCACTTCTTCTTCCAGGTCCTAGGTCCCCCTGTTGGGACATACATACAAGTTATCTCTCCATCCCACTCTAGCACGCTTGATCTCGCTCCAGGAGAGGCCGTTTGTTTGTACGTCGTCATGTTTGTTTTGGGCGTCCACGTTTGCGCTTCCCTTATAAGCACTTACTTATCTCTTTAAGGTACCATAACTCAAGAGGACTCAATTATAACGGCACCAAAAATATATCAACTGTGAAAATTTCAACTGCTAGACTATTACGGTATAATGAGATACATCCTGTTGAAATACAGATGGACTGTAAAGTCTTAGTTATAGGGTCCTGTTTTTACCCTTTGATTACGGAACTGTAAAAACTAATGTCCAAGTTGATTTATTTAGATTTTCCTTAGTGGTTTGTGCGGTACGCTTGATATTGACCTCACCTTATCAATCAAGAGTTGCGCCGTTCACGAAATACCATGCCTAACTAGAAGATACCTTTTGTTCACTTTTGACTTGATAACTCTAAAGTCATCGTTTAGGAAGAGCAGTTATTGTATTGTTGTACTAATTATATTGTGTTATTTTTGTTTTCAGTGATGTGCATTTTAATAGCGCTAGTAATCTACCCGGTCTGTTTTGCTGCTGAGTTGAATCTTGGTAAGTTTTTTTTAAACTACAAAGCTAATAACTACCTGATACCCCTCTTTTTCTGCGTGGAAAAGTGCTAATAGAGATAAAAGAATTTCGTATCCATAGATCGTGTTTCGGGTGAGGAATCGGAATATTTTTTTCTTAGAGAATTCCTCCATTCCCCGATGGTGTCTTGATCCATCAGGTAATTAACTTCTCTCGCCAGTTGCTCCATCTGTTCCACCTTTCAGCGATATGTACCAATTCGGCAATATTCATTTTGGGAGTGGTGCTGAACTGGTCAGTCCGGCGCATTGGACTTTTCCTTTTTGATCTCTTGCCGCGTCCATTTTCTCTAAAACTAATATTTTTTGAAAGCCGGCTTACGGGCGACATGGTCAAAAAACTCAAAAATCCTCCTCAGGCTGTGTTGCAGAGCCTCGGCTTTTTGTTTTTTGTATAGTTTGAATTTTTCCCGGATCGATTGATTGGTTCAAAATACAAAATGTTTTTTTCACCACATCTCAAGCAGGTACGTCAATACTCTGGCGGTCTTCAGCTTTTAATGTCTACGTCTCCGCCCCATTTTCACGTTTCCTATAAAAATGGAGAAGAGTCAAGTGTTGACGTGAGTCATTTTTGTCTTATGTCAGATATTGCAGCCTTGGCCATTTCAATTCTCCTGCCAAGTTCAGCCTCACAAAATCCGTTGTTACCAATGTTAGAGCTCAAGTAACACACACTTGCCCACCACTCCGTGGCCATTTTATTTTCCGCCGCCCGAGGCTTTGCGTTGACTTACGGGTGGGCAAGTCTCCTCCATCACCAACCCTCCTCCCTTTACATTCGAGCTTGGAACCGAATTGCATCGGTTGAGTTAGAAAATTATTCATATAATTTCTTCTATGGTTTTCGCGATTTTGCATAATAAAACACTTTATTTATCCGGTTTTATCGCGTTTTTATTCATTATTTGACCCGAGCTTTCGCCAACTTTACAGTTGGCTTTTTCAAGGTTGACTGAGATGTAATTTGTCTATTTTTAACATTCTAAAAAGTTACAGTAAACTACCGCCTCATAATTATTTGCAAAAAAACGTTCCAGTGTACGCAGACTATAGAGTTATTGTAATAGTTTTCAATTTAAATTATAATTATTTTTATCCCTAACTAGCTCAAAAAACTACCATGGCTTCGGAACGCGCCCTCACATGAGAAGAAGCCACGAAGAAACTCATGGGGGTTCTCTTTTGCTCAGAAATTAAAAAAACAATTTTTACATCAAACTAAGAATTAACAAATCTAAATAATAAAAAAAAATGGCTCACGGTATCTTGTGGTCTTGCAGCTGTTGTTGGCTGGGCCTGGGACTTAATCAAATGAAGTACAGGGTCCCAAACAGAGGGCACTTTCCAGCCATCTTCCCTATTGAAATTATTAGGGTGTTTCTGAATTTCAATAGCTTCCCGAAGCATCCTGGGTACATACCGCTTCTCTGTAACCAGTACCTGTGCTTTATCGAAGCGAAGGAAATGGTTAGACTTGTCCAGCTTGTGTTCACAAACTGCAGACTTCTGATACCGCCTGTGCTTCACATCAGCCATGTGCTCCATGTGCAGCCTGTGTGCCACTCGTCTAAGAGAGGGAATATGGCTGGAAAGTGCCACCTGTTTGGGACCCTGTACTTCATTTGATTAAGTCCCAGGCCCTTCCAACAACAGCTGCAAGACCACAAGATACCGTTAGCCATTTTTGTAGGACTTAGTATTTTTTTTAATTTTTAATTAACAAATCTAAATTTTTTTATTATTAAGATTTGTTAATTCTTAGTTTGATGTAAAAACTTGTTTTTTAAATTTCTGAGCAAAAGAGAATCCCCATGAGTTTCTTCGTGGCTTCTTCTCATGTGAGGGCGCGTTCAGAAGCCATGGTAGTTTTTTGAGCTAGTTAGGGATAAAAATATTTATAATTTAAATTGAAAACTATTACAATAACTCTATAGTCTGCGTACACTGGAACGTTTTTGTTGCAAATAATTATGAGGCGGTAGTTTACTGTAACTTTTTAGAATGTTAAAAATAGACGAATTACATCTCAGTCAACCTTGAAAAAGCCAACTGTAAAGTTGGCGAAAGCTCGGGTCAAATAATGAATAAAAACGCGAAAAAAACGATAAAACCGGATAAATAAAGTGTTAATTTATTTATATGTACTTAAATCAAGTATACAAAAAAATGGTGCAGCAGTTTAGACGTTTAAAATTTTTAAACAGACATCTGACGATTCTTGATTAGTCAATAAAGTAGTACCTAATATCTGGTATGATAATGTTGTGTGCAGGCAACAGATCAGTTTGGGAGTTCGGATGGGCGTACGGCGTGGGATGGGGTGCCGCCATCTTTCTATTCGGAGCCGTCGCGCTGCTGCTCTGTGACAAGGAGAGCGAGGAACTCTACTACAAGGAGCGGAAGGTAAGTACTTGTTAGACATGATTATCATAGACTTGATCCGACCATTTCGTTGTCCAGCATTGGCGGCGATGAAACATTGAGCTGATGGATCTCATGAACCACATCTTGTAGCAAAATTTATGGAAGATTTATAGATCTTCATTTATTTTTAAAATAATTCCTATGCTAACCTTAAAAATTAACCGGTCAGTAGAGCATCACTGACCACTTTTTTTTATAAGAAACTTAAGAGATAACTTCATCAAAAGGTTTACGCGATTTTGCATAATAAAACACAATATTTACCGGGTTTTGCTCACGTTTTATTCAATAACGTCATTATTATCAACGACCGAGGTTCACCAACTTTACAGTTGGCGAAAAGTTAAAGTTTTCGAAAGCTCGGTGGTTAATAATAATGATGTTATTGAATAAAACGCGAGTAAAACCCGGTAAATATTGTGTTTTATAAAAAAAAACGAGGTCAGTTTTTTTTTTAAAAAGAGTTCGTAAGTAAACTAAGTGGTCGTCTTTACGCAGGTAGTGACGGGGTCAGTCAGCGGCGGCGGCGGCGGCGGCGCGGCGGGCCGCCCCTAGGGTCGCGGCCGCCTGCCCGACCTGGTGCCGTGAGCGCAGCACGCAGCCGCACCCCCCCGCGCCCGCGCCGCCGCCGCGCCCCGCGCCCAGAGCCGTCTGGATCTAGGCGCATGCGCAGCCGGCCACCCGTTCTAGCGCACTTACACGCACCATACACGCATCTACACCACCTCTGACGGTGACGATGTTCGGGTAACTCGCCCTGTCGTACAGATCAGTTACTGACACCGGTCACTCACTGGCTCGGTCGGTACTGGTTGTCGACTCGATGTCTCTTGCCGATTTTTTCTTTTTTACGAGTTTCCATATTTTATGGTGTTTTGTCTTTTTGTGTTTTGAATAATCAATCACGCGCAATGATGTTTTTTTTTACAGTCTGGCATTTATTTTTTGTGTTATTTATGCTTTTGTTAGTGAAAACAACTAGAAATCTGCGTTTACGTATGTTGAGTTGTTGACTTCAAGGATGCGCGTAAGCAGAAATTGAGGCTTTTAGTTCGATGTATAAGCTTATTTATTTTCACATCACAATTTAATTTGACGCTTATTTAGTCGTTTTTAGGAATTTTTCTTTCCAATTTTATTTTATTTGTTTATTGTTTAGTCATTTAGATCTGAAGTACTACTGATTATCGAATCTAATGCAGTTCTTTTGCTAAAAAGAATGATGATAAATACAATGATTGTGCAATTTCGTAACGTCCCGAGATGTAATCTAACTTCGACCCAGTCGGAAAACGAACCTTTCGTTTCTTCGCTAAATCGTATCTAATTTCACTACGGTCGGAATTCATAGAAACGAAACAGACTAAAGTAATGAAATATATCTACATTTGTATGAAATCCGACCACGCTGAAGTAACAAATACACAAAGTACAAATTCAGTAAGCAAATGAACTGCACTATAGTTATCTAATTTAGTTATTGTTTGTGTTCTAACGATTGAGGTGATGAAAATTCTAGTACCTCTTACGCAATCCGTTCCAAAGACTTATTTATTTGTTATAACGAATGAATCGGTGTATGGTGACGGTGCGTGTGTTTGCGTGTGCGATGCGTGTGTCGATGTCGATGCGGACACGATGCGGGCACGATGCGGGTGCGATGCGTGTCGCTCGCCGCTCGGGCAGGCGACCCTCCACGCCGCGACCTCTATTTACCCACACTTACTATAACAGTAACTAACTGACATACGTTTTATATACGAACCGTTCGAATATACTAGTGTTAGTGCACGATTTAGTGTAGAAGTGTTTCTTAAGAGATAATATCTTCACGGTTATTTGTGTAAGGATGATCGACTGTCGAATGAATTTAATGTCTCATTAATCGAGTTACCTTTAGTGATCGAATCGATGCAGTATATGGTATCTATTTTACTAATGTTTATACAGAATCTATTCATACTAGCGAAGAATCAAACCCTTTGAAGCCTCAATATAAAACTTAACGTAGATAGCAAATTAGCCTATATCGCTACTACATACTACTACACTACTACGAGACGAGACTTATTTGTGCAATTTTACGCTTCAAATCAATGGAGGTAAGAACGAATTTGCTTTGTGAGTTAACTTTTAGATTGATGCTGTAAAGCGCTTCGATTCTAAACTAGTATGTATTGACCCTTACGATGTTTGTCTATTTATTATAGGTGTGTGACTAATGTGATTTGTGATAATGGGGCAAAAGGCGGCTGAACGCACTTTTTTAAACTTACGTGGGTCGCAATCGCTTATGGGAATAATAGTGTATCGAAAAAACGTTCAAAATGAAACCCCAAAATAATTATGGAGTAGTAAAGATGGCCTCCGACTTAGAAGGATGAAGGTTGCTGGTTCAATTCTCGCTGTTTGTACGACTTTACAAATATGGTCGTTTCTAGGCTGATTGTTACGTAATTACTTCAAAAAAAAATTGTAACCAAACCAACTAGACTGTATAGTCTACTTGCTTAGTTTGTGGGCTAGATAACTCTATACGCAATGTCATACAGAGTTATTTATGTCACATACAAAAGTGTTCGTTGTTCAGTTGCCTAAGCCACAAAGTCACAAAACCTCCGGAAATCGTAAACATATTTATTGTATTGTGTTGACAGTGATAGATAATTAATTGAATCTCATTTCGCAGGATTTGATATATAGAAAAAACTATTTAAATATTCTCATTATTTGGAATTGAAAGATAAAATACTCGAAAAAAATATAAACTTGAATATTTTCTTAATGTTTATCTAAACGTGTAATGTAGATACGGTTTTATTATATATCGGATACGAGCGTTTTTACAAAATTTTCTTGAACAAACTACTTATTTTAAAAAGGTATGCGATGCGCACTATTATTTTCCCAAAAATATCGCCAATACAACTTCAACAGTACCTAAATCAGTATCTACATTCTGTTGATTGGGGTTATTTTTAAATGTTTCTATTTAGCATAAAGACATACCTATTGATCAATTTATTGTTTGAATTAATTCAATAAGCAAATGGCCTCATATACAGGATGCCAAAAATCATGCGAAGTGGAGGCGCAAAAGAAGGAAACTACGGGGTTCCCGAGAGGGCAAACTATTTAATAATACCGAATTAGATGGATACGGATTTTCTTAACCAATGACAATGATCTTTTATTTCTTGAAAATTTTGTAAATATGCGCTCTTAAATATAATTCAGTTAATTTGCTAATAGCCTGTATAGCTGCATCTGTTTTGTGACGTCAGTCCTATCGGCAAATTAACTGGTTTGTTAATTATTTGAATATAGCAGCTTAGTTAACTAAACAATTGTAAGCTATCTAAGATCGAATGTTCATTATTTTTAACGGGATCGTTTAACAAGAATCTTGGTTAATGGCTTTAATTTTTGCTATGTACTAATTTATTGATAATTTAACTGAATACCTACCTACTGACTACTGAAGTTCTCTCCTATTCTCGTCAGAGATTCTACGTCATACCATTATCCTCTGTACATACATACATAGCTACTGCTTTTTATAACGACCGGTTATGTCAGAAGGAAATCGTCATAAAACTCAGGTTTACATTTTTAATCTCTAGTTTCGGTACAGATTGAAGACTGTGTCTCCTCCAAATTCTTTGTAAACCATGGCTGAGTTATCTGTCTTTCAAGATGCAATTTCGCTGATATTTCTAAGTCCGCTACGACTAACAATAATATTTCCCACTCTGATTGCTTACTACTACAGTCTTTTTGGTATGCTATTCCTTTGCCAATCTACCTTCTTCCACATCGGTGCATTCAGAGTAAAAACATTTTCCACAAATGCATTTGCCTTTTATGATACCCAGGAGATGGGGTTACCCTTTAATTGTTATGTACGGGCAGCTAATTTGAATCTCAATTCTACTTATTGCAGCTTTCATTAGTGTGTATTTTATTTAATGTTATTTTAAGGTTTGTGTCTGAATTAATATAAGATCCGCCAATTAGATTAATTTATTTTTTATATTGTGATTTTGACTGATTTACTTTTGATGAAATGAAACGAGACGGCTTCGCTTTAGTATATTGATTGTTATACAAATATACGTAATGTTAGGCCGAATTGTGGTTTAAATTGTATTCTAAACGTCAGTCGCTTTGGACGAAGAATTTGGTATATTTTATTTACGTCTCTTTCGCTCCTGTGTTAATGTGTGGCGTGTAAGAGGGACACAGGTGGAATGGATATAATGAACTAAATTTTCCTGCAAAGCGATCGATGTATATTAGTTTCAATTGAACAATGTTCTAGTGTTTTTGTGTCATATTGATAAATAAATCAAGCTCTATATACGTCGTCGCTATTACTAAAGCGAGAGAAAACTATTATTATTTCAAATCGACATGCTTGAAATCTTTTGCATGTCTTTCTGAACTAAGTAGCTAAGCTACTTAACTTTTTTTATTCACATTCAAAGGTGATGATTAAAAAATAGAAAGTAGTAATTAAACATTACGTTTTTTGTTCATGTATCATCCATCAGCAAATGTTGCAGTAGTAAAGTAATTTGTAGGTAAATATGTGTGCAACTGGAATATAGTTCTAACAATGCCTAAAATATACAGGTACCTAACGTCGCGTCGATAAACTATGCTGTATTTCATTAATTATCTGAATTTTTCATGTTTGTATAATACGGTCCTAATTAATAAGTTTCAAAAATCTTACGTCATCCAAATACCTACATAATACAAATTATCTATTACAAAGATACGTTCAAATTCACTGCCATTCAAAATATATGTTATTTTGAAAGTCATTACATTATTAATTTTAGTCCTAGTAGTGTTAATAATTATCGTATTTATCTATAAGTGTACATTTTATATAGAAATAACCCCTTGTAACTAATAAATGAATCAGCTAAATAATTTTCTAAGCACCTGATTTTAATACTTGGACAATGGGCATGTTAACTTTTATTCAACCAAAATACAAGGTGGATTTTTAGATAGCCTTTAAACCCATGTAAAAATTTCGAATCTGAAATGCGAAAAATGCTGAAAGTTTTTAAAAAAGAAACCACTGTCTAAAGTGGTGTTGGTAGTTATGGATTACCTACCCGTTTTAACTATCTGGTTGATCATTGAATTTGATAGGCGCTACGCAGTTTATTGCTGCTTTGACGTAACTTTATGTAATCACTGTGCTGTATAGTGCCTATAAAACAGTGATCACAGTGAAATTAATGATATATGGGTGATACCTACAAGGTCCATGAAAAATATCCACTCTGTATAACTAGAGAAGATGCTGTTTTGAAGTCATCATTTGTTAATTAAATGTATCGCAGGTCCGGTCTTTATAACATGTAAACCCCCGCTATGGTAATATTACCGAAGTAGAAGCAAAAAGCATTGTCCTGTACCCCTACGATGAGTTTAAGATACGAAAATACGTGCAAAGTAACGTTAACAGTTAGTCCTTGTGTACAGCGCGCCCGCTCTGCCTAGCGCCTATTCCCTGCCGCACCAATCGTAGCTCGTCGGTCGCACGAGCTGATATTTTACGTTGCGGACATGCCCAAACTGTTAACGTTACAGTAGTGCACGTATTTACATATCAGCTCTTGGTAGAGACAATGCTTTTGTTCCAGTAATATTATAGTTAATCATAACTCTAGCAGATTTGAATAATCAGCAAAACTGCAAGTGGGGCATTGTCGCACTTATATTTTGAACTGTATGTAATAGGATTAATAGATGTGTATTAAATAAAGAAGTTATTAGATACTTGTTTGACTGGAATTAGTATGAAATCGGGAAAAATACATAACATGTATAATTAATACACCCTACAATGAAACGTATTATGCATTATTTGTAATAGAAATGTTATATTTTATTCTATTGCTGTTGTCCACGTATTTCCATAATGGATTCCCATTTTATTAGCCAAATTATGAATCATATCAAATGATCGAATAAAGTACCTATCTACATAGTAACACGTGTTTTTATTACGAGAATTTGAAAATCATAATTGACTACCTATTACTTACTATACTAACTAATAACTGTACACAAGAAATCTATTTATTTGGCGTTTCCTCCACTTTGATTGATGCCAGCGTTGTTTGTCTCTGAACGAAACGTTATCAGTTTGTTCTTTCACAGTATCTACTCACAGTACTTCTTCTCATCTGAGCGATATTACCGGTTGCTTGTCGGGAGCCCAGAATTCGCTAAAATCCCAAATTACTTAGGGTCGACACAGTACAACAGTAGGTAGAGGTAGGGTAGAAGAGATAGTATTCAATCGAGATTTGTTAGCAACTTAGTTATAATCAGCCATCTTACTAAGGTGCTGCCCTGCTTTACCGTCTTAAGGAGAGCAATGAACTTTTTTAAAGTACTGCCGCAGATTTTGTTTTTTTTTTACACTGCACTGCTTTATCGTTAAGAGAGCACCATAATTTTCCCTAAAATATAACTACAAAGTAAGGACGACCAAATTAATAAATCAAATAACAAGTATTACGTGGAATACGTTTTTATTAGAAAATTATCTTAATGGTACACTTATTAAACTCATAATTTTTCAAAAAATCACATGTTTACTAGTATTATATTAATAACTAATGTTTAGGCTGTGCCTTTACAACAATCGGCCCAGCCGAGATTTTAAACCTTAATTTATTATTATTTATAATAACTTACTTTCAATGTAAAGTACAGGGGCCACTATGTTTTTACGAACGTTATAATAGAAACGACCGATAATTAAAACGAAGTTGCTTTCAAGATTCTTTTTCAAATCGAACCACTAACTTTGATGCAAAGACAATCCTCGTGAAAGATATTTGAATTTGAATGAAAGAATGAGTAGGTCTTTCTTCAGGTACATTTTCTTATGACACTTAGGAATTGGTTTCGAAGACTTTTACGTCATACAATTTTCGATAGTTCGGAATTGCGAACGTAAGTAAGAAATACACGACCGAACGAACGAAAAAACTGTGAAAACATAGTAGCCTCCAGTTTAGTGTAATTTATCATCAAATTTAAACCAAAAGGCCTTCCTTAGATAACAAGGCCTTGTCAACGGCTCGACTGAAATTTACGAAAATAAACTCGTTGTCTTAAACGTGATTGAATACTATAATCAAAATTTAAAAAAAAATAGATACCTACCTAGAATAAAATGCTTTGGATTTCCACAAACAAGAAAAGAACCTAATTAAAAGAATACAGAGTGAAACATACATAACAAGGCTCTCTTTTCCACACATACTTCAATACATAAAAACTTGATTACCGAGTTATGTATGTACCCTATCATGAGTTGATGCGTAAATACGTGCATTGTAACGTTAACATTTTGGGCATGTCCACAACTCAAAATATTGACTCGAGCGGCCGACAAGCTACGACTGGTGCGGTATGAAACAAGGTGAAACTGTTAACGTTACAGTGCAAGTATCAACTCATGATAGAGGTCCTGAAACACTTCTTTTGTAAAATGGATTCTAGCTTGCTTTTACTAAACGAAAAACCTTACACTCTGGTTACTGAATATGGTCGTGGTTTAAAATAACTTCTAATGTAACAATATCAAACCTCGACTCCGGTGATAGTTTTAATGCTCTTAAGCAGTCTGCTGTTCGCGTCCTTGTAGTCGACTGGAGTGGCGTTCATTACTACTGTCTTGAGGCGGGCTTCATCCTGCCATAGGAAAATTGACACAAATGCGTTTTCATTTCCGTGCATATCAAATACTCAATAGCCGCTAAGCTATTCTTTTAATCTGCTAAAGACCTAGTTTAATATTATTTTAAAAGATAATGACGTTTTCATTTGGTGGTTTTCCATTTTATGGGACAGTTTTAGCTAGAGATTGAAAAAATAGCCTTCGATAAAAGTAGGAACTCACACTGTAAGTCTCCATTTTGGTGCGGAACTTGAAGATGAAAGTCTTGAACTTGACCTCCTCGAAGATCTGCGCGTACCCCGTCTTGTCGTAGTCGAACAGTCGGCCCACCTCCGCCGAGCTGGTGCCGAGCATCGCCTCCGCCGCCTCGCTAAACGCCGTGATACGCTGGTCGCCAGTCGGGTCGGACACGTTGGCCTGCGGGTAGATAACGTCACTCATCATCACCGGCAGCATACCGCGGTCCCACCGGCATATGTCGCGATCCCCGATGTCGAAATATCCTTTCTTAGGGGATACCTATGACAAAGAACTTACTCTCCAAATCCTCCAGCTGTTAGGACCAGCTGTTAGTTCAATCAGTCAGTCAATTTTAATTTAATTTGTTTAGATTGAGATTATGTATTAGTTCTATAAGCGATGTCTGTATTCTAAGTTTCTTTCACGCGAAATATATACATATACAAGATGTAACAGGTAAGCCCTTTTAATCTGAAAGGGGGTTGTTCTAGACGTTTAGGCGAACAACTTTTGTTCTACGACTTTTGAAAATTCTAAGTACTTTTCGAAAAATGTAGGTGTAGTTTACTTGAAAATCAGCTGTTTCTTAGGAGTTCGATGTCATTGACCTTATGTTGTTCTTTCATTTAGTTTGGTCTACTACAATCAAACCTTCAATTACCTTTATTTTCAAAAACAGCTGTTTTTCCAGTGAAACATAATCTCAAAATTTTCAAAAAAAAAGTTCTAATTTTCAAAAGTCGTAGAACAAAAGTTGTTCGCCTAGACGTCTAGAACAACCCCCTTTCGGATTAAAAGGGCTTACCTGTTACATCTTGTATAAGAACCCGCTGCAGTGCTGACATTAGCTTAGTTATGTCACTGCATTGGTGTAGCTGTAAGAGTGGTGTAACTTAGTTTTTAATAAATAAATAAAATAAAAATTATGATTGTAACGTCTATCGTAAAAATAAGTAGAGTGAGTAGAGCAGTGTGTGATGAAATAGGAAATAGAATAGAACGAAAACATCGCGAGGAAACCCACGTCTTTAAGTTACGTTTAAGTCTTCACAAAATACTTACACCTAAAAGTATCCTGTACTTGTAATTAGGGTACTCCCTATTACACTTCTCACAGCGGAACAGCCCGTTCTCCTGGTCGACAAGCTTCTTGTTGCAGGAGTCCTGCGGGCACGCCTTGTACACCGCGTTGTCAGCGAACGTGAAGGTCAGCACTCCGAGCAGGCTGTAATAGTCTCCCTTGTCTCCGGCGCCGAGCGCGCGGCTCTCGGCGTCGGAGAACGTGATCCATTCGTTGCTGCCTCCTGTGTACAGACCCGATCTGGAACAATAAAAAACGAACCATCACGATCGGACCTCGAACGGCGGAGAAATTCACACAACAACAAAAAAACATCCAAATAGTTAACCTCCTCCTTTTGGGGAAGTCATTTAACAGAAGGGCTTAAGTAAATTTGTTGTAACTTTAGTAGTAGTGAATTAGTACTATACCTCAGTCTACGCGTCTAATTAAAGACAGTTATATTACTAAAGATAGACGAGTAAGAATGTATGCAACTGTGATGTATGAATCAGAGGACGTATGCACTGTGATGCATGAATCAAAGGACATATACAACTGTGATGTATGAATCAAAGGATGTCTACAACTGTGATGTATGAATCAAAGGATGTATACAACTGTAATGTATGAATCAAAAGACGTATGAAACTGTGATGTATGAATCAAAGGATGTATGCAACTGCGATGAGAAAATCCGTCATTCTATGTGAGCGACCTAAGTGAGAACGAACTTAGCGGATATGTTGACGACGTCCATGTCTGCTCCGCCGTTGTCGTACCACCCGCGCAGCTTGTGTGCATCGGGCAGGTCTGGGTTGAGACGTACCATGCTGCTCGACAGGCATGAGAGGGACTTGCTGTTGTTGAACTCAGAGAGGCGGGATCCCTGTAAGTAGATAGATAGATAGATTCATTCTTTTTGCAACGCACCACATTAAATAATTACAATGATAAGAAAAATACATAAACAACTTAAAAGTAGGTGGCACAATAGGCCGCCTAATTTTAGTGGATAGTGACATTAGAGTGTTCTGTTATCTTACGTAAATATAGGAAAAATGAAAAAATTCTTGGTGACTAGAAAGTATTTTACTTTCATTCAGGCGTTTGAAAAGCATATTATATTAAAGATATAATTATAGAGTTGAGAAATAAGATTAGTTAAGTATGTAATAATAGGGGTTAAAGTATGAAATTGCCGTTTTATTGCAATAGGTTCTTTGAATTGACATAGAATCTTCATGGTTTGAGGTTTTCTAATGAAACTTTTTTCAAATGGTTTCTGTGATGTTCTTTTTTTAAAAAATGTGAAACATTTGAATATCGACTTTCAATTGTTTTTGTTATTCAATTTAGACAAGAAAGATGAATACTGCGAAAATTCGAGTGATTTTTGAATACGTGTTCCGACGCGGAACTAACGCGGCAGAAACAGCCCGTAATATCAATGCTGCGTTTGGAGAGGGGTCTACTAATAAACGCACCGTGCGATTTTGGTTTAAACGCTTTCGTGATGGAAATTTCGACTTAAAAAACGAGCCACGAGGAAGACCGCCCACACAGGTGAATAACGATGAATTAAGAGAGATAGTGGAAGCCGATCCTAGTCAAACTACCCAGGAATTAGCGGCATGGTTTAACGTTACCTTACCCACTTTATTGACTCACTTGCGTCAAATCAATAAAATAAAAAAATACGAAAAATGGGTGCCTCATGATTTGACTGATCTGCAGAAAGAAACGCGTGTTGAAACTTGTGTTGCCTTGTTGAACCGGTACAGAAATGAAGGAATATTGGATCGAATTGTAACATGTGATGAAAAGTGGATTCTTTATGATAACCGGAAAAGAAAAATGCAATGGCTGACCCCAGGTCAAATGCCACAACAGTGTCCTAAAGCAAAACTTACCAATAAAAAGGTAATGGTAACTGTTTAGTGGTCTCAGCATGGTGTTATTCACTATAGTTTTCTTCGATCTGGTCAAGCAATTACGGCAGATGTCTATTGTGCCGAACTCCGAACCATGTTGACAAAACTAGCAGTAAAACAGCCCCGACTCATGAATCGATCTTCACCATTATTGCTCCACGACAACGCGAGACCTCACACAGCACGAGAAACCATTTTGACCCTTCAGGAACTGCACTTAGAAACCATTCGTCATCCTCCGTATTCACCAGACCTTGCTCCAACGGACTACCATTTTTTTCGTGATTTGGACAATTATCTACGTGACAAGAAGTTTTCTTCCCAGGAGGCAGTACAAAATGCTTTCACACAGTTTGTGCAGTCTAGATCGTCGGAGTTCTATCGCAAAGGCATTAATAACCTTCCCATTAGATGGCAGCAATGTATAGATAATAATGGCAACTATTTTGATTAAATAAATTTGTTAAAAATTTAAAAAATAAACAATTAAGATTTTCAGTACAAATCGGCAATTTCATACTTTAACCCCTAATATTATAATATAATAAACACACCTTTACTGCAACAACTGGATTGCCATTTACTTCAAAGTTCTCTGCTTCATTGCCCCATAGAGTTAAGACAACCTGTAAATTTAAAGTCATTGTAACTTAATAATTACAGTTTAGAACATACTATGATAGTCAAGTGATTTGATGATAAAAGCGAGTTGTCCTAGCTAGTTCTGTAACTAAATAAACTGGGCTGTGATCATTGATGAAACATATTGCATTTGGGATGGGTAAAGGATGAGTAAAATGCATTAGCAAATATGGCGTGAGTCACAGACGTGGATGGATGATTGCTAAGTCGTTTGGAACTGGGAGATGCGGGTTTGAGCCCTGGCTTACGTCGCCTTGCGTCGTGTTTTTTACAATTCTTTTAACTTTCTAAAGTTAAAAGAATTATAGAAATTCTAAAGATAGATAAAGATAAGAAAGCTTAATGTAACTAAATTAATAATTAAATATCTTATTTTTCGGTACTTCGTAATTTATTTTTATTGTTCAAGGCTTATCTACTAGAAATATTTAAAGGAAAAATTCATCTTTTTTTTCACTTTTAATTGTATTGCTTTTTTTCTGTCTGTTACTTCGATATCTATTGTAATTTTTTTATATTATATTAAATAAATGATTAAAAGATGACCAAGTATTGCTTTTATTATATAATTTTTAAGTAAGATGTATTTTTCAACGCCCGACTTTTCAGACATATTAGCATCGTGAAAACCAAATCTATAGTGGAGCTAGTTACATTATATTGTGTGTTGTTGTGTTACTTACAGCCCCGCCAGAAGCGTCAACAAGTGTTATCTCTCTCTTCTTGAGGAGTTTTCCAGTGCTCCTTGCTGTGATCTCTTGGACGTCAGCAGCTGATTTACACACTCCGATCACATCTAAAATTTAAATTAAGCATTATTATTTATAGTGACCAGTTTTGAACTTAACAAAAAATAGAAATCCTATAACATATGTTATAGGATGTATAACCGTATGTTATTATCCGAGTCACTTTAACATTGAATCAGCATCACTTGACTTTTCTTGTTGGTTGGTTCAACAATTTTTTGCCATTTTGCAGAATTTCACTAAAGCTTTTAAAGTGTTACGTACTAATTTCTTGCAAAATGACCTGTCTATCACTCAGTCTTATCACCAAGCAGCTAATTTAATGTATAACAATTTTTTTTTATTTATAATTAAAAATCCTTACCAAGTAATGTATCTGTAGCCTTGTTTCCAATTTCATTGATAGGTATAAAATCATATTTGATAGTTGGCACAGATGAAGAATCTTCCATACACTCGGCCACAACAGTTTCAGATGTAAATGACATTTCATAATCATTTTTCAAGTTTGTGAACTGTTTGTTGGCTGTTTTGAGCTGACAGCGACTGATGTAGTACACTTTGTCTACCTAAAAGTGTAGGCAACACTTTAAAGTAAATCAGAAAAAATTATCCTGAAATAACACACAAGCTACTATTTATCCACAATATTCCTAAAGGTGGGTTTATAAAATATTTAAACATACCCATGCACATTAACTTTTTGGGATAATGTGTTTTATTATTTGTGGTAATATTAGCACATGCCAAGTTTTCAAAGTATGGAGGAGCTTGAGAAAATCTATATTTCTTACCTGAATCATGTCATAGAACTTATCACATTCATTCTTGAATGCCGTGGCTCTGATCTCCCCACTCTCATCGCAGAGATCCATACTAAACAACTTGCCTTCCCCTCTTGCATTGCTCCAGGTTCGAATTGGTGATTTAGTCATCACTCTGGCTTTGATCACCCATCTTACAAAGAATAGGCATATCATAAGAATAAAGTAGGTATAGTTTTAAACTTTTTTATTTATTAACTCTTAACCCTATTATGGAAGAACTTGGAGGAGGCCTATGTCAGCGGACAAGCTGACAACCTATAAAATAATAAATTAACTGTTTCTTTATAATTACCTACTAATGTTCAGCAATAAAGGCTATCTTTATCTTTAACCCTATTATGAAATTCACTTATTGCCGAATTCTTGAAAAGGTCAAAGCAAAGTGACATCCCAAAGCAAATTTTCCTTAAAGAATTTTGTTTCTTGTAAAGTTTGTTGTACTTATAATTAATACAATAATCTTATTATCACCAATATACCTACCTGTTCTTGCACTTACTTGTTTTGATAAGGACTAAGGCTAGCTATTGGATGTGTCATCTGTGTAGATAACATGCTGTTGTCCATATTGGGTCCAGAGACAGATCTAGCTTTAGGTGCAGGTGATGGATTCTGCATCTGCCTCACCGGCTGCATAGGAGGTGCTGGTTGAGGTGCGGCAGACTCTTCTGACCAAGTTTGAGGGTTGCCAAGTTTCTTGCCTACCTCAGATCCTGGGGCTATGATTGTCAGATCTAATATTATCATAACCCGCCTGAAAAGGTATGTATGTGTATTACAAACTTATAATAGTGCACAACTACTAGGAGAATGGTAGCTGTATAGTCCTGGCATTGAAGTGCACTACAGGCCACTCCAGCTCTTTCTGTGGGTGTCGTAAAAAATGACTAAGGGATCAAGGAGAGACTAGCAAATCTGAAGTTTTAGCAGACCTTCAGCTACCGAGAGGGCTCTCTCCTAAGCTCAGATGAGAGAGACATTAGATAGACTTTGATTATAGCTGGGTACTTACTTTTCTCCTTTGCCAGTATTTTTCAACAAAGATGTTACAAATCTATCTATTTGTAAGACAGAGTAGTCAGATAGTTCTCCAGTAATCAGCTTGTCGTTCAACTGAGTAGCGAGCATCGCAAAACTATGAGAATGTTTGCCATCTGAGACGAGAAGTCGAAATCTTTCAGCCGCACCGCTACCTTGTATTTTCTTACTTCCGAGTACTTGCATCACCGGTTTCTCATAATGACCACCATTCATTATCACCTAAAAATGTGAACCAGACAGTATAATCTCTTAAATAAATGACGTAAAACCGTAAAACTAAGGTATAAAACACAAACTGTTGTTGGTTGGGCATACCTCCAACGATCCTTCCGAAAGTTTGTGATTCATTTTCATTTACTTTATAATAAATACACTACGATGATGAAATATTGAATCAAGTCTAATGGATTACTTTACAAATTGAAAGAATATATCAAATGTTTGAAGAAATGAAATCAGCCGGAATTTTAGCCGCGAAACGAAAACAAGACGAAACTTGTCAGTGTTGCCTGTCTGCTTGAGATAAAAGTTAACCTTTTTCAGTCAAAGCCAAAATTATGTATTGTTTTTTATTTTGATATATATAAAGAATAAATAACAGAAAGCTTAAATAAAAACGGCTTATAAAACTAAACGTATCCCATAAATACATATTGAATTGAAATCATTTATTCTCAGACATTTACATCCATAGTGTTAGTAGTATAGATAAATAAACTTAGTAACTAGTGTTAGTGAAAAATAAAAACATTATCTGGCATGAAGTCCCACCCAATGCCTCAGCAGGGGAGAGTCCCACCGATCCCTAAAACACCCAGAAGACTGTTGGAGGCTAGGCGGTGCGGAATATGATCTTAATATAACTTTACACATGTAACATGGGGGTTTATTTTTTCTTTCTTGCTTTCCCCATCTGATGCGGACTGTAGTTTGAATAGCATAGGTGTGGTCGAAAAGAAGTAGAACGCTGCCACCTTACTTGATTATAGTTTTATTTTCCAAATATTGTTATGTTACACATAAATGCGGCCATTGATGCCGGAGAGAAAATTCAAAGAGGAGCAAAATGTTGCCACCATAGATATAACAAAAGTTACATTTTTATAATAAAAATGTTGCCAACTTATTCTACTTTTAGTTGTCATTATTATGTTGTCAACACCATCCTGTGGGGTATCGTTAGATAGCTCTTTTAAAATTATTGTGTTTTAAAAAAAAATGGTTTTCGCGATTTGAAAAAGCCAGCTGTAAAGTTGGCGAAAGCTCGGTTCGTTTAAAACAATGAATAAAAACGTGATTCAACCGGATAAATAAAGTGATTTATTGTGTTTTAGAGTTTTAGTTTTTAGAGTTATGTTATACTCGGATACGTTATGTTATAAGTATTCATATTTGTAGTAAATATAATGAAGTTTGTAGGAAAATTACAACAGCTGAGCTATCTTTTTTAATTTACGAGTACTTGTAATTGAAAGAAATAAAAAGCAAAATTTCGAACAAATTCCGTTGGAAAATAATATTACTTAGGTACTGGGTAAGGTGTTAGTTTTAAAGACTTTTCTAGGTAGTAAACTCTAATATTTTTGAAAACGACGAGACCCTACACTGCGCGTGGCCGGACAAGGCACGCACTTGTTGTCGATATAAACACAATGAACCAAACCTTAAATTCATTTTTTCATTATTGTAAAATGGCAGCTCTATCAAATTACCAAATATTGTAACACTTTTTCAAAAGTTGGCAGCACTTGATATATTTTGTTTGACATTAGAAATGACAAATTGATTTTGCCTGAGGTAAAAACTTCAAGAACATAGTTCGATTTCTGCTATCAATGTCACAATGACAGTGACAGTTCCGTTAAAAATATTCTGATGATTTGTCCAAAATTTGTTGTCTGTCTCTTCTATATTTATTCACAAAACTTTAAATATTTTTCAATGTTTTTGTGAATTACATTTTGCTGATATCGTACTGCTATTAACATTAATTCAAGTTCTAAGGTTCCTACATTATCAGTAGTCATTGTTCCTTACAGTGCTACTATTGTGAAATTGAATCTCAAAGCTCAACTTGTTTTCAAATACTTGGGTAAGGAATACTGTAAAAACGGCAGGTCGAAGCAATATGCGAAGAGCTCGAGATGGGTACGGCTACCAACCGGTGCCGAGAGCTCCGACCGACGAAATTCTCGAACACGAAAACGAACGAATTGCTTATGAACTCAGTGGAAAGATATCCTCACTGAAAGACATATCTATCGAACTAGGCAATGAAGTACGACATCAAGATAAATTACTACGTGGACTAGACGACGACGTAGACAAAAGCTCTGGTTTTCTTGGTAAAACAATGGGCAGAGTGCTAAAACTTGGAAAAGGAAATCACAACTACTACATATTTTATTTGTTCCTCTTTTCAATTTTCGTTTTCTTTTTGCTTTACATTGTATTAAAGTTCAGATGATTTAGTGAAACGGGATTCATTATATCTCATATTTTTCCCATTCCTGTATTACTTTATTTATAACAATGTATTCTTATCCAATGTTTGTAATGTGTAAATAAAAGGGACTGCATTTTATAACTGGTAATATATTAATTGAAATACAATTCTCTCAAGACAGTACAATATTCTTCACTGATAATATTTTTATTCACAGACACATACATCGAACAAGGTGTTTCTAGCATTTTACTACAGCTTGCAATAGAGTCTAATATTAAAGAAATTATTCCACATGCTTCTGATAAATTGTCAACACTACAGTAGGAGTTCAAATCATCTAAGATTATAGTAGATGGTACACTTTGCCAGTCAGGCAGAGTACAAAGACTTTCAATGAGGCAATCAACATCTTTTGCATACAAAAAACTTATCATTTTCATATAGTGACGGTTTAATGAAGTCTCTTCTTGAGAAAGCTGCGGAACCTCATTCAATTCATCACACTTTATGTACAACACTTTTCCAATTTTGGCTGATGTAAGCGCTTTTTCAAATAGACGTTTTCGGTTTGTATGTTCATCAGAAAATAATTTTCTGGTAATTCGCTTGTTCATAGTACCTAGATGAATAAACAATTATTAAATCTGAAAACAATTTCATAAATAAAGATATGTATAGTAATTTAAAAAATGAATTGTATTGAATTACAAAATTATAATTTTGGATCCCTACTTCAACAAGCTACAGAATGTACGAAGCTCTTGTAAGTTTTTGTACTAAAATAAGCTGTGACATGCTGACTAACACACACATAGACTTGCGAAAGTAGAATAATTTGTACATACATGCTTGAGATATAAAACCCACAGGGGTAGCTTAGAGTATATATTACTAAGGTGGGTAGATACTCACCGAATTGAATGTTCTTTCCGTTGCGGCGGGAAATAGGAAATATTCTTGTTTGAAGTCAGAACGATGCGTGCGCAAGTCAAGTGCATTTTATCCATCCATAGAGTAGATATTCTATGCAACTGTCATAGACAACAAGACAAGGGAGTCTTGGCGGGAACTCCTTGAGGAGATGTGGTGCTAAATTTTCATTTTTGTGAAACCTAGTTCATATGCGTGCAAATTGTTTAATTTCGGGGGCATATTAATCAATTTAGTTTCGTGAAGGTGTACAAGTGGAATGAAAGTGAAAATCGGTGCAAAACATTGACTTAGTGTTGTCTCCAAGGCTCCGTGAAGATTGTTTGTAAATGGCCGCCGCGTTTACAAATGATTCCCTAGACTTGACTTTAACTATGACGACTTGACTGTTTCGATGCAAATGACTTGCATAATATATTAATAATACTTGACACTGGCTAATTTCCTAATGGCCATAATCGGTTCACAACCGATAAGAAATAAATAACAAGACAAGGGGAGTCTTGGCGGGAACTCGTTGAGGAGATGTGGTGCTAAATTTTCATTTTTGTGAAACCTAGTTCATATGCGTGCAAATTGTTTAATTTCGGGGGCATATTATTCAATTTAGTTTCGTGAAGGTGTACAAGTGGAATGAAAGTGAAAATCGGTGCAAAACATTGACTTAGTGTTGTCTCCAAGGCTCCGTGAAGATTGTTTGTAAATGGCCGCCGTGTTTACAAATGATTCCCTAGACTTGACTTTAACTATGACGACTTGACTGTTTCGATGCAAATAACTTGCTTATATATTGAAATACATGACACTGGTTAATTTCCTAATGGCCATAATCGGTTCACAACCGATAAGAAATAAAATAAACAAGACAAGGGAGTTTTTGGCGGGAACTCGTTGAGGAGATGTGGTGATAAATTTTCATTTTTGTGAAACCTAGTTCAAATGCGTGCAAATTGTTTAATTTCGAGGGCATACTAGGAGTTCGCCCCGAACTGGGACCTCACGACCCCCTATCTCCCCAACCCCCCTACCGATCCGGCTCAAGTTATCGTCAACCAAAGATACAAGTGCCAAGCCCGTCTACACTGGACCTTGTAGTAATATATACTCTAAGACTGGACCTCACTCGCTTCGCTCGTTCGGTCAATTAATCAATTTAGTTTTGTGAAGGTGTACAAGTGCAATGAAAGTGAAAATGGGTGTAAAACATGGACTTTAGCGATGTCTCCAAAGCTCCGTAAACAATCTTTGTAAATGGCCGCCATATTTACAAATGATTCCCTAGACTTAACTTTAACTATGACGACTTGACTGTTTCGATGAAAATAA
Organism: Idaea dimidiata; assembly: GCA_949358125.1. Taxonomy (NCBI): domain Eukaryota; kingdom Metazoa; phylum Arthropoda; class Insecta; order Lepidoptera; family Geometridae; genus Idaea; species Idaea dimidiata. The sequence goes on from OX442328.1 coordinate 8,626,307, forward strand.
CTTGCTCATATTAATAATACTTGACACTGGCTAATTTCCAAATGGCCCTAATCGGTTCACAACCGATAAGAAATAAATAAATAAACAAAACAAGGGGAGTTTTAGCGAAAACGCGGTGAGGAGATGTGACACTGGCTTTTCATTTTTGCTGGCACAACTTTCATTTTTGCGAAACCTAATTGAAACGCGTGTGAATTGTTTAATTTCGGGGCCATTTTAATTAATTTAGTTTCGTGAAGGTGTACAAGTGTAATAAAAGTGAAAAACATTGACTTTAGCGTTGTCTCCAAAGCTCCGTGAACAATCATTGTAAAAAAATGGCCATGGGTTTACAATGACTCCCTCGACTTGACTGTTTCGATGTAAATAACTTTTTTTATTTCTTATCGGTTGTGAACCGATTATGGCCATTAGGAAATTAGCCAGTGTCATGTATTCTATTATATTATGCAAGTTATTTGCATCGAAACAGTCAAGTCGTCATAGTTAAAGTCAAGTCTAGGGAATCATTTGTAAACACGGCGGCCATTTACAAACAATCTTCACGGAGCCTTGGAGACAACACTAAGTCAATGTTTTGCACCGATTTTCACTTTCATTCCACTTGTACACCTTCACGAAACTAAATTGATTAATATGCCCCCGAAATTAAACAATTTGCACGCATATGAACTAGGTTTCACAAAAATGAAAACTTAGGACCACATCTCCTCAACGAGTTCCCGCCAAGACTCCTGTAAATAATTTGCAAAATATTATTAATACTTGACGTTGGCAAATTTCCAAATGGCCATAATCGGTTCACACACAGACTTATAAACTATAGCAGACCCAACATTTAGCAATCCAAAGCGTGGCAATTTTACTACAAACAAACGTTACTTACACAGACACAAAATACAGGACCGCAATAAGGTCGCAGCATCAAATCATTTTGTAAATAAAAATCGTATGACTTCTGTGGCGCGTCGGGCAAACCTCAGACTGCAAAGCAGATGGTTGCGCATTCGACTCCCGCCGTTCACAACTATTTATCTTGACAAACTTTTGCTGCTGGTTAGTCAATATGTAGGTAGGTAACCTATAATAAATATTATGTATGTATGTATGTTTTAGTACGAGTAAGATTGGATAGATTTATAAGGTTTTACGAAAACAAAATTTCTCAGCTTCTGTAAATATTTTGAAAAATTAAAACTTTCTTCATTTCACATCTTATTATCAAAACAATATAACGTATAGTAGTTCAATTATATTTTTAATATTAATTTTTACGCTTTCTAGTTTTTGCTCTATGTCATTTCAAACTTACTAAAAATCACGTTCTTGGGGTAATATCGAATGTCAATGTAAAACCATGTCTATTCCTTGTTTATAAAAGACAAAAAAATCATATCCGATCTTACCGAAAGAATATTAAAAAAATATATCCTTTTCTACCTATCTATCTCTACCCATAAATAAAACAAGTTAAAAAGGTATAGGTCGATCAAATTGTCATCAACATGCACCCCAATGGGGAACCTCTTATCAGGCACCTGATAAGAACTTGTTGTGTTCCTTAGAATTTGAGTACAATTGTAGAATTATGGAATCTATTAACCGGGGCCCAGTTTACCGCTAATTTCAGAAACTACTGAACGGATTTTGACATTATCTTTGCTAGAAACCATTAAAAATATGCTTATGCTTCGTTTATATTTTTTTTTGGACTTTCAAAACCGTTTCTTATTGTTGTTGCCTACGAAACCCTAAAATTTTCTTGCAAATGACAAAACAAGAGCCCGTGAACCCTGAACATTCATTATTTTGTAAAAGCTGAAAGTTAGTCAGCGTTTGCTTCCAAAACAGGTAAAAACGATGGACCATTCTGAAAATTGGATTATAATCAGCAAACATACCTAGTACCTAATCTGAATAAAAATAGAGTAATATAATTTCGTTGCCCTGAGTTCGACCCCCTATACTGCTAAAGTACATGAAGTGTCAAATTGCGTCTTTGAGACAATATAATCAATGAATACGACCCCATTTCATTAAAATATCTGGTTCAAACAGTTTTTGAAATGATGAACATAAATTTCTTTGCAATCTAAAACAACAAAACATATAAACTTATTTCAGTAAACAAACAAACAACTACAAAATAGTCGAAGAAAAAATAAAATGTTATTTACATACCCGTGAAACGTAATTTCAGAAGCTTTATTGTAAGATGCGTTGGAACAAATTGGGGCACAACACTTCACCATTGTAGTTTTTAGCTGACGATTCTTAAAAAATAAGCAAATTTTTCGGAACACTTTAAAACTTCAGTACACCATGTTGCTCTCTTTTATGTCATTTTGGTAATGAGCAAAATGGCATCCGCCCCACGCTGTCGGATGTGTCTATGTGTGAGTTGTTGTTGCAATTGGAGAAAGAAAGGGATAGAGCTATGCACTATTCCTTCGGTGTGAATGAGACAATTATGTTATTTACACGGATCAATGTGTGCGTATAATTATGTTCAGTCTGCTATAGTTTAGAAGTCTGTGGGTTCACAACCGAGAAGAAATAAAAAAAAATAACAAGACAAGGCGTTGGGTTGAAAAAGCGGGAATTCAAAATCAAATAGGTAGGTACCTATTTGATTTTAAATTTTTTGACCAACAAACAGAAGCTATCTTATCTTGCTTCTGTTTGTTGGTCTTAAATGATAATGATATTTTGCATCTTTAGGAGTAACATGCGCCCCGTTTCATCCCGATATTTTTGCGAGATCGAGGCTTGTGAGGGTGAAACCATGGGGTGCAGTCTACATTAAAGTGAAGGTATGTACGATAAAGCCAAAAGTGAGCACTAGTTCTAAAAAAAACTCGATTAAAAAATACGCATAGAAACAACAAAAAAACCAAAAAGAAAAAAACAAGCCCATAATTTGAAATTACGCTAAGTAATAATAGTTTTGTAATCGATACACACAGAACACATAATAAATGAGTAAAAAATTACTCACAGTCGGGACCCATTCATTTTACCAATCTAATTTTTCCAATGGGTCCCGACTGTGAGTAATTTTTTACTCATTTATTATGTGTTCAGAGGGGCTAGTGTGAGTTTATTCGTAAAAAAAACGCGAACGTGATGGTTAAGTTAACGCGTATTTTGTATGGAAACTCAAAAAGCTCCCCTAGCGGACAATACCGAATTTACCTACTCGAGTGCGAGTTGTTATCACTACGAAAAAAGTTACGTTACGTTACGCAACTACAAAGTTAAACAATTTTTGTACTAAAATGTAGAGTGTGAGTTACAATTTTGACAGATGCGGCGTAAAAAACTCTAACGTGGTAGTAAAGTCATTCACTTGTTATTTTTGCTGTGAGACAAGAGTAGTTAGTAGGTAGTGCCTTGGATTGTTGGAAAGAAAGAAGACAAAATGCGCTCATATTTTGCTTTTCGGTTACAAGGAAGCTCAGAGACTAGAAGATCGGAATTTGCTTCAGTCTCGGAGATATTTAATGCGCAAAATTACAAATCCTCTCTTGGATCTCTCAGAGTCTGAATTTCGAAGAAATTATCGTCTTTCGAAGGCTGCCTTTGAGTTTCTGTGTGCACAACTTCGTCAACTAACGGATTTGAAGTCTACTCAACGAGTAACACTTGAATTTAAGGTGGAATCCAATAAGAAAGTTGTGATTGAAAAAGTGTTTTTCTTATTAGCACAGTTTTCATTTATGTCTTGTTGTTGTAACTCACGTTGCTGGTTCTCACTGCACTCCTTTTTTATGCCAGTGGGTCATATCAACGGGTTATTGGCAGGGCACAACATTTCTCACAAAAATCATGCAGTGACTACATACAGGAAGTGACACAGGCCTTAATACATCCAAATATGCTAAACAAGTATATTTGTTTCCCAAAAACTCCTGCTGCCAGACATGCTATCAGCCAAAAGTAAGGGTAACTTTAACATGAACATACATTACTTGAATTAAAGTGTAAATAACATCACCAAGAACTTCATTTAATAATATTTATACCTATTTCCAGATTATATACTAAATATGGACTGCAAGGGGTGATTGGATGTATTGATGGGAGTCACTTCCACATATTTGTAAGTACCAAATTCTGATGTAGAACACCTATATTTCTCGAGAAAACATATCCATTCTTTGAATGTTCAAATGGTAAGTTCGGCTGTATAAACCTAATTAGTCTTTTTGTGTGCATTACCATTTGTTAATTGAACTGTACATATTACATTAACAACATTTATTTTCAGATCTGTGATAGTGATTGTAGAATTATTAATGTTAATCCCAAATTTGGAGGAGCAACCCATGAACTCTTTTATATGGGAAAATAGTGCTGTCAACCCATTTATGCAGAATGTCCATCGTCATGGAGAAATGGTCTGGCTATTAGGTAGGTAACATAAAGAAGAAAAAAAACATTTTTACTTATGCTTCGTAGGTATAATCTATAAAAACCTCTCAACTAACAACACTGTACATCATTATTTTAGGGGATTCTGGATATCCACAACGTCCTTGGTTGATGACTCCATTTGGGGACACAGTTCCAGGCTCACCTGAAACTGTCTACAATATGCGGCACATGTCAGCTTGTGTCCTTATAGAAAACACATTTGGACGATTGAAGAATCGATAATCCAAGCTTGCTGTGTTTTACACAACTTGGCACTGGATTTTAATGTACCAGAATATATTGACATTGGCTATCCAGGTAATTAAGTCTCAAGTATAACAAAGCTCATTCAGCTAGAGAGGCACTATGCTAATTTGTCTTGTTTTTTCAGATCAAGAAGTCAATGATAGACAGGCAATCTATGTGGAGCTAACCAATCCCACAACTGATTTAATTAGAGGCCGAGCTATTAGAGACCAATTAGTTCGGAGGCTACATTAAATTTAAGTTTATACAAATTATTTATTATAGTTACATAAGTTTATCAAGTTGTGGATTAATTTTGTGTTATGTCTTTTCGTCTTTATTATCTACTAGCTACGCCCGCACTATTACCCAATCCCGCGGGATTTCCAGGATCAAAAGTAACCATGTCCATCTCCAAGGTCCTATCTATCTTTACACCAAAATTCATCAATATTGATTCAGCATTTTAGGCATGAAAGTGGAACATAGCGAACAGACAGAGTTACTTTCATTAATAACATTAATTACCTAGGTATAATAATTGTTTTTTTTGACATAAATATAACTTATGTAGGTATCCTAGTTCTAATTTGTAATTTAATAAGTGTAATGTAAATAATGAAATAAATCACTGTTTAAAATATTTTTCTGTTTTATTATTTATTATGAGTTAGAAAAACATTGTATCTTAATTAGGCACAAACAAAGAAGACAGTCTATTTCATGGAAACTTGCTTAAAAAGATAAAATTGTAAAGAGGTTAGGAGAATTAGTTGGAGAAATCCATGATGTCTCATTCAAGGAACCTATTTAAAGTAAATAAAAAATGACAAATACATTTTCTTTGCTCTTAAGCATTTATCATTTTTTATTAACTTTGAAAAGGACGAACAAGATATTGTAGATTGCTCTACTATACAAGTGATTGAGAATAGGCATGTAAAAAATGAATATCAATCTTTTTCTACAAGCCTGCTATCAATAAAATTATCTTGTGCAATGCATCCAACATTCGATGGCATATTTGCTGCCATTGTTGTTGCAATTCTAGCTCTATACCACGAAGTCTCAGTCTCTCCTTCTCATTTTTATCTTTGTCAAGGTGAGTTTCCAGCAAAAATTTTCTCCATTCTTCATTAGAATTAAGAAAATTTTGTGACGCTTCTTGAAAAGCTGTATTCCTTGGTTGGAGCCGCAGTCGAGGAGATCTTCTTGATGGACCTCGTCGTCTTGGAGAGGTTCTTCGTGGTGTGTGCCCCTCAGTGGCCACTTGTGCCGGCCGGCACAAGCTCTTCAACTATTGCTGGAGTTGGTGATGCAGGAGAGGGTATATGAGGTTGGTGTGACCCACCCGCTCTATTCCACTCCTGGAGATCTTCCTGGACCTCTGCAATTATAATAAGAAAATTGTTACAAACATGAGATACCTACTGGTACTACCTACCTCATTCTTTAAGAAGAATAACAATGTGAGTCCACAGAATTGAACTCTGGAATAATAAAGGGTGTGGTAAAAAGTACTAACCAACAACAATAAGTGGTTCTCTTTCATTCCATGATGTCCCAATGACTTCAGGTGTGGCCTCACATTCAGGTGGTGGCATTACTTCAATTGTATTCTGAAAATAAAAAGATATTTGAACAATATGTTTAACTTAAATTGTGGGTAATTAAAATCAATTAGTTTAAATCACCAATACCTGTGAAAAACCAGCTTCTGAAAACTGTAATTAGCCCGGTTGCAGCTAGTTCTCCTATTATGGTTAGAACCTTTTGTTCTAAGTCCGAGAGCCTCGAGGTCACTGCCGGACCACCACCCGTACCAAAAGCTGCTCTGTGTAGACGAGCATGCTTTTTCTTGGTATTATTTTTGAGGCCACTCCATACCCTGAAAACAAACAAATAGATAACTGAGTAAACAATTGCAACAGAATCAATGCAAGCAGAAGTTATCTAATCAAAGTTATATTACCTTTTTTCACTTGTCTGTAGGTTTTTTATCTCCGGTTGCATCACTGTTCAACAGAATTGTGAGCTCATCCAATAGCTGTTTTCAATCGACCGCTAGGTTCTCTCCTCGGTTTTGATAAGTAGCCATGCCTAATAAAAATAAATACATTTAGAATCAATTTAAAAATACTTAGTTTACCTTCCTACCATTAATTTTTTTTTGTTTAAAAACTGAGGTGTTGTCTACTTACTGCTGCATAAATGTCACCATCATCTCTTGTTGAGTATAGCTAGTCTTCATATTAAATTATTTTACTTAAAAATGATTAAAGAAACCCGGTTAACACCACTTCACCACGAAATCACTGCAAGGAATGTCACGCCAACGAATATTGAAGTATAGTGTACTCCACTTAAACTTGAGTTTTCGTGCGTTGATTCTAAGATGATTTTTCACAGAAATCACAAAAAAACCTCAAAAATAATACTTGAAAACAACCAAGTTTTGGCCATTTTTTGCTTGACTTTTGTTAAAACTTTGTTTATATATCCTTCTTTGTCACCATCGTGTGTTAGAAAGAGATAATTGAAATGACATTAAAGCGTTCAATTTATATAGGTTCGTTTTGTCGGATATTATCTATGTAAAACGCGACCTACTTAATTTGGCCAGAAACATGACAATTTGGCAACGTGATAAAACGAATTAACGTTGAAAAAAGTGAGCAAACGTCAAGGTTATCGAGTAGATGCGTAAAACTCATACTCAAAGAAACGTACGTGACTTTGTGTGTATAGTTTATTCGAATGACTCTGTCGTAAAGTAAACGAGATTTTAACGTGGAACTCACACTTGCCCTACTGTAGGGCAAGTGTGAGTTCCACGTTAAAATCTCGTTTACTTTACGACAGAGTCATTCGAATAAACTATACACACAAAGTCACGTACGTTTCTTTGAGTATGAGTTTACGCATCTACTCGATAACCTTGACGTTTGCTCACTTTTTTCAACGTTAATTCGTATTATCACGTTGCCAAATTGTCATGTTTCTGGCCAAATTAAGTAGGTCGCGTTTTACATAGATAATATCCGACAAAACGAACCTATATAAATTGAACGCTTTAATGTCATTTCAATTATCTCTTTCTAACACACGATGGTGACAAAGAAGGATATATAAACAAAGTTTAACAAAAGTCAAGCAAAAAATGGCCAAAACTTGGTTGTTTTCAAGTGTTATTTTTGAGTTTTTTTTGTGATTTCTGTGAAAAATCATCTTAGAATCAACGCACGAAAACTCAAGTTTAAGTGGAGTACACTGTACTTCAATATTCGTTGGCGTGACATTCCTTGCAGTGATTTCGTGGTGAAGTGGTGTTAACCGGGTTTCTTTAATCATTTCTATGTAAAATAATTTAATATGAAGACTAGCTATACTCAACAAGAGATGATGGTGACATTTATGCAGCAGTAAGTAGACAACACATCAGTTTTTAGACAAAAAAAAATTAATGGTAGGAAGGTAAACTAAGTATTTTTAAATTGATTCTAAATGTATTTATTTTTATTAGGCATGCCGACTTATCAAAACCGAGGAGAGAACCTAGCGGTCGATTGAAAACAGCTATTGGATGAGCTCACAATTCTGTTGAACAGTGATGCAACCGGAGATAAAAAACCTACAGACAAGTGAAAAAAGGTAATATAACTTTAGTAATATAACTTTGATTAGATAACTTCTGCTTGCATTGATTCTGTTGCAATTGTTTACTCAGTTATCTATTTGTTTGTTTTCAGGGTATGGAGTGGCCTCAAAAATAATACCAAGAAAAAGCATGCTCGTCTACACAGAGCAGCTTTTGGTACGGGTGGTGGTCCGGCAGTGACCTCGAGGCTCTCGGACTTAGAACAAAAGGTTCTAAGCATAATGGGAGAACTAGCTGCAACCGGGCTAATTACAGTTTTCAGAAGCTGGTTTTTCACAGGTATTGGTGATTTAAACTAATTGATTTTAATTACCCACAATTTAAGTTAAACATATTGTTCAAATATCTTTTTATTTTCAGAATACAATTGAAGTAATGCCACCACCTGAATGTGAGGCCACACCTGAAGTCATTGGGACATCATGGAATGAAAGAGAACCACTTATTGTTGTTGGTTAGTACTTTTAGTAAAGCGTGTGGTAAAAATACCACACCCTTTATTATTCCAGAGTTCAATTCTGTGGACTCACATTGTTATTCTTCTTAAAGAATGAGGTAGGTAGTACCAGTAGGAATCTCATGTTTGTAACAATTTTCTTATTATAATTGCAGAGGTCCAGGAAGATCTCCAGGAGTGGAATAGAGCGGGTGGGTCACACCAACCTCATATACCCTCTCCTGCATCACCAACTCCAGCAATAGTTGAAGAGCTTGTGCCGGCCGGCACAAGTGGCCACTGAGGGGCACACACCACGAAGAACCTCTCCAAGACGACGAGGTCCATCAAGAAGATCTCCTCGACTGCGGCTCCAACCAAGGAATGCAGCTTTTCAAGAAGCGTCACAAAATTTTCTTAATTCTAATGAAGAATGGAGAAAATTTTTGCTGGAAACTCACCTTGACAAAGATAAAAATGAGAAGGAGAGACTGAGACTTCGTGGTATAGAGCTGGAATTGCAACAACAATGGCAGCAAATATGCCATCGAATGTTGGATGCATTGCACAAGATAATTTTATTGATAGCAGGCTTGTAGAAAAAGATTTATATTCATTTTTTACATGCCTATTCTCAATCACTTGTATAGTAGAGCAATCTACGATATCTTGTTCGTCCTTTTCAAAGTTAATAAAAAATGATAAATGCTTAAAAGCAAAGAAAATGTATTTGTCATTTTTTATTTACTTTAAATAGGTTCCTTGAATGAGACATCATGGATTTCTCCAACTAATTCTCCTAACCTCTTTACAATTTTATCTTTTTAAGCAAGTTTCCATGAAATAGACTGTCTTCTTTGTTTGTGCCTAATTAAGATACAATGTTTTTCTAACTCATAATAAATAATAAAACAGAAAAATATTTTAAACAGTGATTTATTTCATTATTTACATTACACTTATTAAATTACAAATTAGAACTAGGATACCTACATAAGTTATATTTATGTCAAAAAAAAACAATTATTATACCTAGGTAATTAATGTTATTAATGAAAGTAACTCTGTCTGTTCGCTATGTTCCACTTTCATGCCTAAAATGCTGAATCAATATTGATGAATTTTGGTGTAAAGATAGATAGGACCTTGGAGATGGACATGGTTACTTTTGATCCTGGAAATCCCGCGGGATTGGGTAATAGTGCGGGCGTAGCTAGTAGATAATAAAGACGAAAAGACATAACACAAAATTAATCCACAACTTGATAAACTTATGTAACTATAATAAATAATTTGTATAAACTTAAATTTAATGTAGCCTCCGAACTAATTGTTCTCTAATAGCTCGGCCTCTAATTAAATCAGTTGTGGGATTGGTTGGCTCCACATAGATTGCCTGTCTATCGTTGACTTCTTGATCTGAAAAAACAAGACAAATTAGCATAGTGCCTCTCTAGCTGAATGAGCTTTGTTATACTTGAGACTTAATTACCTGGATAGCCAATGTCAATATATTCTGGTACATTAAAATCCAGTGCCAAGTTGTGTAAAACACAGCAAGCTTGGATTATCGATTCTTCAATCGTCCAAATGTGTTTTCTATAAGGACACGAGCTGACATGTGCCGCATATTGTAGACAGTTTCAGGTGAGCCTGGAACTGTGTCCCCAAATGGAGTCATCAACCAAGGACGTTGTGGATATCCAGAATCCCCTAAAATAATGATGTACAGCGTTGTTAGTTGAGAGGTTTTTATAGATTATACCTACGAAGCATAAGTAAAAATGTTTTTTTTCTTCTTTATGTTACCTACCTAATAGCCAGACCATTTCTCCATGACGATGGACATTCTGCATAAATGGGTTGACAGCACTATTTTCCCATATAAAAGAGTTCATGGGTTGCTCCTCCAAATTTGGGATTAACATTAATAATTCTACAATCACTATCACAGATCTGAAAATAAATGTTGTTAATGTAATATGTACAGTTCAACTAACAAATGGTAATGCACACAAAAAGACTAATTAGGTTTATACAGCCGAACTTACCATTTGAACATTCAAAGAATGGAAATGTTTCCTCAAGAAATATAGGTGTTCTACATCAGAATTTGGTACTTACAAATATGTGGAAGTGACTCCCATCAATACATCCAATCACCCCTTGCAGTCCATATTTAGTATATAATCTGGAAATAGGTATAAATATTATTAAATGAAGTTCTCGGTGATGCTATTTATACTTTAATTCAAGTAATGTATGTTCATGTTAAAGTTACCCTTACTTTTGGCTGATAGCATGTCTGGCAGCAGGAGTTTTTGGGAAACAAATATACTTGTTTAGCATATTTGGATGTATTAAGGCCTGTGTCACTTCCTGTATGTAGTCACTGCATGATTTTTGTGAGAAATGTTGTGCCCTGCCAATAACCCGCTGATATGACCCACTGGCATAAAAAAGGAGTGCAGTGAGAACCAGCAACGTGAGTTACAACAACAAGACATAAATGAAAACTGTGCTAATAAGAAAAACACTTTTTCAATCACAACTTTCTTATTGGATTCCACCTTAAATTCAAGTGTTACTCGTTGAGTAGACTTCAAATCCGTTAGTTGACGAAGTTGTGCACACAGAAACTCAAAGGCAGCCTTCGAAAGACGATAATTTCTTCGAAATTCAGACTCTGAGAGATCCAAGAGAGGATTTGTAATTTTGCGCATTAAATATCTCCGAGACTGAAGCAAATTCCGATCTTCTAGTCTCTGAGCTTCCTTGTAACCGAAAAGCAAAATATGAGCGCATTTTGTCTTCTTTCTTTCCAACAATCCAAGGCACTACCTACTAACTACTCTTGTCTCACAGCAAAAATAACAAGTGAATGACTTTACTACCACGTTAGCGTTTTTTACGCCGCATCTGTCAAAATTGTAACTCACACTCTACATTTTAGTACAAAAATTGTTTAACTTTGTAGTTGCGTAACGTAACGTAACTTTTTTCGTAGTGATAACAACTCGCACTCGAGTAGGTAAATTCGGTATTGTCCGCTAGGGGCGCTTTTTGAGTTTCCATACAAAATACGCGTTAACTTAACCATCACGTTCGCGTTTTTTTTACGAAAAAACTCACACTAGCCCCTCTGTGTGTATCGATTACAAAACTATTATTACTTAGCGTAATTTCAAATTATGGGCTTGTTTTTTTCTTTTTGGTTTTTTTGTTGTTTCTATGCGTATTTTTTAATCGAGTTTTTTACGCAGTCGGGTTTTTTGTTTTTTTATAAATTATTTTTTTTATTTTACGCTTTTTAGTTATTTTCATTTATTGATGGTAGGTAAGTCTCGTAATCTATTCATTTCATTAGGGGGTTATAATGTACTAGCTGCGCCCCGCGGTTTCACCCGCGTTATTTCCGTTCCCGCGGGAATAAAAAGTAGCCTATGTGTTAATCCAGGTCCCCAAGTATATTCCAAGTTTCATCGCAATCGGTTCAGTAGTTTTTGCGTGAAAGAGTAACAACCTCACATACATACGTATGTGAGGTGGTTACTCTTATACATACATACTTACATACAAACTTTCGCGTTTATAATATTAGTAAGATTCTATTTCAGTTAGGGTTTAGTTATTTATTGCTTAAATTTATTATTCTTTTAACGTTTTTAGGTACCTAAGTGTTATTAGGCTTTTATTCAGTAGGTAGGTACAATTTATGTAAATATTCTATAGTTTATATCAATAAATTCCTGTCACCTGTACCATCACGGCTTATAACACGGCTTATACTTTGATAGTTCCAAGCGTAACTACGTAACAAAAATAAAAACTTGTTCGTTAGTAATAAAAAGCAAGAATACCTAATTGTAAATTAACTTTAAACCGTTATATTTCCTAAACGGTTCTTTAAAACGAAAAATGGTGAAAGAAACCTAATATTTATTTTTAAAAACCTATTCAACGATACGCATCTAGACATACTTTGACGATTTTGGATTTTTTAATTTTGACAATATGGCGTCTGGTGGTGACATAAGTTACTTGGGATTACTGTCATGTCTTTAGTCACACTCGCCAGATTAAGACGAATCGATTGACGTAAGAATCATCAAAATCGGTCCATGCGTTTGGCCTCTAGAACGCCACATAGAAACATCCATACATACATACATACATAGACCGGTAAACACATTACCCTCCTTTGCGTCGCGCAGTCGGGTAAAAAGGTTATTTTTAGTGTATTGTTTATAATAATTATTGTTAGATGGATTTAATTAAAAACCTACTTAGTTGCTATTTTATTATAACCTAAAAGTTGTTGATACTATTGTCAATTCCATAACTCTACCAACACGTGTATCATCTTTTGGGTCTTTAGTTTGGTCAAATGAATGAAACAAATTACTATGTAAATATTTTTATTCGAATATAATTATATTAAAAGCTTAATGATAATACAATAAAACAACATACATAATATACGACGCTATCTAAGTCTCATTTAAAGTAGGTACAGAAAATTATAGAGCCAGTTACTAAAAAAAATAAAGTACTTAGGAGCGAAATGTATGTTTGTTTTTAAAATATCGTAATATCCCTTTTTATTTATATTATGAACCTATAATCTAACTAAATTATTAAAACAAAACTAAGTTTGATTAATTAATAGCTAATAAATTACACCTTAAAAGTACACACACTAGGCCGGCAGCGGCTTGTATTGTAATGCTGTGCTGCCGGCCTCGTGTGTTGCAGCATTTACCTACTATTATCAATTATCGTACATTGAAAAACTTTTTAAGGTTTATTTTTGCGTTTTATACATTTCTTCACTATATTTCTTAACTATAACACTTGACGTTTCGAGGATTTTTCAGTGGCTTAAAGTAGGCTCACCGTAAAAAGTGTTCCAATGTTATTGCGAAAACCTAAGAAAAAATATGAATATCTTATGTCTTACGTATTTTATTATGGTAAGAAGGCTACGCTGTTTCTACAGTCTTGAATGACTATAATGAGATGGCTAAACCCATAGACATATATTGGAGTAATGTCTTCGTGCCGTATTTGATCTATCGTCTATCTAGTTAACTTGGTCTGTTGCTACATCTATGTCAATCTCGCCTGGGCGTTGCCGTCACATAACGCGTAGCGCCGTAATTTAAAAAACACATGTCAAAAATTCTCTAGTTCTAAAGTAAGGACAGGATTGTAAAAAATAAAAATAGGCGGACAGAAGTTTACGCCCTTGCGTCCAAAATTGGATAGAAATAAGCTGTGAATGATGAAGACGATAAAAATTTTTTAGCGAGAAAAATCAAATTGAATGTGGTTTGCTTTCTAACAGGAATCAATCCCGGAAGTAAAAATAAACAAAAAAAAATCAGAGATCAAGCCCATTTACTTAACTGTTGTTAAGGACTTCAAACGATTCCACGATTAACACGTCAGTCTATAGTCCAAAGACCGATCGCGGTTACAAAACGATATTTAAAAAAAGTTGATGTTTAAAAGATAAATAGTTTTGCAATGACAAGCACAAAGCTTTAACCATTACAATATTGTTTCAAAATCCACAAATAGAAACCTACCGTTGTGTAACATTCATCATATACAAGATGTAACAGGTAAGCCCTTTTAATCCGAAAGGGGGTTGTTCTAGACGTCTAGGCGAACACCTTTTGTTCTACGACTTTTGAAAATTCGAACTTTTTTTTTGAAAATTTTGAGATTATGTTTCACTGGAAAAACAGCTGTTTTTGAAAATAAAGGTAATTGAAGGTTTGATTGTAGTAGACCAAACTAAATGAAAGAACAACATAAGGTCAATGACCTCGAACTCTAAGAAACAGCTGATTTTCAAGTAAACTTTACACCTAAATTTTTCGAAAAGTACTTCGAATTTTCAAAAGTCGTAGAACAAAAGTTGTTTGCCTAAACGTCTAGAACAACCCCCTTTCGGATTAAAAGGGCTTACCTGTTACATCTTGTATATCACTTGTAAATAAGAGGGAATATAGCTTACGAGTCACGGAAAATTCGATATGTTAGATAGAACATTAAAGTGAATATTATGTATCTAGAGATAATGTAATTTACTGTAAGTATATCTTTGGTTGTCACACAGACAGCCTTGAACGTGTGAAAATAAAGTAGGTATTTCATAATAATTATTGTAAAAACAAATAAAAATCTATTAATCTTAAAATCACCCACAATTGTCTAATGTTCGCGTATCTCCACTGTTTATAATTTTTTAAAATACATTACCCAGATACCTGGTTAAACCCAGGTATAACTTAAAATATTTCCAGTCAAGTGAAAACGCAAAAAGCAAAAGCCCTTCTTCATTAACAACAAAACCTCCAATCTTCTTTTTCATTATTGTTTAAATTCCTAAAGACAAAGGGCGTTTTCATATAAGTATATCCGAATTCATACTCGAACTTCTCCATAAAAGTATATTCAACAATCAAATTTTAGGACAATATATTTAAAAGGTGCAAAACAAGAATTATTTCCTTTAGATCAACATTTCAGTATGTACAAATCTGTACAGACAATATTCAATGTATCATCACATCAGTCAATCAAAACTGGAGTAATGTTCAAGTGAATTCCAAGTTTGTTGACGGCATGATCATTCCTGAGCTTTCCCCGCTTCCGTAATGGATTCATATTGTTCTTTGTCCAGCTCAGTCATAGTTAAACTGCCGTCAGGAAGTAACAGGACGACACGCCGTGTTCCACCTGCAACAAGCAATCATTTTAAAATATCTATTCATATTCAGTTCTGTGAAAGCTCCCAACCCATTACATCACAAGCAATGTTGATATTTTATCATGTACCTTTCTTGTGCAACTGTCATGTAGTGTTATTATGTTCTTTGCTCATATCGCTATTCCACTAAAACTACAACCTTGGAGTTTTCAAGTCTAGAGAGATAGGTTTTTTCAAGGCAAGCATGCTACATAGACAACTTTGTCAAGGCTTTGATTTACTACCCTTTCCTAACTGATTACTGCTGGAAGCCCAGGTCTTATGTGACAATGTGCAGGCTACCAATCAGAACATAATTCAGATGAAATATACCGTAATTTCAAAAGGCAAGCCTGAGTAAATGCCTGAATTTCAGAACAGAATGTTTGACACTAATATATTTCTTAGTGTAGGACGCCCTCAGGCACGTTGGAGCGACGATTTGCGCAAGACGGCTGGCACAAACTGGATGCGAGAAGCCGAAAATAGATCTAGGTGGCGTGCAATTGGAGAGGCCTATGTCCAGCAGTGGACTGCAACAGGCTCATGATGATGATGATGATGTTTTCTTAACAATATAATCTTATCATGTCACACAGCTTTCCAGTCAAACACCAGCCCTTGTCTCAGCTGAAAAACAGTGTAACCAGGTGTTCTGAAGGTCAGTATACCCATACTGACCTGGGGAGGGTAGGTCGGCCTGCAACAGCTGCGCGATGACCTGCGTGGCGTCCTCCCCGGGCTCGCCCTCCACCTGCACGGCCACCTGCTGCAGCGCGGGCTGCCCCGCGCCCGGCAGTAGCTGCGCCAGCTGGCTCGGGTCCAGTGATAACACGTCCTGTACAAACAAAGTTTTTTATTTCAATATTTATTACATGTTCCGATACAATAGCTCTTCAGAGCTTGTCTGTATATTAAAAGACTACAGCTGAACTCTAGGATTGCAAGTCTAGCTATGCATAACAGATTCACATAATTTCTTGTCATAATATCACCCATTACTAAACCCATAATTTTTGCGAAGACTTGGAATTGGATCATCTTTCCATAACTTTCGGTCATATTCGCATTCTTAGGATGCCTAGATCAGGAGTCGTGTATACAGAACTCAGCACTATTGAATTTCGACCAATCCAATAACCAGCCCCCAGATTATCTATCCAGCAGACTTCTATCAGTGAAAATAAGAGGCACTATGCAGTACATTTCTGCTTTGAGATAATTACCGGTAATAACCTAGTTATGTTAAAGCAGCAATGTACTGCATAGTGCCTGTTATTTTCCACTGTTGACAGAAGTCCACTGGATAGATAATCTGGGGGCTGATCTGATAATTTCTGGCCCTAAATCAACAGACTAGCAGCATCACTGCCCGCACAAGTTCCTAGATCATAGTACAAGTTTTTACCTGTCCATCCTCTCTGGTGACGTACATAACGTCACCCTCTCCCTCCACACCCCCCTCGCCGCCCTCCACGGTCCCCTCCACGCCCTCAACCCCCTCGACACCTTCTGCTGCGACCAGCAATGTGTGACCGTCTTCGTTTTCTCCTGCCACCTGTAGATAATGTTAGATATTTATATTTTAGGATGGATACAGACAGAATTTAAGGTTCTTATAAAATCTAAAGCAAAGTTTATGTGTCAGCATTATGTGAGTGCAGACAAGATGTCCAGTTATGGTGGTGTACCTGATAAAGCACACCATCCTCTCCTCTAATCATAATGGGCGGGTGTCCGGCGTGCAGCAACCCCACCTCCTCTCCTACGCCTTCCTCCAGAAGTTGCTTCACGGTAGTACCTCCTTCGATCTTCACGTCTGCCTGCGCATACAATAATAGTACATTTCTGTTAGTCTCCATTTTTTTTACGTAGATAGAATTTACATCTCTATGATAATTGGCTATGGCTGCCAGCGTACATGGAGCCGAAGCCAATAAGCGAACGGTCCTTTTTGGTAAAACTAAGTATAATATTGACACCAAGCCAGCGATTATTATACCTATGTATCCTCTATAACCACTGGATTGTTTAAAATTATGTTTTTTTTAAAATGTAGTTAGTGTATTATAAACTTACTGCATCCTCATCAGTGAGCATCGGTAAGGAAGGCTGTGCCCCGTCAGTTTGTTGCACCAACATTCCTGTTGTTCCACCGGGTGACATCTCCACCTAATATGTACATAAATAGTTTTAACAGTTGAAAATGGAACTGGACTGTTTTAATAACATAGTTTTTGTGAAATAGACATTATAAAAAACTATGCGCCTAGAAATCTGATTCGTTTAGCAAATCCCAGCGTCAGATCAGAGGCAGGGGGGTAATACTCAAGCCCGTGATGCTTATATCATATAAGAGATGTCGAAAAAATATTTTTTCCATGGACATCCACTACGTTCTCACACGCTCGAGAATCGTTCTCCATTAAGTTTCCCTTTCTCGTAAAAGTGGGAGGGTTATAGGTTTTTTTTTTACATAAATACAAATGCTTACAAAACAGACTCAATAATTGTAAGTACACTCAAAAATTTCACTGACGATTAGGCTAATACACCTCTATTAGTCATTTTACAACAAAAAAAAAAGTTGATGGTTTAGTACATTTTAAACATTATAGTTATGAGTAGATAGGAACTATATACATAAAAATGTAGATGACAAAGAAGGTAATAAGCCTTTTGTGCCAGGCTCGTTTTTTAAAAAGTGTATAGGGGTGATTACCTTCATGAGCATAGTAGGATGTGCTTACTCAGACGGCGGGGGATACATAGAGCCCGCGCACGAGCCGGGAGAAATACTGACGTGACATGATAAGGAGGTCGTTACCTTCATGAGCATAGTAGGATGTGCGAGTTCAGGCGGCGGGGTGTGCAGAGCGCGCGTCGCTTGCGCGGGCGGCGGCGTGGGCGGCGGGCTCGGCGTGGGGGGCGGCGTCGGCTCGCCCTCCGCCCGCGCGAGCCGCTTGCCGGACTCCGGGTCCAGCGTGAGCGGTCGGTTGGGAGACGGCGGGGGAATGGGCCCTAGTTCCCGCGGGAACGGATCCTCGATGCCGTCTGAAGAGTCCGATGACTGTGGGTCCTCCTGGTAAATAAACAGTTTGTTACCGGGTTGATGAGGCCGGGAGAGTATCTTGCTGACGTGACAGAGATGTCAGGGTTGATCTTCCTTCGTGTTAGTGTCTCCTATAGTATTGATTGACTAGTTGGAATAATAACTGTAGCATAAAAGACATACCAGTAAATGGGAATAGGAATATTTGTAGTGTTCTTTCTTCTTACATTGTCACTTGTCACAGTAAGGTCCGAATATATTCAGAATATATTCAAATCATCAAAACTGTTTTAAACTTTTATAACTTCTATAAAATTTTACAATGTTTAAAACAATTTTCAGATTTGTCTAATCGAAAAACAGTCCAAACTAAGCACAACTTAAACCGAATCTTATTTTATTAGACATAGGACCCAAGAAATTTACCATTAGACACTTCCAAGATTGCATTCTAGAATACATCTAAATTATGCTAAGTTACCTCAAAATCGAACACAATGGGAATTTGTTGCTTCTCCCGCAACCGCTGTACGATGTTCCCTGCCGCAGTGGACACGGCGTAGCCTCCTCGGCCGCGGCCACGCGTCGCGCCGCCGCGTCTCAGCAGGCTATCACCCTGTGTAGATAGACCACGGAGATAAACAATCTTACTACAAACTGAAGGAGCATTTTCAATTACATGGTTTGAGTACAGTTTTTCAACAACACTTATTTAAACCTTTCCATTTTATTCCACGGACACACAACTTAAGACAGAAAACTGTTGACTGATTGTTAGTGAACATGTAACTCTGTTGCTAACGAATCTCGATTGAAACAACTAAGACGCGAGTTCAAACCTCGCCGCGAGTAATTTAATAAGATGAGTTTTTCCTTTAAAATATTTCTGGTATAAATTACTTGAGCACAAGCAATGAAAACCAAATTACGAAATATTTAATTAGAAAAAGAGCGACAATTCCGTTCGGTTCGATAATGTCTAGTGTACTATAGTAACTAGTGTATTTCTTGGCGAATGTTAACTGTAAAAGTAATCATTAGTACGGGTAAATCACTGGAAAATGGTCCTGCAGTTGGCGTTTCAATCGAAATCTTATAGTCGAAAAATAGTAGATAGTATGAATATTTCATTCATATACTTAAATTCGCCGCTCGAGGTAAAAGCTCGGGTGGTCTAGTTCGTTAAGACGCTCCAATAGACGCGAGTTTAAACCTCGCCGCAAGTGAATTTTTGAAGATGAATTATTCCTTTAAAATATTTCTAGTACAATTGAAAATGTTGATTTTTGCGATTACAGATACAATATGACAGTTACAGTCGCTAATGGCAATTTGTTTGCCACTGAATGACATGAATACAATAATTTCAATTGTTTCAATCGAGATTTGTTAGCAACAGAGTAACGTAATCAAGCCACTGTCCAATATTTAATGTACCTGTTGTAATTTCTTGTTCTGCAAGATATTGACTGGAGATTTAATTTCGGCGGAACTTTGTGCAGACGGTCTCTGTATGGTGCGTTGAATGATTTTCTGTCCAGACGGCGTGATTATTGTTTTCTCTGTGACTTGCTGCCCAGCAGAACCATATGTCTTCTTCACCTGAAATGTCAAATGAAATCAATATTGTCCAAAATGACGATATAGATAAAGCTGAAATAGAGCTGATAAAATGAAATAATTTTATTATAATCATATATCAATTTACAATAAAAAAGTTTCTTAACAATATATAAATTAACTTACTTGTTGCGCCACATTGCGCATTGGCGATTTTTTCACTTCTTCTTGTTTCTTCTGCAACAAACATACTTTAGTTAGAATCTTGAGCGATAAACAATGTATTTATAATTTCGGCTGGAAGTAATGAGATTACCTGTTTAGCAGCCAGTATCTGTTTTCTGATGACATCTTGGTCAATGTTAGCTAATCCCGGACCCAATTTACCAGGAGAGTCAATTTTCATAATTCCAGAGCTCTTTGACATTATGTACACACCTGCACCAATGAAATAAATAAATTAAAACATTTTATCCAATATAATCTGAGACCATATTAAACTAAGGTAAATACATGTACAGTATTTTCATCTCACAAGGCAACAAACTTTTGACCATCTAAACATGAGCCACAGAAATAAATATCAAAATGAACTAAACACAAAACCAAACTAAGTTTTATTTTTCAAGTTTCTTATCTGCAAAGATCTGCATTGTGTGGTATAATATAATGGTAGCAAACAGTCTAGTATAGTCAAATTAAAAATAGGAATTGTGATTGAGAATGCTAATCTTGCGAAAGATTAGAAAGACTAATCATTTAATAGGGCTATGGCTAGGTAATCAATATTTAGTCATTTTTTTTTATTACTATGTTTGATTGTGTGTGTGTGTGTCACTAATGACCTGACTTATGCTCTCTTTTACAGATTGCTGCTCAATTCAGTAAATTTGACTATTATGCATAGTATTGTAGGATATTATGCCAACATAATTTGGGCAGGACAAACTTTAAGTAAAACCCACGTCGCGTTCGCTTCGTGAGATAAAAGTACTATATGTGTTTACCTGTGCTAAGATTGGGCATATGTTTCGGATCAACTTTGATAACACCCTTGATATTGGGCATTCCCTTTCCGCTGAGACCCAGAGATTTCACGAGCTCAGGATCGAGGGCTGCCTTGGGCGACGACTGCCCGTTCACCACTTTCTTCTCAACTGTAACTGGGTTTTTATTTATTATTCCAATGATGTACTAACTAACAGAATATTCTCAGTTTCCGACTTTCAGAAAACTTTCTAAATAGAAGGGAAAGTATCGACCTCAATGTCATTTGCGTAATTAAATAATTACTCTAATTATTACTGATAAAAAAGTAAAAGCAATATTTACTATAATTTTTAAGTCCAACAAATTTTACTAATGTTAAAGTAACTTTGTCTCTTTGATACATTTTTAAGCAGAAACCGATGAAATATATGTGTTTTTAGGGTATCGATAATAATATACCTATGAAATGTCGAACATCGTTTTATTCCTATCCCAAAGCGAGGATTCATTTACAAGACGCAGCGACAAATCAAAAATAGAAGAGTAGAAGGGCATCCTTACATTTAGTGTCACCATCGGAGTAATCTTCGTCTTCACTGGACATCTCCTTCTTTATTCTCTTAGGTAACGGTTCCCCTTCCTCAGCGCCGCACCACGCCTTCACCTGATCCAATGCTTTCACCTTGCTCGTGCGTTGGAGGCGCCTGTATTATACAAATATCTATTTAAGGAAAATACATCTACGAAAACACAACGCATGGGGACGCAGGACGGACCACGCATCTTTAGTCAACCCGGATGGCACATCTAAATCGGTTAGACCAACGGCATCTGTGACTCACGCTCTGAATCTTAGCATCTGTCTGTGTGTATTATGTTAACAAAATTGAATATAATATTTAAATCACACCAGAATGTGATCTCTAATGACTGTAATTCGACAGTTTTGGTTCTTATAAGTTAAGTTACTTTCTTTTAAACAGGGTGTCCCGGATCTTGATGATAATAAAGCCTAAAATAGCCGACTCAAAATTACTGTAGAGCTGGAAGGATTTGACTAAAGTTATTGGATTAAACAATAGGATATGTTACCCTGAAGGAGTCAATAATGGTGTTTCAGGCTTCTTCGCCACTTGTTTGACGACTTGCGGTGTTGATGTGTTTAGATGTTTCACCTGGGGAAATATACGAGTTTTTAAATATCATAGTAATTGAAAATCTTGCCTTTATATGGATATTTTGATGCCAAACGTGATGAACTAATGGCTAATAATTCCTACTTATATTTTATAAAGCTGAAAGTTTGAGAGTATGTGTGTATGTACATATGTATGTGTGTTTGTTACTCAATCACGCAAAAACTACAGAACAGGTTGCAATTAAACTTGGAATATAGGTAGCTGGGGACCTGGGTTAAAACACATAGGCTACTTTGTGAGGCTAGGTGAGGGGGATGATTAATGAAGTAGTAAGTTACCTGAACTGGATGTTGCTGCTGCTGTTGCTGCTGGGCTCTCAACGCCTTGAGCTCCTTCTGCCGCGCGAGTTGCTTCTCGAACGCTTCTAACAAGTGCTTGCAAGTCTCCATATTTTCAATTGGCTCCCAAGTATTTTGTTCACTGTTTATTGACAATTATGGTCTTTATTACTTAGCCCCAGAATATTTTTTTCTCCGTGAAATTGTGGGTGTGGAGATGTGAAAACAAAGGAGCATAATATACTATTTTGCATCTTCTTTTTTCTCCAATACCTTGCTTGTTTTAAGAATTTCATTAATAACAAATACAATATTACAGCACCATCTAGTTTTAAAACCAGAAACTAGTCTTCTAACATGGTTACCCAATAATTTAATGAACTATAACAGCTGCTACATTAGACCATAACTGGTTGATGCATCATTTTAAGAAGTAAACTTAGAAACCATAATGAAACAATTTCTAAGACACTGTAGGTCACTGACATTTCATACCAATAGTGTAGTATCTTATATTAAGGACTGATTTTTCATTCTATGGGTAAAATATATCTGTCGAATAAGATCAAACTCAACCAATTTTAAAATCCTTCAAATTTTGATCCACAAAGTTTAGATTTTTTCTTTTTAAAATTTCTTTCAAACACTATTCGATGGTGTTAAATTTTGTTTGTCGGATATCTCCGTTTAGGGATTTGAAAAATCAGGAAAACTTAAATTTAGACTTACTGAGGATACCCCTCCCACTTGAGCAGATACTCGTACTGCTTTCGCCTCGGGTTGAACCGCTTGGCGAGTATCTTCTCGACGACAAACTCGCCGCCCTCGGCCGAGTCCCCGGCGCGGTCGGAGCGGCGCGCGATGCGCTCCTCCGGCGGGACGCGCTCTTGGGCGTTACGGACCGACTCGTTTGGATCCACCTTGGGGATATTAGTATACCGTAAACCATCAATATTTCCTAATTTGTTTTTTTATTGCTATAGGCATTACTTATAGTCTTACTATCTTACTAATATTATAAACGCAAAAGTTTGTATGTATGTATGTGAGGTTGTTACTCTTTCACACAAAAACTACTGAACCGATTGTGATGAAACTTGGAATATAGGTAGCTGGGGACCTGGATTATCACATAGGCTACTTTTTATCCCGATATTGCCGCGGGAACGGGACTTACGCGGGTGAAACCGCAGGGCGCAGCTAGTTATCAATAAAAGTATAATACGATTTAACATTTTTAACTTTTCCACAGAAAAGTAAATATTCTTTATAAATTGCGTACCTTAATTTTAGGCTGAGGAATTATTTTAGTTCCAATTGCACTTTTGACATGTGTATCACTTTCCTCACCCGATGGTTGAGTCTCATCTTCCTACAACACAAGACAACAATAAGTAAATAACTGGTTCAAATTGAAATATAGAAGTTCTAAAAACAAATTGATCGAGAGACTTACAACCTTGGCGTATTTCCGGGGTCTTCCTCTTCCTTTCTTAACTTCTGATGATGGTGCTTGAACAGGTACCAGTTGATCATCAGTCTTTATTTCCATCTAGAAATGTATCAATATCAACATTTTGATGTTTATGACAAACTAAATACTAAAGTTAATTCAATATTCCATAAGAAGTATGAAATAAGAGGTAAAATTAATTAGGTTCTTATCCAAAGGGTAAAAACAGGACCCTTTCAGTAAGACTCCACTGTTAGTCTGTCTGCCACCAGACTGTATCTCATAAAAAAGTATGTAATATACTCATTGTCTATTCATAGTACAAGTCTAATGGGGTTAGATGGCGATATGTAATAAATTCTCAGAATTAATTCATTTATTCAATTCAATACGAGGTGTATTTATAAATTTTCAATTCAGAAAATTTATAATTCTATCATGGTAGGTAAAGGTAAATTTAGAGACCTTAAGGCGACCTGAAAACTAATTAAAGGGTAAACTAACTAACTAAGAAGGTAAATTAATGAAATGTACTTACGACTTTAGCATGAGCAAACTTAGAGAGTGCCTGTACGTTGGCCCCAGCAGTGATCCAAGCTGTGCGTTGAGACTCGGCCATCCGGCACCACTGCTGATACAGTTTCCAGCTGTTGTCATTGGATACGGTGGCCACGTCGCGAGCCGATGAACACTTCCACAGGAGAAATGCCCATACTTGTGCTTTTGATTCATTCTGAAATAACAGTTCAAAGTAATGGTATTGGTATAGTTAGTATAGGAAGACATACTCAGGCAACTGATTCCATTGCCTCGCAGTACAAATTAAGAATGACGATGTGGTTCAGGTCACGGGAATTTCTAGATTCCCGTCCGAACCTAATTCACGGGATTTTGCCTAGATGTCCAATGGTATCTTGGAGAGGATATGAGCGCCTTTCTTCTCCTTCAGATGCAATTAAACCAGAGATATAATGTTAATAATACATACACTATCCCGAACTGGTGATTTTCCCGAGCAGTCTTTAGATTCCTTGTGCTCCTTGAACTCCTCAATAAAGTGAAATGCAGAGTGACATTGTCCACATACTAACACATCCAATGTTGCCATTTGTTCATGAGCATCTAAAAAAGTAACATTTTAAGAGAATGTACATTGGAGAAAATAGAAATTGTTATTTATTAGCACAAGTAGGTATGTGTTCTTCGAAGTTAATTTGAATATTTGGTATTACAATAAATAATGAAGTTTTTCATAATTTTACTAATAGTGTTGCTCAGTAACTGTACTAGCTGGGAGAAAAGGTTTATATTCATACTAGTTTCATTGCATGAGCATGTATTGAAATAATATAAAGGTAAGATAGTAGTGTTTGTTTACCTTTCAATGCAGTAGGATTTTTTGTTATCTCTTCAGGGTTACCAACCGGAACCTCTTCAGTGGTTCCCTCGCCTTCTTCGACGGAGGTCATGGTGCCTCACACTACAACATTTCAATGCACATTTCAATTATTCCACGGTTTGTAAATAACATAACCTATCATAAAGTGAGCCGGATTCCCGCCAACATACATGAATGAACGAGAGTGGATTATCCTCTAGTATGGGCTTTCTACATAACTAAATTAACCAAATGAATAAATTTTGTAAACAAATAATATCATTTAAAAGTAACACTGCAATAATACTACGAAATAAAATTCATAGGTACGAATTTAAATGTACACCACGAAACTTAGATTTTATTCCATCCGACAAAACGATGCACAAAAACCACACGAAGTTTTATTTCACAGATTGATTGTATTTTAGGTTTTCTTGGTTGTATTTACATGTAAATGTCACCGCACTTACCAAAACAATTTAATTTTAGAGGAAAAACTAAAAACCAATGAAGTCAATCACACAAATCACCTCCGCCAAGACAATCCAACTCAAGAATCGGTGAAATAATGAACGAAAAAAACGCTTTGCCGACACGCCAAATCTGCCCCCTAGTGGAACGCCGGTGAAGCTTGTTTTCCGTAGCACGTTATAAAATACTGACCAATCATAGTCCGATATTTAAAGATCTCCAACCAATGAAACGTTTTCACTATTACAATGGAATATTGGAAAGTAAAACAGACTTGATGTTTCACGAATGCCGACATTTTTACCGACATGTACCATTTGCCAACGTTTTATGCCGACAAAATTATAGATCATTTTTCAATACATAGGTACTTTTTGGTCCAAAGTACTTTTACATACAGAAAATAGGTTTATAATAATAATAAGTTTTACCACAGGTATTTGGTAAAACTACAACTTTATTGGTAAATATTATTTTCCATTTTTTTACAAAGCTATTACGAAATTGAAAAAAAGATTATAATTACTGCGCCTATGCAATTCGGTTTTTAATTTAGGTATTCGTAGATAGCTGTAATTTAAAATTATCAATCAGCCAGAGACACTATAGAACTTCAATCAGCTACAAGTACAAACAATCATCCTTAAAATAAATAGATCATCATCATCAGGCTCCTTTTGTCCACATTGACATTGTCCAAATAGATGCCGAACTCGATGTGTACCGATGTGCACGCGAATACATAATTATTAAGAAATCCAACAGCTATACTTTAAAAATTGACAAAACAGAAGAACAACAGAACGCCAATCAAATTATTAGTTTACAAAATGACACGACCGCCTTTTCCATACGTCCTTTAGTTTTCGGACATAGACGTACCTATCCGAAAACTTACGCCCGCGCCATGCTCGCGCCGCCGGCCTATATTTTCGTTTGGAAATATAATTAGGATATTAAACAAAAATAAACCCTGAATTTTACAAATTGTGTAGGACGCTAATTTTACTACACTACTTTATACTGACTCCCTTTAGGATGCTCAAGCTTACAGCACCCATCGAAAGACTGAAATGTGTATACAATACACATCAACATTTTGTTTTGATGTGTGCTGTAAATGTGGACTAAGGGAGCCTGCATAGTGGTGTAACTAGGATGGATCCTTGATCATAGTTTATAGAATATTTTCCATTTTTTAAATTATTTTATAGATTTTATTTTTAATTCAAAGTTATCTTAAACTTATTTAGTAGGTAGTTCTTAACTAATATTCTATAAGATACATAATGTATATATTACAATTACACTAGATGAAATAACTAATAAGCTACATAATTAAAAAAATATTGTACGGAACCACCACCAATTAAATTCTTGTGGCAAGGGTAGCACAACCAAGAACAACCAGCAGATCCCTAGAAACACAGGAAGGAGACAACCACAGATAACTTTCACTCACTTATTGTTCACACTTTGTTCATTCATTCCTACATTCTGTTTGGTATCTTTGTTTATCATGTATAGAATTACGTTTGGTGTCTCTTTCTCATGCAATAAATGTGTAATATTTTATCTGTGGATTCATGGCAGAATCTGCTGCTGTCAATCAGCCGCGATCTTCTCTGCGCGAGACGCTTTTATTCGCGCCGCGTTAATTTAGTTTTACGTATTATTTCTTTATAATAAGTATTCGGACACGTAAGTTATTATAAAAACGTTACAATGTTTGCCATGTGTAATATTTTGGCTGTAATTTGTAAATCAATTTGCAGAAAATGTCGGGAATTGCGAGTGCACGTTTAGCGGAAGAAAGAAAAGCTTGGCGCAAGGACCATCCCTTTGTAAGTGGACGATACTTGTGATTTGTGTTCTGTATTCACTATAAAATTGCTAAGGTTGTGGTTGTTTTAGGGGTTCGTAGCGCGACCTATGAAGAATCCTGATGGCTCCTTGAATCTAATGACATGGGAGTGCGCGATACCTGGCAAAAAGGGGGTTAGTATTCAAGATGTCTATTTTTTATAACATTATTGCCAGCGCTCTATGGTTAGCAATGTAAATACCAACTCTGTAGAAAACCTACAATAAAAAGTAGCCCATTGTTTTTTGCATTTCGTTTTTTAGATGGTTCATGTAAAACCTCATACCTATTATTTGATTTCTTCACAACATTTGTTGGTTTCAGACTCCCTGGGAAGGTGGACTCTACAAATTGAGAATGATCTTCAAAGATGACTATCCATCCAGCCCCCCAAAATGTAAATTCGAGCCACCACTTTTCCACCCCAATGTGTACCCATCAGGCACAGTATGTCTGTCTTTACTTGATGAGGAAAAGGATTGGCGTCCCGCCATTACAATCAAGCAGATCCTTCTCGGTATCCAAGACTTGCTAAATGAGCCCAATGTGAAGGATCCTGCTCAGGCTGAGGCTTATACAATCTATTGGTGAGTGTTCCCTCAATCATCTAAATTTTATCAGGATATTACAATTGAGTCAATAACAATATCCCAATAGATATAGTAGATAAAATAATCCTGAATTATCCATAGAATATTACAATTAAACTTAAGATTGTTGTATTGTTGAATGTAAATGAAACAATTAGTAATAGATAAATGTATGCAAACTGAATGAAATAAGTACCTACTAGACTTTATAAATAGCTCAGAGATGGTTCTAAGGCAGGCCTATGATAATTAATGCATTGTCACATTTTACTGATGTCAAATATTACTCACATTAGTGAGAAATGCATTCCTTAGTGTAAGAGTAGTTACAGAGTAAAGAATAAACATTTCTGATGATACCCATTAGTCCTTTTCATTTATTTTCTTTTTTTTCAGAAGGCTCTTAACATTTTCTTAGTTAAAGCCTTCTGCCAGCTACATTTGGCAATTAGGCCCGTTCCAGTACAGGTACATTAGCAATATTATCATTAATAATGTTGTTATTATTCTTTTCAGTCAAAACCGACTAGAATATGATAAAAGAGTTCGAGCTCAGGCACGTGCCATGGCTGCCACAGAGTAAGATGCAGAGAGGAATCATTTCAGCTATGAAATATCTAAACACAGTGTCTAACTACAAGATGATAAATTACCCCAGTGCAGACAAGGCAGTAAACCATTCCAGCATCTATAGTCTGTGTCAAAAGCACTTTTATCTAAGTAAAACATCTATTCCATGTGGCTGAATAAACTTAGTTATAAGTAATGTTGAGGAAATCACTAAAGCTGGATCTCTTTAGTGATTCTTTCAATGAAATCTATTGATAAAAATTAGACTTCAATAAATAGGTACGCCAGTTTCTCTGCTTTCTCATAAATCAACTAGACTTAATTGTATCGTAAGAATTTATTTATTTTTTAAAAATATCAGCATTTGTGATACAGTATTGGTCTTTCTGATGGAACAGTATGATGCAAAACAGTGAAACTCAAATTCTACTGTCTAAAATCTCTTGAGTAATATGTATTGAGATCTAATAATACTACCTTATACTTAATTTTAAAATATTTTTGTATCTTATGTTAGTGGTATTGAACAATAAATTACTAAATAACCAAGTTTATTTTATTTTATAGGAAGTCTTCATTTTGTTCTTTCTCTTCAGGCTTCATGTCATGATGTATGCTTTATTCAGCGATTCATTATGCTACTAAAAACTATTCAATAACTAATTGCCTGAGGAACATGGGGAGCTATTTAAATAATTAAGTAGACCCTTAATTTTGAAGGCTACTTAACTAATTGAGTAGTAATTAAGGGCCTATATAACCCTAATAGCGTGACAGGAATAAAGCTAGCGAATTTCAGATGTGTAAGTGAAGGACGTAAGAGAGTTTTGGCGGGAATGCGCTGAGGAGATGTGTTGCTAAATTTTCATTTTTGTGAAACTTAGTTCAAATGCGTGTAAATTGTTTAATTTCGGGGGCATATTAATCAATTTAGTTTCGTGAAGGTGTACAAGTGAAAATCGGTGCAAATCATGGACTTTAGCTTAGTGTTCTCTCCAAAGCTCCGTGAACAAACATTGTAAAAAATGGCCTCCTTTTTACAATGATTCCCTTGACTTGACTTTAACTATGACGACTTGACTGTTTCGTTCGATGCATATAACCTGCAATTATTGATAATACTTGACACTGGCAAATGTCCGAAAGGAAAAGCCATTTTAAAGAAGAAGAAGGACGTAAGATGCGACTATGAAAAATTTTATTGTGTAAAATCAAACAATTGCTAGTTTCAAGATAACTAAACCTTAATTTTGAAATTCAAAACATTCACTGCCTGTATTGAGTTAAGTTCAGTTCTTATACACAGTTTTATTAGTTTTCGTACAATATTGACTGAGTAGTATCACCTATTTGTACAATTTAGAGGGAAGTTTGAATTTTTTTCTATCGAGAAATTTTTCAGGAATCGTGTTTTCACGACATTCACGTGTTAGTAAATATCCTCGACTTTAATAAATATGGTTTCAAAAACTTTTATTTCAAATAACTTTTGTAGTAATTCACCCTAGAAATAGTTCAATATGCCTACTCCGGCCCCTACTACGTGTTCTGTAAAACAAAAAACCCGACTGCGTAAAAAACTCGATTAAAAAATAAGCATAGAAACAACAAAAAAACCAAAAAGAAAAAAACAAGCCCAGTAATTTGAAATTACGCTAAGTAATAATAGTTTTGTAATCGATACACACAGAACACATAAATAAAGGAGTAAAAAATTATTCACAGTCGGGACCCATTCATTTTACCAATCTAATTTTTCCAATGGGTCCCGACTGTGAATAATTTTTTACTCCTTTATTTATGTGTTCTGTGTGTATCGATTACAAAACTATTATTACTTAGCGTAATTTCAAATTACTGGGCTTGTTTTTTTCTTTTTGGTTTTTTTGTTGTTTCTATGCTTATTTTTTAATCGAGTTTTTTACGCAGTCGGGTTTTTTGTTTTTTTTATAAATTATTTTTTTTATTTTACGCTTTTTAGTTATTTTCATTTATTGATGGTAGGTAAGTCTCGTAATCTATTCATTTCATTAGGGGGTTATAATGTACTAGCTGCGCCCCGCGGTTTCACCCGCGTAAGTTCCGTTCCCGCGGGAATAAAAAGTAGCCTATGTGTTAATCCAGGTCCCCCAGCTACCTATATTCCAAGTTTCATCGCAATCGGTTCAGTAGTTTTTGCGTGAAGGAGTAACAACCTCACATACATACATACATACAAACTTTCGCGTTTATAATATTAGTAAGATTCTATTTCAGTTCGGGTTTAGTTATTTATTGTTTAAATGTATTATTATTCTTTTAACGTTTTTAGGTACCTATGTTTTTAGTGTTATTAGGCTTTTATTCAGTAGGTAGGTACAATTTATGTAAATATTTTTTTAGTATAGGTATATCAATAAATTCCTGTCACCTGTACCATCACAGCTTATACATTGATAGTTCCAAGCGTAACTACGTAACCAAAATAAAAACTTGTTCGTTAGTAATAATAAAAAGCAAGAATACCTAATTGTAAATTAACTTTAAACCGTTATATTTCCTAAACGGTTCTATAAAATGAAAAATGGTAAAAGAAACCTAATATTTATTTTTAAAAACCTATTCAACGATACCCATCTTGACATACTTTGACGATTATGGATTTTTTAATTTTGACAATATGGCGTCTGGTGGTGACAAAAGTTACTTTGGATTACTGTCATGTCTTTAGTCACACTCGCCAGATTAAGACGAATCGATTGACGTAAGAATCATCAAAATCGGTCCACGCGTTTGGCCTCTAGAACGCCCATGGAGGTAAGATAAAAGTCCATTAGAACGCCACATAGAAACATCCATACATACATACATACATACATACATACATAGACTGATAAACACATTACCCTCCTTTGCGTCGCGCAGTCGGGTAATAACATTTACAGAACACGAATTAATACATCTCCTGCACGTCACCTGCATTTTGCCGGCATTCCGCATGCTATGTCCTTACCGAATCGAGCCACTGGACCTAGGGTTACCAGAAGAAGAAAAAAAAACAAAAGTTTGAATTTGAGAATTTTTTCTCATAGGTACATATTAGTAACAATTTTAAACTATTTATCCAAGTAAATAACTTGGATAAATAAGTGTTAATTTTAATTGTGTTATAATGAGTAGGAACCTATTATTACCAAAGGATGATGATTACTTTGAACTGTTTAGGACCATGATTTTTACAATGTAGGTAGCCCTACCCGGACTTGTCCCCATAATATTATCTATCTAGTGGATGTCTGACAACAGTGGGAAATGATAAGCACTATGCAGTACATTGCTGCTTTGAGTTAATTAATGACCAGTAACAACAACTTTAAGTCAAAGCAGTAATGCACTGCATAGTGTCTGTCAATTTCCACTGTTGTCCGACGTCTACTGGATAGCTAATACGGGTGCTGTTGTATCCGTACCTTGGCATATTTGTCTGAAAAAAGAACGGACAAAAAACTACGGTACAGGTTCGGTGCGGTCTAGCATAAACCATCCCAGCCAGACGCATGAGCATGCGCAATGCGCATTATTGCGTGAGATTATCACATGTATATTAATACTTGACACTGGCGAACTTCCAAATGGCCATAATTGGTTCACAACCGATAAGAAATAGAAATAAAAGTGCTGCCAGATAATATATTTATTATTAATTTTGTGCCTTATTTATTACCAACTTCAGTTTTAGCGTTTTTTTAATTGTTCAAATGATTATAGCCTTGTTTATTTTAAGTTGATATTATTCACTCATATTAGTATTTTACTAAATTTAAAGGTTTTTTACTTAATTATTATGTCCGTCTAATAAAACTTCATGACAATTTTGTTTGATAAAAATTGTAATCCTTTGTAATTTGTGGTGACGGTAACACTATTGTTATGTTTTCATCTGTATTTTTCATTTTCACAGGGCAGGGCTGAGCGTTTTTATTCTTTAGTATCTCTCTTCTTACTAGTCTGTGTTCGTTTTTACTCTTTGCAGAATATAATATTGGCTGGCGTTACGGTGGCTTTTGAAATCATCAAAATTCAAAAGCTATTGTCCAATATATCTGGCTGGTTTGTAACTGTACTTGAAAAATCAGAGGTTATATCGGAGTAACTGTGTCGGCAAATATTAATAATATCCTCTTTTAAATTAAAACTTAATTATGGCTGATGATGAGCAAGATCCAAAAGAATATCGATGGGAAACGGGTTATGAAAAGACTTGGTAAGGACTCGACATATTACTTTAATAAACTTCACAGTTCACAGGTTACAATTTACGTTCTTCTTAGTTACAACTAAGGTTTTGTTTACAAACATTGATTTATTTTAGGGAAGCTATAAAAGAAGATGAAGATGGCTTGGTGGAAGGTCTGGTGGCTGAGTTTGCTCAGAAAGCGGCTCGGAAGGCCGTAGCTCCGCGCCGCGGGCCGGTGCGGCTCGGGATGATGCGGCATCTACTTGTCGCC
Organism: Idaea dimidiata; assembly: GCA_949358125.1. NCBI lineage: Eukaryota > Metazoa > Arthropoda > Insecta > Lepidoptera > Geometridae > Idaea > Idaea dimidiata. The sequence goes on from OX442328.1 coordinate 8,659,718, forward strand.
GTCGACTGTTCAGAGGCCATGAATTCCCAAGACTTGAAACCTACAAGATTTCTTTGCACATTAAAGGTACCTCAGTTTGTTAATATTATATCTGTTACTGGCCCTGGTTTCACCCATGTAAGTCCTGATCCTGTTAGAATTTTGGGATAGAAAATAACCTGTGTTAACACAGAGTGCCGCAATCTGCAAAGTTTTAAGTTTGCAGTAGTTCCATCTCAATGTTCAGTAATATTACCATGAAGGAGTAACATACATACTTGTTTACTTACTTATGCAGCAACTTTCAGATTTATAATATTAGAAGGATGACAAATATAAGGCCTCCGTTTCCGTTGTTTAAATTTTTATCCTTTAGTGTTTTCTGTAAAATTCTGCTTCTGTGGAAATCATTTTTATTTATCGCTAGCCTATTTTTGCTTCAACTGTTTTATAGCTAAAACTTTATTTTATTTACAGTTACTGGAAAAGTTTGTAGAAGAATTCTTTGATCAGAATCCTCTCAGTCAGTTGGGTATTGTTGCAATGAAGAACAAGAGAGCAGAAAAAATAACAGAACTATCAGGAAATGTGAGGAAACACATCAAAGCCGTGCAGGGGTAAGAAATCTTTACAATTTTGTGCAGATATACTAAAATCTCAATTAAATATAGTATTTTCCCTTTTATAAATGGAAGAAGTAATGTTTTTCACGTTATGTAACATGATTTATCCCACACAATTCATAAAAAAAAATTGTATCTACAGATACAAACCTATTCAGTTGTACCAATATACAAATACTATTCTTTAGTGTAGACATAACTATAAAATAATGTTTTTGGTTTCAGTTTATCAAATCTAGCCTTGACAGGTGAACCATCTTTACAAAACACATTGGAGATAGCTGGCAGAGTGTTGAGACCACTCCCTGGTCATGCATCAAGAGAATTACTTGTACTGTTCGCATCACTCACTACTTGTGATCCTAGTGATATTAGTAATACAATACAGGTACTTTGACATCCATTTATAAAATCAATCATTGATCTCAACCTTAACAGTGGATACGGAAATAGAAAGAAGACATTTTGTAACAAGCCACTGAAGTTCTGCTACATCAAATCAAATTATACTTTTGATGTTATAAGCATAATTTATCAACTTAATCATAACAGCAAAGCAGTGGCTTTTTTTGAAAGAGGAACATGGGATGTTTGATACTTCCTCTCTATTAGTAGTACATAATAACTCAATGTTCGTAATACTGTTTTTAAGCCACTTTGCTTATTATCTATTTATTTCTTTGTTATGTATGAGTCTGTGTTTTACAACAGGGTTTGAAAACTGATGGTATAAGGTGTTCGGTGATTGGTTTAGCTGCAGAAATAAGAATATGCAAGAAGTTATGCAAGGACACTGGGGGAGATTACGGCGTAAGTGTTTTTGATGATGAGTGAAATGTAAGAATCACAAATGTTTCAGTACCAGTATTTAAAAAAATCACGTTGGTTGTAGGGCTTTATGGTTATAAAAATCATATTTTGTGACAATTTCAACTGTCTAGCTCTCACAGCTCATGAGATACATAATAATACATATAGCCTGGTGATAGTCAAACAGATGCCCAACCGACAAGTTATATTAAAAGGGTCCTGTTTTGGAAAAAACAGGATCCTTTCATAAAATTTTCGTTTCACGTTTCTGTGCCTTTACAGACCTTCCTCAGGGTAGACGACACACACAGTCGCGAAATCAGAAGAAAAAAGACTGATGTTAAACCTCAATAATATTCAGTATATGATTATCTCCAGGTGGTGCTAGACGACGTGCATTACCGCGCCCTGCTTCTAGAGCAGACGCAGCCGCCGGCGCGCGCGCGCTCGCTGGACGCCGGCCTCGTCAAGATGGGCTTCCCGCACTGCGCGCCGCTCGAGCCGCACGCGCAGGCGGACCCCGCGACCAACGCGGACCCGCCCATTACTGTCTGTATGTGGTGAGTTACTTCTACTTTCTCTGCTACTGTATTTAAGAAACTGTCTAATCGATCTGTAGTGTTGTTCTAACAAATTATTGTGTGGCGGACGCCCACAGAACTTACTAGATGGCGTCACTAATATAAAGTCCTGAATCACAGAAAAAACAAAACCAGTTAATTTTGTGATTAATTGACATCGATTATAATTTGTTTCTGTTCCAGTCACTTGGAGGAGGGTGACGGGGAAGGTATAGGCGGCGAGGGTCACCTGTGTCCGCAGTGTCGCAGCAAGTACTGCTCGTTACCCGCGCAGTGCCGCACCTGTGGACTGACACTGGCTTCCGCGCCACATCTAGCCAGGTATATAATGTTACAGCGGAGAGATAGAGGAGGGTCCAGGGGAAGGTATGGGCAGCGAGGGTCACCTGTGTCCGCAGTGTTGCAGCAAGTACTGCTCGCTGCCCGCGCAGTGCCGCACGTGTGGTGAACTGACACTGGCTTCCACGCTACATCTAAAAGAAACCAACTTGTCAATATATCTGGAACCAACGAAGATGTTTCCCTTCACTATCACTATAACTGCAATATGAGAATGGAGTTTACTTTTTGTACTGCAATAAACTGGTACTACTGGCAGTCAGATCCCATATTTATGTCTGTAGGCAGCAACTAATTGTTAGAGACCTTAATTTATTAGTAGGTATACCGTTTTGTAAAGTGTTTTATTTTGAATTTCAGATCATATCACCACTTGTTTCCTGTCGAACCGTACGAAGAGTTGAAAAACGAAGGTCAAGCGCAGTACTGCTTTTCATGTCTAAGAAATTTCAGTGACGTTGATAAACAGGTCAGTAAAAGTGCTGCATTATAAAATAATGTGTTCTATTGTTCTCTTGTTGTTTTTAACTTGATTTCAATTATTTAGAAAAAGGAAAAAGAAAAAATCAAATAAGTTCCGTTTAAGTATTACGTACGTAAGCAGATTTTTTCCCACCGCCTCCTCAGCATATAAGCGAGCAAAACTCGAGCTCACTTTTGCGACCAAATCTTTTACCAATGCGTGAATGACCAAGTATCGTTGAATTGATACTGTGGAAACAGACCTGCATGAACTTCTAGTCGACGACTAGCGAGAACTAGCACATGGCAGGGAGCAATGGATGATTCTTGGTTCAGAGGCCCAGATCCACTTCAGAAGGGGTATTCAGGGCACTTCTGAAACGGAAAATCGATTTGACGTCTCTACCATTGTTTTATTGAACCTCGCTTAACGAGACGAAAATCGGTTTCGGACAGAAGCTCTCTCAATTTCCCACTGAGCCAGCGGAGTAAAAGTAGTATACGTAATACTTGGACGGCCCTTTAAAGCAGCTCCTCCTTGTCACTGGCTAGTAATCTGATGTTCGTTCGCTCATCCAGCCACGTATATTGACGTTCTCGTTATATCTTTGACGGCCTCTGTGGTGCGTCGGGTGAATGCCTGACTGCAATGTAGATGGTTGCGGTTAAAAATAAATATTTGTATCTGGTTGTCTTTCTATGTATTATAAGTATGTATTTTCAAAAGAAAAATAAATATAAGTATTCAGTCACCGTAATACAAGTTTAGTAGCTTACCATGGGGCTAGAATGCGATGTGTGTTCACAGAATTTATTTGTTATCTTTGGTGTAGATATACCGATGCCGGCGCTGCCGCGAGCACTACTGCTGGGAGTGCGAGGCGGTGGTGGGCGGCACGCTGCACGTGTGTCCCGGCTGCGCCGCGCGACCACACCTCTACCAGCGGCTGCCGGAACACACGTGACTATACTACATACTCCAAACTACTTATTGTACTTCGTTTAAATTTAGCTTTAAAATATATGGGATGAATTGAGAATTTCGGAATTTTATTTCAATAATCAACGAATTTAAATGAGTAAGTAACTGTAAGGCAACAAAAGTCCGATTGGGCGCACCACGCCGACTACCCCACCCACTGGTTAGCCCTCGGTTTTTCGGGAATTTTAAGCCGGGGTCCAATTGGGATTCAATTGGGAGTCAAATGGCAAGTCTTGCATGCAATTCGTGCAGATATAATTATGTCGTACGTGACGTCATAATATTCTTTACTTGTTATCAAGTGGTAGGTAACATAATTAAAGTATGCTAGTTGCATGCAATTTATAATGTCATTTGTGATGATTTTTCATGCAAAGTGGTTTGCCTAATGGTATCACAGTGTTAATACTTTCTTAAAAAATAGTTTAAGGACTTTTTGATAGACTTAAGACTATATAGTCTAGAGATAGACTGGTGCAGGGAATCGTTAACAGTACCGGAGGACGTTAAAAATTCACAGAGTTTTAATGTACCAACTATCAATGAATTGAAAGTGTAGTAGGAAAGTAGTAGGCCTTTAAAAATCTGTGGACCCCGAGGGTAAGGTGATATAAATTAGAACATTACCCGGCCGAGCTTCGTTGTCCATTGCTCTGCGAGCAGTCAATCGGTCTGTTGCAAACGAGAGGCGGCCGAGCGACAGGCAGGGCCGGGAAACGGTCTAATATAAATCATCCCTAATTCGTAACCGAGGGTACTAATTCGGTTATATCAGTCAGCGGAGACGGCAGATCAATACGTCAGAAGACTTATTGAACTGCCGTTTCTAAGTGCTTAGTACATCTTAGACCGCATCCCACAAAACAACCGAAAAAAGTCGAGGGACGAGAAATAAAACAATTTTTCGATAAATATTCTTCATTTATTTAATTTATCACAATTCGTATTTGATTTTTCTATTCGTATAGAAAAATATCTGCAGTTATTACTTAAATTAAGTACTTATATCTATCTGTTTAAATAACATGGTCACGAAAATCACAGTTTAAAATCTCTCATTACTAAACGTACACAGAAAAAGTAAGTAGTCGCAAAATATTTATTAAACTTCTAATTCTAAAGATCTATTTTGTTCTCCACTCTAGACTCAGAGTGACTTCACTCAGTTAGAAGTCTAATATCTGAGTCCGTAGTGGAGTACTCGAAGAAAGATAAATACTCGAAGGGCAAGTTGGTGCGATTTCTTAATAAAGCGGGGGTAAAAAGAAAAAGCTCTGTTCCAGCCCTTAATATACCTAAATCCACTTTTTTGTGTTATTGCCTCATAAAGAGCTAAGTTTAAGCGTTTTCCTTTTTTCATTTTCAAAAACAGGAAATCGTTTAGTCCTGTTTGTTGTGATTTAATTATAAAACTCCGGAATCGAGTAATACCAAGTGTGGGAAAATAGCTTTTTCATTTTGAATAGAAAATCACGTGAGCCCTCTTAAACGATATAGATGGCTGTTTAGCGGCTTTCCATACAATTTAGTTTTTTTACGCAAACGTGACAGTTACAGTTAAACTCGCAATTAGGGACGCTGTCGTTATTGTTATAAGTAGGTACAAAAATCGAGATGCCATGAGATCTTTATAATGGAACTGGCTATTTATCTCAACATATCGTAGGTAAGTAAATGCAGTACATTAGTATATAACTTGTCTTTTATCGTAAAACTAGTATATTTTATACATGTAAGTACCTATATAAATTGTACTACAAATATAGCAATTAATTTATAACAGTATCAACAATTTTATCAAATAGCTATTTGTAAAATGCAACACAAGGGTCTTTATAATAAGTGAAATATTCGAACAGTTACTTAACATTGAGTGAGATACGTTTTCTATACATAAATAGGTTATATATACCTACCTAGCTAGACGATTATTGGTTTCATATCACGTATTTTGTATCACATAATAAAACAAATTCTTAGAGGTTGTGCATAGGCACGATTCACACGCGTTGACTATCATTCATCTTTTCCCGTGTCACCCACAAAATATTCGATTTCTGGTAATACTGTTCAATTTGTATGAGAGATTTGCCTTTAGTTTCGGGGTAGAGTAAGAATAGAACTATAGTAGCGAGCGCGGCGGACGCTCCAAACAAACCGAAAACACCGGCCATTCCGATAGAATTCTTCATAATCGGGTACAGTTTCGTAAAACCGAACAAAACAGCGTTGAATAAGCAGAAGATGTAACCACCGCAGAGTCCTCGGACTTTGGTCGGGAGTAGTTCGCCAATCATGAGACCGGGGAGTAAAAAGAAGCCTAAGGTATTGAAGGCTACGTAGCCTAGGATTAGGGCTGGTGGTGCGATGCCACTGCCAGGGCCTTGTATGAGAAGGAATGCTAGAGCGAGCGTGCATACCGCCGTGCCTGCGCCGGAGACCAATACAAGCGCGCGTCGAGTCACGCGCAGTAGTAGAATGCATGCGAGCACTGTCACGCCGAGACGCACTAGTGCGGTCGCGTTAGCTGCCATCTGAAATTATTAAATAGTTATAGTAGGCATTGATCTATGTTACATACAATGGCGTTTAGGTAGTGAGCCGTGTAGCTTCGGCATAGAATATGCCTATATATAATATACCCCAACTCTTCCCGTAGGTGTCGTAAAAGGCGACTTAGGGATATGGGGAAGACTAGTGAACATCGAGTTCTCCTAGCGTGGTGGAAACTACTTGCTCCCATAAGGATTCAAATTCAGACAGATACTTTATTTGCCAAAAGGCAATGAGGGTGTAAAAATATTGCCAAATCTAAAACTAAACTTTGAGTTTGCATGACGTGTTATGTTGATAGATAACGAATGTGTGTGAATGATGACTTTAACCATACGATAAAATCATAGCAATTTGTCATACTCATTGCATATCATATCATAAAGAAACATTCGCCGAAATTTCGCGGTCATAGATAACACGAAATGAGTAAGGTCCAGCGGGGCAATTTCGACTTCGACTATCTTAATAACTTGTGTAGAAATTTATAAAACAGTGCCATCTATGTAAAAAAATATGAAATTGCTTTTATGCCATCCGGTCATAGATGGCACTTTTTAAAATAAAGATTAATGCAGAAGTTATTAAGAATAGTCGAATTTACTGAACTCAAGATGTCCCGATGGACCATAACGAATTACGATATTATTTAGGAAAATATTTTTTTTTATTAATTTATTATACTATTTTCTATCAAATGAATTCCAAACCTAACAGTCTAAAATATTCGTTTTTTTGATTATGATTAGAAGTTAATTCAAAGTAGGTAATACTATAGCCATTCTCATCTACTATGTCAGAAATTAGGTTTAATCGGTTCAGTAGTTTTTGCGTGATTATTAGTAAGATATACTTAGTTGTCAGTGGGATCCTATTTGGTAAATCTTACTTATAATATTACTAGCTGCGCCCCGCGGTTTCACCCGCCCATTGAAGTACTGTTAAAGCCAGGCGCTGCCGCGCCTGGCATCATCAGTACTTCCCTGGTCGTCCGTTTAAGTGTGGATTTTTGCACTGCGGTAGGTAGGTGAAGTAAGTTAAAGTTTGTATTTCGTCAGTAAGTGACGATGACGATGACGAAGGATGACGATGACGATGACGAAGGATGACGATGATGATGATGCCACTCTACATCACTTATCCTACCCCTGTGTCGATTTTCATTCATTGAATGGTAATTATTATTCACCCGCGTAAGTCCCGATCCTGCGGGATTTTCGGGATCAAAAGTATCCTATGTTACTCTCCATCATTTAAACTATCACTATGCAAATTTTCATCCAATAATATTATCACCCGCGTAAGTCCCGATCCCGCGGGATTTTCGGGATCAAAAGTATCCTATGTTACTCTCTATCACTTAAACTATCACTATGCAAATTTTCATCCAAATCGGTCGAGCCGTTTGACCGTGAAGAGGGAACAAACAAACAGATTTTCGGATTTATAATATTAGAGTAGGATAAACGCGAAAGTTTGTATGTATGTGAGGTTGTTACTCTTTCACACAAAAACTACTGAACCGATTGCGACGAAACTTGGAATATAGGTAGCTGGGGATCTGGATTAACACATAGGCTTTTTATCCCGATATTCCCGCGGGAACGGGACTTACGCGGGTGAAACCGCGGGGTGCAGCTAGTAAATCAATATAACCTAAAGTAACATTACGTCATCGATCTTAAAAAAACCAAGATAAGTAATTCGTTTCAGCTATCATAATACAACATTATTATGATTGAAATATTTCAAGAGCTCTACTGTAAATTTCATCAGAAATGATTGTACCTATCTTTTTAATTTTATTAATACGCAATGTTTATTTACCCATTTAGGTACTTTATATTAGTTTGTTCTAGAGAGGTGAGTTTTCGACAATACCGTCCGACAGTTTACGCTGTGCACTATAATGTCCGATATCACAGAATCCATATGTAATATTTAGTACAAGTATAACGACAATGCACTCTACCAATTCTAATTATTGACCTACTACCCACCTACTTGTGACAATGCGAAAGCCAAATTCAGTACCAGTTCTGGCTTTGTTCCAATATCAGTTACTAATTTAAAGCTTATAACATGACCGAATAGGATAAAAAAAACAGAAAGTTGGCCAGCAGCAGTAGCGTAGGATTGTAGGTATGCGTATCAAGTTCCAACTGCGTGAAAGTCTTACTAACATCACGTTTTTCATCTTACGTTAAAATGGCACTTGCGTATGATAATTTGATAAGCTCTTTTTGAGAGCGAATCATCGAATATTGACGTATATAGATAAACAAACACAAGTAGGTAAGTATTATTTGACGGTTTTTGGTGTATCATCGCAGAGATAGCGGAATAAATAATTTTTCATCTCTCCTGTTCGGAAAGTTTAATTTTCATGGGTAAGCCGGGTTGAAAGTAGCTCATTTCATCCCTAAGGTGGAAGTATACTACATTTTTAATTATTGCAACCATTTGAGACTTATCATTATTTCTTATCGGTTGTGAACCGATTATGGTCATTTGGAAGGCAGCTAGTGTCAAGTAACATTATTTTTTGCAAGTCATTTGCAATTTGCATCAAGAGTCAAGTCGTCGTAGTAAAAGTCAAGCCAAGGAAGTCATTGTAAATAAAATAAATATAAATTTGGCACTACATTGCACACAGCGCAATCTAGCCTCAAACTAAGCACTAGGCTTGCGGCTTGTACTTACTATTGTAAATAGTGGCTCTTTACATTGACGGTTCACGCGAGATTTGGAGACAACGCTAAAGTCCATGTTTTACACCGATTTTTACTTTCATTACACTTGTACACCTTCACGAAACTAAATTGATTAATATTTTAATTATTTAAAATAATAAATTAACAAATTAATTATTTTAATTTTCTCACAGTCGAAATGAAAAGTAGAGTGTTTAGCTCGGGTGAATTCACGCATTTCACCCTCGAACTATTGGAGCTCTCACTTCGTTCGAGCGAAATATCTCAGGTGAAATGCGTGACATCGCGTGCGTGACAATCTAGGTACTAATTAATTAACAATTTCCGCCGCATTATTATATTTTGGACTGCCACGCAATTTTTTTCACTTTAGTACTTTTTACTTTATCCAGGTACCTAGTTATCATATTAGATTAAAAAGTATACCTGCTTTTCTTAGAATAAACGGAAATATAAAACATACATAGTTTTATATATTATTATTTCAAAGGACATATTAACTAGATGTCTCATTTAACCTCCAGGGACCTCTTAATGATATCGGGTGTAAGGACAAAGTACTACACGAATTATAATTACTACCCTATAAGTACAGTAAAAATCACGCGATTATGACCCAGGAAAATTTTAAATAATTTTTTACCCCGTATGGATAATGTTGGGTGCTTGAGCGAGCACGCAGTTTTGATCTGTCGTTACCAAAGTAGATATTTTTAAAGTTTCTCACAAATCCAAGTCACTCACCGTTGGCGCCAAAGATCCACCCGAGTCCTTAACAATGTCCACAGCATAGAATATGACGACGTAGCTTCCGGACAGAATCTGCAGCATATTGAAGGCGTTGATCAGTAGAAGGGGCTTGAGTACAGGGGCTCGGGTTACCGTTGCCAAGAACCTCAGGTCAGCTTCGCCTCTGGCCTTTTCTTTCTCCCGCGCGGATATCAACTCGTGAAGTTCCCTTTGTGCCTGGATAATAAAGGGTATGTTAATAGAGTTAATCTTCTTTTCGTAGAGTGGTATGGCTCACTTAGATAGAGGTTTTAGGGCGCTATAAGGCCTCTAACTTGATTATCAGAAATAACAAAAAGGATCAACTATTTAACGTGCCTTCTGAAACACGGAGGAGCTCGAGAAACTGATTTTTGGAGTTTTGATAGGATACACTTTGAGTTAAAACGTAAAATACGGAACCCAGTTAAATAAGTAGAGCTTGGTTAGCCAGACAGGCTATACGAAATACGAAGAAAACTCCAACATTATTTAATTTGCAAAACAGGTTATTTATTTGTGTCTAGTAAAAACAAATGACGAAATTAAAGTCCATAAGGCATTCCGAAGTTATTTTGATATAAATTAGATCGGATGGAGGTTCCCTATGTACGGCAATACCGTACCCATATTAAGTCTTTTCGAATGAAGCTTTTGATACTTGTAAACGAAAAAACTTAATGTGAAGTTTTTTTGTTTACGACTATCAAAAGCTTGTTTGCACATTTGTGTAGACGCGATTAATGCATCAAAGCTTTGGATTACGTCTGCTAACCTTTCAACATAGAGTTTATCCGCAAAGAAATTGTTAACGTTTGTTTTAAGTAGTTATCTAATGTAGGAATCTATTTACGTATTTTACGTTGCTATCATGAGCTCACCATGATTGTTTTTTCATGTACATGTAGGTTTATTAAAGTAATTTAGGTAAGTGGTTTGTTTTTTTCCAAGCTCAAACTTTTGTTATCTTTTCAATGGGTGTTTTTGTTATTTCCTACAAATGTGTCCAGCCCACTTAATGTTCTTGATTTGTTGGGCTCACGTTTGAGATGTCACGACAATTGACATGTGTCTTTCTCATTGAGCTCATTAAGAAGCCTTCAATTGAAACACATGGAGCGTCTGAACGATTTGTTTTAATAACAACACCAATCAAAACGATCTCTCTTACCCTCTCGTATTTTATCGTGTCTTCAGACTTCCTTTGTAAGAAGTACCTACTAACTATACTTGTATAATACTTTACTTTTCCTTGAATTACAGCATGTGTGGGTGTTTAACCAATATCGAATATTACTATTTTACATCACGTTAAGGATAAGTTCAGTTAAGGATAAAACGTTTCGAAACTTAAGATCGACGTAGGTAGTTTCGGTCAAATCTGGGCGACATAAAGTGATGGATACGATAATTATAACCTAGGCTGTTTTAGGGTTCCTTTTACCTACCTCAGGAAAAACCGGAACCCGTAAGCGGAATTCTCATCCTACTAATATTATAAAGCTGAAAGTTTGTGAATATGTTTGTTTGAATTACTCACTCAGTCACAAAAACGGCTGAACGGAATTGGATGAAATTGGGAATTTAGGTATCTGGGGACTTATACAATTCATAGTCATTTCCACAAAAAAAAACCATTTTTACTAGCCCAACGGGTATTTAAACTAATGAAGATGTTAATAAGTTCTTACCGTATCCGGGTCCCCTCTCAGCCGTGACATGGCAGCCATCGCGTCGTGGAAGCGTCCTCTCCTAGCGAGCCAGGTGGGGCTCTCCGGTGAGAAGCAGAGCGCGAGGAAGCCGAGCGCGGGTAGCACTGTGGACAGGTGTGCCACCGATCGCCACGACATCGCCCCGCCCAGTGCGTACACGTATAGAACTCCGAGCGAGTACGCTACGAACGGAGTCCCTATGAGGAGACCCCTCAGTCTTGGTTCCGATATCTCTCCTAAGTACACCTGCAACAATTCAGTGGATAGATATACGATTTTATACTAATCAATGTTTGTTTTCACTACAAATATTAAAATGGTAAATTAAATACCTCGTTATTTAATAGGTAGGTATCTAATATTTGCAGTGGACAGATATATAAATTCAGTAAGTTGTATTTTCTTGTGTTTTTCGCTACTCGGTATCGCAGCGTCCAATGGAAGTACCTACTGAGAATATATGTTCTCAATAGTTCCATTGCATTTGGCCTGGAACTAGTGTAAATAAAAAGTATCAGTAGTTCCATGGAACAGATATCCACTGGAACTAGTGAGAATGATCCAAAAAATCAGCATGCAACTTGCAATGGTAAATAGGATCCTGTTCAGCTATGTAGCATAATATGCTACATCGCTACCTATTTAGTGGTAGAGCAGTTTTTGAATAAGTTTAATAAGTAGCTATTTTATCCTTTTTAAATGGGAATCTTACAGTTCCCATTGCCACAATTTTAGAAGCAACATTTGTTTATACAACGTCCAAATTCCAAATTAGGTCAAAGAAAGTTTATTTAGAAAAGTCACTGAACAAAACTCTAAATAAAAACATTGTCAAAGATAGCATTGACATTGGTCACATCTACCGATATACTAGTGCCAAAAACATTATATCGAAGGGCACTACATCCACTGTATAATATCTACACATACATAAATGTTACGTTAGCCAGACAACTAACGTCATATCTGCCTACTTTATGCTGTAATAAAAACCAGTAACAAAAACATCACCAAAAATATTAACCTTAGTACAAAGTTAACGAGAGTTTAATTGAAGTCATCTTAAGACTTCATTTGAAGCAAGTAGGTCTGTAAGTAATTGCCCGTATGTATTAGAATTATCTCGATTGAAACGGTTAACGAACTGTGAAATAACCTTATTAATAGAAGCATATAGGTACATGATTGATTCCATATAATCAATTAATCAAGTTTGCGTGATCTATGCCTGGTGATTGTAGTTTGTTCAACATTGTCGATAGCAAGTAGGTACTAATTAAAAAACCGACTTCAAAAAAGAAATAAAAAATAATTTAAAAACAACCAAAAAAAATAGAATTGATAAAAAAGACCAAAATAACCTCTACATAGGTACAGTGCCACCGACTAATTAATCTGTTTTATATTTTTTCCAAAAATCAGTAATTTATTGTATTCTGGGATGCTATCCTGTCCATCATTCCCAAGATACTCATCAGATCCTTACCAAACTTTAATGGGACCACCTCGGAGCTTCCACCTTTCCATTAAAAAAAGAACTATATCAATCGGTCAAGCCATCTTCGTGTAATCGATGAACAATTGAATTGAATACAGCGTTTTGAGGAGCATTCCCGGTCCTCACTTCGAAGATCCTCATCAGATCCTCATTAAATTTTTATGGGACCTATCCATTAAAAAAAGAATCATCCTAATCGGTCAAGCCGTCTTCGAGTAATCTGTGAACATACAAAAAAAATATATATATACATACAGACGAATTGAGAACCTCCTCCTTTTTTTTGAAGTCGGTTAAAAAGGGTGAAATAAAAAGACAATTAAAAAATTTAAAAAACCGACTTCAGACAACAAAACAAATAAGTCGGTGGCACTGTATGCAGAGGTTATTTTTGTCCTTTTCTTAATGTCGGCTTTTTATTTTAAAAGTATTTTTTTATCTGTAGTTGTCGTACCTGTGAAGGAGCAGCCAGGATTCCTACAGCAAATCCGCATACAATTCTTCCTAAGAGCAGCAATGCATGCATCGTCGAGGTTCCAATAATAATCCAGCCCAGGATGAGAGGCAAAGTGCAGGCTTGTAGTGTCCGCTTCCGCCCTATCGCCTCCATAATGGGCCCGGACAGCATCGAGCCTAGAGGGGTGGCTGCGGAGTGGATGCTTGCTGTGGAGAAATACATAGAGACACAATAAGTTAAGTTAGAAATTATAATGGAACAACGTTAATAGGCAACGGCATTCGTCTATTTCCTAAAACCAGACGCCATGATAATATGTTATACATATAATATGGTGTCAACTTCATAGTTGGCGAGTAAAATATGCCATTGAAAAGGGCCTCACGTGTGAACTTCGGCTTCACGCACGCCTTTCAAAGGTCCGGGCGGCCCATAGCTCAGTGATACTGAATGGAATACAATATGAATTTTGGGCAAGAGAAATATTTCTACTGCGTTAGTACCTATAGGTACCCAACTACGTAACGTACGTAATGTATGCATAGATATACAGCACAAAGGTTCAGACATACCTAATAGCTATAAAATCACGTCTTGCGACAAATCGCTTCCTACTTATTTCTAAGTTAGTTAAGTAGGTAATCTATAAAATTTGCTTCGATCGGACACACTTAAAAAAAGATGTTTGTCTTAATTCCTAATGTAGTCATGGGTTCATATTTTCTTGCCCTAAGAGGTCGCTGGCGTGGCTAGGCTGAACCATAGATGAGGAGCGCTTATTAAGGGATTTGTAATCTAGGTTTTGAATGTCATAAAAATTAAAAAGTAACATAATTAAGAATCTAACTGTTTTTCTCTTATTTTTGATATCTAATAGCTTTACGTGATCGCAAATTCGTACTATAACACAAACAAATCAAAAGTGCTGTTCGTTTATCTAGTGCCTGATGTTACAGAACATTTATTTCTTATGTCATTTTCCATCGCAACAAAAACTTCGTCTCGTCCGTGTCGCCAGAAACCGCCAACTCACGTAGCATGATGTAATATCTTTAGTAGCTACCAAAAAAAAAAACATATGCCATCTTGTACTTAGCTAAATTTCTATAAAAAGTATACTATACTATTATTCATATTATTCGGTGATCTTTTAATATAACGTTGGTCACGGGACACTAATCTTACCTCCTTAATTGCTCAGCAAACTATAGTCATATAATATGTAATTCTGTAGTGGTTCAACAATTTACTAAATAAATATGAGTACCTAAAGTAAAGACACAAATCATCTTCAATCATTCTTCAATTAGCTTTTTAAAACAACTATAATTTCATTCTAGGTATGTATACTTAACTGACATGACAGAATGTCATGGCGGTTAGGTATGATCTAGCAAAACCAACTGCATGAGGTCATGGAGATTAACCTAGGTAAAGGTGATTTTAATCATAAATTCCATGTTCTTTTTACGCTAAATAAATATAAAAATCCGCTGACAAGACAACTGTTACGTCTAACTTGAAAATGGAATGAAGACCGCTACATGCTAATATGTTAACTTTACTGCAGTGGCTGTTTACACCTGCCTTCCTTTTGCTGTCATAGTAATATATATCTACCGGTAAAGATGAAATCAATAAATGAAGTCTAAAAGATAAACATGATACGAGATTTTGTGAATGTCAAAATCGTCAATTTAATTGAATATCGCGACTAACTTATTTTGTTTTGGTATTTTGCAATATGCGGGTCGTCGTTTGTATCAATCCGTTATCTTATCAGCGTTGAAATGTACCTACTTCCGTGATTGATTAGGGTATATACCTACACTTATCCACATATGAAACCACTTATAACTACATACTAGCTTATCGGTACCACACTGCGCCCAATCACCAAGTAACTAATGTCTAATAATCGTTTTTGATTTGAGTATTGTTTAGCATTAACTTCTCGTTTTTTGTTAGTATAGGAACAGCTGACGATGTTACAAATTTATTAATTTCTATTACAGCATGTTCCGAAGCAGGTAACTAACTTATAAGCATAGTATAAATGAAGTACTTAATAATAACAGATTACAAGAATTATTATTTTTTCTTATATTATAACTGGAGCGCGTTTATATCTTTTGTTTAGACTAGGCATTCAAATAGCAAATATTTATATTCGAAGTAAACACCTGCTGATCCATTTAATAATTAATAGGTAGTATCATAGAAGTAGGACAGCTAGTCAGCAATCGAGATTTGTTAGCAACAGAGCTGCGTAATCAATCAGCTTAAAGGTGCCTAACTATCTACTTAAAACACTAATTAGAATTAGTCGTCTAGGTGTTTACTGGAGCAAACAATTCGAAAAGCTGATTGCAAAAAATATCATTTGTTTATAATTATTTTTCCCGGGTCTTATTCGCTTACTATTACTTTTAAATTCTCTTACCTCGACGTTTCGATCATGTTATATGTTACAATGATCTTCAAGCTCATCAAAAATAATTATGAGTTCAAATCGTGTGAGTTTAAAATGTTTATCATTTGTTTATGTTGTCAAATTTATCCAACACATAAATGTTGTATAGATTGGACATTTATTTAACCCAATAAATTTAAATTTTGCGTAATTATTTTACGATATCATTAGTAGGCAAAGAGTCTGATTTTGGGTCGTATGAAAGAGGTTATCGTCTCGGGGTCATTTATTGTTACTTTTAATATAGGCTTGATTCGACCAAAGTAAAATACGCAATTATTTGTTTTAATCGTTATACTCCGACTAAACAGATCTAGAGTCTCTTGAAGATGAGAAGATTTATGCGTAGATTTGCTATTTGTTGGTTATTCCAGTTTGGTCGAAACGAGCCATATATTATGGCTATAGTAGGATAACTGTGGAAAGATTAAAATTGAAGTATCCGGTATTTTTTATTCCATTGACTTCCTATTAGGTTTATAAATACAAGGTGCAAAATTCTATTTCTACAATTAGGTAATGTGTTGAAAGCCACACCACTACACGAAAATAAGAGTAGGTCTTCAACGAATAGAGACATAGTTGAGATATTTGAGTTATAGAATAGCGGGCACCTATTCTATAGTTTTGGAAGCTGGGATATAATACCTACTGTACCTAAACCTATCCTTCTTTGTGGCTGAGACCTTATTCCGCTGATTACTTATTGGGAAAGTTCAGTCTCAGAATTTCTAGTATATTATAGGTACCTATTTGCCCACTCGATCAATTTCATACAAGTGTGATGGATACCTACTTACATATTGTCTAACATTTTCTAATCATCTGTTTATGAATCCTACTTCTTACTTATATTATAAACCTGAAAGTTTGTATGTGTGTATGTCTGTGACTTTGTTATTTAATTACGCAAAAAATACTTAACCGATTGCGATGAAACTTTGGAATATAGGTAGCTGGAGACCTGGAATAACACATAGGCCTTTTATCCCGATATTCCCGCGGTAACGGACCTTATATACGCGGGTGAAATACACATATAGGTACAGATATGTATATAGATCTACAAGCTCTTCTGTGGAAACCGGAAAACCACGCGCAAAGGCGCAATTATAGTTTTGATGAACTTATTAGTAGGGTTCCGGATAAAATAAAGTACTAAAGTAGGTAAACGCACATCATAAACTTATATAGGCTTATAGCTTTCCGATCGCATTTGAAACATCTTGGAATTTAAATACTGAAATGGTCAAAAAAAAAACCATGACTTTCTTGTGTCTTCTTCTCATTGGTAGTCGCGTCCCGAAGACTATTTATTCAGAACGATTGGTCATTTACGAAAAAATATATTTTGATTTCACTTGACTCGAGCAATCAAATTTTTTGATTCACTAAAAGATAATGTAAGTGGACTTACCGATCCACGAGCCCATTTCTTCATCAATCCGCATGGTACTGTTTTCAATTCTGAGTTGAGGTAAGGCTACTGCTGAGAACCCGATCGGGTGTCCCGCACCCGCTGCTAATATTAACACCGCACTTGTGATTAAACACTGAAACAAACAACAAAAATAAAGTACACAAATAGAGGGGTCCAATAATCACCATTCATTATCTTTATTGAATGGTACTTGTTGGCGGTGCTTATTTAGGTATGTTGAGGTAGATTAGATAACTTAGATAAAAGCTTTATTTTTTATCTCTATATCCACCCAGCGGGGTATATCCAGATAATATTATTGTAATGTTCTTCTTCCTGTTCTTATCCCACTACCTATATGGTATCGGCAAAGCATGTCTTTCTCCTCGACTTTAATTTATGGCCTTTCAACTAGCTATTCCTTCACATTTCAAACGAAGTCTTTTCTCCTTTTTTATTTTATTTATCTCTTTAGATTAATAGAACGTGTATTTGTTAAATATTTGTTAGCATATAGGCTCATAATGTGCTACTTTGATGTACCTCCTTTGTCGAGTGCGGCACTACGCGGCTTGAAAAGAAGATGAGGGTGTGCCGACGCCAACCTACTTTGAATGTTTTTGTAAAATTCGTGACATTATATGTACAGGTGAGCAATTAACCATGGTAAGTGATGATGATGATCGAAGAATATGATGTAGGTATAGTCAATTTAGAAGATATTTGTTTTCTTGTAACTTAAAGGTTAGTCCTCAATCCTTTGACCATGTGTAGGATAACTAGGGGTAAATCCTACGAATACATCAATATATTAGAAGAGAGTACCAACCAAAGATAATATAATACCAACCTACCTATTATATATTCCTATAAATATGGTGGAAGGTACTTTACGTATGATCCATATTCATATTTCATTATATCTACAGAATAATTGCCTTCCTGTATTTGCTAATATACCTAATGTATACCTAATAATACCTCGTGACAGGATTGTAGGAAACAGGAAATTAAATTGTTCATGGGCACCAACATTCTTCGATGTAACTGTGTTCCGTTAAAGAAATAATAAGCTTGGAAGCGGATAAAGAAACCTACTTACACTTACCGCTCTCAGGAGCTTTTATCAAAAATCAAGCTCTAAGTTGCAAACTCTTGACATAAATTATTCGGTTGGCCTTAGTAAAACTTAAAAACCTTAAAAGAATTAATATAGGTAACCTAGGTTTTACTTGTTAATGTAGGCAAATTACCTAAGTTAAGGTACATACCTGAATTACGTGGTGTAATAAATAATGCAAATAAGGTGAAGTTAATGACAAATAAGAACTTAAATTATGACTTAGCGCATACAACAGAACAGTTTAGGGACCATTTCGCAGCAAATTCTTACTTAAATAGTTGATCTTGCTTAGTATTTTTGTTGCGAAATGATTTCTATTTATTTTTATTTTCTTTTTTACAAACCTGGTTAAACACCCCTCTTACAGAGGAGTACGTTTCTCCCTTGACGTAGGGCGGGAGCGTGGCTGTGGAACTGATGCTGCGTAGAAAGCTCTGCAAGGCTTCATATTCGTCCTTCTTTTTCTCGTCTTTGGTCATGATCTTTGGCTCTCGGCCACTGTCGAGCATGGCTTCGTGAGCTCCATCGCTACCATAACAAAAATATGTTTATTAATAATTACCAATGGCATTCTGTCCAAATTATCTATTTTTTTGTTTTCATATTTGTTTATGTCGTTACGAACCTACCTATAGGTACTGTTTCTGTAGGTTTAATTTTTAAAAACATTTTCTATTTCTATCGTTTTATTTGGATCATTCTAAAATGTAGGTCTGCAGGTATAATTATCTATAACTCTGCTAATCTATGCAGCATCTGTTTTATGAATGGCAGTGTAGCTACATTATTAAAGTTAACAAAACAGACAAAAACAAACTTCACTGTATATCACAGTGAAGTTTTGCTAAAAGGATCCTAATTTTACGACAGAACCCAAAAAAATAAAGCCTGTATTGCACGTGATTAGACGATAAATTGTTCTTTAATCTAGTTTCTTTTTCTTTTCCGAACCGATTTCTTTTTTTAGACTAGAATAATACTTAGATTGTTTACCAAGGGAGAAAAGACTATTTTTACGGCGAGAGTGTTTTTTTAATCCAGAGAGATGCGAAGGATTCTAGAGTAGAATCTTTCGCATCTCATAGAGGAAAACTTGTATTTTCTCCCTTGGTATGCAATCTACTATCATAGGCACCTGAGCCAAAAGCCCGGTTTAATTATATTTTAAATTAAATGTGTTTGGTTCTTGTCCTTTAATATGCTGATGTTGTTAATATTTATATTTTACAAAGTGTCAGGTTGATGGCATTTTCATATTGGCTTTTTTAGATTTTCACTTTCCCATCGGGACATAAGCGGGTGAAACCGCGGAGTGGCACTACTAGGTCATGCGTAAATTGTTGACACGTTCACACTAGTCCACCCACAGCATGATAATTCTGTTTATAAACATGATGATTTGTACCTATTTTATCATGGAGTAGGTAAATGCTGTGTCATACACGGGCAGAGACTATCACGGCTTACAAAAACCGGCTAGTTACATAGGAACAAATGACTTCTACTACACGGGATGCCGTAGATTGTGCGAATGCGAAATGGAGACGTAAAAGTAAGAAACAGGTCCCTAAATGAATTATCCACTAAAGTTTGATTTGCAACTAGGTAACTTGCAAGTGCAACTAAACTGAACTATATTACATTGAGTTTAAAATTTATGCAAAACAGAAGATCGACCGCATAAAACGTAACTCTAATTGAAAATACATACTATAAACATTGAATCAAAGGAATGAGCGACTGCGAAAACAAAAACAATTTTGTAAAGAGGGCAAGCATCGTGATGAAGACGCGCCTTGTATTTTCAATGAACGCTCTTTGATATGCGGTTCATTATTTAAAGGTAATTTTAAATGATTACTAATTGATATTTATGCTTCACATTGTAACTTTATTAGTATGTAATTATATATTATAACACTGGTTTAGTTCTGCTGTTTTACCCACGTAGGTTCCGATCGTTTAAATCTGTGAATGATCCTTCACTGAGCCTGCTCCGCGCATTGTTTTCTAGATAGGTAGCTTTATTTGTCCTCCAACATAAGACAAAAAAGCAAAACACAAATGCACAGACTAAAAACAAAAGCTTAAAATATAAGATGCACAAATGAGCGACTTTATCGCTGAAAGCAATATCTTACAGGCAACCTTTAAACTGTTCTTTAAGTGTTAAGACTAATTATCTTATTTATTTTAATTGAATATTGCATTATGAGAGAGCACACAATCTCGTATAACAAAAGATAGCGGTCAAGATGTGAACCCGAGACCTTTGTATTGAAACCTACGCCAACTTAATATGTAAAAATACTACAATTAGTTAATAATATTCGCCAATCTGTGCCAACACGTTCTGCAAATATATTTAAGAAAGAATGCATCTAGCTGTCTGGAAGAGATCTAGATAACTGAAGGACAACTAGATGCATTCGGCAACAACACATTGTGCCATCATTTTTGGTCATTTTCCTAAATTAAAGCTTTTGATGTGTTGTGTGTTTCCTTAAAAATACCAGCAACAATAAATTAATTTTGAAGTTGTACCATTTAAAAAAATAATGAACTGAACTGGAGCCTTATTTTTGAATCGCTTGTTGCACTTCAGCGATTTAAATAATTCGATATTTGCAGATTTTCGTTTCATGTCGGCTTTCTGCGGCGAGTGATTGATTCACTCGTGGTGGTCGTACGATTAACATAGAAAAATTACAAAAAAATCTAACGAAAATTAGATGTAGGTATTTAAATCGCTGGAAGTGGCGCATTTGGTTCAAAAATAGAGCTCCAGAGGCACCACTGAACCAAACAAATATCGAGTTGAGTGAGTAAAAATATGATAGGAAAAATTGGTATAAGATGTTAGGAAGGTACCAATTTTACTTACTCTAAATAAAGACACACAAACAAACCATAAACTAAAAGGCAAAGTTACCGTTTCAAAATATAAATGAGCTAGGTAGGTATTTGAATTATTTATTGACAATGCTCACCTTTGGACTTTCACAACACGCAATCGATTTCCAAGGTGGATACTATATCCGAAAATCACCACCATTTTGAAAGACTCACTAAAAATAAGTTGGATTGGACGTCCTGGTATCCAGAATAGCTTGAGGAGACTGGGTGTTTAAGTAAAATTACAATAGGTACTCTGTTATCAAAATTAATAAATCACTGGACTAACGATGTGCATATATTTACACTGTGTGAATTGATTAGTGATTGATTGTTACCTAACTACCTATTCACCGTTATAACTATGTGCTAGATGCGTACCTAATTGGCATTTTTTAGCTAAAGCTTTGAAGTGTTTTAGTGATTTCTTGCAAAATTAGTAACAATTGGAAAAGCATTTTCAAAAATAATTATGCAGAGCTGAGGAAAACTTAGCACTATACCGGCCCAGATGTAGTAAGAAATCGTTTATTTTTGTACTATTCAACGTAGCTTCCCATCAACTGAGGCAAGTGCAAATGAAGCGAGGTGAGGTCAATCAAGTGATTGAGCTCATTTCACTTGACGAAAATTAATTTATATAACCTCCCTCATGTTTCGGGATATTCTATTAATAGAAATTGTAATATTCTGGAAATAAACTGGAAATTATTCCAGGTCTCAAGCTACATTCATACCGAGTGTCATCGTAATATCTTCAATATATTTCCTCACAAACTACGCGCTAATATTAGAATTAATGTTGGTTATTGTTATCGTATATAGTTTTTACTTTTTATTAACCATTTTTAGGGTTAATTTTTGGTGTATCTCATGAACCGTGATACTTAGGCAGTTGAAATTTTCACGCACAGCTAAAACTAATTTACTAATTGGGCTTAAATTTGGCATAACATAAACAATTATCTACGGTATCTACTCGAAAGGGGGGCCAAGTCCAAAGCATTGACGATTATCTGAACCCGGCTTATTGTGGGATCTCTAGGAAACGCTAGGACCTATATTATTCGAATTCATCAGGAAATTCCCACGGAATCGTCACTTAAGCGAGTAAAACCGTAGGATACTGCAAGTACCTATATACATCCCTTGTGCTGGATCAACATAATAATGATGACGGAGAAAAAGACAGCCTCGACAGACAAGACTCCTCATTTTTTTAAGACAGTTAATTAAAGATATATTGTTATGTCAGACCCTCTCATCCCTCTCTCATAAGTTTATGTTGTTGTAGTTATGTTTACTTACGAACTTATCTAATGATAATTTGTTTTACATAGGTACTTAGGCGTACTTATAATACCCCTGTGTCTTAGTTTTAAAGTAGTATTTAACCAAATTTAGAACGATGAACTCGCTTCCTAATTCGTATTCATTTTTAAAAAGAAAGACCCGTTATGAAACGATTGATTTTAAAATCAATAGGTACCTGCGTAGAGTCAATATAATATGTATTCCTACCCTTATAGATTTTTATTATTTTTACTTTGACCTTTAGGATGTGTGTGGCGCATGTGTTACTTTGGATCGGATTTTTTTATTTAGTTGGACTTTGAACACTGTGAACTTCGGTTAGGTAATGTATCCAGTAGGTTATTTGCATAAATAATTCTGCCACTTTTAATCGACTATGAGAAAATGTCATTGCTAAACTAGCTGTTCTCTGAATTGACTAATCCCCCTATAATACCTATTTTCATGTAAAAATGTAGCAAAGACGAGAGTAGTGTGACCATTATGGCGTGCATTGTCAAAAAGTTATTAGATGTGCTTATAACTCTATACGCCCTAACTCTACAAGCACCTTATTTTAAAATTACAAACTCAACTTCTTAGCCGAAATAAGTGGTGGGCATCCATTACCTACGTAACATTAGTTGGAAACGGCCAAGCCACATATAGAAATAACGCTCATAAAATTTATTAAATTTTAACATACAAGATACGTTCATACAAAATCCTGATAATATTGGGCCTTACCACAGTCACCTATAAGTATATCGCTATATCGGTCACTGATGCGTAGTATTATAAATAAATAAAAAAAAAGTTTTACTTAGCCGAAATAATTACGTGGGCATCCATTACCTACTTTTCTGTAACATTAGTTGGAAACGGCCAAGCCACATATAGAAATAACGCTCATAAAATTTATGAAATTTTAACATACAAGATACGTTCATACAAAATCCTGATAATATTGGGCCTTACCACAGTCACCTATAAGTATATCGCTATATCGGTCACTGATGCGTAGTATTATAAATAAATAAAAAAGAAGTTTTTTTTAAATATTTGTGGTTTTTAAAGTAGTCTAAGATTTTTTTTTATTTTATTTAATTTCCGACGAAAAGGACGATAAAATAACGAGAAACGATTATGGTATGCACCATTATCAATGTGGAAATTTGTATGTATTATGTAAACGAGTATGTTTGTTACTATGTAGACTAGACGGCCTCTGTGGCGCGTCGGGCGGACGCTCGACTGCAATGCAGAAGGCTGCGGGTTCGATTCCCGTCGGGTGCAAATATTTATGCTTAAAAATAAATATTTGTATCTGGTCTGGGTTTCACACTATGTATAATATGTATGTATTTACAAAAAAAGTATAATATGTAGTATATCTGTTGTCTAGTACCCATAGTACAAGCCTAGTGCTGAGTTTGGGGCTAGATTGCGCTGTGTGCAATGTAGTGAATTATTTCTTTCTTTCTTTATTTATATGTACCTATGTAACTCCTTCACGTACAATCTACTAAACCGATTATAATGGAACTTGGTATGCAGATAGCTGGAGACTTAAATTAACATTTAGGTACTTTTTATCCCGATTTTCCTTAAGAAAGGCTGATTCTTTACAAATAATTGTACATCTGGCCACTATTGGTGCAGATAAGTGCCTTTGCTTAACTTTTTTAGTATTTATTTTGTCAATCAATTAATTCGTCTTCGGCGATAATTTCACGTTGATACATTGCTAATTTGCTATAAAGTAACTAAATAGGCTATGCATTATTATTTCACACACGCCGCCGCACGCTTGTTGTAGATTATGTCAGGCCAAATTTTATTGGGTAGCCTTTTCTTTGCACACGGTAGATGAGCGTTTGACCACTATCAAAATTATAAAGTAGCCTTCTTTTTACATACGACAATGAGCGTTTGACTTATCTCACCTTATGGTAAATGGTGATAGCCTTAGATGTAACATGAAAAAGTATTACAGCCGTAGAACACGATTCCGCTTTCTTTAGTAGCCACTAACGGAACACGGACGAGTCCGCTTGGTGCTACGACTTCGATCAGTGGGTGATAAGGATAACACGACACGACCGAAGCCTCCTATCAAGTAACCCCTTTTTGGTCGCCTTTTACGATGGGCAGGAGATAGCCAAATTCATTTAGACCCGTTTTACGGAACGGTTAACACAAAAAGGAAGGTTTCGGCTTCGTTTTTGTTGAAATTTTACACAATATTATGCTTTCATTCAACGTATAGTGTATAGATTATAAATAGGTACAAAAGTAACTGAGTATCTGTTGTAACCAGCTGTATCAAATTTTTGACGAAACAAGTTTTTTTTTCTTCGAATTTTCGATTTTTTTTGACGAAGAGATGACTAATATGGTCTTTGACAAAGGACAAAGAGCCTTAACCGTGAGACGCAACTATTACTTTACCGGGTCTAGCTCAGTCCCGTCACATTTCCATGTAGGTATATACCAATATAAATAAATGTGTTTCAAGAATTCAATAGGTGGCACGTTGCAATAGTATAGGTATTATAGGTGTTTCAAAGAACTAAATTATTTTAATACAGTCTCCTATACTCGTAATATAAACATAACCAAGTCAGACATCCATTGGATAACGTCAGTTTGTGTTTGAAACATATTGTCCTACAATGATCTCTATAAGTCGGCGCTAAGACGCCGCTATCGTTCAGCTAAAAAGAATTAAAATACATCAAATGATATAAAAAAGATTAAAACAAACTTCAAAAAAGTAAAAGTTTTTTTTTTAATTTACTTTTTTTTTGAGCGACAAAAGGACGACAAAACATTGAGAAACGATCATGGTACGACAGATTCGTTATAAAAATAGGTACCTATGTACTATGTACGTACTTTCCTAACTGTAAAATAATCTTAATAAAAACGTGACCCTTTCTGCCGTATTACTATAATTATTTTGTACTAAGTTGGTACGAGTAGGTATGTCCCCAAATCATAACTATAGGCCCGATGTGGCGTAATGTTCAGGGCGAGTTCGATTCTTGTAAAATAATATTTCTAGTACAATACAGACAATAGTTTAGTGTGAGGGCCACAACTAATTCGAAACTTTACTTTTATAGCCTACTAGCTGCGCCCCGCGGTTTCACCCGCGCAAGTCGCGATCCCCCGTTGTTCGAACCCCTACTTACCGCAATGCAAAAATCAACACTTAAGCGGACGGCTTCATCAGTACTTCAATGGGTACTGCAGTATGTATGTGAAGTAAGGTAAAGTTTGTATGTCAGTAAGTGATGATGACGATGGATGACTATCGATGACGATGGATGACTATCGATGACGATGAATGACGATGGTTTAAAACAACGATATTGCGATTTTTATTTTTTATCCGGATATCCGGACTTGATATCTGGATAAACAGTGGCCTATATGTTAATCGAAGTCTTAAGCTTTCTGCATACCAAATTTCATTGAAATCGGTCCAGCCGTTTCCGAGATTAGCGCGCCCAAACGCACAGACAAACTGACAAACAGACAAAAAGTTAAACACGGAAATGGGGTCTGTTACTTTGGTACATGCCCCTAAAAACAGTTTTTTCAAAATATCTTTCGAAAGCAGACAATAAACGTGAAGTAAGGTCCTCGACTTCATAAAAGAACCCAAATAATAAAACTCTATTTTATTTTTTAAAGCTGTTTTTTTATTATTATTTGATGTTTTTTTTCAGGCTGAACGATGAAAAGTTAAAGTTTTAACTGTGTGTTTCCTCAATTAGTCCTACTATTAGACCTTTTTGCGTGATTTTAAGCCGTGGGTTTCCTCACGATGTTTTCCTTCACCGTAAGAGCGATGTTAATAGCGCACATATTTTTTCTTAAAGATAAAGACATTGGTGCGCGGTCGGGATTCGAAACCACGACCTTCGGAATGAAAGGGGTATCCACCACTAGAATAACAGCGCTCTCTCTTAGCTGAACGATATAGCGGCGACTTATATTATAAGAGATCATGGTAGGGCGGAATTTTTTAAACGAAAAAATGTCATTTAAAACTTAATAAAATTATTTACGAAAGCTACATGGGCATTCTGCTTATAGAGCATACCTGATCTTCGTCTACAAAAGTTAGGTCATACAATTTGAAATTCACTAAACCTTAGAATTCGGTTGGTATAGTAACCATATGCTTGTTATAGCTAACCTTACATTCCAGTTTGTTTTGCGTGTGTGGTAAAGCTCCACGACAGCTTTTTTCTTTGTACTATATTCTGCATTCCATGGAGAGGTACCTCACTAAGTTACTTAGTTAGTGTCTAACTTACTTGGTGTTTTTATCCTTCATGGTTCTGGAAAATGCACCGGTATTATAGGAATAACTATCCAACTGGTTGCTTAACTTTCACTTAGAAAACTTAGATACTAGAGAAGTCTTTAGGTCGTATTTTATAGGTACCTATGCCTAAAATATTTGTTCTTACTATTAGCACCGAGAAAGGCCGGTTTGTTTTGTATTTCAGTGAATGAAACGCGATCGATATTACGTTGGGGCGGGTGCCACTACGGGCGCTGACGAGTGGCAAATCGCGACTAGACGATCGGCGATGGCGGAGCGCCTAACTTACTGGCTGCCAGCTCTTCGCTTCACCACTTCATGACGTCACCCTTTAATCAATGGCCATCCAACCTTGGGCCGTGCCACACATGATAGATATGGACGATTAAACGTGTAGATGTTAGATGAGCTTGCAATAATATTGTCATGTTTGCGGTGCGATCGGGTTATCGAAGTGATAATTTAATAGATAATTTAAATATCCCTATTAAGCATGTATCGTGATTTAGTAATCGGTCATTCATTTAATAAATAGTAGTTTTAAATAGTGATTATAATCAATTAAAATCAAAACAAAATTGATTTATTAAGTACTATGAAGTTTTAATATACCTACCAGACATCTGTATGTGAGTTTTTTCGTAAATGCAATTTATCATCATAACCTTTCCCTTACATCTGCTATCAGACTTTCCATTAGGAATGTCTTTGTAGGTGAAAATGGGTGTAAACTGAACCTGTGCGCGAAAGACTTGTCTGTAGGTTCGGTCGGGTTGGTATTTTAAACCTTAATTTATTAGCATCGATTAGTAGTTAGTAGAACGATTGAAAGTCACACAAATGTAGTACATGTATACTTATCTATTTTATGCTTTTAATAAAGGAAGAGATGACAAAAAGTCTGTACTTGGAAGTAAATTAAAAAAAAATGTCTAGAAGACTTAGGAAAAGTAGTAGAACAAAATTATCAAATTTATAAAATTCATGTCTGTCTGTTCCTTATATACAACTAAAAACTACTTATCCGATTGAAATCTGGTTTTCAATATTGGATAGTTCTATTTTTGAGGAAGGTCGTGGTATACTTTGCATCGAAACCCAATTAGAAGAGGCCGAGTAATGAACGAAAAAGTGCAACCGCTCGAGAACCGCCCGTGACAACGCGTTTTTCACTTCCGCGGGTAAAACCGCGGGGCGCAGCTAGTATTAAATACAAATAGCCATAAAGTCGAAGTAGCAATTGTATAATTGCATAACCAAGAATAAAAGTCGATTAAGTCTTACGACATGAAAAAGTAAATACAATAAGCTCATATCGAATGACTCTGCGAATTTGAATGACACGAAATAATGTCGTGCTAGATAAAAACCGGATTTGATTTTATAAATTTGGAACGTACCTAGTTTTTACTAAGCATACCTATAGTTAGTTAGGTACCTTTAGTTTAACGACTATCCCGATGTATAAATTTGCATTAAAATACCCTGCTTCAATATTAACAGTTAATTAAGTACCTACATATTTTGTTTAGGTGGGTACCTACATTATAGTAGATTACACACAGACCTACTGCTCTACAAAGTTACTTTATTTGACCAAAAAATTCAACGTAAAGCGAGTCTTTATTCCCTAGGTGCATTAAGTGCTCCTAGGGCATAATAGTAGTTTATGCACCGAGGTACTAAAGCCTTGTCTTATACCTATAGCGGGCGTCATATTGAATCCAAAGCATACGAAGGACTTTAGGGAGTTAACTTATTTTTGAAGCCTTTTTATTGTCTCGCAGTAGATGTGAAAAGTAGAGTATTCACATCGGTAATAAAGCCTGCCTTTATCTTGGGCGCTTGAACCCGCTTAGGAGTTAGGTTTTTAACACCCTCGCTCCGCTCGGGAGTTAACTCTCTAGAGTCCTTCGTACGCTTTGGATTCAATATGACGCCCGCTATATAAGACAGGGCTTTAGTACCTCGGTGCATAAACTACCATTAAATTTGGAACTAAGGTTCTGGTAGTATACGGCCATTTCGAACTGGCCACCTAGACAACACATAAAACAAATAAAAACTGAGCTTTATTTCTTCTAGTTTTATTTCGACGGAAGGGTAAGGAAGTTAACCCTAGAGTCCTTCGTACGCCTTGGATTAAATATTAATTATATAACTATATAAGACAGGGACAAGATTTGATGACCTCTGTGGCGCGTCGGGCGAACGCTTGGCTGCAATGCAGAAGGTTGCGGGTTCGATTCCCGCTGGGTGCAAATATTTATGCTTAAAATAAATAATTGTAAGTATCTGGTCTGGGTGTATTTCTATGTATAATATGTATGTATTTACAAAATAAAAATAAATGTAAGTAGTATATCCGTTGTCTAGTCACCGTAACACAAGCTTAGCAGCTTACCACGGGGCTAGATGGCGCTGTGTGTTGGTCACAGGATTTATTTATGTATCGTGAATTTACCGATGAGAAATTATTTTCAAATTAATACATTTATGTATTGCATAACATTTAGAAATAATTTAGACAGGATGTGATATTCCTAATCAACAAAAATAAGTATCTACCTATACTCGTTAGTAGTCATGTCACTAATTTAATTATATTAAACATGTATTAAACTAAATAAAACGTTTTAAAAAACAACGGAAATATCATAAGTATGCTTTTAGTGAAGGCCTTCCAGTCATTCTAGTGTTTGAGTTACGCAACAATTTCGCAACATAGCAACATCATTCTTTAAAACGGATAATAGTAAGAAGCACAGGTAAAAAGTTTAAATTAGAATTATAGGTAGGAGTAAAACGATACAAAGTTGGTTATTCTATAGGTCAAGGAAAATACCAATAATGCTTTTGTTTTGTATTCTAAATTTCGTTTACGGTCGATCTCATGACCTTCGATAAATTACTAAATATTTGATGTTGAGAAGTTAGCTAACCCTCGTTTTCAACTACACTTGCTTACCATCAATGATCGTTTAACGTTTGGGGTTGTACAGGCTTTGAAGGTTCTTTCTTTTAGTGTAGTGGTGTGGCTCAACTAGTGTTAGAGAAAGTGATCTTTTTACCAGACATGGTGGTTGCTCTCGGAGATTGTCCTTCGGGTCAGAGATCGGGCTTTAGTAGGCCACCGCCCCCGTCGGGTCTTGTGGGTGTAGGAGGAATTTGGCAATAGCATTTACAGAGCGAGGGACACTGTGCAGTTTAGCGTATAATATAAGGGGTGGGTAATACCCCAGCAATGAGCCCAACACCCCGGACCGCTCTCCCCCAAACGTGGTCCGACGATGGTGCTTAAGGGGCATTCCCCACGTAAAATAATGTTTTTAATACTAATACTTAATTTTAAGTGGAAACCTGGTTTACCTAACGTCCAATTTTCCTTATCGTTCACCTTGGTTTGATACATATCCTACAGCCTTTTTATCTCTGTGCTGAACGAATTAGTTCTTAATTTGTCTGGAAACGAGGCCGATATGGTATTGACCAATGCCGTCTGTCGTTACGTTACACTAACCACTAACCGTTTATTTAAAGGATTTTTTTCCTAGTTATTTTTCTGCTTAAAATGTCTTCATTTTTCTGCTTACTTTTTGCTGCCACTGTTATATGCATGCAGCATGCCTTTATACTTGTAATCATTTTATAGCTGGCTGGGCGTGCTATGTCTTAAATCACACGTTTTTTTATCTATAATAATAATAAATGTTACTATATTTCATTAACTATACCGTCTCAAATTTTAATCCGAAGGTCGTGGATTCAATTAGAATGCACACAGTGCGTGTGTGATTTTGAAACCAGCAGACATACCTAAACTATAGTCGTAGATAAAAATTGGCAAAGTTTCATTGACCTCTGACATTTTTAATGTCAATTTTTCTGGCTAGGTACACGTAAGTACATTTATTAATTGACTGAATGTATTGTCTCAAAATCCGAAGGTCGTGGTCGGACATCGGTCGCGTCGTGGTGACACGTATACCTATAGTTACGAGAAATTATTATTATGCTATCTACTCTCAAGCATTTAAAAATGTTAGTGTTTTGCATGTTTGTTTGTTTCTTTTTCATACAAATAACACTGACACAATACGTCGGGCAGCGGTACGGCGGACAATACGGTGGTTATAAAAAAATATTGTGAGCAGCGCCATCTAGCTCGATGATAAGCTGCTAAGCTTGTGTTACGGTGACTAGACAACGGGATATATAACTTACTTATAATTATTATTCTTTTGTAAATACGTACCTATACAAGATGTAACGGGTAAGCCCTTTTAATCCGAAAGGGGGTTGTTCTAGACGTTTAGGCGAACAACTTTTGTTCTACGACTTTTGAAAATTCGAAGTACTTTTCGAAAAATTTAGGTGTAAAGTTTACTTGAAAATCAGCTGTTTCTTAGAGTTCGAGGTCATTGACCTTATGTTGTTCTTTCATTTAGTTTGGTCTACTACAATCAAACCTTCAATTACCTTTATTTTCAAAAACAGCTGTTTTTCCAGCGAAACATAATCTCAAAATTTTCAAAAAAAAGTTCGAATTTTCAAAAGTTGTAGAACAAAAGGTGTTCGCCTAGACGTCTAGAACAACCCCCTTTCGGATTAAAAGGGCTTACCCGTTACATCTTGTATAAGGTATACATATAAATACATCCAGACCAGATACAAATATTTATTTTTAAGCATAAATTCACAACTTAAAAAAAACAGTTAGACAAGTTTAAAACATGGCGGAATGAGAACTACCCAATACAAAAAAACGTTTCAAGAAAAGTTACGGCAGACTAAAGCACATCTCTCACCACAAAAACATATAATGATTACCTAGTAGGTAAACTATATACCTACCTACCTACTGAAATAACAGTGAATTAAAAGGTGGGGATACATTTTAAGGAAAATGCCCTAATTAATTATTACTAAATAGGAATTTGCCTAGCTGATTTTGTATTATGTATTTTGTAAATGCCTATTCTCTGAACCGTGGTCATGTTTAAGTTCAGTTATTTATGCGACTTTATTATTAGCAACAGATGATTGTAGGCTGATTCACACCTTAACAATGAATCCAGTGATTTACCTACCCATCACATCATTAACAATTATTATGGTCGTATCCATAGAGAGATGGTACCTAATATTTGATTTAAAGGCGCATTATCCTGATTGTGACCTGACTGACTTTTCAAACTTACCTATACGATTTGTACTCATATTGAAATTTTTGCGGGTCCAGTTAGTTTTTTATCCTCTTACCTCGACGTTTATGACTGGTCGCGCGGAGACTTACGCGCTAAAGGGCGCGCTGTTTGAAGTATGTAGGTTAAAAACTTCAAATCGTATATAGGCATGTATGTAGAAAAATAAAAACGGCACCCCATGAGGGGTTGGAATTATGAAAAATTCTGTGAAATTTACCTAATTACTTACGAATATTTCAGCGAGTATTTCTACCAAAACGGGCCCACTGGAGCACTTAGCAAAGTAATAAGGGGGAGTAAGTGGAGTGGCTTTGTGCCCAACGACTATAATTGCGGGTTTTAAGTTGCCTCAAGGTATACCTATGTAGGTACCTAGATATTAAATCCGTGTTCTAAAGTGTATGTACTATTGTGGTTAAATGCCAGTCTACTTGCACCAAATTAAATTATGCGGGTATGTTATGTATGTATCTATTGTCTACATTATACTCATGAAGTAATTAGTACTTAAGTAACGTAATATAAATCATTTAATACTATATCTATCTAAGTACAATATTATAAAGAGGTAGAGTAACAGAGATGCCTCCAACATATACACATGTTGGAGGATACCTCTCTCTGAAACACTGGACCGATTTTCGTGATTTTTAATATCAATAAATTATTATAAAGGAATAAAGAAATAATTTATGTGACCAATATATAGCGACTAGCCCCATGGCCCCATGGTAAGCAGCAGCTGCTTAGGTGTACCGATGGCTAGACAACGGGTTTAATACCTTTTTTTTTCTTTTGTAAATACATGCATATCAGTTATAGTATATAGAAATACACCTAGACCAGAAACAAATATTTATTTTTACATAAATATTTGTAAAATAAATATTTGTATCCGGGAATTGACCTCGCAACCTTCTGCATTGCAGTGGGACATTAGCCTGCCGCGTCACAGAGGCTGTCGTCAATGAAGGTACATACATTGCATCTTTGGGGAGTAATAAATAACATGTTTTATTGCGATACTTTCACGTGTTTTTAACTGACGATTTATTTAGGTAGTACTTGATACTTGATTTAGTTTTAAAGTCTGGCGTTAGTTAAGTAGGAAGGTAAGATCTCGTAAGGTACCTAACAAATACCTAACATTTTTTCAGATTGTTGGTACACCAAAAATCTGTATAAATAAAAGAGAACTTTGAAAGAACCTATAAAGCCTCTGGCTCTGGCATAGTCGATGTCCGCCATCTTGATTTGTTTTCAATCTCTTGTCGCGATGAAACCTATATATTTAGATAAATTCCATGAGACAAGAGATTGAAAAAAAATCAAGATGGCGGACAGCGACTATGCCGAGGCTCATACAGGGATTCAAGTTTTTCTTTTGTGTTGACTAGGTAGGTAGTAACTAGGTACTTAAATGTTACATAAATAAGTACTTATGTAAGCTGAGGCATCTACAAGGCTGTAGACGCACGCCGGTAGCTAAATACCTATACAGACCTATTAGTACCTAGACTACATAGGTACTCAACAAAATCTAGAACAACGTAACGTGGATACAGTTGCACTCCAATATAGAGTAGGCCAAATTACAAATGATGTCTTACCGTTTTTACACCACACCTATGAATATGACCCAAGGAAGTGTTAATAAGAAGAGACCGGATGACCCGTTATATTTCCTAAAATAACGCCTTATGGTACACAATGCAATGCACGTGTGTGTCATACAACCGTTCCTATAAAACATTGTAACACGAACCGTCACAGATAAATCGGGATTAGCTTCCGAAGTGTCAACAGGAGGCCAGACGACCACACAGACACAATGGTGTTTAATTACAAATTACTTTGCTACGTTTTACTACTTTTATTAGCAACAGTGGCGAGCAATCCGATAGAAGGAAAAAACGAAGTTCAAAATATTGACGAGATGATGGAGACAGCAGAGTCACAGAATCCGTTTCTTCCAAGATTCGCAATGAAGCAATTGAAGGAGAGGCGACAACAAGCTAGGGCTCAACGGAGGAATCAAGCACAGCGACGGAACTTCCCAAGTTACAGGCCGCGGTATGGACCATACAGAGCCCCGTGTCCGTATTATGTAAGTTTAATTACTTTATTATACTTTACGTTTAGTGTTCATAATGTATGTAGATATAATGAAACAAACTTCTAAACTAAAAGGAAACGGAGATTACAATAGGTCCAGAAAGGTTTCAATAGTTTTCAGATAAGTAATAAAAATAGGTACCAATGTGAGGTATAGTATCGCTCTTACAGTGATGCATTTTCCAAAAAAGCTTGTCGAAAAAACCCTTTACCTAAAGCTAGTCCAAGCAGTGGGCATTTCTGAACTTCTTGTCCACAAATTCCCACTTTACACAAATCGGCTAATAATGGGGATTATTGGACAAAAAGTTCAAAAATCCCCACTGATGGGGATTATCAGTGGGCATTATATGAATAACCCCTTATTTTTGGATACATACAGATGTAAATGTACTAGATACGTTTATGTATTACTAGCTGCGCCCCGTGGTTTCACCCGCGTAAGTCCCGTTCCCGCGGGAATATCGGGATAAAAAGTATGTATGTCTATGTGTAATTTCAGGTCTCTAGCTACCTATATCTCAAGTTTCATCGCAATCGGTTCAGTAGTTTTTGCGTGATTGAGTAACAAACTCGCAGACATACATACATACAAACAAACTTTCGCGTTTATAATATTAGTAAGATACCTAGGTATAGAGGTATATAGGTAAGTAGATTATAAAAAGTCTTTGTCAAGTCAGCTAAGATTAGTGTATGTGCTAATTAACTCGCGCAAAAACTTATATGATAGGCAAAAATGCATTGTCTTTGGTTTAACCAGTCAATCTACTGAATGGGCCAGTAGAGATTAACTGTTAAATTGTTTAATGAGGAAAAATAACTAATGTTGAATATTAGCTAACCATATTCTATGTCAACAATAAAAAATACAAGTGAAAGAATTACTTCGATACGTAAATTTGTTTCCGATTTATAGAAGTAAACGTGCGATGCGGACTCGTACTCGGGTGTGACGTCATCTCACACTCATCCATCCTGTTTACTTTTAAAGATAGTTTACGGACAGAAGAAAAAATGACAAAAGGAGATTCTTAATTATTTGTAGATAAGTAGTTACTTTTAATGTCATTGAGCTGTACCTAACCCAAAGAAGTTATATTACTAGAACTAGAATGCTCACGTAGAACTAAAAAGTGTTTCGCTACATTGAGAGTGCTGTCTCCTTCTAATAGTTACATAGTTCACAAGTTAATAGATACAACAGATACATGAGCATGCTGTCCCTTACCAATAACACCATTAGAAAGGGACATCATACTCAATTTGACGGAATACTTTTTAGTTCTACGTAGCATTCTAGTTCTAGTAATATAACTTCTTTGACTTAACCTACATGTGTTTGAATGTCATGTTGTGAGGTCAATTGATGAGATGATAGGATAAACAAATAAACGGTAGATAGGGTAGTAAAAATATGAATGTGTTCAGCGTACTAACGTAGCGTATAATTTGCTATGAAAATTCTTAAAAGGGCATTTAGATTTAAACATATTGAGACCATCTAGAGACGCGTTGGCTTTAACTCAATGAGAAGTGTTAATGTACTAAGTACGGATATCATTTTTTCGAGAACTAAATAAAATGCAGTTTCAGCTAACGAGTAACCCAGCTAGTGCGTGAATTGTTTTATGGGTCGCTATTTCACCTATTTTCCATGAGTATTTTAGTTTCGAGAAAAACCTTGTATCACATTCTATCAGGCTTACACGCTACGCTTGCGGGCATGCTCTTGCTATAACCTACCACTACGCTGTTCCATCCTTTGTCATATGGTCATACGTGAGACAATATTGATACAGATTACAATGATAATATTGGTTTATTTAAGCATTATAAATGTTGGATTCTTTACTGTGTTTGTAATTTAAAGACAACAGGTACGTCTGTAAAGTTTAACGATGCCCGAGATCGGGTTTTACTGAAACTTTGAACCAACGTACAACACAGTTATTAGCGCCCCGCGGTTTCGATTAAGCGATTTTATAAGTGTCCCGATATTCTTGTAGCTACGGGAATATCGGAACAAAAGAAGCCTATGTGTTAATCTAGTTCTTCAGCTTTCAACGCACACAAAGTTTGGGTTTTGTAGATTTGCGTAATTGGAACACAAACAAACATCTAAACGGTCGCATTTATAATTAAAATTAGTATAATTATTGATACTTATATTATAAATGAGGTATAAAAGGGTTATTTAAGTTGTAAAGTACTATTTGTTCAACCAGCACCGATAGTAGGTATAAATTGTGCAAAATAAACCCAATTTTGCAATTCTCTATTGGTTGATAAGTAAATTAATGACTGTGAAATTGCTTAAGACAATGTAATTTGATAGTTTTATAGTTTAATTAATCATTATGTGTCAATAATAGCCAATGCATGGCAGGTTTTTTTTACCTTAGATAAGTAAAAGAAGATCACGAAAAACTTAAAAAATGTACGAGTGCTTTGCAAAAATCAAATCAAATTTGCTTTGCAATCATGTTTCGCTAATCAGAACATTAAAAACACTATCAATCAAGTTCTACAGATCTTATGAATTAATTATTTACTTTCTCTTTACATTAATGTAAACATTATGTAGCAATATTCTGTCATTTCTGAGAGCTATTTGTATCTACATAAAGGTAGCAAAACGCGTACTCCACAAAAAGGTTTCCTATTGTCTTTCTTAAAATATTTTCCTTTTAATCGATTTGAAAGAAATTTTAGGTATAAACTTGTAAAACTGACACGATTGAAATACGTAATTTCATATTTATCCGAGTTTTATTCGCGTGATTTATCCAATTATTTTTCTTGTGTATGTGACTATGTTACAATAGTCTTTAAAATATATGAAATAAAAATAAAATATTGGGTATGACGCCGTCTCAAGATATTTGCAAGGACCCAGTGACAGGACTACTTACAGGGTAATTCCTGTACAAGTAAAATTGAACTTTCTAAAATAATTGTATTTGTTTAGTCAAACAATTTGCAAGTAATTAGCACCTTTCTTCGGCCCACTTTGGTTACAATATTTAAAGGCAACATGCTCTGTTATTGTTCATAGCAAACTCAGCATTCATAAGTTTAACGGCTTGGTTACATTGAAGTTTATATTTACAGAAAAAATGAAGAGCAGAGTGTTTTACGTGTTGGTGTTGGGAACAGTCGGCGTGCTTGCAAACCCAGTCACAAAACAAACACCGGACTTAAACAACATCTCTCAAATCAGCGATACAGCCAATGACTCACAAACAAAACATCAAGATATTGAACCAAACAATGTCGAGGAGGAACAAAGAGTATCATCCATTGAAGTCAGTGATTTGACCGATAAAAACAGTGAGAGCGACCAAAGTATCATTGATTTCGTTATAGAAGAAAATATAGAAAATGAAATCACGCATTTGCCTTTAGAAGATGATGAGTTTCCAATTGAAGATCCGTTTAGAGATCAACAAGTTAAGATTGAAGACGAGATTATGGAGACAGCTGCTGGCTTCTCTCCCGGCTTTTTGGTATTTAGGAAACGCAACAAGAACAAGCCTAAAAGACGCTTCGCAACACGCAGACATTTCAGACGAAATCCATATAGGAGAATTCATTTCTATCATCCATATTACTCGTTTTCCCCCTATCGCTCTCTAGGATACTATTAATTTGTAGGTATAGACTTGCCATTTAGTTTTAATTAAGGAATCTATTTATATTTTTGTACGAATTTATAATTAAAAATATTTTTTTCAATATCTCAAAACGTTTATTTCAACAAACCTCTTAATACATTAATTGTCTTATGAATTCGATTGCAATAATAATATTAAATAAAATTATTATATTAATTCATCTATTTACATCATGTATATACTATTGATATTCAATAAAATATTATTAGGTACCTATATACTATTAATTACCATGAAAGATGGTTGTAAAAACGAAGTCGAAATAGTAACACATTCAAGTCAGTAGTATGAGTTCTAAATTATACAGTCTACCAATTAAATACATGTACCGTTATATAAAATGCAGTATAACGCAAACAAGTCAGCGTAGTTGGCGCTAGCAGCTAAGTAGGCAATCATTATTTACTACACGAAGAGTATTTATTTAATATTCAGTTTTTTAATATTCACTACTGAGATATACCGACGCTAACTTATCAAACTTGTTTGAGTGATAATGCGTCTTTAATAGTGTTTATACAAACACAATAAATCCGGTTTTAAATACGACTACAGCATATAATACCAACGTTTTACTTACATACATCTTCTTAACAATATTATTAGTGGTCACCGACTTACGTCTTATTTTGTCTTATCGTTAGAGATACGAGAAACGTCCGAGAGATACTATTGGAATCTAATCTTCAAACCTATGGCAAACAACAACATGACGTGTCAGATTATCTTTAAATGAGATTGTTATGAAAGGACAACGGAGAAACTGGGAGGGAAGGGAAAGGGTATGTTTAGGTAGGTAAGGTAAGGTAGTTTACGCGTATACGTACATGTGTAATGCTAATGAATGACGACAAATTCACCGTCACTCATTTGGTGGCGTTTGTCATACTGTGGGTCCAATATAGGTGTAATAGTAGACCTACAATGAAGTAGACACTATCACTCCGTCACATATCACCTAAATCACTCGAAAAAGGTGATAAAGCGAAGTGTGAATGAGGGTGCGTCGATCGCCAATGTAGTGTAGTGTTCAGAGATCACTGTTCTCGTATGCTCGCGAGTCGGACCGAGCGCCTCGGGCGCGTCGCGGGCAACACGTCGCGTCCTCATTTACCGCGCGAGACGAGTCCGTCCTCGACGAGCTCGTCGTCCGTGATCACCGGAGAGTTGGAGTGAGGCGAGGGCGCGGCGGCGGGGGACTTGGCCAGGTGCAGGGCGAGCGCTGGAGACACGGCTGCAGGGTATACCGGCCGCACTGCCACCAACCCTGACACTTTACTGCCCGAAGATGCAGAGAAGTCTAACAGCATCTCTGCCGCCTCCTGCGGCGTGGTCGCCCCGCTGCGCGCGACGCACCCGCTCGCCGGCGCGGGAGGCTTCATACCGCACTCGCCGCCTACACCCTTGCGTTCCTCGGACCCTTTCGGCGCGGCAAAAGTCTTCGACGCGTCCGTCTTGTAATCCAGCGGCATCGACGGAAACGTCCCCGAGTAGTCTTTAGCTTCCTCTTTACTTCGCTGCGGGCTGTCGCTCTTTGATATACTCTCCGCCATCGCTTTCGTGAATTCGAGCGGCCGATCGTTATCTTTACCGGGCTGCAGTTTCGGACTCATTGCTCCCATGTTGAGAAGCGGTTTTGGGACGTTTAAGGGATAAGCAGATTTCTGATCGACCGTTCGCGTTCCATCGAAATGAGTAAACGGGTATTTATTTTGTTCGAGAGTTCGAGCGAAGTCGTTAACCATAG
Source organism: Idaea dimidiata (assembly GCA_949358125.1). Lineage (NCBI taxonomy): Eukaryota > Metazoa > Arthropoda > Insecta > Lepidoptera > Geometridae > Idaea > Idaea dimidiata. The sequence continues at coordinate 8,699,488 of OX442328.1, forward strand.
AGCGACTGTCGTACTGGGATGAAGGACTGCCTTTGTCAGGCGTGTTCTGATTTTTCAATTTAGGGATTTGAAATTTACTCGTATCGAGCGGTTTTATCAAGCCTTCGACCAAGAAATTAGCTTCCTTCGGTACAACTTTAAAACGATCGCCGTCGACGTCGTCTCTAGAGCTAGGACTCGAATGACGTTCAGATTTAGAGGAAAATATAGACTTCTCAGAGTTACTCATCAGTTTCGTCCGAGCTTTCTCGCGTTCTCGATCTCGCATTATTTTAGATAGATCAGTACCGCCACTTTTAGGTGAACCTGTACTCGATTTTGAAGCAGATTTAGAAAGATTCATCCCGGCACTGCCGGTACTGCTAGAAGATTTCGAATAAGGCACTTTGGTCATATTCGTATTCGAACTAGATTCCGAGGAGCTCATGTTGGCTTTAGGAGGAGTCGACCCAGGCGTCACATTGCCCGATTTTGACGATTGCATCGCCTGGGTTTTTTTAGAAGCTGGTCCACTAATAACACCCGGTTTCAACCCCGTGTGTGTTTTGGGAGACCCCTGGCTCGGCGGCGTCAGTTGGGGAGACGACTGCTTGCCAGACCCCGAACTGTAATTCAGCTTGGAACTGCTACTGCTGCTGGATGAGTCTTTCGTTCTCGTTTTGTTTATAGTTATTTTCATACCATCAGAACTAGGTTTAACCATATACTCTTGGTTTTTACTTTCGCTAGTTTTACTGCCGCTGCCCGTCATGTTGTTTTTTGGATCTGAAAATTTATTGGCCCCGCCGGATGAACTACTCGATTTGGTAACCAAGTCCGTTTCAGCACCGCAATGTTGGGCCGATTTGAGTTTGTCAATGACAGCGCTCAATGAGCCCTTTCTATTCCTATTTTGACTTGGAGCGTTCGATTTGTTCACTTCGACGTTAGGAGGCGATATCAACGGCTCCGTCACTGGACTGTCACACGACACAGGGGTTATTTCCAATTGCTTAAATTTCATAGGATTTTTTAATTTCGGGCTGCTGCGACCGGAAGTTGAAGAAAAAGAAAGACCTGAATGTTTCTTCTCCTTGTCTCTCGAGGAGGAAGTCGAGCTAGAGCTCGAGCTATCTTTGGATATCTTTTTGGAAAGATCGTACCCTGTGGTGCCCGACTTGCCAGATGGTGACCCGGAAGTCGCCGACTTTAAGGCGGACATACTCGGCTTACCAGAGCCGGAAGAACTGTGTTTAGGAGACGATATGCTGTGATTTTTAGGGCTCGAATAGCCAGGGAGGTGTTTCGGGCTGTTCTGGACCGGCGAATGTCTTGGACTTGTGTGGTGGCTCGAAGTACCGGACTGTTTGCTCAGTGTCTTCACCGCATTGGGGCTGGGAGACTTGGTGATCGACACTGACCGACCGTGAGTCGGGCTCGGGCTAAACTTCCGAAGTAAAGAGTTGGGGGACGTAGATCGTAAAGGGGATCCATCTGTGGGCTTGATACTCACAGACACTGGCTTCGTTAAAGGATCCTGCTTTGGCGGAACCTTCTCTGGCGGTCCCATGGAATCATCCCTCCTTCTTTTCTTCTTCTTTTCCTTCCCACGCTCTTCCTTATTCGATTTCTTCTCTGATCTCATCCGTTCGTCATTCTTGAGATGCGAGGAGGCTATTGGAGTAATAGTAATAGAGCTGGGTAAAGCGGCGGGGCCAGCGGATGCGATCGGTATTATCTCTATGCCAGGACGTCGATCCAGACACAACATTGAGGAGAGGTTGTTACCTCCGCCGCTCTGTGCGGTTCCCGTGGACCCTGACCCTATGGGAGTGATGCTCACGGAGGAAGGCATGTAAGATTTACCTTCAGTCAAGTCCAAGAGCAGGGAAGACGCGGACCTCCCGCTTCGTTCCGCTTCTTTGCTTTTAAGTTTTTGCCTTTTGTGCTCAGACTTCTGAAAAGAAGACCTGTGAACGGAAAAACAAGGATTTGAATATAGAGAATTAAAATTTACCAAGGCTAAAGTCACACTGTCCTAAGTCACGAAATAGCAATAAAACATACAAACCTGAGTAAATTATCTTCCTCATCCCCATCGTTGGAGTTATCCATATCGGAAGAGGTTCTGTTATCATGCGCAGAGGCGGCGCGGTCGCGGTCGCGATCCGCTGCGTCCAGCGATCCAAGCTCTACGTCCGAAGCAAACTCATTCAAAGAAGCTAAAGAATCCCTCCCATCTTCATTACTAGAGTTGCTATTATTAGTATTATCGTCCTCGTTAACGTAAGTATCAGAGTTGTCTGTTTCACTATCCGAGTCCATCATTTCTGACATACCAGGTTTGCCTTTCTTCTGGCTAGTTGACCATATATCGGTATCTGATTTCCGTTTCTTTGGTTTCCGTTCGTCTGGTTGAGATTTGATGTCGCTGGTGTCTTGAATGAGCAATGAAAGCTGGTGTTGCTGCTCGGAGAGGTATGAACCTTTGGACGGAAAATACATGTGTAAATTAGGATACCTACAGTAATGCTATATCTCTTATATAAAGCGTTTAAAACGACCTGAATTAAACACAACTGCTTTGTTTGACTAAATGTCTAACAAAACAGTTCTGTTTTCTATCGCTGGTAATGTTAATATTTTATTATTTAGTCAAACTTGGTATCTGCAGTATTTAGTATTTATTTATTTGCATTATAAGCAGTCAAGTCGTCAGAGTTAAAGACAAGTCGAGCGAATCATTGTAAACACGGCGGCCATTACGATAATTGTTCACGCAGCTTTGAAGACAACGTTAATGTTTTGCAACGAGTTTCACTTTCATTACACTTGTACACCATCACGAAACTAAATTGATTAATATGCTTCCGAAATTAAACAATTTACACGCATTTGAACTAGTTTTCACAAAAATGAAAATTTAGGACCACATCTCCTCAACGCGTCCTGCCAAAACTCCTGCAAATAACTTGCAAATATTAATAATACTTGACACTAGCTAATGTCCAAATGGAATATAGCTATATAAAAGAAGAAGAAAGAAGAAGAGGCTGTATTGTCGTCAACTGACCTCCTTGGTGCGGATGCGGCTGGTGCGGCGCGAGGCGCGGCCTGGCGGGCGGCGCGCCGGGCCCCGCCCCCGCCCCCTCCTGCTTCACGTCACCCCCGGGGTCGATGCCCCCCAGACCGCAGTTAAAATTTCCGTCCAAAGCTGAGTACCCGCCGTTCATTTGCTTCGTTGATGCTTCGCGTTCCCATATCTTTATGAGTGATCTGTGAAGGCATTTTGTTTTGTTAATTGTTTTTACCCTCCACAGACACCGTATGTTATATGATTGGGATGAAACATGTGTGTGTTTGTGTGATTTTAAAACGGTTAGGACTCAATCCATGTGTTTGTGGTAGTAGAAGATAGCGGGTCGAAGAGAGCTCGACCTAACCTGACTTATAGGTATTCATTTCAATACAATCTTCGACGACCTCTGCGGCGCGTCGGGCGAACGCCTGATTGCAATGCAGAAGGCTTTTGCATTACAGACGGGTTCGATTCCCGACGGGTGCAAATATTTATGCTTTAAAATAAATATCACGTTTAGTATATTCGTTGTCTGGTACTCATAGTGAGTAGTGCTTAGTTTGGGGCTAGTTTGCGCCGCTGTGTGTAATGTTGTGTAATAATTATTTATTAAAATACAAAAAACCCACCTTAAAGTGACGGGTATAGAATGCGTCTTCTGCAGCACCCGTGTAATGTAGTCGTCGACGTCCTCCCTAGAAGGCGCGTTGAGCGTGTAGAGAGAGGCGCGCGGCGTGGCCGGGTCGGAGAGCGACAGCTCGACGGTCGCCATGCTCTCGTCCACCGGGTGCTCCAGAGATATCGATATGTGCTGCCAGGAGAGAGCGCTCACTTCGAACATTAGCACGCTTTCGAGTTCTACCACTGGAAATAATAAATATGGTCAGACTGGGCGGGCGCCTCGTTGCGGTTACGGACTAATACGCAATACGAAAAGGACTGTTGAAACACCACCTACTCATTGGACCGATGACATTGCAGCGGCCGCAGGGAGTAGATAGCCGGAAGGGGCTCGAGATCGCTATTTAAGTTCATAGGGGTTGAGACGATGATGGTCGCATACTCTCCGGTGGTGAGACAACTGGCGCGAAGCAGTTAAAGAGTAAATAACCCACCTTGCTTGTTCTGCGTCCTCACACAGCTAGCGAGCAGCGTGTTGAAGAGCGCCTGCTGTCGCAGCGCGGCCAGCAGCGCGGGCACGTGCGACGGGTGAGTGAACGGCACCGACGACACCATGCAGCCCTCCAGTCCGCGCGTCTCGCACAGGAAGTAGCACTGCCACTGGTCTGGGAGGTTCTGAAATATCATTCATTTACCTTAAAACTGCTGATAGTAGAGTTGTTTGGAGTGTGATCCGTACAAATCATGTTGCAGGCAACCGAAAAGAGAGGGTTTCTCGAAATTCTTCAGGAACTTACGCGGAATAAACCGGGGGATCCAGCTAGTCTGTACCAATATTATAAAGAGAAAAGATTTGATTTACTTGTAACGTCGGCTTCTTTCGATCCCATGATCGATTCACCACGATGATTTGCACAGGATCGGTAATTGTAATATATTAGCGACATTAAAACTGTAATATAATTGATTTATAAAAAAAAAAGACTTTAATTGATGAAATTATAATTAGATTCGTTTTTACAAGTACAAAGAAAAAATATCAATAACATTTATTGCAAAACAGTCTCCAGCTCAGCAATGAAAAGACTAGTATCGCGTGATACGTGATTAAGACCCGATAAAATATTGCAAGTATCTTTTGTCTGATCTTCAGTGACGTCAGTATAAAAGAAACATACCACAAAGAGCCCCTTGCTGAGATTCAGCTCCACTACTTTTCCCGGAGTAAGCTTGTTGTATGCCTGCTGAGCCACCAGTCCGAGCAAGGGCTTTGCGTTAGACCAGTCGCCTGCCACTTCCACCTAGAAAAAAATAAATAAAATGCTTATTCCGCTGTCATAATAACATCTATATGATTATAGTGATTGGCCTACATGGCTCGAGGCTTCGGGCTACACATTAATAATTGACAATTCTGTGTTTACATTTTTGATTCAAGTTTCTGAAAAAGGGAACGTTATATTCAACGGAAATTGTTCGAAATATTGCTTTAAATTTCTTTTAAACGTGAATTCGTGAATTTAAAAAGACAGCTCAGCTGTGATAATTTTCACTGTCTATCGTGAATATATTATGACGTGTCCAAGTACAGCCATTTGGCTGTTAGAGGGGGGTGGTACACATAACTCTAAAAGCACTTTAAAGATCAATATTTTGAAAACAGAACCCTAAAATGAAAAATGGTTTTTGTAAACCCACTGTTTTTGTCACACCAGAACCCAAACCCCATCGTGTGGGGTATCTAACGATATCCCACACGATGGTGTAATTTAAATATTTTGTTATTGTTTTGATTTCTTGGCGTTATCAATATACTAATGCAAAATACAGATTCTTAGTACTAAGCGTCTTTGAGTTAAGCCGCGGACAAACAGATGGACGGACATGACGAAACTATAAGGGTTTCTTGTTGACTCCGAAACCCTAAAAATGGTACCATTCTACTAAGACTCAACTGTCTGTCTGTCTGTAACCATGCTGTATCTCGTGCATGAACCATGATAGCCAAACAGTTAAAATTTTCACAGATAATTTTGTATTTCTGTAACAACAAAATTAAATACTATATAAATAGTTAAGTCGAGCTCCCATAGAACAAACATGTTTTTTTTTTGTTATATTGGTTCGGCATCTTTCGTGCGCAAGTTCAACTCTCACTTGGCCGGTTTTATTACTTACCTCAGTGGTGGCATGTATGAGTTTGGCCAACCCCGCGCAGAGCGGCGTCGGTTGCGATAGCTTCAATGTAAAGCAAGCCGGTAACATTGCACTGTTCTGCGGCACTAATTGGGCATACACTGGGTTACTGCAATCAAATTAATACCAATTATTTAAGTAGTTCCATTTTAGTTTTAATATTATATTTTTTATTAATTAATTATTTGGCATTGTATTACATGTACCAATTATGTATATTAATTAAAGTGCGTACGCATGTACAAACAACGAGAGGCATTTGCTGTGTATGGTTCGTCCATAGGCCTCGGGCTGTCCGGACGTGTGTGGCTATACTGTTATATATTACTTTTTGGTGTGTGGTTTACACCAAACATTAGCTGCATTACGTTCGTTGCGAACGCTCACCCCGCCAAAAGTGTGACTTTTGTTTGCGTGCTCAGCTCGAGCATTGTCATTCGAAACGCATGCTCAGGTTAAAGCATGTGTGGGGAGGTATTCGCGGTGCAAGTCTCGTCGCACCTTTATATCATTTTTTGAAAGGAGCAGTCAAAGTTGACTTTTATTTGGAGTGAAGAAATTTGCATTTAGCATAGCAATTTCTATTCTAGCAAGATTTATCATCAGTTGGAACGAGCCTTCCATAATTTCAATTCAGTGGTATGTATAGCACATCAGTCTATACAGAGCGTCGCTATGCCATATGTAGCAGAAGCCGTAGTTTTAAATCCCACCCAGATTATCGAATTTTTAACTATATTAGTGTGATTTCAATAACATACCCTTTCCCAGACTGTTGTCTGTTAGATATAATAGGTGCCAACTGCAACTTGTTAGCCGCAGATCCTTCTAACAGGACAGTAGCTGAGTGTCCCAGCAGCGTGTGTGAGGGAGCGACCAGCGACGCGAGACCGCTCGATACCTGCGGCTTGCCCAGCGTTAGGAGCTCTACCGTCAGTGGCTGCAGACCCTTGTCTTTGTCCAGAAGTTCGTAAGGCGATATGAAATATGTTAGTCTCATTGCATGACCTGGAAAATTCAAGAGGTAGTTTTGTTTCTCTTATTTTTCTATCGGCCGAAATTTACAAACTTTTATTTTACTCTCCATTAATGCTTAAACAGGTGTTTACACTATTATGGTGACGTAGTTTACAAACAATCTACTATGATATATTAAAAATTTAAGTCCTAAAGATTTTGTATTAGAGAACAATTTGCATAATTGTAAGAAACATTACCTCCTCTTCGTTTCTGCAGGAAACCAATTGGACTTTTATGTACTTGAGCCCAAGGATCTTTTATAAAGCTCTGTAGTTGTCTTAGCGTGCACAAGTCTTCTTCTAAGCTTTGTAAAGCACTGAATGCTTTGCATTTTACCTGTAAAAAATATGTTGTATCTAGAATTGATTTATAAGCTGTCAGAGGCAAAAAGCCGCTACTGATGTGAATGTTATTATTAATATTACATGTGTATATGTGTAAAAGTATCAGAGTTTCTTTATTTAACTGTTGTGGTAGGGAAACCTAAATAGCAGGGCATAGTGGTGCAGTGCATAGTCACACTTACTCAGTTCATAATATAATCGATTAAGACCATATATTTTAGACTACTGATATGCATACTCACAAACATTCCTATTTAAACTTTTAATTTCGCAAATTTCATTCATTACTTATATTTTTATGAACTCGCAGTGAACATACTAGATTTCTTAGTTATTCTCATAGTACAGTTAGTATTAAGTATGAAAATGACGTAGGTAGGATATTACAAAAATTTATTGATGTTTACTTTGTTTTATCTTGAATTATATAAATAAATCAAATTTGAGAAAATAAGTACCTTTTTCTCAGCATTTAGTTGGTAAACAGCAGTCAGACCCTCTAGTTGTGCAGTAAAATCTGCGAAATCACCTTGAGATATACATTGCACTAATTCTTCACAACTTTGTTGCTCCATCTAAAAAAAGTAAATATGTGGATTGTCATTATTTGTATTGAATTTATCATAAAAAGGAAATGTGTATTCTTACCTTTCCCTCATGATGTATTTTAACATCTTTGATATTCCCCGAAGATTCCACAAGTATTTCAAGATAAAACATATCTGATGATATGAATAGATTCACTCCAGATGTTCCAACTACAAATTTTAATCTGAAAATAATATTTAAACTAAAGTACATACAAATCTAAGAATGCACATAAACAATGATTAACAGATAAGTATGTAGCTTTCGTCTTTCACTGTTACATGAAGTTTCAAAGTTGACAGACAGAAACAAACATTACATAATTTAGTCATCTGTTCACCAACATTTTTAAGAAAAGGGGCATATTATGTTCTGTTTTTGTTCTTGGGTATCCCTACTATTTTATATCATTGTCCATTTTAGATGTTTTACTAGTAAGTCGTTTTGCCCCTTAGGACATTGTTTCCAAATAGACGTTTTAATATCTTGACTTTCTGCAAACTACGTCATTTTCCTTCACAGACCTTCTGATATGGAGCGATATTTTTTTGTGTATATGAAACAGTATAAAATTAACTCACCCAAGCTGTCTGGATAAGCATTCAAGTCTCTCAATAAGGCTCTGCAATGAACTAACTTTGATACAATGTTGTAAGCTATCCAGACACTTCTGTAGGATCATTCGGTCTTGGCTGTCTATTGCCCATCGCTTATCCTGTGAATCACAAGTTTTACTGATAAGTTGGTGTGATGATCAAGTTCAATATTAAAATAAGATCTTACACATGATGCTTTGAAAATACATGGAAAATTAGTGTTGGCTGTTGGCATTGAATGTTTTTGCTTCCTTATACTTAAACAATAGACAAGGTGTTTGAACCTGATGGTAAGTGATGATATTAAGGTCTGCGATGTAGCATACATTTTAAAGATCCGACCCATAAGCATCAAAGCAAAAGGTTTTTATTATGATTACAGATAATGAGATTTGACTTTTAGTTCTTGCTTCAATTTCAAAGTGATTTGGTATAAATTACATAGTTATTGTAGCCATAAAAGATGACACATCAACAAATGCCTTTACCAGCTACCATACCTTAATATGACACATATTAAATTACTTGGATAGGTGACCAAAACTTTGGGTGGCAATAAAATAATTTTCTCAAGCTCCTTCGTACTTCGCAACGCACATTAAACAGTTGGTCCCGGTTGGTATCTCTGATAGCAGTCATTAGGTCAAGTTAGAGGCCCTAGGGCTAGGACTAAGTGCTTAGGACTAGGACTTAGGACTAGGTGAGCTACACCACTATACAAAAAGAACAAGAATATGACACATCATTCTATTCAATACTATTTATGCTGTTAGGTAATATAATAAGTCATATGTACATGCAGGAGGCAGGCCACGCGGCCACCACGATGTTTCTTTATAAGTAATATATTTTTCTCAATGATTGTGCTTACCAGCATAGTCATTCGGAGGCCCTTTGATGTTTCAGCTAAGTTTTTATATTGAGATGTTTTGCTTCTCAACTTTTCCATGAGAATTTCTTTTTGAAGTTCTTTCGATTTGTCCAGCAATCCGTTGGGAGTCCCCATAGCTACGGCTTTGATGTCCGTCATGTTATTTACAACTTGTTTCAGATTTTAGTTCACAACAAACAAAAAATTAACAATGGTTTTTTTGTTGTTTTGAGGTAACCATCTGTTTGTTTAGTTCACATTCTTGATAACACAAGCACATTTGTAAAAATCAATATTTATCACGTAATCTACTAATTGTTACATTATCTATCGGTATTTTGCTGAATAATTTTGCTTGAAGTCTAAATAATTTCACTCGTTTCGACTTGGGCAACCATCTGTCATTCACATCCCATGCGATGCCATTTTGATGCTGGCGCTTCACTTACGTGCTAACTGCAAATATTTGCACAGTTTAGTCCACAGAGTGCTGACAGTGCTGTGGCCCAATGTTCTGACTCGGACCCAAAGTTGGCCAATGTGTAATCTCAGTTTTGTGATTGTGAGGTGTAGAGATCCGTTACCTACTTTGCTAAGCCTTTACTCAAATTTCTCGTCGGCGGGACATTATAAAAATACGGCCGATGCCATAGGTTAGCCTTGGCTTATAATGATACCATAATGTAATAGCAGGAGTTATTTAAATTTTCAAATATTTGTCCATATGTGTGGTGTGATATTGTTGTGTTAACATATTTGCGCATAAGTGAAGCACCAGTTTTTTGTCCACCAAGACAAATAGAGATGGCGCTGCAGTGCTATTTTGTATTCTTCTTAAATAAAGCTTAGTACGGCCTGTGCGTATAGCCAATGTCAAGAATACCCAAGCCAGATGTAAATATTTTTAAGCATATTTTAAAAATATTATAATACTACCACCGGACCACCGGATAGCTAAAACCATAGATAAATTATTAAGGGTATAATGATCTCTGCTAAAACCAAACAATAAGTATGTCTTATTTCTTTAAATCTCTGAGAATACGTCTAGAATTTGTGAGATTTATCATTATATATGCTATTATTGACGTTATCCTACGAGCAGTAGAAGTGATTTTAAATGGACATCCGGAGTTTTGGCGGGAACACAGTGAGGAGATGTGTTGCTAAATTTTCATTTTTGTAAAACCTAGTTCAAATGCGAGCAAATTGTTTAATTTCGGCGGCATATTAATTAATTTAGTTTCGTAAAGGTGTACAAGTGGAATGAAAGTGAAAATCGGTGCAGAACATGGACTTTAGTTAGCGTTGTCTCCAAAGCTCTATGAACAATCTTTGTTAATGGCCGCCGTGTTTACAAATGATTCCCTAGACTTTACTTTAACTATGACGACTCGACTGTTTCGATGCAAATTGCATATTTAATAATACTTGACACTGGCTAATTTCCAAATGGCCATAATCGGTTCACAACCGATAAGAAATAATAATATTAATATTAAATGAACATCCGCACCTACCCCAAATTGATATTTTTTTAATCCGTGTTTCACGCTCATATTCTGCGTTTAGTAAATTTTAAGACTTATAAAGCATTAATAATTTAAACGCAGAATTAAACTACGTTTATCAATTAGCCAATTACCAATTAGCTCTATATTTCATTTATTTGACGTTCACCGAGGCTGAGAAATTTAAGATTTCGTAAAACCTTAAAAACACAACTGAAATCCATCCGATCTTTAAAATCCATATTGGTCGGTCGTTGATACCTACTGAGGTGCTAATTATTTGTAATTAGTTAGGTAGGTGTAGGGTGAGGAAAGGTATATTGGTGTTAAAAATAGAAAACCCTAATTTGTAGAAATTCAGACAACAGAGAGATAACCGTGTTTAGACCATATTATTAAGTAATATTTTAGGTAGTTTGTGGGCATACATGAAGTAATAAAATTTATTTTTTTATGTATAATTTTATAGTTTTTAAATAAAGGGTAGCTCTAGGTATGTTGGTTATATGGTTTGGTAAATTGATGATATAGGGTTGGAAATTTGGTGATGCATTTTAATTGCTCCTAAGACTATTAATACATCAAATATTTACTGTTTTTATTGATAAAAATTAGTTTATGTCTTCATACAATTATCAAACTAAAAATATATTTTCTCTTCGAGGTCACCATCTTCCATAGATATGCAAATTTCGTGATACGGTGTAAAACAGTAAGAACATTGAATCCATTTAGCATTTTCTCGTTTCGGAGCTTTGGGAGTGGTAAAAATTTGTGCCACCTTGATTCTATTGATAATAATTGTAGAGCATTAACTCAAAACCACATGAAAGTGCGAAGGGTCTCCTACCCATTTTTCTTACGGTATCTTCATCACGCTCGAGGTATTGCTTTAAGGTACTCCACGGAATGCCCGTTTCTTTGGACGCTTTGTGTATACTTCTTCCTTCATTCTTTACTATATGAACGGCTATCTTTAGGTCTTGTTGGTTGTATTTTCTATAATGTTTTCTCATCATCCATCGCTAATCTAAAACAAAAAAATGGAATAGCTTATTTGGTGATAGCATAATAGGTAAGTTGGTGATATGTTCAAAATAACATAAAAACACATTTGCTCAAGAGCCCAAGATAGTAGCTTTTAATTAATATATAACTCATTAATCAAATATTTAATATTAATAGAAAAAAATACTTACAAAAACTCCGTTCAAAAAAGTGTACAAAATTTCTGCGAATTTGCTAAGATTTGACGAGCACAACTTAAGGAATAAAATTTTATTTTAATGTTATGATGACTTCACTATAGCTTTATTTTAACAATTAGATAATTAACTTAAGAATTTATTAAGTTTTATTACTCCAGCATTGGTTTTAACACTTTTTTTCATTAAATTATTACAGGAGCAATGAATGTACAAAAAAATGGCGGCGAGAATGCAATCGTTTTGAAAAAGTTTTTTTACAACGCGCCGAAATGGATAATCGAAACAAACGACATATATCCGTGTTCTTCACACTAGCGTCATTTCGCTATCGCTATCTCGTTAACATACTTTGACAGGTTTACGTGTATTATTCAATTTAAAAAGTATCTTCAAATTGCCTACACCACCAAGATACCTTTCCTTACCCTACTTACATTATCAACAGACCATTAGCCATTATATATTATGTAGATATCTCTACTATATTTTATTTCTATTTATTCCTAAAGACAGCCTTAGTTACGGATAATAATCTACACTTAAATAATTATAAGTAACTTCTTTTTTTATATTTTTTTTCTTGTTTAATAAAATCGCTTGTGATTATCTGTACACTTCAGTAACTTCATAAGTGGATAAGTACCAACCTCTAAATATTCAACCAGTCCGTGTAAGCCTTTTACCTGCCAAGTTACCGCGCAAGTTCCGTCGTAATCGAAATCAAAATTCCACTGCGCAAAGAAATAACCTGCGCGGTGAAAACGATAGCGCTGATTTGACGCGTTCCCGCCAAAAACTCGAGCTGCCGGTTTCAAGACAGTTGAACTCGACGGTCAGCGTTAATTGCCTTTAAAAATGCATGCCAATTAACGCTATGGTTAGAAACGCGCAGGTTATTCTTTTGCGCAGTGGATTACGACGGAAGATGCGCTGTTGGGCCCAGAGATATTATGTAAAAACTTTGGGCCCCTGTTTATTTAAACTGTGTAACTGCGGGTAAATTTTTTAGTTCGTGATAAACGTGATTTTACGAAATATAGCTCATAAAGCACTACATAGCTCACCGGATTAGAAAGCTGAAGTGGCAGTGGGCTGGCCATATTATAGCCGTAGAACTGACAACCGTTGGGGTAAACGAGTTCTAGAGTGGAGACCGCGTCTCGGCAAACGTAGTGTAGAACGTTCTCAGGCGTGTTAGAGCGACGATTTGCGCAAGACGGCTGGCACAAACTGGATGCGAGAAGCCGAAAGTAGATCTAGGTGGCGTGCAATTGGAGAGGCCTATGTCCAGCAGTGGACTGCAACAGGCTGATGATGATGATGACGAAATATAAATTGTACGAAATTATTTCCCACTTGACCGTGATTTCTATTGATTTAACCGTACGCAGGACTAACCAGTTAAAATACTTTAAGAAGAAGAAGTAGGTACTTACATAAAGCTGGAAATTAAACTTTGATACAAATAAATAAAAACTGTTGCTTCAACGGTTGAACATTACTAAGTATAATACAAGTTTGCACTGATTTAAGTTTACCATCAAGTTGCAGGGATTTCTCCAGCGAATCGTTACCTAAGTAAACTTCTGAATGTTTCAAAGCTACGAACTCATATAAATCAAACACAGGCGCAAACTAGGTTACTAAAATATTGCCTAAGTTACTAGCAGCTCCCTGTGGTTTCACTTATGGTGTCAAGTCTCGATTTCGCGGGAATTTTGGGATAAAAATTAGCCCTTGTGTTATTCCGTCTCCAGCTATCTTTATCATAAGTTTCATTGCAATATAGATAAGGTCTCGGTCATCATTTCTGATGTCATTCGTGAGGTCAAGTTAGAGGGCTTAGAGCGAACTGGAAACTTTAATACTAGGTGAGCCACTCCATTACATGAAAAGAAGAAGAAGAATTGCAATCGCTTCAGTAGATTTTGCGTGAAAGAGTACCTAACAAGCAGATATTAATAAATACAAAATTTCATCTTTATAATTATTTTTAGTATTTACGTAAACTGAGGCCTTATTCCTAAGGGTTCATTCTGCTTCGATCTTAGGTAGGTACCTAAATTTCATGGGTACGTAGCGCTTAGTCTAGTCATATACCGTCAAGAACCTATGGTGAGGACACAGGTAGGTAGGTATAGGTTTAACATTCGCCTAAATAAACATAGATATTCGTTTGAGGTAAATGGTAGATTAACGATAAAATACAATTGTCTATACCTTAAAATATGTTGCTAATAGAATTCGTTATCTAATGTTACTCTACACTCTACAGTAACAAACTTAATTACTGTGTATTTTCATTGAGTTCATAGGACAGTAGCATTGTGACAGTTAAGTTATTAGTCAGTAAGTCAGTAACCTAATATTAATTGCTATGACAGTACATTTTTTTTCTGAATTACTTCTATGACAAATAAATTGATTTATATGTATAATTTCTTACCATTATATTTGGGTTTGCTGAGGAAATGCTGTACAGCAGCCCTTAAATAAATTGGCTGTACCTTTCTACCTCTTGAGGTACATTTTTTAAAGTAAGGACTAATTATACATACATAAGTGCAAATTGCGTACAATTATAACACGCAGTTTTATTCAGCAAAACGCGGATGATGGGTTTCCTGTGGAGATTCACATAAACATTTTGGACTAAAACTTTTTAAGACACAGTCCCTTTTACAAAAATCTTAACTTTTGCGTCTTATATTTTGCTTCTAGTTGGTATATTCTTTGATACTTACATATAATCGGATTGTAGAAGAAGATTGGAGATAGATACGACACGGAACCATCGCGTTCAATTTCAACGTCACTCACAATTTATTAAGGAAGCTACAGTCATGTAACTTGGCCACTTAATTGTATGGCTGCCCTTAGACACAGCGACCAAGTTACCGCGTCAAGTCCAATCAATACTTCCCCGAACACCAGATCAAATTGATGTATTTACATAATTGGCTCAGATAAAACTCGTTTTGCAATAAGTAGTAAATAAGACAATAAGACGTGCGGTTTTAAAATGTTTATGATGTTGCGTAGGATTTAGTTATTTACGAATCAAAACATTACGGAATTGTAAGCAATATACTAAGATGCAAATCCAAATAAGTTACTGTGTTAACCGATTGCGATAAAACTTGGAATGCAGCTAGCTGGAAGTCTTTAGTTTTTATCTCTATAGTCTCGCGGGATCGGGTCTTACGCGGGTAAAACCGAAGGTAAACTAATAGTTCCTGTATAGATTACTAGAACGTCAATGCACAACCTACCTACCAGAGCATCATATCCCGGGAGTACTTGAGTCAGCTGAAAAGTGACGTGCCATTACATGCTAAGCCAAGCCTGGAAGTTTGGAAAGATTGAAGAGAAGATGACAACCTGGTTTCCCTGAGCTTTGTAGCTGCTCCAGCCGTATCCGCCGCGTTTACTGCGATGTAGAGTTCTGTGCAAGAACGTTTGACCCTAGGTTCTCACTGATGGTTTTAAACAACGACGACTACCTAGGTAGGTGGTAACCTAAGACAAGGCAGATCGACATGTACTCTGAACGAGTAGTAATACAACAAAAGACTGTAAAATCTTACTAATATTATAAACGCGAAAGTTTGTATGTATGTATGTATGTATGCGAGGTTGTTACTCTTTCACGCAAAAACTACTTAACCGATTACGATGAAACTTGGAATATAGGTAAGCTAATATGGGGACCTGGATTAACACATAGGCTACTTTTTATCCCGATATTCCCGCGGGAACGGGACTTAGCAGGCGAAACCGCGGGGCGCAGCTAGTAAGTAAATATAACATACTTTATAATTTTTTATCTATATAATCTACATCATCTATAACAATAATTGTTATTTCGATTTTGGTATTTACAATAATTCGTAGTGTTTTTGTTCCATGTTTTAAATATCATGTCACGGGCTTATGATCAAGAACTTTAAATCCGGCAGTAAAATAACTCACTGGCATTTAATGATGTTACACAAAGTCAAATCCAATTTTGATGAACTCAAATTGGATTGGATTTTCTCTCTTATACCTATACTACTTTTGCAAGTTTTCGCTTTGACTGCATAAGTAAGGCCGAAAGCATTAAACTCCTAAATCTATAGAGAGGACAACAATACTTAATTTTATGAAAAAGTTTAGTGTCGTTATTTTATGATTGGGTTAAGGTGTGACAAACGTTGCTAAAGTTTTACTTTGTCTTCTGGCTAGGTCTTAAAAATAAGAGCTTTAAATTAAACATTGGGATAAATCCAAGAATATCGCTCTCGCTTCCTTTGAATACGAATTCGTGTGAATTTGAATAGATGCAACATGTAAAAATGCATCTTATACGCGCGAACTTGGTTAACATATTTTAGTACTGGGGGTTCGAGCATCTAGCATTGAATTAAAAGCGAGTGAATAAGGGTTCCTTTTTTAGGCACTAAATCCTAAAATACGAACGAATTCGCACGAATTCCAGCAGCTTGCCTTGTTTACATTATTTACATGATATTTCCTAGAAAACGTGTCATCGTGTAATGCCCTTCCCTTCTGTATACCTAAAGAAAAGTTCACATAATATACTTTCTGCTTCACAGAAATATCACATTGATCGTCTGAGCTAACCTGAGCTCTATTGATTAATGGACTCTACTTCGTCTAAGTAGTTACCTGAGTTTTAGATAAGCCTTAATTAAAAACTGATAGGTAGGCAATAGGTAGGTATTAGATGTTTAATACCTTTTCAACTGTTTCGTAGGTTTTTGAAGTTTTGAAGGTAGATGAAAGTAATCTATGTATCAATACATAAGACACACTTTTTAAACTCACACGATTTCTGCGAGATCTGAGTTTTTATAAAAATTAAAATACATAAGACTATTCAAAGTTTCATCGTAATAGGTTTAGTAGTTTTAACGTGAATAACAAACATCTTCTCATGTCATATTACATTACATCGTTTCATAGCTGCCAAAAAATCCCATTGATTAAAAAATCAGAATGACCTGGTTTGAGTGACAAAGCCCGAGGCTATTTGTCACAGTTTAGATTGCTTTGTTTGATAGTGCGGAGTTTAATTACTTGAAAATTCATTCGCGCCCTTTCACCGCGTACTTCATGGAACACGCCTTGGTAAAAGGTTTGTAAACAATCAAGTTATTACGCTTATTTGTCAAACAATCTCTAATCCTTTGATTTTGCTTTGAGATTTGTAATTGTCGGTTTCATTCATAACTTTTACCACTGAATAAGCGGGTTGTAATTCATTTAGTTCTATCGCGTAAAACCTTGTTAACCGTCTTTAGAATCAGAATTTGTTTTTACGAACCTGGCGGCTTTTGTTATGAAGTACTTAAACGTGTTTTCGGGTTTCAACGCAATTACCTCTCTGCCAAATTGACAGAACGTGAGTACCCAACACAGAATGCGGTTGCGGTGACAGAGCATTGATAAATAAGATGTATAAACATATTTAGCTAAATATATCTAAAGATAATTTATGTGTGCTCGAAAATTAAGCTCTGTCTCAATACCTACAAATAAGTTTAATTTTGTCCAGTCCTAATTTTTTTTGATGCATTGACATTTTTTATAAACAGGTTTAGAAGCTGCTTGTATAAAGCTGCCCCTCATCTTATATAATGAATTTATTTGAAATTATCTTTTATGAATAATTTATTTTTTATAAAATAAATTCATTTCATAAGATGAGGGACAGCTTTATACAAGCAGCTTCTAAACCTGTTAATAATATTGAAATGAAACAAAAAGTATTTCAAATTCTACAGAATCTTTATTTATTAATTAAATTAAATATCTATCCTTAATTTTATAATAAAAATATTCATCTTGAACAGTCAATAAAACATTTATAATAATTATCAATTAATTATAATTACGTTAAGTTTACAGATATATTTAAAATGATTAATATTAATAATAAATATCTTAAACCTCTCCCTCTTTAGAGCTAAAGTATTAAGGTGCTCCTTCACCGCGAGCATTTACTTGTAACGTACCTTAACAGATTCGAGCATTAAGGTAACATACTCACGGTATTTATCGACAGGGATCTCAATAGTTCTCAGTAACAAAACATTCGGAAATACTATTTTGGTATTTTATTTTTCAATCTCTTATTTTAATATTGGTGGTTTCCTTTACACGTTTGGTTAACTTTTATAACAAAAAAAAATATATCTAAAACAGCTAGCCTCAAACCGAAATTTTCATTTTACAGCTGAATTTGACGTCTTTAATATTTTTTTAATACGTCAAATTTACATTTAAATACATTTAACCTATTTTTTTTCTGTTTTAAAGCATAATAATAACATACACTTGAAATTGGTTGACATTTTTTACTTAATTAGCAATAGTTTTCAATAGTAAAATATTGCAAAGTCGCATCTTACGTCCTTCTTTTACACATCTGAAATTTGCTAGCTCTATCCCTGTCACATCATAAGGTGAGTATGGGGCCTTAAATGCAGTGGGCACCTTGTAGTGATACAATGTGTAACATCTTGGTACAACGTATAACAATAATCAATCCGCTTCACTTGTAATAAAATGTTCATTACAAGTGAATGGTTGTCAGTCAGACAGTACTTAATATTGAGATTCTCAAAGTCGACTCTGTAATGTTACATTACATACAATGCTCGCGATGAGGGAGTAATTAGAAATTAGTAATTTCTAAAGATATTTTCTAATATTATCATTTAAAAAGCGAGATTGATCGGTACACATTATCAAACGCAATTTAACCTTTGTATTTAGGGTAACAGGGGTTTGTTTTAGGGGAACAAATATGTTTGTTTGAACAAGCTAAGGTCGGTAGGTATTTATTGTAGGTTCCTTGGTGAGGGGTACAAGAGCGATCGCTTCGAGCCGATGGGGAAGTGGGAGAGGTCAATCTCATCCATGGGGTAGTCCGGTCTGTACCGCTTCTTGTCGAAACTCGAACTGAAATAAGGAATATGTTTAAGAAATGTTTTAATTAAAATTAGTTTTATAGTGTTACGTTTTAGTACGTTAGGTAATGTATTTGAATAATGTCAGTTTAATGTTTAACTAGCTGCACCCCTGCGTTCCCGAAGGAATATCGGGATACAAAGCCTAAGCGTGATTCCAGGTCGCCCGCCAGTTCTATTAACAACACTATAGGTCAGTACAATAATATAGGGTGTTATTTTTTTTGCAAAAAGCCAAGTTTCTATTCCTGGTTAAGGTAATACATTTTTCATAAATCTAATAATGCCTTTTTAGTTTTTGACAAAATTGGGGACGCTACTTCTTTCAGCATTTTTTGCATATCTCTTATAGTTTAGGATATTCCCCGGAAAGCCTATCGAAATGGTTCACCCTATATACATTACTCTTCACAAAATAATATGAATGGGCTTAAACCATACGTAAACATTAAGAAGGAAAAGGAAAAACATTAAGTTGTTTTTCCCTATGGATTTCTAGAAACAATTATCGCTACTAAGTCTACGCTACGACAAAGTGCTACGGATATTATAGGCTACGCTACGAAGGGCGTGCGTAAGTTTAAGCGTATGAAGTATTTCCCATTTGCCCCATCAAATATGGTCCCATCGATGCAACAGAATATTGGGTGGGGAATGCAATGGGAATCACATTTTTTTTTAATTTTTCTTTCCCTTTGTCCACGGCTTAGTTAGCCCCAGACGTATTGATCTTTTCTTTCTTCTGGACTGGCTGACTAGGCTGGGAGGGTGGAATAGGTCCTAGGCAAGCCTATACTTCACTCAATAATGTTCCAGGCACTACAGCACCTTAAAGAGCATTTATTAAAAGTTGCTTGCGCTGTATAAATCACCTAGGTGAGATGTATAGGGCCTGTTTTTCACATAAGTATATTACAAACAGTCAAAGTCTTGATTTGAATTTTAATAAAGAAAATAACTATTTTCTAAGTGCATGTTATTTATTTTATAAAGACCCACTGGCTCTAAGCCCAGTGTTTTGGTCAGAATACGGTATAAGCCTTTAAGAGTCCGTTTTCGAGTTGTAATAAGTTTACGAAATGAATTTCCAAACTGGAATATCTGACTAATATTGAATTTAGGCATAAAAGGCAGTGAAATGTTTTCATGGAATCCGTTGTTTTCTTTGATCTCGATGTGGGTTATTATTTTTAATGGTTTGATCGATTTCATTACGCTTCGTTGAGTTTTAATTTCAGAGAAAAGTATATGAAAATTTATTACTACACGGAATCTAACTATGTTTTTGTTAACGAAATCTCAATGGTTTGTTGGTAACTATGAAAAAGACAAAGTTAGGTGCGAAAAGCACACCATTTCTCTTCCAGTAGCGTAAAAATATTTTTAGTTTCATGAAACCCAATATTTTGAAAGCTTTTCAACTTCCTGGACAGACGTAAAAAAGTCGACTTATAATGAGTTAAAATAGCAATGATGTAGGAAAATTGTTGGCAACATTTTGTGACAATTGAGGTAGCCAATTAGGATAATCTTTCAGAGAATCGAAAGACATTTGCGTTTACAATTTGAATTGAGGTTAAAAATGAAATTGCTGCAAAATTGAAGAGAAACTGCAGCTTAGAAACTAACAATAAAATATTGAAATGGAAATGAGTTATAATCCTTACTTATATTATAAATGAGAAAGTAACTCTGTCTGTCTGTCTAATAAGCTTTCACACCTAAACCGCTGTACGGATTTTGGTGAATTTTTGTATAGAGATAGATGGGACCGTAGAGCCCTTAGAAGGACATAAGCAACTTTTAATCCGAATATTCTCGCAGGAGCAGTGACATATAAATATTATTCTAAGTCCTATTTATTAACCGATTAAGTAGAATCAAGTAGGTAGTCCTAGGCAAAAGAGGCAAAAGTATGGAGGATCGTTTGAATTGTAAGCAAAGGTATTTAGGAGGAACTAAAGTTTCAAAATCCCTTGAAATTCAATTTATTCCTATTATAAACTTTAACTTAATATTACAATTCCATGAAATTGTTAGTAGAATTTTAAATCAGGTGCTATTAACTATTGAAAAAATATTGTGCTATTGATAATGTAAATATATATTGTATTATATATTTATTTGACATGTGAGCAAACTTTTAATCTGTCCGTATCAAGTCCGTACTTTTTAAATTCTGTGGTCTGAAATAAATAAATCTATTGTCCATCTGTAGGATGTAAAATAAAAAAAAGTGATGAAATATGTAGCGAAAAGTTTAAATCACGAAATGTATTACGTAGGTAGGAAAGTTGAAAATAACTCAATAATCTATAGTCGAAAGGATGAGACGAAGGCAGTGAGAAGGAAACGGGTCGATTTGTTAGATATATCAACTGTCTCTAGCGCTGCCTTACACGGGCATGTCTAGGTCAAGGTAGTTGGTGGGGCCGTACAGGTGGTAGAAGCGCTTGGTGCCGTACGGGAACGGCAGCGAGGACCGGTCGATCTCGTCGAAATTCCGCTTTGAAATAAACGTGTCCAGGTTTGATCTGCAAACAAAATTGAAGGTACATACCTCATAGATTTATCTCCTGTTTTCGCGATGTTGGATGGAAACTAAACTAATTTTTCGGTTTTAATCGCGTTGTGAAACCGAAAAACGTGGCGTGACGCGAAACGCGATTTCAAACCGAAAAATGGGTTTATATCACTCACCCTATAGTTTTATAATTCAATATCAAGAAGACAAAAAGGGGATATTTATTCGTATATTGTAGTATATGTATGTATGTTTCTTTACCACGTCTCACAGGTTTCGTTTGGTTATTATGTCTTCGTGCTGCAAGGAATTAGAATTAGCTGTGCGAACTATTGTCGGTTGTCCCTTAAGTGAGAATATCTATAAATTTGCGACCCTAGATGATACCTACCTGTTAACTCGAGTGACTTGTAGGCCTTTTTAGATCGGTCGTCACTAAAAGGTGAGATAATGGTCAAACATTGACCTATTTATCTACATGGATATCTGTATATACCTAACTCTGATTGAATGATGTTGATAAATCTATGATTTTTAGAAAATCTAATAATATAAATTGAAATTTATCTTAAACAATCAAAATATGTTTTAAGTTTTAAGATCCACCATAGTAATATGTCATTTAACATTTATCTCTATCTGTTTAGGTTTTCCCCCTGAAAGCCATTAAAATAGCATTTATATAAAGGGATTTTATTTATACCATTAGTCTCATAGGTAGGTTATGTTTTTATATTCATCATTATATAAATCAAGCATTATAATAATCAAGCGACTCTAGATTTGCAATTATTATGAAATTTATTTTTAACGACTAACAGGCCTACGTGATCTTTTAATTCAGTTAAGCTTACATCCTGTTTTCAACAGAATATTAAATGCCTTATGCCCGCGGTAAAACTCAACCAAGGTTAGTGAATTATTTAATCAAAGTGTAATTTCATGTTGACTGTAACCGTAAAATAGGAAAGTGTATAAGTATAGGTAAATACGTAATGTGGTAAGCCAATCAGTACTAATTAATCGAAAACATTTCCGACATTCGTTCGTAGACAAATAAATCGAAGCTGCAATGGGCAAATTAGGGAACGTATCCGGTCATTCTATTGTTAGATTTGGTTAGTTTACCTTTTTTACGAGTGTTTCACAAAATTGAATCAAGTAGGCATGTAGGTAAGTACTCGTACGTAGTTTGTGTAGAAAAATAAAGCTCATGTGTCTAAATTGTTCCAACCATAGCTTTAAAAATACCTAATAGATCTTTTACACAGTACGCGCATGTGAGTTACTGCCTGGCAAGTGGAAAGCTACTCGTACGCTAGTAGCTCGGTTCATCTCAACTGTCATGTAGGTAATACAGGGCAATCGCTATTAACGGAAAATAAAAATGGAAATACCATACAAGGACTGTGGACGGTAGGAACTAAATTCAGGACATCTCACACATTTAATTCCTAAACCATATTTATCTATCACAAAATCTAAATATGGTATTGTAAATAAAATTAAGTATTTTTACCAAGGTAATTCACAATATAAAACCTATAAAATAAATATTATTATGTTACAGCGATATTGAATTCCATGTGTTATAGTGTAAATAATTCTCTTTCTCCGATACCTCATAATATTTTCAATACACGTTTTATATCTATCGAACAAGTATTATTCGAAACCGACCTATGATATTTGAAATGCCTTTTCCCTTTTCTCATATTACTTGTATGGTTTTACAAACTATAAACAGGTAGGGCAACCCTTTACAACAATATATGATTGTAACGGGTTAAAAGGGTTGTTTCTTATACGATATTTCCTGTAATATTAGCTCAAATTTGTATCCGTATACCAAATTGTCGCGAATATGCGAGTGTTTCGAAATGCTTTCGGGAGAAATGATTAGTAGACTTTAACTTTCCTTTAAGGGTTGATTACATGAAATAAAATATATTGAAAGTGTATAAACTATAAACTAAAGTACCCCTTATTTGAGTCGCACAGTAAAGTATAAAGAATAAAAAGGAATGCTTTGAGTAGAGATCATAAACAGGATTTTTAAGTTGGATCTCTACCTGACAACCTATGAATCTACGTGGTAGCGTAATTCCGAAACAAAAAACAATCTCTATTCAGTGGTTTATAACAATTTATGTTATGTGTCTCGGACATTTAGACCTCAAAAGAAAAATCGCTCGATTGGTCATCTGTCTGTCTGTCTGTCAAGAACCATTTACTTTTTACCTTGTCACAGAAACAAGTTGAGATAAAGGGTTGGAACTTGTATCGAATACTAAAATACTAAGATCTCAGATCCCTATTAGGTGTTAAAAATAAAGTGGCTAAGTCAACACGTTCAAAAGATATAGCCTTATTTCGATTTCTGGCAACGTCGTTTGAATACGAAGTATATCGAAGGTTTAATTTTCAACTCTTTTTCTGTATAAGAAATTTTAGTTATTGTGCTGAAACATATTTTTGCCAAGTCATATATTATGGTACATAATAATTTCTCTTCGTATAACAATCCTATTTATATTATAAAGTTGAAACTTTTTTTTTGTTTTTTTTTACTTAGTTACGTAAAATCCGCTGAACCGATTACTATGAAACTCGGTATGTTGTTAGCTGGAAACCAGTAATGAGTAATGACATAGGCTACTTTTTATCTCCATATTCTCGCAAGAGACTCACGCGGCTTACCTACTAAAAATAAGAACAAAGTATATAATGCAGACGGGGACAATCGACAATTGCCAATGCGAGTAAAATTGTTATTGAAAAGAGCCTCTACGTGTTAGCTTCGACTCCACGCACGCCTTCTAAAGGTCCGTGGCTCCATAGCCCTGTGATACTAGAAGTTCTTCTCTGATTTGAGATAAATCGTACAATCGGCGAGTTGATTTGTTTAGCTCTGTATAAATTGTTAAAGGCCTTCACAGCTCTAGTTTCTACATAGAACTTTAGATTAATGCGGTGACGCGCTGGTGATGGTTTTGCAAGTTAGTTCCTGATCAAGAGGGGTTATCAAACAATATTATTTCCCTATCGACCGTGAACAGAAAACAAAGTTAAATTGAACTAACTAATCGCAATGAAAATGATTTCCGGTTGTAATCGCGTTATTTTTATTAATTTTCAGTATTGTAGCAATGCCGTTTCGGTGTCTATTTTGAGGAAGAAGGTCTGTAAAGGCTCCGAAACGTAGAAACCGCATTCCAACAATGCTGAAAATAATAATAACCATCCGAATACCGGAACCGGAAAATGAGTTTTTTTTTAAATACGTAATAGGCTAGCATTTGACCACATCTCACCTGATGGGAAGCGAGGATGAGGTCGACGATGAAGCATGCTTACCCAGAAGGTACCTATTCACTCTGGATTTGATTTTTTTGATTTCAAATGAACATCGTGAAAACAGAAGAATAACTAACTAAATGCACTTTGAAATAGACAAAATATTATTATGTCGTTATCATATTAATTTGTAGAGAAACAGAAACTTACCGATCGATTTCGTCGAAGTTGTTCCTCTTGTCGTAGTCACCTCCCAAGCTAATCTCCATCGGCATTAACGGATATTTGCTCGTATCTTTAGGCCTGGTAAAACATAATCCCAATAAAGTTTTCAGCGGAAACTAACCTACAAAACTAGCTAGATACACTGCGTGTTTACCTAAGTATTTGATAGGCTGTATATTGTCGCGACGGCAGCCGTAGTATTGCGAATTTCTTTGATTTAAACACAGAATAAGTTACAGTCACTAAGGAATTCGTGATGCTATGGCGAAGCGCCTACGCCATTATTTATCGATGTATCTTCCTTGCATATAACTATAGCCTTACTTAAAGTGCTCGATACCTAAGAGATCTTGACTTCACTCATGACACTTTTTGCAAAAATCCCTTTAGATAGGCTGGCAAGTATTCTTATAATAATATATAACCAATGTATTCACCACTGGGTTGTCTGTATACGTTACATGCTCAGTTACATGAGTCAAAAACTTTTTATTACAGAGAAAACTTTTTTAATCCCGAGTTGTCTTGTTTTTTTGTACTCTTAAGTACTGCAATACAATAGCCTATTACTACAATATGGCGTCAAGCGCACTAGAGCACGAAAATATAGTTGACCGACTTGAGAGTGAATGGAAACCACATAGAAACTATAGCTTTGTTTTTTCCAACGACTTAAAAAAGGAGGAATGTGTTTAATTCGATTTTTTGTAATTATTAAGGTCTTCCATCTACAGTACAAGTAATTACCCAAAATCGAACATTGTTTTTTTCGTTGGATCTACCATTACATTCGTAACATTTTCATTAATATTTTGCCTTGTTTTTGTTATTTCAATTTCAATTTAGTTATTTAAATGAGCGTGCGTGCTTCACCTTAGACCCATAAATAAATAAATAAATAATAAATCCTGTGACGAACACACAGCGCCATCTAGCCCCGTGGTAAGCTGCTAAGCTTGTGTTACGGTGACAAGACAACGGATATACTACTTATATTTATTTTTCTTTTGTAAATACATACATATTATACATAGAAATACGCCCAGACCAGATACAAATATTTATTTTAGCATAAATATTTGCACCCAGCGGGAATCGAACCCGCAACCTTCTGTATTGCAGCCAAGCGTTCGCCCGACGCGCCACAGAGGTCGTCAGTATTATGTCGTTATAATTACTTATGTTACGTTTGACCATGATCGTAGCTTACTTACTTATTAAGCTACGATCATGGTCAAACGTTGACCTATATTATATACATATTATAGATGAATAGTATTAAGTTAATATTTACCTTGATATGTAGTCTAACATTTTTAGCAGGCTGACGCCGTACGACTGCCGCGACGTACCATCTGGCAGGATCGCATCAAACAAAGGGTGTGAAATTCGATTCTTGTGTCCTAGAAATTCATAAAATCGAACAGAATTTACTAATTTTAAATTTAGTCAAGTAACATCAACTTACCGTTCAAGCTGTGGCCTTTCGCGTGTACCATTAATATAAGGTATTTATTAGTTATCAAGAACGGAGAGTGGAAAAAGGACAAATAAAACGCGTTTACGACTTGCATATTTTTATTATTTCTTTCTCATAAGTACAACATCCACCGCACCAAAGGATTTAAATAAATAAAATTATACAAAATAAAAATGGGTTTCTTTCTTTCATAGCTATTTATAAATTTTACTTCCTAATCACTGTCGATTAAAAATATGGGGTTTCGTAGTTACTATACTGCATAAAAGGTAGAGTTGTTTTAGTATAAAATATTTAAATAAAATTTCCTCCTCCAAGGGGGTCGAGTTGGCGGACGAAGTTTCCGCCGCCCAGGGAGTCCAAGTTTCGTACAAAGTTGCCACCACCGAGAGAGTCCAGATTCCTCTTCACTAGATTGCCGCCACCAAGAGAGTCTAAATTCCTCTTTACTAGATTAGCTCCACCAAGAGAGTCTAAATTCCTCTTTACTAGATTAGCTCCACCAAGAGAGTCTAAATTCCTCTTCAAGAGATTAGCTCCACCAAGAGAGTCTAAATTCCTCTTCACAAAATTAGCTCCGCCAAGGGAGTCCAAGTTTCTCCTCACTAAGTTGGGACCGCCGAGCTGGTCGAGATTCTTCTTGACAAAGTGACTGCCGCCAAGGGAGTCCAAATTCCTTACAAAGTTAGCACCGCCAAGTGAATCCAGATTTCGGACGAAGTTGCTACCTCCAAGCGAGTCGACGTACCTTGCAACCCTGTCAGTTTCAACGTCTCTACCCAACATAGAAGACCCTCCGTTTAGATTCCTGCCTAAGCCTCCGTTTACGGTTCTGCCAAGAAAGTAGGTCCCACCAAGCTCCCCCGTGTTTCGACTTCCTCCTAAACCATCGATACCGTTCAATCCATTACGTTGATTTTCGAAATGCGCCAAAAGTTGAAGAAAATCTTCAAAGTCTTCCGATTGTTTGTAATCTGTAACAAATTTGTATATAATAATAGTAAATAAATAAATCACCTATCATAAGCATTAAACCAAAATAGTGTAAAGTGGATTCCACATTAGGGACTAAAGCCTGTATTGCGGATATCTTATACTGTTTCAGAAATAAAATTATATGAAATGATTTTCCCTTTTACAGTATATATAGATGAAGATTTGGGAAACAAGTATTGATTGTCAAAGATATTTAGATTAACGAAGTTAACTTAGTACTTGAAGCTTATGATTTTACATATTGAAAAGACGTTTAGTTAATTAAGGCCAGATTTATATACAGTAGCAAGAACACAAGTGCGTAATTGAATTAAATTAAAGTGGTACTCACCGTGACCGTCACAGACTCACAGTGCACAAACAGGGTACAATAAGGTGATAGGTACAACTTAGTGCTGAAACATACTCGTATTATGTGTGGAGGTGCGTTCCGAACCATTGTGAATGTGCGAATCCTAAGGTGCGGGGCATCATAGGGCTTGTTGCGGGGTGTATGCAATAACTGGTGTATTTACACAACAGGTAAAGTGCGTGAAAGTATATGGCCTCTATTTTGAATCAAATGCGAAATTTCGAGCGATTTCTGTGATTTTTCTAAATGAATCGTTAAATTGCGTAGGAGTCCGATATCGAACGAAAATCAGCAGATAACGATTTTTCAAATCGCCTAAAGTTCAACGAGCGATTCAAAAATAAGGCTCCAAGTAAAATGGGGTAGACCTCCTTCGCTTTTTTTCCTCACGTTTTTAAACTCTCACTTTTCTTGTATGTTTGTTTGTTATTGTTTAAATTTCAGTCATGAATGGAATCTTTCTTTTTCTAGCATAGTTTATAGTTATAAGCTGTACGGCAGCACTGTTTTAGCCATTACTGCCTCTGCTTTAATAAAACAGAAAATGACTAGTCATGTAGGTACATTGCTGTGACTTGAATTTAAGAAACTAGAAAAATTCATATGGTTGAGTAAAAAATGTGTAAAAAGCGACAGTGGTCTACACTTTTTAATACAGGTCTAATTATAACTGGTATAATTTACAAAACAGTGCAGTTAAAGTGCGGAAAAGTATAGGTAAAATGCTGTATCATTTGCATTGGACTCGGGTTTTGTAGTGATGAACACGTTTTAAAACTGTGCCAAGATAAATCGTGACGTGAATAATGGGTAGGTAGGTAAAGGTAGATATATTATCTTATATCATAATGTACTGTAAGTGATATTTAAAAAATATTCATAAAGGCCATATTGATAAATAAATACATTCTATTAATATCTCACAATGCCATCTAGCCCAAAAGTAAGCTACAAACCTTGTGTCTTGATCATTTGATTTGATGACGGATATAATACTTATATTTTGTTTTCTTTTGTAAAAATCAAACATGACATAATGGTAAAACGACAACACGACAACTGCAGGCTGGAGGTAAACGTACATAGCGAAATTATTCCTTATAAATATTCTTTAATTAGGAACATTAAGAAAGGAAATAAGAAAATAAGGAGAGTGTTCGTCATCATAACACGCGACATGCCGCTGAGACATCTTTAACGACCAGACAAAGAACTCAAATATCAGCCACAGTATATTATGTTATGCATAGTATATTATGTTCAGAAATATAGTTTAATGAGAGTGCCAGGTAACATTCTTGACTGTAAAATACTTATATGTATATACATAGGTAACATAAGGGAATTCACATTAAAATCACATAAACATGGGGTAAGTAGTTCTTACGTTGTTCAACAGTTTTACGTGTCTTCCTTACCATTGACGTCGTAACGTTTGCCGGATCCCTGCTCGCTCCCACTTACATCTTGATCCTGATAATGAAATGAAATGAAAGTAATTTTATCAGTGCATAGACAACTGGACTGGTCTCCATTAGAGATTAGAAGGAGAAAGGCCGCTCGATAGTGAAGCTTTTTTATCTTGGACCTGTCGGCCGAGCCGGATCATACGTTCCAAAGTTAAACTGTTCGGAATTTCACTCTCACACCATTAAAAATATGACTCAAAATTCGAACGTTCGTTTTCTATTCCCCACTATTTAGGTAATCTAAGTATTAGTCTTTGATGTATGTAGGCAATCTAGAAATGGGTTAAGTAACTTCATTACAAAAGATATATAGTCATAATAATCAATAAACATAGTATCATAGTAGTATCATCGTTATCATAGTTTTTTTTATGTTTTCGAATTCGTACTTGCAATAATCATTCGCAAATGTTTGCATTGATAGTGTATACGTGATGTACATTTATTTGTTTTTTATAGATCATAGTTAAATGAAAGATGACCTGAAAAAGATCGGTTTTAGCGATAGGGCCGGCCATCATACGTATGTATTAATTAGTATTAGGATACTTTTCTGATAAAACAATGTGTTTATTTCGTTTCTCTTTTTATCAGTCGGTGAGTAAGCTAGAGCATCACTGTATAAATAAATAACGTTCATTTGTTTAGCAAAATTAAAATATTCGATGTGAACTTCCTGGCGTACAAACGATGTATCCGGAATTTTAAAAAGCAAAACGTCCATAAATCATTTTAAATCTGTACTTTACTTTTAGAAGGTTTTTTATATTTTGGGATACAGATTAAAAAACAGGTCATAACCTTTCTACAGCCGTCTTTCTACCTTCGTATTATCGTGACCGAATTTAAGTGTGAATATTGTAGATGTCACATATTTTTCTGGGTAAACGTGCTATATCTAAAATCACCTTGTCACTAGTAAATACGTGAAACACTGCGCTGGTAAGTCAAACGGTCGCTTCTAAAAATTACAAAATGACAATACGCTTTAAAGGTCCGAGTAAAGTTAGAAATTTGCTATTAGGAAGGCAGCAACGAGCTCATTAGACCCGATTTTCTAAGAGTTGGTGGATGTAAGTCCAAAGTGACAAGTCGCGATGTCTCCCACTTCCTTTGTAACATTCAGAAGTGGTCAAGTGTGGGACAACTAAAACCCCACGTAAACGAGCAAAATACTCTCCGACAATTAGGGTAATATTTGCGAAACATTACAGTCATCATCTCTTCCCGTTTAACAATAAAAGTTACAATAAATATACGATCAAATATACAAAATTGATGAAATCTATAGCATTATACCTCGTAGCTTGTTTCGTAGCGGTTCGTAGGTCTTCGTAGCAATGTTGGTAGAAAATGTTATTCATAAGTTTCTTTGACGTATTTGATTAATAAAAACAAGCGAACTTTGTATACCACTGCATCGTTTTGAAAAAGCAAACATAATAGACACGTAGTTTGTATGAAAACGTCACAGATTCGATAACTTCAAGTATTTCAGTACCGATAATTTAGTGAATTTGAACGATCGATCCGTGAAATACCGACCCGGAATTTTGACATTTACCT
Organism: Idaea dimidiata; assembly: GCA_949358125.1. Taxonomy (NCBI): domain Eukaryota; kingdom Metazoa; phylum Arthropoda; class Insecta; order Lepidoptera; family Geometridae; genus Idaea; species Idaea dimidiata. The sequence goes on from OX442328.1 coordinate 8,730,387, forward strand.
ACCTACAATAAATGTAGGTAAGTAGATAAGGAAACATTTGAACGACAATTTTATAGAAAGGTATTGTTCATACTGTATGGTGGAGCGAGATTAATAGTTTTACGCTTCATAAGTAGTTTTGTATTTACTTTAACTTCGCAGGCTTAGTAGTTTTGTAATTCAGTACTGTTATTTGAAAAGAAGTTTATGTTTCACATTTTAGTGTTCCTTTTTCTAATAAGATAAAAGTGATGTACAATTTAGGATTTTTTGTGTGCGGTAAATCAGCGCGGCTCCATAGTCACTAACTATAATATAATATTTAATACTGTACTGTAACCAATTGAATAATATAGATAGTAGAAAATAAATAACAATAATAAGATGCGTACAAGTATAATGCGCGGACCCCGGGCTCCCGAGAGGGATGCAACCGGGAATATCCCTCGGATGATGATGATGACAAATTGAATAAAAAAAAAACAAAATATGCAACTCTTTACTTTATTTTAATTAAAGACTTCTGGAATTACTATATTTTGTTCGCGGCTCATTGAGTTTGAAGCTTTTATAATAATTGATCAACGTCGCTTATTATATTATTAAAGTGGAAGGGAATATACTCGTATCAGCATCTTTAGAACAATTTGTGAACCAATTTAATTTGATGTTAAGAGAATTAGAAATTGATATTAAACAAAACTTTTTAGGTACATTTGTCGATAGAGGGAGTTCTTCCGGCTGACTGTTGGATCAACGCACATCCTAAACAGCTGATAATAGAGAACTGAAAATTGAAGCGTGTTTCTCTATATGAAACAGGCATCCAATAAGAATGGGTTTGACGAAATTCTAACGATATCAGGACTTATGCGAGTGACACCACGGGAAACCACTAGTCAATACATAGGTATTAATAAAATACTTTATTTATCCGGTTGAATCGCGCTTTTATTCATTGTTATAAACGAACCGAGCTTTCGCTAACTTTACAGTTGGCTTTTTCAAGGTTGAAGCCAACTGTAAAGTTGGCGAAAGAAACGAACCGAGCTTTCGCCAGCTTTACAGATGGCTTTTTCAAGCCAACTGTAAAGTTGGCGAAAGCTCGGTTCGTTTAAAACAATGAATAAAAGCGCGATTCAACCGGATAAAGAAAGTGTTTTATTATGCAAAATCGCGAAAACCATAGAAGAAATTACATAGGTATTGTTAAAATTATGCTGAAATTGGACTTTGGGTTCACCCAATAAGGAATTATTTAAACAGTTTTGCTAAACACCAGTGGGAATAGATACTTCCATTGGTCGTATTGTTAAGATAACTTTTCTTTTTCGCGCATAATACATGGATTGGCATGTGGCGGACACCAGTAGGTAGTACAGAATTTTAATACATATATTTTAATCGACAATGTCTGTCAAAATCCTGATAGACGTAATAAAGAAGTTACGAAACATTTTTATTTTTTACTTATTCAATTTTCGTTTCTATACATGTACATACTCGTGTATTTGTGATACAAAAATTTTGTCATGAAATAAAATTGTACAAAAAAAGAAAAAGTACATTTTAAATTTGGCAGTCGAGATGGAGGGCTGTCATATCGACGCGATTTATTTTTGAGTACCTATCGCATAATCTGTGGTGACTTATCAGTGCGCGAATAGCCTGTCACAAAAAAAACTTATAGGATATTTCAATCAGTCAGTCATCAAATAATTTACTCATCAACAACAATTACCGACTCTGTACATCGCTAACATTAGTTTGAGAAATCAATAGAATCTAATATCTGAAATTCAATGTAACATACCTGATGTGGATCTGCGTTGCAACAGACAAGTAGAGCGGCCACAGCCACGATCAGACCACCGCAAGATCTACGCATCTTTATATCTGTTACAAAAAGAGAACATACATTTATTCAATCTGGCATGCAACTTACATATAAGAGAATAAGCATAAAACCCTAATTTTATTGAGAAATACGAGTATTTAACACAAAAAAAATGTGTAGGCTCACCAAGTTGCAAGTAATAGGTAGAAATATCTGCGCGTAATTACTATTTCGTATTCTGTGACTCTTCCTATTCTTTTCTAGCTTGTTTTTTAGTCTCTGCTGACCTCTATATCTCTTCAACAAGGATCCTACAAGAGTGCAACGCAAAACGGATTGTGAAATAGCCTACCGCAGCGTTACAGCGTATCCGGCGGCGGGCGGCGTAATCATTCCCACGTTTTTATACTCTTATTTTTCTTGTTTGTTTGTTTTTTATATATTTAGTTGCGAAAGTGTAAGAGTGCAGTATTTGCATGTGCACGCAAAAAACACAGACACTAATTGTGATAGAACTTGGAATGTTGGAGTTTTAGTGCAATTTCTATCCCAATATTCCTGTGGAATCGGATGGAACTTATGCCAATATAGTTAATAGACGTGAAATTATTCGTAGAAAAGCTCTAGCTAAAAACTTTCATGTAGATATCCAAAGTTACAAATTATTTTGCTTAACGATTTAAATAAAGTAGAATATGAATTGAAACCTAAAATATTCAGTAGGCAACAGGTGCGAAAAGGTAGAATCGAGCTTCCTTTTTAGGGGCTTAATTATATGTCTAATGAAAGTTAGGTACCTTATTATTTTCTGTTTAACCAAATGTATAATTTCAATGAAAGATGTAGGTTTTTCCAAGATTCAAACCAAGTAATATGTTGTAATAATTTGGGTGTTGAAATGCCAATATTATTTTTAAAACTATGTCTATTGAGCACTGTGATGTGTCATACATAATATAAGAGAAGTAGTTTTTTTCTGATTAGGTACTTGAATTAATTATAAAAATTAGCTGTTCCTGTTCAAGTTACAGATATCCAGTTTTTATTATATATTTAGACTTTTATTTATATTTTTTATTTTAATTTTCTTAGGTGTATTTAAGTTCTATTTAATGCTGTATGTTATTATTTACTACAAATTATAGTGGGCTCTGAATTGTGTTTGACTAATACGAACCTTAGATTTTTGTATGTGTAATAAAATGAAACCTAAATTCGACATTCAATACCTATTGAAGTCGATCATATAAAAGGCACTATAACAAGTTCTATTGCCTCATGCGAGTATTTCAATCGTTTCGGAATAGTAAGTGTTATTGCAAAAGGAACGTAACCAGGCATGTTTTATATGTATTACTGTGACCGTATTGAAGTGTGAATATTGTTGATATCAGTAGTTATTGTTCTGGTTGGCCTATAATTTATAAGCTTTGGGTATTTTTTATCAATGTATGGATTTAACTAACAGTCATTGTATACTTCTTTGGAAGGGCCTGAAGAGTATTACATTCACTAGATTATTCTCATTTTATTATTTACAAAATCCTAACATTAATAAAATTAATAAACTACTCCTAAATAGTAGAGTTTGTTTGTATTACATTTCGTTTTAGACAAGGTGGTAATAACCGCCTTTTGTTACATATTTTGTTAATTATCGGAACACGTAAAAGCTGTTTTACTTTCTGATAGAAGGTAGCTAAAAAGTATTTCAATAATAAAATATTAAATGAATCACAAAAAAAAAATCATAACCATTATCTTTAAAATAAGTTTTCCGCAACTGTTAATGACACTATTAAAATTAAACATTACAAGCCTAAGGGATCGTCTCCACGAGCGTTATAATCGCGGTGATATTATCGTCGAGCGTATTTCTATACAATCTCTATGAACGTGTCTCCACACGGCGATGTTAACGCGGCGGTACGTTGTATAGAAATACTCGTAAGATAATCGCCGCGATTCTAATGCTCGTGGAATCCTTTAGCTAAAAGTATTATGAAAAATATTATTAAGACAAAACAAAAACAAAATTAAAACTTTTTTATTAAAAATATATTAGGTATAACATGGTATAACTTAGGTATCAACAATTACAATGGACTCTGCATAGATAAGTTAGAAACCTGTACAACACAGTTAGCAGTAAGTATCAATGATTTTATTTATAATGGAGTTTCTAAACTTTTGCCACTTTTTCCATGAACTATATCTATAAATAAATAGGAATGTTAAACCTCTTAAGCTGATATTCTTAATCACAGAGTTTTTCGATCACTACCTGCCTCTATATAACTGGGATTTAATTTTATTCGTTAGTTTACTGTGGGTAAATGTATCGAAATTGTCTTAGATACGAGACAAAAATAGCTACTCAAGCAGTTTTCCTGTTAGTCAAATTATTTTAAACACGAGGAAGTGCCTATTTTAAGATGGATCCTCAAACTTACGACATAGGCACTTATAAAATTAAGTGTTATTTTTCTTTTCTACTTCTTTTAGATGGCTGGTAATTTACATTTTAACTAAAACGAGCTATATTTTAGAATAGTATGATATTATTTATGGCGGCTCAATCAATGTTTGTTTGGGGTAATTTGTATTAGGGAAAAAATAAAATAAAAAATCTTAGATACTAAGTAAATGAAATGTAATAAACTTTTATTCTATACTACCTACTAACAGGTAAAGACAATAAATAAGAAGAAAGTGAAGAGATTTATTGTTCGTTTGTACCGAATAGGTTCTGAAACAACATGGCCAATTTTGATATCTTAACATTTTTGAGTAACATAGGCTACTTTCAGACCCAAATTTCATTGGCACCATGAAACCGCCAAGCACAGCTAGTTATTTTCTATTTTTTATCTCCATTCATAATATAAATTAACTAGAAAGAAGGTTAACAGAATAAAAAGTATATACACGTGCAAGTAATCACGATAGACATTTCTTTGAATCAGAGTAATTTTGAATCTAAATACGTATCTACTTTTCAACAGACTTCAAAAGGAGCAGGTTCTCAATACGTCGCGTTTATATATTTTTTTATGTTTGTTCACCGATTACTTGAAGATTGCTTGACCGATTGAGATGGTTTTTTTAATAGAAAGTTGGGAACTCTAGGTGGTCGCATAAAAATTTGGTGAGTATCTGATTAGTATCTTCGGAATGATGGACAGGATAGTATCCCAGATGCAATAAATTACTTATTTTTGGACTTCCAACAAAAAGAATCGGCCCCTAAAGGAATTGGTAGGTACGTACTGATTGATGGAGCAATTGAAACAACCTTCTCATCAGCAAACTCCTCAATAATAAAAATTACGGTTACAGTACTGTTGATTTTTAACCGACTTAAAAACAAAAGGAGTTTTACTGGCTGGTTCCATATTGTATTTAATTTGGCTGCCCGACTTCAGATGATAAAACAGATTAATTGGTCGGTGGCTCTGTACCTATGTAGAGGTTATTTTGGTCTTTTTTATCAATTAATTTTTTTTTGTTGTTTTTTTAATTATTTTTTGTTCCATTTTTTAAATCGGTTTTTTAATTTTAATTTTTAGTGATTGCAGTCGAAAGTAAGTAGGTATAGGTACGTACGTACACTAAAAAGGGTGAAATAAAATCATGATTTAAAGTTTTTAAAACTAACTTAAGAAAGGAACAAAAATATTCTCTACATCCAGTGCCACCGATTTATTTATTATATTTTTATATTAAGCACACACAGTCGCACTAAATAACTAAAACCTACATTTTAACAATAAAGAAGTAGGAATCCAGTAGCATGTTACAATATTTTATGTTGTAATTAAGATTTTTCAAAATTTTAGGTGATTACAATTATGAGCTTGTTTCGGTATTAAGTTTTTTTATTTTTATTAGACGAGGAAAATTTTGGATTGGTAAGTAGGGAATATACAAATTTAAATAACTAACGAAATTATAACGAAACTAATAAAATTTATGCATAATATAATGTTATTACTATTATTGAATTTGTTACTTTTTATTTTAGTATATAATAAAAAATAAGAAAGTGCACGTTGCAACCTAAAATTTTCAGACTGAAAACTGATCTAACAGAGTTAGAGCATGCAGTTATGAACATAAACTGGAATAATTGCATAAGTGAAATAAGAAGACTGCGAGAATTGTCAATCCCGATGAATACATAACAAATATTTTTTGAAAACAAGGTACCATATACCTATCTAGAAGGAACTAAGAATATCTAGTAGTACATTCATCTAGGCACAAGAAAAGGAGTTTGAAGACGTATTTGTGCCACAGACACCTTGATTACAACAATCAACTTTGTTTTTATTTAATGTAACTTTACAATGTAGGCTTATAAATAAAGATATGTGTTTAACAAGGTCCTCATAAATTAAAGATGTAAGTTTCTTGTTAAAGGTAGAGACTTTATCTTATGCAAATCTGGATTTCGTGAGATAGGTACCTACTATATTATTAAAGTAGTTACCCACCTTTCGGCTAAGCCGGATACATTTGCATTTCGAATGCCAAATTACAATTCATTTGTTTGTTGTTCTTTGTTTTTTTCTTGCATAAGAAAGTTAAGCTCTTTTATTTCATGCTCATTTGTTTTTATTTTGGATACATGCAAAGAATGTTAAGATGTCATACACAAAGTAGACAATAGTTGTTTGGCTTTCTATTGATATTTTATGCACACAATATTTATGATGTATACCTAGTTATTTTTTAATTCTCTCAAGCTATAGTTATTTCATCGTTACTATGATGTAATATCTAAATTTCTGGAATGAAAGTAGGTACCTACATGATTGCACTGAAAAACTTATTATATAGTACATTTTGGTAATATTTTTAAATTATTTCATTGTATAAGTTCGATTGATTATAATACTTTATTTTGGAATAAGTGTGGTGTATATTTTTAGATTAGTTTAGTTTTAGAGTTCATTTATTAGTATATTATGTTTTTTAGATTATTTAAAAAAATTGAAATGTTTTACAAACGGTTACCTACCTAGTTTGTTTTTTTTATTCAATTATACTGGAACATGTACCTATTATTATATTAATAAAACCTGAAAATCAATACGATTACAATATTATCAGAAAAAATAAACATTTCAAATAAATGAAACTTAGTTTACACATAAAACGAACTTAAAACGGATATCGGAAAAATTGTAAATTAAACATATGAAGTGAAAGTAACCGACCTGTGTTTAGTAGATTGATGAGTTGATCAGTTGACCGGCTCACTGGTTGTGGTTGTGTGAGGATGAAGGCTCTTGCCTTGCTTATATATCCGGCGCAATGGGCGGGCGGCAGGCAGGATCTACCGCCCGCCCCTTGCCACTACAAACGTTGCAACCTTAACACAGACAAAAAATAATAATTAACCCGCCTAATTGGTAGGTATCTGTAGAAATGTTAATTTTGATTCGATACTACTCCTGTCTGTAAGTGGGTAAAACGTAGCATAAATTTAATATAACATGCTTAAATTTAATTTAGATATTTAAATTAGTGTTTTTTAGGACTTCTCTTTCTTGTCATTCGCGCTTAGTTCCCGATTGCTTCTCTTTTAGGAGCCCAGAGTCCGCTGAAACTAACATAGTAAGTAGTCTTTATTGACCAGGATCACACTTACTGCAAATAAATTTGAAACCGCCGTTCTCCTGCGTGACACCAGCTCTTCTCGGGACCAAGCAGATTATCCGCCACAGCGCGGGGAGAACTCAAGGTTTGCTAGTAACGTGTCTCCCAAATTTTTTAGTCGTCTTTTACGAGCCCTACGACAAAAGATGGAGTTAACGTATTTTATGCCGGCCACATCGATACTATATAAGTTACAAAGTACTGTATGATAAAATTAATCTCATTTTTCTTTGTCAATCGCGTTATTTCAGCTTTGCAAAAATAGAAGAGTAATAATTTACCTACAGTAATTTTAGTTCATATTATTCATTTTACAAAACAATTTATTATTCTGTACCTCCTACCGTTTTGAGGAACAACCTAAAATAATGTGTTTCTGTTTATAAAATAAACAATCCTAACATTTTGACACAAAAACCTTTTTATAGATAAAATATTACATTATATGGTATAAAAACCATATTGTTTAAGTGTAGGTACCACATTAGTACTACCGCAGTTTACCTAATAGTTGGTGCACCTTGCGGCAGTATTAACCAGCTAATATAGGTTAGTATATTATATGTCTATTTTCTTGCGAAAAAGTTATGTGCTAATAGAACACTTACCAACATCGTTCTTCACATTAAGGCAAAACAACTTGAGGAAACCTTAGATGAATTTGTCGAGTAATTTTTGTATTCCATGAGTTAGTGGGTAGGTACTTGGTGAAATGCAAAACTTTATCTAAATGTTTACACAAAGTTTCAAACTTCCAAATAATAGTAATAGTATATATATATTTGCTAGATAGATAGGTATACCTACGTTGATCTTTTACTAGGAATTGATTTAATTAACTCGCTTTGTATAGTAGGTAATATCACAGTTAACCAGGTAGTCGGCGTATGTATTTAGTTTTCCATTTATATTATATAACGACAAGAATGTTGTCAAAGTCTTAGAGACTTTGTCATATATTCTTAACTAGCTGCGCCCCGGGGTTTCACCCGCGTAAATCACGTTTCCGCGTGAATGGATATCGGGATAAAGAGTCTATTTGGTATTCCTGGTCTCCAGCTTATATTCCAAGTTTCATTGTAATCGGTTCAGTAGTTTTTGCGTGAAAGAGTAACAGAGTTACATACATAGGTACATACAAACTTTCACGTGTATAATATTAGTAAGATTCTTAGTTTAGGCTCTTCCTCTTACGAGCAGCGCGATTTATCAAGCTCTTGGTTATTTTCTGAGTTCAATTCGGGAACTTTGAGATAGAGCTTTTTACTCGGTCGTGCTGTCGTCGTTGCTATGTTTTTCGAACGAATGATCGATTGATGAATATAAATAAATAACTGGATATGAACACCTCTGGTAACAGTTTATCTAAAGTTGGGGAAATTGGTTCGATACATTCAAATAATTTCAAATAACTGCCTTGACATCATTTGATTGAAAATAAACTATTGATAGTTTAACTGAAATTCCAAAAAATGACGCTTTCATTGACAAAATAAACCTAATGGTCTAAGTGCTGATTTTTTTATATAGCAAACGTCACCATCAGCACCATTACTAATAGGAACCATCTCCACGACCGTTAGAAACGCGGCGATATTATCTTATTTCTAAACAACACATCGCCCGCGCCGTGCCGCGCCGTGCCCTGCCGCGAATCTAACGGTTGTGGAGACGGTCCCTAGCATCACATTTGCGGAAACGCCAAAACGTATGAAAAAATGAAAAACATCCCTAACGGACGTAGAGTGAAGCTTCAACTATGATAGTTTCGCGTAAATGCAAAATAAGTAATACGTTTGTGTTAACGTTAAACTTTTTTATACGCAATAGCAAAAGTAATGGTTCGCACATACTCCCACTACGGGTGCTGGCTTATCGGAATGTTTCGGTTTCGTCCGAAAATCATGTTTAGGACTTTGTAATAAATACGATTAGGTCACTTCCGGTCATCCGTCCGGTCTCCTTTTGAATGAAAGTTGACTTATATTCAATGTTGCATTCAACACATCTGTAAATTAACTTATGAAGATACTATAAATATACTTAACAAAAACTAAGTACCTAATATCATCGATATCTATATTTATTATGTTAGATTTAAACACATTCAGGCGAGGCCTGAATACCCGGAACACCGATGACCTCTATAAAACATGTCAAGTGCGAGTCGAACTTGCGCGACAAGAGTTCCGTATACCTACCCTTTATTCCTACTGTCAGCAATGATAAAATACAATGCCAGATGGTGCCAGTTAAAAATTAATCTATTATATATATACATTTGGTACTTGTAAGTTTTCGTTCATTTTTGTACACCTAATCGGAGTCATAGGTATACCTTAGTATCTATTATACATTTCTACTTTCTAGGTCCATCTGTTCCTGAGAAATTCGGTGATGACTCACAGATAGAGTAGAAAGTGACCTCTAAAAGTTTAAAAAAGGAATTAACCGTTTTGATGTACGGAACCCTAAAAATCAAAGTACTGCACTCAGTAACTCGCTTTAAATAAAACAGTTATAAAACTGAAGCGCCTTGTCCAATGCAATCCTTGTGAATTGACACATTTCAAGTTTATTCAGGGTTAAAAATGCGTCGAGACCAGGTAACCTCTTATTTTATTCCTATTTTGAACATATGTAGCACTTTTTTTCTAGTCATTGTGATTTGATATGTTTCTAATTAACATCTTAACTAAAAATATTCCTATTTAGTCACAGTTGCATTTTCACTACTAAAATTACTTAATAACGGGGTATTTACCATGTTTAATAATTTATTCGCGGAGCTCGATATTTCGCTAGTAATTCCAACCAGCTTGTTCACGAGACTCCAACCCCGTACCCCGTTATTAAGTAATTTTAGTAGTGAAAATAACCATGTTAGTTTAAAATCAGTTGCATTTTATTCCTCTTTTTGACATTTTTATTTTTGGTTGCGTTCTGTGGCTGAAATCAATAGAGCGTGCTTAGACTTCGCTAAAACAAAACTTTGACTTAAGATAATTTTGGTATTTATAAAGCGATGTTCGCAACTATCCAAAGTTTTTACTCAAAGTCTAAGTTTTTCAAATTTGAAATGTAAACCAATCAAAAATAATGAGCAAAAATAATTTGCTTCTCTGTTATGACTATGAAGATCTTTTTATATTATTCGTATGACAAAATGAATTGCTACTATAATTCCAATTCAAAGTTTATGCTTAGCTTACACTTTGGAGGGTTATTAAACAATAGTAGTTAATGCACCGAGGTAATAAAGCCCTGTCTTATACAAGATGTAACAGGTAAGCCCTTTTAATCCGAAAGGGGGTTGTTCTAGACGTCTAGGCGAACACCTTTTGTTCTACGACTTTTGAAAATTCGAACCTTTTTTTTGAAAACTTTGAGATATTGTTTCACTGGAAAAACAGCTGTTTTTGAAAATAAAGGTAATTGAAGGTTTTATTGTAGTAGACCAAACTAAATGAAAGAACAACATAAGGTCAATGACCTCGAACTCTAAGAAACAGCTGATTTTCAAGTAAACTTTACACCTAAATTTTTCGAAAAGTACTTCGAATTTTCAAAAGTCGTAGAACAAAAGTTGTTCGCCTAAACGTCTAGAACAACCCCCTTACGGATTAAAAGGGCTTACCCGTTACATCTTGTATAGCGAGCGTCATATTGAATCCAAAGCTTACGAAGGACTGATGGGGCTTTATATTAAGTAAAACTTTTTGCCTTAAATGACCGTATGCTACCAGAATTTTAGCTCCAAATTTAAATTACTTTATGCCCTAGGTATATAATAAGCACTTTTTGCACCTAGGGAATAAAGACTTGCTTTACGTTGACCTTTTTGGTCAAATAAAGTAACTTTACACACCTACTGCTCTACAAAGTTACTCTATTTGTAAATAGAGTAACTTTGTAGAGCATAAAGTGCTCTTTATGCACCTAGGGCATAAAATAATTTAAATTTGGAACTAAGGTTCTTGTAGCATACGGCCATTTCGAACTGGCCACCTAGACATAACACATAAAAAAAATAAAAACTGGGCTAATTTTTTCTATTATCACGGACGGAAGGGTAAAGCAAAAAGTTTTGGTTAGTATAAAGCCCCAACTTTTTTATTTTTCATCAGCTAAGGCCGTTGTGTGGTTTCGTCATTTTGATGTAACATTGTTAAATTTAATTAATATAGAGCTGTCAATATACATATTTCATATACGTTGCGTTACAATTTTTTGTTGTTGGTTAAATGCTTATTTTTGTAGCCCTTTTATTGTCTCGCAGTAGATGTGTAAAGTAGAGTATTCACCTCGGTACTAAAGCCTGTCTTTATCTTGGGCGCTTGAATCCCACGCTTCACTTAGGACCCTAGGTACATAACTTAAGGTTAAGTTTTAAACACCCTCGCTGCGCTCGAGAGTTAACCCTCTAGAGTCCTTCGTACGCTTTGGATTCAATATGACGCCCGCTATATAAGACAGGACTTTAGTACCTTGGTGCATAAACCACTATTGTAGAGCAGTAGGTGTGTAAAAATGGTTTATTAAATATATTTTTAACAATTATTGTACACATTTTTTTGTGGAGAATATTTTGTCAATTTTCGTATTTAATTACTTAGTCTAGTTAGATTAAAGTAAGAATCTAACCTAATTACTATTGTAAGTAGTCTAAGATAATTAAGTATTGAACCTAATTCGTTAGTAACCGTACCTCGTACCGATTTGGCACGCAATGGCATTTATACGCCGTGATCCCTGAATAGCTCGGATCTAATAAAGCATACGTATTTATTTTATCATCAAATAAGTTCTTATCAAACGTAACCGTCCACATTATAGGCAATTGTCTCACCCTCGTCGGGTGTTAAATAAAAAATACTGTTGTTTACTGGAAATAATCGAAACATCGTTGGAATTGAGGAGATTTGCCGGATGACGACTGTTGATTGTATCCGGAACATCTTGCGTCGATGACAGGACAGTACGCAGTGGTGTGCAATGGATATACTAGTTGCTGTGGGAGATGTATTTACTCAGATATGGATATAACATAATATAGTATCAGATAAACAGTCGTAACAATACTCTGAAATAACGCTACCTCAAATTCAAAGATACTTTGACGTTTTAAGCAACTTTGTCACTGTATTTTAATATTCGCCAAAGAAATTATATTATTAAATAGAATGCTCACGTAGAACTAAAAAGTGTTCCGCTACATTGTGCATGCTGTCCCTTTCTAAAACACTATTAGAAAGGGACAGAACGCTGCATTGAGAATGCTGTCCCTTTCTAATTACACTATTAGAAAGGGACAGAATGCTACATTGAAGCGGCCCTTTTTTTAGTTCTACGTGAGCATTCTAATTCTAGTAATATAACTTCTTTGGTATCCGCAGTGATTGTCTTATCTTTTATTTTATACGATAGACGTAACAATATGTCACTGTAGCAGTAGTGTTTTTAATTTATTTCGTGCAGAGAACATGGAATATGTTTGAGACTTCACCTCCAGTACTATAGTCATTCCAATGGGTGGATTATGTTTTGTCTCTCACAGGATTAAGCTAATTTATAGTAATACTTGCTGCGCCCCGCGGTTGCACCCGCGCAAGTTGCGAACCCGCATTGTTCGAACACCTACCTACCGCAATGCAATAATCCACACTTAAACGGTCGCCCATTGAAGCACTGTTGAAGCCAGGCGCTACCGCGCCTGGCATCATCAGTACTTCCCTGGTCGTCCGTTTAAGTGTGGAGTTTTGCACTGCAGTAGGTAGGTGAAGTAAGCTAAAGTTTATTTTAATCAGTAAGTGACGATACGATAACGAAGGATGACGATGCCGATGGATGACGATGACGATGATGATGATGCCACTCTACATCACTTACCCTACCCCTGTGTCGATTTTCATTCATTAAATAGATATCACCTGCGTAAGTCCCGATCCTCCGGGATTTTCGGGATCAAAAGTATCCTATGTTACTCTCCATCATTTAAACTATCCCTATGCAAATTTTCATCCAATAAATAGTTATCACCCGCGTAAGTCCTGATCCCGCGGGATTATCGGGATCAAAAGTATCCTATATTACTCTCCATCATATAAACTATCCCTATGCAAATTTTCATTTAATAAATAGTTATCACCCGCGTAAGTACCGATCACGCAGGATTTTCGGGATCAAATCCCGCGGGATTTACGGGATCATAAGTATCCTATGTTACTCTCCATCATTTAAACTATCCCTATTCAAATTTTCATCTAATAAATAGTTATCACCCGCGTTAGTCCCGATCCCGCGGGATTTTCGGGATCAAAAGTATCCTATGTTACTCTCCATCATTCAAACTATCCCTATGCAAATTTTCATCCAAATCGGTCGAGCCGTTTGACCGTGAAGAGGGAACAAACAAACAAACAAACAAACAGATTTTCGGATTTATAATATTATAGTAGGATTTAAATAATTTATTGTTAAGTCTTAAGTGTTTTTAAAAAGGTTCCTTCATTTAAATAATGCTATCGAAACTATGTGCAAAATAAAATCTTTCCTCAAGAGGCCAAATTGAACCTAGTTCAAAATATGAAATGAGCTAACTAAAAATTTGAAAACTTAAATTGGCTCTAAATGACTGTAACCATTAATATAATTACTGTAATTAGATTCTTGTATATTTGGAAAAGTGCTCTTGGTTTTCTGAATAAATAAAAAAACTTAAAATACTTATCTTTTAAATAAATTTAACTTTTTTTAGGAGTATCATAAAGTCGGTAAATTAGATCCCGACATTACCACGGGATCGGGACTAACGCGGATGAAACCGCGGGACGCAGCAAGTACCTATATACTAAACTGATAAATAACTCGGAAAGTGGCTGTGGCACTTGTCGTTTTATGTGACACGTGCTTTGATGAAACAAAAGGGAAAATAAAATGTATTGGAAGAAATATCGGGCAAGTAGTAATTCTATGGACCTATGTATGTATATGGGGATTTATCAAAAATCTTCTGATGCTCCAGTCTGTATCTACGCTACGATACAAACTTGCCACGATCAATCAACTTGAATAAGTAGGTAGATACCTAAGTGATAAATTGATAATAGAATAGTATGAAATAAAACACAAAATAGACAAACTCAAAGGACTTCGACGAATACTTCAGTATACTCGTATCCTGCCGGCGTAATTGAATTTTATCGAAATCTAATAATGTTTTTTGAAAGGCCAGTCTAGAATATTGTTTACCGGCTGCTTAACCTACAGTCAAAAATTCATTTAGGAAGGTTTTAAATCTCGACTCGGGTGGAAACAATATTAAGAGCGGTTTTACGAAACATCACGGGCTCTATCTTTGAATCGTTAGTGACACTTCGGACAATTTAAATAGCTCGATTTCTGCTAATTAACGTTCGATGTCAGATTCATGAGGCGAGTTATTGAGAAAACTCTTTGCAGTCCAGCGATTCACATAGAAAAAATACTGAAAACAAGCTATTACATCGCTTGAATTTGGATTCAAATTAGTTTTTCAACTACGTCATTTCTGCGAAATACCCTTACGACATTTTCAGTTCGACATTTTTTTTTTCATAAACCCAGTTTGTATTTACAAAATTAATGCAGTCTTATTTTGTTTTTATTGTATTAGTAGTAGGTGTGGTAAAACGTGATGTTACATCACTTGATTTAGAAGGAACACAAAATTGGCAAAATGAGATTCATAATGACAGGATTCGACAACAATTCAACTTTTCTTTATTGGCAAGCTGTGTTCCGCATACATACGCTGGCATTGAAACTCGATCAAAAGTAAAAACTGTACTTCCTTGTTCTATTATTATAATTGTAACTACGAGTAGGTATAGATCGTCATTAATGTCATCATCATCCGAGCGATCTTCCCGGTTTGCATTCCTCTCGGGAGCCCATGGTCCACTTTCCTACTTTTACGCTGAGATTTAAATTAACTCGAAGTTTATTACTAAGTCTCAGAAATCGTGTAAGTTTAAAAAGTTTGTTCCTCGTTCAATAGAATAAAACAAATATCTACCTGCCCATAAGATTTCTTAATTATTATTAAATTGGCTAGAGTTTGATTGAATGGAAATTATTACCATAATAAATATTATACGGCCGTAACACGACAATGTTTCTGAATAATGTTACATCAAAGTTAGTCGAAGTATTGGGTAAAGGTTCCGTGAAGGCTCTGTTGGACGGTAGTACTACCTAAGAAGTTTAAAACTTTGAAAAACACCAGTAATTCAGTTTATGTAACTAAAAGGAATGAATGTAGTTAGGAATATTTTATAGTGTAGATACCGCCTTTATTGGTGTACCGACCTGAGAAGCGATGTAACCATTCAGTAAGTAAGGGTAGCTCTTTTTCATCGGTCGTTTCAATAGGGGAGATAGATGTGTTCCGAATACAGGATAACAAACTGCGCCATCGTTATCTTGTTCGATATAAGCATGTCCCGCTTGCGGGATGCAAACAATCAATGCAAGGCAATAAAATTGGCAAGGCAAGAGTGGTGCGAGGATGGAGATTCACCACTTTAAGGGCGGGTAAATGCACCTTTCCGAAAATATTACAAAATAAAGGAAAGAACATACGGTAGTGTAGGTCTAGGTACAATGTCGTAGCACGTCTACGACTTTCGTAGTGTGTATACGAAAGCCTAATAACATAATAATTTATATGAAGTAAAAGTCCCAGTATGTTTTTCTTCGGCGATTTCCTTTTTTAGGTTGTTTTTTTTTAGGGTTTTGTAGTCAACAAGAAACCCTTATAGTATTTTTTTTTATTAAGTTAATATTTTAATTGTAGGTACTATTTTTAGTAGTATGTTGTGCAAATAGATCAAGGTTAATAGAGTATTAGTTGAAAATAAAAGTAGTCCATATTCATAATCAATAACATATTGTATCTACATTCGTAGTTACACTATTTCATTCAATTTTTTTCCCGATATTTACAAAATCGGAACTCAAAGGAAATTAAATATTTCGTTTACGTACAACGTTGAAAAAACTTATTCAGTTGAACATGCACTGAGAGAGTGAGTAGAAACTTTTCAACTGAATGCGAATTCAATTAACTGATTTAATCGAAATCGGAACAGTAGAATTCTTGACATTTTAGAGTTCCTGTGTTTGTTTGTTTATGTACTTGAAGCGAACGATGCGAAAAGTGAGACTGTGAAATGTAGTGAATTTTAAGAAGATCATAATGTAATGTAATTGATTGTAGTGTAATTGATTTTTAATTTTTTTCGTCGAAAATTGCTGTTGGTTTACAAAAAAATGTAAAATATAGAAAGAATGGGAAGTGATGAGACTAAGCTATGTTTTATATTTATTATAAGCGTTTGACTAGAAGTTAGAAGGCAGGAAGACGGTAGTGGACCTAATTCCAACCTGCCTTCCTTCCTGGGTGCATCGGCCTACGTATCGGAACGCGAATAATTAGGTACCTATATACACTTAGCAATACGACTGAGTGTAAACAGTAAGTGTTCTGAATTGAGTTTCATGAAAAACGATTCAACCGTTTAGAAGTCATGATATTTTGTTGACAAAGAAGGGTCCGTCACGTATAAAATTAACGGATGTTGTATGTATAATTTTAGGGCGGGAAACTGTTGTAATTTCACGTACATTTGCAAGTCTTTTGAATACTTGACGCGTATGCTAAGCACGCAAACCTCATCTTTATTAAGAAGGTTTCTTTAATATTTGCGTCACGGTGTGGATGAGCTTTTAATTGAAGCTTTCTCGACTGATTACTGTTTTGTAAGTACGTATTAAAACATAACTTCGTCTGGAACCTATTTTTGACGTACTCTTAATGTTTCGATACGTTGTGTGACGTCATAGAAATAATGTTTTACTGTAGGAATTACCGCAGACTTCTATGGACAATTATATAAAAGTAACTGAAGTTATAAGGCAAAAACAAAAAGGAGAAGACATAAGAAGGAAGATGGTAAGATGGTAATGTCTCTATTACTCTATCATCATAATATACGAACTTCTCAATATTGTTTTATCGCATTATAGTGTCTGGGATGTCCCGAAAGCCGAAGAGTGATGTGTGATTGATGACTTCATAACAAAACAGCAATCATATTTTACAAGACAGATTATAAACAGACTCAATAACTATCTTCGAATAATGGAAAATACTTTGCTACATATATGTATAACACCTAACGGAGATTGTAAATTTTTTGTTGCTTGAAGAGTTGGTAAGACCTAGTCGTAATACCTTCGCAGTACCCAATATTGAGCCCATACTGAGTCAGTATTACGGTCGCAACAGGCGACATATTGCTAGGAACAACTACAGAACAACAATTCGAAACATAACAGAAAGTTCGTCTTCAGAACAACAAATTATCTAAGTGAACATATGATTCTAACAAGCGGATTCAACATCATTTTTGGCAAAGATAATTGTCGTGTAATAGACATCTGTAGGGTCATTTTATAACAATAGATCTATTAAGATTTTAGAACACCGTCAGCCAAATTTACTTCACAAGGAACGTTCTGATTATTTTGTAAATAAGCCACAAATTTTTAGTAATGTATTGAATAAATCTATATCTATAATGATATTATAACAGAAATATTTTTAAGAGAAAAAATTATCTTCCATTTTTTATTTTTTTCCTCTTAAAAAATATTTCTTGAGCCTTGCCTTGGGCACGCAAAACAAATTACGAAATATTAACAGACTTAAAAAATCTAAACACCCACGTTTTTGAATGTCCTCTAAAGTGTAAAATAACCCTCCGGGGCCACTCAAAACGTGAGACCGCATCTTTCATCATCGCATTAGAAAGCGCCTAATTTTGTAGAAAAAAGACGTGATGTATGAGAAAGAAGAATGAACAAGTGACTTGTTCAACCAATCAGAGCGCACTTGACCCTCACTTATTATTTTACGCATTAGGTCAGTAAGTTTATAAATTTGCGAAAATGTGGTTCTAAAATAATACAATTTGTCTCTCGTTTAAAATCCTCCTCTGTTCTTCTTATTTTCCGGTGACGTATATATAATATGTATGACGTAGACATCAGTTAAGAAAGAGTTTTATGAAATTACCACAGGATGGGATAGGGACTTACTCGGGTGAAACCGCGATACTCGATCAGTTAGTTGTCAATAAACTGCGCCATATAGAAGTCGTAGGTATTGTCAACATATTTGCCTAGATAAGCCTATCATTTACATGCGTGGTTGATGCTTCACACCCACTCTATCAAAACTCTTTCCAACCGCAGATGTTAGCTATGAGGAAGGCTATATCTACATCCATTATGGTATCAGATGCTCTTAATACCTACACAATTTTGCGTTATTTTGTACAAAATTGTTACTCTTAACAAAAACTCGTATAAGTATGGTAATTTGGGATAGGTATCATTTTTTCATATAAATCAAGAGAGGGGGTAGGTTCTCTTACGGAGCTCTAATTATGCGACGCCGTAACTCGACTCTGGGTGACTGTTGATAGGAGTGCAGCGTGACAATCATCTTAGCGAACATATAGTGGAGAAAGTCTGTAATTTTAGGAGTGATGCGGAATTAACAAGAATTGCATCTAGACGCTAATAAAGCTTAGTGAGATACGCTGCATTCAGTAGACCTAGAAAAGCGAGGTAAAGTCAAAACCCACGGCTTAAAATCACGCACAAAGGCCCAAATAGTAGGGCTAATTGCGGAAACACACAGTCAACAAACATAAAAACCTCAAATTTTAGTAACAGTGTTTTTGTATTGTCCACTCAAATTTATAATAAGCTACCGATAGACATAAGAAAATGTAATAATTTTGTGACATTTAAAACTATGCTTTTTAATTACTTGGCAGACAGACCATTTTATTCAATGAAAGAATTCTTTGACAATAAGTATGACATAATTTGACATTTACACTAAGCTAATCATAACAATAACAATTAGAACTGCAATGTAATACGACGACTGAAAAGGAAAGATAACTAAATGTGAATTTTGAATAATAATATCATTTAAATAATAAATACTTGTAGGTACTTGATAATAATAATTTAAAATGTTATGTAACTTGATAATAAATACTTGTGTTTGTACTTGATATTGTATCGTCAGTAAATTCATAATTTGTTTTCGTATGCATATTGCAAAATCATAATGGACAATAATTATTAATGTAAATTATAACATCCTTTTACATGTGATTTACGGAATAAATGATTTGATTTGATTTTGAAATTTAAAAACTTTAACTTTTTAACTTTAGGTAAAGTCACCTATAGCACCTATAAGAAAGGTATTTTTTTATTTAATAATAAATGATAAAGTGTAACAATGTTTGTAGTAGTAGTGGGCTACAACCTCAATGCATCATAACATCAATATAACGTGACCGCGAATAAGTTTGGAAACTCATACTAATTAGCGTAGTTTTAGGTTTGATTTGTCCGAAACATCTTTGCGGGACAAAACATGACAAAAACCGAGAGTTTTGTCTAAAATGACACAAAATGAGCGAGTCAAATTCGCTTTTGAGCATTTTTCTTGAACTTTTTTAAAGAGTTGTAAAAGTATTATATTTGGTTGGAGTTATTGCGTCAAACTAGCTTCCTCCCGTTCATTAGGACCCTTGTCGTTAAAACCTCTGTATGTAACGTTTTTTGTTAGCTCATGTTGTTGTAGGTATGTACTATGTTATGTTTGTCTTAAAAGTTAGCGTTGGTTTATTGAGTTGACTGGATTATGTAAGCAGATTATCCGGCACTTAGCCACTGAGCTTTACAGGGCTGCATCTTCTCCTACTTTGAACTTAGTTCAAGTGAACAAACAAACAGCTCGCCCCGACATTAGATGGTGAGGTATTTAGCTAATTATTTTGAAACAAACTTTCAAGTGATGTGAATTAGGTAGGTATCTTTTTACTAACTATTGGGTAATTTATTCCGATATTCAGTAACGGAATTGTTAACAGAACTATTAACATTTCTGTTTCTGTTATTCTGTTACTGTTCTGTTTTCTGTTCTTTCTGTTATGTCATAGTTATGACATAATTATTATCTTTTATCTATACTTATAATAAAGGATGAAGGGACAAAAACTCTGTACTTGGAAGTAAATTTAAAAAAAGTTGTCTCGGGGGAAAATGAAATGAAATGAAATTTGTTTATTTCAGATTTTTACATCCATATCAATTATCAATTAAATTAAAACTAGTAGAACCAAAATAAAAAAGTAGTAGAACAAATTATATATTTTTTTAATTCATGCCTGTCGGTCTGTCTGTTTCTCTGTCCAACAAACAGAGAAACAGACAAATCCAATAAGTAAAACCCGAGTAATGAACGAAAAAGTCGGCTATGCACAATTTCTACGCAGACAAAGTCGCGGGTAACAGCTAGTCATAAATAATGAATTATTTTATCGATAATCAACCTAGATTACAAAAACAATAAGAGAATATTTTATACATTTAGAATTTCGATCATTTGTAAGATTTTTGTTACCTCACGCCTGTAAGTGACTGAGATAGTCCTATGGTATTGCTCCGCTAAGCTGTGCTTACTTAAAGCTTTCATAACATGTTAAAACAACAATAGAATATTTCGGTTCTATCAGGTATTTCATAATAAACGTTTGTCTACGTTGGTCATTGATAAATTTATCAATGGTGTTACGTTGAATAAGCATAATAATATAGTGTATGCGTTTTGAGGCAATCCCATTATATAGAGTGCTCTCGAGAGGTATTAACAACACTCTATGTAGATTGGGGACGATTGAAATCTTACTGTACCTATCTACAAAATACTATACAATGATGTCATGCATGTTACGCGTTTTACGTCAATTCCACTAATGTTGAAACTTGCAGGTTGAATATAGTTTGCACATCTACGTAGATACGGGGAAAGCGCAGGGTAACTGACTAAAAACATATTTCAATTTGTTTGTAAAATAATAGGGGTTAAAGTATGAAATTGCCGTTTTATTGCAATAGGTTCTTTGAATTGACATAGAATCTTCATGGTTCGAGGTTTTCGAATGAAACTTTTTTCAAATGGTTTCTGTGATGTTCTTTTTTTAAAAAATGTGAAACATTTGAATATCGACTTTCAATTGTTTTTGTTATTCAATTTAGACAAGAAAGATGGATACTGCGAAAATTCGAGTGATTTTTGAATACGAGTTCCGACGCGGAACTAACGCGGCAGAAACAGCCCGCAATATCAATGCTGCGTTTGGAGAGGGGTCTACTAATGAACGCACCGTGCGATTTTGGTTTAAACGCTTTCGTGATGGAAATTTCGACTTAAAGAACGAGCCACGAGGAAGACCGCCCACACAGGTGAATAACGATGAATTAAGAGAGATAGTGGAAGCCGATCCTAGTCAAACTACCCAGGAATTAGCGGCATGGTTTAACGTTACCTTACCCACTTTATTGACTCACTTGCGTCAAATCAATAAAATAAAAAAATACGAAAAATGGGTGCCTCATGATTTGACTGATCTGCAGAAAGAAACGCGTGTTGAAACTTGTGTTGCCTTGTTGAACCGGTACAGAAATGAAGGAATATTGGATCGAATTGTAACATGTGATGAAAAGTGGATTCTTTATGATAACCGGAAAAGAAAAATGCAATGGCTGACCCCAGGTCAAATGCCACAACAGTGTCCTAAAGCAAAACTTACCAATAAAAAGGTAATGGTAACTGTTTGGTGGTCTCAGCATGGTGTTATTCACTATAGTTTTCTTCGATCTGGTCAAGCAATTACGGCAGATGTCTATTGTGCCGAACTCCGAACCATGTTGACAAAACTAGCAGTAAAACAGCCCCGACTCAATCTGATCTTCACCATTATTGCTCCACGACAACGCGAGACCTCACACAGCACGAGAAACCATTTTGACCCTTCAGGAACTGCACTTAGAAACCATTCGTCATCCTCCGTATTCACCAGACATTGCTCCAACGGACTACCATTTTTTTCGTGATTTGGACAATTATCTACGTGACAAGAAGTTTTCTTCCCAGGAGGCAGTACAAAATGCTTTCACACAGTTTGTGCAGTCTAGATCGTCGGAGTTCTATCGCAAAGGCATTAATAACCTTCCCATTAGATGGCAGCAATGTATAGATAATAATGGCAACTATTTTGATTAAATAAATTTGTTAAAAATTTAAAAAATAAACAATTAAGATTTTCAGTACTAATCGGCAATTTCATACTTTAACCCCTAATAATTTTGAGTGAAGCTGCGTGGTTTTTTGATGAAATTAAAGATCAACATTGAACTGGCTGTTGTTTCAGCTTATACTTGTATGAATTTCATTGGAGTATATTGTTAGTTTAAAAAACACAATGATCACACTGATCACGTTGAGTGTTTGAGTCAATAAATGTTTAATTTGATAAGTGCTTTACTTTTATGAGGTGTATTTCACTGGGTCAGTGTAGGTTTCAAATGTATGCCGATTGGCGCGTTCACTACTTTGGCATTAAAAGTTTGCTAACATAGATGATAAGAGTAAAATTATGGTGAGCACGAGATTGATACCAATTGATACTTGTACATAATTTTATAGTAGGCAAGTATACGCATACATATGTTTAAAGAATGTAGAGCAAGCTTTTATAATTGTCTTCACAGTTTTTACAAATATTAAATTGAACAGTTTGTAGACGATATTTTAAGGGGTGTGTGATGTTCACAGAATGTATTTATTAAATCGTATTGCAAAGATAGTAAATACAAAATCCGTAAAAACGACAGCTTTTCTTAAAGTGGTCATGAATTTATGTGACCGACTGTACACAAGTAAAGAATTTCATTAGAAATATAATTTGAGTTCTAAAAAATTCAAGGATCAATCTGTCGATCTCGCGAGTTGATGATAAGTTGTTAGCAGAACAGAACATTATGTTGGAAATTAGAAAAGTTGATTAATGAATTCCCGTTGCGGCTTGTCACGAAATTTGCGAGTGACATCGGGGTTATTATGTTTATTGATAGCTATAGCAAAGCACATTGCTTAGGTAGCCATCAGCTAACTTCACACCGCGTTTATATGACATTCTGTGTTTACGTATTGCCATAAACCCTGACTTTCTTACCGGCTCGACTTCTGTTGTCTCAGATAAACTATCAATAGGCATTGATCCAATAAAACAACTATAGTGTATGGGTAATAATTAAAATTATCGAACCTATAGCGCCAACAAATAGATAACTATCCACAAAAACTTAAAAAGAAAACACAATAATTATCGATAACTTTACAGTAAGCTTTTTCAAGGTTGACCTTGAACCGAACCCGTCAACTTCTAACTGTAAAGTTGGCGAAAGCTCGGTACTTTGTAATAATGCCGTTACTAAATAAAACGCGAGTAAAACCCGGTAATTATTGTGTATTAATATGCAAAATCGCGAAAACTCAGACAAAATTAACTTAAAAAATTTTGTAATTATTAATTATAATTCCGGAATATACCCGTTTTTTTCCACAATTAGAAACTGTCAAAAGAGTTCGATCGACAACTTTAGAAATTGGGTTGAGTTTTAGGCAGGACTCAGGATGGATATCACTTACAGATCATTTGCCTACTTTACTAAAGATATCAGACATTTCATTTAGTTTTTGAAGTTTTTTTCTGAAGAATAGATACGACCAGTAAAAGGAGAAATAACAAAACGTATATTTAAAAATTATATCATTTATTTGACACCTACTTAGGAAATAGTAATCCTTAAATCCGAAATTATAGAAAACTGGCTGCGACTCACGGTTTTTCTCGCGTTAGTAACAATTTTGTTGAAATTAGGTAAATCTATGTCTATAAAATGCTTTGTCCTGATTGACTGACAATTTTTAGCCTAAATCATTAACCCCCTTACTTATAAACGATGATTAACAGATGACCAAGTTATGTGACGTTTGTCTCTGTCTGTCAACTTTGAAACTTCATGTCATAGTAAAAGACAAATTGAAGACAAACGATATAAAGTTATGCAGCTGTTAACTAGCGTTTATAAGTAAGGGGATACATTTGTAGTAGGTACAGATCTGAGGAGAGTGTTTTCTTTATAATGATTGAAGCAGGCATCCTAAACAAAAGGATAATTCCAAATTTCCACGGGATCTTTTATACAATACATGCATATTATCTTATCTTACTAATATTATATTTAGTAGAATTTGTTACTCTTTCACGAAAAAACTAATGAACCGATTGCGTTGAAACTTGGAATAAAGGTAGCTAGGAATAACACATAGGTTACTTTATATCCCGATATTTCGGCGGGAACGGGACTTACGCGGGTGAAACCGCTGGGCGCAGCTAGTTCTTAATAAAATGAAAACTTTCGGGTTTTTACCAGTTTTGTAAATCGTCTCTTGCAAGCAAATTTGTATCTGGTCTGGGTGTCTTTCCATGTATAATATGTATGTATTTACAAAAAAAAAAGTATAATATGTAGTATATCCGTTGTCTAGTACCCATAGTACAAGCCTAGTGCTTAGTTTGGGGCTAGAATGCGCGTAATGTAGTGAAATGTTTATTTATCTAAATTCAATAATAAGATAAGGAAAAGCAAAGTAAAACGTGACTAACTCTAGTTGTTCCTTAATAATATGAAGTTCTTATTCACTCGAGCTCCTTGGGCTCCTTCGGCAGGGATATTTTGAATTGCAACAACACTATCAGATATATTGCAATCATGCTGATGGCCTGTAAAAGAAAATAATTTAAAGACCAATTTTGGTATTGAATAAAGTTCTAAGATAAATCAAATGCAGGTGAAAGCTGCAGTTTGCGGCGAGTTACCGACGACCTATGTGGCGTGTTGGGCGAATACCCAACTGCAATGTAGAATGTCCCCTCGAGACCAAGATCATTGTAACATAATCGAAACGTCGAGGTAAGAAAATAAAAAATAGTACGCGATTAAGACCCGGTAAAATGTAAATATGCAATGCAGAAGGTTGCGGGTTCAATACAGAAGGTTGCGGTGTGTGAAGTCTCAGTGCAGCTGAAAGTGACTAGTTAAGAGATATTTGAGTTGTATAGAATACTAGCCGTGTCCCGAGGTTTTACCCGCGTAAGTCTTGATCCCGTGGGAATATCGGTACCAACGTTGCCTATATTACTACTTGATAATGTAGCTTTATATTGGTTAAAACAATTTAATCGGTCTAGTACTTTCGGAGCCTATTCATTGCAAACAAACAAATAAAACTTTCCAATTGATAATTTTAGTATAGATAAATTGCGTGTTCAAAATAACGTGTTAGCTTAAAAACCTGGTATATCTTAAAAGGTAATTTGTGTATATTGTAGAACGATTTCAGTTTTATAATCAAATATTAAATTGATCCCGACTGAACCCAGACTTCCTGTGCTATTCAAATACAAAAATCACTGTGTGACACGTATGTATTTGTAGAAGAAAAGTAAGTATGAAATAATCAAATCACACATCGGTTGTCCCTCATGTCTCAGGAGATGGACGTGATCTCTTGAAGGAAGACCCTAACCTTTGCTCCTTAACCCCCCAATGATTTAAGTAGGTACTAGCTTTTATTTTAATTTATCTTGAATTGAGGTCAAATATTTACTAAGTTCAAATTGAAATTTTATCCTTTAATTTTGGCAAAGTTTCCACAGATTTGGTCTCTGCTAGATGGTATTGTACTGTTTCCCCTCTAATGTTGCTGTAAAATATCTGGAAAAATAACTCCTGCCAAAGATTATTTTTCCAGATATTTTGAGGAAGGAAGGAGAAGTCAGAACGAATCTTGTTCCATGCATTGCTACCAGGTGATTTAGTGGTCAACAGTCATCTATCTAGTACAAAAACGAAGTAAAAAGGTCAATTAATGGATACCCTAAAAACATGTGCAAAAGCATTTAGGAGAAACTCTCACTCGTGAATCCTTAAAATTTCGACGTAGAAACCCCTTAGAAAAATATATGGACACGCTTGTTTCGAAATTGCGAGTCAATAGCGCGCATCGATTCGCTAGTTCAATGTAAACACACCAAAAACTCCATACGTTTTATAATTTGTGACATCACCCTCGCGTGTTTACTCTATAGGTATATATGTATGACCCAACGGCCTATGTCCATTCGCTCGAAAGCCATTGTTCTCAAAAGATAATTTAACGATACATTAGTTCCCAAGGGGCTTTTCGGAACTAATCTACAAAAGAATTTCGCAGATATGTACCTACCTACAGATCTGGTTCCATTGGGCTTTTAAAATAATTCCCTATATGGGTAAATTCAAAATTACTGGGCTTGAGTGGGATGTTTTCAAAACATACAGAAGGAAAAGTGATATTATAAAGGTTTCTTTTTTACTATGTGAGGTACGGGTCCCTAAAAACGCGTAGGATTTTATGTACACAAAACCATATAGGTCTAGAGAGTCCTCTTATACCTAGATTGTAAACAGGTAAAATAAT
Organism: Idaea dimidiata; assembly: GCA_949358125.1. Classification (NCBI taxonomy): domain Eukaryota; kingdom Metazoa; phylum Arthropoda; class Insecta; order Lepidoptera; family Geometridae; genus Idaea; species Idaea dimidiata. The sequence goes on from OX442328.1 coordinate 8,757,371, forward strand.
AGAAATATTTTAAAGGATAAATACATCTCAAAAAATTCACTCGCGACGAGGTTTGATCTCGCGTCTCTTGGTCTGTCTTAACGAACTAGACCACGCGAGCTAGTACGTTATGACGACACTTGGGCACAGACCAAGAGACGCGAGTTCAAACCTCGCCACGGGTGAACTTTTGAAGATGTATTTTTCCTTTAAAACATTCCTAGTATAAATGACTTGAGCAATAAAAAAACAAATAACGAAATAGGGTAAAATAATTACAAACCGAAGTAAGCAGTTCTCTGTTGACGTGCGCATATCCTTTGAGACTCACAACTGCGGGGTTCATTTCAATCGCCTGAATGAAGTGGTCTACCTAGAAGGAAATAAAGAGTTACTTAATAAACACAATATTTCCCGGTTTTTACTCGCGTTTTATTTAATAACGGCATTATTACAAAAGTACCGAGCTTTCGCTAACTTTACAGTTAGCTTTTTCTAACAGTAAAGTTAGCGAAAGCTCGGTAAATATTGTGTTTTATTATGTAAAATCGCGAAAACCTAAGACAAAGAATAACTTAAATTCAACCACTACCTTGTACATTAAAGATGTGAGGGTGAAACCGCGGGGCGCAGCTAGTATAAAATAATAAGAATTTGGTTTGGTATTTTGATTTCATGGTTTAATAGCAGATATTAGCTTCAAATACCTCTTTCTGTGTAGGACGATCAATGGCTAGTACATCGATAGACAGCAAAGTGTCTTGAACACCGGCTGCTACCTGCAAACAATCATCTCATTCACAAATAATAACATGTCCATGACCTAAACTAAATTAGCTCGTTAGTTTTTCAAACAAGTAAGCATAGCTATCGTAGTTTGCAGTGATAGATTTGTATAAAAAAGCTGCTCAGCTAAACTATGCGAAAATTAGTTGGCGGTGTACGCTCGGCTTAGCTTTCAGCCTTTTCACCAGTCTCACACATGGCTTAAGGTTGTATGTGATTGTAGGTGGGTTTTGGCTAAAGATCTAAGGTCATAGCTGACAAGCATTTTTAAAGATAAAGTATAATTCAAATGGGGTTGTAAACAACGAACTCAAATATATATAGAAGTAGCAATCGTTTGAAAAAAATGTTCCACGCAAACGGTGGTTGCGGGGCCTAGAACGATGATTCCACCGCCAGTCTGTCACTAAAGATCGTCCGCCATGGTCGAATCCAAGGTCGATCATACGTAATACTTTACGGAACATGGCAGTGTGTGCATCTGCTGCTGTGTGAGTTGTGACCGTGGAACATGTTTTTTTTCGAATTTAATAGAGTAGTTAGATCTCCATTCTATTTATTCCTCGTTGGTTGCATAGGATAAAAACTCTTCCTCTTCAGGGAACTTATAAAGATTCTACTTGCCTCTAAAGTAGATTTATGCGAGCAATCAACAAATATGTAGAACAAAGCGGAACAGTAGGCCGCATCCACGAAAAGACCGATCTCTTTGAATGAAAAGCCAAATCCGTGATCTACAATTTCCGATAACGCTCCATACACTGCAATCGTTATGTTGAAAAACCTGGGGCAAACGGAACAACAATAATTTTAATTTATAATATTGTGTAAAAAAATAAGCTTTCGTTTATTTATTTTTTCAATACTGGCAAATTTAGACTACCTAATTAAAAATAAATGGCTATTAACGCAAAGAGTTTTCAACCATGAAGTTTCTAATAAGTCAATTGTCTTATAAAAACTTTTTGGTTCTTTTTGTTAAAAAAAACTATTCACAGAAAATAGAAATAAATAAATTGTTGCCTAAAGAGTTTGCATCGCGAAGTTACACTAACCCATCACTTCGTAGGGTTGAAATGAATTAAAATGAAATTAAAAACAGCACATTGTAGATTTTGATGAAAATGTGTACGGAAAGTAGAGCGAAATGGAGGGAGAGGTAGTTCAAAATGACAGTAAAAGTTTTTATTTGCGTGAAACATCAGAGTGAGTCACGTCTGAAATCATTGTAAATTCTAAATATCCAATAATACCCGCACAGAAGTTAGATATGTCTATAAGAGACGATACCAGCAGCACCGGTAAATCACTCGAAAGTGGTTCTGTAGATGGCGTTCAATCGAGCCTTAGTCGAAAATAGTAGACAGGGGAAATATACAATTATACATACTCTTAAATTCGCCGCTCGTTGTGGGAGCTTGCGTGGTCTAGTTCGTTAGGAGTTAGGACGCTGCCGCGAGTTCCTTCGCCGCGAGTCAATTTTTGAAGGTGTATTTTCCCTTAACAATATTTTGAGACGATACCAGGTTATACAATCCGTATATGTAGTCTGAACGAGTAGGTAACCAATCATAGATCACTAATGCAAGTAATAGCCTTTACTTCAACTAAATTACCTCTATTCAACTCAAATTACCGGCCAGTTTGAAATACATGTTCCGCAGACTTTAAACCAGCCGATATTTAAACGTTTTTTTGTCATTTTGTTTAGGAACATAAACTTTTTTTTGTAAATACATACATATTAAACATAGAGAATACATGTATATACAAGCTAGTAAAATATAAAGTTCCTTGGTATATAATTTAAATTATTGTCAAATATTGTACTTAAAAGAAAGTACCTAGATTCAGCAAGGAATCGATCAAATCAATATTCGAGTGGATACTTATAGAGTAGGTATACGTATGTATAGATGTAGTGATGTGAAAAGTAGTAAATTGTGGTGGTTGTTCGATTCAAGTACCCATTTTCCTTGTTTATTGGTTGCACCGGCCTACGTATCGGAACACGGACGAATCCGCTAGCGTAACTACTTAGGTACCTATAGTATAATGCCGGGCGCATACGTTCGGTTTCCTAATCAGGTTTTCAGATCCGGAATTCCATGAGACTAGCGCAAACGTCAGGTTTCTTTATTCAAAATTTTAAACGATTACGCATACACGTACGTAAACGGCTTAACACAATGTGATGTTGACGCGTCTGTAGCTGTATACGTCTACTCGGTACACAACTCGTGCGAAACAGAATGGAAATTTCCGTGCGTGTACGGCGGACGAGCCAAAATGTACGCGAGCGCTGCGTTTGGGATGACGTCATTAGGTTTTTTCCGTTTTTACGATCCGAACGCACCGAACCGAACGTTAGGTTTTTTTTCCGTCCGGAAAACGTAAGAATAGTGTCCGCCTTGTTGAATATTTTGTATGAAAGCAGAGCATTCAGGTTTCCGAATCAGAATTCCTGATCTGAAAACCTAATCAGGAAACCAGACGTATGCGGTCGGCCTAACTAGTGTGTACCTGTACAGTGCAGTCTGGCTTAACTTCAGTTATAATTTCTCAAAGAATTGTTACCCTTAGTTGTCTGCTTGTCTCTAGTCTGTGAAAGCTTTAGTTAGAACATGCTTTAATATCTAAAACTAAACTTCTACAGTCTACGGGTAACTTTAAGGAATTAACCAAATATTCTCAACCATTTGTGTGGTTATTGGACCTTGGAAATTAAGTGTTACGTATTGGAGAGTTCAAAACAGATTTTAAAGCGAAAATGAGTTGAGTAACGAGCTTTTTTAACAGACTGTCCACAAAAGGAGGAAGGCAGGTAAGAGCAATTACTAGTCTATCTTATTTAAAAAAAAAAAGATCATTATAAGATATGATGATGATATTTATCATGATTTTCATGATTTCATGATATTTGGTATTTTATCATATGGTACGTACGTTAGACACGAAAGAGTGTAATGTAGAGGGTAAATGCAGGAATTTAATTATTTACCAACCCAAGCAAGTTAAAGCAGGAAATTGCCAGTAAATAAACTTACATGAATAAACAATAAGTAGAATATGTCCTTGCGTACGCATTCCCGAGCGACTGCAGTAGTTCAGAGAGGTTTAGCCAGAGGTATCTGTATCTGGCGATGAGACGCGATGAACATTCTACCTCCACGTCCTGGGGAAATTTTGATCATTATTCATAGACCTATTATGAATTCAACTTTCATTAATTATATTTAATTATTAACGAAGAAAACTTTGCCGTGTAGCTCCGGTACAGAATAGGGTTACTCCATCTCTTCCCGCGGGTGTCGTAAAAGGCGAATAAGTGATTTGGGGGTGACTATGAAAACCTTGAGGTCACCCGCGCGGTGGTGGATGAACTGCTTGGCCGTAGGAGAGTTGTTGTCAGGCAGGCGGCCGACCGTTAAAACATTGCCTAATCTATTTGCAGAAGTTAATGTGAATTTATGATGTTTTCAGCGGATCCCGGGTTCCCGAGAGGGATGCAACCAGGAACGTCGATCAAATGATAAGACGATTACCGAAGAAAGCTACATTTTGCCAGTGAGATAGAAGCCTTACGCGGGTAAATCCGGGGCAGCTACTAAGAACTAACTAACTATTTTGGTCGACTATTTTCATTTGAATGTGAATCTGAAGGTTCAGAGCATGAATCGATCGTGAAACTGTCATCCGCTAAGCAGCGAGTGATACAGATACTTGATGTATCGTAATCGCAAAAGCTACAGAAATATGTGTATCTCATAATGATCTACATGGTACTTATTCTACTACGAAATTAATGTCTCAACTGTGTTTCAGCTCTGTTTTTTTTTTCAAATATTGTTTAGCAATTGGTGGTGTGCAACGATTATGTAACTAGTGGTGGTACATAAAAGTCTTTAGAACAACTTTGCGAAATTACCAAAAAAATATTGAACCGTTTCCGAGAAAAATAGAATGGAGCTGAGGCAAAGTTGACATTTTGGTTATAAGAATAGGTACCCCGATGTACAGACGAATTTGAGCAGTGTGCGTAAGCTAAAAGTTGATCTGTAACCTGACTTTTTTAAAGTTTTAATTGAAAAATGTGTGCTTGACGACTTCGTATATACGTACATAAAATTTAAATGAACGATTTTAGCCATTGAAATGGTTTGAATGGCGTTATTTCAATTGATTTCCGGCAAATCTTGAATACAAAACGCGATAACAATAGAAAAGAAATCATTTATTCGTACGAATAAAGATAAAATAACTCAGAAATCGTAATCTAAATTTCACTAAATTAACAAAGAAATGTTGCGAGTCGGTTCCTAACTTCTTTCGACTAGCACTCTGAATAATGGACAAGAATTAAACTTGGCACTTGTGTTTTTAGCTGCACCCACCTACATAATCAGAATAAAGAGCATTAGTGTCAATTCGGGCCTTCAGTTATCTGCACAACAAATTTTACCGTAATCGGTTATGTAGTTTTTAAAGGAGTGACATAAGCACCCACTCTTTCATTTAAGTATTAATAGTAAATACAATAAACAAAATAACTTAGGACTAAATACCATACCCTGCGGAAGCACTCCGAAAGGCTTTTCGACGCGATCTTGATCCCTCTACAATTGATATACCATAGCGCACAGTTCATGTTGATCATAGTGATGATGTGGTAGTAAGCCGTGGTGTGACGGAGGAGGAAACCGTCCAGTAAAGCGCAGAGACTCAGCAGGAAACACACAGCGAGTAGCAAGCAACCGACACTTATTATAACTATGGTCGTCTTTAGATTCGGAAACTGGAGATTTTCACCAGTCACGCGGTAATATCGCACCTACAAGCATATATAAATAAAAATTTAAATGCATTGTCAAACTAAGCGTCTTTTGTATAAGAGAAAACATGTTAAGGGGTAAGTATATATATGCTAATTTGAAAATCCTCGTCGGATTCATCGATAATCATTATTTATTTTTCGATGCCATATTTTTTATACAGAGATTTTCAGTTTAGCTCGTTTATGGGGTATATACGAGCTCAAGTATTAATACAGCATGGTTACAAATATGCTGCAGAGCTGGTCGCATAGCTACTTGGATGGAGAAGGGTATTAAAAGATACTTGGAAGAAACTTCTCCACGAAGAACACACGCTTGTAATGCAGGAAAAAAGGTCGAAAGATTTTGTCATTCCTGAAAAATTCGAACTGTATACCATATATACCTACCACATACTGTATATTTACCTACACTTCGCTCAGAAAGATTTAGGTTGGTACCCACTTACTTGCTGTTTGGGTAATTACTAATCTCAAAGCTATTTGACAACATTTCCTATCGAAAACCTATTTACCTACACAATTAAGCACAAAGAGCACTTATTAGATTTGAAAACAAATTAATTTACCAAAGGGAACTTTCCTAAACAGATATAATTTGAGTTAAATTGTGAATAAACATATAACTTAAGCAATTATAGCATTTGCATCTCACAAGGGTAAGAATTAATTTTTGAGGTTCTATTTACGAGGTGTAACGTCAACGTTGCGGAAGTAATATTGATAATATCCTGACCAATCCTGCATCTACACACCTATGGACATAGGTATAGATACAGTATGTATATTTAAATGCGAGCTATAAACGTATTAGTTGTCTGAAGGCGAGAAAGGTGCTTTAGATAAGTTACATTTTATTTTCAAATTGACAGGTAAGCGTTTGACGAAAATCCGAAATGGTAAGGGTTTATTTGTCTATTTTTTTAAAATTAGGCGATTACGATGTTACCGAAAGTCGCATTTATGCACACTTTAATGCATTTATTTTGACACCTCATTTATGTCTAAAAGTCTTTAGTTGAGATGCAAGAACTGTTTAAACGACAAATAAATAGGCACCTGAAACTTTCCCCAATTAGTCTTGTAAATAGCGACTTGGTGAGCCACTCCCCACCCCACAAAGGGTATCCAGAAATGCGGGACCAGAAACACGACAAACAGAATGGCATAGATGTAGTCATCGAACCGGCGGATCGAGCGCAGGATCATGATTCTCTCGTACCCAACAATCAGCACCACCACCGTAGCAACAATGTAAAAACATACGGCGTACGCAGTCGCCGAAGACCTCCAACTGAATGTTATTGTACCTGTTAAGTTATTATTAGATATTATAAAAATAATATATTTCATTATTAGCTTCATTATACTGTAGTTTCTGTGCATCAAGCGCATTAATAAGAAAGTAGTCTACTTTGAAAAAGATTTCACGCATCAAGTACTAGGGTAGACTGGGTGCGATTGTGCCACAGGACAGTTGTGCCTGTCGCTATATTAGCGAAACTATAAGAGATAGCCCAGGGGTGCAACGGAATTAAGGAGCATAAAGAGCTTTGATTGCGTGTCACAGTTTTACGTCAGCTATCGGGCAACTTTGACGACTGGAAGAATTTACGATTTCATTTTTGGTAGAAAAACTAAGTTTTTGTGTGCGATTTTTGTGATAGTGTTTTTATGAAAATAGTTACAGACATGAGTGTTTTATCTACTTATTGGTTTATGCTATCTACGTAGATTGTTTTGTATTTGCTTGGCGATTTTTTTTTCTGAAAAAAGCATATTGAGGACAGTTGTGACATGGTTGCTGGGTACGGTTGTGCCTAAAACTAAGCTCATCATTAGATTAATAGGTACGTCTGTATGTATACTTACCCGGCCGTGATCTAGTGATGGGCATGACTGCTAGCGCTCTAAACAACACCAGAAGTAGTTTGTGGTCACGGTAGAACTGATCGTGAATCTCGCACGTGTCGCCGTCTTGCGATGATAGCATATCTCTTTGTTCTTGCTCCTGAACAACAACTAATTCTCACCAGCTAATAGACCATGAAGCAACTAAAATCAGAAGCCGCAAACCAACAGCATACGGTTTTTGAATTCAGCAACACAAAACCGTTTTTCAGGGACCTAGGTCTAGAAAAAAATGTGTTTTGTTTCGACTCGACTTGTTTCAATCTAGACTTGAAATATTGTCAAGAAAATGCATCTCTATCTCGAAATTAGCTGCAGTGGGATTCGACCGTATGGTTGCATGTACAAGCAAGTAGTACCTAAGAGCAAATCCGAATGTCGTCGTGGTTGAAATTCGAAGAAGTATGTTTCCTTGAAAATATTTCTTAAGTGTCATGGAGTGCAGGCATAATTTAGAACAAAATACACTTATTTGAATATAAACTCCAAATCACACCCCACTTACATAATCTCTCTGCGATCTATCGTAAAGTGTTTTACGTTGTTGAACATGTTTCATATCATTCTTCAAATACGTGTTGTTTAATCCTTCCTCGAAGAGGTGGTCGGGAATCATGTTGACAATCCTCCGATGTTGTCGAGCGATTACAAACTTTAGAACGAGTAGGCACGTCGCGCTCTCTACCCCCGTACCTCCGTTTTAATGGAAAAAGGGTGGTACACACAACACCTTGACATTATCGAGTAAACATCAAGTGTAAACTTAATTAAATTTTAAAGCAAACGGCCTGATCGCTTTTCGCATATCAATGTCGCGGTCACAAACAACTTTCGTCGTCATATTAAGGCTAGATGCAAACGATAGACTTGCTCTCTTGAAGCTTATGCAAAACGTGGCGCGACTGCCTTTTGTATTTGCTAACTAAATCTAAATAACACACAATATTTTCCGGGGTAAACTCGCAATTAATTTATTAACAGCATTGTTGCAATGCTGCTAATAATTAATAAAAACCGCGAAAATAGAAGAAAAAAGTAAGATATGGCGTATTCAATAAGAACGATTTTGTTCCACGTATTTCCTACCACGATTCTGATTCCTCCCGCATAGTAGTCAACAAGATTACAAACAATTACCAAACGATAATTGTTTGACGAGTTTAGATTTGAAGTCCGTCTTAGTATTCGAAGTTATTTCGATTTAATAGTTATAAGTAGATAGTAATAATAACAAGTTTAACTGCTATTTTACGGCCATATGGGTAAAACCGAGGAAAAATATAGCTGTACGACAATTAGCGTCAAGATGGCGGGACCAACTCCCCGATATTAAAACTTTATATTACCAGATTTAATACCAAATTAGTACTATCGGTAACTCCGTTAAAAAGATAGTACATCTTTAATTTCAAAGATATTTAACAAAAACCCTGGGCTCGCCATGATGACAAGGACCAGTTAATCTTGACGCTAATGTACGACAATAATAAAACACCTTAAATGTATATTGTATAATATATGTTACAGTTACATATATATTACATGTGTTTACAAATAAAGACTAATTGATTCATAGACTATACATATAGTTCGTCTGTCTAAATAATCGGTTATAGGTGGTTATTGATAATAAAAGGTTGCCTGGAAGAGATCGCTAAAGGTTGCCTGGAAGAGATCGCTTTCAGCGATAAGGCCGCCCATTTTGCTTCCTAAATTTAAGCTGTATTTGTTTCTATCTATTTATCTTGAAATTTATATGGTGTGTACAATAAAGAATTTATTCATTCATTCATTCTGTTGTTCATTGTTAGCGCGTCAAAAAGCGAGTTGTTCAATACGCCCTAAGTCTTAAGTCTGCGTGTATTCACAACACATATAATTACAAGAACTATTAGGGCTGTAGGTAATAGTGACAGAGACAAATGTAACAAAGAGTTTAAACGACAAGCCTCTTTAAAAATGTACGTACGTCGAGAACTTCCCGCGAGTAATTATTTATTAACCGAACCAACCGATCTTACACTCAATTCTAAAGTCATTTGTTGAGTAAATATCATTAGTTAGTTTGTTAGTTTTAGCTAAGGAGAAAATAAAGTTCGTAATGCGCGAGGGAAAACGAAAAGAACCGGTCAATATCCTCGCGAACAAAACTATTGTAACAACGTTGAAACGTCGAGGTAAGACAATAAATAATAAAACCTGGTAAAATGTAACTGAAAGAATCAGGACTCGGTACAACCATTTAACCTTACTCGAAATAAAATTGTAAAAAAAGTCGTTCCGATACGAATACGAAGGCCAGTGCAGCCACTAAACTCCTAATTCCACACCAAGAGAAAAAAAACTTTAAGCAGGTAACTCTTAAAATAATAGGACTTTGCAACAAAAACTATTAAATATTGATGCAGTATCATATAATACAAAAATATCACAGATACTTATTTTTCCATTATATGTACAGATTCCTAACTCTACCTTGATTTACATTAAATACAATTATGATTTTAACACAAAATTAAGTATATTGTATTGGATATAGTTTTATAAAAATGGACGATTTAACATTTCGAGATCTATATTCATTTCATAAGATTTGGGAAAATAAAGATTTTTGATGTTTAAATAATTATTCCAACAAATAGTAGCTTAAAGCTAAAGATTCTAAGATACAGCTGGTTTTTTAGTAAACCCAACCTAAAACTTTTCAATAGAAACAACACTTGTTAAGTTAAAGTTAATATATGTAAAGTAAATTTACCTTTGCCGAAAAACATTGTATAATATGAATATAAACAAGATAGGTATACTTAATACTTAAAGAATAACAACTAACTTATGACTTGAGTCGATCGAGCTGCGCCATGAGCTCCCTGTCTGCGTCGGTGGTGGACTGGCCGAGCCTCCCGCGGGCCACGGATGGGGCATCGGCCATCTGCAAAATATACAAATACTGCACATTGTATACCACGCCATCTAGCCCTCAAACTAGGCAATATGACAAAGACATGAGAAGAATGGGTATGCTTGGGCGTGCGTGGGTGGGTACCCATTGGTTCCATATCCAAAGGGTGGGTCCAAAGAAAATCACGAGAATTATCTCGTGATTTTCTTGCTACTGATCTGATCACACACTGCCCTACTCGCACAGATCAGACAATTCTAATATCTAAAATTTCATTTCAGCAGCATTACAATCTTTGGTTTTCCTTTAAATTTGCGTCATTGAAGTTCGATGGCAGTTCAGTTGCGAGATAAGTGCAATTAAACTTTGGTCAACTCTAAAATATATTTTTTTTAATACCTGCTTATAGGTATTAATTTTCAAATCTTACTAATATTATAAACGCGAAAGTTTGTATGTATTTATGTCTGTATGTAACTTTTTTACTCTTTCACACAAAAACTACTGAACAGATTGCGATGAAACTTGGAATATAGGTAGATGGATACTGGTTATAACACATAGGCTACTTTTTATCTCGATATTCCCTCGGAATATAAACTTAAGTGGGTAAAACAGCGGGGCACAACAGCTAGTGAAGTATATTCGGAATTGAAACCTAATTGTAATGATAATAAAGTGTTTTATTATGCAAAATCACGAAAACCATAGAAGAAATAATTGTAATGATGTTAAAATTAAATTTTAGACAATATTGTAACTGGGGGCAGGAAGCCATCGGCAAATCTTGAAGCGCGACACGCAACATGGCGAGTAAAAGGGCCTCATATGGCCGTCTTGACACGACAAATGACCGTTTGTTGCCGTATTTGCCGTACCACATGGCGAGTGTGGCAGGTACTTTTATAACTCACCTGATGGAAAGCGACGTTGTGGTCTAAGATGTTGCACGCTCACCAGGAGAGCTTGAACTTGACTTGCTCGTGACTTGAAGACCCCCGAGTTGACGATGCGAAATGCTTAGTTCGGGTGACGGGTATTTCTACCATAAACCGGTTATAATAACTTTTTTGTGTAAAAAGAGGACTTCCTTACCTTTCCACTAATTTCAATGCCGATTTCATCAAGCACCTTATTGACAACACTCTCAGTTTCTTCCTCATCCCCAGATTCATCCATGATATCATCCAATGTGTCTGAGACTGAAAATAAATTTATTTTTATAGTTTCATATACATCTATGAATACTAAAGCCGAGAAAAACTGCAAAAAGCTATTAGGGCATATTCAACAATTTAGATAACAGAGTACATTACATAGTGTTTATTATTCTCTAAAATGTTAAGCATTTGTGACTGTTTCCATTTCATAGTCCCCATAAAAACAGGTTTTTTTCTGTGTGTGAAATAGATATTTTGTAGGTGGGGCTCATTAAGAAATCCAGGGCTTTCAAGTACTCACAGAGAAAGATGAAATAAAAAGATACTTTAGTAGTTTTACATATAGATTATCCCCCCAACAAAATGGCAAAAGAATTACCAATTTGATGATATTCAGTTTAACAGACTAAAGAGGTGAGACTCATTTACTAACTAGTTTCAAATAATAAATGACAAAGGTTGAGGTAAGGGTCCCACCCCATGACATGACAATGACATGTAGTGAAGAAAGTACAAGATTTAAAGGTTCATTCCTTAACCTTTGTCATCTCTCAAACTCACTCAAAATGATTCTTCAATGAATAAGATAATGTCAATGTGAGTCAACAATATGCACATAGCAGACTATACTGCAGCAGGACTTATAATAAATTCAATTTAAAATAAATTTTAAAAATTGGTAAAACTTACTCATCTCATCTGTCATATCCATTTTAGCACTAGCTTGTTTGAATGCCTCCATATCTTTAGCTATTTGGTGAGGATTCATTACTTTGTTCATATTGCCCATGGTTTTGGCTGTAGTGCCCATAGCACCTGCTATGGCGATGTTTGCACCCATAGCCTTGTTTTGGATCTGTACACTTGATATCTGAAATATTTATTTAATACTATACAAATGTACTTTGTTTTATTTAATACTGTGCAAAGACACATAGCACTATTTAGCCTCAAAAAAATCTCAGAAAGTAATAGTATTTCAAATCAGTTAACTTGGAACTGAATTATTAATCCTGATTTGAACTTCAGCAATGCAGCTTTCATGTGCCTACACATGATGGACAAGTGAACTAAAGATAAGGTTAAATGGTGGGATTCATGTTGCACAGATTAGTCAAGTAGAAATATTTTTTAAAAAAAGTAGGAGAATTTTTGAAGATCTGATGAATTTTTCCTTTAAAATATTTCTAGTGGATATACCTTGAGCAATAAAAACAAATTACGAAATATTAGTCAAGTAGTTAGGCACTACAAAAACTTATTATACTTGCTCTAAACTTATACAATCAATAATACTAATAATGTTATAAATTTAAATGTTCGTTTGTTTGTTCCCTTTTCGTGGTCAAATGATTCGACTGATTTGGAAAGTTAGTTTTGATCCCGATAATCCTTCGGGATCGGTACTTATATGGGTGAAACTTCGGGGCACAGCTAGTTAGTAATATTTTACCAGGAGATATGCATCATTAAATTTCTTTCACGACAGGATTCGAACCTGTACCTCTCGCTTGTCAGGCGTGCACACTAACCATGTTTACAATGATTTTGTGTATCATTTTTTTTCAACACACCTTACTATTAGCCGAATATATTCTAGTTTTCTGTTTCCTAAGTTGCACCAGTTGTTTTGCTAATATTTTACAACCCTCATTGTCACCTTCCTTTGCCATTTTCTTGATTTCCATTTCCTATAATCAAAGAGTAAAAGTATATGAGTACTTAATCATAAGGTAAGGATGTGACCAATGTCACATCTTTACCTTATGATTTCCTATAATCAAAGAGTAAAAGTATATGAGTACTTAATCATAAGGTAAAGATGTGACCAATGACAAATGTTATTAAATTTTACGTCACTTTACATAGGTATCTACTTAGTGGATGATTCATTCAATTAATTAAGAAATTGACTCTTGTATGAAAAAAAAAAACCTGCATGTATAAATACCAATTTTATAAATGTTTTTAAATATAACTTACATACTTAAGGATAAAAAATTGAATACAAAAGCGTAGAAAGGCTGGATTAAAAGTACGTGAAAAGTCTTACAAGTTTCTTTTCCTCTCTTTCGAGGGCTTGTTTGTCGCGCTCCAAATCGCGTGCTGCCTTCCGTAACTCACGATCATTTTGCCGCTGGGACTCTTTAACGATATAAACATTACAAATTAAGACTTATATCATAAAAAGAAAATCTTTTCGAGCAATCATATGATGATGAAATGATGTAGAAACAAACCTTTAACCGTGGGAGCCTTTTTGAAGAAATTCATGGTGTTATTTCAGTTTATCAATAATAAAGGGCAGCTTTAAGATATTACTAAATATTATGAGTCATTTATATACATCTATCACTTGATATTATCTAGAATTTTGAATAGAATTCAAATATATTTCTACAAATGCAAATGAAAACAACCAACACTCACTATGGCTGACTGACAGTGACAACATAAATGACATTGACAATAGAAGAGTTTACATCTTTTTTTTTTCTTTGAGAGATTCGTCCATGATATGTCATGTCATACAACCCAATTTTCTTTTAAGACGAAAATGATGCAAAATCCTAAAGACGTTGGTATGAGGACGTACGTGTAAGTCACTGAGTACATTATATAAAAAAATGGTACTACTGTGTGCAAACCTTGTGCAAACAGTATTACTGAATAACGCTATTATTCCTTCTTAGTGCAAAACATTCACAATAGTCACCGTAGTGCGTCAAGTTTGGGGTGATTATTTTCTTCCGAGCGATGTTCCCGGTGGCATTCCCCTCGGGACCTCGGGGTCCGCTTATTTTATTTTTGACTATAGGTATGAATATGATAGTGGCTTCTTGAAAAGGCCACGGCCGCATAGGCAGGAGGTGTGCTTAGCGCTTGGAGGCTAGCAAGTCACCTATCGCTTCACATCACGTAGTAAGTAGGTTATGAAAGGGATTAGAACAAGAGCCGTACCTATTGATTATTCCGCAACAGGTATATGATTTTCACACAACTTTTTAAGAGACCAACTAGAAGCTAATATACGCTTCTAATAGAAAGAATCATGGGGATATTCAGTATTCGGTATATTCGAATCGATTAGGAACTTACCTTCTTTTTTAAAAGTCTTATTATTATAAAATATAGATAAACATTAAATAACCAGGAAGTTAAAGACACAGACTAGTAAGAAAATACTATCTGTATTCAATTCAATTGTTCATCGATTACTTGAAGACATCTTGACCGATTGAGATGGTTCTTTATTTAGGTGAAAAGGTGAAAGCTGGTCCCATAAAAATTTGGTGAGGATCTGATGAGTATCTTCGGAATTATGGACAGGATAATACCAGAAGGCAATAAATTACTCAATTTTGGACATTTGTTTTAAACGAGGGGTACAAGTTTGAAATCTCTCTGGAATCCGAGAGGTTAAACGATGCCATAGTCAATTATAAATTTATAATACACCTCTTTTTTTGTCGGGAGTTATAAATAAAACAATTCTTAACATTTTTTCTTTTATTTATTTTAATTTTGAGAGTTTGAGAGCAACATCAAAATATAAAAATGTAAATAAAGTCACTTCATTTTTATTAAATTAAGTAGGTACATCGCAATTTTGAGCACATACTTTATGTAAAAATTATCCTACTTACTTAGTGTTCAGGTAGCAAGGAATTTAGAAGCAAAAAGTATTGTGACCAAGCCCAAAAGGC
Organism: Idaea dimidiata; assembly: GCA_949358125.1. NCBI lineage: Eukaryota > Metazoa > Arthropoda > Insecta > Lepidoptera > Geometridae > Idaea > Idaea dimidiata. The sequence continues at coordinate 8,772,650 of OX442328.1, forward strand.
CTATTATTAATTCAATGAAAGGTGGTCCCTATTACCTTAAATAATAGGAAGGTAGTAGGTACTTAACTTACCTATTATTTTCATACATATGTAGGACGTAGCTAAGTTAAATTTGACATAATCAAAACATTAGTATAACTTAATTATTACGATGAATTATCAAACACAATGACACACAGATATTCTACTACCTACATATTTTATTTTACTAAAAAGTAAATAAGTACAGACGAGACTAAAACATTTAAATAAATTATTTTCTATTACGCACATAATATAAGGTTGCTATGTTGCTATGGGTAAGGTACAAAAAGGTTCTCTGTAATAAAGTTCGATATACTAACAAGGTATTATGGTATACGTACCTAGGCAAATTCTCACAATTACCTATTAAATTAAATTATTATGATTGACACTGAATAAAACGAACTACCTACTAGTAGATACACTGTGATAAAACCCTAGAAAGAAGGTACAGTCAAGTCACAAGTTCAGTGGCAGCTTTGCGATCAAAGTTATTTAAGTTAGGTATATCATTTATTACAAGGATCATAATTATCTCATAATTGAATTTGAATTCTGAAGGATCTGTACCTATTCCAGAGTTTTAAAAGGATGCTAGGTACTGCAAATTCTGATCGTGACCGTACCTAATAAAACTACAATATTAACTATTAAGAGATTCACCACGACCAACTAAATGTGTAAGGCTCGAAGTCCCACCTGTCCGGGAGGCCAGTATGGGAAATGGTTTTGAAGTCGCTTTCTGACCACTGAAATGGTTTAACTGCATCCCTGTTCAAGTAATCTAGGGCTTCCTGAAACGAATGAAAATCTGTATAAGTTGCAGGTCGTTGGTAACATAACAGATTAAATAACAGCTTCCCTCTGATTAAAAAACGAAGTTTTGTGTTTGACGGCTTCCTTAGCGAGAGTGCTGTCCTCTGCCTCAATCAATTACAAAAGTCAATAGTGAAACTGTTTATTTCAATATGAACTTGTATACAAATACATAATCTTTTTGATATGTCATTTATAAGTGTGACTATTGGGATCGGAACGCGCCCTTTGGTGAGAAGAACCAATCCGCACCCTCCCCTCTGACCCCCAACAACCCGAACACTAACTTTGGGGACACGACCTGTATATATCTGATCCTGGACGGCGCTCTTTTGAGCACCTGACGGTATAGCCGACCCTATTTGATGTACCGAAAGGTGAATAGGTAAGCGGGAACGCTATATTATAAGCATAGTAGGTCAGTTTCGACAGAGGGTTGACCCTCAACAACCTATGGTCTCTACAGTCAAGCCAATGTACCTGCTGAGCTTCCTCCTGTTGATGCTTCACCAGATCACGTATTTCAAACCCGTTGATTTCCGGTTTGTCGTTGAACTGTTCAGTGTAGATAGGCGCTATGTTTCCCTTGTTTATGGGCGTGGTGTCGTTGAGTGAGACTTCGTTGTGGGGAGGACCGGCTAGCGCTATGAACTGGATTGACGATGAATTCAAAGTGCCTGTTGGTGGTAAAATAATTAACAATTATTATTGAAATCTATCTATACCTAGTTAAGGCTTTGTTTTGATATGGACTTATCAGTCAGTCACCAATGTAGGTGCTAATTTTGACTACGACGGCCTTTTCATCTAATTTTTAGATGATTGATACAGTGCAAGAAACTCTCTAAAGAGTCTGTTCTTTTTGTGATGTAAGCATAAAATAAGACTGAATTTTTGTAAATTTCTACGGGACTGACAATTATGCGGAATTTTGTAGTATTTTTTTTACTTTATACCTTGCTTTCAATAAGTTTTTAATTGTAATAGGAAATCAATCAAAACATAGTTAAACTTACCGCTAACAATTTTCGTATCTATAACACCATACGGTACTTTAAACTTGTTCACAATATCTCCCCTTACTCCCAGCATGGCCCAGTAGCCGCGTTCTTTCACCACACAATCAAACTCTTTCTCACAATCCACCGTCTCATTGCTCGCTCGGTTCATTGCCGTCACGTTGTTCTGCCTCATTAGCTTTATGATACTGTCTAGTGATGTCGCGTTTTTATAGCCCCTTTTAAATATAACTGCTCGTGGTGATTCTGATTCTGAAAATATAGATCCGTACTGTTCTTCCATTTGAGATATGTGTGTGGCGTCGGCTACGTCCTGAAAAATAAGTTGTACACTTTTTATTACTAGAATATTATGATTTTATGAACTTATAGGCCTGTAAACTCAACTTTTATCACATTTTCACTGATGTGTATTGTCATTTGTCACACGCAAGAGCAAGACTAAGCACGCACGCCACGCATACGCATAGGGTAGGTTGTGATTACGGGTTATCAAGTGGATATCTCGTTCAGTTAGGTACCTAATTTTAGTAAAAGTAAAAAGTACTAAAGTAAAACATTAACCTAAAAAATTAAAGTTGTATATTATAAAATAAATGTCTAAGGCCCTACTATTACTCACTATTGAGATGTGAAACCTTTACCTCGCGTACTATATCCGTGATACAGAAACGAGGCTCCGGGCGCTCGTTTCAGGCTTAGGTACAAACCATGAACACACTATAATGGTTTTTTTAAATAACAGTATAATATGCAATGGTTACCTAGCGAGTAATCTACTCGGCTTTAGATAACTATATTGATATTGAATGACGAATCGCTAGAAAATACTACTACTGCTATCTTCACGAAGTTAAGTAGGTATTCACTTCCGGTTTATCTATTTCCGTTCAAAACAACCTAGCTATTTTTAGGTTCTTCAATAAGATAATATTTTTTATAATAATTACCTTAAAGAAGGGAAGTCCATAAATAGCCCAATATCCCTTCTCCAAGAATGCATCAGAGAGGTCCGCGGAGTGCGTGAGTCCTGGCACCTGTTCGAGCAACATGACCAGCCCCTTCACTCGACCAGTGTTGGCACGGTGAACTACTGTGTGTTTCACTTGTCTGGAATATACGAACATTGTTGAATACTAAAACTTATCGTATCTTGCGAATATGATCGAAAATCAGGTAATAATCAATACCAGAAATTCCTGTCACCGTAAAATACAGCTCAGCTCGTACAAAATAAGAACACATTTACTAATAAAACAGTTAGCATATTAAAAAATAAATGACAGGCATTAAGACAAAATATAAAAGAAAATATTATTCAAAAAGTGGGATAGGCTGCCGCAAGGTGATATCTTGGGTCCCTTATTATTTAACATTGTTTTATTATATCCAGATTTACTTGTGTAAACGAACTATTTGGTATCTTTTCAAATCTAAGACGAAATAATTAATAACATACTTGTTAATAGTACTCTGAGTGAAAATTTGCTTCCTCGTCGGCCGTGCTTCTTTCCTCTGCTCTTGATACAAGTTTTCGAACCTAGTCATATCGACAACAAGCCATTGCTTGCTCGCTGTTCCAGAGTTGCTGCTCGCGAGTACGTGGGCCCAGGAACTCACATTGTTTGCCAGGTGGTTAGCGGCAACTATGCGGGGGCCGACTGGAATCTAAAATTATAAGAATGAGTATTTAAATTCTTTACAAATTAAAAATAAAAGCTGTTCAGCAGGTGGAACGAACCAGGTATCAATGGAAAGGTATACAGTGGAAGCTCACTTGATATGATAATTATATGTTGTGATGATATGAAATGAATATGAACAACATTTTGACAAGCTAACAATTTTAAGCATAGAACTGCGCACAGAACAAAGAAAGGTGGATATTTGGACAACTCTCGTTTCGGAGGCTATGATTCACTCGGGTTGCTGAGTCAGCAGACACGCAGACATCAGTAAATAATGATATTAACTGTGTGTGACTATACATTATTTGTAAGAAATTATGTAGAGTTATCTAGAGTTGTATGTATAGATCACGTGCATATAGAAAATGTCATGACAATATTGTATTTGTTTTTAGAAAGATAAAGTGAACGTGCATTTAAAATAACGAACTAGATCTAGCATAAACCTAATGAACCTAAGTTTATCAAATGAAAAGATGTGAAGCAAACTGCAGTAGTTACAATACTAGTCTTAATATATGGCTACTATTAATTTATAACTTATTTAAATAGGAGGTTCTGTTCTAATTCAGCATCTAGATATAGAAATAGAACAGAGACTGTGTGTGAGACAGTGGGTAGGTAAATATTTGATACAATAATAAATACGTCGTTATCTACAGAAATAGAAATATAGCAATTTATGTCTATAATAGGTTACAGTCAGAAAAGGTATAAAGCTACCAGGTGTATATTTTAAGTATATTTTTTTCAATAATAGTTTAAAACCTAATAGTTGGCAATTCTGTTTGATATCACTAAAACGTTCCAACTATTAATAACTTCATACAGAATAACAAAAAATCTAAATCGCCATTGATAAAATTAAAACTTTGAAACATGCACCTGGTACCTACACTAAGCCCTTTGCTGACCGCGTACTTACATACATTACTGGCGCTATGTCTTACCTGATCAGTAATATTAACTTCTTTCCAAAGTTTACTATTATAATTCCTCAACGCTGTTCCAGTAACTGCAAGTTTCTTCTCGTGGCCCCTTACTAAATAGAACTCGTCGTGGCTGGTGATGCAGCCGGGATATCCAGCGAATTCGACTGAAGTACCAGGTATCAATTCGGAACTTTTGCTTGTGTAATGGTAATTGAGTTTGTATTTTTTGAGAATGCGGTTCATTGATGAATAACTGGAACATGAGAGGTAAACATATACTTACAGTATAGTATGGCGTAAACCTCTCTGTCTTTCTGTATCTCGTTAACTTCATCTAATCTGATTTCAAGGGCGAGTCTCTAAAATTCTATCAGAATATTTTGCGATTCTTACCTCCCAACAGTATTCTGTGCTACAAACAAATTTTGCGTCGGAATCCCGTCTCTAGTTTCATTTACAACCCTTAACATTGCAGTTGATAAATCTGGCAACTGGTTTAAAATGGAATCTTCTATTGAAATGTTCAATTTGTGCTGTAATTCTACCACTTCTGCCAAGGAGTTAAGCCACAAGAGCTCCGAAGTGTCTGTTTCGTACTCATTTAAGCTTCGCTCCACTCCATGCTTCCAACCGGTTGAAATTCCATTAATTTGAGTGTAATATAAGAATACCTGCGACAAGAATTATCATTAAGAATCATTTTTGGAAGCTATTTAAAAAAGACAAGTGACTACCATATAATTATCTGAAATCTTGAACAGTCAGTGTGTAGAAACAATCTATTATCACCGTAATGCAAACAACCTCTTTCGTTAAAGTTACAGGAAAAACTAATAAATGGTTTACCTGGTGCCAAAAGGGGTCTTCGTCTTTGTATTCTGAGGCATATTTTTTCCAAATATCAGCAGACTTATCTAGGGCATCACTAAGTTTATTGCACTGTTTTTCTAAAGGTGTATCTTCACATTTGTCTCTGATAGTGTTTTCTAGATGTGTGTGAATGAGATACCAGGTTAATGCTCCTTCAACTATACCAGCTGCATATGCCTGAATCTCATCGGGATATTTTGAATTTGTTTCGACTTCTAACAGAGACCACCTAAGAAATAAAAGTTTTTGTAAGTTAGAAAATGCCTAATATTTTAAGGTTTATCAAATTAGTTATTTATTTCTTACCCATTAGTATCAACATCCATTCTGAAATAAGCCCTTGCTACTCCTTTAGGTATATCAGCGAGGTCATTACTCTGACCCCAGTACTCGATACGGTATCCGGTTTTCTCTGAATAAAATATGGTAGCGGCATAATTTCCATCTTCTTGTATTCTAATAACAATCAAAATACAATGCTTATTTATTTTGGAAACTCTAAAGGGGGCAGATTAACATAAAAATAAAAATATTGAATAAAAAAATTACCTCTCTATTTGTCCAACAAAGAGCGCCAAAATTGCGAGTACTCCAAGAATTCCCAAGATATAAGAACTTATTTTGGTTTGCATCCATGATGCTCCAACTACTTTTAGTACTGTGGTCATTTTAAAAAAGAAATAAAAACTATTAACTATAAAATGTAGAATATGTTAAGAAATTTAATAATAATGAAGTGACAATGCGTGTAGATAAATTTTTCTAACGGAAGAGTGACCATCAAAATAGTGGATATTTTCTATTATGTGCTGATGGTGCGAGCAGTTCACGGTTCTCCTGTGTCCAGGGTGTTCTGTCTCTCTGCCGGCATTGGACTCAGTGCCCACTTTTACTGTTACGAAGTAACTTTAAGCTTCAAACTTTACTTGCTTTTTACCCTGTAACAAAAGTGCTTCTAAAATTTAAATAGAAACTAGTTTTGCATGGTTTTATACTCTGATCACCTAGAAGTACCTACGTAAAAACTCCACTTGAGTAAATACCTGTATTTTGGCACTATCATGAATATTTCAGGATGTTAACAAAACACTTTAAAACTTAAAAGTAAACAAGTGTTTTTACCTACCTAATCTAAGTACATGTGACCGAACACCGCAATGTCAAGTGTAGTAGGAAACCTTAAATTCAGTTTAACCTTAAAAAAAGTATGACCCGGTTGGAGGCCAACCTCTATCTCTGCCAAGATAAATAAAGTAAAAACGATTTATGATCTTCAATGTTTAATGGTGCTTCCTCGCCGGGTGCAATCCCGTGTAATGTAACATTGAAGATTCGACATCGATTATACTATAATACTACTTCCCTGACAAACGAGCATTTGCGTGTAGTGTAATACTTATGATAGGTAAATTCGTCTTTAAGCTTTTCATTACAATACTACCTGCCTGACCGCCGACCATTCACGTGTAATGTAACATTTAATTACAAGTGAAGCGCATTGATGCTACAAGTTGCAACAAGATTTACACATGGAATCATTACCTGTACCCCTACCATGAGTTGGTACGTAAAAATGTAAATCGTAATGTAAACAGTGTGGTCATGTCCGGAACACAAAATATCGGTTCGCGCAGCCAACATGTCCCGACCGCAACCGGTGCGGCACGCGGAGCGGGCGCGCTGTCTGTGTACATGGTGAAAGTTTATATATTACAGTGTACTTATAAATTTACGTAGCAACTCATGGTAGGCATACTGGTGCGCATTGTAATGCTCGGTTCTCTTCTTTCACCGGTGTATACTCGTTTTGTATCATTACAAAGTGCCGCTGTATTAGTCGCTTTTCCTCCCTCACTGATGCAATTCTCAAATCTGTAACGTTACATTAAACGTGAATGCTCTCGGTAAGGGAGCACTTTTACAAAACACATTAACGAATAAAATGTAGGTCCTTTCCTACATTCATATTTTTTGGTATATATTTCGCTGTAACCCACTTAAAGTGACTACCATGTTTGTTCAATCAATTTTAATTTTATGACGCAAGTCCATTTGTTAGTTGAGCATGTCATAAAACGCATACCCACCTAATTTAACTTTAGTTTAATAATCAAATCATATGTGGATACATCTAGAATTTATAGTCAATTTACGTAAGCAATGCATAGTTCGATGACATTAAAATGTGCTAGAAACGTAAGTACTATAATCAATAGCGGGCTTGTTACAAATAGCTATATCAGAATGATATTTTTTAAATATTATAGTTGTATACTTAAAGGGCCGATGTGGGTGGTACAGGATGATTAGGGATGACACAGACAGAGAGAGGCTTACTCATAGTACCTAGTGTCTAAAAACCAGCTATAGTTGATAAAGATATAGGAATGAGGCGGCAAAAATGTATAAAGCATTATAATATCTTAATTGATATATAGAATTCTAATTAAAAATCAAAGTATATTCTTAGTTATACCTACCCAAAAATAAATCTTTCAAAAGGCAAGCTATATTTCCATTTCCTATCGATGGATGACAAAGCATTGGCCTAACTAGCAGTGACCGACTTTGGTCAAAGAATACAATCAAAAATAATTTTCCTGAGGACTCTTATTAATGTCAAGGAAGATTCCTAACAAATAGAAATGTTGATATGTATTGATAGGAAACTTACTCTACGCGCTCTTTTATTTAATCTATATAGAGATTAGTAAACTACGTAGAACAATCGAAGGCATTGTTGTTTAATCACAGTGAAATGATTTTCAACAGCTTCTATGAATGTTGCACTTTAACAATTGTAGATATCACATAGATATATATCGTTAATTATAGAAATGCACTGATGTTTTAAAATTTCAGAAATAGTTGGTTTCAGTTTCCTTACACAAGCAAAAGTGACAAAGTTCTAGTAAGTACTGCCCGCGGTGTAAGAAGCAGTAGACAGGTAGATATTACTGTTATCAAAATATCAATAAGATACATTAATGTTTAAGAATTACGCTCCTGTATCTGATATCTCTACGTAGTAAGTACAAACAAACAAGTCAGGTACTAATATAGTTACCTATCGAAGTTCCTTTTATTAAGCTAGATGTTATAATGGATGAGATGCTTTTCCGAAATTCATTGCTACTGTTTGACTGATCAACAAAGTAAAATAAGCTATATAGTATCTAAACCTCATTTAAATCGATCATCCACCGCAAACATACATACTTACATGTGCGTCCCATGCTGTCAACGTAATCTAAGTTCAATTGTTTGAAAAAGTACCGAGCTAAGTTAAACATTACTTTAACTTGACGGTGGCTGCTGTACCTAGATGCGTTTGTATTAATAATATTTAAACGGTATGTTTTTTCATACTCCGTCGAATTCAAAACTGCAAGTAAAAGTGTATTCTAATTTTTAGCAAATAAATAATGTTGGAAATTTTGAAAATAATAAACATTCGGTAAATTTCCATGTGCTGATTTGACGTGTTTTGATATTTTACAAAACAGACATTCAGCAAATAATTTACTGTCTAATAAACACTATCAAATATTACAACCTGCTGCTAACGACCTAAAAATAAAGTAGGTATGTTTCTGCAAAAAATACTACCTAATTTAGGTAATTCATTGTGAGGGGAACCTTGCACCAGGAACGATAAAGGGCAGGTTATTTGATAAATTTATTTTTGTTTTTATTAAAAATTAAATGTACTTTTGGGCTGCCTATTAAAATATTCAGAAAGTTTCTGTGGTATAATATATGTTGTATATTATGTACTTAGTTAGGTATACGTAATATAACAAACGGAATCTAGCCATAATCTATACGGCGCCAGTCACGCACGTTAGCTTGTCATTCAGATTTCGAGACTGAGAAAACTTTTTTGCTATTAAGATACTAACTATATCGGAAACGAACATCGGCATAAAACATAAAAGTGCTCCCTCACCGCGAAAATTCACTAGTAATGTAACATAATAGATTTGACTTTGAGCATAACATTACAATACAACCTGCCTGACTGACGAGCATTCACATTTAATGTAACATTTAATTACAAGTGAAGCGCATTGATTTATCTGTATCATGTATTAGGTACAAGGTGCTTAAATGTTGGAATCTGTAACGTTACGCGTGTAAACGCTATTGTTCGCGACGCAATTTTTTTTGTTAAGATAAATTATGGTGTATTTTAATTATTTATTGTATTTATCACAACGCGACCTTACATTGCAACTAAATAGTCCCTTTTCCATGCCAATAAGGTTGCCTGGAGGAAATCCCTAAGGCCGCCTATTTGCTGAACATTTATTTAGTTTTAAATTTTATTTTTAAATGTGTTGTATAAATGTTTTTGTTGTTGATCAAATAAAATATAAATATTACCTATCTATATCTATGATTCCACTTCCACCTTTACTGGAATTAAAGAGTTATATTTCACTTATTAACTCTATTTATTTTATTTATTCAAAGGCACAACAACAGAACACAAACCAAAACATTCATGCAAAAATAGTAAAAAAACACTTCAACCCTATCAAATTAAACCATTGACCTAAATGTAACAAATGAGCCTAAACTTAACGGAGCCTTACTAGTATAGCTATAGCGAAGGTTTTCTCTCTACCTCCTGAAAAGGTACCAATTATTGATTAAGTATATGATATTCATGTGCACTTAAATCTAGCAATCAGTTCTCAGAATTCTTATCTACCTTACCAATATTCTATTTTACCGTATTTAATAAAAGCGGGTCAAAATATGGCGCCGTTTTAAAATATTAGGAATATTAGGTACACTTTATCAAATTTATTATCGTGATGATAAAATAGCCAAACATCAATTATCTATTTCACACGTAAAGACTTATAATTCTTAAAAAAATCTAAGATAGAAGCTCGACATAAGTAGGCGTATTCTGATACCAAATATCTATAGGAAAGATAAGGTAAGTATCTCTAGTAAATTGGCTACTCACTCACCTTAAGTTTTTATAACTAGAGAATTTACATATTTTTTTACTAATTCTTTAGTATTTCCACTAGTCTCATATGTAGGTAAGTTATTGTGTATCCAAAGCCATGTCTAAAACTAAACTGTCAACGTCTTGGGAACAAGCAACTTTCTGTACTAATTAAAGGAAGTCTAGATATCGGTTGTTAGGTGTAAGTAAATTAAAAAAATTAAAGCTTTGCTACTTTACACTTGACACGTGGAATCGTTCAGTAGGTAATGAACTAATAATAGCATAATTAAATATACACCTATGGCCATAGAATAACGCAATTCCCGAGCTGTTACCGCTATAATAGAGTGGAAATGGAGAGAGAAAAGCTATGAATCTAATGTAAATTTGGGACATCTACTCGGCGCGACAAGCAGCAAAAACCTATGACAACATGCATTAAAAATTGCGTTACAATAATCAAAACCATAACACTTTCTTGGGCAGTCGTGTAAAAAGCATTATGAAGTTTTTTCATACTTAATTTAGTAATTTTTCGAAAAAGGCTTTGGTACATAAGCAATAAAGATCAATAAAAGAGAGGTGTCTGTCCGTGCGTCAATCTAAGTGGTTTTTAGGAATGTTAGAACCTACCTTAGTACTAAAATAGTACATAACCTACCTATTGAAGTGATTTTATTATGACTTATGACGAATATTCACAAGAAGTTTACAAATAGATTTTATTGGGCATTACGGTAAAAGGTTTTGTCTTCAGTCTTTACTATCGGCAATTCAAATTCATTTTCCGAGAAATATCTCAAGGCTCTTCAAATGCACTTAAACAGAAATTTTATCATATCGTAACTCGTTTACCTGTGTTCTTTGTTAACTTTGTAGATACCTCTACCTAGTTGAATCAATGGTACCTAATACTTTTATTTTATGAAAAACCTACTCGTATCTAGGTACCTCCTCATATTAACATTATTCCTGAGTATTATTCTTGTTTTGTTATTTTTAAATTCTCTTACCTCTTCGTTTCGACTATGTTACAATAGTCTTCCCTAACAATAGTGTCAGAATGTCCCCTCACAACCATGACTATTGAAACGTCGAATTCGAAACGTCGAGACAAGAGCGTTTAAAAATAACAATACGCTAATAAGATCCGGGAAAAATGTTAATATAAAAATATTTCTAGCAAATCCATCACCGTACCTTTCGTCTTTTGCTGATAAATAAAACCAGATAGGCCTAAGTATAGAAAGCCGATGTCTTCCCTAACAATAGTGTCAGAATGTCCCCTCACAACCATGACTATTGAAACGTCGAATTCGAAACGTCGAGACAAGAGCGTTTAAAAATAAAATACGCTAATAAGATCCGGGAAAAATGTTAATATAAAAATATTTCTAGCAAATCCATCACCGTACCTTTCGTCTTTTGCTGATAAATAAAACCAGATAGGCCTAAGTATAGAAAGCCGATGTCTTCCCTAACAATAGTGTCAGAATGTCCCCTCACAACCATGACTATTGAAACGTCGAATTCGAAACGTCGAGACAAGAGCGTTTAAAAATAAAATACGCTAATAAGATCCGGGAAAAATGTTAATATAAAAATATTTCTAGCAAATCCATCACCGTACCTTTCGTCTTTTGCTGATAAATAAAACCAGATAGGCCTAAGTATAGAAAGCCGATATAAGTTTCCATTGTCTAATCAGCAATACGCCGTTAATTATCGTAAAGCCGATGCCCGTGGTGATATAGTATCATACATCCAGTACAAGTAACTTGAGATGACTCCGTAGCCGTCTAGCGCCATGGCAACAATCCGCGGTACACGTTTAATATTGTATTACGTTACCTACTGTGCCTACTAATGTATAGGTACTAGTCCATTCTCAAAGTACTTAAATAAGTGGGTACTTAGGTATTATTTTCGTTCTAAAAGATATACCCCAAAAAGATTAAATAATTTTTAAGTCTGTAAAATGTTTGGAAAGATAATTCTGCCCACACCCCTCACTTAACGCTTTTTTACTTGATTACTTACAAAAACCATACGGGGCCCTCCAACTAGGATATAAGGTTAGGTTATTGTTTGAACATGATAACACGCAAAGGGTCGCCAAAGGGTATAATCAAGTAATCACGAAGTATCTAATATATACTCGGTGGCTTAATATTAAAGATAAAAAAACAACTAGCAACTTAACTGTATATTAACGAAGGGATTATGCTATAAATCGAGGATTTGTTAACTGACGACGGAATCAAACAAATTGCCTGCGACATGCATACCGAGTAGGATTGCGTACTGTTCAGTTTTCCGGAAAACGACTTTGAAATAGAAAATTAGCTTGAGTAACTAACACAGCAAGTTCACGTTGGAATCTCGGAAACGCATTGTTGTTTCTAAGCTTAACAAAGCAGTTTTACAACCGATTAGGTATTTCTACTTACCGTGAGATGATAATGCAAGTAACGAGACGCTCACGGGCAAGGTTATACCATAGAATATTAATAAGTTAGCTAAAATAATGTTCACAACTTTGAGGAAGAACTGCACGGGCTACTGCTAGAATAAGAACTACTGATATTTGAAGTTCACTCACAGAGTTATTCTGGTATATGAACTGAGCAAAATTTATGTTATTTTATTATAAATATTAGAACCGAATTCGCAAGTACCTACAACCGACGAACGCGTAAACAAGTCGAAAGTAAATCAATATTACAGAGTTGAAACGTTAACTCAAGAATAAGTACATTTGGGTTTTATGATGATACTCTCGTGGTAAATATATTTCCGCACATGTGTTTTTGCAAGTAAATCTAAATTTACTTTTTAGACGTCGAATATAATGGGTTTCGCCACACAAGTTCATCAAAGTCATTCAGGCAATCCATACACCACTGCTCCGGCGGCTGGTGTTGCAGCTATAGATAACTACTATCTTACGCTTAGTAACAGAAAACAAAACTGCTACTGTGTCAATAAATATGAGAACTAAAAACTATTGAAGATAATGGACGTGTGTCAATTTACGTCACAACTACGTTTACCATATACATAAGTACCTACATACTGTAAATAAGTACAAGTATATATAAACACACATGCTTATTTTAATTTATTTATTTTATGTGTTATGAATGAGATATTTATTTATTTATGAAAATAAAGTAATACAACCTACTTTGGCTACAAGGTATTCAAAATATTTAAACAATGATTTAAAGCTAAGCATAGAATATTTTGTAGAGAAAAAACATTTGTAAATATTGAAGTCGTATGACATTTGCAAATACAGTAAGTACGTTAATTTTATGCGAGTATGTGAATCTATACCTGTCTACACGAGAGAGGTTAAAATTACATTTATATGTGCGTAGTTTCACTAAACTAAATTAGAACTAATAATGGTTATGTAAGAATGATGAAATCTCATGGGTTTTGAGAATCATACTTGTAAGGAATGTCATTTTTCGAAAAAATATATACGAATTGTTTGGTGGAATTCCGACCACCGCCCGGGCGATCCTCAAAGCACATAATAGCGAGCAGCCGGAAATTCCAGTCCCACAAAAAACAGTCTGTCGTCATTCTGTCGTTCTGATTGTGTCTGATTTTTAAATTATAGTAGTTTACGTGACTGTTTCATAACACCAATTATGAACAGTTACATACTGCTATGACCACCTACGCAAATGTTGAAAACAAAGACAAATAATTTATAATTAACAATCGCAAGTTTGTAGTTCCGAGATGTATTTAATTCAAATCTCGTACATAATAAATAACATCGAATTTGATTCTTCAATGAAAATAATATTATACCACAGATTAAACTAGTGTATAAAAGAGGAACATATAAACGAACTCTACTTTAATTCTACAAACGACGAAATAAAAACTAGCAGGAAAGAAAATCTGTCATAGTCATAATGCACACACACACAACCCGTTAATTTGGTCCCACTTCAGGGCAAGGGTCTCCTCTTGGAGGGGTTAGGCATTAAGATGCCAAGGGAGTCTATTCCGGATTGGCGAATGTCCCATGTCTTCGGCCCGCTGTGAGTCCTAGCACATGTCGGTTTTCTCACGATGTTTTCCTTCACCGTAAGAGCGACGTTATTATCGCACATATTTTTTTCTTAAAGAAAAAGACATTGGTGTACGGTCGGTCTGGTTTCGAACCCACGACCCTCGGAATGAAAGGCCACCTCTCTACCAGTAGACCAATACCGCTCATAATCTGTCAGAGATTTAGCAATATAGCAGACCCATCCATGCAACAAAGGCATTGCCGAAGGGGCAAAGTGCAAACCTATCAGTTATTATTAAATAGGGAAATCTAGCAAATAAAAGACAAAATCCTTCCAAATTTCCCTAACAACCGTAAATTGTTATTGCTTATAAGGAGTATATCTAATATAGCGGTCTCGTTTCAATAAGTCACATGTTAAAACGTGTGTGAACGTACGATCACATGGGCTAGGCTAAGTGCTGCATTCCAGCCTTATCCCAGTGCAGTGCGTGACTGCAAACGTGCGTCGCCGGACTTGCCGGTCAGTGAACCATCTTCGGTAATGGATCAAGGAATGTGCCTGTGTCGGTTATGCCATGGTTTGTATTATTCGAGCTTCGGAATCATTACAGATCATTTTTGATATCAGATTAAATAGCCTATAGGTTTTCTAAATGTACCAACACCTGTTTTATTTGCATGCCAATATAAGATAATACAATAATGATAGCCTAAATGAAATTGATAATCTCGTCCTTTTGGAAATTGGTTAGAAATTGGAAAAAGTTGATTTCTATGAGCCTAAATGGAAGGCAAAGCAGTTTAATGGAATAGATAGGTATTTCAATTAAATAAAAAATAAATAAATATTTCACTACATTACACACAGCGCAATCTAGCCCCAAACTAAGCACTAGGCTTGTACTATGGGTACTAGAGAACGGATAAACTACATATTATACTTTTTTTTTTTTTGTAAATACATACATATTATACATAGAAAGACACCCAGACCAGATACAAATATTTATTTTTAAGCATAAATATTTGCACCCGACGGGAATCGAACCCGCAGCCTTCTGCATTGCAGTCGAGCGTCCGCCCGACGCGCCACAGAGGCCGTCAATTAGACACAAAGTTTGTTCTTGTGTTGGTAGGTAGTTCTTGGTACTCTTTTTTATGTCACTAATTATTCGGTAATTCGGCACTTCCTTCGCCAATGTAAAACAATATTTACACAAACTCTCACATATTTGTTGAATGTCGATTCAAATTGAATTTTATTTAAATAATAACATTGTCATCAAAATGTTAAACTGATTACGAAACTCGTGTTTGCAAATAAATGATTCGTGCCTCCATTAAAATTTGTTGTTCGTGATTATTTCGTATTTCTATTATCACCTTCCTGGACACGGTCGGAAAATATTGTAGAGAAAATTATACTTTGTTTATAGGTAGAGCACAGCTCTAGAATACAAATAATCAGTTAATATTGAAAGAAAAATACAATAAGAATTGTATTTTAGCACAGAATACAATGCTCAGATAAATGTGTTATACATAATTTAACGATTAAGATTTTACTTAGTTTAAAAACGACGAGAACCTTTCGCTGTGTAAACTATAATGAAGTGAATAGGTACATCGGCAAGGAAACAAATTTAAAAAATCCACGGCGTTTAATAGAGATGAATGTTACTAAACCTTTTGAATTTTGTGTAAGTACATGCGTTACTTATATAA
Organism: Idaea dimidiata; assembly: GCA_949358125.1. NCBI lineage: Eukaryota > Metazoa > Arthropoda > Insecta > Lepidoptera > Geometridae > Idaea > Idaea dimidiata. The sequence continues at coordinate 8,788,732 of OX442328.1, forward strand.
TTTTCGTGGAGAACGCTAACAGTTATGTTTTATTTTTTACTACCCCAATGTTTTGACTACAATAATCGGACCACACTAGGTTCAATTCCTCCACGTATCCAGAACTTTTTATGGACTCACTCACAATTAGGGGGATCGTGTAGCTACAGCGGACAAACGGAACATTTTTGGTATAAAAAAGGCAACTCGTTTATGTCTTTTGTATGAAAATCTCGATTTTGACCCATTTTTCTATATTCATAGGGATGTAATTAATTATTGAGTAAGTAAAAACTTTTTAAACGAACACGATTGAAACTTAACTGTCATATTTTCCCGGGCCTAATGGCGTTATTTTCAATTTTCGTACCTCGACGTTTCAACCATGTTACAATGATCTTGGTCGAGAGGACTGAAATCACGCAATAGAACCCGGGAAATATAAAGTTATAGGTTAGAATACTTACAGCGTTGGTGGTGTGACCACAAACACAGAATATCGGCGTACTCAACCCATCGGGATGGAACTGTTGAAGGCTTGGCGCGACGGTCGACTTCTGATTTAGACCGTGAAAGATCTGCAACAATACAATCACATATTTATATATTAATAAAGGTAAGAAATAGCTATTTTTATGTACAAGTCTCAGTGTGTTTTGACCTTCAAATTATATTTAAAAGAAAACACTCAATAGTAGGTATTTATGGAAGAAACGAGAAATGAAAATTGGTTCGGCTCATTTCAATGACAGTTCTGACCTGTAGTTCTGACTCATAATTATATTGCATAATACTACGACACAAGTCTAGAAGATTTCATCTCGATTACAATTTAACAATTAAACGATAGGTACTATTATAAGGATTATATGCGCGCGACGGGCACTCGATACTAATGAAGTTCTGCAATGTAAACACAGGTATTGTGTGTCGGATAGCGTTAAGATGAATGATTGCCGCTGCCTCCGGGTGGCCCTGTTCGTGGCGATAACGAAATGTAAACAAAAGTATCATAAAGGATTGCCGAGTACATCGTGTCGTTAAGTTAAGAGGGATTACCCTCTACTCTAGACGTGCATGAATGATTGGTTCATCGGATCTTTAAGCTGTGTCTAGAATTTGTATTCCGGAATATTTACATTCTGATTATTCACAACTTAAATAGTAAATGTTGCTCGACGTTATACATAGTGCAATCTAGCCGCAAACCAACCCCTAGGTTTGGGTACTACTATGGGTTCTACACAACGGATTTTTTAATTAAATAGAAAACACAAAGGTCCGGCCATAACAAATATATTTATAAGAATAAATACTAGCACCAGACGGAAATCGAACTCGAAACCCTTTGCATTACAAGATACTTAATGAAAACATTACTTAAGTCTCGAATCTCGCCTAAGTATACCTTATTACCTAAGTTATTTACCAGTTTCTCATGATTATGAAACCCACTTTCTAGATCTAAAGGCAGAAGGACTTTTTTTCTTGTTAGTTTTAAAATACATTTATTTTTGGCAAGAATTTAGTAGAGCGAACAATTAGCACAAAGTTTTTGTGTGTGTGCGAAATATCATTGGAAGGTCATTTGCACGAATTATTAAAACCAAAAAACTAAAACAATCTTAAGACATATTTTACGTACAAAAGCTTCATGCGATTGTTTTATACTTTTAACTACGACTGTTTCTGCAGTCTTCATTAAACAAATATCCTGATATTGTAATTCTATGTACTTACTACTACTAAAAGTGATGTATCAAACATATTCCAAGTTCGTTTTACACGAATTAAATAAGAAAAGCCACTGCAAAAGCAGTGCAGATAATGGATGGTAATGTCTATTGTAAAAATAAAATGAGGATCGCTCAGGTGCTGGTGATGTAGAAATGACAATTAAAACGTCAAAAGCATTAGTGAGTTTGGGGTAGCGTTATCATCACAGGTGGCTGTGTACAACCAACTGTCTTCCTTCTGACACAGTAGACAGGGCCCTGATTCTCTAAAAACATAGCATGCGACAAACAGGCGGGATGCATGAGCATTGCAGAAGTCGATTTGTTGCTGGAGTAAAAATAATAGCTATTCTATAACTTCCTTTAATACTGATTGGCTGAGGAACAAGGGGAGCTATTTAAATAAATAAGTAGCCCTTAATTTTGAAGGCTACTTAACTAATTAAGTAGGAATTATGTAAAATAACATTTACAGAATACGAAATAACGTACATCTCCTGCACGTCGCCTGCATTCCGCCGGCATTTCGCATGCTATGTCCTTACCGAATCGAGCCCCAGAACTTCTGATGCCATCATGACTACTACTGACCTACTGTTAAGGTTGAGCTCAATGTATACTCGTATAGTACAGGAACTTACGTTACCTACCTCTAATTTGAACATGTACCACAATTTGCAATTAAATTAACATTATTAGCTCCAAACAATTACGTAACTACCTGGTTTGTCACCAGTTATGTATGTAAGTGCAATTTAGTCTAGGTTCATTTGAAATATAATATTACTTTTATTAATATTTTATTTAACGAAAAGTAGCTTAGGTAATATTAAAAAAAAAGAAATAAACTACATCTTAAAGTTTGTTTCAATATTTTGAACTAACTTGGAAGATAGTTTACTTTAGACTCGGTAGTAAAGCGATAAACGACATTTTGCGAGCGAGCTATAATTGATAACACCTAATGACGCGATGTGTCAGGTGTTAGCTATGGGGTCACTCACAAGGCCAACTTTTAGACAAACTTCTACAACATTCCAGTCTGTATCATGTCATAGATGATACAATAAGAATACAGCATGCATTAGATAAAAAAAAAGTATGCACTACCTACGCTGAGGGCTGAGGTATATTATGTCTCCGGAAAATAACAAGAACAGTAAATAAAGCTTTCAGCATTCTAAACAAGAGATTTATTTCATTATTTTGTATAACCGACCTCATGCGTAAAAAAATAAGTGAGTGTGGAGTGTGCTGTAATTGGTTGAAGAAGTCACGTGTTCCTTTTCATATCTCATACATCACGCCCCTTTTTTACAGAATTAGGCGCTTTGGCGAGCGAGCGAAGCGAGCGTGCCGCGGCCGTGATCGCTAATCGTGCTTGCGATAATCATGCGCTGCGTGTAATGTTCTAACATTAACCTAACCTATCTTAGTCGGGGTGTTTCGTATAGTTTTTTACGTGGATTTAGGTATTCTAATACGTACCCCTGTCGACATCGACCAATCAGAGAGCAGTGTGTAATTTTCCGTATTTTATAGAAACGTAAATTTAAAAGCTCTTCTGTTATTGGTCGAACCGTTTAGAATCTTACGAATGAATATCCGTTAGTTTATAAATTTACTACAAGACATCGTAAGTTTATCAACTTACGAAAATGTGTTCGTAAAATGATACAATTTATCTCTCGTTTAAAATTCTACGAAAGTTTATAAATTTCTTAGGAAATGTATAAATTTACGTTTCATATTTCTTTACGGTGACATAATTATACAATTTATACAGAATTTGTAAAAAAGGGGCTTTATGTTATGAAATGACTTAAGTGACACAAGGGTGACCTACGAGTACACAATTTGTAACTACCTATCTTTATGAAATATAAAAATTACCTACTAATCATACAATACAAAATTTTTTAAGTCTGATCGGTTATACTTGTTAATCTCGAAAGCAATGTTTGACAGATTTCTAGGTCGGTAAATCCCCAATTCTTTGGTTTTCCCACAACGTGTGGTTGATTTACCACAACTGATACTGTTTAAATAACATTCGGAGTAAACTAAAGTTTACGTTACTAATGCATCCGCGTCAGTGCCATTGTGGATGGCCGGTAGATTGTTTAGGACACCACGGCCTGTTATGCCAATGAAATGTTGGGGCTCTATTTTTGAATCATTTGTGTTGCTTCGAGCGATTTAAATAGTTTGTTTTCTAGTGGTTTTCCTTCGATGTCAGTATTGTTTCGATGTGAATCGCACGACTGCTACGAGTAATCCCAACCACTCGCCGCACGAAATAAAGATTTATTTAAACTGCCTTAAATTAAAAAATATGGCTTTAGTGGTCGAATCAACAACTACTCAAAATATTAGTTACAGCCTTTAGGAAAATTCCGACACATAAACATTAGTAGATATACTTTAATGAGTGATGATTGCAATTAAAATAGATTTCATTTACCCAGTTCATTTTCCTTGTAAAACCATAAACAACAGGATTTTTACTGTGTTAAATAGTTATTACCACATTAGACTCAAATGTGTATAAGTATAATACATAGCCACTGTGTCCCGCGGTTTCACCTGCGTAAGTCCGGTCCAGGCATTTGGGATTCCTGTGATAATTCCTAAATATCCTTGTCATCTCAGTCTGCCTTATGGTTTGATTTAAAATTATATTGTATAGCTCTTGCCACAAAGTTAGACGGACATTTTTAGTGTATTTTTCAGACCCAGATGTATAAGATCGTGGGTCGAATTGACTTTCACAGTCATATAGGTAGGTATATAACATCAACTTACATTGCAGGCAACACGAGAGTTGCCTGTTTATTATAAGGCTAATTAAACCTAGTTGGCAGCCACATATCAACTAAGCATCATGCCATCTCATCAATCACAATCGATTGCTGCTTCAAATATTCATAAAATGTTAACGCACATACTTCCTACTGGTTTTATTGATATCGAATTTAACTTCACAGATACATTATGTACCTCCGCACGCTTTATTATCACTTCATTTACCTATCTACCCAGTCATATATCAACACACATAACCTTTCTAGCTTACACGTGCCACAAATATCATGGTTATTTCCTACACAACTCGTGTTTGATTGCCATATCTATAAATCTTATCACGATTCACATTGCAAATTGACCATTGGTTTCAGAACAAACCATGAAGCATGAAGTCAGTTTTGGATGCAATCAATTTTCATAATTAAATATTTTGTAAACTGACTTGATATTTCCCAGTCATGGGTACAGTGGGTACAATAATGTTTTATGAAAAAGGTATCTCTTAAAACAGAACGATACCTACCTACCTATTAAAATTAAAATAAAATAAAAAATAAAAAATACGAGTAAGATATCTACAGACACAACTTTTTATGACTTTAATTGTTAAGAGTTTCTGTGTATGCTCTAGGTGTATTATCATTATTTATCATTATTATGATATAAGGTATATTCTTAAAACTATTTATAAAAACAGCACGGCAGATATTAAGTTGCAAACCTCGGGACCACATTTCCGGATAGCTAAGGGCGTTAAGCAGGGCGACCCTCTCTCTCCAAAACTCTTTACAAGCGTTTTGGAGGAAATATTCAAGACATTGGCAGTACCATGGGCGCAGCGAGGCATCGTCGTCGGTGAGAAGAGACTAACCAATCTCAGGTTTGCTGACGATATCGTCTTGTTCGCCTCATCGGCATCCGAAGTTCAAAAAATGCTCGACGATCTGAGCAAAGCGAGCTTGGAGGTTGGACTTGCCATGAATCGGTCCAAGACCCAGGTCATGACCAACAGCACCAAACGTAGGGTCGTGGTAGACGGGCAAGTGATACAATATGTCGACGAGTATACCTATTTGGGTCAGATAGTGTCTTTCGAAAACAGGCAGGATCGAGAAATCGATCGCCGCATCGAAAACGCCTGGAAAGCCTACTGGTCCATGAAGGAGTTTATGAAAGGCGACCTTCCAATATCACTGAAACGTAGGCTCGTCGACATGTGTATCTTGCCCATCCTAACCTACGGTGCTCAGACCTGGTCTTTGACTGAAAATCAAAAGTCCAAACTAAAGGTTTGCCAAAGGGCTATGGAGCGCAGCATGCTCGGTGTGAAGCGGATCGATCGCGTAAGGAACACCACTCTGCGATCAAAGACTGGGATAGCCGATGTAGGTAAAAAAACTGCCAACATTAAGTGGGATTGGGCGGGCCACGTTAGTCGAATGCATCCTGACCGATGGGCTAAGATCGTTACGCAATGGGTGCCGGAAGACGGACATCGGAATCGTGGCAGACCCCGAAAACGATGGCGTGACGATCTCGATGCATTCCACGGAGATTGGCCAAATCTAGCCCAGGACCGGACAGCTTGGAAAGAAGTTAGGGAGACCTTTGCCCAGCAGTGGGACAGTATAGGTTAACAAAAAAAAAAATGATATAAGGTAAGTAGATGATATTGGGCCCTACCAATTATTATATAAAAGTTTCCTTGCATTAATATAATGGTCTAAGACTTTATTGTTGTACATTTTCATTTTGCTCCATACAAATAATAAACCCAAACTTTTGTAATTATATCATTTAGTAGGATTACTTAGTAGTTCTACATTTAACCTATTAAGGGCCTCTAAGCAACAAATACCACTTAATTTTTACCCAGTATACGATAATATAAGCTATGTTATTCTGACTGAGTTGAATCATCATAATGTACACAATTACTTCATGCAATAGATACAATCTATATGAAATCGTTTGTATTATTCAGAAGACCCTACCTATGCTTATTCAATAGGGTTTGTAAATCCCGACAAATAGTAGAGCCGCAGCTCTCCAGTTAGCAATATGCTCTAAAAATAAGACCACGTGCGAAGGGGACATTGTTCGACGCGCCTTGTCGATTTTGGGGTCAAATCCCTTCTGTCTAGACGTCGTTCGTCGCGCCGTAGAACAAAGTTTTATAGAAAAAAGTGGTATTTACAAGGGTTTCCTATATATAACTTTTTTATGTCTAACTATAGATAATTGTTAATGTAGAATGCCCAATGTTATCCGTTATATCCGTTGTAGGTATACTAAAGAGAAAGTTACGGTCTTACTTAGTAAAATTAAATATACACGAACTAAACAAGGTTGACAATAAAATGGTTTCATGGAAAACAATTTATCAAGAAAATGAATACATATAGGAAAGTTTGTGCAATAATCGAGTCAATGGTATAGATAAGTGCTAAAATGAATAAAAATACACTTACGATTTCATCGATTTTCCTCTCGTATGTCTGAATTCAGTGTTGTAACGTGTTTGACCAAGGGGACTACATTTGAATTGGCACTGATAAGGGCTTTCGTGGGTCGAACTACAATGAGCCCTGGCGACACGACCGCTCGTTATTACATCGAAATGACGAGTGAGTCGGTACTTTAGATAGAGCGGTGTGGCATGCTATAACGTCACGCACAGCGCGTGCTGCGCAGGCGGCGGACGATGATCGCGATCAGCAGGCGCCATTGCCACTCACCTCGCCAATACTAACTGATATTGTATTCTGTGCCGATACAATAATAATATGTTGTAGATGTACCTACTTAATGGAAATTTGTTCTCACATCCCAACGTGATCATTGTAATTTGAATTGTGCATAATATTGCCTATATAAATTGTTCATAGTAAAATGTATTATGTTCTCTTTTTCATCTATATAGGGGAACCTGTGGTTCTCTGCACTCATTTTTTGTTATAAGTATCAAAAGTAGAACATATTATGTTTCTACGATCATCCATGTATACAAGGACTATATTTAAAGTCTAACAGAACAATATTGCCAATTTTTACTTTTCATAATTAGCAATGTTCTAAAGGTTATGGACCATGGTACAACATCCCCGATATACTATGGTGCTGGGTATGATGTACCCTGGACTCCTTGCTACAAATAGTCACAGTACACTTGTAGTATACCTACTTATTTAAATTTGTTACACACGATACGTTCTATTCTAGATTCTAAATCGTCATTATTTGCGTCTTGTTATTATTATACTCGTGTGCAAATAGGCTATAAGTAAGTACCTATATTAATTCATTGTAGCAATTAATCATTCAAATTGTATAAAATTAAACTAATTTCTCGGTGAGATTTCCTATTAGGTAAGCATCGCTAAAATACAAGAAAACTTATCAAATTGTATTAAAGTTAATAATTCTGCCATCTTGTCAAGCATCACAATAACACTTTGTGAATGACACTACCGTGATATTTTTCTAGAACCCCAGTCAAACATTTAGTTCAGAACTGTATTGGTAGATGTCGCTACAGGTAAATTTGTATAACAATTTTCATGTTTTTAGGATTTTAGCATCAACCTTGGTCTATGCCTAAGTCTAAGGTTAGATAGGTTGCCTACGAAAATACTATTATAGATGTTTCGCAGGTTAGTTAGATTATAAATAAATAAGGTATACGTAATTTATAATGCTATTTTATGTAAGCTTACAAGCAAACATCTACGGGTCCACAAAGTTACTTGATTTGACCAAAAAGGTCAACGTAAATCGAGTCTTTATTCTCAAGGTGCATAAATTGCTCATTATAAACCTAGGGCATAAAGTAATTTAAATTTGGAATAAAAGTCTGGTAGCATACTTGTAGCATAAGGCCATTTTGAACTGGCCACCCGACATTAAAACGTAGTGATTATATTCTCTTTGCCCGACATGACAAAAATAAATTAAAACCTGGGCTTTTTCTTCTTCTAGGTATTTTATTTCGACGGAAAGGTAAGACAAAAAGTTTTAGTTACTTATTTAACTTTTTTATTATCTCGCAGTAGATGTGTAAAATAGAGTATTCACATCGGTAATAAAGCCTGTCTTTATCTTAGGCGCTTGGATGGGACTTAGGACTTTTTAGGAGGAAGTTTTAACATACTCGCTGCGCTAGGGAGTTAACTCTAGAGTCCTTCGTACGCTTTGGATTCAATATGACGCCCGCTCTAAACATATAAGACATAGCTTTAGTACCTCGGTGCATAAACTACTATTATTAAATTTTATATAACAATCAGTTCAAAATAATTTAGGAAAATATTTATTCTTACTGTTTACTTTAAATTATCAACTTTAAATTATGACTATATTATATGACTCCTAGACCATTTCTAAAAGCATTAAATTACAGTCGTATTTATAAATAAAGTTACTAAAACTAGTAAGTAAGTAAGTTAGTAAGTTAGCTTACATTACAAAGTATCAAGACTATGACGGAATCTAACCTAATTATTTAAACAAAATCTTCCATCTTAAATTACCTAAATATCTAATTAGAATATTAAGATAAGGAAATGTTCAATTATGTCATACCTAAAATAGCCTAGTCAGATAGGTAGGTATGTAGGTAAGGGGTATTCAATGCCACGTTTAAAATATACAATTTAGTATTTTAAAGAGCATTTTAACATTGAACTACAACCAGTTTCGGTTAATTTAGTACAAATTTTGCTTAAACCTTCAACAGGTTACTTGAATCGACATAGGCATGTAGGCGAACCTACTATAATGGCATACTATAATAATATTTTATGATACCTCATTGATAAACGTAGTTAATATATTCCGTAATTAAGGTAAGGTTTTGGCATATCTAATTATAGTCTTTTATTTTAATTTTTTAATTTATAAAATATGTACCTAATTAAACTAGACAAGCTATTCAGAACGACCACAAAACTGTCAAATTAAACTTAACTAAATTAAAATTAAGTCGCGACCTATTGTTTGTGGCTTAAAATTGGTTTCTGAAGTAAATAAATAAATACTTAATAGTTATAAATAATAAATTTCTGCTCCAAGCACGCACACATTAACTTTTTTTTTGTTAAGTTCTGTTATATATTTCATCGTTATCATCATCATGTCAGCCGTCATCCGTCCACTGCTGAACATAGGCCTCCCCCCATACGACCATACGACGCCACAAATAGCGATCGCGAGCCACCTCCATCCAACGTATCCTTTCCAAAATATGCGTTTCGAATTATTTAATGTGTTATGTTGCCAAGCACGTAGCTACGTGCCACCTAAATAGGTGATCAACATTTTCATAATTTATATGAAGACAGAAATTAAAGTAGGCCTTCAAGATGACCCAAAATGTTTTAAAAATAGTATATTGCTGAGGTATGTACCCAAATAAAAATGATGTAAAAAAAACTAAAGTTTTTATTTTAAAAACGAATTATTGTTAAACCTCTCGCTTGTTTCTGTTTCGGGAACTAAATGTGATTACGTCACTATTATTTCTTAAATCAAATAACGTGTTTATTTTAATGTTATATTGATGTGTGTTATATTGAATGTTATATTTTATAAGGAAAATCATTTCCGGTGGTATATCTGAGTTCAGTGGATTTCGTAGACAACAAGAAACCCTTAAAGTTTTGTTATGTCTGTCCGTCCGTCTGTCTGTCTGTCCGCGGCTCATTTAGTAGGTAGATCGAGTAGTTTGAACTTTGATCCATTGTCAATGTCAAACAGTATAAAAGCATTTCAACCATTCATTACATAAGTAACACAAGTTGTCGAAACAAGTTCATGGGCCTTGGTTGCGTGCGTGTGAGGTGCGGTTCATTTGTTGTATACCAAATATCTACCTAGTGCCATTGCGTAGGTATACTGCGTACCCGACCTGCCCTAAAGAGAATGGTGCGACGGCGACTGCTTCGTCACCACGCCGTCATAGCTGGTTGAATGAGCCACCCATCCTAACACAATAGGTAGATACATTATCTAATATAATATGTTGTAATTTCACTGTTCGGGGCGTCTATACTCTAGATCTATCAATTCAAACGCTTTAGCGATTTTTTAAATATTTGTAGAACGTCGCACACAGCTCAATTTAGCCCCAATATGAGTACTTACTATTTAACATATTATATTATACAAGATGTAACAGGTAAGCCCTTTTAATCTGAAAGGGGGTTGTTCTAGACGTTTAGGCGAACAACTTTTGTTCTACGACTTTTGAAAATTCGAAGTACTTTTCGAAAAATTTAGGTGTAAAGTTTACTTAAAAATCAGCTGTTTCTTAGAGTTCGAGGTCATTGACTATTAATGATTATTAATGAGTTTACTAGCGTTTAGCACCTGTCCTGCACAAGCTGTATAACTTTGTAGGTATCGTCCACAGAACACTATTACTCCTAGCGGTATCGTCTTTTAGTGTGACATTCAGTTTCAAAGTTGACAGACTTTATGAGGCTCAGCCAATATGTTTGTGGAAGTTCCAAGTAAAGGCGTTTTCGGGTTGTAATTATTATATTGAATAATACATAGGGCAAACGGTTACATGGAGAGCTTCGCGTGTTGATTCGATTATAAGAATATAATGAATGAATGTGGTATGAATGTGACGTCACACCCGCTGTACACCATAGACACAGCGACGGACGTACGACGAACGGAACGGCGCGAACATACTCCCGGCGTTGGAAAGCTCAGCTTTTCAAGGTTCTTCATCGTTACGAAGTAGGCAGAGACGATTGATGGCTCTTCGCACGAGTCCATGAGCGGTAGCGACATCAGCGACGCGTGGTAGTCCGTCGGATCCCGGGAAGAGCTTCGCTACTCTACCAAGACGCCAGCAAAGGGGAGGTGCCGCGTCCTCCTTTATGAGGACTAAGTCGTTCAGTTGGAGTGGTGCAGATTGGGTGCGCCACTTGGTGCGTTGTTGTAGCTCGGAGATGTACTCTGTAGTCCACCGCTTCCAAAAATGTTGCCTGGCCTGCTCAATGCGCCGGTAACGGTCAAGACGATCGGTGTTCGCGGAGAGTAGACACGGAGATGGAAGCGAGGTGAGGGATCTACCGATTAAAAAGTGGCCCGGGGTAAGGGATGACAGGTCGTCGGGAGAAGAACTGAGAGGATATAAGGGTCGGCTGTTCAGGATGGCCTCTATTTGTGAGAACAAGGAAGACAGCTCCTCAAATGTAAGGTGCGAGTTCCTAAGAATCTTACACAAATGATTTTTCGCGCAACGGATATTACTCTCGTAGAGTCCTCCAAAGTTAGGAGCGTATGCAGGCGAAAAACGAAATTCAATTCCCTGAACAGATGCAAAGTCGACTATAAAATCCTTATTAGTTTTAAGAAAGTTATCATATATCGTTAGCCGCAGCAACAAAATTTCGACCATTGTCACAGTAAATGATTTTAGGTAAACCACGTCGGGCGATAAAACGCTTTAAAGTAAGCAAAAAGGCCTCCTTAGTGAGGTCGCTTACCGCTTCCAAGTGTACGCACTTGTAGCGGAAGCATATAAAAATACAAAGATAACATTTCGTTATTTTACAGCCGCGTCCTTTGCGATCTGTAATTAAAAATGGACCGGCAAAATCGGTACCTACTGTACTGAATGGAAAATCCGGTTCCACTCTATCCGGCGGTAAGTTGCCCATTATTTGATTTAATGTCTTACCTCTAAACCGTCGACATATTAGACACTGGCGGAACACGCGCCTGGCGAGGTTACGTCCACCTATAGGCCAGTACCGCTCCCGCACAGATGCCAGTATATGCTGAGGACCGGCATGAAATAGGCGGTTATGCTCAAACTGAAAGATAAGTTTAGTAAAATGATTGTCCGATTTTAAAAGGATGGGATGCTTTTTATCGAAAGCATAGTTTGAGTTACCTATGCGGCCTCCTACACGGATGATACCGTTAGAGTCGACAAAAGGGTTAGTGAAATTATAGATACGTTAGATTTTAAAACTTTCTTATTATTTAAAAGATTTAATTCATTTGGAAACGATTGTTTCTGTGACATTTTAATAAGATATTCGGTGGCTTTATTTCTTTCGTCAATAGATATAGGACCTATGAATTTATTTGATGGAAATCTAGAATTGTGTATAAAACGATAAATAAAACTGATAACATTTTGAATAAATAAAAGATTCGAATAGTCAGTTAAATTAATAATAGAATCGCACGATAGTGCAGCCTCCCCGACGAAAGCGGAATGTGCTTTCATCTCGGGCAAGTCGGCTACTGGTGCTGCTGATTCTGTAGGCCAAAAAGATTCAGATTTCATTAGATATTCGGGCCCATGCCACCATAGAGACGAGTGTACGTGTTGAGGATCCACGCCGCGCGATACCAAGTCCGCTGGGTTTTCAGCGGTGGGAACATGGCGCCAGCACGAAGAGTCTACCAACTCATTAATAGCGGCAACTCTATTTGCAACAAATGTTTTTGTTTTGTTAGGAGATCTCAGCCACCCCAGTACGACACTTGAGTCAGTCCAATATACTGAACGTGTAATAGTACAACGAAGAGATTGAATGACTGTGTTGGTAAGTTGAGCACCTAGCAGAGTAGCACAGAGTTCTAGACGGGGTATAGTCGTAGGCTTTATAGGCGCTACCCGCGATTTCGCGCATAGTAAGGAAACATTAACGTTACCTGCGTTATCTAGGGACCTCAAATAGACGCAACTTCCGAAGGCTCGAGAGCTAGCATCACAGAAAGTGTGAGTTTCAACAGTATGATAATTTTCTATTAAGACATATCTGGGAATACGAATAGAAGAGAGCTCATCAATGTGCTCTGTGAATTTAAACCAAGATTTCCTAATTTCTAGAGGAACTGGCTCGTCCCAGTCTATTTTTAGAGACCACAACGATTGTAATATAATCTTAGGCTTAATTATACATAAACTAAGCAATCCCAGAGGGTCAAATATTTTGAAAGTAGATGAAAGTATAGAACGTTTAGTTATAACGTCTGTATGAGTATATTTAATACTGAAATGTAGATTGTCGGACGACGGTGTCCAACCTACACCTAGAGTACTAGTAGCATTGCTTATCATAAGCTGACTTTCCTCTAGATTAATAGAATCTCCAAATAAAGGAGTAGGTAAGTTAGTACGGTACTTACGCAGATGAAAACCGTATTTTGCTAACTCACTGGATACGGAGTGTTGAATGTAGCGAAGCTCAGTTACGTTATTCGATCCTGTAAGTAGATCATCGCAGTGAAAATCCTGCTGAATTATTGTTTTAATCGTAGAGTCACTACACTCTTCACCGATCTGCCACAAGCATCGACTTGTGAGAAAACTCGAACTAGAAAACCCGTATGTTACAGTGTTAAGCTGTAGAGTTTGAATAGGTTCGGTTTCATTATCTCGCCACAGAATATTTTGTAGGTGACGATCTGTTTCGCGTAGATAGACTGCTCGAAACATTTTTTCTATGTCCCCGGATATTACATATTTATACTGCCGGAAACGGACAAGAATATTAAAAAGAGGATCCTGAATAGTAGGTCCTATCATCTGGATGTCATTAAGTGATAATCCAGAAGAAGTGGGGGTCGATGGATCGAAAACCACCCGAAGACGTGTAGATTCACTGGATTCTTTAATAACTGGGTGATGACTAAGATAATATAAAGAATTATCGGGAGCTTCGTTATAAGGAAGCTTAGTAAGATGACCGAGGGCTTCATATTCATTAATAAAGTCCATATAGGGTATCTTTATATCCGGGTTTTTCCGGAAACGAGCTTCTAGGCTCAGTAAGCGTTTCTTAGCTAAACGATAAGAGTCTCCAAGCACATTAGGGTCCTCGCGTAGTGGCAGAGCTACACAGAAGTGACCGCTAGGAAGACGTGTGGTGTTTGCCAGAAATAGTCGCTCACATTCTTTTTCCTCTTTAGTGAGGGCTTTCCTCGACGGAAAGTTTTCAAGTTCCCAGAACTTGAATAATTCGCAATTTAATTGCTCATTGCTAAAAGAAAAATTACAGGTAACCCTTTTGGAGTTATTAATAGAGTTTGGATTAAATATAGGGCCGGATATGAGCCATCCAAACTTAGAGTTCCTTAATGTGGGGTTTTTATCCCCTAAGGAATGCACATCTGAACCAATTAGGTCCCAGAAAATATCTGCTCCTATGAGCATATCTACTGGAGAAGGTTCATTAAAACTAGGATCAGCTAATTTAAAATTATTCAAATTCAAATGACTGATATCAAAAGGAAACTTAGGTAATGTACCTGTAAGAGTAGGTAAGACTAAACAGGACATAACGACTGAAAAAGATTTATCAGTAGACTGAAGTTGAATGAAACACCGTTTTGTGTTCAGCTTTAGAGGAGTATTTCCTATGCCTACAACTTCAGTATTAGTAGGTTGAATATCTAAATTCAATTTTCGCCTCACGACTTCAGTTATAAATGAGGATTGACTCCCACAGTCCAAGAGAGCGCGGACTGAAATTGAGTCCTTAGTTGCTGGGTTAGTGATCTGAACTACAGCAGTACACAACAGAATTTCAGTTGAAGAAATAGAAGACATAGATACTGACTCACAAGCGCCACCTCCGTTCATCGACGCGACCCCGTGTAGCAAAGTATTGTGTCGCTCGCTGCAGACACGACAGCTGCCACGAAGTTTACACTGCTGAACTGAGTGACCACCCTGAAGACAGTTTGAACATAACTTTAGTAAAGTAGCAAGAGATTGTCTTTCTTCAAGTGATTTATTTTTATAGACAGTGCACTGGTAAAGACGATGATGACCCTTACAAACTACGCAAATTAGTAGGGACTTTGAAGGCTTACTTACAGAAGTAGTAGTCAACTGCATAACCTTAGTGTGTGGTTTATGGTTATAATTGTTAGATAAGTTGGGTTTAATATTTTTAGAATAAGTAGAACTACTTGAAGAATTACTTAGAATTTCTGCACGATTTTTCAGAAAGCTATAAAAATGATTGAGAGTAGGTATCTCAGGCAAATTAGTTTTGTGTTCCTGCCATTTGAAAGTAGTCGCATTGTCCAATTTACCCGCCAAAATATAAATAACTAGGACATCCCACTTGTCCGTAGGTAGACCTAGGCCACGCAGGGCACGCAAGTGTTTTTTAATATGATCAATCACTTTAAGTAATGATTTCTCAGATTTCTGAACGGTTTCAATATCGAATAGCGTTTTCAAATGATTAGAAATGAGCTGACGTTTGTTATCATAACGCTCACACAAAAGTTGCCAAGCTTCATCATAATTATCGGCACAAATATCAAAATTAGAGATTACTTCGGCGGCTTCGCCGTCTAAGTACGAGGTTAAGTAGTGAAATTTATGAACCTTTTTGATTTTTTCACTGTTATGAATTAAAGAGTTAAACATTTCTTTGAATTCTAACCACTTAGAAAAATTACCTGAAAAGATAGGTATTTTAAGTTCCGGAAGTCGATATGACTCGGAAATATCATCACTATTATCACAACAATGAGTAGAATTATGGCTACTATGATGGCAACAAGACGAGTTAAAATTTTCAACAGGCGCTGTAGGCGGAGGTGCGTTTTTGTTTAATAAAAACTGACACAACGCAATGCACTGATCGAAATTTTGTTCGATTAAATCACGAACTTCTACCTCGGCATCTTGTTTATCTGAGTTAAGAATTTCAATTCGACCCTGCATCTCGTCAAATTCCTTGAACAGATTTTCAAATCTTGATAACTTCATTGTAAGCTTATTAGTTTCGACTTGGGAAATGACATCTAAAGTGGATAAAACGTCTAAACTATTTTTAAATTTAGTCAAGCGTCCTTTCATAACACTACGCTTGTTAATTAAATACTTAAGTTCATCCGCGTCCATAGTTTTAGAATCATCCGCTTGCGACATCGTAAACAAACTCAATAAAGTTATCAGTTACTAATAAAAGTAAAATATAAATAGGTATGCATACGCTCCTTCTTTTGTTGAACAGCTGATCAGGCAGACGATGACCGACGCTGAGTAGATATCGTACGCGAGGAGTAGGTATCAGGTAGGTATTCACTCCCGGCCGAGCGACGAGTGCATCAGTACTCGATATGACGCTGGAATGCGAGACGTGCAATTGCTAAGTAAACTTTAGGTAAAAACAATCAAAATATGTGCAATGACGATAGTTTAGGTCTCAAAAATCGAATGAAAAGTAGCTTAGTGAAATGATAGTGATGTTGTGATCCTGTCACGGTCGCCAATATGTTTGTGGAAGTTCCAAGTAAAGGCGTTTTCGGGTTGTAATTATTATATTGAATAATACATAGGGCAAACGGTTACATGGAGAGCTTCGCGTGTTGATTTGATTATAAGAATATAATGAATGAATGTGGTATGAATGTGACGTCACACCCGCTGTACACCATAGACACAGCGACGGACGTACGACGAACGGAACGGCGCGAACATACTCCCGGCGTTGGAAAGCTCAGCTTTTCAAGGTTCTTCATCGTTACGAAGTAGGCAGAGACGATTGATGGCTCTTCGCACGAGTCCATGAGCGGTAGCGACATCAGCGACGCGTGGTAGTCCGTCGGATCCCGGGAAGAGCTTCGCTACTCTACCAAGACGCCAGCAAAGGGGAGGTGCCGCGTCCTCCTTTATGAGGACTAAGTCGTTCAGTTGGAGTGGTGCAGATTGGGTGCGCCACTTGGTGCGTTGTTGTAGCTCGGAGATGTACTCTGTAGTCCACCGCTTCCAAAAATGTTGCCTGGCCTGCTCAATGCGCCGGTAACGGTCAAGACGATCGGTGTTCGCGGAGAGTAGACACGGAGATGGAAGCGAGGTGAGGGATCTACCGATTAAAAAGTGGCCCGGGGTAAGGGATGACAGGTCGTCGGGAGAAGAACTGAGAGGATATAAGGGTCGGCTGTTCAGGATGGCCTCTATTTGTGAGAACAAGGAAGACAGCTCCTCAAATGTAAGGTGTGAGTTCCTAAGAATCTTATACAAATGATTTTTCGCGCAACGGATATTACTCTCGTAGAGTCCTCCAAAGTTAGGAGCGTATGCAGGCGAAAAACGAAATTCAATTCCCTGAACAGATGCAAAGTCGACTATAAAATCCTTATTAGTTTTAAGAAAGTTCTTAATATCGTTAGCCGCAGCAACAAAATTTCGACCATTGTCACAGTAAATGATTTTAGGTAAACCACGTCGGGCGATAAAACGCTTTAAAGTAAGCAAAAAGGCCTCCTTAGTGAGGTCGCTTACCGCTTCCAAGTGATAAGCGGTCCTCCTTATAACGTGTGACAAATGTCACATAACTTGGTCATCTGTTCTTACTGTTATAAGTAAGGGGGTTAGTAATTATTTTTATGCAAGAGTCAGTAAATATTGACTCAGATATCCCGAAAATGGATAGTGATGATTGACTGTCTAATAAATAATATTATTTATTACCATGGCTATGATAGCTTAGATTAGGTAAAGTTTCGTAAATTTGTTTTTATTGCTCAAGGCATATTTACTAGAAATATTTTTAAAGGAAAAATTCTGAAGGAAGGAAAATTCTGAAGGAATAATTCTAAGGCACTATAGGCACTGGAATGTTGATCCAGGGACGCGAGTTCAAATCTCACCGCAAGTGAATTTTTGAAGATGAATTTTTCCTTTAAAAATATTTCTATAAGTAAAGTTATTATTTTTACAGGTTCTGCTGAAAGCTAGTTACACACCAGAGATATGTAAAATAACTTTAATAGACTCATTGTTACACACACACTCTCTATTTATTAATATTTTATCTCAATTATCACTAAGGCGATTGTAGAACTTGACTCAAGCCGAGATCTTAAATTAAGACTAGACCTATATTCCGCCTTTGTAAATTTGGCATAAGCAACATAGGCAATACTGTCAAATTACATGCAAATCACCAATGAAGCGGTCAAGGTCTAGTTTTGGTTGTGTCCAAGGCTAGACCTTGAAACCCCTGAGTGTCACGTTCTGTAATAAGGGCCCTGATGTAAGACGTCGAAAATAAGACAAAAGCAGAGTCCACGCATAGATTCGTTTGTGAATACGAGTCAATGTAATGTATGTGTATGAGCCGCAGGTATAAGCTATACCTACACATGTCACGGAACTAATTTCAAATAGGTGTATCTACCTACAAAGTTATTTTCAGTAGATAATATACATACTTACTTATCATGTAATTGGTCCAATTTGCTTTCCATTAATTCGAAGCAGGATTGTAATAACGATCCACATCAGGATTTTATAAATAGATTCCCGGGATTTGAGATAGGTAGGTAAATTATACTTTTGGTAGATTCCTACCAGTTTCTTTGCCAATTCTGTAGTTAAAGGTGGTTTTCAAAAGAATTACACTTAAAAAAAGTACACAATGTTTATTGTTTAGGTACCTATGCTTTTATAAATGAACCTACATTATCTAATTTAAAGGAGAACTGATTATTTTATTTAAAAATCTAGGCTTTTTAAGTGACTAACTTTCTGGTTCAAAAGCGTTTTTATCGACAATTATCGATACATGACTTGTTTATTTCCCAGTATTCCCTACTTTTTTTTAAATATATTTGCGTGTTGCGTGAGCATATCGATTGATGTTTCTCAAAAAAGTTTCGTCACAAAATTACTGTTGGTTGCCTACTTTGTATTCAATGGGAATGTTTTGCACAAATCCCTGCAGATCTGTGTATCTAAATTTTAAATATACCTTAGTTTATTCGATATTGTTATTTCCCACAACCCATATGAAATTTCTTGCCCCTTCTTGACCCTCTTTTCAGATAAACTTCACAGAAAACACTGCATAACGTTAAAAAAAACTTTATTTAGTTAAATTGTACGTAGGTACAAAGAAATAAAAAACATTACCCTTTCTTTTTGGCTTCGTCGTAGTCGGGTAAAAACAATGTTCGTTACCTAAACAGTGCTTAGCGAGACCACTTGTCCTGTTTAGGTATAAGTACTAACTAAACAAAACTCGAAACTTTTTAAATTTAGAGTTAAATAACGATAAATAAAACTTAAAAACTCTATTATTTTGTTTTTAAGTTTTATTTATCGTTAAATCGCAGACGGGAAAACTTGAGGACAATTCAAGTTGTAAATTGTAATAGGTGTATATTTTTTGATTGTTGGGGCTTATTTACTGTTTTCCACCGCAGAAGATGGATAGCCGCCTATTCTTCGCGTTTGGCCGATTTTCTCGTTGTGTTGATTGTTTTCCCAAAGCTGGTACGATCTGAAACATTATATTAAATAGGTATTTAAGGGATTTCATGCATGGAATCGTTGTTATAAAAGCTTCCTGATACGAGTATTTAGGTATTTACAATGGACATATTATGGACTTAAATTACCTATTTTAAGATCATTAAAAATACATAAATTCATATAGGTACTGATAATTCTTAAAGCTCGGGTACGTCGATGTTAAAAACACGTGTAAAGGTTCAGCTATGAATAAGTTGGTACAGATGCCGGCAAATAACTTGCAAAAAAATGGCGACCTGCGCAGTAGCTAAAAACGGGAGCCAGTCAGGTTAAGGATTGGTGGAGTATTGACCGCGTGGTTGATAGATCATCGTTTATCTCCTTCGCACATACTGTTATTCGATCCATCCAAATTCAAATTCATTTAATCAGGAATATAGGATGTTATAAGTTTACATTAGAAGTTGGGTGTAGTTCTTCGGCTATATTTTATCAACAAGGTGTCTGAGTAAGTGTCTTATCACATCACTGGTATGCCAGTGAGCAGGCCAACTCATCAGACTCATCACTGACGTGAGGTGTCCATCCTCCGAGCATTTCTTTTCTCGCGTCTCCACTATAACCGGCCGTTGAAGATAAGCCAGAGGAGGTTACTGCTTCTGACATCTCATGGACCTATTATTTATCTGATATACATCCAGTATAACGGGGATTTGGAGCCCGGACCTTCTGGAAGGCATGCGTGGAGCTGCAGCCAACACGCAGAGGCCATTTTCAATAACAATTTTACTCGCAAAACCAAGCCGGCGATTATGCCTATCACCTGTCTACACTATTTTATTATTTATTAGTATTATTAGTACTATTTTTTTCATTTATTAGTATAACTTATTATTTATTGATTTACCTCAGCGACCAATTTTAATCTACATAAAATAGGTCGCGATTTAATTTTAGTTTAGTTTAGTGTGCTTAGACAGTTTTGTGTCCCGTCGTATTAAGTTAGGTTCATGTTAGGTTGGCGTTTTGCTGAATAGCAATCTGTAGTTTGACCAAAGACCAATACTACGGTTTCGTTCAAGAGTTTGACACGTCTTTTAACTCATTTTAAGCAAAGAAGTTATAAGATACAACTTTCATGATTTTAAGTTAAGTCGGAGTTGAGTTAGTTCGAATATATTATATCATTCATTTCATTTTCTTAGTTATGGCTTTCTGTCAGCAGTTTTTCCAGTTTAGCCAGTTTTTCGTACTAATAGTGAACTACCACTAATATACTGTAATCGTTTGAAATAATTTTCAATGCGTGAAGGCTGCAGAATAAATTGCGACGATTTTTCTCCAACCCCAAGGAACATTTGTGTGTAACGTGCTAATTTCGTGTTTGGCACTAGTATTTTTATTTTCACTTCACTCGTTGAACTTCGCGTAACTAAATTGATAACATGCCGCCGAAATTAAACAATTTACACGCAATAAAACTAGGTTTTAGGAAAATTAAAGTTCAGGACGAAGTTCCACTAACGCGTCAAAAACAAAAGTCCTATTCTTCTTCGTTTATATATGGCTTATTCCATTTGGACATTTGCCAGTGTCAAGTATTATTAATTTATGGAAGTTTTTATTTGCATTGCATCGAAACAGTCAAGTCGTCTTAAAGTCAAGTCGAGGGAATCATTGTAAAACGGGGGCCATGTTTTACAACGTTTGTTCATGGAGCCTTTGAGACAACGCCAAAGTCTATGTTTTGCACCGATTTTCACTTTCATTTAAACTTGTACACTTTCACGAAACTAAACTGATTAATATGCCCCCAAAATTAAACAATTTACACGCATTTTAACAAGGTTTAACTAAAATGAAAATTTAGCAACACATCTCCTAACCGCGTTCCCGCGAAAACTCCACAAAAGTCCTATATTAATTCATTTCGATTGATCGTCATCGCCATTTTTCAAACCGCCAACTTTCGGCTGTCGATATATATGACACTGACATTATTTTGTACCGGATGTTTATATTGTTTTGTAGAGTTGAGTAAAGAGAAATGAAACCATAGTCACACACACACACAAAAATACCACTTAACTTACAATATATATTACAGTAATAGTAGCTTGAAACATCAACTACAGGATCCTGCGGTAGGCGTTCAACGGAATTTCGAAGGAGCCTGCGGTAGGTCAACTAGAGGTGGTTTCCCAAAAACCAGTGAAACTTCATAACCAGTTACCTCCAGATATATATCAACTAAATCGCCTGCACCTGTACTCTTATTATCGTCAGGTAAAATCAGGGACTTATCGTAATTTAGGTATGACGTCCTAAATGACGACGTGTAATATTTATTTTAGATTTTATACAAGCAGAGTCCCGCGGTTTCACCTGCGTTAGTCCTGATCCTGTGGTCGGGATCAAAAGTAACCTATGTTACTCTTCGAAATGTAGCTTTTTATTGGTGAATGAGTTTATGAAATCGGTTTAGTAGTTTCGATGCCTATTTATCGTTAAAAACAAACAAATTACCTTCTCGGAGCTCGGTTCGTCAACCTTGAAAAAGCCAACTGTAAATTTGGCGAAAGCTCGGTTCGTTTAGAAAAATGAATTAAAACGCGATAAAACCGGATAAATAAAGTGTTTTATTATGCAAAATCGCGAAAACCATAGAAGAAATTAAATATATAATTGTAAGTATTCTGACTGGTCCAGGTTACCGATGTGGGTGTATTTCCTACAGCCTACAGGCCTGAGTACTAATTACCTCACGATGTTTTCCTTCACCGTAAGAGCGATGTCATCAGCGCACATGTAGCGCACATAACTTTTTCTGCGCGGTCGGCCTGGATTCGAACCCACGACCCTCGGAATAAAAGTCGGAGTATCTACCACTAGACCAACACCGCTCAACCTCAATCTTGCTCAACCTATACCTACACAGTACCTACAGCTATATACGATACGTTCTTCGTAGAGCGTTACAGTTCCTAGACCGTCACGACCGGCAAGCTTTCTTTTTTACCAGTTACTCCCTACGCCTCTAATGGTATAAAGTAGCGAATGCTACCCGGTCCTACCTATACGACCCTCAAAGCCTTCCGTAGCATTTCGTAGCAGCGATCAGTATCCTGCATTGTTCTGCTACGAAAACCTGCAACTGGTCAATTCTCATAGGCTAAGGTCCCTACGACGAGTACGTAGCCCTGCACCTGCTTCCCAAAAAAACGCTGCTTCTTATCCCGGAGTATTATTTCGGTCCATTACCTGCTTCAGCACAGTCCTTTTGTAAGTACAACTTTTGTAACCCTTCGTTACAAAAGGTTTACTTAGTAAGTTTATCCGCTATATAACCACCTGTTATAATGTCGAAACTATTGTTATTATTATTGTTATTGTACCGCGGTACCCGACGCCGCGGGCGAAGATCCTTCACTCACCATCGTTCATCGAGCAGTATTTCAGTGTGTGCGCATTGTCTCCAGTAGCTCCGCACAGCGGGCACCTGTAGCCGCGCAGCACGGGACAGCGCACGCGGCAGCGAGCGTCACGGAGCACGTGGGATGAGTACCACGACAGAGGCTCGCCGTTGTTCTTGCAAAATGCACACTCCTGCAAATTGAAGAACACAAAAATAAATCTTATGTTTTTCTGTTTATTAGCCAGTCGATCAGTGCTTTACCAGATTACCTACCATTTGTTTTTGATTGAGTAGACGTTGAACCCTTAGTAATTCAGCATATCTAAGAAGCATGTTTAGTTTTTGTGGATCTAATGAAAACAAAGCCGCCTTTTGCACTCTCATTATTTCGTCAAACTTCGAGGATTCAGAGGATCCTGGGAACAATGATCTACGTATTTTTACAGAGAATTTACGCAGAATAATATAATTAAAAAAGGCGTTCGAATTAAAAAGAAATTCCTAGGACTTACACTAATAGACAGTATGCTTATAGGTATGAACTATAAGCATAGGTACTTTCTATTATAAACTATAAGCATACTTTCTATTAGGAAAATATAGCTAAATTTTAACGACGACACGGGACACGGGTTCCTATATAAGGCGAGGTTATCGTTGGAATTTCCGAAATCGACCTTTGTTTGATAAGTGATCATAAACTCATTTTTTTGGTCGGATAAAAATATATGTCGTAGTTCAAAAAAACTAATGAGGAAACCTTCGTGTAAAAAACACGATTAAGCTCCATCGCTTGATAAAAAAAAACTCAGAAAACTGAATACAAAAATAGTATTTTTTCGTCTATGTTTAAAGAATATTGGACTTTTATTTATAAAAAAGTAAAATCGTAGTTATTAACATTACAAAGGATGTGTTCGGTTCTAAAATACAAAATATGTTTAACAATTTGATAATATAAAAATCAAATATTCTCGCATTCTGCTGTCTGGCGTCGTCCTAGGCAAAGAAATTTAACTCGGTACTGCAGGAGGGCCTTACCTAAGTATTTTAGTTGGGTGCACAATGCATGCAATAACAATGCATAGGTTCTAAAAATAGCGCAAGGACGATTAAAACTGTAGTTAACTAATATTTCTTTACCCAATAAGTACAAATATTTCCGTTTAATTATACATCTTCATGAATTGATTATAAGTCGGGGTCTATTTTTTTGGCTATGCCAGCACGAATTTATTTACCAACCTGCCTCAGAAGCTTGTGTTTCTTCCTCTGGAATGACTTCATCAATAATGAGCGGTTGTTTAGGATCGACTCTTAGTTGAGCTTCGATTACAGCAGGATCTTGTTTCACAGCTTTAAGTGCATCTGAAAATAATGCCAACTTAAGCAGGCTACGGACCATTACATTTAACTGTGAAGTTTATCTGTACAGATAGGAAAATATAATATCGTGCGTGTTTAGGCAAAACTATAATAACTGTACAGTTGAAGATTGAACTGACGATCTAATCGAAATATCGTTAGATAAAACTGTAGGTACAGTTAAATGTCTGTAGCCTGCTTTATATTTTTCTTTAGTTTTCAGTCACCTTGCTCATATATTTTTAACAACTTGATTGACACCGAAGTATGAGCTGAATTCTGAATAAAAATACTCAAAAAAAAATGTATGTATAATTATTTAACAGAGTTTCTATAAAAAGTAAGGTCAATCGGTAACTTTTTAATGTTATTTTTATACTTACATTTAAATATATCAAAGCCCAATATAAATCAGAAAAATATTTCACAGTGAGTAGACGTATGTACCTAAGATGTAGTCATCATAAAAGGTACATGTAGAAATCATAGTAAAAAAACCTAACTATGATAATAATTTTATAGCTTTCCTTAGTTAGCTTCCTTCCTAACTTTTCCTTGGTAACAAACAAGGTTAGAGTACTTCGTTTGACTGTACGTCATTCAAATTTTATAAATCAATACGTCTATTGGTTTCTAAGTAACTTATTCCATCGGATAACCTATTCAGACGAATAAAACATGAGGCAGAGTGTAGGTGAAAAGTCTTGGTAGGTTGGTCGCATGTTAGTCGGTACCCTGTCTAAAAATAAAGCCTGTCCAGAATAAACTTATTATACTATAACTATACTTGGTCAAGGCTTTCTTCAATGGTAAGATATTTGATGCTTATAAATTGTGGAAGCAATGTGGAAGTACTCTGGCGTGCGAACTCAGTATCCTAGCACAGACTACATAATAGTACAAATAGTACTAGGTAAACTGTGATGAATATCGTGTTAAGTACTGCAACACAGCTGATAAACCCTCGTCGCGTCACATTTTTTTTTTTCAAAATTTGAATTACAGATTTTGTTCAATGGTATGTAGGTACCTAATCAAAAACTGAGAATACTAGGTAGGTACGTAACCTAATATAGGAAGCTAAAAATCATCTTACCTACTGGCCAGCTTCCTTCACGAGAGATTATTGGCATCCTTATGTTCATTGTGTCAATGAATCACTGATTATAATAATTTTCTTCGGAAGAATAGACAAATTAAAAACACGTTATAATTAGAAACACAATGGTCGATCCTTAACTAGTTAGAAGACACAAGTCATGAACAAGTCACACTAAAGAGCAAGTAAAACAAAATGAATATTGATCGGTGCACGATTGTAGGAAGATAATATTTACAACTACCTCCATTATCCCCATTTTATAATATTAAAATAACAAAAAATGTTACTGGGACAGTGAGTCGACACTTTTTAACGGACCAAATCAGATCCATATCAAAATGAGGTTTAGGCAACAAACAGCTGGCATCCATGACTCCGCGGCAATCCCAGCACCCGATTTTCTATCTTGTTGATTAACTGAGTTTGATAGGCACTGTGCAGTACACTGTTGCTTTGACGTGTTGAATAATGATCACCAGTGACTGCCTCGAAGCTGCAATATACTGCATTGTGGTGCCTATCAAACTGAGTTACCAACTCAACAAACACCTTGCTGACAGGAAACAGCTGAAAACAGGGAAGGAGGCATTTTACTCTCTCACTGAAGTGTAACGAAATAGGCTAAAATGATAAAAAAAGAACAAGGACAGTCGAGTTCAGAACTTTAGGTTTACATTTCACAGAATAAAATTGGAGAAGGAGGTACACAATGAGGAAAAATAATTCATTTTGAATATTAGCTATCCATAATCTTTGTCAAAAATAAAAAATACAAGTGAAAGAATTACTTCGATACGTTAATTTGTTTGCGATTTATAGAAGTAAACGTGCGATGCGGACTCGTACTCGGGTGTGACGTCATTTCACATTTACCTAGTCCGCTCTATGTGTTGATGTCACAGTACATGTCGTCTAACGCTTTGATTAGGGGAGCTTTATAGTAAATTACGTCACGTAACTGTTAGCGAGACTCAATATTAATCGTAAATTTAAATGCCCGTAAAGTCAAAACTAATAGATATTTTTGACTACAACAAAAACTAGTGTATTTGTATACATACAAGCTTTACTACAACAAACTTTCAACGGATTTGGCATACCTACTTATTAACATTCTTCATTAGTCGCTACACACTTTTGAGATGTGTGTTGTACTTAAAGTCAAGAAGAATAATAATAAGTCATTGCATCTATTTACAAGCTACGAATGGAACAGTATATCGAGTAGTATGACGAGAAAGCATTTCACACATTTAACGGTTCTATGAACCTATATTAACTTAGTTACGTCCACGGTTACGTTTTCTTACGCATGAGTACATTATAGGTACCTACTTGTGCGTTGTTATAAGATAACTAATTTATATCGAACGAAAATAATTTCATCTGACTGCGAATAGGCGATCATTTCAGGTAATTTAAACCGGCGCGCGGCGGGACCGGGAGGCCCGGACAAACTGTCGCGATTTCCCCCAGATCCGTAAATCCCTCCGAGATCACCGAGGTTGGTGATTTTAAATAGTGGTACCCTGGTCTTACACGCGGCCGTCACATTGCGGATTTTTTAGACCGTAAGCCACGTTCGTCATCGCGTCACGCGTCACGTCAGCGGGGCCGAGTGTCTTACACCCGGACCCGCTGGCGCGGCCTGTTAGTTACGGTTGTTAGTACGCAGGACTATGGTAAATACCACGACGGCTATGCACCTCCTCGCCATACCTAGGCTCCTAGGCTGCAACCTATTTTATGAGTAAAACCATATATCTTGACCAAAACTTGTTTCATGATTAGTTGAATGAGTTTTTTTTATCATCAACTAGCTGCGCCCCGCGATTGCACCCGCGTAAGTCCCGTTCCCGTTCCCGTTCCCGCGGGGATTAAAAGTATCCTATGTCCTTCTCCTGGTTCTAAGCTACCTCCCTACCAATTTTCAGCCAAATCGGTTCAGCCGTTCTTGAGTTATAAATGGTGTAACTAACACGACTTTCTTTTATACAACGTGTAACAGGCTAGCCCAGTAGTACTCGCCAGGCTTTCGTTTTGTGCTCGGAAGGTCACGGCTTTGAAATACTAATTTAGAAAAGCTTATGTAAATATTTTCATACAAAAAAAATAATTCAAGAATTCGTTGCATGACGTGACAACCCTAGAAAGATACGTATAAGTAACTACATGCGCTGCGCAATCTCATATGTACCTATTCTGAGGCGTTGAGTGACACCGGTGCGGTGCTCCCGCCCCGCGTCGTGCGCCGGATACCTACCTAGCTACCTTACCTACCACATGTGGACATAGGTACAAATTAATAACCAGGATCAGGGGCGCCGAGTCCGTGGGTGCTCGGGTGCTCCAGCACCCACGAGAGGTAAATAGTGGGTACCGAGCACCTTTCCATTAAAAAAAATAATCATCTCAATCGGTTGAGCTATCTTTTAGTACCTACCTAATTGATAAACGATTGAATTGAATACATCGTTTTGAGAAGCATTTTCGTTCATCACTTCGAATATCTTCGTCAGAGCCTCACCATATTTTTATGTGACCACCTCGGGGCTTTCCATTAAAAAATAACCATCTCAATCGGTCAAGTCATTATCGAGTAATCGGTGAACAAAAATTAAAAAAAATATGTAGACGACACGACGAATAGAGAGCCCCGTCCTTTTTTTGAAGTCGGTTAAAAAAAGCTGGAGCACCCACGGGGATTATAAAAACCCGGCGCCGCTGACCAGGCTAGAAAACTGCTGCTACAGACATTGATAGGTGAATTGTTGATTCAAGAGTTCAAAAAAAAAAGTAGGTACTACTCACTCGCGTAGTTTATTCCACTTCATCCATTTTAAGTAATACATATTTCACATTGGTTTCACAAACACAAAATTAACACAACAAAACATTCTCACATTATCGCTCGTTGCGATATGGTTCGATGTGAACGCCATACTTGCTAATGCAAAGAATGCCGCGTGACCCAACGCCCGACACACGACATAATTACGTACGTATTACCACGGGTATCACTCATTTTAGTTACGAAAGAGGCAACACCACGCACGAGACCTTATTTCGCAACTTCTAGCACGAGACTGACCGATGGAAGTTATAGGTAAGTAGTCAGGCCGCCTACGTTAAGGGATGCTAATAAAATAATATCGACCGATGGTATCGATTTTTTTCTCCGTTTTATCGATGTATGGCCGGTCACCGTGTAGGCGGTCAGCTAATATGTATTTGCTAGGAAACTACTTCTTTTTCCTATATTCGCGTATAGTGGTGTGGCTCACCTAGTGTTAGGGTTTCAGGTCGCCCTAAGGCCGCTAACTTGATATATCGACTTTTATCAGAGATAACAATCGGGACTAACAGCTGCTTGACCGCTTAGTGCGGTCAATTCTAATTAATGGCCGCACCAAATGTTGCTTAACCCGCACGATCATTCGAGACCGGCAGGTGTAACTAGACCAATAGCACAGTACATAGAGGGAATAGGCTCCTCAATAAGTAGCTACTAAAACTAACATACTACTAGTCCAAAAGTAAGGTAAATACTATGGTAAGTACTTCCAAATCTTAGTAATTACGTTACTTGCATCATTTTAAGGAACTATTCTGTTCATCACTCTAAACATTTTCATCAAATCACCATTTTTTTATGTTGATTTCTTTTAAATAAAATAGACTTAGGTATTGAATTTCATACAGCGATAAAAGGTATTTAAGTTTTTTTGTCCCTTAGAGGCACACCTTTCGATCAAAAAGTCAACATGACAAAAAAATCTACATACTTGTAGAACTTGCATTCAGTTTAAAAATGCGACCTGTAGAGAAGTAGCAACAAACCCACAAACTGACAGATAAACGCAAATTTTGCCAGTTTTGAACCAGAGATGCTTCGTTCACTCGGTCAAAAAATTTAAGTTATTGAAAATATCGACAAGTATTGATATACTTTAAAACGTAAAAGTTACTTCCTTTTTGGGCGGTTTTTCAAAAATGGCTTCCGTCGAATCATAACGCAGCTCGAGGCAAGCGGCTTCTTTGGCGGCGCCGCCGACCAATGACACGAATCGTCGGCAAAAAGGGCATAGGAGTCAAAGAGCTAAGAGTCTTGGCTACCGCCAAAGAGCCGCTTGGCGGCGCGCCACAAAGGACGCCGCCCGCGCGTGCGGTACACGAATTTTAAGGTTCCACAGAACAGCAGTCAAACCCATTACCTACCATACTTAAAAAACATCACTGATTTCTGTATTTAAAACGTAAGTGCATATTCGTCGAACACTAATTCCTAAGGGTACCTCTAGTTACGTAATAATGTTTAATCGTGTTAATAATAAATAAATATTGCACAACCTTACACAAGCGCAATCTAGCCCCAAACTAAGCACTGGGCTTGTACTATGGGTACTAAACAACGAAAAATTACACACAATATTTTTTTTTGTAAATCAATACATCTTATAATTTATACACAGAAAGATACCCAAACCAGGTACAAATATTATTGTATTAATTATTATTGTTTATTGTTAAACATAAATATTTGTACCCGGCGGGAATCGAACCCGCAGCCTTCTGCATTGCAGTCGGGCGTTCGCCCGACACGACACACAGAATGCTCTCTCTCAAGGTATCTAAACATTTTATTAAGATATTATTTTATTATACGGAACCTTGTATTCATATTCCAAATTTTATCTATTTTTGGGTAAATCCCTGGCACAGTCCGTGGTAAGTATGTATACGACTGGAAGCCAATCCAATTAACACTTACGTTATGAATTCCCTTAGGTAGGTATATCAGTTTTTAACACTGGCAAAGATTGGTATTTTAGCACTGCTGAAATAAACTTAGTACGTAACCGTGTAGGTCAAGCAGTTCTCTCCGCTCACACAGAAAAAGGGGACACAATAACATCACGAGCTAAGTAGCCAACGACAAAAAACAAAATAGGTACCAACCTCTACTGCTAAAAAAACTGCACGGTTACGGTTTTAGTAATATGCTCCGTTATGGTGGGCGAATATCTTTAGTAGGTACTTTAACCGTAGGAGTAGGTATCGTATCGTCTAAAACTGATGACGTAGTCTATGTTAGCAACTCGTTTAAAACGCATCTAGGAACCCTTCTAAATGCATCTTAAAACGTAAATGTAATCGTCCTGTGATTCCGGTTTTATGCGAAACAGCTGATTTTCTAGGTCAACAGCCGCTATTAGGGTTGCATCACTAAGTGATTCCTAGGTTTTTTGCGTGAACTTTGAAATTGAATAACTCTTAAACCGTAAGAACTATTTAGTTGCGGTTTTTACCAAAGGATTCAGGACATCACCCGCAAGCCCTGGACTTCGGATTAAAGGGGTCTCCCTGTTACAAATTGTATATAAGATATGATAGAAGATGATAATTCTACAAAAAATGTCAGGCGTTCAGATTCATTTGTTGAATTCATACAATGCATTCATGAGGTAATTATTATTGATTTGATAATATATGTTAGACTTTTCTCCTGTCATCTAATAGGTACTTAATCAAACTTATATTATTTAGTGGTATGATGTAACATATACCACTAAATAATATAGATGAAACATAGCAATTTTAAAACTCAACGAAGAAAATTAACTTTTGCAAGCGATTGTACAAAATGGAATACAAAAAGGAGTACAAAATTATTTAGCAACTTTTTATCTATTTAGAATGCATATAAACACTACTGCTGACTGCATTGCCAGTTTCAAATTGACTTGAAGGTTAACTAAGGACAGGTTATTGAATACTAGCTGTGCCCCGCGGTTTCACCCGCATAAATTCCTATCCCGTAACGTATGTGACGCATCACGTATGTCATACCAAGCGTTGCTCAACTCGTATGATTATTCAAAGTAGGTACCCTATATCTTATTTCAACCACTAAACTATCCCTGTACCAAATTTCGTTCAAATCGGTTTAACCGTCATTTTTGCCCATCACGTATGTCATACCAAGCGTTGCTTTACCCGTACGATCATTTAAAGTATCGTATTTATACCCTTAAAGTAATCCCTTTACCAAATTTCATTCTAATTGGTGCGATCGTTCCTGTTGACCCATCACGTATGTGTCACGCCTAGCGTTGCTTAACCCGTACGATCATTTAAAGTACCCTATATTTTATTTAAACCCCTATACTAACCCTGTACCAAATTTCATTCCTATCGGTTCCGCCGTTCTTGAGATAAAAATAGTGTAACTAACACGACTTTCGTTTTTATAGCTGCATCCCGCGGGATTTCCCATCGTAAGTCCCGACCCCGTAAGAATATCGGGATCAAAAGTAGCCTATAACCTTCCTCGATAAATGGACTATCAAACACAAAAAGAATTTTTCAAATCGGACCAGCAGTTCCTGAGATTAGCGCGTTCAAACAAACAAACAAACAATCAAACAAACTCTTCAGCTTTATAATATTAGTATAGACTAGCTGCGCCCCGCGGTTTCACCCGCGTAACTTCCTATCCCGTAACGTTAATGATCCTTCACGTATGTCATACCAGGTGTTGCTTAACGATTATTCAAAGTACTATATAATATTTCTACCTCTAAACGAACCCTGTACCAAGTTTATGAATATCGGGTCACCTGCTCTTTTTCACCCATCACGTATGTTGTACCAAGTGTTGCTTAACCCGTACGATCATTCAAAGTACCCTATATATTATTTCTACCTCTAAACCAACCCTGTACCAAATTTCATTCATATCGGTTTACGGGTTGTTGAGTTAGAAATAGAAATACACGACTTTATTTTTCAGAGCTGCCGTCCCGCAGTTTCACTCGCGTAAGTCCCGATCCCGAGGGAATATCGGGATCAAAAGTAGCCTATGTCACATCTGGATAATGTAGCTTTCTATTAGTGAAATAATTTTTGAAATAGGTCTAGAAGTTTCTGAGATGACCCCCAAAATACATACATACATACATAATATGTTACCAACGTAACCTCTTTATATTAATTACCAACATAAAACAAAATATATTAAGAATCAAAAGTACAATGAGATATTGCAAATGAATTTTTAAAAAGCACTGCAGTTTGGTGACACAACCGTCTTCCATGGAGCCGACCGATTGAGCCGCGCGGCATGATGCCTCACAGAGTTGGCTGGCCACCCTCATCATCGTCGCCCGCTACGTGTATATATATGCACGCTTGGTACTTAGTAATTATTTTTTGTGGAGTTATTTTAAAACTGTAATATCTCGTGAGATATTCATTGAAATCAAGTGATGTTAAGGACAATTATGTTTAAAATTAAATACTTTTAATGGATAACGTATTTATTTGGATAAGGATTAATATCATATTTACAAAATTACCTTCGGAAACAATGCATTGTTCAACAATAAATTTCATTACTCTAAAAGATGTTATATTGAGTCAACCTTAACAGTTAGACATATGCTGTCGCGGACTATTTATTAGATCCTTTTTAGAGGAAGAATTCTCTCATATATGGTTTTTATGTAACTCTGACCGTTTACTCAGCGCACGCGACAGAATCTCGGAACAGGGTGATTTTTTTCCCGTTTTTGCAATATTTTTCATGGATGCTCCGCTCCTATTAGTCGTAGCGTAATGTAATATAGCCTATAACCTTCCTCGATGAATGGACTATCAAACACAAAAAGAATTTTTCAAATCGGACCAGCAGTTCCTGAGATTAGCGCGTTCAAACAAACAAACAATCAAACAAACTCTTCAGCTTTATAATATTAAGTATAGATTATACCAACATAAAACAAAATATTAGGAATCAAAAGTACAATGAGATATTGCAAAAGAATTTTTAAAAAGCACTGCAGTTTGGTGACACAACCGTCTCGCATGGAGCCGACCGATTGAGCCGCGCGGCATGATGCCTCACAGAGTTGGCTGGCCACCCTCATCATCGTCGCCCGCTACGTGTATATAGGCACGCTTGGTACTTAGTAATTATTTATTGTGGAGTTATTTTAAAACTGTAATATCTCGTGAGATATTCATTGAAATCAAGTGATGTTAAGGACAATTATGTTTAAAATTAAATACTTTTAATGAATAACGTATTTATTTGGATAAGGATTAATATCATATTTACAAAATTACCTTCGGAAACAATGCATTGTTCTACAATAAATTTCATTACTCTAAAAGATGTCATATTTAGTCAACCTTAAGAGTTAGACATATGCTGTCGCGGACTATTTATTAGATCCTTTTTAGAGGAAGAATTCTCTCATATATGGTTTTTATGTAACTCTGACCGTTTACTCAGCGCACGCGACAGAATCTCGGAACAGGGTGTTTTTTTTCCCGTTTTTGCAACATTTTTCATGGATGCTCCGCTCCTATTAGTCGTAGCGCAATGTAATATAGCCTATAACCTTCCTCGATGAATGGACTATCAAACACAAAAAGAATTTTTCAAATCGGACCAGCAGTTCCTGAGATTAGCGCGTTCAAACAAACAAACAAACAAACAATCAAACAAACAATCAAACAAACTCTTCAGCTTTATAATATTAATAAGTAATAAGTAATAAGTATAAGTATAAGTATATAAGTATAAGTATAAGTATAGATTAGGTAGATGTAGAGGTAGCAATTTATTTATTACTTCATAATTCCACGTATTTATGTGGTAATTCCTTTTTTACCACTCTTTGACGTTGCCAAAGTAGTTTAATAAGGACAATAGGTACCAAAAACATGTAGGTGCCTACCTACCCTTAGTCGTCTCATTAGTGAAATATGTAACCGAGTAAGTGAGGGGGAGATTAGTCGCCGCTTGAGAAACAGAGGGATGAACAGCCGCCCGGTCCGGTTCGTTCCTTGTGCAGAGAATAGCCATCGCTATTCAGCGGGGTAATGCCGCTGGTGTTATGGGGTCTTTTGCGCAGAGCGGGTTGTTTGAGTAAGGCTGTGGTTGTTTTATTTCATTTTATTTATTTATCTATGTTGTTATTATTACATAGATTGTTATATTTATATTATTTATTGTATTATTGTAGTTTGTTAATTGTACTTCTTCATGTGTTTCTACATATTATATTTTTATTGATTAAATTTGTCTTATCATTGACATTTTATTATTATTTAGACATTTTAGACATTATGTTTAGGTACTTAATTGCAAAGTTGATTATAATTTGGTAGACAGGTATCATTAATTATACAATTTGTAACGGGTAAGCCCTTTTAATCTGAAAGGGGGTTTTTCTAGACGTCTAGGCGAACACCTATTGTTCTACGACTTTTCAAAATTCAAACTGTTTTTGAAAATTTTGAGATTTATGTTTCACTGAAAAAAACAGCTGCTTTTGAAAATAAAGGTAATTGAAATTTTGATTGTAGTAGAACAAACTAAATAAAAGGACAACATAAGGTCAATGACCTTGAACTCTCAGAAACAGCTGATTTTCAAGTAAACTTTACACCTAAATTTTTCGAAAAGTACTTCGAATTTCCAAAAGTCGTAGAACAAAAGTTGTTCGCCTAGACGTCTAGAACAACCCCCTTTCGGATTAAAAGGGCTTACCCGTTACACCTTGTATACTCATTTATATTTTCTTACCTTAATTGCTGGTTGAAATCCAAAGTTATAGATATACAAGGTGTAACGGGTAAGCCCTCTTAATCCGAAAGGGGGTTGTTCTAGACGTCTAGGCGAACAACTTTTGTTCTACGACTTTTGGAAATTTGAAGTACTTTTCGAAAAATTTAGTGTAATTTTACTTGAAATTCAGCTGTTTCTGAGAGTTCGAGGTCATTAACCTTATGTTTTCCTTTTATTTAGTTTGATGGTTTACAATCAAAACTTCAAATACCTTTATTTTTAAAAGCAGCGCTGGTTTTTCAGATAAACATAATCTTAAAATTTTCAAAAAAAGTTTGAATTTTCAAAAGTCGTAGAACAAAAGGTGTTCGCCTAGACGTCTAGAACAATTCCCTCTCGGATTAAAAGGGCATACCCGTTACAAATTGTATAGTCGAAAGTTATAGATCAGTGTTAGCAGCCGAAACTAGAGGCCTTCTGGTCCAATGCAATTTCTTTGTTATTTTGACAAATGAGTACGTACCTAGGTATGTAGATTGTAAAGTATCTAACACTAGCAGCACCCCGCGGTTTCAGCCGCGTAAGTCCCGGTCCCGCGGGAATATCGAAATAAAACAATTGGAGTATAGGTAGGTTTCTAGCTACCTATATTCCGATCGTTTTTAATCGCAATAGGATCAGAAGTTTTTGCGTGAAGGAGTAACAAAGTCACATACATACATATAGGCACAAACAAACTTTCGCGTTTATAATATTAGTAAGATATGGAGTCAGACCCGACTGCATCCACCATTTCTTAGGCTCCTAGATGCGTCAAACAAATTTAGGTGTCTTTACCTTTAGGTATTCCTAAGCTACGATACCAAAGGAATAGCCAATTTTGACCAGCTTGAATTTGACCGCAGTCTGGTTTTTTTTTTGCCGTTTTAACCCCCATAGTTTTGAGGACTTTACTATACTTACTTACTACCTGATTACAGGTAAAATTACTATAGCTTACATAAGACATCGTGGTTTCAACGACGACGTCACTGATAACAGTGATTGTAGTAATGTAGCTGAAATTACTGCCACCCGTGCGTGGTTGATCGGATATGATTGCGTCAATAATGTAATGTAACATGTAACCATTGATCTCAACCTAAAGTAGATATGGCGTCAGAAGAAAGACTGGCGAACTAAGGAAGTGCAGCCACCGTTGCATCAAAAATCAAGTGACAGTTCAACATCGAGTGAGGTATAACGTTATCATATTACTTTACTATAACATATTACCGACTTAAAAAAAGAACAAAAAAAAATAATTTAAAAATTAAAAAACCGACTTCAATAAGAAACAAATAATAATTTAAAAAACAACAAAAAACAAAAAAAGAATTGATAAAAATGACCAAAATAACCTCTACATAGGTACAGTGCCACCGACTAATAAATCTGTTTTATCATCTGAAGTCGGGCAGCCAAACTAAGTACAATATGGAACCAACCAGTAAAACTGCCCGACTTCAGATGATAAAACAGATTTATTAGTCGGTGGCACTGTACCTATGTAGAGGTTATTTTGGTCATTTTTATCAATTCTTTTTTTGTTTTTTGTTGTTTTTTAAATTATTATTTGTTTCTTTTTGAAGTCGGTTTTTTAATTTTTAAATTATTTTTTTATTTTACCCTTTTTAGTATACCTACCTACCTAAAAATCAACAATATTGTTACCCTAATTTTAATTATTGAGGAGTTTGCTGATGAGAAGGTGGTTTCAGGTGCCACATCAATCTGTACTTAGTTCTTTAGGGGTCTATTATTTTTGGTAGAAGTCCAAAAATGAGTAATTTATTGAATTCTGGGATGCTATCCTGTCCATCATTCCGAAGATACTCATTAGATCCTTACCAAACTTTCATGGGACCACCTCGCAGCTTCCACCTTTCCATTAAAAAAAGAACTATATCAATCGGTCAAGCCATCTTCGTGTAATTGATGAACAATTGAATTGAATACAGCGTTTTGAGGAGCATTCCCGGTCCTCACTTCGAAGATCCTCATCAGATCCTCATTAAATTTTTATGGGACCATTTCGAAGCTCCCACCTTTCCATTAAAAAGAGAATCATTTCAATCGGTCAAGCCATCTTCTAGTAATTGATAAACAACTGGATTGATTAATGCGTTTTGAGGAGCATTTCCGTTCATCACTCCGAAGACCCTCATCAGATCCACATCAAATTTTTATGGGACCATCTTGAAGCTCCCACCTATCCATTAAAAAAAGAATCATCTTAATCGGTCAAGCCCTCTTCGAGTAATCGGTTAACATACAAAAAAAAAAAAAATTATACATACAGACGAATTGATAACCTCCTCCTTTTTTTGAAGTCGGTTAATAACTTCTAGTGCCACCAGCTTATCGGTTGGTGTTTGTTATCTGAAGTCGGGCAGTTTAATGGTTGGGTCCATATTGTAATTTGGCTGCCCGACTTCAGATGACAAAAAAAGAGAAGTTGTGGTGGCACTGTATGTAGAAGTTATTTTTGTTCTTTTTTTAAGTCGGTGAAATTTTTTAATATTTTTTTTATTTCACTCTTTTTAGTTTTATCTACATCGTTGGTTGTTTAAAAATAATTAGGTAATATTAGGTAGGTATTATCTTTAGGATATTTTGAGTCCCACCCGGCTGGATCCACCATTCCTAAGGCTCCTAAAAACATCGAACGATTTTAAGGTTGCTTTACCAGTGTTGTTAATCTTGTTTTTTACTTTTTAATTATTTTTTATTATTTTTATTTATTTCAATGATTACAAAACAAAAAAAAAACAAAAAACCTTAAATAACATTTAAAAACCAATGAGGTTTGTCACTAATGTTATACTACTATAGGTAACTCATCAACGGCGTCTATCATATTAGGGGTTAAAGTATGAAATTGCCGATTTGTACTGAAAATCTTAATTGTTTGCGGGGGTTAGGACCCGCGATCCTTAGGGTAACGATGAGTTGGTCACAAATGAAACCGCTTGGAGCTCATAGTATATAACTGTTTATTTACGACATATGTTACGTGACACAATCACCGTAGTTAAGGTTTAGTTAACACAAGATAAGTCAAACGTTATAAAAGTTTCTTTCGAGCAAAGCGAACAAGAAAATTGGAGCGAACTGGACTGTCATAAATGTCATGATTGACAGCAGTCACGTGGGCCAGTGTTGCCGTTGTAAATACAACGCCACACCACCCCCCTACGGAGAAGGAGAATCCGTAGAAAAGATAAAAAAATAAAAAAGTAAAATATAAGAAATATAATAAGAAATTAAATGTCGAATGGTTTTGAAAAATGAACCCTGCGACCTGATCGCGTTGTGTAACCGCTCGGCTGTGATGAGTCATCGCTCGCAGCAGCCGGCGGAGGCGCTGCTGGTGCAGAAGGGACCAAAGGGTCTGGCTGCGTGGATGGCGGCCTAGCAATGCGTGGTATGGTTGCTGGGACGGACTGATCAGGCAATTCAGGATACTCGACGAAAGCAGGTTTAACTCTGTCAATGCTAACAGTGATCTGCTTCCCCTTAACCTCAATCGACAATGTCTTTCCATCCTCAGATTTAGAGATGACCTTGTGAGGACCGGAATAAGGGGGTTGCAGAGACCGCCGAACGGTATCATCCCTGAGCATAACATGGGATGCGGTAGCGAGGTCCTTGAAAACGAAAGGAGATGGCTTATTATGATGAGAAGCTGGAGTAGGCCGCAATTTGGACATATATTGTCTGAGTTTTGCGACGAAATCCGTCGGTTCATCGTAGCCTAATCCCGACGAAGGCGGCGGCACCAGCAATTCTCCTGGGAGTGTTAGAGTCTCTCCATATAATAATTCAGCAACTGATGCCTGAAGATCATCCTTATAGGCAGAGCGCATACCTAACAAAACGAATGGCAGAGCGTTAACCCACGAATCACTATGACACATAAGAGAAGCCTTAAGCTGTCTATGCATGCGCTCC
The DNA here is from genome assembly GCA_949358125.1 of Idaea dimidiata. Lineage (NCBI taxonomy): Eukaryota > Metazoa > Arthropoda > Insecta > Lepidoptera > Geometridae > Idaea > Idaea dimidiata. The sequence goes on from OX442328.1 coordinate 8,827,963, forward strand.
ACTAGCCCATTAGCACATGGATGGTAACTGGTGGTGCGAGTGCGTTTTGTGCCACATAATTCGGCAAGACGTCTGAAAAGGTCAGATTCAAATTGACGTCCCTGGTCGGTTGTAATGACGACCGGGACACCAAATCTAGAAATCCAGCCGGCCACGAAGGTACACGCTACTTCTTCCGCAGTGATGCTACTCATAGGCCAAGCTTCGGGCCACCGAGAGAAACGATCGACGGCGGTAAGACAATATTGATAGCCCGAGCAGGATGGCAAGGGACCTATGATGTCGATGTGGACGTGTTTAAGCCGAGATGTAGGATTAGATATGTGTCCAGTTGGGGACTGTGTGTGACGAGTCACCTTGCTACGCTGACAGGCGACGCAAGTTTGGCACCAACGACGGCAATCTTTGGCAATTCCAGGCCAAACAAAACGGTCGGACATGAGTTTAATAGAAGCTCGGATGCCGGGGTGACTCAAATTATGAATTTGATTAAAAATATTCCTTCGCATAGGCTCAGGAATGAATGGTCGCGGTTTTCCAGTGGAAGTGTCACAGATTAGGGTGGTTTGGGTGCCGGGAACAATGACGTTCTCTAGTTTCAGGGATGAGCTTGCATCGCTTTGAAACTTTTTGAGCTCGTCATCGAGTTCTTGGCAACGAGCAAGGGCGGTATGGTCGGCTTCACAGCTGATTGCCTCGATGCGGGACAAGGTGTCCGCCACTGTGTTGTCTACCCCTTTGATGTGCACAATGTCCGTGGTGAACTGCGAGATAAATGAAAGTTGATTTAGCTGCACCGGCGGTAGTTTGTCACGTCGCTGCGCAAAGGCGTAAACCAACGGTTTGTGGTCGGTAAAAATTGTTACATGTTGCGCGGCTAATAGGTGCCGGTAGTGTTGTACACTTTCGTATACCGCAAGTAACTCACGGTAATAAGCTGGCCATTGGGAGTGCCGGGGGCTCAGCTTTTTGCTGAAAAATCCCAGTGGTTCCCAAGCATCACCAGTTTTCTGCTGAAGGCAGGCACCAACGTGAGTGTTAGAAGCGTCAGTGAATAGCCCTAACTCAGCATTGGGTAATGGGTGAGCCAGTAAAGCAGCAGAAGACAAACTGTCTTTGCAGGATTTGAAGCTTTTCTCGAGTTCGGGAGTCCAAGAAATCGGTGTAGAACCTTTGCCTTGGGTGTCAACGATCGCATTGATTAGCGGCGCTTGCAGTTCTGCAGCGTTACGCAAAAATCGGCGATAATAATTGACCATCCCAAGAAAACGGCGTAGTCCTTGTACCGTCTTAGGAGGAGGAAAGTCTTTGAGAGCTTGGATACGCTCGGTAGGAGGTCGGGTTCCTTCAGCAGAAATGCGATTACCGAGGAAAATTACCTCCGAAGCACCAAGTACGCACTTTGCAGGATTAATGACTATCCCGTAGTCTTCAAATCGCTTGAAGAGGATACGTAGATGTTCAGCGTGCTGCGTGGCGTCCTTAGAATATACCAGAATGTCATCTATATAGGCGTAACAGAACTCAAGAACACGAACGACTTCGTCAATAAATCGTTGAAAGGTCTGGCCAGCATTACGTAACCCAAAAGTCATATATGGGATTTCGTAAAGGCCGAAAGGGGTCGTTATGGCAGTTTTACAAATATCTTCGGGAGCAACAGGAATTTGTTGATAAGCTTTAACTAGGTCAATGACACTGAAGATAGTACATCCCGAAATATTGTGGCCTACGTCGCCAATATGCCGGACAGGATAACGGTCGGGGACCGTGCGTGAATTCAAAATACGATAGTCTCCGCATGATCGCCAAGTGCCATCGCGTTTAGGGACCATATGAAGAGGAGAGGACCACGGGCTTTCCGAAGGTCTAGCAGTCCCGCACTGAATCATATCGCTGAAGACTCTCTCCGCTTCTAGAAGTCTTTGAGGGGCCAGGCGTCTAGGGTTACATGACACAGGGGCGCCCTCGGTGGTCAAAATGTGATGGACCGTAGTATGCTTCGGCTCCCGAATGAGTCCAGGTGGCTTAGTGATTGACGGGAATTCCGCAAGAAGCGCACCGTAATTAGATGAGGGAGAGGAGACAACTTTGACACTGGACTGATCTACGGCTGTGATGACGGAGGCGTTGCATGACATACCGGTATGGTTATCGATGAGCTTTTTATTGGCACAGTCGGGTACCAGACCGTAATGTGCCAAAAAGTCGGAACCAATAATAGCGGTATTAACGTCGGCAACGATAAATTGCCATTGAAAAGCACGTCGCAATCCAAGGTTAAGTGTCAGTTGTACACAGCCGAAGGTGCGGATATCACTACCATTGGCGGCAGCCAGTGAGTAGTTTGAGCACTTTGGTTTATTGGCTAGCCATTGATACGGATAGCAGCAGAGATCTGAGCCTGTGTCGACCAAAAAACGGCGTTTTGTTACGCTGTCGGTGACAAAAAGTCGGCGACCTCCCTGTAAGCAGTCAGTCGTCGCCGCTAAGGACTGCTTTTGCCGTTTCCCGACTGTGTGGGATGGGGCGATTTCCAGGTGCAGGGTTTAACGCACTTAGCTGCTTTTTTTCCGTACCTTCTATGATAGAAGCATATTTGATACTTAACGGGGGGCTCTCTGAGCGATCGCGCTGGTCAGACCGGCTCCGGGACCTATCTCTAGCGCGGTCGGTTGTGAGCGCAGCTAGTTGACGCGTTAACTCATCGAGGCGAAGTGAGATGTCATCTAGCGATATAGGCGCAACAGCGGCGGTGTTTGCTGAAAACACATTAAAGGAGCGAGGAACGGCTAAACCAGGCGAAGCTTCCAGAACTTTGTGGTTCAATCTGTGCAATTTTATCAAGCGAGAGCTCTGGCTGAGCAGCTAAAATAGCTTGAAGGTGTTGAGGCAACCGAAACATCCAAAGCTGCCGAAGCAAACTGTCATCTCCCATAGAAGTCCCAGCTAAAGACCTAAGATGTCTTAGAAACTGAGAAGGGCGACGATCACCTAGCTCCTCATTGTTAAGAAGTTGCCGGACACGTTGTTCCTCAGATGCTGACAGCCTACGGATAAGTTCAGATTTTAATTTACCATACTTGTCAGAGAGCGGAGGATGAAGAATAATATCCTCGACATCTCCAATGACCCGAGTATCCAACTGAGCAACAACATAATCAAACTTTGTTTGGTCACCGGTAATACCTGAAAGAGTAAATTGAGCTTCCACTTGTGCAAACCACACAGCAGGGCGATCAGGCCAGAAAGGCGGAAGCTTAACAGCAACCCTACAAATTGAGGGAGATTCAGGCAAGGGGTTGGAGCTAGAAGGTAGTGTGTCATTGTTAGTACTGTTACCATTTTGTAATTTGTGCAATTCAGCTGTTAAAATGGCATTTTGTTGCTGTAATAAAGCATTTTGTTCTTCCAATATAGCTTGTGCGTTAGGCTCCATGTTAAAAAAGAAGTTTACAATTCTAAATATAAAAGGAAACCGTTCACCGGTAATACACAATATCCGCTGAAGCAAAAATTCAAAGGCGGCTATGGCAAACACACGCAAAAAAACAGTATAAAATGAAAAACACACAATGTTAAAAATAAAAGCAAAAATTTTGTTATCAGCCCCAAATAAAAATAAAGTATCCATAAAATGCAATTTGGTTAGTTGTTAAGATGCACAATATAATGTAAATCCAAAGAAATAGCTGTAAGTTACACATTAAAATTAGCTAACAAAAATAACATTTGGTACAACGTCCCCTTAACAGAAAATTTACCCTTAACAAAGTTGGTAGTTAGTTTTTAATCTTTTATCAATCAGTTTATCAAAATATGTTAATTATTGAGCTTTATTATGTTATGTATACAACCTGCATACGGTATATGACATAAATTACTAAAATAATTGCAAACAAAATGTTTAAAATTGTTCAGTAGCACTTTTCACCGAGTTAGTTGGTTAGTTATTAAACTATTAATAGAAAATAAAGATTGTACGTGCGTGAAAGGTTCCGTGTGATGAATGAGAGTCCTCAGTAGGTCACACAGGAGTTGTAGTCTGCCTCTATGCTGTACCATGTAAGAAAGTTCTGCACTATGATGAGTCGAGACGAAGGGAGTTGAACTTTGCAGGAATGCCAGACGGGATTTAAACGGCGATGCCTTGTGATAAGTCCGACGATGCAGTAGCTATTCTCTCTCGAAGACGTATGCGCAAGGTGCAAGAATGTTCTCGTGGTTACCACAGCAGGGCAGGTGGACTAAAGTGTTCAAGTTATTTGCAGCAAGTTGTTGACATTAGGGCGCGTGCGGTGTCGTCGATTGTAGGCACGACGCTAGTTGAAACTTGCTGAGTAGTTGAGGTCACCATTTGCGGGGGTTAGGACCCGCGATCCTTAAGGGCGCTACTCACACACCTGCCGCAGGGGCAATCAAGGGTGTAGGAGTGGGGATGACCCTTAATTGCATCCTTAATTGTGATGTGTGTAGGCATGCAGGGGCAATTTGGAGGATTGGCCCTGCGGCAGGGCGGCAGGGGCGCGAGACCATCCTTGATCCCTAAGTCGTCCCTGCCGTCGCTGCGTGTGTAGCGCGATTGGGGCAATTTCTCAGTCAGTTTGTCAGTATCTGTCACACGGAGTGCACGTATACATAGCGTACAATCAAAATGGCGGCCGACAACGAACGCGAAGTTTGGACGCGAATTATAGAAGTTTATCAAGACCGACCTCACATGTGGGATAAAAATCATAAACATTATTTTAACCGTGACATGAGGCAGCAAACATTCACACTAATGTTTGAAATTTTTGGGGAACTCAAAACCAACATGGAGCTGCCGGCTTTCAAAAAAAAATTTGAAAATATGCGGACATCCTTTTTTCGGGAGTTAAAAAAGGTACGTATTTTTAATTAAGTAATGATTATTCAAAATTGTGTTTTGAAATTTTTTTTTTGTAGGTATTTGTATTTCATTTCAATGTGTTATCTTTTTTAGGTTAATTCTTCAAAACAAACAGGATCTGGCAGCGATGATGTGTACAAACCATCTCTTTGGTATTATAATCTCTTTACTTTTATTGAAGAGACTACTGAACCATCTCGCACGGGAGTAGATACCATGGACTGTGACGAGGTAATACTTAAAATAAAACAAGAATAAAATCACTTGGCACAATTATATATATATTTATTAGAATTACTTCTAAATATTAGGTATAAGTACTTACTTAAGTATTTCATCAACATTAAAACTATTTTAATGCTCTTATATTACTCGTAACATGTCTTCTTGAAAATCAACACTGCCTTGTCCGTTAAAATACGACATAAATTGACTTCTAACGTAGTTTCCTTCATCGTTGCGCTGTTTTTCATTTCTTTGCACAAGTGATACTAATTCGAATGATTCTGCCCGCCAATCACCTGGTCGATAAGTTCGATCGTTTGTATTTTCAGAATCTGTACATGAATTTGTCAAATAGATTTTTGATTTTGTTCTTAAAAAATTGTGTAAAGCGCAACATGCTAGAACAATAGCATCGACGTTCTCAACATTTACACTTATTTTTCGGCGAAATATCCTAAAACGTGTTGCCAGTATCCCAAAAGCATTTTCTACTACCCGTCTTGCCCTAGATAACCTATAATTAAATATTCTTTGTTCATGGTTTATATTCTTGAATGGATAGGGCTTCATCACGTGTCTGTTGAGAGAAAATGCACTGTCTCCTACAAATACATAGGGCACTGTAGTATTACTATTTGGTAACGTTGAAGCTGGTGGTAGGTTTAACTGGCTTTTCATTAGTTTTTCATGAAATTTTGTATGTTGTATTACACCACCATCAGAGACGCTTCCATTTATGCCAGTGTGTACATACATAAACTCATAATTTGCATTAACAATGGCAAAAAGTACTACACTAAAAAACTGTTTGTAATTAAAAAAACACGAGCCACTACCAGGGGGCTTTTCTATAGCTACGTGTTTTCCGTCCATTGCTCCAACACAGTGACTGAAATTCCATTTTTCTTCAAACATTTTTGCTGTGTTCTTCCATTCAGTTTCCGATGTGGGCATCTGAAACAAATAGTAATTGAGAAATTTAATATTTCAGGTTTCACAGAGTTTGGAATTGGATGAACCATCTGGTAGTCAATCACTCAACCTAAAACGTCCAAGTAAGCTAGACAAAACAGAAGAAGAACCTGCTCCAAGAAAACCGCGATTAAACTTACAAAAAAAACAAGAGAAACTGTTTGATACTGCTCAAAAACTTCTTACCACTACAGATGAATGGGAAGTCATAGGAATGGGCTATGGTATTCAATTGAAAAATTTAAGTAAACACCAGCAAGTTGTTGCGAAAAAATTAATATCCGAAGTCATTTTCTATGGGCAACTTGGAAAACTAACAGAAGAATCGTCAATCACTTTGAAAAACCAATATCACAATCCGTACATTCATTCAGTACCTATTAATACTCTTACACCATCCCCACAATATCAATCCTACGTATCTGCTCCTACTCCATCCCCACAACATCAATCCTACGCATCTGCTCCTACTCCATCCCCACAACATCAATCGTACGCATCTGCTCATACTCCATCCCCACAACATCAATCCTACGCATCTGCTCCTACTCCATCCCCACAACATCAATCGTACGCATCTGCTCCTACTCCAACCCCACAACATCAATCATACTCATCTGCTCCTACTCCATCCCCACAACATCAATCGTACGCATCTGCTCCTACTCCAACCTCACAACATCAAGCCTATGCATCTGTTCCTACTCCTACACAATCCTCACAACTTTCTGAGGTTCAATATGATGACATTACCATTGATTTCCCTAACACTACTTTTAGTAATAATAATAATTTAGTGGAAGGTAGTTTCACTAAAGTTAAAGATTTTCTTATATTTAAACACAAAAAGTAATTAAAATGATAATGTCTTATCCTTTAAAATTCTCACAATTAACTTAATATTTGGAAACTGGGTACCTATAACTTGTTACCGTATTAATAAAAAATATTTCACCGACTGTGATTGTTTTTTTTGTGGTTGAATCTTGGTTGAGTACTTACAAGAAAAAACAGTTTATCTAGAATTTCGGGAAATTAAATTTCTAACATGCAGGTTTACTTTTTATAATTATACTTTATATAAACTTACCTTTATATAATGTTTCAGACAATTGTAAATCGCCCAACAAGTCTCAGGAATCATTGTTGACATCAATTGTGGTGATATGATACAACTAAATTTCAAATCCTCGTAGGTTTGTCCACTGGCCAAAAACCGAAGCGTAGCAATTAATCGTTCTCTAGCGCTTACGGCATTCCGCATCAATGTATTTTTTTTTTCTATAAATGGTGCCACCATTGCAAGAAGCTCTTCAAAAGAGTCAGAATCCATCCGTAAAAAGTTATTGAAGTCATCTACTTCCAGTTCTTTTATAATATTCATGTGGCATAACTCACTTCTTTTCAGTAGCCATTTCTTCACCCAGTATCTCCTTTTCCTTTTTTTTTGAGGTAGCACCACTGAAAGCGCCAAGGCTACTCCAATCTTTTGATTGGTCGATAATACGGGTGCCATTCTCAATACGTGTGCTCAGCTCAGCTTACTCGGAAACACTGCACGGCAGGCAAGTGTGTAGAGATACTCCCGATATCGCCACAACCGCCATGCACCCTAGATTGCCCCGGCAGGTGTGTGAGTAGCGCCCTTTAGGATGAGTTGGTCACAAATGAAACCGCTTGGAGCTCATAGTATATAACTGTTTATTCACGACATATGTTACGTGACACAATCACCGTAGTTAAGGTTTAGTTAACACAAGATAAGTCAAACGTTATAAAAGTTTCTTTCGAGCAAACTGCAAAGCGAACAAGAAAATTGGAGCGAACTGGACTGTCATAAATGTCATGATTGACAGCAGTCACGTGGGCCAGTGTTGCCGTTGTAAATACAACGCCACATGTTTATTTTTTAAATTTTTAACAAATTTATTTAATCAAAATAGTTGCCATTATTATCTATACATTGCTGCCATCTAATGGGAAGGTTATTAATGCCTTTGCGATAGAACTCCGACGATCCAGACTGCACAAACTGTGTGAAAGCATTTTGTACTGACTCCTGGGAAGAAAACTTCTTGTCACGTAGATAATTGTCCAAATCACGAAAAAAATGGTAGTCCGTTGGAGCAAGGTCTGGTGAATACGGAGGATGACGAATGGTTTCTAAGTGCAGTTCCTGAAGGGTCAAAATGGTTTCTCGTGCTGTGTGAGGTCTCGCGTTGTCGTGGAGCAATAACGGTGAAGATCGATTCATGAGTCGGGGCTGTTTTACTGCTAGTTTTGTCAACATGGTTCGGAGTTCGGCACAATAGACATCTGCCGTAATTGCTTGACCAGATCGAAGAAAACTATAGTGAATAACACCATGCTGAGACCACCAAACAGTTACCATTACCTTTTTATTGGTAAGTTTTGCTTTAGGACACTGTTGTGGCATTTGACCTGGGGTCAGCCATTGCATTTTTCTTTTCCGGTTATCATAAAGAATCCACTTTTCATCACATGTTACAATTCGATCCAATATTCCTTCATTTCTGTACCGGTTCAACAAGGCAACACAAGTTTCAACACGCGTTTCTTTCTGCAGATCAGTCAAATCATGAGGCACCCATTTTTCGTATTTTTTTATTTTATTGATTTGACGCAAGTGAGTCAATAAAGTGGGTAAGGTAACGTTAAACCATGCCGCTAATTCCTGGGTAGTTTGACTAGGATCGGCTTCCACTATCTCTCTTAATTCATCGTTATTCACCTGTGTGGGCGGTCTTCCTCGTGGCTCGTTCTTTAAGTCGAAATTTCCATCACGAAAGCGTTTAAACCAAAATCGCACGGTGCGTTCATTAGTAGACCCCTCTCCAAACGCAGCATTGATATTGCGGGCTGTTTCTGCCGCGTTAGTTCCGCGTCGGAACTCGTATTCAAAAATCACTCGAATTTTCGCAGTATCCATCTTTCTTGTCTAAATTGAATAACTAAAACAATTGAAAGTCGATATTCAAATGTTTCACATTTTTTAAAAAAAGAACATCACAGAAACCATTTGAAAAAAGTTTCAATCGAAAACCTCAAACCATGAAGATTCTATGTCAATTCAAAGAACCTATTGCAATAAAACGGCAATTTCATACTTTAACCCCTATTATTAGCTAAAAAAATAAGACTTTATTTAACTTTAAATTACAACTGCCGTCGGGTTTTTTATTTATTTTTAATATTTTTTATCTGTATATACATACAGTATATGTATAAGGAGATCTGTATCTTTTTGAGGCATAACTATCGCGAGTGGGTAGGTTAGGTACTCTAGGTACCTAGATGTAATTAACTAACTAAACAGACGTAACAAAGTTGAATCGAAAGTCAGGAAGGACTGGCTCGAGACCGCCCGCCCAGTGGAGGGTACCCCACAGAGTATTTCCACCACCCGGGTGGTGGAACGGGCGGGCAGTCAGGCCAGAGCGGGCGGTTACCCTGGCGACCAGCCCGGCCAAGGACGCCCCGTGCCCCGTGCCCTGGATAGAATCATTGCGAGCGCCCTGATAATTCTCTCGCTTTCCTAATATTTACCTACTCATTGAGATTTATTGATTGATTCTCTATTGAACACACCACAAAAATGACAAAATTCTAACAACATAGGTTAAATATCTTGAAAAATTAGGTGGAACAAAGAGCGGCCTTATCGCTGAGAGCTACCTTTGGTGCCGTAAGTCCCGATCCCGTGGGAATATCGGGATCAAAGTAGTCTATGTTACTCCTCGATAGTGTAGCTGAATGTAAGTGAAAGAATTTTTGAAATCGGTCTAGTAGTTCGGTACCTATATACTCTTTATAATATTTAGTATACAAGTTCTTACCTATAAACTAACTAAACTATTAGATACCCAGAGATATGTAAAAACTTTAAGACTCATTGTAGATACCACAGTTTATAGGCAGTAATAGACTATACCTACCTAAACGAACAGAATATTTTTTCAATACATACGCAGATCTATACCTAGATTATAGCTTGTCTACCTCGCGAATTAGAGGTCATACTCATAAAAGAACCCCTCCGCAGTTGCTAAGCAACCGAACAAAGCTTGCACTTCTCACTCACCCTCATTGCATCCACCTATCTACCTACTGACTACTAGGTATCACGGGTAGGTACGTATTCTATATCAATATACTAGCTGCGCCCCGCGGTTTCACCCGCGTAAGTCCCGTTCCCGCAGTAATATCGGGATAAAAAGTAGCCTATGTGTTATTCCCGCTATCCAGCTGCCTATATTCCTAGTTTCATCGCAATCGGTTCATTAGTTTTTGCGTGAAAGAGTAACAAACTCACATACATACATACATACTTACATTCATACAAACTTTCGCGTTTATAATATTAGTAAGATTACTAGAACGGCTCGACAACGACTCAATGTTTTGTTAAATCCTAACAATTCTCGAAAGAGATAGGTACAATTTGTTTGGAAAATTTGCTGTTTTTCTGAAGCTTTTGAAATGTACTAATGAATCTCTTGCGAAATTACCACCCATTAAGTACTAAACTGAACAGAGCTCAAACATAGTTGAGGCATTTTAGTACAGAATAGGTTCACAGGGAACGTACCTATCTATTCTAAAACACATCAAAAGCTTTCACGAAACTACGAAACTTTGTGGAATTTCCAAAAAATATAGAAATACTCAGGTATGACAAAAACTGAACATAGTTCAAGCATACTTGTGATATTTATTTTAGAATAGATCTCTAGATCATTGGATTTTCTAAAATAACCTACCTACTCCATACATAGAACTAAAGCTTTAGGTATACCTATCTACGATACATTATTTCCTTCGAAACATTCTGACCCGGCAACGCATACCCCGCGTGCTTCAAAGTTCTTCACAGGTACCGGCAACGCACCATTAGCGGGCCGACCATTAGCACTTCATTCAACCTCTTTTTTTTGGATACGGTCATGATATTTCCAATATTTTAATTAATTAACCACAGATAAATAATAATTCTAATATGGGTGCGCATTGTCGTACATACATAACTTTTCAACTCCTATCATCGGAGGTCCGAAAATATTTCTTATACAATTTAAAAACAAATAATCATTTTTCTTAATTATTTTTCTTACCTGATTATTATAAACACAAATCGGCAGTAAGACAAAGAATATGATGATATGAACGAATTTCAAGTTTCTTAAATCACTAATGTCCTACATTCATATCAAATTTCATCGCAATCAGTTCACAGGGTAATAAAAATAAACACACAAATTAATATGTTATACTTACTAAAAATAAATAAATAATATAATTATTAATTTTATTGGGTCAGACACAGAGTATTATTAGATTTATTAGGCATTTTGATAGGATAATAAGGGCATAATCATCCATTAACCAAACGCAAGATACGCGTTGCCGGGCCCACCCGGACGCATACGTATGAGATTGACCTTTTTCACTATTTACAATTTTTTGCGATATTTGATTAAGTATTTCATAATATTCATTTTTAAGCAGACCCAAATGGGTTAAATGCGAAAGCTTGTAAGTCTGTATGTTTGTGACTTTCTTACTGTTTCTCGCAAAAACTACTTAACCGATTGCAATGAAACTTGGAAGAACACCATAAGATTTTCTTTTTAGCTCGATGTTCCCGCGGAAACGGGACGTGCGAAGGTGAAACGCGGGATTATATACCTATATAGTGAACTAGCTGGGCCCCGCGGTTTTACCCGCGTAAGTACTGATCCCGTGGGAATATCGGGATCAACAGTATCTCTGGTACCTTTGTTACTCCTCGACAATTTAGCTTTCTATTGGAGAAAAAAATTAGACATCGATATCCAGTAGTTTCGGAGTCTATTCATTACAAACAAACAATTAAATCTTTCATCTTTATAATATTAGTATAGATAGGTACTTACATAGGTAGGTACGTGTGCAACAACACGAATGATTTTATGGAGTTAGGCATAGCATAGTACCTATACCTAATAAATTCCAACTCACACAATAATAAAATACAATGTTGCAAATTGAAACGCTAGAAGATTCCATACATTGGCTTTGCTACTAATAGTATTAACTCTCCATGATGTCATGATGCTGCAGTCTTAGCTAGCTACTTTATACATACCTACCTAAGTAGGTGGGTGCTCAAAACTTGGCTAAATCAGTGTTCTAACGGAATTAGCCACGCTGTCTCCATAGATCACAAATATTGAATTCATCACAACAATTGCAGTTGGTCGGTAGTTATCTACCAATCATTCCACCGTCGTCGCTCGTCCACGTTAAAACAAGGCTATCGTATATTAGGTCGACGTCCGAGCAAAGTCACCTTTGCCACAAATGTAACGATAAAACCCTGTCCCCCGCTTGTCCGCATCATAAATATGACGTTACACACTCATCAACTACCTTGTGTGACGGAAAACTCAATGCTGTGTGTGCGTGCATGCATATAACGTCACAGAATACATAATAGGTAGTAGGTAAGTAAGTATACGTAGTACTCGTAGTAGGTGTTCCTTGTGTACGAACACAGAGTAGGAAAAGAGAACTAACTGTCTCTGTTCATTTTGGGTAAGTTTATATCTAGCTAGAGTATTAGAACTAAGTATCAGTATTAACACTGCAATCGGAGAGGCCTACGTCCAGCAATGGACTGCAACAGGCTGATGATGATGATGGTTTAGGCGTGAAAGCGTAACAGACAGACAATTACTTTCGCATTTATAATATTAGTAAAGATAAGCTTAGGGAAAAAACGACTTTGCAGTAGGTATTTCTACGCAGACGAAGTCGCGGGTAACAGCTAAGTTTATTACATAAGTAGGGTTAAAGTCGAATGAATAGTCTTTATAATTAACCTTTATCATTTTGTAGGTGTGAGAAATGACACAGAACTGCAGGTTTATCTATGTTGCACGGCTGATAACAAAGCAATTGAACGTAATTTGAAAACTCTAAATAAAATAGAATAATATAAAACAGGTGCGGGCGGGCGAGATAATACAAGCGATACACTTCTGTTGCTACTTCATTTTAGTAGAACCTTTCTACTTTTAACATCAGTTTTGGCGTTAGTAATATGTGGTCTGTGGTTTTGGTTAACTGCAGTTTCTCTAAATCAATGTTTTTTTATTGAAAAAGGAGAGTCAATAAGAGTGTGGCTCAAAAAAAACGCAAAGTATCCAGTGCGCAGTAACGTTACGTTTATATGTAGCATAGCAACGACAGGCCCCGACGTCGATTCAGAGGGCACCTTCAAAACAGAGGCATTGACCGTGGTCAGGGACGAACCATGACCGTCGCGCGAGCGACGTACCAGCATTCCGCTAGTGGCCTAAATTGCATGACGTAATAATCTACTTTTTATTTTCGTAGATACCCGAGCACACGTAGTTCAAACGAAGTAGATAGGTACCGTTTGCAGATAAAGCGTTCATAAGTACCTACCTACCTACCCATTTTGTTTTTGGCACGACCTTCCACAAGGACAACTGTATAGAAACATCAGATTAAATTTTCATGGTCATTTTATTACATCAATAATATCAATTTTTCATACAACGTAGTCTTATTTACTTAACACAAATCAAACATTAAAACATATTTACTTACTTAGGTACCTATTTAAAAAAAAAGGATTACAGAGGACTTTAAAAATATAAATGATTATTTCAATGCATCGAACTCAGAATTATCAACAATTCGTTTTAACTTAATTTAAACAATACCATTAGGTATACTAAGCGCTAAAAGCAGGTAACAAAATCTGACAATACGTTTTCCAGAAACTTGTCTATCGGCAAAAAAGGCAAAAACACACTTTTAGAATACTAAGTCAATTTAGAGTGTTTCTATAGATAGATAAACCAATTATATTTTATAATAGGTTAAGCACCCACAAAGCGTTCTTTACTTCATAAAAATACGCCCCAATTATGATGATTTCACACGAACATACGACGATCCTATAAATGTATAAAGTATCATTGAAGTAAACTTTTATCTTCATTTATGAGCCCAAGAACCATTATTATAGTACAGTTTTTCACTCGTTGCACACACGATCGTATACATGGGAGCGGTGTAGAGTATTTTGCTCTCTCTCCCACTCATGGGATAGGCGCAGTACTGAGCATCATTGCTATCGATTTTGCAACAAGCTCATGACTCTAACTTTACTATGATTTATGACCGCTGTGCAACGAGTGAAAAATTGTAATACAGTCATTCTCATAGTATTTTTAACATGACAAATTAGGATCTGGCTAGATCATTTTATACATCCTTTTATCATTCATTGTATACCATTAAGTCTACTTACTTCACAACCCTTAAATATATAATTGATTTTTATAATCATTATTAACCTTATTTCGATAGCTAGAAAACGCAGTCAAAATATTAACATTACAGTTTGCTCACTTAAATGATTGAATGAGTCTTTTATACTATTAAGATAACTCAATTATCCCAAAAAGTTAAGATTTCATAATCTTACCAGCCGAATCCAGCGGTTTTATTTACATAAGAGCTTTGAAAAACACTTTCTTATAGGATGTCTATATATCTATGTCATCACATTATTAGCTGTTTAGGCTGAGATTTGAGTTTTAAAGGTTTAGGGTGCGTTGATCCGTCAATCGGGCGGGCAGAAAGTTTTACATGGATGACAAATAGTTGATAAATAATTATAAAACACCGATTTTCTTAATTTAAGTTATCTTAAACACACACATTAGAAAATTATTGTTTGCATGCGGTATTATACCTACTTAACATAAACCATATAACTATCTACAGCTAAGCTTAGATATCATAAGTACCCACATCTGTTAGGTTTAGTCGGATAACATTCACCAGAGAATTTGTTATTGACAATTTATCAGATTGTATGCAACTCAATTGTCTTTTGTTTCTATTTCGATCATTAATTTAAACTAGCTATAGCACCGGTAATGGGTCAATCCACCGAAAGCACTATATCAAAACCACTGAGGATTTTTAAAGAAATGCTTTCCAAAAATTCGCACCCGACAGTTCTTGAACCTGCATCTTTGGGGAGTCCGGTCTAAAGAACAAAATGAGAGGCGATCCTTAATTTCGACTCGACTGTGGCCAAAACGAATAAGGCGTTGGAGCCGGGCTCCCCAAACATGCAGGTTCAAGTCCTGTCGGCTGCGACTTTTGAAAAGCGTTTCTTTAAATTTAGTCATCCAAGTGTAGGAAACACTTTAAAAAATAACAAAAAGGATTTTTAAGTTAATTATATAGTTGACGTTTGTTAAACTCTTGCGTTTGAAAAATTACTAAAAGACCCATCAGCAATACAGAAGAGAACTACCAAGAATGGCAATTCAGTATGAATGGTGTAGGTTTAACGAGCTTATTTATACGAGATTCAGCAATCAATACAGTCGTTAAATATTATATTTGTTCAGAATTAACTTCCTTGTTTACGAAAGCAAACCACTTTGGGTAGTCAAGAACAAATTTGCAATTTAGATTTTTACGAATAAATTAGTCCATTTATCAAACAATCAACATACTAGGAGTCACGACCGGACTTTGAAAAACGTTCCTTAGTTTTAAAATTTAATAAGTTAGCGAAAATAGTATGCTTTAGCGTCATTCCTTAGATTTCCCTCAAAAATAGTATACAGCTGTTAATTTATTTTAGATTCTCATATTATGTTTATGTAGACCAAAGAAGTTTATTACTAAAACTAGAATGCTCGCGTAGAACCAAAAAGTGGGCCACTTCAATGTAGCATTGTCCCTTTCTATTAGTGTAATTAGAACGGGGACAGCATGCACAATGTAGCGGAACACTTTTTAGTTCTACGTTAGCATTCTAGTTCTAGTAATATAATTTATTTGATGTAGACCGACTAGCTGCCATAGCTTTACATAGTTATCTAAGTACTTAACTACAATTTCCTTAAATTTAGACACGTTTAACGAATATTTAGGCTGTCATATTTAGACATTAGATTGAAAAAATAAAAATTGGAAAAGCTTAATATACCAGTGTTCATTAGGTACAGTATTACAGATCAAGCGCATTTTTAAATGTCCACTAGCAAGTTTAGCGACTTCCACCCTTCTTGTTAAAAAAAGATCTAATCTAGGGACACTAATTTTCTGAATTGTATCCATAATATATAATGTAAGACTTGCAGGAAGTCCGGCGAGACACTGGAACTTGCAAAAAAATATAACGGGAGCGTTTACACATTGGAAGTCGCTTGTGCAAGATGAAGGTTTTATTTATTAGTAAACATTTGTCAATACTTACTGGTTCAATTTCACTGAAACTAACGGGCAGTTTCATGTTGAAACAAAAGAAGATAGAACCAGGGATGTTTCTCTCTACAAAGCAACTTCAGAATATTTCAATTTAGGTACATTACTAATTACCACACATATTCCAGAAACATTGATATAACATCAACATGAATACTCTAACAACGAACTTTAATACCAATTCGATATCAAAGGTACACAGAACACGTAGAGGTCAATAGCTTAATTAAATAACGATCAAAGCCTTATCTATCCAGGTCCTTCAAATCTAGTGGCCGTCCTTTATCAACACCCTTGTTAAAGCTTTCAAATGGTCATTTTTCTTCAAGGCTCGTTGCCTTCAACAAAGAAGAAAGTGCAGGAAACGTATTGTCTGAGTAGTTGGAATACGGACTTTTGGAACATTCTGGAAATTGAATTTCCACTAATCCGAAAGACTTATTGGCAAAAAAAGGTGTTCGTAAACTTTATTTCACTTTAAAAATTATGAACGGATTCTTCAAGTTTACTTAGTAAGCCTGAGACAGAGATACCTGTTTGAGAATTCAAAAAATCGTGTTTTTTTTACATTTTTAAATATTTAGGTAGGTACACTAAACCGATCATTCATTTTGGACAGAATCATTATCCCACTATTCGGTCCCTTAAACCCGATCACAACCTCAAAATTATTCGGCGACTATACCCATTATCCAGTAACAACTTCATTTTTTTATCTTTTTATTAACCATACACTTGTTAAGATTATAACGCACTCATTATCATACTTTTCAGTCCAAATCGATTGTGGTAGACACAAGTAACTTCTTCCAGTTTATAAACTGATAAGTTCACGTGATTCCACTCGCACATTACATATTATTTTTGTACTTGCATTTATGTATTTCGTGAAAATAACGTCGTGCAATGTTTATATAGGTATTCTCGTTAGAATCCGCGTCTTCACACTGACGACGAATTTGAATGTTTGAACCGGCTGATCGGCCGATTATGCACGTTTGAATTATCAATTTATCATATTATTAGCCTCTACGATCTAATTAAAAACTATGATGATTAAAACAACGTTATGCAAGTTTGAATAGCATTAATGTGTCTGGTCTGATGAATTTAATTCCCATTTGAGCAGCGAAAAAGTTACAGTCGTAAAGCGATTGGGAAAATGAAGTCAAAATCTGTTTAATTCTAGCAAATCACAGAAATTATTTGCTAAACATTTTTGGCACAATAAACAATAATATTACGTTTAATACATCAATCACATCAACACTATGAAACAATGTATAGGAAATACATGAGTAAGTATGTTTTAAATGGTCGATAAAACATATTATCTACTAAATCAATATTTTATTACAGGTTGGTAGGTAGGTATGTGATGGCACTGGTCGGTAGCGTAGTTAAAGATTATATCACATACCATGTACAATAATGTACATACCTAAAATAATATAGGTTAGGAGGATAATTTTGTATGAAAAAGCGTCAGTGTGGAAAAAAATGTTGTTGGCGATTTTGCACGAAAAATCATAATATTATTCGCTGAATTTAGTATCACGATAATACGTTGGTCGGGGTCGTTAAGATAGGCAACGCCTTTAGAGACGTCGTAATGTCTGAATTTGTGTTTCGTACCCACCGCCTTGACCGATTTAAATATTATCATTAGTTTTTCTTTTATAAATTTTTAAGAATTATACATTTATATAATTACGAAATTGCGTCATTCTACCCAAAAACAAAGACTAAATATATCATTTACATGAACATCCACATTAACCCTATAATTAATTTATTGTTCTTAATGTCGTAGGTACAATTACTATGCTAAACATTAAAAAAAACTATGAACTTCTACTCAATAAACAACTTAGGAACAAAAAGTAAGTCATAAATTAGGTAATATTTATACAATAACATCGTAACTTAGGTAAAACAGGTTTTGGTTAGCAGAACGTTTAGTGTAGGTACTTATTCACCAACAACACTATTTTTTATTACATCTAGCCTTTCCGAAGCTGCGCCAGCAACTTAGAGAAGACTAAATTCTTAAAAGAAATCAGTAAGTATAAAACACAATATTTTAAAAAAAGATTTCGCAATTAATTGTGCTTGCGCGAAATTTTACAACTACTAATTGCAGAAACCTTACTTACCTAATAAATTATTTTGCTGAGGAAGATGAGATGATTAAACTAAGAAGATTGAATCGGTCATCTATCCCCCTACTGCTTCATTTAGAAAGGTTAATACACATTAAGCTAACAATAACAGCTCACCTGTTGCCCAAATTCTGTAAAAACATAGCATGCGACAAGCAGGCGGGATGCAGGAAGGAGCATTGCAGAAGTCGATTTGTTGCATGAGTAAAAATAAAATCTATTCTATAACTTCCTATTTAAATAATAAAGCGAGTATGTGTGTATGTATACTGTATGTGTGTTTGTTACTCAATCACGCAAAGACTACTGAACCAATTGCGATAAAACTTGGAATATACGTAGCTGGATACCGGGAATAACACATAGGCTACTTTTTATCCCAATAATCCCGCCGGAACGGGATTTACGCGGGTGAAACCGCGGGGCGCAGGTAGTAAATAATATTACGTGATTGACCCGGAAAAATGTAACATTGATAATCTTTTGTTTGTATTTTTATCACATTTATTTCTATTTCACAGATTATAGTGTACTGAATAGTGGAATCTATCAATGGCTTAAAGTGGATGCATGAAAGAGAAACAGGATCCATAGCATGATAGCTTAATATACAAGATGTAACAGGTTAGCCCTTTTAAGCCGAAAGGGGGTTGTTCTAGACGTCTAGGCGAACAACTTTTGTTCTATGACTTTTGAAAATTCGAAGTACTTTTCGAAAATTTTAAGTGTAAAGTTTACTTGAAGATCAGCTGTTTCTTAGAGTTCGAGGTCATTGACCTTATGTTGCCCTTTCATTTAGCTTGGTCTACTACAATCAAACCTTCAATTACCTTTATTTTCAGAAACAGCTGTTTTTTCAGTGAAACATAATCTCAAAATTTTCAAAAAAAAAGTTCGAATTTTCAAAAGTCGTAGAACAAAAGTTGTTCGCCTAGACGTCTAGAACAACCCCCTTTCGGAATAAAAGGGCTAACCTGTTACATCTTGTATATCTAGGGCAACATTCAGTTTTTAACCAAACCTTACATAACATTTTTGAAAATAACATAAACTTTAATAATGAGACAGGTTATCTATGTTCTTTGCTGACTGTTCATTGTTTATGATAAGACAATGTAGACAATATTGTTTTATCAGAGATCTGACTTAACATTACAAAAATTATACATGAATTATATAATTTACAGTTTACTACCTAGTTTAATTGTTGGAGAGTTGCACTCAAGTGTAAAAAGTGTGTGTCTGTGTATCCAATAATGATAAAAACCAATCTAATAAAAGTTGTTTTTTCTAAAAGTTGTATAATTTTAGTTGCCTAGGCTTGTAGAACAACCTCTTTAGTTTATTATTAGATTATTACCCACATTGAAATACTTTGAATAAGTAGGCAAAGTAGGTTGCACTGTTTTGAATTAGAAACTTCTCTAAAGTTAACCCATGAACCAATAGTATGGCAACAAGGATCTTTGGCTCATATGTATCTAAGCAAGTTTGATTGGTTTTCATGTAATTATAAAGTCAAAAATTAAAATACAACCAAAAAAAATTACAGTTCAATTACTTGTGCGTTAAGCCTTTTCATGTGTTCAATTTCAACACCACCATCATCACAATCAGATTTTTTTCTTTTCCTACAGTCAAATCTAACACCTGTTTCTTGAACCACTTTTTCACTGTTTTTGATTGCAGAAATGATGTGTTCCCTGGATGGTGGCACTAATTTAAGGTCATCCAATTTCTCATTGTCTGATTGTTCCACAAGATGCATCACAATACGCTCAAGACGTTTAGGATGTTCCACTGGTGCTTCATCAGGCATGATCGTCTTCTCATATTGTTGTTTATCAATGTCTACGATAACTGAGTACTTACGCTTCATCTCTTCCATCATTCGTTTTCCATAATCCTCACCTATCACACTATTAATACACACAAAACTTTGCACTTTCTTTGAGTCTCTATCAATTTCGAGAAAGCCTCTTGTTCTCATATAAATAAAATGTCCTGATCTTGACATCAAACGGTAATATGACTCACCAAACTCTCGGCTCTCATCATACATTTGCCTCAAAACACAAATAACCCAACGAACATCTTCTTTGTGCATGAAAAAGAATGCAGATGTACCTGTAACTTCCTCAGTCATGTAGCCAGCGGCGAGTGAGATACTTTGGTCACACTGCACGATACGACCATCGATGAGATGCCTGGTCCAGTACTCACTGTAAGCTGTGGGGGGCAGGATCCTCGGAGGCAAATTGTTTGTAAGAATATGGATCATCCCAATAAAGACAAAGTCATTTCCGCTGGAAGAGAATGTGCGGTTCTGTCTCACCCGCTGACGTCTAATAAGTCTCTCATTTTGCACTTCATTTGAAGTTGCCTTGTCCGCTTTCCTTATAACCCCATCAATCCGACATCGTTCATAACGAATAGGGTCTGATCTAGCACCAGCTTTCTTTATTCTTATGTGGAAATTATGATGCTGTTCTAAGAGGCTATTGTTGCACCCAGTTTGTAGCTCTGCAGGAAAGATGTGACGAAGAAGAATTTCCTTGTCTTCTGGATGAACATAGTTGAACATATCTTGACCCAATAGATCAACATGGCCATATCCTAGTTTATCTTGAACATTAGGCGATACGATGCATATTCGACCGCGGCAAGTCACAGTAAACATGATTCCACCAATGAGGTCAAAAAACTTGAGGAAAGCGGGAGACCAACTTTCAACATGGCAACACTTTACACTGTTCCCGAATACATGTTCATTCCGTAGTTTGTTAGCTGCAAGTCTCAGGACACTGGTTTTATCGACTTTTCTCTGAGACTGGACTATGTCAGACAAAAGTGTCATCATTTGAGATATCAACGCATTGTACTGACTCCTTCTTTGTTTTTCTGCAAATATCCTAGACTCTCGATCGCTAGCTTTCACGGAAGGCATGACAGGCGACTGAGAATCGGATGAAGATTCTCCACCAGTCGGTACTTCAGAATCGTAAGAAGTTTGCGGTACAACAACAGCCAAATCAAAGTCTGAGTTCGCTGGTCCCGCCACAGGTATCAAGGACATACTCGTTTGGCTAGCCATCGCAGTTTGTAAGTCCCCTGTGCTGCCCTGGGAGGTCATTCCGGCGACAGTCTTAGTCTTCGAGCACTATGTCCTTGTTTGATATCATTATGAATACCTTATCGTAAATAATTGCTGAAATCTTTACTATGCATCTTCAGGGCAATGCCCACAATATTAATAGTGTCCCCGAATCATTATTTAAATTAAGCACATAAACACAACAATAAACTGTACTCTTTCAGGGAAAAAAGCTATTTTCGATCACTCTACAACCTCTTCTCGTCATCTCGCTCGACGACATTCACAAACACAACCAATGCTGCCAACCAAGCGAGAATTCCATTCAGTGTGACCAGGTTTTTTTTTGCCAATCTACTGTGAAAATAGAAATAATAATAAATATTATGTAAAGAAGTTGAGAAAACGGGACGCTTGAGACCACAGACGTACAAACTAAAGCAGACTTAACATTTAGCTATCCAAAACGTGGCAATTTTACTACAAACAAACGTTACTCACACAGGCACAAAATACAGGACCGCAATAAGGCCGCAGCATCAAATAATTTGTAAATAAAACTCGTTTGACTTCTGTGGCGCGTCGGGCAAACCTCAGACTGCAAAGCAGAAGGTTGCGCATTCGATTCCCGCCGTGCACAACTATTTATCTTGACAAACTTTTGCTGCTGGTTCGTCAATATGTAGGTACCCTATAATAAATAGTATGTACTAGCTGCGCCCCGCGGTTGCACCCGCGTAAGTCCTGTTTCCGCGAGAATATCGGGATAAAAAGTAGCCTATGTGTTATTCCCGGTATCCAGCTACCTATATTCCAAGTTTCATCGCAACCGATTCAGTAGTTTTTGCGTGAAAGAGTAACAAACTCACATACATACATACAAACTTTCGCGTTTATAATATTAGTAAGATGTATTGTAATATTATTGAAGAAAGATTGTGGAGGAGGCCAAGACCCACAAAGGGTTGTAGCGCCACAGGAAGAAGAATGTATGTTTTAGTACGAGTAAGATTGGATAGATTTATAAGGTTTTACGAAAACTAAAATTTCTCAGCTTCTGTGAATATTCTGTGAAAATTAAAACTTTTTTCATTTCACATATTATTATCAAAACAATATAACGTATAGTAGTTCAATTATATTTTTAATATTATTTTTTACGCTCTCTAGATATTGCTCTATGTCATTTCAAAATTACTAAAAAATCGCGTTCTTGGGGTAATATCGAATGTCAATATGAAACCATGTCTATTCCTTGCTTATAAAAGACAAAAATCATATCCGATATTACCCAAAGAAAATTAAAAAAAAATCTATCCTTTTCTGCATATATCTATCTCTAGCCATAAATAAAATAAATTAAAGAGGTATAGGTCGATCAAATTGTCATTAACGTGCACCCCAATGAGAAACCTCATATCAGGCACCTGATAAGAACTATGTTTATGTTCCTTGGAATTAAGTAAAAATTTGAGTACAATTGTAGGATTAAGGAATTTATTAACCGATGCCAGGTTTACCGCTAATCTCAAACTACTGAACGGATTTTGACATTATCTTTGCTAGAAACCATTAAAAATATGCTTATGCTTCGTTTATATTTTATTCAACTTTCAAAAAGGTTTCTTATTTTTGTTGCCTACGACACCCTAAAATTTTCTTGCAAATGACAAAACAAGAGCCCGTAAAGCCTAGACATTCATTATTTTGTAAAAGCTGAAAGTTTGTCAGTGCTTGCTTCCAAAACAGGTAAGTAAAAAAAAAGTTAAATAAACTCACATCTTGTGTGTTTTCTTCTTTGAATATAGAACAATTATGAACAACAAATATGAGCGGCGGCCTTTAATACAAAACAAATTAGCGGCAAAATGCATGGAACACAATACACTATTTGGCTGCCAATGTTTTTTATTAATGTTTTTATCTATAGATTTTTATTATTTTCTTTTTTGGGAAACCTGAAACTAAAAGTTAGTATGATTTAACTATGAAATGACCTTAAATGTATTACAACCAGAAAATATACCTAGTAATCTGAATAATAATATAATTTTGTTGCCCTGAGTCCGACTCCCTATACTGCTAAAGTACATAAAGTGTCAAATTGCGTCTTTGAGACAATATTATTTATGAATACGACCCTATTTCATTAAATTATCTAGTTCAGACAGTTTTTGAAATGAAGAACATAACTTTCTTTGCAATCTAAAACAACAAAACGTATAAACTTATTTCAGTAAACAAACAAACAACTACAAAATAGTCGAAGATCTATAGTGCCGAATTGCTCTAAACCACCTTTAAATAAGTCATCTTTCACTAAAGAATCCAATGTCACAATGAGATTTAGGCCGGCTGATCCAAAATCGGTTTATAAAATTATAAGCTCCCTAAATTCCAATAAAGCTCCTGGTGTAGATTGTATTAGGGTAGTTGATATGAAGAGGATTGCTGAAAGAATAACCCTTGTTCTGGTAAATCTTATAAATCAAAGCGTTACTAGGAGTAAATATCCATCCACTTTAAAAACTGGTATAGTAAGGCCAATTTATAAGAAAGATAGTCGAATTAACTATGATAATTATAGGCCAATTACCATTTTGCCCGTCATTGATAAAATTGCTGAGAAATACATAAGTAGTGAAATCCACATTTTTTTCATTAAAAATAATATTATATCCGACAGGCAGTATGGTTTCCAACCTAAGAAGAATACTACGCAGTTGTTGTCCAAAATTACAGATAGTGTATTTAAAAGCCTAGATGAAAGAAAGCACGTTATGGTTGTTTTTATAGATTATAGCAGAGCCTTTGATACTTTGAGACATTCTGATTTGGTTAAGAAACTTGCGGACAACGGAATTGGCGGTAGTCTGCTAGGATGGTGTAAGAACTATTTAGAGGATAGATCTTACATTGTGAGAGTAGGGAAGGCGGACGGCCCAAGGGTCGGTTTTAGGACCGTTGCATTTTATTACCTACGTAAATGAATTACCTAACTTGGTCAAAACCTGTGAAGTGTACCAGTACGCAGACGATACTTGTCTTGTGGCTGCGGGGGCGACTCCAAAAGAAGCATTAAAAAAGCTGCAAGCCGACTTCGACTTGGTAGCGCGGTGGTCGCATGACGTTGGTCTGGTACTCAATGCTAATAAGACTAAAGTAATGTATATAAGTTCTAGTCGAAATAGAAGCTACTTTAAACCTGATCTTATTGCACATGAGCACGATTGCTTGCACAAGTTTAACAACTCGTCCGGGAAGGTTAATTGCGATTGCGGTGCAGTTGAGGTAGTGACTAGGCAGAAATACTTAGGCCTTATCATTGACGATCGATTAAAGTGGAACGAGCATATAACGTATGTTACCGATAAGCTAAGGGCTATACTTGCTAAATTCACTCTGATAAAATGTAAAATCCCGTATGCAATTCGTCTACAGCTTTACAAATCGCTGGCCGAATCATTAATCGGCTATGGTCTGTCAAGCTATGGAAGAACATTTAAGACTGAATTAGATAGAATTTATGTGCTCCAGATTAGATTGTTAAAGGAAGTTGTACCTCTGAAAGTAAGACGCAAATTTAAAGATAATTATCACCAGCTTTTTGAGTACTGCAGTATTATGCCTATTCATGAGAAAGTAAAGTTAACTTTACTCAATGAAGAATATCTCAACATCTCATGTCAGCCGTTTAGTAAAGTTGGTTCGAGGGCTACGCGTAAAAGGACTTGCACCGCACTCTCTTTACCGCGATTTACTAATTTATATGGGAAGAGAAAGTTGGGTTATGTCATGCCGTATATTATAAGTAGCCTACCCACTACATTGCTAAATAGTATATCACCTAAGAACGTAAAGAAACAATTTATGCAATACTTCATTAACCGACTACGTGATGCCATGGACTGAATTATTTGTTAGTTCTTTCATATATGGTAATACGTGGTCGGTATTGTTAAGTGAGATAAATATATACTGACATTACTAATTGTACAATAAAATTGATGTTAAATAAAATAGAACACGCTGTAGTTGTGGAATGCGCCGGGCGCATACCGGTTTGGTTGTTGAGGCTCGGGCCGACTGACTCCGAGCGATCGCGATCGGGTATGTTCGGTTATTCGATGGACGGTGAGGAGACGGTGAGTGTACGCAGCCGTCTTCGGTCGGTTATTGTTTTTCTATTGTGTGATATATACCTTCTTACATACACGTACCTTCCTTCTTGTTTTGTCGGGGAGATGATTTTTGTTAAAATGACCGTGAAATGTTTACTGTTGTTTAACTTATTCTTAGCTGATAAGTCGATGTCGTAGTGCCCGGTAAAACTCGGTTGAGTTTTTGTGGCACTATGTATAATTAAGTTTTTATTGTATTAATTTGATTAAATAAAAAAAAAAAAAAAAAAAAAATGTTATTTACATACCGGTGAAACGTAATTTCAAAAGTTTTATTGTAAGATGCGTTGGAACACATTGGGGCACAACACTTCACCATTGTAGTTTAGTTTTTAGCTGACGATTCCTAAAAAATAAGCATAATTTTCGGAACACTTTAAAACTTCAGTACACCATGTTGCTCTTTTTTATGTCATTTTGGTAATGATCTAAATGGCATCTGCCCCACGCTGTCAGATGTGTCTATGTGTGAGTTGTTGTTGCAATTGGAGAAAGAAAGGGATAGAGCTATGCACTATTCCATCGGTGTGAATGAGACAACGATGTTAATTACACGGATCAATGGGTGCGTATAATTGTGTTGAGTCTGCTATAATTTGTA
Organism: Idaea dimidiata; assembly: GCA_949358125.1. NCBI lineage: Eukaryota > Metazoa > Arthropoda > Insecta > Lepidoptera > Geometridae > Idaea > Idaea dimidiata. The sequence continues at coordinate 8,854,415 of OX442328.1, forward strand.
CGTCTGTGACAAAGATAAACGGATATAATAGTGTAATTATCTACCTTCTCGCTCGGACCGTTTTTATATTTCAAAGCAAAAACTACTTTATGATACGACAACATTATTGAAAATTATTTTTTAAAAATCGCTCTATTATAAATCATTCTACGGTCGGTCGCCGGTCGCGACGACAATGTGTGTCCTTGATATGAGACGACTCGACTGATTTGATGCAAATTGCAAATAACATTTACAGGGTCAAGTATTATTAAGAATGACTAATACTTGACACTGGCTACTTTCAACATGGCCATAATCGGTTTACAACCGATAAGAAAAAAAAAACAAAGGCAACGGAATGCTGGGAGGTATAAAAAAACGTGCTGTAAGTGAGATTTCATAAGAATATAACATACCTATCATATTCTATATACGATTTTAAACTAACATGGTTATTTTCACTACTAAAATTACTTAATAACGGGGTATTTACCATGTTGCTGCTGCTGCAACAAGCTGGTTGGAATTACTAGCGAAATATCGAGCTCCGCGAATAAATTATTAAACATGGTAAATACCCCATATCATATTCTTATCAAATGTCTAATGTTCATTTACTGACAAAAGAAAATATAGGAGAAAATAATAGTCGCCCGGTCTTAGGTAAACGAGCGGTTAACAGGTGAAGTAAAAGTGAAGCCAAAATCTACCAGAACGTGAAATTTACTGTTATAATATGGTCACACTGGTTCTAAACGTTTGAAAATCTTTTTTTTTACCGTAAAGTAAAAGAGGTAAGGCAAAATAACTGTAAAGCTAACAGTGACATTGTAGTAAGTCTGACATTGACATAACAAAACATCTTTTATTTATCTATTTTTTCGAATTTTTTGGAGGATGGTTATTTTCTCAAATAAATCAATTCTAAATTACGTTTTTGAGTTTTGGCGGGAATGCGCTGAGGAGATGTGTTGCTAAATTTTCATTTTTGTGAAACTTAGTTCAAATGCGTGTAAATTGTTTAATTTCGGGGGCATATTAATCAATTTAGTTTCGTGAAGGTGTACAAGTGAAAATTAAAGTGAAAATCGGTGCAAATCATGGACTTTCGCTTAGTGTTCTCTCCAAAGCTCCGTGAACAAACATTGTAAAAAATGGCCTCCTTTTTACAATGATTCCCTTGACTTGACTTTAACTATGACGACTTGAGACTTGACTGTTTCGTTCGATGCAAATAACAATACTTGACACTGGCAAATGTCCGAAAGGAAAAGCCATTTTAAAGAAGAAGAAGAAGAAATTACGTTTTCGTCTAATTATATATAACGTTATAAGTAAATAATGTAATAACCCTATAGATGTGTAATGGCAAAATAATAGATACCTACCTAATAAAACAACATAATACGATCGTATTTTACATAAAGCATAATTTCAATGTGTGAACTCAAACCGGTCGTACCGCTGTTGCTAGCTTAGCTTACCGAACGAGGAAAACTAAGTCGTGCTATAACCATACAGTAAATCGTCGGCGGAAAATAAATCGAGTAAGAGTACAGCTACGAACGGTACTATGCGGGCTCAAAGTGCTATTTTTTTATTTGTGTTGTTTACAAAAAATGTATTTACTCAAGAACGTAAGTAAACCTTCCTCTACACTTCGTTTTAATCGTTTTGAGCAGTAAAGTAAAACGCTAACTGCACTAAAATTATTTTTATTCCATATAATTTGCAGCTGGTGATCCTTGTACTACTAAAAAAGGTACAGATGGAGTCTGTATGTTAGTAGACCGATGTCCAGAAGCTATCAAGTAAGTAGTATTTTAACTGCAATAATTTGTGCATTAAGTGAACTTCGTAAAACTGTTGTAAAGACTCCTATCACAAAAATATTTATGCTTGTGTTTAAATTACCAATCAAGATTAAGATCCCTTATCAATACTTTATTTTCAGACAATTACAAGAGAGAAGACGACATTCATTAGGAAGATGTGGGTTTGAAGATTTAAAAGAAGTTGTTTGTTGTTCAACACCTGAACAGGTCAACAAGTTTGGTAAGATGCGACAATAATCTATGATTAATTTACTTTGCGATTAATTGCTATAACACAAGAAAAGCTTCGATCTGCAATCTCACCAGATGACATGGTCCTATGATGTAGTATGCTCAGCTCATCTAGAAGATGCCCATAAATAATAGAACAAGATCTGACCCTTCTTTTGTTCACTCAAAAACTACTGTATCTTTTGCCAGGAACCTCTGAGTTTATACAATAACATCTGAGAATACACAATAACATCACTTGTGACATCTTATTTTTTAAATGCAAACACTTTTTATAAAAACACCCAACATAACACTTAGAACACAACACTAAGAACAATATTTTAATAAAGTAACGGCCTACTTTAACTTTGAATTATTTGTTGAAGTCTATTTTTCATGCTATTCACCATATTGTGGCACAAATTGTTTCCACTCATCCACTCCCTAGTTGATGTCACTAGATTCTGGAGATTTTCTTTTGTTTCGCTTGACCACTGATAAGTCCCAGTTTGAAGTCATTTGACTCCACAAGCCATTTTATGTCGTTACTGGGTCTCCGGTTCTCCATATATTTTAACCCATAGCCGGATTGTTTTTCTCTGTAAGTAGATAAACCAGGTTATTAATTTTAATGCTTCTTTTTGACATTGAATAGACATGACCATAGTTTCCCAACAATATTTTAACTCACCGTTAGATTTAACGAATGTAATTTAATTGTTTTCTTCATTACATAACACTACAACATATTTTAAATGAAACTTTAAAAAAACGAAAGAAATGCACAGTAACCACAATGGTTTATTCGTTTGTTGTGTGAAATGATTTTATGTAAAAAGGTCAGTTATTTAAAATTATGTTACAAACTACCCACAATTTACTCATTATATTAATATTTTGTAGGTAGATACACAAGTAGCCGTTTGCTGGTATAGATTCATTATTTCATTACGTTTGTTAAAGTTGGATTAGCAGACTGGTTAACTACCTTGCTTTGAGATTCAATATGCGGTGGTTCGAGCCCCATTCATTCCTCAAATTTTTTTAAAGATTTGGTGTTGTAATTTGATAATATTATAGGTATTGACGGTATTGTCAATCATAAAATATTTAGAATATGAATTTGAAATTACAAGTTGCCATCCAAGTTGATAGGTAATAAAGTTTTTATTTTGCTGTTTGTTGCGCTAGTAGCGACACCTGTTAGCTATGCTTGTAACTAAATCGATAAACTAAGCTTGGGTCGGATATTCTAACGCAGACATTGTTGTAAGTGGACGTTATAGCTGTAGTTATGGATATCTACATGGATACATAATCTGTATTCTGTCTGTACCCACCTACATAATAGTATCATGATAACCTTTGATTTACTTGAGGCATGTCAATATAACTTAATCATAAAATTTACTGACTTTGTTTGTTTACTTTTCAATTTATCAATTTAATGCTAATTTCATGTTTATCTTTTAAATTTAAGTACATACTAAATGTACCATTATTTAACGTTCCCACCAATAAATGACCCTTATAAATGTGCCGCGGCAGCGGTTGCCAAAGCGCCTAATTCTGTAAAAATAAAGCCGTGATGTATGAGAAAGGACAAGTAACACGTGACTTGTTCAACCAATCAGAGCGCACCTGACACTCACTTATTATTTTACGCATGAGGTAGGTAAGTTTATAAATTTGCGAAAATATAATCGTAAAATAATACAATTTATCTCTCTTTTAGAATCCTACGAATCCTACTGTTCTCTTTATCTTCCGGTGACATAAATACTGCTGCTCGTCACTATTGTTTAAGATTAAAGTTGAAATGAATGGCTCAGAAATGTAAAAGGTGTTCCTTATCAATCACAGAACCTCTTTATGACAAATTTCAAACCAACCAAACCTTAATATTACAAACTTCTGTTTAACAAATTACTTGATATACTTAACAATTATTTACTTGTTGTACCGAGGTTGCACTATAGATTTTCTTTCGAAGTGAGATTGCTGTTTTCAGTTTCTAATAAAAGATTGATAAAATATAACCCGCCCTACCATTATTATTTCTCGTTGTTTTATCGCCCTTTTGTAGCTTATAAATTTATGAAAACGTATACCCAGACTATTTTAAAAACCACAAATACCAAACAAAAAGACTTGATTTTTTTAGGTTGTTTTTATTTTGTTAGGTAGGTTTTAATGTTTATTTTTTTTAATGGAACGATTATAGCGACGACTTATACTAAGAGATCATGGTAGGGCAGAATATTATGTGTTGCCTTGTTTGTAATGACAATACTTAATTAATGTTTTACTTACATTTTTTTAATGTTTTAGGTGACAAAATAGTCGTCAATTCTATAAAAATTGTGGAAGATGGTAAGTTTTATCATTATTACATTATATATTTCACATATTATGTTACTTAACAACCTTAAGATACATGCAGTAGGTAAGGATGTGCTTGCCGCTATTAAATAAATATTTATCTAACTAAAGAAATACCCACATGTTTGTTTCTGTTGTAAATGTTTCTATAAAGTTTTTAGACTAACACAATAGGATATCTTCTTCTTCTTCTTAGTTATTGGCTTCTGCTTGCCACAAGGCTGCAATTGTGCCAAAAATGGTGAGGTGAATAATATAAGTCCAAGGTCGACGAATTATTGTACAGTAAAGAGGCCTCAAGATTGATCTTGTAGAGTACAGTGGAGATATAGGGATTCCACTTTAAAAATAACTGGTCTTGGGTTTAGTTGAAGAGCAAAGAGTTGATTTAATAACTTCATCAGAACGGACGACTAGATGTGATGATTAGCTAATCTACGGACAATACAAAATAAATATACAATTAATATTCATTTACTATACCAATAACTTAAATAACTAAGATAACTCATAAATAATAGATAACATATAAATTATAAAGTAAATAATATTATATAGGTACACAGCTAGCTAAAGTTTAATTTTATTTCTATAAATGAATTTAGCTAGAATTTTAATAAAAGGGGAAAATGTTAGAGATAGGAGAATTTTCATACATGAAGGACGAGGGACATCATCAGGGAGGATATCATAAAGAGATAAATTCTGATTAGGGCAGTTGAAGAAAATGTGATCCAGTGTACCATCTTCAAGTCCACATTCACAAACAGAGTGATCCCTAATCCTCAATTTGGCAAGGTGAACTGGGGAACAAATATGACCCAGGCGAAGGCGACATATTACACTAGTGCAATAGGATATCAAAATTTATATTATTTTGATTGGATTTTGAGGTTTTTGACATCAAAAATGATGTCAATCTTTTGACATCATTTTAGACACTTTTACTAAGACTGTACTGTCCAACTTTCTGTCTGTCACCAAACGTTACCTCATGAGCCGTGATTTTACAATTATTTTGTTTAATTTCTTCTATGGTTTTCGCGATTTTGCATAATAAAACACTTTATTTACTGGGTTTAATAGCGTTTTATTCATGATTTTTATACGACCGAGTTCTCGCCAACTTTACAGTTGCCTTTTTAAGGTTGACTGAGATGTAATTCGTCAATTGTAACATTCTAAAAAGTTACTGTAAACTGTCGTTTAAAAATCATGAACAAAACGCGATTGAACCCGGTAAATAAAGTGTTTTATTATTTTGTTTGTTACAGAATGTAATAAAATAGAATTACTCCCGCCATTGGATACACACATACTCGAAGGTGAGGCAGTTGCTCGCGGCGAATTTCCTCATACGGTAATTACTAACAAAATACCACAATGTAATACCTACCTACCTGAAAAGGAAACATTTTGTTTTTTATGTCTGTAAACAATTCAGTAATCAACAAACTCTACAGCTACTGAATCGATTATGATGTAACTTGGTGTGAGGGTGCATTTATTGAATGGGATCAACTTGGTTTCTTTTATCAAGAAGTTTTTTTTGTCTAGTATACAAGGTGTAACGGGCAAGTCCTTTTAGTCCGAAAGGGGGTTGTTCTAGACGTCTAGGCGAACAACTTTTGTTCTACGACTTTTGTAAATTCGAAGTACTTTTCGAAAAATTTAGGTGTAAAGTTTACTTGAAAATCAGCTGTTTCTGAGAGTTCGAGGTCACTGACCTTATGTTGTCCTTTCATTTAGCTTGGTCTTTTACAATCAAACCTTCAATTACCTTTATTTTCAAAAACAGCTGTTTTTTCATTGAAACATAATCTCGAAATTTTAAAAAAAAAGTTCGAATTTTAAAAATCGTAGAACAAAAGGTGTTCGCCTAGACGTCTAGAACAACCCCCTTTCGGATTAAAAGGACTTGCCCGTTACATCTTTTATAATGGAGATAAAACATTGTGGGCTGCCAATGTTAACCTTATGTTTTGATAGCGATGCGAAGTTGTGCCGCGGGCCGATCAGGTAGTCTTACTTCTTACTTTATTATTATTATTATACTATAAACGCGAAAGTTTGTATGTATGTATGTATGTGACTTTGTTACTCTTTCACGCAAAAACTACTGAACCGATTAATTGCGATGAAACTTGGAATATAGGTAGCTGGATACCAGGAATAACACATAGGCTACTTTTTATCCCGATAATCCCGCGGGAACGGGACTTACACGCGTAAAACCGCGGGGCGTAGCTAGTAAAATATAACGAAGGATGCGTAATCCATTGGAATGTAGTTTACCTGTTGATAGAAAAAAAGATACACCTATCAATTTTCCCACCCTACAGGTAAACAGAGTGAAAAATAAGAGAACATTCCTACTAATACGAAGTTTCTAGATGTTATTTATGTACATTTTATACGCTTATCGAAATATTTGATGCTGTGTGTGTTTTTGGAAGTATGTTATCTGTAGAACTCATAGTATTATATTCAACATTAATTAACCTACATTCAAAAATATAATATATCTACAATAATTTAGTTTATACTAAACTAGATGCGCCCCGCGATTTCGCTTGCATAAGTGCGATCCTGCGGGGAATATCCGGATCAGAAATATCCTATGTCCCTCCATGTATATCTATAGCAATACTCATCAAAATCGTTTCAGCTGTTTGGTGTCTTTCGCTTACGCTTACGCTTCCAGCGTAACAAAAAGACTTACAGAGTTACTTTGGCATTTATCCTATGCAATAAACACAACATAGATCATAGCTTAAAATTAAGATAAAATAAATGAGCATCAAATTTGCCATTTCGGTTACATTTAAAAATCAAGTTTTAAACGTATACGTACTATAATGAAGTCATCATTTCTGGATATACCCATCAACATTGAAATGCAAAATATGTTTGATGTATGAAATATAGGTACTAGTATATAAAAGTAAAAGAAACGATTCAGGGACCATATTCCGAAACGTCATCGGCCGATACTTCGGAGCCGATCAAACGTCAGTATGTGGTTATCGTCCGTTCCGGACCAATACCTCTTCATAATATTACTAGCTGCGCCCCGCGGTTTCACCCGCGTAAGTCCCGATACCGCGGGAATATCGGGATAAAAAGTAGCCTATGTGTTATTCCCGGTATCCAGCTACATATATTCCAAGTTTCATCGCAATCGGTTCAGTAGTTTTTGCGTGAAAGCGTAAAAAACTTACATACATACAAACATACAAACTTTCGCGTTTATAATATTAGTAATATTAATAAATAAATAAATTCAGTGACCAACACTCAGCGCTATCTAGCCCCCTAGTAAGCTGCTAAGCGTGTGTTACGGTGACTAGACAACGAACGATTATAGATAGAAATTAAACACGTTACACAGCTACTACAGTTTCAATACCATAATATAATCGAACTAAGTAATAGCAGAGTAACCACAGAACTTCGCTAGTTTGTTTATAGTTTGTTCATACCTACGTGCCTATTGGACTATATCTGTGATATTATTGTAGTGGCTAACAACGTCCCGGGCAAACAGCGCCATAAAAAAGCATGGATTAAAAAGTTGCTTGCGTTGTATAAATCATCTAAATTTAGATGAAAAAGGCCAATTATTATAATTACATAAGCATCATCGAAGCGTAATGTCTTTGAATACAGTAGTTTAAAATTCCAAATTCGTTGGAATTCCAAAATAAGTACCTTCTACCTAATTAGTTTCATACAAACGTAACAGGCCAATTAAATGTCATGCGTGATGCCGTTGGGGAAACCATTTTATTATCCACCAAAACTCTACATAGGTAAAACCCCAGTTTACCTAATAGTTGCTGCGCTTCGTAAAACTGTACTCATATCAAATAATAAAGGTAAAAGTTTGTGAGTGTGTGTTTGTTGCTACATAAACGTAAAGTATTCCCTTTTAGGGTTCCATACGAAAAGGGTAAAAACTAAACGCAACGTTTGCGCGATTTATTTTTACCTCGCAATCTAGTGATAAACTGGGGCAGTTGCGTTAACGTATTTTGCTTGATTGTATTGTTTACTAGCTGTTACCCGCGACTTCGTCTGCGTAGAAATAACTTTACTATATTTATAGAAATAGCAGACTTTTTCGTTAATTAATCGGGTTTCTAATAATTGAATTTCGATGTAAAGTATACCACGAGGTTCCTCGAAAATAGAACTATCCACTATCCAGATTTCAATCGGATAAGTAGTTTCAATTGTATTCATCCGGATACCCGGATAAAAAGTAACCTATAATATGTTAATCGAAGTCTTAGCTATCTGCATAAATTTCATTGAAATCGGTCCAGCCGTTTCCGGGATTAGCGCGCACAAACGCACAGACAAACGGACAAACAGACAAAAAGTTAAACACGGAAATACGGTCTGTTACGTTAGTACACATCCCCAAAAATAGTTTTTTTTAGATATCTTTCATTAACAGACACCGCTAAGTTACGATTTTATTATAAGTAGGTAGTGTTATAGTGTTTTAGAGTTCCGTGCCCAAATGTGATAAAGGTACGGAACTCTTAGTGTGCGAGTCCGACTCGCAATTGGCCGGTTTACTACTTTACCTTTTTTTTATTTTTAGGTGGCGCTTGGATTTCCCAAAGACGACGGCTCATTTAGATTCGATTGCGGTGGTACTATTATATCCAGGAATTATGTTCTAACTGCATCGCATTGTGTTGAGAATTTAGAAGAGTAAGTACCTACACTTTAATTCTTTATATATAAAAATGAATCCCTATTTCTCTTGGTCACGGCATCACGCGTCAACGGCTGGACCGATTTCGCTAATAATTTTTTGTTGAGTTTGCTTATATCACGAGAAGGTTCATATGAGAAAAAAAATAGCTAAACCGATTTTGATAAATCTTACGCAGGTGAAACCGCGGGGCGCAGCTAGTAATATATAAGAACTAGCTGCGCCCCGTGATTTCACCCGCGTAAGTCCCGTTCCCGCGGGAATATCGGGATAAAAAATAGCCTATGTGTTTTTCCAGGTCTCCAACTATTTATATTCCAAGTTTCATCGCAATCGGTTTAGTAGTTTTTGCGTGAAAGAGTAACAAATTCACATACATACTTTCATACATACAAACTTTCGCGTTTACAATATTAGTAAGATTACATCTTACTAGCTGCGCCCCTCGGCTTCACTCGCGTATGTGCCGCGGGAACATCGGGCTAAAAAGTAGCCTGTGTAAAGTATAAGTGGAAGATTATGGTAACTGTATCAATATGTATAAATCAATGAAACTGTATTCATTGATTTATACATATTTTAAATCAAGCATGCATTAATTAAGTCTATAATACGGACGATTCTCAATAGAACCGCCCGTGTCTGGGAAGGGATTAAGACGCGTGGACGGGTTACGTTTTGTATGAAGATAGATTTTGTCTTACATGTTGTCCGTGCTGTCTTCATACAAAAGTAGCTCGTCCCCATCCTGGCCAGACATAGCCAGGTCTACTAAGAATCGTCCCCAAACAGTCCACTAGTTGTAACAATAGTGTAATGGTTCCCAGCGTCCCCCCGACGATAGTCCGCGCGGGCGTGGTGGACCTCGGCACCAACTTCTCCAACCCCGACGTCGACGTCGACATCGCACAGATCATCAAGCACCCCAACTACACGCGCAGTTCTAAATACGACGACATATGTCTCTTGAGGTAGGTACGCTCTTGAAGTAAAAATCGTATAACGTATCCACACGGTACTGTGATTGGCTATCAAATAATCGAGTTGGCCACGCCGTGCATCTAGGCCGCCATGCCGATTCGTAAAAAATAATTGGTATGCAATCATGTCATTATAGCAATTGTCAGAATTGAAGAGTAACTCGATTTATAATGGTCAGACGTAAAAAAAAGAGAAAAAAAGGTACTTTTCACCCTAGGGATGAAATTAACAACTTTTCACCCAGCTATCTACACATGAAAGTTAAACTTTCCGAACAGGAGAGATGAAAATACTATTTTTCGCTCGAGTGAGGTACTTTGAATCCCTCGATTCGCTCCTATTCGCTCAATATTATTTTGCTCCCTTGTAATACCATCTACTATTATTCTATTTCAGGTTAGAGAGACCGTTGAATTTCTCCCGCTACGTGAACGCGGCGTGTCTGGAGACCAACCTCGACGTGGGCACCGACACGCTCGAGGTGTCCGGCTGGGGGCTCATCAGCAACAAGAGTAATGTTACATTATAATCCGCGCTACCACGCTCGTTTGTCGTCCTTTTGTCGTTCAAAAAATAAATTAAATTTTAAATAAAAAATACGCCGATAGCTTTTAAAAACCACAGACATTTTAAAAAAAACCTTTTTTTTTCAGTTTGTTTTTCTTTCTTTTCTTAATTATTTCATGTGTTTTTAATTTTATTTTTTTTAGCTGAAAGACAACGCGACGACTTCGCGACGACTTATGAAACAATAACTTAATTATATGACTATTGACTAAACTCTAAAGCTCTAAGTTGTGTTTGTTATCCCGTTTCCGAAAGAACATCGTATTAAAAGTAGCCTATGTATTATTCCAGGTCGCCAGCTACGTAAATTCCAAATTTCATCGCAATCAGTTCAGAAGTTTTTGCGTGAAAGAGTAACGAAGTCACATGCATATATACAAACAAAACAAACAAACTTTCGCGTTTATAATATTAGTAAGATAGTTGTTTTAAGTCCGAAATTCGTTTCCAGGATCGATAAAGAGTCAGATACTGATGAAGACGTCGATCAACGGCGTCCCGAAGAGCAACTGCGAGCAGTACTACACGGAGATGCGCAAGTTGCCGCTCGGACTGGTGCCCGGACAGTTCTGTGCGGGGGACGTCGCCGGCGGCGGACACGACTCCTGTGAGGTACTAGCGACTGCTCATTTATTACATTTTGACAGAAAATCAGTGTTCGCTCTAACGAGTGAATTGTCAAGTAAATGAAAGAAGGTTGCGTCTTTAGAAATGACATTTGTTACGTAAAACGAGCCTTCGGTCAAACAATTTTCGGTGAAACGAACCATAGGGGAAATGAACAATCGGGGAAACAACTATTCGGTAAAACAATCTATCGGTCAATCGTCTTCGGCGAAAGGTGTTTCGATGTATAGTGTTTCGAAGTAGCGTAGGGAACCCAATTATACACTGAGTCATGGCCCATTGTCCTGCTGGAACACACACATGTTGTATTTAGTCTTAGACGTTACCTACCTACATTTTAAGTTTGATATTTTATGCTTTGGTACGACTATGTGTGTGTAACTTTAGAACAAATAAACTTTTTTCTATTTTATTCTATTCTATTACATTTACAAGTATATTTATTGAAATTGTTAACTTCACAAGTTTAATTTGTTAAAAAAAACCGTAAACCATCCACTACTCATGATTAAGCAATAAAGAACTTGAACTAAAATTACAAAGTTATGATGCGAAATATGGTTTCTTGGGGTTCTTTTTGACCCAGACTTCAGCTAAGGGTTAAATCTTAAATATAGTGTGACATAATGGGCATCCTTATCGCTTAGTTGACTTGGTAATGGCGTTTTCAACTCTCCCATGATGAAATTGACACGAAAAGTCACGTGACTTTTCGTGAACTTACGTCAATTTCATACAAAAAAAATAATCTTTCGATTGCGATTTCGTTAATCGATAAGAATGGTTTCTAGGGCTGCAGTTCGGAAAGTTTAACTTTCATGGGTAGATAGCCGGGTTGAAAGTGGCTCATTTCATCCCTAACATAGTAAATTGACCCTCTATTGTTCAGGGCGACTCGGGCGGTCCGGCGACGCGTATCGACGACGCGGGGCGCTACAAGCTGGTCGGCGTCACCTCGTTCGGTCGCGGCTGCGGCTCCACCATCCCCGCCATCTACACGAGGGTAGCCTTCTACCTCGACTGGATCGTCAGTCACGTCTGGCCGCCGCAGTGAACTGTCGGAGATACAGGTATCACGCTGCCGATTGACTAACCACGGGAGTTTACTCGCTGCACACCGGTCTTAATTCATAATCTAGCATCAGGGACTAGATCGGTCTATAACTGATCTCTGATGCATGGCACTCCTGGGAATTTCATGGCAGTATAGCCGGTCCCCAGTGGATCCTACTGAGAACCGGTATCCCAACGATCCCCAGTGGGATCCGCTGGGATCCTAGCGGATCCCACTGGGGAAGCCCGTAGTTGGCCGTCTAGTCAGGACCTTATTATATACTTACTTATATACTTATAACATATATGCATAGTTTTCAGTTTGTGGTTTCATGTGGTCATAAATCATAGTAAGGTTAAAGTGAGCATGTTGCTATATCGATAGATGATAATGGTCAGCCCTGCACATAGAGCCATGTGTGGAAGAGAGAGTGAAATACTCTCTGCACCGCTCCCACGTTTTACAACCCGGTATGTGCAGCGAGTGAAAAACTTCAAAGTCAATAATCCTGTAAAAACATGTGAAATGAAATTATTTTTATTGGCTTATTGACCTGTCGGTTTGAAAGCCACTTTGCATTTATTTTACTTTCTCGACTCGGCCATCGGCGACGTGAATGACTTAGAATAATTATAAGAAGAATGCAGGCTAAATTTAGTCAAGAAAAACACGAATATAAAAGAAGGTCACGGAGGTCACAAAAACAACAAATTCCTACCCTTTATCGGTGTGTCTCTGTCACTCCTGTGTAAATATCTAGACCAGACAAAACAATGACAACATTTAGTGTGCATTCCTGTCAGCGCATTTATATGCCAAAAAGTTATTTATGTAGCAAAAGGAGAGTGCGTGCCAGATAAGTCTGCGCTTGGTGAAAATCACCCACTAACGAGGTGCAACAATTATTAGATAAACTGTACCTAATGTTAGGCACTGGCCCCCTAGTCGCGCGCAAACTTATTTGGCACGCACAAAGAAGTTATATTACTAGAACTAGAATTAACATTTTAAACTCACACGATTTGAACTCATAATTATTTTTCCCGGGTCTTATTTGCGTATTATTATTTTTAAGTTCTCTTACCTCGACGTTTCGATCATGTTACAATGATCTTGGTCGCGAGGGGACTGGAGAATAAGGCCCGGGAAAAATAACTAAAACTAGAATGCTCACGCAGAACTAAAAAGTGTTCCTCTACATTGAGCATGGTGTCCTTTTCTAATAACGCTATAAGAAAGGGAAAGAACGCTACATTGAAGCATGCTGTTCCTTTCTAATAGTTGCACAATGTAGCGGAACAATTTTTAGTTCCATGTGAGTATTCTAGTTCTATTAATATTACTTCTTTGGGTACGCATTCTACCTATATTTTTATACTGTATTTTTAATTTTTACATAATCCTGTGATGAATTATAAGCACAAATTGTTTATGTAATTACTCAATATTTTTAAGGAAATCTAATTGAAATACACTGAGATAGTACCAACCTATAGGTAGGTACTTTAAAAAAAACAATATACTGCAGCACAAGCCTGCTTATGTAATTCATACCTATTTTGTACGTGTCCCTCCCTAAATAAAAAATATATTTTTTCTGACGTTATTTAATGATAATGTGATATTATAAATACATCGAATTTATTACTATATAATATGAGACTGCTGCGATTTAGTAGCTTGATTTAAGACTACTTAAGATCTGCAAATTCCCACCTTTAGACAAAAAAGGGGAGTCCCTTTTTCTATCTTAACGTGGTAATTTGTTTGTAATAAGTATAGGTACAATGGTGTTAGTTGGTTACATAGGGCATGCATTAACGGACGTATTTTTAATACCGATACGAGGCTCATGATCGGGTCGTCTAAAACGTAAAATGCCTTAGTAGCGAAATTGTCGATATTAGAGGTCTTATGATGCATACCCTAATGGTAATCTGCCTCATTCAAGTGACTTTACATAATATGTAGGTACATCTTTTGCATTTTTGTAACGTTTGTGATAATTACTATAGCAAAATTAAACTCAATGCTCTCTACACCCATACTCTCGAGTGTAAGTAAACTTATTTAGTTGTAATTAAAAATCTTATTTGTATATTTTTTTGTTATTAAACGACAATTGTAACGAACAAATGTATTTATTTATATTTGAGGTTAATACTGCCCAGGGCAAGGTTACAGTATATAGAAAGAGCTGGGGCACAGCAGTAAGGAAACGACCTACAAATGGTCGAAACGGCTCACTCACACAAATATGCGCGTCGACGAGACCCCTAAGTGTGCCTCGCAGTGCGGTCAGTACTGAGTGCGCCGCGTCACGACGATTGTTTCAAAAAGAAAGGAGGTCAGAAAAATATTAATCCAAGATTGCGACTGCACGTAAATATTAACTTTTTCGTCATGGGTGTCGTTTCCATAGTTTTCGAAGGTGCTGCCTAAATGAAAATGAAAATTTGACAGTATTTTTGCCTAAAGTTGACCGAAGCTTACTCATTGTGCCGGATTGATTATACGTTAAGGCGGCGATAGATGATAATCAACGGTCCTTGTCTGATTGCATATAAATGAGCGAGATGGAATTGCGTGAAAAAATCTGCAATTTCTCGTAAAATCAATAATTAACGAAGATTAAAATAATATTTTTATAAAATACGATGAAGGGGTTCTAGGTATTGTATTTTCTAATATTATGATGCCTATAAGAAAATATAGCGGTTAAGGATTTAGAAGAAAAACTGATTCATTTTGTAAAACAGGGGTAACTTTGCCTGTATAATAGTGGTATTTAAATTTATTTTTTATTGTTTTTGAAATGAAGGGGACACTTCTTGTATCATGTACAATAACATTAAACATTGTTTAAAGATCTATTTGATACCGGCTATGAAGAAAACTATTCAATCGGAAGGGATTTCACATGAGTCGCGTCCTTAACGGTCAAACACGCAAAAAAAGTGCCCCTGTGCCGTTTTATTATTATTTCTTATCGGTTGTGAACCGATTATGGCCATTAGGAAATTAGCCAGTGTCATGTATTTTAATATATTATGCAAGTTATTTGCATCGAAACAGTCAAGTCGTCATAGTTAAAGTCAAGTCTAGGGAATCATTTGTAAACACGGCGGCCATTTACAAACAATCTTCACGGAGCCTTGGAGACAACACTAAGTCAATGTTTTGCACCGATTTTCACTTTCATTCCACTTGTACACCTTCACGAAACTAAATTGATTAATATGCCCCCGAAATTAAACAATTTGCACGCATATGAACTAGGTTTCACAAAAATGAAAATTTAGCACCACATCTCCTCAACGAGTTCCCGCCAAGACTCCCCCCTGTGCCGTTCGCCACAGGGGCCGTGTTTGACAAAATGAGTTTATGACATTTTGCCTTTTTTTATTTCTTATCGGTTGTGAACCGATTATGGCCATTAGGAAATTAGCCAGTGTCAAGTATTCTAATACATTATGCTAGTTATTTGCATCGAAACAGTCAAGTCGTCATAGTTAAAGTCAAGTCTAGGGAATCATTTGTAAACACGGCGGCCATTTACAAATAATCTTCACGGAGCCTTGGAGACAACACTGAGTCCATGTTTTGCACCGATTTTCACTTTCATTCCACTTGTACACCTTCACGAAACTAAATTGATTAATATGCCCCCGAAATTAAACAATTTGCACGCATATGAACTAGGTTTCACAAAATTGAAAATTTAGCACCACATCTCCTCAACGAGTTCCCGCCAAGACCCCATTTTGCCTTTGACATGACATTTGCGAAAACTTACATATCTTGACATTTTGTGTTACTCTCAAATTGTCCCGCCGACGACGCCGCCATCGATAAAAACTATTTAGCCTGCCCCTTCGACATTAAAAGAAAACAAATGACAGTAGTGATGGGACTCGAGTGACTTTTTGACTCGAATCACTCGCTTTTGAAATACGAGTAACTAGAATTGAGTATGTAAAGGAAAAATAAGTATCTTGTTTATATTTTTTTCCATTGTTTTTGGTATGCGCGTAGTTTAGGTCAGTAGAATTTATGAGTTCGAAGATGAGCCGGATCGGTAAGGGGGTTGGGGAGATAGGGGGTCGTGAGGTCTCAGTTCAGTTAGTTTAAGACTTTTCTGTGGTTCTGTTCACAAATGAAAACCATCCATTAATTTAAAAATATAGTAACGAATTATACAGTTTTCAAAATATTGTCCAAACTGGTATTTATAACTCGAGTGAACGTGGATCAATCGAGGGTATCGAGTCGACTCGAATAAAGTGTCGAGTCGAGTCACTCGCTAATCGAGTCGAGATGTTTTTAATTCCACTACGAGTTGGACAAAACCTACTCGAATCACTCGAGTCGAGTCCCATCACTAAGTGACAGTGACAGTTTGGAACAATTAAAGTACCTGTCTGCCTGCCTGCTGGCTTTATTTTATTTCCTTCAGAATTTCTATTGAATTTATTTCTTTTTGTTATCTAACCTACATTAAGATTACTAAAAAACAATGCAAGACGAAGACTCCGACGCTCAGGACCAACCCACTGGCCCAGTAGAAAATGCATGGGCAATGAAAATTCCAAAATTCACACCAGAAGATAACCCACATGGTCTTTTGGAAGAAAGCAAGTTTGCAACGTTATTTCCGAAATACAGAGAGCAATATTTGAAAGAATGTTGGCCCCTAGTTCAAAAAGTGCTTAGCGAACACCGTATCGTTGCTGAATTAGACCTTATTGAAGGGAGTATAACTGTGAAAACAACAAGAAAAACATGGGATCCCTATATTATTATAAAAGCAAGAGATATGATGAAGTTGCTTTCGAGAAGTGTGCCGTTCGAACAAGCTGTGAGAATGCTCGAAGATGAAATCGGTTGCGACATAATTAAAATCAATTCATTTGTAAGTAAAAAGGAAACATTTCTTAAAAGAAGACAGCGTATTATCGGACCAAACGGGGTAACTTTGAAATCTATAGAGTTGCTTACAGAGTGTTATGTACTTGTACAAGGTAATACTGTGTCTGCAGTGGGCCCTTATAAAGGTTTGGTACAAGTGAGAAGAATAGTAGAAGATACTATGAAAAACATACACCCAATGTACAATATTAAAAGTTTAATGATAAAGAGAGAATTGATGAAAGACCCAAGATTGAAAAACGAAAGCTGGGATAGGTTTCTACCGAACTTTAAAAGTAAAAATGTTCCAAGAAAACAGCCAAAAAAGAAGGTTAAGAAGAAGCCATATACTCCTTTCCCACCTCCTCAACCAGAGAGTAAAATTGATAAAGAATTGGCCACTGGCGAGTACTTCCTCAAGGATGAACAGAAAAGAGCAAAGAGACATCATGAAAAAGAGGAGAAACAGGCACAAGTCAAGAAAGCTCGGCAGGAACGAAGACAGAAAGACTTTATTCCTCCTAAAGAAAATAATGATGCTCCAGCTGCACAGACTGAGACTACTGTAGATATCAAAGAACTTAAAGCTAAAATGAAGAAGTTCTCAAAACAACAAAAACATTTAAAAAAGAAAGAGCCATAAAGTAATGTAAGAAGATTTTAAATTAAAATAAAATACATAAAAATTATCGTTTTATTTTTAACAATTTCAATTCAGGTACTAATGTGTTTTTTGAGATAACAGTTTTTCCATTCATAAAAGGCTGTAATGCTTCTGGTATAATTATTTTTCCTTTTGGATGTTGGTGTGTTTCCAGTAATGCAATAAGCATTCTGGGTATAGCACAAGCAGTTCCATTTAATGTATGTGCATAGTTTTTTGAATAGCCATTGCTGAATTGGATGTTTAACCTTCGTGACTGGTAATCTGTACAGTTACTGCAACTAGATATTTCTCCATATGTATTTCTTCCAGGCATCCAAGCTTCTATGTCATATTTTCTGAAAAATTAATAAAAAAAGTTGTTTTTTAGGAAAAATGGACTGGAATCAAATACACAATCTCTAATTCTAGTCCTTGTTCAAGTCCTTTAGGGAGCATTTAGTTTTGAAATAAAAATTATCTTACGTAGTATGGGTAACACTAACAAAGAAAACATTTCAAGAGTTACAAATCTATTAAAGATCAAGTTTGTTTACAAAGTAAGAGTTTTACCTATAAGCAGGTGCTCCCAATTCATGTGGTGGCATATCTAACACTTGCAAGTGGATTCCTAAAGGTTGAAATAGTTCTTCCTGTAATTGCAGAATGTATTCTAACATTTCATCTGATTGTTCAGGATTTGACACAACAAACATCTCTACTTTTGTGAATTGATGTACTCTGCAAATTAAAATGTATTGGAACAATTTATTTTAGACATAATCAAATAAAATGAAACTACTATTAGCCATAAAATACTCCGGTAAAAAAAATATTATGTTTAGTCAAGGATATTGTGTTTAAAACATTATTTGGTACAGAATATCAGTCCAGTTTGTGTGTGTCTTTGTAAGAAGTAAGAAGAATTATAAGCAACAGTATCTCCTAAATAAAACTAAATTATTCACCTGTAAATTCCTCTTTCTTCAACTACATTAGATGTCTCAGCTCTGTAACAACGACTGACAGCAGCCAGTTTCAATGGAAGATGTTTTGCTTCATGAACAGAGTTCATAAGGAGACCAGCAAGTGACATTTCTGCAGTACCTGACAGGTACAGGTCTGCTCCATGGTGATGAGGATCCAAGGAGTATATCTAGGGGTAAGATCAAAATATATAAATAAAATTGAGGTATTGAGGTTAAAAGAATTATACTTTTTAAACGAAAAAAAAAAAGAAAAATCTAACTTTAAATGTTTTAGTCAGTAAGAGACTTATGGTAATAATAGCATTAAAGTACCTTTAATGTAATAGTAGCACCTATAATGTTAGATCAAAGAAATGGCAATAATGACTAACTAGAGAACACAAGAAATTTTTAAATTGTAGGTAAAGGCTCTGACAGTACAATAGGTACTTAGAATTGGCTATAGTATCCAAGGTTGTTTTTTCATGGGATCAGGATTTTTGTGGGTAACTGTAAGTTACCGCTAGTCTATGTTTTTTGAATGTTGTATTGCGAATGTAGTTTTTACTGTTACCTAAGTTACATACACATTAATAATTTCGTTATGGTATACCTGTGTGCGATCACTATTCACAGCCATACCACAGCTCTCTAATACTTTTTTAGGCAAAATATCAGGTACAGAAGTCAATTTGAAACCTTTTTTCAACAATGTTGAGACTGTGTACTTGATTAAACCTTCTTCTAATTCAGCCAGCTCCCCCAAGAAGTAGTAACTTTTGTGGCCACATGTATTACCCAGCTTTTCTGTTCTTAATAAATTGAGACGCTGAGCAATTTCACTGAATTCTAATGGTTTGTGACTTCCAAAATCTCGTTTATCATTAATTTCATGTTTAACCACTGGATCTGTGTTTGCAACAACTGCTGGGTGAGTTTTATTCGGTAGAGAACCAAGTTCTTTCAATAGTTTTTCTTCTAGGAGTTTGTGAAAATTATCTTCAATTGAAGTCAGTTTATACTTATTATAGAGCTCCAGCACTCTGTTTATGTTTCCAATACCTTTCCGGATACTGATATTGTGCTTTATTTCATTCAAATAACTGCTATTGCAAATATAATCTATATCAAAGTTATTCAATGAAATATTAGAACATAACCTCACGAATTGTTGTTCTAATTTTCGGAATTTAGATAGACTGCTCAGCATTTTGGGCAGAAAAAATCAGAATAAGCCGACAAATAGTAATAAAAAAAGTTTTGGTAGAAAATTGTGAAAATTGCGGCAGAAGTAGAAGAACAACATTAACTTTTTTCTAAAAAAATTTTTCTTTATCTTTTTCTTTTATAGATGGCTATATTCCATTCAGACATTAACCAGTGTCAAGTATTATATTATTCTAATAATAATAAAGTATTAGTATACTAGCTGCGCCCCGCGGTTTTACCCGCGGAAGTGAAAAGTTAAACGCGTTATCATGGGCGCGGGCAGCCGAGCGTTTCTCGAGCGGTTGCACTTTTTCGTTTATTACTCGGGTTTTACTAATTGGATTTCGATGCAAAGTATACCACGACGTTCCTCGAAAATAGAACTATCCAATATTGAAAACCAGATTTCAATCGGATTAGTAGTTTTTAATTGTATAAGGAACAGATAAACAGACAGACAGACATGAAGTTTTAAAATTATATAATTTTGTTCTTCTACTTTTGGTAAGTCCTCTAGACAACTTTTTTTAAAAATTTATTCCCAAGTACAGACTTTTTGTCTTCTCTTCCTTTATTAAAGTATAGATTTGCAAAGTTATTTGCATCGAAACATAGTCGTCATAATTAAAATCAAGTCGAGGGAATAAATGTAAAACGGCGGCCATTTACAATGATTGTTCACGGAGATTTGGAGACAACGCTAAAAAGTGAACAATTTGCCTTGCCCCCGAAATTAAACAATTTACACGCTTTGAACTTGGATTTACAAAAATGAAAAAGGCAACACATCTCCTCACCACGTTCCCGCCAGAACTCTATTGGTGTTATTTAAATATAAATTTTAAACTAATTTAATAGTGTCCTAAAGGTTACTTATTTAGTTTTTAGAAACAACAGAACAACGAAATAAATTATTTATTCTATGGTTTTCGCGATTTTGCATAATAAAACACTTTATTTATCCGGTTTTATCGCGTTTTTATTCATTGTTCTAAACGAACCGAGCTTTCGCCAACTTTACAGTTGGCTTTTTCAAGGTTGACCTTGAAAAGCGGCGAAAACCGGAGAAATAAAGTGTTTTTTAACGAAATAAATATAAAATATATTGCAAACAGTATAGTAGTAAACAGTATCGCACGATATTAGAGAAACTAATATCGTGCGAGGCCATATTCTTTGTGACGTTGATTGATTAGCTTATCGTATTGTCAATGTCATAAAATGGCCGTTCGATCGGTGCTTGTTGTTGTAGATTTTCGCGCGTTTATATCATGAAAAATGAGTTAAATTGAAAACCATTTACAGTTTTGTTTTATTGATAGTGTTTTATATTTTTTTGTAGTTCTTTGGAACTAATAACAATGCCCGTCAGAAATCGCAGTGCCTCGAACAGCCCAGGGGTTTCAGAAAATGTGTCTCCTTCCAGCTCTTTAAAAACGACTCCACGGTAAGAGTAATAAAATATTATTTGCGTTACGATAATTAAAGTCGTTATGATTGTTTTGTCTAATAAATAAACATACATGCTACCTGAGAAAGTAGTTTCGTTCAAGAATGTTATTCAAAAGTACGATTATTTCAGATCTCTTCGTAGGTCTGCACGAAGTGGAAATCAAATGAAAATAACATCAATGTTCTCATCGAAACGTAAACGTAGTCCCAGTTCCGAGGAGCAAGGTAGTTCTGTAAGTTTCAAAATAACCTAAAACATTTTTACATGATACTAGTGATCCATCCTACAACGGTATAATTATAAAACATAAATTTTCCAGAGATATTTCACAAAATGATAGTGCAGACCACATCAAAATCTATTGCATAATTCAAGTTAACTTACAGATAAACAGGCAGGTTTGGATATTGTTTATCTGTTTAACAGTTTTTACTATCGACTATTATATTGTTAATTATAAAGAAATAATTATGTAAAGAAATGTTAGTACTTAACTTACCAATTTGGCCAATTACACCTGATAGTGCCTACATAAGTTACAATGCAGTCTTAAAGTGAAAGGCTTAATGCTTTGTCTTGCTGTTGTAAGTGACAATTAACATCAGTGAAAGTCTGACAGTCAGTCTTAACGTCAGGAAATCGCCCTAAGACCTTCAGGCCGCTCTCGGGGGGGAGCGGCCCGGTGTGTGGGCGGCCAGAGATATACCCACTAAAACCTGACGGTGCCTTACACGCCGCAAGTGCCAGAGCTCGCCGGAACCTTGCGGAGTACATCCGCGAGCTCTGGCGGCGGGTAGCCCTGTGGGACCTCTATCTCCAAAAATCCCATTTCTGGGTAAACCCTCTCGAGAGGCGGCGCTGGCACGCGCCGCCGCCATCTCGGGCCCTGGTAAATGGCGACGGACCCCCCCCCGAGTCCGCCGCCATGGGCTAATCTATGGTGGCTGCAGGTCGTCGCCGACCCTCCGCCTGGAGCGCCTGGGGCGATGAGTGCGCCCTTGGAGCTCCCGCTCCCTCTCTGCATCCTCTTTGGAGGACATGACAGTCTCACAAAAGAGGCGCATCGCTTCCCAGGACTCGTCGCTCTCGATCATAGAAGACACTACGGCCGGAAGCGACAAGTCCTGTCCGACAGTCCTCACCTAGGGTCATTTGTAAATATGGGCTTAAGTGTGTTTCATATTTATCTATCTCTTGTTTTCTTTTTTCTATCATTATGATAAATCAAAACAATTTCCCTACCAAGAAAAAATCTTTATCAAGCTTACATTTGCTTTTAGAAAAAACCTAAATTGGAAGTAGAAAATGGAAATGACTATAAAAATGAAGAGACAATCACTATAAGTCATGTTGGACCGTCAAATAAAAGCATTAACTCGGAAAGTTCACCAAAGAGCCAAAATAGACAAACAAATGGCTCTGACACCTCACAAGGAGATATTTCACAAAATGTGTCTATGGACAGTAGCATATCAGATAACAGCAATAAATCAGAAGCAATCAAAATTGAATCAATAACAGATTTCAGTGACAAAGATGAACAAATGAATGAACACACTGACAAAAATGAAACAACAAATACTAATGATGTTGATAAAAACCTTTTGACAACGCTAAATAACAATGTTGTTGACAATACAGAACAATGTGATATTTGCGGACAATTTTTAAACAATTCTGACATTATTTATTATCAAGGACATCCTCAAGATGCTGTTGAAGAATACATTGCATTGACCAATGAGAAATTGGTTCTTTCTGCAGGTGAGTGCTACCATATTATTTAGCACCATCTATGGCTACCGCTGTGATCAAAAGTGCAGTAGTCACTAATTGCTACTGAGCAACAATTATTTACTACTAAATACTACCTACTATTGTTACTTTATGTGCTAAATTGATCTTCTAAAATAGTACCTTCTTAAAGATAGATTGAACTATACATGACCTCAGATGATGGTGTAAATAGAGGTCTTGAAAAATACAATAGAAAGACTACCAAAAACAAAAACACTAGAAGGTTAAAGTGTTTTTTTTTTCGTAAATGGTACTGGATCAATGTTATATTAAATGAACTCTAAGTCAACTTAATTTTAAATTTTAGGAGATGAAGGCGACATAATGGAAAGACCTCAAACAAATATAACTGGCTTCTCAATATTTGACCCACAAGGGCACTTGTGTGCCATTGATGCAGGCCTCATAGAAAATGATGTAAGAATCTACATGTCTGGTTACTTAAAGTCTATTTGTTCTGATTCACCTGATATTGATGAGGAGTCTGTTCCTGTAAAAGAAGTTGGTCCTATTATTGAATGGTAAGATATTTTTAAGGGGTTGAGGGTTTTTTTTTCACTGTATGACACTATGACGCATGTCGTCACGTTAGAGGTAATATATATACTTACTTATATATGTGTATGTAAATAGGGTACATAGCTAATCATGATAATATGAACAATAAAGATAATCTGCCTGAGACGACACGTAACGACAAGAACTTTCTTTCACTTCTGGTTGATATGAGTTGAGCAACGACATAACATTTTATTCTTTCTACTTATTTATGGGGTAAACCCCGCAAGCCTCCCAACACCCCTTACAGCTTGCCCATGCCTCGCAAAATTCTGTTCTAATACATTCTTCTTGAATGTATTCTATTGACTTTCAACCTTTCATTTTCTCATTTCTCAACTCATATCAATTCTATTCTGGTGCAGTCATAAAGTGATTGTAAAACAACTCACCGGGGTTCTATGTGTAGTCTTTTCTTTCTACTCACTGGTTTCTGCAACTGCACACGCACCTTCCATTGTTAATTTTCTAAATTCTTACTTCTAAGGAACTACCTCCTTCTTACTTGAAACCATAGACATACATTTTTTATTTTTCTAGTGTTACCAACATAAAGAGATATTAATATCGTTTAGACACTTACCAATTAACTATATACATGTTTCGCGTTTTCGCGACAACGCATGTAGACTTTACATTAATTACTATTCTGGTTGTTTGATCCAAATGAACACGTATAAACTCTTGCAGGTACCTTCATGGGTTTGATGGAGGAAATAGGAACTGCATCACTCTATCCACAGAATTTGGTGAATACAATCTCTTGAAACCCAGTGACCAATACAAGCCATTAATGGATAATTTATACGAAAAAATTTGGTTGAGCAAAGTTGTCATAGAGTATTTAGAAGAAAATGATTATCTTCAACCAACTTATGAAGACTTGATAGGAATAGTTAGGAACCGCACAATTCCTGAGTTAGATGATAAACAAATGAGTGAGGAAATGTTGCACAAACACTCCCAGTTCGTGTGTGACCAAGTTGTTAGCTTAGAGACCGATGAAGGCGACGACCCTCTTATTACTCTTCCGTGTATGAGAGAACTGATTAAATTAATGGGTATTAGGTTCGGAAAACGTAAATCTCGCGCTAAAATAGAATTTAAAAAGGTAGACAAAAAGGCTTGGACCAAAGCTACTACGACACCCCTCGTTAGAAAAACTTTCGAAATCTTCTTCACTAACCAGTTAGACAAGACTAACCATGAACTTGTATTGAGAAGGAAAAGATGTGGCGTGTGTGAGGCTTGCCAATTCCCAGATTGCGGAGAATGTAATGCGTGTAGGGCTATGGCTAAGTTCGGGGGACATGGGCGCACTAAGAAGGCTTGTGCACGACGCCTGTGTTCTCACATGACCATAGAACAATCCCCCGTGTCCGACTCAGAGGATGAAGAAGATTTTCAACAAATGGTTGAGAAGAAACATCATGACAAAATTGACGATATTGTTCCTGTTAAATATACTAGCACAAATAGTAGAAAAATAAGATGGATTAATGAACCTATAAAAGCTGATTCTACTAAAGTTTACTATGATAGAGTTGAAATAGATGGGTCGGAACTTTTTATCGGTGATTATGTTATGGTTGAGACGTCACAGCCAAGTATTCCGGCTTTAGTAGCGAAAGTTGTTTACATTTGGAAGGAAACATTCAACTCGAAAATAGGCTATTTCCATGGAGAAGTTTTTATAAGATCTTCTGACACTGTTCTGGGTGAAGTTGGGAATCCTAGGGAAATTTTCTTAGGCGATAGGTGTTGTCACGGAGCACCCCTCTCGTCTATATTAAGAAAGGCCGATATAGAGAGAAAAATCCTGTCTCCTGATTGGTTTAAACTTGGTGGTAAAGAACTCGAAGATACGCATGTCGAAGATGACGGGAAAACTTACTTTTACAACAAGTACTACGACAGATTTACTGCACGATTTGTCGATCTGCCTATAGATCCCGTTTGTCCCAATGAACTAAGAAAACACAGATACTGCCCCTCATGTGAAAGGAAAACAAGAAAAGATGCTCAAAACATTCCTAAAGTTGTAGGTAAATTAGTTGAGAAATCAAGTGTGGTGCCTGAAGCGAACAGAACTGAATGGACACTAGTCAAGTGGCAAGATTACGAATTCAAGAAAGGTGGTGCTGTATTTCTGAAACCGGGAACTTTTAAGTTTAAAAATAGTTTTAGTAGCTATATGAAAAGTAGTATAAAGTCAAAGCTTAATGATGATGTTGATGAAGAGATCTACACTGAGTATTACCGTAAGAGTGATAACAATACGCGCGGCTCCAATATCGATACCGGGGAACCATTCTGCATTGGTTACATCGCTGCTGTTGTAGCTAGTGGTGAAGGCCTTCTTATTGCGCCACAAGATATTTACCTGAAAGTAAACATGATGTACCGACCTGAGAACACAAATAACAGATTCCCACAACATGAAGATGTAAATCTTGTGTACTGGAGTGATGAAATTCGTGAAATTTCCTTTTCTGCTGTTGTCGGTCCCTGCCATCTTGTTTACGAACAAAATATTCCGCAACCGGAATCCCCCCACAAATGGCTCGAAAAAGATCCCTGCAGGTTCTACTTCAGAATGGCCTACGACAAAGAGTCTGGTCAGGTAAAAGACGTGCCGCAACAGGCGACAAATGTTGGCCGAACAGAGAAAGGAAAAGACAAGGGTAAAGGTAAAGGAAAGAAATCAAGTAAACAGGTTGAGCCCAGTACAAATAAAATTGATGAGGTTAAAGTCAGGCCACTTAGAACGCTGGATGTGTTTGCGGGATGTGGTGGACTATCCGAGGGTTTGCATGAAGCGGGCGTCGCAGAATGTAAATGGGCCATCGAAAACTTACCTGCGGCTGCTCATGCCTATTCATTAAATAACAAGAACTGTACTGTTTTCAATGAGGATTGTAATGCATTATTAAAAGATGCAATGTCTGGAGTCACACACAGCGCAGGAGGATTGCGTCTACCTATGCAAGGCGAAGTAGAATTACTTTGCGGCGGTCCACCGTGCCAAGGTTTCTCAGGAATGAACAGATTCAACTCCAGAGAGTATTCAAACTTCAAAAATTCCCTCGTCGCTTCATACTTGTCATATTGCGACTATTATCGTCCAAAATATTTTATTTTAGAAAACGTAAGGAATTTCGTTGCATTTAAAAAGGGAATGGTGCTAAAGTTAACTCTTAGAGCTCTACTGGATATGGGCTACCAATGCACTTTTGGTATCCTGCAAGCTGGTAACTATGGTGTGCCACAAACCAGACGGAGACTTATTATTTTGGCGGCTGCGCCGGGTTATAAGCTGCCTTTCTACCCGGAACCTACCCACGTATTCAGTAGGCGCGCGTGTACACTAACCACAACAATTGACGGGAAGAGATTCGTGACTAACGTTCATTGGGACGAGTCTGCTCCTAGACGGACTTGCACCATTCAGGACGCCATGAGTGATCTACCACAAATCTGTAACGGTGCTAATAAAGTTGAAATAGAATACGGATCGATGCCGGAGAGCCACTTCCAGCGTATGGTGAGAAGCAAGGATGAGAGCGCGAAACTTCGGGATCACATTTGTAAAAACATGGCACCTCTCGTTCAAGCGAGGATTTGCCGAATACCAACTACTCCTGGATCTGATTGGAGGGATCTTCCTAACACGTCCGTTGCTTTACCAGATGGAACTAAATGCAAGGTGAATTTATATATTTTCTCTAAAATAACCTTGATGAAAACGTGACCTTTCCGCCTGATATAAATTTATAGATAAAGTTATTTGGTCAAACATTAAAACGAAATTTAATACTTTCGTACAAACTATCACGTTTGTATGAAAAATGCAATTTTTAAAGGATCGTTCACTTGTCAGGTATTACAATATCGGTACGACGACAAGCGCAACGGTCGGTCCGCGTCGGGCGCGCTGCGCGGCGTGTGCGCGTGCGCCGCCGGCCAGCCTTGCTCCCCGAACGACAAGCAGGAGAACACACTCATACCCTGGTGTTTACCGCACACTGGCAATAGACATAACAATTGGGCTGGACTTTACGGTAATAATTTTTCTATAATTACTAATATTGTAAAGATTGATTTGTTTGTAACGAATAGGCGAAATTACAGAAACGATTTCTAAAGTTCTTTTACCAATAGAAAGTTACATTATTGAGAAATAACATAGACTACTTTTGATCTAGATATTCCTACGAGATCGGGACTTACGCGGATAAAACCGCGAGACGCTGCTAGCAACATATTTAACTATCTCCTAATTTTAAGCGTTTTAGGGATTACAATCCAGATTACTGCAGATCTGAAAACACATCGAAGTTTAATCTTAAGGCGGCCATAGATGATAATCATCGGTCCTTGTCCGATTGCATATAAATGAGCGAGATGGGATTGCGTGAAAAAATCTACAATTTCTCGTAAAATCAATAATTAGAAGATTAAAATAATATTTTTATAAAATGCGATGAAGGGGTTCTAGGTATTGTATTTTCTAATATTATGATGCCTATAAGAAAATATAGCGGTTAAGGATTTAGAAGAAAAAATGATTTATTTTGTAAAACAGGGGTAACTTTGCCTGTATAATAGTGTTTTTTTTTTTTTTTTATTGTTTTTGAAATGAAGGGGACACTTCTTGTATCATGTACAATGTACATTAAACATTGTTTAAAGATCTATTTGATACCGGTTATGAAGAAAACTATTCAATCGGAAGGGATTTCACATGAGTCGCGTTCTTAAAGTTTCGTAGCAAATTCACCCTTGAAAAGTGCCATTACGTTTTTCACATACTTAAAATTTAACGCGCATTATATTAAATGTGCTGTAACATAAATATTACAAAATAAGAGCGAAATTGCCTTTAAATGTTTTACGTATCATAACTACTTTCATTTGAACTACTTCAACCTTACTATGGTCGAATCACACCTACAGTTAAACACAACTAAAGGTCACTTCACATGTTTGATTCAACTAATGGACGACTCACCTACGGTTTATTGAAGTACATTCAATTAACTTATAGTTATAAGCTGTACACTTGAAGATGCATTTCTCTTTAAAAAATGCCTTTATATTTGCTAGGCCGCATATCCTGGGACGGTTACTTCAGCACGACAGTGACGGACCCCGAGCCAATGGGCAAGCAAGGGAGAGTGTTGCACCCCGAGCAGAACCGTGTGGTGTCGGTGCGAGAGTGCGCGCGCTCGCAGGGCTTCCCCGATACCTACGTGTTCGCTGGCTCCATACAGGATAAACATCGACAGGTATAGTTACATTGAGTGCTATATGTATGGATATCTAGCGTATATTGATACTAGAAATATGAATTACAATAAATACATAAAGTTGGATTCAGAATTTTCTGCGGTATCGAATAGCATTTTTTGAGTTTTGATATCCTCTAAAAAAAATACCCTTACACATTTTTGTAGGCCCTAGAATTATTTTTACTAAAAAAAATGTATTGATAGCAAAGGTAGGCATATCTGACTTGTTTGATCTAAAAGTGAACTGATGTGACGGGAAATAGAAACATACGATTTAAAAGCTCTTCACAAAAGCGTTCGTAAACTTCGCAAAAGTGCATTGCTTTTTCAAAATAAGTACAACTCGACAGTTTTTAGCGCGCAATGTTTAATGAAAAAGACTTGGCTACATTATTATTAAGACCGGTAAATTCCAAAATTTGCCGGTTTGTATGAATGAGACTACTCGTTCTATTTCTATATTCTTATGTTGTGATATTTTATTTCGCAGGTTGGAAATGCGGTACCGCCCCCGCTGGGAGCGGCTCTAGGTAGAGAAATCAAGAAGGCATTAGCTGTAAGTTTTACTTCTTAACATAAATCATGGGAATCAATGCAGTGTTTATACATTTTTAGGATGTTTTTACAATTAAGACTCTAGATCTTTACAATTATGTCGACATTTTTAATTCGTTAATGCACTGGTTGCCTCTGAAATAAAAGGATGTTTATGAACTAAAAGATTTTTAATTATTTTGAAACACCTTTAGTTTTACGTTTAATATTTTTGATTAGGACATTTATTTCCGCGTCTTCTTTAGACTTTTTAGTGTCGGGTTGCTCATTTGGCGTGTCTGCAGGTCTCCTTTTTAATTTTTCCTGTATCAAACGGTCCATATTCTTCGTCTTTTTGAAATTTGGATCGCTAGGATCAATATTGTACAAATGAGAATTGTATAGGGCCGAGAATCGATCATCGTTAACGTTTACTTCGAAATCGGGAAGTGTTTGTTTTTGTTCAATCATTTTTTGTTTTAGTTTTTTCCTTCGGGATTTTTTGTTAGTTCCGTCTGCTTCCTGGATCTTTTTAAGACTAAAGTGTGCTTTACCATCATCTTGCTCATCAAGTAACAATTGTAACTCAGCTTTTCGCTTTTCGTCTTCACTGTTTTCTCCTTCACTCTCATCATCTCTTGATTTACCTTTATTCTTTATTTTTTTAGTTTTATTTTTAAATTCAGGTTTATTAAATTCCTCAGCAAAGTAGGGATCGTTCATATCTACGTCTGATGGTATATCATCAGATTCACCAGCTTCAGAACCAGATTCCTCATTATCTTCTTCTAACTTCTGTTTGTTTTTCAATTTCTTTAATTTTTTCTTTTCTTTCTTTTTCTTAAGTAGCTTTTCGAATGGTGTCAAATCTTTTTTGCCTATAAGTTAAAGAAACTATTGTTAAGTAAGTACATTTTATTTTATTATTCAGCATTTAATGACTTATATAATGTAGATAAGAGAGTAAGGTTTTTTTTGGCTAATTCATTAGAAAAATAATATGAATATTAACTCATTTTCCGGTATTAAACATATTAGATGTATATATTCATTTTATGTATTATGTTTATAATTTTTCATACTCACCACTGTCATCCAATTTCTTCTTAACCAATTCCTCAGCCTTATCTTTGATACCCAATCCCCAAGTTATTTCCATCTCCATGTCTTTATTCTTCTTCTTATCTTCCCTTTTCTCAATATCTTCTAATAGCATTTTGTATTTTTGGATCGGGTCATCGTTTTCCGGATCAGATTGGGAATCTGAGGCATCTTCAATACTTTTCTCATCTGGTGAAAGTTATGAAAACAATCAATAAATCTACTTATTGATCTCAAGAAATAAATTTAAATACTGAACGATTCATCTACAAATATTTTTATTTTCTGTTTTCTCTTATATTGAAATGACATTCATTTTACAGTTTTAATCACGATGTTTTTATTATCAGCATTGTTGCAATACCAATCCGAGGTTTCAGACCTTCCCAGACTCTTTAATTCTTCACTTTTTTTTTTTCAAAACACTGAAAAAGAGTCCGAAACACGGATCGGCATTGTAACAATGCTGATATAAAAACATTGTGATTTAAATCGTAATTTTCTTTCATTAATACATGCTTAACAAAATATTTAAGTACCTTCACTTTCATCACTACTAGAAGCTAAATAGTCCTTCAATTCTAAATCATCAATTTTCCCATCTAGTGCACTCTTGATTACTTCTTGCCTGTTAGGGTTGGTAGAGTCCCAAGTGAGTTCGACTTTAGCTTGCTGCAGTGCTGTCGTCGTGAACAGCCTCGGTTTGTATTTCACCAGGTCGGGCAACTTTGTGCACACTTCACGGGGTTCCTTAAAATTGTATAATAATTAATTAGATTTATTATGCGCATACATTATTCAGATTTTTCGATAAAGCGTTTTTGTTCCGGTGAGATTTGAACCTACAAGCACTTTGTGCTTACCACTTCAAATCACTTACCACCATTTTATATTAGGTACTAACTATGGTACATTTGTGTGGGTCTTCTTATTTTTTTTCATGTAGTGGTGTGGCTCATCCAGTGTTAAAGTTTTTATATCACCTAAAGGCCTCTCACTAATTACTGATATCAAAGATAACAACCGGGACCAATTGCTGCTTTCCGAAAGACGGAGGAGCTTGAGAGAGTGGTTTTTTGAAACATAAATTTTCGATCACTTATCCAGGTAATGACTGCGCAAAGCGTTGCTTAACCCGTACGACCATTTGTGTACGTAACATAAATTAAGTGGGCAAGTTTGTCTGATACTACTAGTGATGCAGCTCTTGCAACTTTTGACCAGTTGTTAACTCAAGACGTTGATACGCTTTTTTATTTAATTTAGTTATAAAGGGAAAAGGATTTGCAATTATTTACAGGCTCGCAAATAAGACCTCTTCTGATTTGGCCCATTTAGCGTGAGATGGTGTAAGCACTATATTCTAACTCTGAAACCAAAGGCGCGGCGCGGAATTCCTTTGTAATTAATGTCTAGTCAATGGTGCATAGAGAATATTACAGTCACAAAGGTATTATTGGCTGAGTCTGCGCCTCAACTCGCCAGTGAACTCACGCCTTGTGTAGTAACATGTCAATAGTAGCTTACCAATACCAACCTCATCAAAAGTGACATTGTCAGGTATAAACCTCATATCCAATCTAGTGGCACTACTCTCATACTCCATCCCGTCACATTCAGAGTACAACTTATCTGCTGAAGCCACACTGTCACATTCCACTACTGCATAGTAGTATTTAAGCCGGTTGAGCTGGTACCGACGCAGTTTCTCCATGTGATATGTTGACCCTGGAAGAATATTTGAATTAATGATAAAAATCAGTTTTTTGGTTGTTCACTAAATTTTTTATTTTGGTAGGTACAATTAGCATAATTTCTTCTATGCTTTTCGCGATTTTGCATAATTAAACATGAAATCATGAATAAAACGCGATTTAACACGATAAATAAAGTTTTATTATACAATTAGCATGTTTTGGGGTATATTTCGAAACCCCTTTTTTGACATTTCTTGACATGTTAGTTTCCTCACAATGTTTACGTTTATGTTATCATAAGAACAATTTCATAACATAATATATATTTGAAATATTTTGCGTGATGTGAAAGGAATAACTAGATTTTATGTGCCACCAATAATTTCTAAATGGGTGGACTTTGTTTAATAAGTATTAAAAATAATAATATAAGAATACCTTCTTCATTTCCACCATCATCAGACAGATTATCAACTTTCTCTTCAGTAAGTTCTAAAGGACCTCTTATTTCTTCTTCTTTCATTCTTTTCAAACCATATTCCGAAGGATATATCTAAAAAATAGGAGGTATGAAATATGCTGCCACTTTGTTCTGGACAAAGAAATTATATTCTTTGGTCCTGGAACCAACTAGGTAGCAATGGGCAGGGCCCTGCTAGTTTATTGTGTAAGAATTGTTGCAAATGTCATTTGAATTTGACAACTAAAACTCATCACAGAGGCAGAGTGAATATTAGGTATCCAAATGTGTGGCAATAACACTACAAACAAACATTACTCACACAGACACAAAATGCAGGGCTGCAATAAGGTTCAACTTTAAATATTTTGTAAATAAATACTTTTGTGGCATAGCTAATGTTTACTTGCTACTAGGTATTCTACCTCTGATGACTTTCAATTATCCAATTCAAATGACATTTGCAACAATTCTAACACAATCAACTAGCCACTCTATTTGATTGTTCCATACTTACTGTTACTTTATGTATGACACCTCCTGCTGGTAAGAATGAGTTCAACAAAACCATTAGATCCACTGCTTTTATGTTATCCCAGTCCATGTTACATATTGCAATTCTGAAAAAGGAAAACTGTCAAATATGGCGTAACTTGACTATCAGCTCTTCCTACTAATAATATAAAGGTGAAAGTTTGTATTTACAGGTTGTTGCTCTTTCATGCTCAACCAATTACAATAAAACTCGGTATGTAGACAGCTAAAGATCTGGAATATCACAGAGACTATATTTTATTCTAACATTCTCACAGGATCAGGAGTTACATGGGTGAAACTGTGGGGAGCTGCTAATAATTAACTTACCTTTAATAAATTGTTGGGTCCTAATCCTAAGTATTGTTTACAGTAGAACACCTGTATCCAGCATCAATGTCCTTAGCTTTTAATTAATTGTTATTATTTCACTTTTGTAAGTCTAGAAATGTCAGTAATATTACCTTCTGGTAGACTCATCAGTAGTTCCAGCATCAGCATCAAGTTCACCCCATTCATGTTCGTAATCACTCTCTTGTTCCTCATCACTATTCTCTTCGTCTGATGAGCTATCTGTCTGTAATATTCCTGTATTACACACATGATAATTAAATAAGATAATAAGTATAAGAAATTTAAAAAAATTGACATTTTTACAAATCCTAAATATTTTGAGTCAATATTATAAATTTGGGAGTTCTAAATTGGCATTTCTTCTACTTTAATATGGCTTTTCCATTTGGACATTTGCCAGTGTCAAGTATTTGCAAGTTATTTGCATCGAAACTTGCCGAAAAAACTCGAAAACGGCCATTTTTTACAGATTGTTCACGAAGTTTTGGAGACACCGCTAAAGTCAATTTTTTTTTACCCCCTTTAATTTCATTACACTTGTACACCTTCACGAAACTAAATTGATTAATTTACAATTTACATGCATTTGAACTAGGTTTCACAAAATTGAAAATTTAGCAACACATCTCCTCAACCCATTCCTGCCAAAACTCTTCAATTGGCATTTACTAACATAAAACAACTAATTCAAAGTATACCTAATGCTTAAAAATTCAACAATATTCAATACATTTGTGATAGTTGGGTAAGAATTTTAGTTTACCTTCACCACGAGCATAATCAATATCCAGATCCAACAATCGCTCTTTAGTTTTCTTGTCAAGCTTTCCACGAGTGAGTTTGTCATTTGCAATTTTATTCTTTTGTTCATCGTCACTTTGTGGACGGCGGACAAAGCGCCCTGATGTCTCCAATGCATTATCTTCTGTTGATTTGTCACCTAAATAGGTATATAGGAAATTTGTAATAAAAACAAAGCAATAAACTAACAAATAGAACTAAAAAAAGATTTTTTGTTTCTACATTGTTGGGGTTGAACCAAATTTTATTCCTGTCATACATGCAGTAAAATATTTGCTATTACATTTTTTATAATTGTTATTGAAAGGAAACCCTTCGGAAACATCACATAAAAGTTAAAGAATGAATGAGATGAATGTTTGTATTAGTTTAGACTACTTTCTAACATAATATTTAAGGTAGTCATCATCTCGTGATGACTACCGTGAGTAAAACAGAAAAACACATCTAGTTTTATTTGTCACCTGGTTCATCGTGTTCAGAACTGCTTTCTTCAGATTCTTCTAAGTCATAATACTTCCTCAAATTCTCCGTAGAAGTCTCGTTAACAGGCCTTCCGCGTTTATCAACAGTGTATTTAACTTTGAACTTGTCGTCACTGAACATAGACTGAAATCTTTTGTCGATTTTAACTTTGCGTTCATGTTTTGGGATTTGTCGATATCGTGGATCGTTTAAGTATTTTGTGAACCGACTGTCTTTTAAGATATCACCCATCATACAGCCTGTTTTGTTTACTAAAACTAAAAGTTATCTGAGAAAAACTAGGAATTACGACCTAACCTCTACAAACATAACCTCACTTTTCATTTCAATGATTTTTCACTGGCTTTGAGCTTTGCTTACTTTTCATCCGTCAGGCGTCAGCGTCAGTCAGTCAGTCACGCACTCTGTGTTGCTTGTTTTTGAAAAGTATCAATAAATGGACTATTTAAGTTAACATAATAATGAATGTGTTGTTTTTAACCGACTTCAAAAAAGGAGGAGGTTCTCAATTCGTCGCGTATGTATTTTTTTTTATGTTTTACCGATTACTCGAAGGTGGCTTAACCGATTGAAATGGTTGCTTTTTTAATGGAAAGATGGGAGCCCTCAGGTGGTCCCATAAAAACTTGGTGAGGATCTGATGAGGATCTTCGAAGTGAGGATCGGGAATGCTCCTCAAAACGCTGTATTCAATTCAATTGTTCATCGATTACACGACGATGGCTTGACCGATTGATATAGTTTTTTTTAATGGAAAGGTGGAAGCTCCAAAGTGGTCCCATAAAAGTTTGGTAAGGATCCAGATGAGTATCTTTGGAATGATAAATGATAGACAGGATAGCATCCCAGAATGCAATAAATTACACATTTTTTGACTTCTACCAAAAAGAATAGACCTCTAAAGAACTAAGTACAGATTGATGATGACTGATGAGTTAGCTGATGAGAAGGTGGTTTCAGGTGCCCCACCTGAAACCACCTTCTCATCAGCAAACTCCTCAATATTTAAAATGACGGTAACAATATTGTTGATTTTTTTGGCAGTCGAAAATAGGTAGGTAGGTATACTAAAAAGGGTCAAATAAAAAAAATATATTTAAAAACCGACTTAAAAAGAGAACAAAAAATAATTTAAAAATTTAAAAAACCAACCAAAACAAAGAATTGATGATGGGAGTTTTGGCGGGAATGCGTTGAGGAGATGTGTTGCTAAATTTTCATTTTTGTGAAATTTAGTTCTAATGCGTGTAAATTGTTTAATTTCGGGGGCATATTAATCAATTTAGTTTCGTGAAGGTGTACAAGTGAAAATTAAAGTGAAAATCGGTGCAAATCATGGACTTTAGCTTAGTGTTCTCTCCAAAGCTCCGTGAACAAACATTGTAAAAAATGGCCTCCTTTTTACAATGATTCCCTTATTTATTTCTTATCGGTTGTGAACCGATTATGGCCATTAGGAAATTAGCCAGTGTCATGTATTCAAATTTATTATGCAAGTTATTTGCATCGAAACAGTCAAGTCGTCATAGTTAAAGTCAAGTCTAGGGAATCATTTGTAAACACGGCGGCCATTTACAAACAATCTTCACGGAGCCTTGGAGACAACACTAAGTCAATGTTTTGCACCGATTTCCACTTTCATTCCACTTGTACACCTTCACGAAACTAAATTGATTAATATGCCCCCGAAATTAAACAATTTGCACGCATATGAACTAGGTTTCACAAAAATGAAAATTTAGCACCACATCTCCTCAAGGAGTTCCCGCCAAGACTCCAATGATTCCCTTGACTTGACTGTTTCGTTCGATGCTGGCTGGTTCCAAATTATACTCAGTTTGGCTGCCCGACTTCAGATGATAAAACAGATTAATTAGTCGGTGGCCCTGTATGTAGAGGTTATTTTGGTATTTTTTTTATCAATTCTTAAAACAAATCGAACGAATATTTTTAGTTACTCATACAAACACCTTATTTGTAGATATCATTAAATTCCTACAGAAAAGAGGGTATTTGCGGGCTTATTAATATACTAGTTCATCTGTATTCTACAGCAATAAGTGCTACATCTGGATTTTATTTGGTGGCAACACTGATGGACAATACCGTCACACTGACCTTGACAGTGACGGCAAAGCGACAGATGAAGTTACTTTTTTCGTTTTAGTCTTCATGAAATAATTGTGCAATTTATAAAAATTCACTTTTATCGTAGGTATATTGACTTAAAATCTATTGAAAAATGAACAGCATAGGAGAAGAGTGTACAGAGTTAAAGAAAAAATATGATGACTGTTTCAATTCATGGTTTACCGATAGATTTCTGAAAGGTGACCATGACGATTCGATGTGTGCACCAATTTTTAAGGTTTATCAGGATTGTGTTAAGGTAAGGACTTGATAATGAACCAAAGATTGTGCAGGTCTAATGCCGTTATTACAACTACCTATTTTCATTATATATAATTTATGTTTCCTTTATAGAATGCTATGAAACAACAGAACATAGATTTCAAAGAGATTGACAAGGACATTCTGGGAACAGAAAGCGAGTTCAAAGTCCCTCCATCGGGTAATAGCAGTTGACACGAGCGGAACATGATGTGTGCTCTACATCCTGCTCTCCTTTGCTGGAACAGTTTCCACAACACTGTGACAAAGTCAAACAGTTATAAGTTTTAGTAATTTAAGTTATTGGAGTTAAAAAATAAATATACATTATTGTACAGGGAACAGCCACAGCCATAGAAAAGTATACAGTAACATAGTTAAATACCTACCTGAACTTGACCTATTCCAACTCTGACATCTACTGCTTCATATTTAAAAATGAAATGGTATAAGTATAAATGAAATGGCTTACCTAAAACATGAAACATTTAGCAGTATACTTATGAAGGAATAACTATTAAAACTGTAACAAGTCTCACCTATTTATTTCCAAATATTTTAGCAGCATCATTACTGTTACTGTTTACTTTTTGTATACTGTGCCAGAGTCAGTTTCACTAAAATAATAGCTTACAGCAATCTTCACCAAGAAGACAATACCACTACATACAGTTACACTGAATCAAGTAGGTCTCCTTTATTAAATACTAGCTGCGCCCCGCGGTTTCACTCGCTAAGCCCCGTTCCCGAGAGAATAACAGGATAAAAAGTAGCTTATGTGTTAATCCAGGTCCCCAGCTACCTATATTCCAAGTTTCATCACAATCGGTTCAGTACTTTTTGCGTGAAAGAGTAACAACCTCACATACAAACATACAAACTTTCGCGTTTATAATATTAGTAAGATTTGTGAGAATTTATTTATTACATAGTAAATAATTGTATTATTCTAAGGTTACTGAATGCTTTACTAGTCTCAAATTTTACCTATGGTAAAATAGTTTCCTAACCTAACTATATTTTTGGTGTTATTTATGATTATAGATATGTCCTTTGTTTTGCACCATAATAATAAAATGTGTACCATCCATGTATTTTATTAACTTTACTAAGGTATTTCATAGGCTTTAATGTATTCTTGTAATGCTTATTTGTTACAGTGTAGTAGAAATTGCTTCAACATTTCATGCACTAGCATTTATTATATGTAATTTAATTATATTATGATTACAATGTTTATAAAACAATACTAAATGTGTTAATAGAGTAGATATTTTGTTCATAAGAGTTTAGTTGGGGTTGTATACCTAGCTGTTTTACTATTGTAACTACTTACACAATCTATAACAATAGGCATCCCATATATAATAAAACAGAGTAATTATAATTGTTTATAATTACTCCCTGTGGTAGAAGCATTTTACAACATGTATGTAGTATGTGTTGTGAACAAGGAGTAGAAAAAACTAGTTTTTGCATTAGTTAGTATAAATTTGACAGTTATACATAGATCACAGGTTTGAGAATAAAATAAATAAATACAAATAAATTACAATTAAAACTTATTTAATACATTCAAATTATCATACAGTAGTATAGTATTATCTTTGACTGGTGTCCCTAGGTCGATACACAAAGCCGCGACTTTTCATTTCTCTAATAACTCCAGCTGGAAGTCTTCCTGATACAGAAATTGCATACACCCCTTTGCAAAAACGACCTAAAACATTTGTTTAAAATTGAGTAAAGTAGGTAATTAAATCTATTAACATAATTTAATTGAGAGTTAGTGTGATCAAAAAAACAGGTAAACCAATTGCATTCAAACTTGAAATGTACATAGATAGCTGGAGACTCAGGATTATGCAGGTTAAATTGCTGCGTACTGCTAGTCAAGTGCTGACATATAGTAAAAGTGTATCATAACTTACTTATGCGTTGCCATTTGCAGACCCAACTGTCCTCTGGACTCATAACAGCAATCATTCTGAAAATATTTATATAAAAAACTCTTTATCCATGTGATAAATGTCAGTGTGCACATGATATAAGGTATGCTGTGTATAAAACTGCTTTAAACATTTTTTTAAGATGAACATCGAATTGTCCAAATCTGGAAGAACCTCAGAACCAAATCCCAGGCTTTGACTCAGTCAACTGGAATAAGTGAGTGTTCACTCACCGTTATATATTATAGCAAGGCTCATATTATGACTTCACTCACCTCACCTGATGGATAACTTAAGAATGGAGAAGTTTGCTGTATGGTATTCTACATAGATAAGCAAAAATGATTATTGAGAGGTTATGTAGAAACTCACCCGTCAAAGTTGTTGCTTGTGCAGTCATATACATTATCCTTATTATTTTTCATGCGTAAGAATTCGTCACAATTATCACATCCATCGTATTCAAACTGATCAAAGGTCTAAAATAAAAAAGAAATAAACCTTTACACCATCTAACACAAATGACTGCCAATTTGCAAAGTAGACAAAGTTAGTAATCACTAATCAATCATGAAATAGCTATTTTAAACAGCATATCACATAGTGTACCACTCTTGTGTTGCATTTACCTTTATCAATGAACAAACTAGACATGCTCTCAATCCTCGGAGGTCTTTTGGTACGGTTTCTAGAGACATGGTACCTAGTATTTTATTCGACAGTAAAAAGGTACGATACGAAGATATTGTATATTAGAGCAGTGTATTAAAATTATAGGCTGATAGCCTGAAAAGCAACGATCAAATTAAAAAAATAATTATTTTCGGCAATAGGAACGTAAACAAACAAAACAAACTCAGTTAGACAGGCAGAGTACCTAATATATTACTCTTTGGGCAGACTAAAATAGTTTTTTTTTTTTAGTTTTAGAGCTTTGCTTCACAAACGTCATAAATTATGCCAATGTCACATTTGTGCACACGAGAGTTTTAGCGAGAACGCGGTTGCTGATTTTTCATTTTTAACCGACTTCAAAAAAGGAGGAGGTTCTCAATTCGTCGCGTATATATATTTTTTTTTTTTTTTTTTTTTTTTTTTTTTTTATGTTTGTTCACCGATTACTCGAAGGTGGCTTGACCGATTAAGATGGTTGTTTTTTTAATGAAAAGGTGGAAGCCCCGAGGTGGTCCCATAAAAATTTGGTGAGGATCTGATGAGGATCTTCGAAGTGAGGACCGGGAATGCTTCTCAAAAACCTGGATTCAATTCACTTGTTCACCGATTACTCGAAGGTGGTTTGACCGATTAAGATGATTCTTTTTGTAATAGAAAGGTGGAAGTCCCGAGGTGGTCCCATAAAAATTTGGTGAGGATCTGATGAGGATCTTCGAAGTGAGGACCGGGAATGCTTCTTAAAAACCTGTATTCAATTCACTTGTTCACCGATTACTCGAAGGTGGCTTGACCGTTTAAGATGGTTCTTTTTGTAATAGAAAGGTGGAAGCATCGAGGTGGTCCCATAAAAATTTGGTTAGGATCTGATGAGTATCTTCGGAATTATGGACAGGATAGCTTCCCAGAATGTAATAAATTACTCGTTTTTGGACTTCTACCAAAAAGAATAGACCCCTAAAGAACTAAGCACAGATTGATGGGCCACCTAAAACCACCTTCTCATCAGCAAACTCCTCAATAATTAAAATTACGGTAACAATAGGTATTGTTAATTTATTTGGCAGTCGAGAGTAGGTAGGTAGGTACTAAAAAGGGTGAAATAAAAAAATAATTTAATAATTAAAAAACCGACTTAAAAAAAGAACAAAAAATAATTTAAAAATTAAAAAACCACAAAAAAAAAGAATTGATAAAAAAGACCAAAATAACCTCTACATACAGCGCCACCGACTAATTAATCTGCTTTATCATCTGAAGTCGGGCAGTTTTACTGGCTGTATGGTTCCATATTGTACTTAGTTTGGCTGCCCGACTTCAGATGATAAAGCAGATTAATTAGTCGGTGGCGCTGTATGTAGAGGTTATTTTGGTCTTTTTTATCAATTCTTTTTTTTTTGTGGTTTTTTAATTTTTAAATTATTTTTTGTTCTTTTTTAAGTCGGTTTTTTAATTTTTAAATTATTTTTGTGGAACCTAGTTCAAATGCGTGCAAATTGTTTAATTTCGGGGGCATATTAATCAATTTAGTTTCGTGAAGGTGTACAAGTGGAATAAAAGTGAAAATTGGTGCAAAACATGGACTGTGTTGTCTCCAAAGCTCCGTGAACAATCATTTTAAATGGCCTCCGTGTTTACAAATGATTCCCTAGACTTGACTATAAATATGACGACTTGACTATTTTGATGCAAATAACTTGCATAATACTTGAAACTTGCTAATTTCCTAATAGCCATAATCGGTTCACAACCGATAAGAAATAATAATAAAGGAGGAAACATATAAATATATCCTAGATGTCATAAAGTATCTCTATTACATAAAGGTACTAAGGGTCTAGTTTAGTCATAGAAATAAGAGGCAGTAGTACCTACTAGAAGGGTCACTGCAAAAACTTTGTCTTACAAAATTGAACTCTATTCAATGGGTGTTAGTATTAAAATATAAGATATAACTTGTTCTAAATACAAAAACTGTCTCGACAGAGGACTTTATCTTTGGTTGTCCCCTTCGCACGCTTGCCATGTCACCCTATTCAGACAAGGACGTGTAAAGGTTTAGGTCCTCTCCCAAGGTTCGTTTTACTGCCACAATAAACCTTCCAGTTGTACGTAGTAATTCATAATTCCATGAGTTTAATAACCTTAACAAAATAAAACTATTTTTTTGACGGGGGGGGAGTTTTGGCGAGAATGCGTTGAGGAGATGTGTTGCTAAATTTTAATTTTTGTGAAACTTAGTTTAAATTTAAATGCGTGTAAATTGTTTAATTTCGCGGGCCCATTAATCAATTTAATTTCGTGAAGGTGTACAAGTGTAAATAAAAGTGAAAATCGTGCAAAACATGGACTTTAGCTTAGTGTTGTCTCCAAAGCTCCGTGAACAAACATTGTAAAAATGGCCCCCTTTTTACAATGATTTCCTCGGCTTGACTTTAACTATGACGACTTGACTGTTTCGTTTGATGCACCTATTTCTATTTCTTATCGGTTGTGAACCGATTATGGCCATTAGGAAATTAGCCAGTGTCATGTATTTTAATATATTATGCAAGTTATTTGCATCGAAACAGTCAAGTCGTCATAGTTAAAGTCAAGTCTAGGGAATCATTTGTAAACACGGCGGCCATTTACAAACAATCTTCACGGAGCCTTGGAGACAACACTAAGTCAATGTTTTGCACCGATTTTCACTTTCATTCCACTTGTACACCTTCACGAAACTAAATTGATTAATATGCCTCCGAAATTAAACAATTTGCACGCATATGAACTAGGTTTCACAAAAATGAAAATTTAGCACCACATCTCCTCAACGAGTTCCCGCCAAGACTCCCGATGCACCTGCAAATATTGATAATACTTGACACTGGTGAATGTCCGAATGGAAAAGCCATTTTAAAGAAGAAGATAACTATTTTTACAGGTAAGTGCGTGCCTTGTCCGGCCACGCGCAATGTGGGGTTTCGTAGTTTCCAAAATATCAGAGATTACAATCTGGAAAAGTCTTTAAAACTAACATACCTTACCTAGTACAGGACCTAAGTAATGTAATATTTAAAAACGGAATTTGTTCGAAATTTTGCTTCTTATTTCTTCAATGACAAGTAAATGTGAAAAGACAGCTCAGCTGTGATAATTTTCCTTGTTTCCTACAATTGTGAAAACATAATAACGTATGCAAGTTTAATAAACTTTTGGTGGAGGGGGTATATATACACATAACTCTAAAAACTGAAACTCTAAAAA
Organism: Idaea dimidiata; assembly: GCA_949358125.1. NCBI lineage: Eukaryota > Metazoa > Arthropoda > Insecta > Lepidoptera > Geometridae > Idaea > Idaea dimidiata. The sequence goes on from OX442328.1 coordinate 8,897,840, forward strand.
TACCCTAAAACGGGTTATTTTTTTTTTTATTGTAACAATATATACTCATGCAAAATTTCAGATTCTACATTTTAGTTGACCGAACGAGCGAAGCGAGTGAGGTCCAGTGTAGACGGGCCTGGCGCTTGTATCTTTGTAACTTTGTATCTTTGTTCGACGATAACTTGAGTGTCGTTATGAATCTTTATGAATTTTGGTATGCGCGTAGTTTAGGTCAATAGAATTTATGAGTTTGAAGATGAGCCGGATCGGTAGATGAGCCGGACCTTACCTAGTACATGACCTAAGTAATTAGGTTGTTGGGGGGTTGGGGAGATAGGGGGTCGTGAGGTCTCAGTTCGGGGCGAACTCCTAGTACCTACTAACCGTCTCCGAGCAAAGCCGCGGACGGACGGACAGACGGACGGACATGACGAAACTATAAGGGTTTCCTATTGACTACGAAGCAGTTTGTTTATGTTCCGTGGCGAACAAAGGCGATGGAGAGGAAGGAGAAGGAACACGTGACTTATTCAACCCAATCACAGCGCACATAGCGTTTGGTAATTGCTTGGTTATTATTTTAATTAAGCGTTAGTTCAGTAAATTTATCAATTTGCGAAAATGTGGACGTAAAATAATACAGTTTATCACTCGTACAAAGTTTAGATGTTTGTGTTTCAATCACGCAAAAACTACTGAACTGATTGTGATGATACTTGGTCTGCAGATAGCTGGAGATAGTATAAACCAAAGATTTTTATCCTGACATTCCCACGAGATCGGGACTTACGCGGGTAAAACCGCGGGTAAAACCTAGTATCTAATATAGTGTAATATTTCGTTAACAATAATTACTATATTTTAATGTAGGTAGGTATGTAAAAGTCACATTTTTTAGGAAATTCATAAATTTATTAGACAACGGTTATACTTACTACTTACATATTACGTAACATGTTTTTGTTGTTGATCAAATAAATTATTATGTATCTACCTATCTTTATACATTATTTACTTTTTTTTGTTAATACATAGGTACAAATTTTATGAATGATACATAGAATACATCTAGAACCAGAAACAACATTTATGGTCAGCTGAAATAATGGTTCCCGGCGGGAATCGAACCCGCAGCCTTCTGCGTCGCAGTCCAGACGTCGCCTGCCGCGCCACGGAGGCTGTTAAATACGTACTTAAGTAAGCGTCATTATACTTATCATCATTTACCTTTTTGAAAGAGACGTATAGTTATTTAGAGCTTTTAAAGTTAAGTTGCCATACTCGCGATATTGACTGCAGGGATCTCAATATTTCTCAGTAATTACCAAACATTCGGAAATAATATTTTGGTATTTTATTTTTCATTCTTTTAACTTCATTTTAATGTAGTTTTCTTTACACGATTGGTTAACTTATATAACAGATTTTTTAAAATCTAAAACAACTCGTTTAAAATAGAAAGTTTCATTTCACAGCTAAACGTGACTTATTTAAACCTCTATTTTTTTCTGTAATAAAGCATACATACACTTGAAATTGGTAGAACAGTTTTACTAAATTAGCAATAGTTATCTTGTTTTTAGTAATTATTTGATTTTACTCACTAAAATATTGCACAGTCGCATCTTACGTCCTTCTTTTACACATCAGTTTGCTAGCCCTATCCCTGTCACGTCATTGAGTGACGTCACTGTGAGAATGTGTTCGTGCATATCGGAGACTGAAGGGGGTAAAATACGGGATTTTTTTATCGACAAATCACTATCCCAATTTTCTCTTGGCACCTTTATAATAAAATGGCAGCCATTTTGTTTTTTTTTCCTTCGCAGCTCAAGCTACGATTTTCTTACTACTTGAATCCAGCACTTCTTAGGTCTTTCCATCTGGCACGGCCGGGAAAAGGCGTCATGACTTAAGACACTATCCACTATCCCCTTCCACCTTTACCACGTTCACATCGCAATATCCCTACGTGTTGTTCTACTTGTTCTCCACGTAATAACGATGATTCCTACCTACCTATATCTTTCCTATCCTATCCTACTTATAATTAAAGCTGAAAGTTTCTGAGTACCTATGTATGTACCTATATTTGTTAGGTACTCAATTACGCAAAAACCACTGAACCTATTGCCATTAAACTTGAATTATAGGTAGCTGGAGATCTGGAATAACGCATAGGCTACGTTATCCCAATATTCCCGCGGGAACGCGACTTATAAAAAAATAAACAAAAAAAAAATTTGTTTATTGCAGGCCGAACCACCCCATAGTGATATACAAATCTTATAGTAAGTACATAATTGATAATATTAAAATAAATAGGAATTATATAAAATAAAATAAAATTGCCTAGATGAAAATACAAAAATCAAATATTCTTAGCAGTAGTATTTTGTGTCACTTTTTGTTACTGTTCCGGTGAACAGCCATCCAGTGGTCGTAGATAGGACTATTGACGTAGTCGCACATAGGTACTTATCTAGAAGATTTCATTTTTTGAATTACGTAGCACATCCCAGAAGGCTGCGACTTTGGTTCTAACCACCGCAAAAAAATCAGGTATGCAGGTATGCTTATGCAGGTAAAATCGCATCAGGGCGGCGCAGCTAGTTAATTTTAAATTGAAAGGCACTTATTTACATAAAACATAAATAAGTATATGTTTTACAACTTCTCAAATGATTTTAAATTTAAAGGCACTTATTTACATAAAACACAAATAATATGTTTCACAACTTCTCAAAAGTAGGTAGTTTGTCTTATTAATATTTTAATACGCAATTAATATTAATTAAATGGGAATCGGTTTGCTGCGTAGAAAATACTTATAAGCTATTCCTATCAAGAAACTAATCATTTTATTGACATAGTGCGCAGTTTATTCAGATGTTATCTAACAACAAAATTCAATAAAAGATTGTATTTATCTACATAGGCAAAAGCTAATGATGATTGTGCCTTACTATCAGTATAGCCCTTCATATTAATAAAAGTGGTTTTAAGATCGAATTATGTACCTATAGCTACCTTATTTACCATCTAGCTAAGTTAGACTATGTGCTAGTGGTCTAACTTACCTACCTATAGGTACCCTTTTATAGAAACTGGGATCAAAAATGTAAACATAGAACAGTCAATTATCTTCTTCTTCTTTAAAAATGGCTTTTCCTTTCGGACATTTGCCAGTGTCAAGTATTATCAATATTTGCAAGTTATTTGCATTGAACAAAACAGTCAAGTCGTCATAGTTAAAATCAAGTCGAGGGAATCATTGTAAAAAGGGGGCCATTTTTTACAATGTTTGTTCACGGAGCTTTGGAGAAAACACTAAGCTAAAGTACATGTTTTGCACCGGTTTTCACTTTTATTTATACTTGTACACCTTCACGAAACTAAATTGATTAATATGCCCCCGAAATTAAACATTTTACACGCATTTGAACTAAGTTTCACAAAAATGAAAATTTAGCAACACATCTCCTTAACGCATTCCCGCCAAAACTCCCCAGTCAATTATCTAAAGAATAAGTAAACAAAGAGCTGTCACTTTCACATTGATATGTACTTACAGATGTACCTAGAGAACCTACTAAGAAACTAAAAACATATTATGTGAATAGACGTTTAGGCACATAATTATAATGCAGCCTAATAAAAATAAGTACCTAGATCTGAACTAAACCCCTATCTAAATTGTAAAGTTTCTGATTTTACTATATGTACATAATTATGTGAGCAGTAGCTTTTTTACAATTTTCATGCGTTTTATAATTTCAAATTTTGATGCGAAACATCTATAGGCGGGGGTAAGCCTGATTGTTGGCGTGGCGAGATCACGCTCGGAGTCTCAATGGAGTTCTAAAATTTTTCAACAGATGGACGGACATACTAACTTTCAATTTATGGATGCTTTGTCAAATCCTACCATAGATAAAATTGTCTTTGATCCTACTTATTATAAAGCTGAAAGTTTGTGAGTTTTCGGCCCAAAATTGGCCACGGAAAAGAAAATTAAAAATACAAGAAACAAATTACTCGACAAATGGCATCTCGTGAATCCGGGGCCAAGAATAAAAAAAAAAAAAAAAAGGTTGTGAGTATGTGTGTGTGTGTAATATGTGTGTATTTGTGTTTGTTACTCAATCACGCAAAAACTACTGAACCGATTGCGATGAAACTTGGAAAATAAGTAGTTGGATACCATATAGGAATAGCACATTGGCTACATTTTATCCCGATATTACTGCGAGAACGGGACTTACGCGGGTGAAACCGCTTGGCGCAGCTAGTATGGGATGATTGCTGTGACAGGTCTCAATAAGGATGGGGGTAGTGTGTAATCGTTAAACTAGGTTTATAAAGACTTAGTTCACGTACCAGTAGGTACTTATATTTTCAAGACTAGGTACATATTTAGCATAGGTAGTTGCATTATTTTATGGTTATTCAACAGAACCATTCCTGGCTTCTATACTTATCACAACGGAATGTGAAATCGGAGCCAAGGTGTTTAAAAAAATATGCAGTAAAATTTGCCATTACCAAAGGAAGGTTACTCCAAGGGTGCACTAATGACCACTGCTCACTAATTAACCTGTCCTTCTTTAACCTCGATCGTAATTCATTCGGGAAAAAAATGGGAAGTCTTTTACAATAGGTACCTACCATATTTACTCGATTTTTGGTGAAGTGCTTTCAGGTCAAATAAGTACTTACCTACATTGCATGTGTTATTTATTAAACACTAATAAGTACAAAAAAGAATAAAAGACTTTAAAATAAAATAAAATTTCCGCGATTTTGCATAATAAAACACAATATTTACCGGGTTTTGTTCAATAACGTCATTATTATCAAAGACCGAGCTTTCGTTTTGTTACAAATAATTATGAGGCGGTAGTTTACAGTAACTTTTTAAAATGTTAAAATGGACAAGTTACATCTCAGTCAACCTTGAAAAAGCCGACTGTAAAGTTGGCAAAAGCTCTGTCGTTTAAACATCATGAATAAAACGTGATTAAACCCGGTAAATAAAGTGTTTTATTAAACTATAACAAATTACAGATAGTAATTCTAAAAACTAAAGTAGTACAATGGGCGGCCTTATCTATGGGCGATCTCTTCCAGGCACCCAATAAAACAGTAAAAGTCGAAAACAATTAAAGAGGCTTTAATCTCTGGTCAACAATTGCCAGACCTAAATACAATGAAGGGAGGTACGGAACCGTCTGTGCGCGTGTTCCACTCGCACTTGACTGTTTTTTTAAGGAGCATTCTACCTCTAAACAAGTTAAGATAGTAAAGTATTTCGTATATCACAACAAAAAATGAGAGTAATGGTTATTAAAAAACTTAAAATCATTGTAGGTCCTAAATGGTATCATTAAATGAAAAATGATTAAAGAAACCTAAGAATGATCAAATACCTATTCAACGATACCCCACTCGATATAGTCAGCCCACTTTCGCTTTTGTTTTTTTTTTTCTAACGGTCGCCATTTTGTTTTTATTTTTCTGTCACCTATTTATGAACCTTCGAAAGGATGACACGAATCTAGGGATACCTTAATCAAAGAAATCCATGTGGTTGAAAAGAGACGTAATACAGAATATAAAAAACATTCAAAAAAGTCGCGAAAAACATAACACTTTCCTTGCAGCCGGGTAATAAAAAGACAGGTAGGTAGGTACTAAAATCTGCGTACTATAAGACAAACCTACGTTACATAGCAACATTAAGTAGGTATGTACCTATTCTTACGGATCTCTTGATGTGATTTAAAAAAAACTTATAAATAATAGCCTATATAATATGCAACTCCCCGACAATGTAGCTTTCTATTGGTAAAATATTTTTTGAAATCGGTCCAGTGGTTTCGGAGATTACCTACCCTCAATATACTTACATACATAGGTAGGTACATGTTACTAACGTTACCTCTTTATCATATTAAGTATCGATATTGAATACAATATCTAAGCACCTAATTAGTGCATTGGTGCAAGTCGCAGGCTGCATGCGGTTGAGGTGAGGTTAGCAGCCGCAGACGTCTTGCTGTCTGCGATCGTTTTACTTAAGACACGTGCGTGAACCTATTCAAAAGGTGCGCCCGCGGTTTCACCCGCGTAAGTCCCGATCCCGTAGGATTATGACACATATACTATCTCTATGCAGATTTTCATCCAAATCGATCGAACCGTTTGACCGTCAAGAGGGAACAAACAAATAAACGAACTTTCGAGAAGTAAGGATGATTTGATAAACACGTTAAACTAAGTAATAAAACCTAGGCAATACGTAGGTATCTAAATAATAAATAGGTAGGTACTATTAATTTTAATGCACAACTGAAATAATCCATTGATCGTCATCAGGTGATTGAACTGACTGACTGTGAAGCCAACTGTTTTTGGGTCGGTATTACGGTTGCCAGACAATCTTTAGACATGTTTGAGACGTCTTTATTATATGTGTTGCACGTTGCATCATCCATTCTCACTTCAATATAGGTACCTACCTACGTAACCTACTTCCAGGAACGAGATCATTACAAGATTATACGTCATTGAAAACATTTCTAAATTTCATTCTGTATAAGTATTATGTATGTATTAATATTATTTAGTATGTACTAAAAACTAATAGTTTTACGAACAGTAGACTTCGCGATCACTTTATTGAAAGTACCTACACTAAGTTAGCAATTAACTTTAGAGGTATTTAGAAGAGAAATTCTGCTCGTCAGTTCTAGTATCCTCGTTAGATCTTCACCAAATTTTTATAAGACTAATTTGAACATGGATTACAAAAATGGATTAAAAAGTAACCCCATTTGTAGGAGAACCCACTAATCAAAATTCCCCCAGGATAAAAAACATACAATACATAATAAAGTATGTGTTCCTAGAATCCAAGTTTCACCGACATCGATTGAATAAAGTGACCTTTAGATGAAAGAAACAAACATTCATACCTACTACACAGACATACCTACCTACCCAGCCAAAAGCAAATTTTACCAACGGAACTCCCCTTTTTTCGTTGGGGGTTAAAAATAAAGAGACATATCTTAAAATGTCCAGACTCTTGAACGGTCTAAGCTTCAAATGTAATAAGAACTTTTACTTTGTAATGAACTACGAACTATAAAATATAATTAACCTACTTTCTGAGACAAAAGCTTTTAGAGGTTATATCGAAGACACCAAAGTCGTAAAGTGGCACCAAATGAAACTTTTTATTGATAGGTAATAACTTTGCGTTAGTATCTACTTATTAAAACTTTTTTCAATTTTGGTACGAGTAAGTTTTAAAGTGATAAAATTATTCTAGTTGAAGAATAAATTAAGTGGGGAGTTGGAATAGATAACGTCTGCGAATATTAAAAATTAGTTTTCCAGACTTACGTAACATTTTAGCATCATAATGGGCTAGGTTACAGCTTACCTTACAGGCATCTATACATTAGTTGGTAGGTTTTCTGTCTGGCTTCTCTGTATTTTTTTATAAACTATAGCATAACTAGCTGCGCCCCGCGGTTTCACGGTTTCAATATCGGGATAAAAAGTAGCCTATGTGTTAATTCAGATCCCCAGCTACCTATATTCCAAGTTTCATCGCAATCGGTTCTGTAGTTTTTGTGTGAAAGAGTAACAATCTCACATACATACATACATACTTACATACAAACTTTCGCGTTTATAATATTAGTAAGAAGTAAGATAGTAATAGGTTACATTACATTACATATTTAACAGACAAGTTTTCAAATAAATGCTTCTTTTCTGCAGTGCTTCGACGCTTGTAGAAGATTCAAGGAAGTAGGTACGAGTGATAAGAGGAGGAAGTAATTCAGAATAGTTATATTAGTCATGTGAAAAAGACCTTTTCCTCAGATAGTCTGTAGATTTAAAATTACCTAGGTAGGTAGGTATTTAAATACATATTGGTATATACTTATTGTTTACCAAAGACTGACTCATCAGCATCTTGTCTCAGCCCGCAGACAGATAGTCATACAAACATAAATTGCCGACTTTATTTTATTATTGCTTGTAAAATCGGCAGACGGCTACAGTTACCTCGTAATGTTTTCTTTTTGTTGAGTCGTTAAATTCATGGGATTTGTTTGGGTGCGAATATAAGATTTAGTAGCGCAAGCGGAGACTGACTGATATTGACGAGAACTGGCGGTTATCCAACTTCACTGCCAGTGTCGTCTACTAATATTAATTTAATTAATTATTTTACAACATTAAACAACACCATGATGTTGTCATCCTGTATTGTATAGGTAATACTAGAAATTAAGTACCTACTTTATTTTTAGTACATATTTTGTACACACGAGTATATTGTCCATTTCCTACATGACTCATATACTTACGACAAATTTTCAGTCATAATTATATCATACTAGCTGCGCCCCGCGGTTCGCGCGGGTATATTGGGATAAAAATTAAGGTAGCCTATGTGTTATTTCGGCTCTCCAGGTATCTTTATTCCTAGTTTCATCCCAATCGGTACAGCGCCTTTAACGTGATTGAGTAACAAACATTATACTTACCCAATGACATACTCACAAACTTTCAGCTTTATAATATTAGTAGGATTGTTTCTCCGTTAAGTGTTCTAAATAAGTGCACTGTCTGTGTAGGTATCTACCTACCTACCAACAATGTCAGTCACGCACATCTAGACGCAGTGGCACCGTGCGTCCGCGCACGTTCGCCTTATCTATTACTTTGACATCTTCTAATTAATTAGTGCTGCGTAGTGATCAATGCGTAGTCATAGAAAACATTATACCTACTTAAATTTTGACTGGTAGACAACTAAAAGCCTAATAAAGGAAAATTTGGTTCTATGCACATTATTGCTCATAGCAGATATGGAGGTTCTATGATTGGGGTTCGTAAGCGAGTACTACGGAGAGATTTTAGAAAATGGAGGTTAAATAAAATAGGGACAAAAGTTGGTATGTTCCTGGTCTCCAGCTACCTATAATCCAAGTTTTATTGCAATCGGTTTAGTAATTTGTGTGATAGAGTACCCCGTATCGGTTTAGTAAGGATAAGTATTAGTCGGATACCCCTTTTTCAGAAACTTAGATCAAAATGGTAAATAAAAAACTCTAATAATTATTGGAAAGTGACAGCTCTAGCTCTTTATGTAACTTTTTCCTTTGATAATTGACAGTTCAGTGTTTACATTTTTGATCTTAGTTTCTGTAAAAGGTTATGGGTAGGTTGTGGGTAGGTTATACATAAATAACGTGTGTGTATTTCTTGCGCATCCTGATGCATTTAGAATTAGGTACATTACTGATGCCTGACAAGGCCGTTAGATCAGAAGCTGTATTGGAGAAGCTGTCTTTTGAAGTGTGTCTAAACTAAACACCATATCCTTCGTATAGCAATTGCCTTTTATTCTTTTTTTTAGATAATAAGAATTGCAAAAGCGCCATCATCACTGACAGCAAATTTCCGCAACAAGTATTCTAAGGACGGCGCGGTGACAATTAACAATCCTATCCTACTAATATTATAAAGATGAAAGTTTGTGAGTATGTGTGTTTGTGTGTTTATTACTCAATCACGTGAAAACCGCTGAACCGATTACCATGAAACTTGAAATATAGGTAGCTGGAAACCTGGAATAACACATAGGCTACTTTTTATCCCGATAATCTCGCGAGATCGGGACTTAAGCGGGTGAAACCGCGGGGCGCAGCTAGTTAGTAATATTTTTCTCATGTACCCTCAGAGAAGAAAAATATACTTATTTCAAATAATGGTTCCTCATACACAGATTTATTAAATTACTAGCTGCGCGCTTTCTCCGTAGTAGAGGTTCGAGATATTTTTTGTTTTTCGAGATCGCATGACTTCGGTGCTAAATTTTTCGTGGTGGCGTTGTGGTGGCATGCATTCGTTGTTAAGTGATTAGTAAACTTACGGGGACATGGTATTCAGTGTACTAGTGTACAATTCGAAAGGGCACAAGTGGTCCCTGGTCCCAGTTTCGAGGGAGATGACTTCACCCCTAACCCTTATTGATCTTCGTAGTATTTTTATACGACTGCCCAAGAAAGTTGTTATGTTTTTGCCTTGATTATGTATGTATGTCTATGGCCTATTTTTTTACCGTCGTCGTAGGGCCTAAACGGCTGGGCCGATTTAGATAAGCGATACGTCGTTCATTAGATTCATCATGAACGCACGAGTGACAAAGGGTACAATAAAATTAAAAATAAATAAAAATGATAATTTAAAACGCTATTTCCTAATTCGCTATTTGCTAATTCCCGGTATCCAGCTACGTATATTCCAAGTTTTATTGCAATCGGTTTAGTAGTTTTTGCGTGAAAAAGTAACTAAGTCACATAACATATATGTATCTATATCTATACATATTATAAAGGAAGAAAGGACAAAAGTCTGTACTTAAAAACTACTAATCCGACTGAAATCTGGTTTTCAATATTGGATAGTCATATTTTCGAGCAAGGTCGTGGTATACTTTGCATCGAAATCCAATTAGTAGAACCTGAGTAATGATCGAAAAAGTGCAATCGCTCGAGAACCGCTTGGCCGCCCGTGCCCGTGATGGCGTGATAACGCGTTTTTAACGCGGAAACCGCGGGGCGCAACTAGTACATACCTATAAACTTTTACGTTTATAATATTAGTAAGATAAGATATTAATCTTTATGTTATTTGGAGTCCCACCCGACTGCATCTACAAGCATCCAACGATTTTTAAAGTTTCTTACCTTTAGGTTTCCTAAGCTGCGAGATCAGAGGAATAGCCAAATTAGACCAGCTTGACTATGACTAATTCACTCAAAGCTCTAGGCGAGTATTGGATTTACTCGCCTAGAGTAACTTGGACCTTATTTTTTACTTTACAGTTACAACCGCAGTCGGGTTTATTATTTACTCTGTGCCCCGCAGTTTCCCCGCATAAATTCCTATCCCGTAACGTATGTGACGCATCACGTATATGTTATACCAAGCGTTGCTTAACCCGTATGATTATTCAAAGCACCTTATATCTTATTTCAAACACTAAACTATCCCTGTACCAAATTTCATTCAAATCGGTTTAACCGTCATTTTAACCCATGACGTATGTCATACCAAGCGTTGCTTAACCTGTACGATCATTAAAAGTATCCGATATCTTATTTCTACCTCTAAACTAACCCTGTACCAAATTTCATTCCTATCCTATTGGTTCCGCCGTTCTTGAGATATAAAATAGTGTAACTAACACGACTTTCGTTTTTATACCTGCGTGCGTCCCGCGGGATTTACCCTCGTAAGTCCCGACCCCGTAGGAATAATCGGTTTAAAAAGTTTATTTATTTATTTAATCCTATCCTATCCTTCCCACTAATATTATAAAGCTGAAAGTTTGTGAGTATGTGTGTCTCAATCACGTAGAAACCGCTGAACCGATTACCATGAAACTTGGAATATAGGTAGCTGGTAACCTGGAATAACACATAGGCTACTTTTTATCCCGATAATCCCGCGGGAACGGGACTTACGCGGGTGAAACTGCAAGGCTCAGCTAGTATTAGTATATAGAATAAATATTTTTTACGCAGTAGGTTACGTACATGTTACGTACGACGCATTACCCACTATTTTGATAGTATAATAGTCAAAACACACCACTATTTGATATTGTAAACAATTCCACGTTTTCACGCAGCCTTTTTTTGTCCACGAAAATCCAATAGGTATTTAAAATCAATGGCACAATACAATAACAACAAATAATTCGTAGTGTTAAATTAAAGTTGCCAACTATCTAATACAAAACAAGATAAACATTACACAATATTATGTGTGTATCTAGCCACTCACGTAACTATCGTTACCCGTTAGAAAAAAACGTAAGAGATAATTGACCTATGACTTACAAATCTTTACGTGAGTCATTATTTGGACAAACAAAACAAATCATGTACTAAAGTGTAAGAAAAACATTTGTTTTTAAAGATAACAAAGTTGAGAGGTGCCTGCCTAACTATTTATCACCGTTAAATTTGAGAGATGAAAATTACAAAAAATATTTAATCTTAGCTACGCCTCGCAACAATACCTTCTTCCTCGCATCATGATCTATCCGCTATCCCTGTACAATTTCCCATCTAAATGGGTGAAGCCGTTTGACTCGCTGACTCGTGAATCGAGATCATTTTTCACAAAATGTCTGCTTTAGGGCGCAGAACTCGCATATCGGAAAGAAGTAGGTGGGTAAATAATATATTCTTGGATCCGAAAGTATGGAGTCATAGGGCATCTGGATGTACCGCAGGTCGTGCAAAATTATATAAATCTCGCCCCAATACGCTTTAGGTTTCAGATATTTTATGTTCTCAGGAAAGTATGTTTGTATTTGTAGGTAGGTACCTATAGCACGCTATACTTATGCACTCGGACATTATTGGCACTTGAATGCACTAGCTGTTCTCGAAATAGAACTTTCACGGTATATTGGATTTTCTACTACCTAAATGTCTTCAGTAAAATCACCGATCTTTTTGTTTCAGTAGTTCCTGAGGGAGACCTAAGCTTAACTAAGTAATGCAATGCTTTATGATATTTCAGCATCCACCCGAAACGACATTTTAAGATGTCACATATCGAAATAAAAAGTAGCATGAGTACCATTTAAAAATGGAGATGGAGCAGATGTGTGTTAGGTAGGTACCTATTATTCCAGATCTCCATCTGCATTTCATTCAAACGGTTGAGGAGATTTTGCGTAATCGAGTAACAAACCTATTAGATATTTAATATCCTTCCAAACTCAATAAACTACGTAGTGAGTTTGGTCGCTGCAGAGGAAACATGTTGAGAAGATGGGGTATGCATGATTGATCCAAGCCGTATATTAATTGCGATTGTTAAGCTTCCGAGCAAAATATTCAGCACCTTTAGTACCTATACTCTAGTTGCACATTGGCTGACCTGATCGACTAGTCGCCTCGAAGAAGAGGAAGACAAACTTTTCCAATTGTATACAAGATGTAACGGGTAGTAGAACAAAAGTTTATCGCCTAAGTCGTAGAACAAAAGTTGTTCGCCTAGACGTTTAGAACAACCCCCTTTCGGCTTAAAAGGGCTTACCCGTTACATCTTGTATAATGTGGCTGATATGCGTGCAAGCAAATGGCCTCACTACACAAGATGCCGAAGTGGAGACGCAGAAGTAGGAGAGCGGACCCCGGGTTCCCGAGATGGATGTAACCGGGAACATCGCTCGGAAGATGACGATGATGATATCTACCAATTCAACCTTGATCTATAATAGACAAACAAACCTTACACGTGTCCTATGAAACCTAAACTTCGTGAACAAATAAAATGTTAATGTAGTATTGACTGGAAAATGTGTCTCTTACCCGTTACGTAGTATGTAAATAATGTTTGTGTTTCAGTTTTTCCTACACGTGTAAACTAGATACTTAGGAGTAGGCGTGTTCATATTTAGATTTACACGTGTTGTTTTCCTCAGCCGTATACCATGGCTTATAGGTATATAATTACTTAAATATAGTTATTACTATAATAACATGTACATATATTTACGTATACCTACAGCTTATGTATGTACTTGTAAATACCGCAGCTTAACAATGCTCCTAGCGCTTTCTTTCTTTCAGGCTTCAGCTTTCGTGTCACAACTTTCGGTTAACGACCACATAGATATTAGCCTTTTTAATAAAGTATTTGTCAAAACTTTAGCTACGAATGAACGTATTTTCAAGGGGCGAGTAACACGCCAAAGTAATCTCTGTCCGATTGCCACGCTGTTTCCCATATCCCTGACGCGAGTGTTTGGATCTTTGTGTGAGATTCTGTTATTGGCTTTCTGTTGCTAGGCAGTGTTTTATAAGTATATAATAGCTGTTGGATCTCCGAATAAATAATTAAATAAATAAATAAAAACTACCAATATACTTACTCGTGTTTATTTCCTTGGCTTTCTATTAATTTCTTTTGAAGTTCCCTCAACAACAAATTATGCGGTAGGTACCACACCTATTAACGAATCCCTGTAGGTTACACGAGATGCGAAGTCAATAACCTAACAAAATAAACTAATAACAAGAATCTAGAATTTCGGAAATTGCTTTTTAGGGTTTCGTAATCAACAAGAAACCCTTATAGTTTAGTCATATCCGTCCGTCTGTCTTAACTCAGAGACGGTTAGTACTAAGAAGCTGTTATTTTGCACGAGTATTCATATCAATCACGACAAGAATATATTACAATAGAAAAATTATATTACTTAAATGTTTTTTAGGGTTACCTCCCCTACATATAAAATGACAAACGTTTTTTTTTTCTGGTTCACCCCTTCGTGTGGTGTATCGTTGGATAGCTGTTTTAAAATCATTAGCCGTCTTGAGCCCTAAAGGTCTAGTTTTTAGAGTTATATGTACCCCCCTCTAACCTGCCAAACATAGAGTTAAGTAATATATACGGCTGCCAAATGACTACACTTTGATAATCTCATATGTGTTCGCGGTAGTATAATGAAATTTAAAGGAAAATTAACATAGCTGAGCTGTCTCTTCAAATTCACGAGTAACTGAAAGAAATACAAAAAAATAACTTAATTAAATAACAAGAATCTAGAATTTCGGTAATGGCTTTTAAGGGTTTCGTAGTCAACAAGAAACCCTTATAGTTTCGTCATGTCCGTCCGTGATTTTTACTTTTTAATTTACTTAACTCGACGTTTCGATCATGTTACAATGATTTTCGTCTCGAGAGGAGCCACTACAATAAGTGCCTACAGTAGTGCTACTAACTACTAAAAGCTAAGCCACCACATTTTGTGGAGAAACATCTCCAAAAATAACAGACACGGCAAGATTCTAATTACCTCCCTCACCCACGAAAACTTAATTTCGGAGAATTCGATTTCTTTACTATGAAAATAGTTCGACCACAACTCCTTGTAAGTGTACCTAAAGTAAAGGCCGCCGGTAGAACCGCAGTGAAACTTGGGGATTAATTCTGTAAAAATAATAACGTGTAGCCCCTCTGTAGACCCCATTGAGCAAATTTCCCCACATAGTTTTAGAAAAGTTGTCTAGATTTATAATAATAAAATTTTCATTTAAATTTCATCGCAGTCAATTTGTCAAATTTGACCGTTGTCAAGTAATATTTGACATAACAATAAACTTTTCTATGACTTTTCGTTGGAGAAATGTCAAATGTTATTTAACAACCGTCAAATTTGAGACTGAAAATTGACTGCGATTATATTGAAATGATGCTAAAATGTAATTTTCGTTATATTCATTATAGGAATACCGCCTGTGTGAATATAAAGAAGCTATGTCGATACTATATTAAAACTTTGATCTTTCTGGAGAACCGTGTGGATGTCGTGTAGAATCTACACGGTTTTTCTTACAGAATTGGTTAGGTAGTCCCAGGATAACTGTTTTCTCTTGCTTAGGTACCTTAACTCAGTAGTTAGTTGACACTATCAATTACATTCCGACTCATTGCCTCCATTAATAGATATTTGTTGATTATTTCGTGACAAAATGTTGTATATTGTTTTATGGCCCAGAGGAAGCCCATCTAACCGCTGGACCGAGCTAGTGAAATCTTTGGTCGAAAGTAATCTCCATACCTGCAGCAGATTATCTACAAACAGGCAAAGATGGCGAGAGACACTGAACAGTGACCAAGTCCACTCTGTCAAGAGTGTACCGACTAAGAAAAAGAGATTGTTTTTTTTTTGATATTTTAAAGTGTAGACTTACGTACCTGTGTTGTTTTTTTATATCTATATTTTTAGATGTTTAAGTATCACATTTGTAGGTGACATTGTTTTCTACATTTTAGTGTAGTTTCAAGCCAAAAAATCTCACTGGATCGTTATTTTACACAGCTATGTATACGCTTCAATAATGAAGCGTCGTTGTACTCTCCAGATTTCAGTAACGGATGATGCAATGAGCATCATCGGTTACACATCACAACTGTGATCGTAACTCCTTTTATTCGATCAGCTAGCGCAAGGGCTCCGATTTATGATAAAAAAAACTGTCATCGTACTTATTATCATTATTATGTACTTCCCGCGAACTTATTTATCGAACCTGACGTCAAATTGAGTCGCAATTAAAAATAAATATATGTCTATTCAATTGGCCCCCTTTTTACAATGATTCCCTCGACTTGACTTTAACTATGACGACTTGACTGTTTCGTTCAATGCAAATAACTTGTATATTTTGATAATACTTCACACTGGCAAAATGATATTTTAAAAAAGATTTTTTTTTAATTTGCATGATAATACCAAGGTGCATTTACAAATTTGCAAAAGGTTGTTTTTTAATCCCGTTTTAATTGTCAAAAGTGACCGCATAACCGATTTGGGTTTTGCGTACCTACTCCTTTGTAGGCAGCCTAGATACGCGTACAAAGTAGTAGAAGTAGATGTAAAGTAGCTGTAGAACTCATGATGAAGAACCCCTATAAATGGGTTTTAAAGGAGTTCTTCGTGGGTTCATGACACAATTATATATAAAATTCGAAATCCTGGCTCATAGCTGTTAATACCCAATTAGTTTGGGTATCAGTATTACGGAGCTCGTGCGCGCGGCGCGAGCAGTTGTTGCGCGGGCTTGCGCGGACGACTGTTCTTATTGTAAACCTTGTTCGCTTGCTGCGGGCGTACAGACAGTCCGATTGCACGGTACTATGCGACTTCTTAATAATTTGATGACAAAGGGTATTCCTAAATATATTTTAAGTTGGTTTCCTTCCACTCCTTTTCCTTTTTATATTAAAAAAATATGCTAATAAATGCAATGTTGTGCTAAAACTTGCAAAATAAATAACATTTCAAATTTTAATAATACTTGAACATGTTACAAACAATAGTTAATCAATATTTCAAATGTTTTAAAAAAGTGCACTAGCTTTGTAAACGCATCATGTAATGTTTGTACTATCTAGGATAATAATTTACACTGGATTTGTATATTTCATAATTTATAATTTTTCTCAATAAAGACCTTTTAAAACTGAACTGAACTGAGTATTACGCCAGGTACGTTCAATTACCAACCTACCTATAAACTTAACACATGAAATAAACAACCAAGGAATTTTGATTTCACACTTTACATAAATTGTAGAAATTGCGAACCAATTGATTAACTATTTATTCACTATTTATTGACGTGCACCATCAATTCTGCAGATGCTAATTAGTTGTTAGCATCGCTTGTACAATTAAGGGTGGAAAATGGCGTACTAACGTTTTGTAAATTTTAACCGTTAGATATAATTTGAAGCAACCACTTATCAATAAGGGCAAGTCCTAGAACCGTAGCGAGCGTAGCGCGTAGCTGTAGCTTAGTTACGAGAACATGTTCGTAGGACCCCTTATATTTTAAAACTAAATAACATAAATCTATCATTGTACTGTGGTCTCCTAACTAAGCTAAGTATTACGCTACGGCTAGGCGGCTGGGGCGGTTCAGTACCTGCCCTTAATGGTTGCCTCAAATTAAACACCCTGTACGTTTACAATTTATTACATAAATAATTAAAAATTAAGGTCATAACCTAAAAATCCGTGGTACGACTACATTATATATTTTCTCAACGTCGATCAACATTTTAAGTTAATCGATTAGCACGCGCCACTATCGTATTTGCATTTATTCATTCATATCTACCTATTACGTATATCTGTTATTCATGCCAGATGGAAATGAATAGGTATAACGATAATTATTATTGCGATAATTAATTAGTAATTATCTTACGTCTGAGATGTGGGTAAAGTACTAACATCGTCATGATTTAGTTCGGAAACTGCGTTTGGAGGCGGCGACTTCGATGGTACCTATTGTTTAATCTGTGGCGGGGCCTCTCAGCGGGCCTACATAAAAAGCGCGCGTCTTGAATCGCAGCCACTCGGTGTCACGCTCACACGTTGTACGTATCGCGTACTTAACATATTTTCACGAACTTATCCCGCAACGCGATCTTCAATCTCCAGCAAACATGAAAGGGATACTTTTACTTCTGGCGGTCTTTGTGGTGGCAACAGCGATGGTCCCAAAGGATAAGGTGAGTGTTTAGAGAAAAATAATAAGATCTTAGTGATTGGTGGTTGTGATGTGTTTACCACAAGGATTGTGACGGTTACTGTATTTTTACAACGTGATGTAGGGACTTCGAAATAGGTCGATACGTTTTTTTAGAAACCTAAATAGGTACGTGAAAAGAGTGACGATCATTGAATCATTATGAATGATAGATACAATTACCATAATAATAGTTTGTTATTAATTACATCTTATTAGTCCCTTACCTATTCGAAATGCCTGATCATATTTAATTTAAATTAACCCTCAAATATAAATTGCACCGTTAACGTTGATGAACTACCCTTTAATACCTCACAATTTGTGTTATTTGAGGGAAAAAATACAATGACTTTTATCGCTTATAATATCTTATAAGATTTTTTATATTTGGATTATGAACCGTCTCTTTTTTGGAGTCTGTTAAAAATGTGTATGTAACCTTGCCTCGATTATTCAAAAGTTCTCTTTGAAAGCTTGCATAATTGTGCTTAAAAACAGTTAGCTAAATATCTGCTTGGTTCAGACGCGATCCGGTCTAGAATCACCTAATATCTTTATCTTATTCAAGGAAAAGTATCATGAAACATATTATTATATGTATTTATCTTACTTACAAGATTATCAAAAAGTAGGTATTGATCTTATCAAGGAATAAAGATTCATACAAAAATAGTATACCTATAGTTTCTACATCACCTACACGGAATAAGATCCTCAAAAGATATTAGACATCATTTTCACGGAAAGACAGCTTTACCACCGAGGAAAATACTCTACTTTTTGTACAATTTGCGAAGAAATAAAGACAAATAGCTTTGATTTAACATCACAACGTATTATTTTCAGATTTTTTTTTTAATTTATATAAATTCAAATAAACTTTACGTTTACGTATGTGATGAAAACAAGAACACGGCAAATTCCAAGACTAATATTTTTCTGCCGGAAAAAGCGAAAACATCAAGGTCATACGGCCTCGTCGGTTTTCGTAATTTTATTTTATAATCATAAGTGTAATTTCTTAAAATTAGTCACTCCTACAAAAATCCGAGAGAATTAAAAAAGATTAATAATAATGATGAATTAATGACTATTGTTATGTTCGCTTTTTGTGCCATATAGAACGTGACTTTTTTGAGCAAGTGATACGAAAACTATATTAGTTTATTTTCTTATTCCAGGAATAACGTCAAAAAATATAGGTACCTTTTCTTTATCTTTATTTAAATTTTTGAATAAATCATCCACAATTTAAAAAAATGTGAATTAGATAGTAAGTTCCTTCCCAGATTAATTATATATAGAATAGGTAATTTTGCTCAAAATTTAAAGAAAACTTATAACTGCCTAATATCATATCTACTATTCGAAAAAGATGAGACTCGGCGAAACTAACCTTTCTGAGAGTTTATGCCGTAAAAAGGCGTGTAGTGGTGTGGTCGTAATAATTTTTCAGTTAGATACCGTGAAATGTTCACGTTGCGACTGTTATCCGGTGTATGATTCATCTCATCACTAAACCGAGAAAGTGAGAAAGGAATTCCATTATTTTCCTGTAAATTACTTTTTAGTAAACAAGTTGATATTTTACGTGTTGACATTAAGTACCCCACCCAATTTTTAACGTTTTTGTTTGATTGACTATATTTATCTGGAAAAAGCTTTGTAAGATTTGGATTTGATTTCTATTAACTTCGCTTTAATTTTTTCAATTATAGTTTGCAAATAATAGAAAAAAAACCATAGAATCAAAATAAGTAGGTCTAATAAATAATGCAGTCACTCCGAATAACGATTTGTTATTTGTAGCTGCTGCTGTAATGTCAACGTGTGTCGGTCGATTCAAAATTTAACGAACGCAGCTGGGTGACCAAAAGCATTTTTATAAGTGTAAGTGGAAGTTACGATCTTTAGAACTAAAATGTTGAAAATGATAAATTTTGAATGCCCAAAATGCTGCATCTGACATTGTTGAATAACAGAATATTACTTAGGATGGGTACTTTTTTTAAGTAGGTACCTAACTATATAAATAGTTTTATTGTAATATAAAATGGGAAAGTAGAATGCCGACCATTCTAGGAAAGAAACAGAAATTATTATTTTTTAAACTGTAGGTATGAAAACCAATATTATTCTAACCCTTGCTAAAGTAGTTAGGAATTAGATTAAACAATAGGTACCTACTGACTACGTATGATACGGGAGGCCGCGCCGCGCCGCGCCGGGACCAGTCATGCGTGTATTTGTTTACATAGATGACAATTTAGAATTCACTCGAACACCGAATGGAAAATCTATCGAAGATAAGACTCGATAATTTCGACGTATTGATACAATAACAATCAGAAGATAAACGTATGTGGTCAATGACCTACAAAATTACGGCGGTATGGTGCGATAGGTATGTGAACTTCCTGTTTACTTGAATGTACATACATATACGAGTATATATACTAACTCTTATTATTCGGCCGTACTACGGGTAGGTAGTGTCAACAGTAATTTGTAAAGATATGTGGCGTCAGTGAGCGTCATTGATTCGTCTATTGCGTTCATTCATGCTGCGGTCGTCGATTCTCCGGCGGCGTTCAATCCGAACGGATACGTTCAAGGGCGTGCGTATGCAACATATCGTACGATGTCCGTTGGACAGTGTGCCCCAGCCTTTGGCTGATAACGAAATTGTTTATGGAACGCCTCTAATTGGGATTGCTCATTGATAATGAATGTGTGTATCGCATCATTTCTACTGGTCTGGCCAATCTTTCAGATAGGAAAATTTATGTGGTATTTTTTTTCTTTTTTAAATTACTGGTAGTTTATTTCTGTAGGTAAATTGAAACATTGCGAATTAAATACGCCACCTTTCCATTTTTCTTTTTGCTTCTTTTGTATAATAGCAAACGTTTTTTAATTTTCATAACAATTTCCGATGATAGGCAATTCTACTTCCGAATTCCGACGTCCTCATCGAATATAAGTATTTTAATTTCTTTTTTTCAGAATTGTGGAAGTGTATTTGCTTTCGGTAAGACTTTTGAATAGGACAGAGCGCTTTTCTTCTAGGTACAACCACCACATCATCCATCACTCATCATATTGTGGGTGTAATAGTGTTCAAACGCTCGCTGATCTATTTCTTAATAAAAAATAATTCATAAGATTTATGGTACCAACTTAGGGATTGATTTATAGTATGACAGACACACTTATGTACCTATGTAGTATTCATTTACAATGATGTATAATGCATTGACGCACTTAGGTGATCGATAACTTAATTGCCCTTTGAGACAATGTTATCAATAACTTGAAACGATAAAAAAAATACTCGCACGTGTATCTATCTATACTTTATTTATATACCTAAGTACCTATTTCTTGTTAACTATACATATAAAAAATATTTCGTTTTTATTGTAATAAGCATAGTAATTAGTACAGTTATAGGATAATAATGGTAACGTTTAGTTAGGAGATATGAAGGCGAAATATGCGCCCAAAAAGCATAAACCCTTACTTTGCAGTTGGGTGAAACTGATGGGTTAAATCTTATTATTTCGGTGAATACTTCTGTCTGATACAATAATGATTGTTACAATAATAACATATATAACACAATAATAACACACATAACATATACTTTATATCCGGATATCAAGTCTGGATATCCAGATAAAAAATAAAAATTGCGTAATGTAGTTGTTTTTTAACCATCGTCATCCATCGTAATTCATCATCATCGATCGTCATCCATCGATCGTCATCATCACTTACTTACATACAAAATTTGCCTTACTTCACTTACCTACCGCAATGCAAAAATTGAAGCCCATTGAAGAACTGTTAAGGCTAGGCGCTACCGCACCTGGCATCGTCAGTACTTCCCTGGTCGTCCGTTTAAGTGTGGATTTTTCCATTGCGGTAGGTAGGTGTAAGAACAACGCGGGATCGCGACTTGCGCGGGTGAAACCGTGGGGCATAGCTAGTATAAAATATATAAGCGAATTTACTTTTATAACTTTAACTTTATATTTAAGATATGCTTAAGATAAGTTCAGGGAATCCTCCACCTTTGTTATGACAAATTGTAGAAATTATGAAATAAAGTTTATTATTATTATTATATCAAACAAAGCATATTTTAAGGGTCCGATATCTAATTACAATTTACACTATGCCGAATGAATTTTGTTCGAGTTTTTTTTTTGCTAAATCTTTATAATCCAAACGGATGTACCTACAAGTGTATGAAAATTGCTGCGAAACACTTTACTGAGGAACGATTCTCCGAACTTTCTACACCTTTAAGTTGGCCCTAGCCAAAGTCTTATCGAATAACGAAAACGCCAAACGACAGATTTTTTGTATGAAATTGACATAAGGTCACGCTTGATTTTTCGCGATTTCATACAAAAAAATCTGTCGATTGGCGTTTTCGTTATTCGATAACAATTTTGGCTAGGGCCGCTGTTCGGATTAGGTACAAAGGCTTTGCAAAAAAATTTGGAACAAAATTGATTCAACTTAATGTAATTTTGAATTGAATATCGAACCCTATTTTTACCCGACTGCGCGACGCAAAGGAGGGTAATGTGTTTATCGGTTTATGTATGTATGTATGGATGTTTCTATGTGGCGTACTAGAGGCCAAACGCGTGGACCGATTTTGATGATTCTTACGTCAATCGATTTGTCTTAATCTGGCGAGTGTGGTTAAAGACATGACAGTAATCCAAATTAACTTTTGTCACAACCAGACGCCATATTGTCAAAATTAAAAAATCCAAAATCGTCAAAGTATGTCAAGATGGGTATCGTTGAATAGATTTTTAAAAATAATTAGGTATCTTTCACCTTTATTCATTTTAAAGAACCGTATAGGAAATATAACGGTTTAAAGTTAATTTACAATTAGGTATTCTTGCTTTTTATTACCAACGAACAAGGTTTAATTTTTGTTACGTAGTTACGCTTGGAACTATCAAAGTATAAGACGTGATGGTACAGGTGACAGGAATGTATTGATATAAACTAAAAAAATCTTATCTTACTAATATTATAAACGCGAAAGTTTGTATGTATGTATGTGAGGTTGTTACTCTTTCACACAAAAACTACTGAACTGATTGCGATGAAACTTGGAATATAGGTAGCTGGGGACCTGGATTAACACATAGGCTACTTTTTATCCCGATATTCCCGCGGGAACGGGACTTACGCGGGTGAAACCGCGGAGCGCAGCTAGTATTTACATAAATTGTACCTACCTACCGAATAAAAGCCTAATAACACTTAGGTACTTACTTACCTAAAACGTTAAAAGAATAATAATAAATTTAAACAATAAATAACTACATTTTTTAAACTTACACGATTTCCGTTCATTATTATTAAATATTAGATTTTCGGGTCTAGATCGCGTTATAACAACAAAATTATTTTAAATTTAGTAAATAAATTTAAAATTACACCGGCCGTGGTCCCGGGAAGACTGATTTGACTGACTGATTTACTAAATTTAAAATAATTTTGTTGTTATAACGCGATCTAGACCCGAAAATCTAATATTTAATAATAATAAATAACTAAACCCTAACTGGAATAGAATAATATAAATAAATAAAGTTGAAACATTAAGTACCTACTTTTATAATATTAGTTATCTACTGAATAATGCACAGTATACATTATAACCCCCTAATGAAATGAATAGATTACGAGACTTACCTACCATCAATAAATGAAAATAACTAAAAAGCGTAAAATAAAAAAAATAATTTATAAAAAAACAAAAAACCCGACTGCGTAAAAAACTCGATTAAAAAATACGCAAACAACAAAAAAACCAAAAAGAAAAAAACAATCCCAGTAATTTTAAATTACGCTTAGTAATAATAGTTTTGTAATCGATACACACAGAACACATAATAAATGAGTAAAAAATTACTCACAGTCGGGACCTATTGGAAAAATTAGATTGGTAAAATGAATGAATGGATGGGTCCCGACTGTGAGTAATTTTTTACTCATTTATTATGTGTTCTGTGTGTATCGAAAATTATATAATTTTTAAAATTCATGTTTGTCTGTCTGTTTCTCTGTTTGTTCCTTATACAATTAAAAACTACTAATCCGATTGCAATCTGGTTTTCAATTTTGGATAGTTGCTATTTTCAAGGAACGTCGTGTTATACTTCCATCGAAATCCAATTAGTAGAACCCGAGTAATCAACGAAAAAGTCGGCTATGCACTAGATCTACGATGACAAAGTCGCAGGTAACAGCTAGTTACAAATATGCGGAAAATTAACGTTCACTCTTTTGAAATGAAATGGTCTTTATTATTACTTGGTAACTAAATTATACAGCATTTTTTATAAATAAATAATATACATTAACAAACACTTAAACTAAAAAAAGAAGCTATCGTCGACGCCTTCGCGGGGCAATGTTCCCAAAATGCTGGCAGCATTCTCTCACATCGTTCATTCATTAGGCAAACCTCATCCAATTTTTTTTTTCAAGAACGGTTTTACAATGTTGATAATTTTGCAAAATTTCGCTAAAGCACAATTTGTGCAATGAACTTTTCCTACACTTGCTTGTATGAGAGGATAGAAATCTAACGGCTTTAAAA
This sequence comes from Idaea dimidiata, assembly GCA_949358125.1. NCBI lineage: Eukaryota > Metazoa > Arthropoda > Insecta > Lepidoptera > Geometridae > Idaea > Idaea dimidiata. The sequence continues at coordinate 8,922,626 of OX442328.1, forward strand.
GTAGAAATACATCTTCCAAAATTCAGTTGTTGAGAGGCGCACGATTTTTTTTATATATTTTATTCTGTTAGATACGCCCATTTAAAAATATCTGAGCTTATCTGAGAAAATTACTGAGCTTAAGTGAGATTTTGCAAAATAACCAACAATAAAATTGTTGAACCGTTTTCGATTTTTTTATTAGAGCTGAAGCATACCTACGTTAAAATTTAAGACATTTAAATTGTAAAATACGGGTCCATTTTCTGATCTATCTATACTTATAATAAATCTGTAGAGAGGTCATCGATTAATAAAATTATTTGTTTTCAGCGGGCTGTGAACCCAGACTCTGAAGAAGCCCGAGCGCAAGTTACGACCGAGAAGGCGAAAAAGATATGCGCAGCTCATACCCCCTGCGCCTGGTCTATTTATAAACCTATTCTGAAAATTATTGAAATGAATATCACAAATACCTAGTAAGTTACGTAGATATTTCTCTAGTCTAAATACAAATCTTTATGATTTTTATATCTTTATCTTTTACTCTATTCTTTTAAAGGAAAGATAAAGACTATTTACAAGATTATCGGGGAAAATTTATTTTTAAGTAGGTTACTTTTATTTTCCGAATTTAAATATGCCTACCCTAGACCTATTCAACAGCTTCGCTTCAAATGTTTCAACTATAGCTCCTCTCTTTCATTTCTTCTCGTTTCGAAAACGGTTTAACCATTGTTTGTGATTTTGTAAAATTTCGCTAAAGCTTTTGAAGTAGATATTAGAGATGTCTTGAAAAATGTCCAACAACTGTTATATTGTTGTTGGAAAGACAACAGACGCTGAGAAGAAAACAGAGGTTAGGCACAGTCAAAACGCTCTAATCGTAGAATAAGGGCTCAGTTCGATATTTAAAGCCGACAATATTCCACCGTATGCTTCGAAAAAAAAAAAATGTTCTATTATATTTTTTATACTACTTATTTACTTCGCCCTTTGTTATGTAATCAAGTCAACACATAGCTATCAATAGGGGAATGTGCTAATTTGGCAATACGCAACTTAAAAAGTATTTCTCACGCAAGGATTATGCTATCGATAATTAAATTGTATTAATTTGATTGTTTACAAAAAAGTGTATCGGTTTACGTTTTAAAATAGTTAATTACCCACTATACTTTAATCCTAGGTATATTAGTATTTAGGTATAGGTAGAGATGAATAGGCAGTTTTTAATTGAAGGAGTTTACACATTTCACGAGCTTGCAACAATTCTAATAATTTGATGATGCAATCATTGATTTCCGATTGTTAAGTTTGTTAGATCTGTGTATCACACACAATGACTTATTTTTATTTTTAAACAAGCTTTTGGGTCGGCATGTCACATAGAACGTGGTCAGGGTATTTAAAGTACCACTTTTGCTTTACCCCTTCGAATGAGAAGTGGATAGAATCTTCAGGACATGTAGATAAAAATAAATGGGTAGGCAGTATGTAAGTCTACCCTGACAGGATGGTTGTGCCAGTCGCTAAATTAGCGAAATTAGAGATAGCACGGGGGTGCTAAAGGAATTAAAGAGCAGAAAGAGCTTTTGATTCCGTGTGACAGTATTGCGCGTTGTAACCAGAGATATGCTGTAACCATGTAAAAAGCAGCACTTCACTGCGCGGTACTGCCATCAAGATCATCGAATGTCTTTAGCAAGGTGCATTCGAAAATGCGGTGAAGCTTGCGCAAACAATAAAGAAATTTAGTTATTAAGATATATAAGGTAGATTATCTTATAATAAATTCAATTCAAAGTAAATTTGGTGTACTTATGTTTGTACCCGGCACAATCAACCCCGTTATTGGCACAACCGCCAATTTTCTTTTTTTTAACTTGCTCCTGTGGGTTAACCGATGTTTATATTTCTATACAAGCATCACCTCTTTTAGCTAGCTATCTTATTTTTAGAATTATGGACGGTCAAATTAAAATGGGCACAACCATACCTGGGTATGGTCCACCCAACATAATACATACGTTATTATTGTAGTTTAGTTTAACTTGTAAATTTGAATGTTTCAGTTGCGAGTGTGGTGTCGGCGATAGCTGCCAGTACGACGAGGATGACTCGACGGTGAACGCCTACGTCTACCGCTGCAAGACGACGCCAGCTCCGGACGACTCGCCGGCGACTGAAGAAAACAGCTAGCGGGAATCTACCGCTACCAGTAAAACAATCGCCCACCGTCACTTCATCCTAACTGTACACTCAACTTAGCGATGTAAAGTACTTGCTTATTTTGATTATTCTGACGAATTTATCTTAGGATCAGACTGTGTGTGCATCGATACCCGACCTACCTATTCGAGGGTCCAATTACGAATTGTTGGTTCTATAGAATATAGACTTTAACACCATAATACTTTGAGACACGTACAGACAAAGTTTCAACTTACTAAACAATTTTCCTGTTTTTTCAAACGGGGTTGAACGTTTGCTTTACGCAGGAAAGCACAATATCAGAACGAAAAATCTCATAAGCGGTATAAACCACCCAGTTATCTGAGGCTGATATGATTTTCGGTTCTAGGTTATTTTATTTACCTCGATGATTTGACTTTGTTACAATAGTCTAGCGACCAAGACTATTGCAACATTTGTAACATCTTGTTAAGTCGAAACAACGAAGAAAGTAAATTAACCGCTTAGAATCCTATAAATAACACCAGTAAATAGAATAAATCAGAAGAAAATATGACATAAACAGTCGCATGCATACTTGTAGATCCTTCGAAAATGTTTACTTATTTAGCTGTAAAATTTCACCTTAATAAGTCTGTACTTACATTGCTACAACTTTGTACCTACATTTACCTACTTAAATTATAGCAATAGGTATGCCTCTATGACTCAAGTTTACAATAAAACTTCAGTTACCAACTTCGTCGCCGTGAAGACGCATTATCACGCCACGTTCGTTTGAAATTATCGATCGCTCGATACCTACTATAAAAACACGTCGATAATGCGGCTTAAGAAAAAGTAGAATGACTTTGTCTGTTAAGACATAAAATAACCATACGAAGACAGTACTCAACTTACTTAGTATTCAATATAGGTATTAATAAGTTGCTCTGCTCATTGATTTTATTCATATTATTTTTAACTTTTTATAATTTGTATTGACAATTCTGTAAACGATTTATTTGCAATTTACAATTCATTTTTACAACACAAAATCTGGTTCCGCCTTACACGATTGGTAATTAATGCATTTTTTTTATTATGTTTCCGCCAATTACTTTAATTTTATTGCATCTTGAAATCGTTTGTACTTATTAGGTTAGTTTGTGAATGATGTGGCTGATGTATTCTGCTTTCATTTGATTGAAAGATATGAATAATCTTACATAATAATTTTTTACTTATAATGTTGACAAATATGTCATTTTAAAGTTCCTATTTTTTATAATAATTATTATAATAATTTAAGTTTAATTTTGGGTAAGGATTACAATTGAGTTCCTTTTTTTGTGGGAATAAAGTACCTACCTATTAATTTGTATGTGCATTTTGTAGTATATTGCAAATACATGACTGTAATCTTTAACTTAGTTTTACTTGACAATCTACATAATAAAGGTACCTACAATATTTATTATATTATACTGGCGTAAGTCCTGATCCCGGGAGAATATTCGGATCAAAATCGGTTTCGGAGATTACCCCAAATATACATACTAATAATACCTATATCTACCTCTTTATTTTAAAATGTTCCGAATATGCTTCAGATTTTTTTTTCATTTCTAAAACGGTTCAGCAATTTAACTACTAACTACTTGGTAACTTTAGCATAATTTTGCAAATTAATCAAAAGCTAATTGAATTTTTTCCGATTTCGAACAAAAATTTAACAAACAAGACTAAGGTATGTTAGACACATTGTAATTGTAAACGGTGCCAAACGTAACGTACGAGTAACTCATGCGTGCCAGTTGCTATGTATTACATTACATGACAACTAAGACGAGCTGAGTTAGTAACGTACGAGTAGCAGTATGCTAGGCAGCAGCTCGTACGGGCTAAAAAGGACTAACATTTGTACGCACGGGCTAAACCAGACTAAAATCCTTCCTATATTTGTAACAAAAAATCTAGGTAATCAAGGGTTAATTGAAGTCCTTAATTTATAACGCGACATCAAAGCCAAACTTAACATCTTTATGTTTGGTATTTCTATAGAACTGGACTGGTCTCTTTTAGAGACTACAAGGAGAAAGTCCGCCGAATAGTAAAGTTTTTATCTCGGCCCTGACGGCCGAGTTTTCCAACGTTAAACTGTTCTGAAATTTACTCACATACCTTTAAAAAGATGACTCATAATTCGAACGTCGTTGTTCTATTTCTCACTATCTAGGTAATCTAAGGGTAATTCAAATGCATTCGTAAGTCAAATCAGAGTTGTTCGTTCGTTTACCTAAAACTGAAATATTCAAGCATTTTAACGTCTCACTGTGCGGACGGCGAGCTATTTCCAGCTAGCCATCGTTAGTTCTGATAAAAGTATTTTAGGATATCATTAAAACTGCACCGTGTTTGTGCAGTTCACTTTCAATGTTGCCAGCATTACCCTAGCTTAACGACCGTCTACTGTAGCTATGCCCGTGTTAGACATAGTCCTTTACGACTTTGCGACCATGCAAGCGAATGTTTCTTTAGTTTTTAGGCCTCAGGAAAAAAAAATATAATACCCATACATCTAGATTGCTTATAACTATAATCTTACTTCTCTTATCTTATAACATTATAAACGCGAATGATTGTATTTATGTATGTGACTTTTTTACTCTTTCACGCAAAAACTACTGAGCCGATTGCGATTAAATTAGGAATGTAGTTAGCTGGAGACATGGAATAACATAGGCTACTTTTTATCCCGCGGGAACGGGACTTACGCGGGTGAAACCGCTAGTCTATTAATAATGCTGTAGGTATAAGGTTTAGTAAATATAATAATTGTATAATAGGATTCATTTGAATTAAGATGATTATTATTATTATTACATACACCAATGAGTCTATTCTTTACATATCTCTGATATATATACACTCTTAAATTATCCACTTATTTTCAGCGACTCCTATTTCGATTTACCAAGAAAGAAATATATAGGTACCTATTACCAAACATTCGGTATTATCAACTAAAAATTTTTTTTGGAATATTCTTGAGCTAGGTAGCTTTCGATATATTTCGACAAGATATAGGTAGGTTATACTGTTTCCGATTCTACACACCTACTCCCTTTCCCATAGTTAGTTATATGGAACCACTAATGGAACCATGCATGGTGATAATTAAATAAATTGATAATTACATAAAAACATCCTACCTACCTATGTAAAACTAACTTCGATAGAATTATAAAATAGATTTTAACAACTACCCTTTTTATGAAAAATATTGGACAGAATCTCGGTTCAGAGAATGATAAACAAGTTCCCTATATACTACCCTATAGGTATAGCTTCTAAGCCAGTATAAATTCAATACGTCGGCTCTAGATGGTTCTTTCAAAACGGAGCGACCGGTGAAAGAGCGTAGTAGTTCCTACTTTCTTAAATTTGTTGAATATGTCTACCATGTCTTTTAATTATAATCAAAAGGACAAAAAATCAATTTTTACTACTGCAACAGACACCATGGCCACAACCACCACGGTAAGTTTAGTTCTTAATCAATAATACCTACAGATTAGATAGCAGGTAGGTGCATTAAAATTACCAGAAAATCAAGACATCTAAGTATTTGATAATTGATCGGTCACAATACGATTTTCTATAGAATTATGCTGTAGTTTTATCCGATTTGGTTTGTCTGAGGATTTTCTAGAAGATTAGTGTCGTAATGTTGCTATCAGGACTGAAAATCATGATGTACATTTTCCTATTTCCTATGACCACACCCTAATTATTTGCCCAAGTCGTAAAAAGAAAACAAATGAATCAGATAGCATAGATTCCGGGGCGGTATATCGGAGATTGTAGGTTCGAAGCCCGAAATCACATAATTTTTATTTATTTTACATTTATTTTTGGAGAACAGGAGCAGTTATATAGGGTATGCTGCGTCCCTCAGTTTCATCCGCATAAGTCTTGGTCCTGTAGGAATATCGGGAAAAGTAACCTATGTTCCTCCTCGATAATGTAGCTTTCTACTGGGATAGAATTTTTGAAATCTGTTCAGTAGTTTCGTAGATTAACCCCAATAACATATATACATGTTACCAACGGTACCTCTTTATAATATTAGTATAGATATTATTTGCTGTGTGATCAGGAAAGCTACAACAGCTCCTCTGAAGGTCCCAGCCGTAATGGAAACGGTCCCATAGAAGGGTTATTTTCACCTCTTGCGCCGGCATTTCACAGTCAACGTGGCAACGATCTAATCGAGCTTCTCACCCAACATGAGCCCAAAGCTGGTGATACAGGTATGTACAATTGTATACATATAATAGTTAGTATTCCTTTGCTTATGTCCTTTTGTCAATGTTTTTTTTTTAAATAAAAAACACTCAATTCGTAACTGCGTAGCCTATAACTCAATCGTCTCATTGCTTTAGCTCTAGCATTGTTATAATTTTCGCGAAAACGATTCAACAATTTTTGGAAAAGTTTGATTTTCGCTAATGCTACATTTCTTGTAAAAATACCAACAGTTACTGAAAAACTTTCGACGCTTGGGCGATGTTAAGTCGATTTAGTTATGGAACAGGTGCCCAAGTTTTTTTTAAATATTAATACTTTAATTAAGAAATTAGGGACCTTTGACATACATGCCCGGGGCATTTTGAATTGTCACCTGCACTCAGTTGGACAGCTTACAAGTGACAGCATATAGAGCTGAATCTTATTATTTAATTTAATGCCCTTCTATCTTTTTAAAATGGGTCTTCTGGTGGCTCATATAGCCCATCAATTTTTGTCCCGGGCCTGTAGTCTGTTTCTAGACCCGGCCAATGGCGCCAATGTCTTTTTCTTTAAGAAAAAAATATGTGCGCTATTAACATCGCTCTTACGGTGAAGGTTAACATCGTGAGGAAATCTACGGCTTAAAATCACGCACAAAGGCCCAGTTGTAGGGCTAATTGCGGAACCACACAGTTAAAACTTTTACTTTTATACTAGGTTGGTATCTATTATTAGTTTAAGTGTGAGGGTATTTTAAGAGAAGTTAATTTGTTACAGCACCCCCGACCGTAGAACTGGATGAGGAAATGCTGATGAACTTGAGGATAAATGGATCGGACAATTTGATGTTTACTGATATAGAACAGCAAAGTAACAATAATGGCTTCTACATGGGTAAGAAACCTTGTCCAGAGCACACATTCTTCAACTTGTCTCAGCATAATTATTTCTGGAAATAGGTTCAGCAGTTGTTAGATATTTTGCAAAAAATACTAGCACTTCCAAAAGCTTTAAATATAGCGAAACTATAAAATTTCCAAATATTCTAGAAGCGTTTTCGCGAAACATCTAACAATGCTGAGACGTTTGCGTTACAGAAAGCACATGGTTTGTTGATACACATTAACACCATTATGTCGAAATTGTGGTAAGTTAAAGTGGAACATAATAAATAATAATAAATAAATAATAAATAAATAAATAAATAAATAAATCCTGTGACGAACACACAGCGCCATCTAGCCCCGTGGTAAGCTGCTAAGCTTGTGTTACGGTGGCTAGACAACGGATATACTACTTATATTTATTTTTCTTTTGTAAATACATACATATTATACATAGAAATACGCCCAGACCAGATACAAATATTTATTTTTTAATAATTAAGCTTAAATATTTGCACCCAGCGGGAATCGAACCCGCAACCTTCTGTATTGCAGCCAAGCGTTCGCCCGACGCGCCACAGAGGTCGTCATAACATAGTTTGAACGGAACATAGTTACCTTACTTGATTGGTATCCAGATAGATACTATGAAATAATAAAAAAGGTGGATAAATATAAGTGGATAGGTGGCTCTGGATTTGTAGAAATTTAAATCGTTTCATCTAAGGTGGTGGACGTCAAGAATCGGACACTTCGTCGAATATCTGGGGCGACGGATCTAGCATGAGCGGGACAGGACGAAACGGAGAATCTATTGATACTTTCGATTTTCTGGTCAAAAGTGAGTCTCAATTTTTCTTTTTATGTATCTTATGTAACAGTTAATTACATGCAGTTTCCAGATATTGTCAATAACCTAATGATAAAAGAACTTGTCCTGCCTGACTGCTGCGGTTACCAGCGTTGGTTGATGAACCAACGTAAAGCCTAAACCGCTTAAAGGTCTGAAATTCATTCATTCCATTTCCATGTTCTTAACGTGATGTAAGCATCCGACAAGAAATATTTTGATAAATTTACCCGTATTGGGACTTATGCAGGAAAAGACTCGTATAAGAGCTTTTTTAAGATAATGCAATAACATGAAAGTGCAACGTAATTGCGTAAACTTGGAAATTATAACCACAAAATGTTTTCTTAGCTTTTCCTAATATTCTTTTCTTATAATTTCTTCTATGGTTTTCGCGATTTTGCATAATATCACATCTCAGTCAACCTTGAAAAAGCCAACTGTAAAGTTGGCGAAAGCTCGGGTCAAATAATGAATAAAAACGCGATAAAACCGGATAAATAAAGTGTTTTATTATTCTTTTCTTAGTTTTCTTACAGAGCAGACGTGTTCAAATCCATTATACAAAGCCAAACCTTTTTATTAAGGGGCACCATTAAATTTGTTTATTACTATGTATTCTGTTGCTACATTTTAATTAATTCTTGGCTCGAGACGATTACAAACGTATATTTATACCGGACCATATTAACACGTTCTTCTCTAAAATAAGAAAAAATTACTACCAAAGAAAAAGTTTTCAAGTCATGAATGTTGTTTGTCATTTTTGTTTTGCATACTATGTAGTAGTACCCCGCGGTTTCACTCGCGTAATTAAAGATACCGTGGGAATCTCTCATAAATGGTAGCCTGTGCTATTTCAGATTATTCTAGCTATCTACACAAGTTTCATCGCAATCGGTTCAGCTGTTTTTGCGTGAAGTAGCAACAACCACACGCACAAACTTTCATCTTCGTATCATTAGTACGATAGTAGGATTAGTTCTGCGTACTTTATGACTACTTTACATCTACTAAAATATTCTGAGATAATTCAACTAAGAGTAATTTCGGTATAGCAGTATATCCTATTCTTTCAGGTCTATCATCAGCCAACAACTACGTGTCGATGTTAACACGCGAGCAGCTATCGGTGCTGCGCTCGATTCGTCCCAGCGTGCTCTATGAGTTCCTGCTGGAAGTCGCCAAGGTTCGCACTGACAAGCGTATGAGGCGTGCCTTGCCTAATGTAAGTCGTTACATCTATATCTATAAACTTATAATAAAATCGTAACTTAGCGGTGTCTGTTTTTGAAAGACATTTTGAAAAAACTATTTTTAGGGTTATGTTCTAAAGTAACAGACCCATTTCTGTGTTTGACTTTTTGTCTGTTTGTCCGTTTGGATGTTTGTCTGTGCGTTTGTGCGCACTAATCTCGGAAACGGCTGGACCGATTTCAATGAAATTTGGTATGCAGATAGCTTAAGACTTCGATTAACATATAGGCTACTTTTTATCCGGATATCCGGATAAAATGAAAATTGCGTAATTTCGTTGTTTTTTAACTATCGTCATCCATCGTCATCGATTGTCATTGATCGTCATCGTTCGTCATCCATTGTCATCATCACTTACTGAAATACAAATTTTGCCTTACTTCACCTACCTACCGAAATGCAAAAATCCACACTTAAACGGACGACCGGATTTTTGAATGTGTAAGAACAACGCGCGTCGCAGTCGCGGTCCCGCGACTTGCGCGGGTGAAACCGCGGGGCGTAGCTAGTACCTACATATAATTAATATAATGAAGAGAGTTCGCTACTAACAAAATAGATACGTTTATTTAAACCGTCTCTTTTTTTAAACGAATTAGTCCGCATGACGTTACGTTGTACTCGAGACTAGAGTATGCGATCTTGACAGCTATAGGTGGCTTACAGCTGTATTCACAAACGACCCTAACCCGACATATATTTCGAAGGAGTGTGCATTCTGCAAGAACAACGGCGAGAACGAGGAATGTTATTCGTCGCATGCGCTAAAGGACTGGCGCGGTCGCGTGCTGTGCCCAGTGCTGCGCGCGTTCCGGTGCCCGCGCTGCGGGGCCACCGGGGACCACGCGCATACCATCAAATATTGTCAGGAGAACGAAGCAGGGGGTAAGGGCTTGGAAAAATTGGTTGGTTTAGGTGTTTAGTTTTTTTCAGCCTCATGATCTGCTCCATGTGTCTCACAAGTAGCTACAGATAAGGCTGTATTCGGAGCTCTTTTGGGCTAAGCTTATACTTATATTAAGCTTCATCAACGCCCTACGTTTCGAGTTCTTTCCAGAACACGACTCACGGTTAGATTGAGATGTAATTTGCGAAAACCGAACAAACAAAAAATTTACGTTCGCAGGATTGGAGCGGTCCAACAGTTTCGGCGGCCGGCGCCGGTCGAGCGCGGCCAACTCGCTGCTGCTGGGCGGCGCTCCGCTCATGTCCAATTCTCCGTCCGCTCCGAGCACGCCCGCCGCCGGCTCGGCCTCCATGTCACACTCCTCCGTTTGGAACAACTTCGGTATCAACTAAACGACAACCCGCATCTTGTTAGTTAAATGTAGTTCCTGTAAGGTGCATTATCTTATCATACCACGCTAACGAGTTGGTGGAGTAAGCTGAATGGAAGTTTTTTTCCACATAGTTATCTGTTTGTGGGTGGTTTCCTTCATGATGGACTATTCACAAAGTGCCGATTTCAAGTATATCCACTGACCCTGAATTTTTCGATATGATTCAAGTCAGTTCGTTAACTTTAACAATAGTGAAGCCACGAGTAAATTCACACTTTCTTTTGAAATAGTTTCAATACGTATTGACGATGACACAATTAAATTCTGGGGATTTTGAAATTAACGTTGTTTAAGTCGATTAAAATCTATAGACTTAAATTTAACAGTCGATAAAAATCTATAGACTTTCTCTATGTCATTTATCAAAAATTTCATAACAAAATGTCGAACATTTGTCAAATATCTTCGAGAACCCTAGAGTTAGCCAGTAAAAAAGATCGTGTTCATGTGCGATTCTTCTACTGGCTTATTAGGTTCACACAACCCATTTTGTATTAGATACAAGTACAAACCAATGAAATAAACGTGTGACTGGTCCTGAAATCAAAGTCCACTAACTAAATGTGTAAAAAATAGAAAACCCTTCAGATAAGCAACGTCTACTGGTAGGCAATATAATGCACCTTAATAACTCGTGATTCATAGTAAGCTCCTATTTAATAAGGGTGACTTGCATCGCACTAACTAACCCGAAATAGTTACTCTGGACCATGTATCAATACATAAAAAATAATAATTACGAACTTAATGTGGAGGCGTCAAAAATAGCATCCACAAAAAGTTCGTATTTTTTAAAATGTAGTAATTTTTTACTCCATAGATAGTCCAGACTAGCTAATCCGGGCTAGTTAGTCATCGTTAGCAAGGATTATGTGGCGATAGCTCCGCAAGTTAGCTTAGTTTTTTATGGTACGAGAGGTTACATTTAACTGATAAAAACAATGAGTTAATGGATTTACGATTGTATTAGATAAAAGATTGCATTTCAATTTATTTTCAAAGTTCTGATAGAAAAGTTCGCTTTTCTAATGTTGTTTTTAGATTTGTGAGTGTTTTCTGCTGCTGACTACTAAGTTTCCTTATTTCAGTTCAGGTATGCGGGTCATACAAGAATTGATGCGTTAGGACCGTTCTCTAAACGAAATGGAATGTAATCTTTTATTAGCTGTTTGTTTTACATTTTTGTATTGTATTTACATAATACTTTTATGACATTTTTTAAATAAAGTGGGTGGTTCAACCAATCTGACGAAAAAGGTTGATACTAAATAATACTTAAGAGGTATATTTAACTGGTGTGTCGATGCGACTTCTCCGTACAACGAGATTAAAAAGAAAAACCTCTTCTCCAGCCTTAAACATTATCCGAATAAGCTGATTTTTTTGTGTAATTATCTCACAAAAAACAAAGCCAAAACGTTTTCTGTTTTCAGTTTTTTTAATAATTAATAATTCTATGTTTAATTTTTATAATTGGAAGAAGCATAGCGTTTTCCTAGCTTAGTTATTTTTGAGATAATTCTAATTACACAAAAAAAACACCGGTATTGCTATAATGTTAAGGGGTGAAAAATCATTTTTTTATGTCCAAAAAGGCAAGAGACCGATAGCCCCCTTTAAGTACTAAGATTTTTTGTGCCACCCGCGATCGTTTGAAGAATTTGTCTCCTCAAAAATATTTTTAGATTTAATCAAATTTTTCATTGGGTTTTAACAATAATTTTGCCTCTGTTAATTGAATTATCGGATTTTAAATATCAATAATATCATCTATAAACAATTCAATCATTACAATTTCTAAATTCAATGAATTTATTGTATATCTGATGATCACAGCAAATTAATCTCTTATTTTGTTAAATGAATTAATTCAATTGGCCACTCAGTACTCATCTCGGCAAATTGAATAAAATCTAAATCAAATTGATTCGGTTTCTGAGTACACCCATGAAAAATTAGTTTTCATAATCACTTAACTTGTGTATTATTATTATTAAAGAAATATTAAGCATTATAAATGTTATCTTTCATTCGTGTCTTATAGTCCGTACTTCCTGCGACTTCCCTGCAGATAAACTTATGACTTTTGACGTAATTATACCGTAGATTGTACAGATCTAAGTCCAAAACCTGTAAGTATATAGAACGCGTCAGTATTTTGCCTCGGTCTTACAAGTTTTATTGGATAACAAGGAAAGCGTGACAAGGCACTCCTTGGTTCGTTGAGTTCAGCCATAAGTTCCGTCACTCATTTTGGTGTTGTAGAATTTAATTTTAAATGTTCAATCATTGAGTAAACAGAGCATAATATAGGTGTGTAAACAAATCATGATAAAAAGATCGGCACAGGCGGGGCGAGGTCTAATTAATGAATAGGTTAGGATTGGTTTAGTTTGAGCCTGGAAATTAGTATTACAAAAACAGAATAACTACATTGTATTTAAAACAAGTTTATTCAAGTACAACTAGAATGAGGATAATACAACATACAATAACAGAGTATTCGTTAATAAATTTGATAATAATTGATTCTACGAAAAATATCAACATCGAAGTAGTTGTTTCTAGAACTGACAACTGATAGCGCTATTCGTTTGATGTATGAAATCACAATATAAATACCTACCAGAAATATTTTCATGGAAAAATCCAGCTTCATTTATTGAATATTTATTTTCTTTTAAATATTTGTAGTAGGTAGATATGCCTAGACACTAAAAAAGAGATATTGAAATTAACATGGATTTAGGCTCTGAAATAAAAGGATCGACAGATCACGCGGGTGAAACCGCGACTCGCTACTAGTTCTATATCATTCGTATAAAAGTCTAGATAAAGTTAACAACTTACACGATTAGTAGTACATACAACAAGCGACATATCTATTACTTTATGATTATTTAATTGTAAATTCATCAAAATATTTAAAAGTCCGGAGAGTCGGTTGAACATTGGCAAGTGACAAACATTCAATTGAAATGCCTTAAGGCGCTCCCACAGCGGGAGTATTTACTTGTAATGTAACGTTGGAGAGAGGTGACATGTGAGTAAGCAGAACCGAGCATCATACTGTGCAAGCACAACTTTTTGTTACTTATTTACCCTCTTATCTATAAACGCTAATGAATGCGCTGCATAACTATGCATCGTTTGTATTTTACTGTCACATGAAGTTTCAAAGTTGACAGACAGAGACAAACGTCACATAACTTAGTCATGTGTAAATAATATTTTATAAATAAGGGTGTTATTGTATAGATTTGAGACGTGGGTGCACTGCAGAGTTATGTGTGAGCCCATGGCTATTTTGTTGTGCAAATTATTTTATAATTAATTTAGTGAGTGAGTATTTATTTATGCCGTGTATTTAGTGTTTGTAATAATGGGACTGGCATATCATTTAGTGACAAAAAGCCCTAAGCTTTATTTATAAAGAAGTGTAATATATATAATGCATTTTACTCGTCATAATAATTACCAAATTTACTCGTCAGTTCGAAGGGCTGCCCTTTTTTTTGTATGAATTTCAAAATGTTTAACGTTACATTACAGGTCAATGCTCCCGGTGAGAGGGCGCCTTAAATATAAAAGATTAATTATAAATAATGTACGTTTGAACTCAAAATCACCATAACATTGTAGTATTTTTATAAACATACTAGGCCAGCGTCTGACCATACTACAAAAATTATCGATAAAAATAAAAACTTAACTAAATTCTGATAAAACTAAAAAATATGTTTAAAAAATATAATAATTACGATAAAATTATTTATTACATTCGAGATTCGTAATTAATGAGCCAAATTTATTATTTTAATTTTATAGAAATAGATTTAAGTTAAGGCGGGTACTCCTATAGAGCATTCAGGAATTCGTTCTACTGGTCTTCCTCGAAAAGGTATTTTATAGGTGAGCGTGCTACATGTTAGACCACGTTATCATCTAGCATCCGGCGAAAGGGTTACATATTGGCAAAACACTTACAAAACCGTTCCCGTTACTGCACAAAACGTTTAGTGCATTCCGAAACCAAACATTTAAAAAAAAGACAGATGAGTATCCCACCTGATGGCAAGTGATGTGATGACATAGTGATAGTCTATACATGTTAGCATCTAAATATTGAAATTGAAAATTAAAATTGAAATTGAAAATTATTTATTTATCAAAACATACAGAAAATAAAAAAACAAAGTAAACGTTCCCAACTGCGAAAGTTACAAACTGCGTTGCAGTAAGACAAATAAATTGTAGCATGCCCATTTAAAGAAGACAGTTGTAGCTGCAGTGGTATACGTATCGTATCACGTTCTGATGTCTGCTTTGCGCTTTGACTGAGGCCGGTGGGTGGTAAAAAGCCAACGACCTAAGCTTTCCACCAAGAAATACCACACATCCACACATTTTTATGTAGTATATTCATAGCCTAGTGACCATAATATAAGCCAGTTGGCTTATTTTGAGGCTAGATTGCGCTGTGTGCTACGTTCTGCAATAATTATGATGTGTTTACTAGCTGCACCCCGCAGGGTCACCCGCGAAGTCCCGATCCCTCGAGAATATCGGGATATTATCGTAGCCTATGTGTTATTTCAGGTCTCCAACTATCTGCTTTCCAAGTTTCATCGCAATCGGTTCAGTAGTTTTTACGTGAGCGGTGAGAGTAACAAAGTCACATATATTCATACAAAATTTCATATTTATAATATAAGACGACTTAGTTTACTTAAGAATGCTCTAGTTGAGTGCACGCCTTAAATGCGTTGTTATGGAATGATTAGTAATCTAATTATTTGGTGTTACTTTTTCAAAGGAATGTTAAAATGTCCAATAACTTTATTTCAAGCCTCGCACAACAAACACTTAACAACTTACAAACGTCGCTTAGCGAATTAATTATACGTTTTGTTTTTGTGACGTAATTGGTCAGGTAAAAGGATAGTTAACTATATTCACCCACTAAGCAACGTTTTTACATCAAAGGCGTTACTAATTTTACATTATTTTCAAAATATTTATTTTCTATCATAAGTCCAATAACAATTTTATATAGGTAATATCATGTAATATATTATGGAACTTCGAACCAATGAGTCAAGATTTTTTAATAACCAGTAACACTGAAATAAACAAATTTCAAATATTTTAAGTGCCTTGTCCGACAGGACGCGAAAAGCGAGAGGCGAGTAGAACTAGAAATTAGTTGGCAAGCAGCGAGGAGCGAGTGATAAATCGCCGGGCTTTAAAATATAACCCAAAAAAATATAATAAAATCTTGAATTCAGAACACGCAACAAAATATTTTTTTTTCGTTTACGAGACATAACTTGTCTTGGAAAAAGAAAATTTTTGGGCGTAAGTTCTTGCCAGCTGTTTGCGATGTACTAGGTAGTATGTCTATCTGTTTTCTTTAAACGGAATGTTTGTTGAGAATGAAAATAGCCGATTCGCTCCCACTTTCTCGCTGGCTATGGGACATCCCACCAAGTTACTTATCTAAGCCTGCTCTCGGCTCATTAGAAATATTTTCATACAAAATTCGTATTTAAAAATTGTACTGCAAAGAGACTTGAACGCGCAGATAGAATATACTTTTTGAACTAAAGTTTGCTTGAAAATATTTTTAAATATTTTGCTAAGTTTGTGTAACGGTTAAAAATCTCATCAAATGAATACGCTACTCGAATTCCAGTACAAATACTCAAATCTTTGGTATCCTACATTAAAATCACACCACCTTTATTAATATGGCTCTAATATCCTACTAATATTATACACATAAACGTTTGTGTTCAAGTTATTTATAATATATTCACGAAAACTGAAAATAAGAACTACTGAACTAGAGTCCGGGATTTATTTCGGAGCCGCGAAAAAACTACAAGTTTCAATACTATAAAAAAAGGAACCAGATTTTTGAAAATGTAAATTATCTTAATAATAGTGAGGTCTTTATATTAGAAAGAATTTTCTAGGGCATTGTAAAAATGATATTAAAAATTTGGCAGTAATGGAAAT
The DNA here is from genome assembly GCA_949358125.1 of Idaea dimidiata. NCBI lineage: Eukaryota > Metazoa > Arthropoda > Insecta > Lepidoptera > Geometridae > Idaea > Idaea dimidiata. The sequence goes on from OX442328.1 coordinate 8,939,428, forward strand.
TCAAAAATTATAAGCCTCAAATAACTTCTGGAGATCGCTTAACGTACCTATTCTAAAATAACATTATAATGTAAAAAAAAATGTACACAAAGCAAAAGCACTTTCCGTTAAAATAATGTAAAAAGTCATAAAAAATATTTCAATAGGCATTATAAAAAAATGTTGTTTTCGTGGCACGCACATATTAATACGAATAAAATAGGATAAGAAATTCAATTTATAACTAGGAATTTGTCGTTTTTTTTAATAATATTATCAGTGCAATAAAAAAAAATTGAATTTTCAATCCATTTATAAGACATAATTCAATTTATTTAATTATAAAAAAAAAAATTAACTAGGAATTTATCAACAAAAAACAATTGGTAGGTAGTGCTATAAAATTTTCACTTACATTATTTAGCAGAAGTAACTAAGGGGTCGAAAACGAATTGAGCACGCTTAAAACACGTCATGAGAAAATTTGTCGATCGACAAAAAGCTCGTGTGTCGTATGCTAGCTAAGCGTGTAGGATCGAGTATTAAAAAACATAACATCGACAGACTAACCTCAAGGTGATGTGGACTTTATGTACACTTGTCTTAAGGGTCAATATACGACTATTAATGAGTTGTAGAGTAAATAGAGGAAGGTCGTGTTTCGTGTTACCACAGCCATGGACGCCGCGAGTTGTACTCGCTTCGTCATTCACTTGATTGTTCACCTGGCGACAAATTATAATAAAATTAGTTTAAAAAAACTTGACTTCAAAAACAGTGAAAGTCATAGCCATGTATTGTCATTTGCCGGACAATTTCCATTTTTTGTAAAAAAAAAAACGGTACCATCTAGCCCCACGGTAAGCTATTAAAGCTTGTGTAATGGTGACTAAAAACCTAGAAGTATAAATAAATAAATCAACTAAGTACTAAGAACGAACTAAGCACTAGGCTTGTACTATGGATACTAGACAACGGATATACTTTATATTATACTTTTTTTTTGTAAATACATACATAGATACTCAGACCGGATACAAATATTTATTTTTAAGCATAAATATTTGCTCCCCGCGGGAGTCAAAACCGCAGCCTTCTACATTGCAGACGGGCCTAAGTTAAAGTACACGTACGACACGTGTTAGAGAGAGAGGTATATATTTACCGTCGTTGTTATTGTGTTTGTTCCGCACCAACCGCTCCGGGTGCGAGTGAGCTAGCTGCGTGTAGTCGCGGAACACTTCGTTGTACGTGTCGTCGTTAGATGACATCTCGCTCTCGCGCATTTCTTCGTTCAGCTTTGTTAGGCGGAGTCTGCGGATTTACAATACATTTTGAGGGCTGTAAGGTGTAGCAAACTACAAAGTTTTAACGATAGATGACGCCAGGAGCTTCAGTTTTAGTTAGCTTCAAGGTTAATCACAAAAATTTCAATGAAAACAACGAATTTCCAAACTCGTTGAAGAAAAGGTCGCCTCAACATTTAGAACAACTAACGCAGTCAGCTTTTTACTGGAACGCCCGGTAGAATTATTACGGGTCCGCAAAAATAAGTGGATTTAAACCTGTTATAAACAGATCCGCATACAATCAGACATCATAAAAATCGCTCTAGCCGTTTCTGCAGGGTAGCTTGCACTTTCACTTTGTTTATAATAGGGAGGTACTTACAAGGTAACGATATCAGCATTGGCGTTGGAGACAGCGATGTCGAGCGGAGTGCGTCCTTCGTTGTCCGCTAGAGACTGGTCCGCGCGGTACCGCAATAGCAAACACACCTACGTCATATCAAAACTCTTTTAAACACTAGTTCTTCTATGAACAGTAGAGCTCAGGGCCATTTCATTGGAAAAACCTACGAGTAAATTATAGGTATTTAACCATCTTCAAAGAGCGGGAGCTTTTCAAGAGATGATAAGGTGGTTCCAGAAGACCGTCATTAATGTAGTAGCTCGTAGATAACAAGCCTAGAAAACCTTGATTTGAATTTTTTATAGTGTTTCCTGCACTTGGTTGACTAATTTTTGAAAAGGTGCAGGTTAAAGCCCTGCCGGGTGCAATTTTTGGACGGCATTTCTTGAAAAATGATGTCTAGAAAGATTTACACGTACAATATCACTGGATGAATATCAATACATATTAGAAGCTGCATTAAAACTGCCTCGATGGTTCCCAAATAGGGAAGGAATGAGCTTGCAAAGTCGGCCCTTATACAGATAGGTGGACCACCCATCCGCCGTTGGGCAGATCATCAGATCCAAATTCAGACCACACAGTCATGAGTTGACTACAACGTGTAAGTGTGTGTGTGTGTGTGAGAGAGAGAGAGAGTAAGTGTTGTGTGCGTGTGTGAGAGAGAGAAAGAAAGTAAGTGTTTGGTGCGTGTGTATGTGAGAGAGTAAGTGTTGTGTGTGTGAGAGAGAGAGACAGAGTAAGTGTTGTGTGTGAGAGAGAGAAAGACAGTACCTGCGCAGTGTGTCCGGCGTCGGTGGCGAGGTGTAGCGGCGTGCTGCCCTCCTCGTCCTGCGTATTCAGCTTGCTGCCGTTCAGCAGCAGGAACGAGCACGCCATTACTGAACCCTGGAACAATAAACGCGAACAATAATCAACTAATACTCATCCAATCAGTCTCTTCCCAGTATGTGGGATCTATATACCAAGTCAGCAAGTGCTAGGAAGGCCAAGGACCTTCCTACCTAAAGTGTACTTACACTGAGCACGGCGTGGTGTAACGGCCCGCGTCCTACTTTGACCGCGTTAACGTCCGCGCCGGCGGCGAGTGCGGCGCGCATCACGCACACGTTGTGCGCACGCGCCGCGGCGCACAGCACTGCGTCCGGGGACACCGGGCCTGTCCAACCTGATAACGAACACGATCATTAACACGACGTTGGATGTTTGGAGTCACGCGAAAAGCCCATTTCAAGAACTCCCGCATTAGGGGCAGCCTTCACATCCGAGATATTGCAGATAAATTGCAAGAATGTCGCTTACGGTGGTACGGTCACATCTTACAAAACCGGTTAGTTACGTGAGGAATAATGTCTTACTATGGCGTCTCCACCCGGATCGGGAAGACCCAAGAAATGCTGGCTTGACGTCGTAACCGATGATATTCGTACAAATGGTCTCACAACACGGGATGCCGAAGATAGGGCGAAGGTGGAGACGCAAAAGTAGGTAAGTGGACCCTGGGCCCTGGAGGGATGCATTATTAACACTATGGTGTAGGTCTTGGTCAACCGATCTCACCGTGGTCGTCCGTGTCCTCGCCCTCCGTGGACTCGTGGTCGGAGGAGAGCGCGAGGTCGAGGGGGGCGGCGGCGGCCAGCTCCGCGCCCACCTCCACCACGGGGCTGCCCGAGCACTTGCTCGAGCTCTCCGATACTGGAACGGTTAGTCATTGGTTACACGCTCAGTCTGCCGTCAGTTCAATCCATCAGTTTGCTCCGGCTAAGACTGATGTCAGAATGATGGATGAAAAACACGGTTACACGCTCAGTCTAGACTGACAGCAGACTGATAAAACTTACGTTAGTCATCCATCATTCATAAAGTGAAGACCACAGTCGAGTGAGTCACCTGATCCTGCCTAGCCATGGATAATTTGAAAAAATAAAAAAAGCCTGTGCTATTATAATTTTAAGCAGACTGATGGACTAGACTGACGCCCGACTGAGCGTGTAACCTATGAATTATACATGCGGAAATATAAGGGCGTGGCCGTAGAGGGAGCGACTTGTACTGTACGTCGCTCGTAGCCCTAATATAATAAGACATACAGCTTTGGGTCGTCAGTTGAACTAGTTTGCTCCGAAGCACGGAGGACACAAATTCAAACGAGAACGATGTCGTCCGTGCTTCGGAAGGCACGTTAAGCAGTTGGTCCCGGTTGTTATCCCTGTTAACAGTCGTTATATTAACGTTAAAGGCCTTGGAGCCACCTTAAACACTCTTTTACTAGGTGAACCAAGCCACTACACGAAAAAAAAGATCGGTACACATTTGTATCCTGAATCCTACAGCGTATAGCTCTAGGGCAGCGTTTAGGGCAAGTTTGGTGTTCCTTTTACCCCGTTTTCCCATATTAACTCTGTAGCAATCAACCTGAGACCTTAATGACTACGTACCACACTGGGCATAGTTACTTAATTAGTCATTATCTGCCGGAAGACATTGTGCAGAATTGACCAAATGCGAGGAAGGAGCATTTATAAACAGATTTTGTGTGAAAAGAAGCTTTAAATATCAAAAGATGGTAGTTCTCTAAGTAACTTACAACTGGTATTACTGTTCTCGTCGCTCTTATCGTCACTTATTGTATCTGGGACAACCGGCTGGGCTCGAACTCTGGAAACACGTCAAATTATTTTACTCATTTCAATCTCTAAAGTTCTTTTCGCCATTTAATCTTAGGGTAAGTGCGAACCACCTTCATCTTAAACCTTGAAAATGGACAGAATTACGGTGCCTTGGGAGACTTCTTTACAGATCGCAGAACGTACAGCAGTTTGTGGCGTTCATAAACCTAATGGGGAGATGGGGGGCCAGATAGCGTAGCGAAACTGGTCATCGTCTCATGTTGAAGAATTTGTGTATTCCCGCGAACACAAAAAGTATTACTAGATATATTTTCTAGTAATACTTTTTGTGTTACGTCGCGCGTCAGAGGTTAAGCGTCTTACACACAGCGTACATGTTTTATTATAATAGTGTTATTAGTAGATACATGGAAGTGGCCTTTTGTTTCTACTCTGTTATAAGTTATTTTTTAAGTGCTGTTTGTGTCTCGAAAAATAAATAATTAAACTATTTAAAGGGATAATTCATCCTCAAACACACAGAGACGCGAGTTCAAATCTCGTCGCGAGTGATTTTTTGAGGATGAATTTTTCCTTTAATATATTTCAAGTAGATTTGCCTCGAGCAATAAAAACAAATTATGAAATACAAAAAGAATTGTTACGCTCCTAAATCGTTGAATATATTCGTCTTAATTGTGATAAAAAGAATGTTCTTGCGTGATGTGGAGGCGTACCTGCGCCGTGTTCTCCGCACGGACCAGCGGCGGCCGGCGCCACGAAGCGAGGCTGCGGGTGCGGCCGCCACGGCGGCGGCGCTCGCCACGATGTCGCGCACGAACCGACCCGACACGTACTTGGCACGGATCCAAGCTTCTCGGACACACCTGTAGATACACAATAGTAGATTGTATAAAGTCTATTTTTACAGCGAGTGTTTTTTGAATCCAGAGTGAAGCGAAGGATTCGTGAGTAGAATCCTGAGCGAATCGAGGGATTCAAAGTACCTCACTCGAGCTAAAAAATAGTATTTGCTCCTGATGTAGACATTCTACTTTTCATCGCCCTCTATGAGAAAATGAGTACATTTAACTTGTTAACCCAAATGTTTCAAAGACTATTCCTTTTCTATTCCTACTCGGAATAGACAAGGAATAGCCTTGTCTATTCCGAGTCTCCTACTCTACTATTAGTCTACTCCTAGTCTAGTCCTGTTCAATTCCTAGTGTATTCCTCTTCTATTTCTATTGGAACTCTATGGTGATTGAAACTTTTTACAAATATATACACGTTCCAAATTCAAATCGTTCCGGCCAATCAGTAGCCGGAAAAGTAAAATCCCTGCTAAGAGGGAGGCAAAACGTTTTGCCGGTGAGTTAGCGTGAGCGCCAGCAAAGGGCTAGTTCCAGCCTAGTTTACAGGGATTGGATTAGCTCTTTTCGACTAGATGTGATGAAAACCATTTTGCAATTTGATTGCTATTCATTTGTGTGAGAAGTGGCGTGTATTAAATCACCGTAAAGTAATAAGAAACATAAATTTTTAAACGGTAGAGTATGGTAGTTTTAGGTAAGCAACAAACACACACGGAGATACATACACCCGACAAATTTGTTATAAGTTCTAATTAGAAGTTTAGGTAATCTCATATGTAGATTAATCGAAGTGTCCTATCTGGCACGTCACATATTACTCTTTGATGTCATAATAATGATGAATTACAGGGGCAAAAGCGTCAATAAGTCAGGGCAAAAGCGTCAATAAGTCAGGGAAAAAGCGCTCCCAGTGATAGTAATGTCATGCTTACATTAGACGTTACTTTGTTATCAGCGCTGCAGGAGCTTCTTATATTGATTTCGTGTAAAAGGAACATAGTTATTTTGAGACAGAATCTTTAGTACTTGTACATAATATCTCAATGCTTTTATGTAACAAAAACAGTTCTTACGTTTCACAGTCCGGTGCAGCTCTCGGGACAGTGGTTCCCTCGGTGTTCGCTTCGTATATTAAATTCACTACGTTGTTGCCGAGTTCTGCCATTACCTGGAATTTAAAAAATTAAAATAAATAACATTATTTGTTTATCGTTTAGATAGTGTAAATGATAGGCAGAATAGATAGAATTTGTAGGTAGTTAGGTTGTGAATTTTGCAGATTCGTTGGCGTAAGCTATTAACACCTGTGAATGCAAATACAAAGTCATCATTTTTGATACCTCGCCTCGCCCTGATGTTAATGCGTCTGTCTAAATTCTAAATCTAAAGTTAAAAAGCCAAAACTAAACTACACGCCGCGCCGTAACAAATATAGTATATAAAAACTAACCTTTATAACATCCGGTTCCCAATCGTCTAATGTAAGAGATCTAACTTTGCTTACGTGAACACCGAGCGAACGATGAATACCCGAACATTCTGCGAAAATAAACAGGAGTACATTATAAAAGTAAGTTAAATATAGGTACAGTATACATAAGATAAATTGTGATGAATGAATAATGATACTAACCGATACATAAAGTAATACCGAGATTAATACTAGCCCAACGAGGATTCGGGCTTCCGCAATCACAGCAATAATTGTTACCCGGAATACTGAGCAGTTGTTCCCATATCCTGAAAGTATAACAAGGAATTTAGTACCTATATCGACACTCAACTCATGTCAGGATGCGGTAACGGATAGACGGAAATATTAAAAGACTAGCTGTTGACCAACAAATAATGAAAAAATAAGTCAAATGCGACTCTGTTCTTTTGGAAATGTGTCTTTTTGAAAATCTGTCTTTACGAGAACAATCCGATTAAATATGTAGCACGATCATAGATTCTAGATCCTAGAAGATAGCAGTTGGTGAACAAGGTAACAAATCCGATCCGTACAGTGAACGGAAACAAGACGTGGAAATATTATTTACGCTTCAAAATGACACCATGGGTAATAGTCCGCAATTGGCAAAAGTATACCGCGGCAACAAATACACTGCGTCACGAGCAACCAATGAGCCGTGATTAGGTATTCAAAGAACCAATCACGTTAGAGAACGGCGTATTGCCGCCGGGCCGTCTTCGTTGTCAACACATAATTGGTGAAAATAATTATTTGTTAAAAGAAGGTCCAATTGCTTAGCTAGTTTGTGTATGCATACTTCGAATTTGAGTGAGTTTTCGTGGTATTATTTGACGTGAGTTAGTATGCAAAAGCTTCTTCCATGCTTATTTTCGTTCACTGGTTCCGTATTATCTTACTTACTGTCGAAACATGGATGAATTTGCTTGGTCATAAAACTAGGCTAACGGAAAACTAATACTTTATCGTCATACATATACACTGTTTTTGAATGTAGAGTTGAATGTACATTTTTTACAATATATACCTGTTATGGGCAGGTCCTCTTAGTATATAGTCGGTGGTCAACACCTATACGTCACTAACCTGACTTTCTTCATGGCAGTGACATTGTGCCGCGTGTCACTCTGCCTGCTCTCGTCCACAACGAGCACTATCTGAGAGTCGGGGTTGTCCCGACTCTGCCCTTGTTGGATCGCCGAACGGATGCCGTTCTGTAACGCTTGCATCCAACTGTTTAGCATTTCTTCGGAATCCGCTTGGAGCATGTGACTCCTGGTTGAAACATTATTCGTTATACTTAACATTCATACATATAAAATCCTTGACTAATTGATATAACCGCTAATGGGGAGCGCCCTGGTTGATGACGTAGCATGCTTGTCTACAAGAAAACTATTCTATCTTCAAGTCTAGAATGGTTTTTAATAAAACCATTTTAGACTTGAAGGCTCAAAAGTTTGAGTTGTGGGGAATAACGACCCGGGCAGTGAGTTACACTCTTCAAAGAAGTTCGGACGAGAAAGCATAATACGCGAGATGCGAACGTGCACCCTGAATGGGATCATCGTTAATTTGTACCTATCACTCGTTGTTTGGTAGTAAAATAGGCAGGAGGTAATGAGATCGTGGAGATTTTGGGAGCATTCTCCGAAGTGTATACGAAAGAAGACATTTATCAATTTGAAAATGTTTCCTTAGAAGAATACATTTTAAAAGAAGTATGTAAGTGTTTAGCAAATAATAGTAACCACCCTTGAAAAAGCTAACTGTAAAATCAGCGAAAGCTCTGTCTTTAGTAATAATAATGCAGTTTTTAAATAAAACGCGCGTAAAACCCGGTAAATATTGTTTTTTATTATATAACTAGCTGCGCCCTGCGGTTTCAGCCTCGTCCGTCCCGTTCGAATATCGGTATTTTTCTTTCATAGGAACCTTCGCCTGACGATAACAAATACAACAAACAAGAATTAGGTGGCTAAATCGGTCCAGCCGTTTAGGCGTGATGCCGTGACCAAGGGAAATAGGGATTCATTTTCCCACGTTTTTTAACCGACTACAAAAAAAGGAGGAGGTTCTCAATTCGTCGCGTAAGTTTTTTTTTTAATGTTTAAAAATAAGATACTAACTTGGAAGGCGACAACACCTCGAAGCAGAATCTTCTCTCGCCATCCAGCACCGGTTTCACGGTACACAGTCTGAGGTCTTCCTCCATCACAGTTACGTTTAATTCTCCTGTCCTTTTTCTGAAACGATGCAAACAAAAAACGGATTACAAGTCTGTCATATAAACCCGTCTAAAAACTATGTTTGCGTAATGGCTTGTCGTTATAAAACGCGACCAAAAGCTATAGATAGCAGACAATGATTTTGTTCCCCTGTCGTTTTCCTATCTTTTAGATGTGTGTGCTAAATCTTAGACCATATCATCACATACCATCAGGGCCCTGATTCGGTAAGGACATAGCAAGCAGAATGCAGGCGACTGGCAGGAGATGTACGTTATTTCGTATTCTGTAAATGTTATTTTACTTAATTACTACTTAATTATTTAAGTAGCCTTCAAATTTAAGGGCTACTTAATTAGTGAAATAGCTCCCCTTGTCCCTCAGTCAATCAGTATTAAGGAAGAAATATTTTTAGCAAGGAAATATATTTCCAAAAAAAAAAAACCCCATGACAGGATTCGAACCTGCGTCCTTTCGCTAACCAGGCGAATGCTCTAACCACTATAAATATTTCTATGTTTAAAATGCCTTGAGCAATAAAAAACAAAAAGAAATAGTATTATGGAAGTTATGAAATAGCTTTTATTTTTACACGACTGCCAAAGGAAGTGTTATGTTTTTGCCGTGAGTGTATGTATGTATGTATGTATGTATGTGACCTATTTTTGTGCCGTCGTAGGGCCTAAACGGCTGGGCCGATTTAGATAAACGATACGTCGTTAGATTCGTCATGACCGTGAGAGTGACATAGGGTACATTAAAATAATAAATAAATAAAAATAATGATGTAAAACGCTATTAACCAAGATTTGTAAAGACCATAAAAACAGAGAAAACGCGTAACATTGTTCACTCAAACGATATGTTTTATTCTTTCGTAAATTTACATTTGAAAAGTATTGCTTGTAAAGTTTTACAATTAAATTTTAAAATAATTAATTATAAAATTATCGGAAGTCGTTTAAGTAGATTGTCTTCATTAATATGTCACTTGCCTTCGGCTCGGTTGTCTTGTCTTTAATGATAATGACGTTTATATATTATTTTTACTTACTTCAATTTATGGCTTAGCACTACCTCTGGATTTCAATATTCGCATGCGAAAACAATCCGCGTGTGAATAATGTATTCTAATAGTAATTCTAATGGTTAACTTCGAAAGTTATGTTGCCACTACATGACATTATGATTACGCAGGTAATTTTCGCAAGAACAACGGAACGTTAATTAAAAACTTTTCGATTTGACTCGTATAAATATTTATCTCATCTATGGATTTGACTTTGACGCCGAGTTTGAAGGAATTGGCAGAGATGACATGACATAAAATACTTAAGCAAAGAGAAAATAATCACTACGTTTTATACTTAAGTATCTTCTTACTAGTTTGTGGACTTAAATAACCACTTTATTTTTCAAAGAAAACAATACCTACGTAATAATCTAAAAGAAGTTATCAGCAACAACAACCCGAGGCATTGCGCCCAAGATGCTGGCGGCGTTCCCGCGCTGGATAGGAAACCGCCAGCTCTTGTACTTATCACCCTGAGTAAGCAAAAACAAGCAATGCACGTCCTCGCTACAGGAGAATATACATCTAGAATTAATAAATTTCTTCTGGTGTAATTAAATCTGATCTCTAAAAACTAAAAAGCGATAAATAAAAAAACATTTAAAATAATAAAAAAAACCCGACTGCTGTTTTAACAGAAAAGTGAAAAACAAGATGCTTCTAGTAGCTTTAGGAATGGTGAATGCAGTCGGGTGGGACTCCAAATAAAAGGTGAATATGTTTAATAACACCAAATACTTAGTGTTATACAATTAGGTATACTATCTTTATGTTATTTGGAGTCCCACCCGACTGCATTCACCATTCCTAAAGCTACTAGAAGCATCTTGTTTTTCACTTTTCTGTTAAAACAGCAGTCGGGTTTTTTTTATTATTTTAAATGTTTTTTACTCATGCAACAAATCGACTTCTGCAATGCTCCTGCATCCCGCCTGCTTGTCGCATGCTATGTTTTTACAGAATCGGGCCACTGGTGAGATAGTGGTAGCTCTCCTTTAGACATCAATTGTTTTTTTTTTATAATTAAATACTTGATACTTCAACAAGTTCATCTAGTTGGCATATCTATTGCAAATAATTAGAATAAGTAGTAATATCATTCATAATAAAATGGTTGTGTAACTATGTTTATTGACCGAACGAGCGAAGCGAGTGAGGTCCAGTGTAGACGGGCCTGGCGCTTGTATCTTTGTATGTTTGTTCGACGATAACTTGAGTATCGTAGCTCCGATCTTTATGAATTTTGGTATGCACGTAGTTTAGGTCAATAGAATTTATGAGTTCGAAGATGAGCCCGATCGGTAGGGGGGTTGGGGAGATAGGGGGTCGTGAGGTCTCAGTTCGGGGCGAACTCCTAGTTCTATACATATAAAATTATTTGTATTATTTATCTACCTACTGAAAATTCGCAATTTTAATTTGAATATTTTTACGAATAAACCTCACATATCCAGTTCAAGGTTTAGCATTTGTAAATAAGAATCCAAATAACAATGATTTAAATGGCCGTGACGCAGTTAGTCACACGACCCACTTCCGAAGCCTTCGCTTTAACTTGGTAACGTTACCTAATGAAAATTGTAAATCTTAGACTAAAATAAATAAATAAATACTACACGACATCACTATCGCCGGAGCATGAATTTAATATCAATTAGTATACAAATGCACAATATTTACCAGATTTTACTCGTGTAACTTATTATAAAAATACCGAGCTTTCGCTAACTTAACAGTTAGTTTTTTCATGGTAGACATCTCAGGCAACCTTGAAAAAGCTAACTATAAAGTTAGCGAAAACTCGGACCTTTGTAATAATGCGCGAAAATTAAATAAAACGCGAGTAAAATCCGGTAAATATTTTTTATGCAAAATCGCGAAAACCTTAGACAAAATTAATAAGTAGGTATACTGTTTTTGTATGCATATTTTGATTTGTGTTGTATTGTTGTGCCTTTGAATAAATAAATTGAACATTACATACAGCACACTCTAGCCCCAATTTAGCGGCAGGACGCTTTTTGCCTGAATGATAGTTCAAAATATGACCGAGGCCCAAAAACTCTTCTACGAACGAGTGGGCGAAAGTGTTTTCTCAGTAGTTCCATCGGATGCAGCGATGTATAGATGTAAATGGACTCTTTTTTCCAAAGAAATAACAAAACTAATAACTAATCAGTTTGCTCAGATTTTGATTTTCTAAAAACTTCCACGCTACTTTGATTAACTGTCTGCAAAGTTAGCAAAACGTGAGTAAAACCCGGTAAATATTGTGTTTCATTGCTTGTTTTTGGTCTGGGTGTTTTCTATGAATCATATACATATATGCGATTTGCGATTTTAACGTTAGCAGCCAAAGAGCTAGCAAGTAACTTCTGAATTTTTTGCAGTAGTTTACTGTCACGACACTATATAAATTATCGGGTATTCGGCATAATACGGGTGGGGCACACTCAGTAACAAACAAATAAAAAAGGAAACTAAGCAAAATAAAAAAGGATCTTACCTGTACACCAATCTATTATCGTATAGATAGAACCACCTTCTATTCCAAGTCTTGAAAGCATTAGATGTTCTCTTAAACAAATACCCTTGCATTCGTGGCATGTTCTTCAAGCAAGGAGTACTCAATCTGCCTTCTTTAGAATCTCCTTCGCCTGAACAAATAATCAATTTAATATAATACCAATTTTTTAACTGTGTGTTTTAGCAATTAGCCCAACTGGGCCTTTTTGCGTGACTTTAGCCGTGGGTTTTCTCACGATGTTTTCCTTCACCCTAAGAGCGATGTTAATAGCGCATAATATAACTTTTTTCTTAAAGAAAATGACAATGGTGCGCGGCGTGGATTCGAAACCACGACCTTCGGAATGAAAGTCGGGGTATCTACCACTAGACCACACTACACTGCCCAATAATGATAAATAATACACACACAAAAATATTACATTTTGTAGATGACTACCAACCCACACCGGCTTTGCAAGTGTATTGTAAAGTACCGTAAAGTATTGTAAAAACGTTACAAAGGATTTCACTAAATATCCTTTTAAATCTTAAAAACCTGGATGGTTTCAAAAGTCTTAAAATACAAAAGATAATTCAAAAACGCCACTTAGCCTAAAAAGGTTTTTAGTAACTGAAATATTAAACTTTGTAATCCCCCATTACAAAATAACTTTTAAGGTCATTTAATACACGTTTTTTTTAATTATCTACACTAATATTATAAAGCGGATTCTTTGTTTGTTTGAACGCGGTAATCTCAGAAACTGTAGGTCCAAATTGAAAAATTATTTCTATGTTTTATATTCCATTTATCGAGGCAGGTTTATAGACTATATAACATCACGCTACGACCTATAGGAGTGGAGCATACATGAAAAATGTTGCAAAAACGGCAAATAATTGCCCATTTACAGAGCTTCTGTCGCGTGCATTACTTCCCAAACGTAGTGATTTTATTATTTTTGTAATACGCGTGCGCGAGTGAACCCGCGGGCCCTGCTAGTAATTTTATATTAATGGATTGTACGCAACTTTTTATTTGTCTAAATTGCCGTGCAACCTTTTATCAATGGAGCTAAAACAAGCGAGTGTAACAATGTTATTTTTATTATCAGCATTGCTTCAGTCTACCTTGAGGAATGAGTAAAGGCTCCGAAACTTGGAAACGGCATTGCAACAATGCTGATAGTAAAAACAACTCTACTAGGAGTTCGCCCCGAACTGAGACCTCACGACCCCCTATCTCCCCAACCCCCCTACCGATCCGGCTATCTTAAACTCATAAATTCTATCGACCTAAACTACGCGCAAACCAAAATTCATGAAGATCGGAGCTACGATACTCAAGTTATCGTCGAACAAACATACAAAGATACAAGCGCCAGGCCCGTCTACACTGGACCTCACTCGCTTCGCTCGTTCGGTCAATTAAACGGAAAATGAGTATTATTTCAATACAAAGTCGCGAAAACAGAAGTAAAATATATAAAATGCAATATTACCGTCTGTGGCACAACTTGGCAGCACTGTGTCTTTGCTATTCACAATAGTATGTCTGTTTTCCATCTCTTTATCGAGTGTTTTAGTGTCGTTACGCATTGTTGATATCTGAAATTTTTAAAACGATCGTTAGTTTATACACGCGAGTTCAATAACTTAGACCGGATTAGATCAGGGGCTCTACTTACGAATAGCTTCGAACGACTTGAATAGTTCTATTTCTACTGATTTTCATTTGATGTCGGTATATTTTCTATGTAGATCGCACGGCCGCAACGAGTGGTTTCAACTTCTCGCCGCAGGAATCCGACATCGAACGAAAATCAGGAGAAATTGAGCTTTTTCAATCGTCCTAAGTGGTACCTAAGTGCGATTCAAATATAGTCCCACCCAAATGATAACAAAATATGGCAGGTTTCCACTAAGGAAAGGCGCTATGAAGGGAACAAAAAAGTGTTTATTTTCTCTGTTGCTATTTTTCTTCAATGAACCTTTACTATTTGGGGCGAAAATACTGTTCAATAAAGGTACCTACTATTAACTCTACCTCTTCTGATAAGCTCACCACTCATATTACCATTCGAAGTTTTACTTAAGTATAAAAAAATGTCGATAACTCGTACACATACACAGACATTCAGTCGTACTGATTACCTAATTAGTCATGCATTCACAAAAAAAATATACTGAAGGTAGGTGTTCAAGTATAAACAATGTGCCAACAACGGAAGCGAGATTATGCGATAAAATCTTTGCATTTAACTGATTTTAATTGCAAATCTCAATATATAACCAAATATTTTGCCTAGCAATTATAATTATAAACATATTTATTTAAAACCTTATATAATCGATAAGTCCGCCCATCGTGCGACCTAGATTGAAGTTGTTTGTGTTATTTCTTTTTATTGACTTTTTTTTAATTTATGTGTGTTACAATAAATAATTAATCTATATAGTTAAAATTAAAATGTAAACACGATTACAAATAAACGAACATTTTCCTCACAAATGATCAGCGCATCGCAAATTGTCGCAGCTCACGGCATAACGAGGCGTACCTTGTGTATTCAATCAAATGAAATAAAACCCACATCACGCGATCGTCACACCTAGTAAAGTGATCCTTTTATTAAACACAAACCCACTTTTTATATTTTGCTAGCTGCTAGACATTCTAATGATAGTTGGATATATTTTCAACAGTTACTGTACCTACTATCAACATTTAGAAAATCGCGCCGTTTATAAGTAAGCCCTTTTATTCCAGTATTCACAAGAGATAGGACTAAAGAATAAACCATATTGAAAAATATAATATAGGTAGTCTTTTCAAATCTATTCATACCTATCGTACCAAAAAGTATGCAAATGGAGAGACGATATGAATTATTTTAGCAAACATTTTTTTTATTTGCATTCATTACCACAAACAAGGGTTTTGTTTTAAATATTTTTGTTTAAAAATGAGCTTACGAGAACAATAACAACTGAATAAAACATTGTACGAATTATGTATTTATGACAATGGTATTCAAGTGTACTACTTGGAACTTCGGAGCAGGATTTTTCCACAGAATACTTAAGTTTTTAACGTAAGTAATAGTAATTATATCTAGTATTTATAGTAAAATTGCTCAGTAAACTATGGTATTTTTTTCTATCCATATAAACAACCTAAGACGATTTAATTAACCGACTTCCCAAAAACCAAAGAAGGTTATCATTCGTCGCTAACTCGCTAATAACATGACCATTAATTGCATAGAATTGTCGTAAAATGGATGCGATCCAATGACGACGCCTCTGTCAAAAAAACATACGTACATCCGAATAGATAACCTCCTCCTTTTGAGGGAAGTCGTGCGGCTAAAACAGGCTAATTACTCTGAGACCAACAGACAAGACAGACGTTAAAAACCTTTAAGAAGGCAAACAAATTACGTTAAACTACAGATCTTCGTTAAATACTCGGCCTACGCAAAGTGGGGGCAGCATCACGCCTTTCACCGAAATATTAGTCACAGACTCGTAGGTCACAGAACAAGAAGTTAACGAAATAAAACTACAAGGAAACAAGACAGTTTGTTAAGTAAATCTTTTACTTTTTATCGGTCATATCGAGGGAAATAATGTCGTATTGTGGAAACAAACAAGCATTTAATGTGAAGTAGGTATAGTGAATCAGTTATCCTGACATAAATAAAATTCAAAATCACCATCAACCTATTTCAGTGACAAGACAAAAACACAACATGGAAAATAATTTAAATTTATCCGTAAGGCTAAAAAAATAATAAAACTTTGTAATTTCATACAGTACCTATGTATGTCAGCCCTTGGTACAACCCAATAAAGTCCATTTTAGCACCTAAGTTCGGCTGTGCTCGGGGGTTACTTGGGATTGGTTATATTGAAGTATATAGGTATACGGGTACTGCGTAGTTTGAACAAGACAACCTAATGAGCGTATCATTATATCAAAACAGCGGTATCTTTCAGTATAAATAAACGGATTTACCAATTTGCTTCCTTGATAATCCTATTACAGTAATAATGTTATTCCTTTCATGACACATTTTTGCTGTACAAGTGTCTCAGTAATTTACTTTTATTTTTTGAAGGTTTCAGATACCTACGTATCAAAAACTAAATGGATTGTATGAAGATACAACCCTCATAAAGTTGGTTATTGTTATGAGAAAATGACGAGGAGTTGAATTTCTTTCTATTGAAATATCTGTTTGGAAATACCCGGTATTCTAATTATTATTAATAAATTTGATTAATACCAAATTATAGCTTTTTAGTTCTAAAATTAGCTGAGCTAAACATCGCACAGACAGATGGACATGGCAAAGTTATAACAAGGGTCGGCAAGTAATTTCAATTGGGATCCGGACCGTTGCTCGTAAGAAATTAAAACGCAGTCCAGAAAACAATCCAAAAATAATGGATTATTATTTTACGATTCCTTCATTCATCTAGTTTTATAAATTTGTAAAGAAAACATGTGTTTTCATGTAAATCAAGTATAAATCATATCCATGTACTACTTTTGAAAAACTAAACAGTGACACAGTATAAATAATCAAAGTCCAAGGTAGGTTATTTAACAATATTTGGTGGCTGACCTGTCGCAGTCTAGATGTTAAACGTAGTACGTTTGCCTGTGCTGCTTGTTATATTAGGAGGAATATTCCGAACTGCTTCGGTCTGAAACCGAAGATTGACCTGTCATGCCTGTAACTGTCACGTAAGTTGCCAATTGCCATGACCCAGTCAAGATATTATGTTTCTAACATGAGAATCGGACCGAAGCTCTTTGGATAAGGACTCCTTTTGGACAAACCTCCTCAGAAGTAGTTTTGAGAAACGGCTCCAAGTCTTCAGACAAATCAGCACCTTGGTGATAGTACGTACAGCACGCTTGTAGATAGGAACAAAACTGCAACAAAATACAAACATATAATTATGTATTTCTTACGTCAAACTTTCTATCGGCGACAAATTATCTGTTATGTGATTTATACTAATACATTTTGTATTTATATGATTTGTTTTATGTTAGATTTAGATCAGCATGAATAAATAATGCAGTGAACTCGACGGAGAATTTTGCAGCTCTCTAATCAAAATAAGCAATGTAGTTTGTGCACGCGAAAGTACATCTAAGCTTTTTCCGTCCACTGCTGAACATTACACCCTCTTACAAAGCCACAAATAGCAGCCACGATCCACTTCCATCCATCGACTCCCCGCAACCGCTACAATGCCGTCTGTCCACCGAGTAGGTCTTCCAACGCTCTGTTTCCAATTGCAACGTGGTCGCCACTCAAGGACGAGGACGAGTTTGGAAAGTGCTAGTTTAGTTAATATAAATCTAAGTCGTCAATTATTCAGTAGAATATTCTGTTTATGGTAGTACGAGTATATGTAACTATCTAAGGAACCTACAGTTATAATATAGCCGGTTCACACAGGAGCTAGGTACGAGCATGCCAGTAACTGCACTGCAGTAATTCGCATGGTTTTAACGTAACTTACGAGTAACTCATACGTGCGAGTACTCTGTATTGTGTGATAGCTAAGGCGAGCTACTACGAGCCGTACGAGTAGCTGTCTACTGGCAAGGTAACAGCTCACACTGCGTAAATTAGCTATCAGCTACCAAACTCAGAGAGAAAGTAGCACAAACCAATAAAACTTTAGCAACAAAAACACTATCAATCGATCATCGATTTGGATACATTCATTACACGCATGATTGCAGCTGAAATATTGTGACGACATGATAGCAGCAACACCGTCCTTTATCCTAAATACGTGGGGTTCATCAAGTATCAAGATTTCGGAATGGCGATTTCGTGTTACGTTACGATGTGTAGTATAAGTTCCCTGTAGTATTACAGGCAGGCCGTTTCAAAACACTAGACAAATGCTAATAAAATACAGCCATCTAAACACATTTTTACACAAAAAAAATCCGATTCCACTTTATTATCGGGTTTTAAAGGTATCTCATCTGTTACTTGAATTCCACAGTGGTTTCCACAAAATCTACATTACCCATATTGGTCACAAATAGGCTATGGCGTCTGCCTGATGTCAACACGTAACTTTTATGGCCTTAATCTACCGAAACCCTAAAAATTATCACAATAGAGTTTCATAAGCAGGTTAAAGACAAATCGTAGGAAGAAATGAGTCATTTCTAATGAAGTTAACGAATGGCGACTGTTACTGTGATTCACTACGTACGATGATGTAGATTACCTAGCTGTTTACTAAGTTAAGTACACTTAAGTATGTAAAGCAGTTACGAACTATTTTATAACTTACATTTATAATAGCCTATGTGTTAAGCTGATCTCCGGTTCAGATCTCCGGCTATTTGCATACCCATTTTCATCGCAATCGGTTTAGTAGTTTTTGCATGAAAGGAGTAACAAACACTTGTTTATTTACTTACACATAAAGTTTGACAATTATAATTTAGTAGGATTAAACTTTGCATAGCGATGACTAAAACCAAAAATAGCACAAAAGAGACAGTGTGTTTACGACACACTTACCACAAATATCCTTAGAAGCACATAAAAGTCTTTCTAAATTTCCATAGAACGTATCCGCACTAACGCAAGTCGGTAATCCGCCACTTACACAATTTAATCGCGCATTTATTTATTTTTTAAAACAAAATTTAACGAATAAGAGACGACTAGCACTTGACTAATGCTCGTCGGTCTGAGAATTGCGCTTCTCATCGGAGCCCGAGTAAACTGCGAAATCAATGACATTGCACTGGGCGGTGCTAATGACAGTGACTAAACAATCTTAAAGATATGATAAAGATATCATTTAAGGAAATGCCAATAAATTCGTGTTATTTAAGTACTGTCGTACAATATACTGAGAGGTACTTATCCTATATGATTAAGAGCTTAGTGATAATAATTATTGGTAGATATAGTTGAATTATCGATATCAACTGGTCCGAATCAGCGGTTTTTAAATAAAAATAAACTTGTAAAAGAATATTCGAGGAAGTTGTTTCGGTGAAAGTTTTAGTTAGTGAATGTACTCGTAGATGCAAGAGTTTTAACACGCTATGAAACCTACATTGCAGAAAGAGTTGGGTTAAGTCAACTGTTATTTTGTTTTTAGATGTTTTACTTATTATAGTTAGGTATCGTATATTAGTCTCCTAATAAAACAAATATCGGAGATTGGTCAGATCTAGCCCAGGACCGGACAGCTTGGTAGGAAGTTAAGGAGACCTTTTCCCAGCAGTGGGACAATATAGGTTAATAAAGAGAAGAATAAAACAAAAATAGTTATTAGACACACCTGTCTTACTTCTATGTAAGCCGATGTTGTTGCGTGAGCCCGCGCATCGTACTAATCTATTGTGTTTTGCGCCGATTGTCCGAGCTATACGAACTTTAAATTTACTGGCTATACCAATAATTGATATCTTCGGGTGTTCCTTGTCGAAATTCACAGAAGCGGTCTATAGGTTGATTGAAAGTCAAAGTAGCTTGGTAGGCAATTATTAATTTTAGTTCAATAATATACCTACTAGTTACTTAAAATACATGTTTTTGATAATGTTTATTATAGCATCATATTGGTTGTAACTGTAAATATGTTATAATTAGTTTCAATAAATAAATAAAATAAATAAATGTATTGCGTTCCTAGTTCTTATTAGAACACTAATTTGTATCGACCGGAAACGTAAGTACCGTTCCCGCGAGAATATCGGGATAAAATGTGTTATTCCCGGAATCCAACTACCTACTTATTTTACAAGTTTCATCGCAATCGGTTCTTTCACATTTATAATATTATATAGTAGGAGAGTATGATTGGATTGAGTTCTACTTGAACAAATCACGTGGGACGGGGGATGAAAAATAACCCATTGACCTTATATAAGGAGCTATAGGAATAGTTGATAAACCAAATCTATCACCAAAAGTAACAAGGGCAAGTAGGCAACTTAGGCATCTAATGGTAGAGGTACCTAATTTTAGATATAGATCAGAGATATGTATTAATAGACTCATTGATATAGATAGGTTATGTTCGACCACTCAATTGTCTAAAGTTGCGTGTCAATAAGTATGTTATTATTTCGTGACGATACAAAATCTACGAAGCCTCCATACGCTTCTCATTCGATTTATAACGTTTACAAAACGGCAGTCACGTTTTTATTCTATTAATGATTCACGATAAACCCCGCAGTATGCAAGCACAATATACGCGTTTTTATGTTGAGAATAAAACGTGTGAGTAGTTATCTACTGACACAAATGAATATGAACTCTAATCAGTATCTCTGAAGGTATACAATACAAAATAAACAGACTAGGTAAACATAACAGGTAGATGTAGCGAGTGCAGCTGTACTACGCAGAAGATTTAATCGTTTATGTTGTAATCATAGAATATATTTAAAATAATCGCTGAACAATTTTATTGTTATTTATTTAAGTATATCTTTACGCAAAGATATTGCACATTATATCAGAAAATTGGGTTGCGCGACTAAAAAATTGAAGGCCTTATCTAAGTAAAAATATACTTATCCAATAAGGATATTGTATGGCTTTAGAATATGGTTCGTTTTTATTTAATAATAATACAAAATCACCAAACAAATTAGTTCAAGGTTTACTTGAAATCTATACTAAAGTAAAAAAAAATACCTAGGTATCTAATTATTGATGACTAATCTATACGAAACAATACGAGGATTTTTAGAAACTAATACTGTTGGACTTGCAATAACTAAAACATGAAAGTGTTTGGAAAATAGAGGGGTAAAAACACTTGCAAACCTATCAATAACTAGCTCAAAGAACAACAATAAATAATTGAGATTATAATTAAAATCACGGCCAACACAACCGATAAAATAATAACTTCATTATGTCATAGCAAGTAGTCGCCGAAATTGTAATTACATAACCAAAACACACGGAACGACTTAATATTCAGTACGGCGCTCACCGAAGTGAAAGTAAGATCCGTATTAATTTTAATACAAGGGAAAGTTCCGTGTAAACAAACTGAGATAATGTTTTGATAAATAAGGTGTTAGCATCACTGTTGTTTATTAATGTGCCTGAACTTTGAACAGCATTACAATTGAGTTTATAGTACTTATTCTCTCTTATTCCTTAAAAAAAATCGTATTTAGTTAGATAGTAGGATGTAGTTAGCTTAAAAAAACTCGTATTTAGAAAAATGCTTTCCACAAGGATCCGCCGCAGGATTCGTACCTACGTCCTGCGTATTTAGTTCTCCACTAAGCCACAGAAGTTAATCATGTCGGGTTGAAATTTTGAAATGAATTCCTTCGTATTCTTTTTAACCTAATGCGATAAAAGTGTGAAGAAAGGAAAATATACTCGTAATAGGATTTGAGCACGATATAACAAAAATCTCTATGCCTAGGGCGCCTTACGACCGACGCAACTTAAAATTTGAGTTCTACTTAAACAATCAAACTCAAACATTCCCATACTTTAGAAGCTGCTCAATTATTTAAGTATCCCTCAAATTTTAAGTGGCTTTTCTGTATTTGACTGTAAGCCTAAATAACAAGGGTGCTTAGCTTACCGTAGCCAAAATTTCGTGTCGTTTCCTGGCCTGCAGCATAGTGATCTTCTGCACATGATCGAGGGCCGTGTGTCGAAAGCAGGAACGCGTCGCCAGCAAGAGATTCATTGCCTCCTCTACGTCGGTCAACTTATGGCGTGATACCTGCGTATGTTTACAATTTTGAAATACCGTTCAATTTTCAGTGCAGTTTCTATGAAAGCTTTTGTGTTGATGAATGAGCCT
The DNA here is from genome assembly GCA_949358125.1 of Idaea dimidiata. Lineage (NCBI taxonomy): Eukaryota > Metazoa > Arthropoda > Insecta > Lepidoptera > Geometridae > Idaea > Idaea dimidiata. The sequence goes on from OX442328.1 coordinate 8,961,723, forward strand.
TTTTGCAGGACTAAACTTTAAGGCGCTGTCCTAATTAAAATTCGGTCTAGGTCACTATTTCATTGTGCGATGAGTTTGTGTTAGGATAAATCATGCAATCGTCAGGTCCCTTTGTAAGAGAAATATCTCACCAATCAAATTCTCCTATTTGCACAAATTCAAGCCAGGCTCAGAGAAGAGCCGTTTCACTCAGTTGTCCAACTACAGGTACCTATTTCTAAAAGTCTTGTTTGAAAATTTACTTGAAGATGTACCTTTAACAGTTGGAATGATTCAGTAATAATCTTTGATTTATTTTTCAATGTTTTTCTATTCATTGTACGAAAATTAGGCAGCACATTAATTATCTGCAGTTAAAACAAATCAGTTAGAAATTTACATGTTTATATAAATTGTAACAAACCCAGTGTTTGGATAGTGTTATTATTATTTGACATTTTATTATTATTACTTATTTGTCAGTAAATTTTTTCCCACTGCTGGAAAAAGTTGCCTTACACCCAGCACTACCTTTTCTCAATTTTTGCCTGCCTGTCCTAGGTAGTGTTATTTAAAGTAAATGATATGATAGTCACATATTTAATTAACCACTTTTAATAATAAGATAATTGTTGATAAGAAATGATAATATAAAGATGATTGATGCTAATGTTGATGTAGTTAATTGCTTATGAATGATAAATTTTACCTGAGAATTCCTGTTCAGGGCTATATCAAGTTCATTTGAGATCTTATCAAAGTGATGTTTGCTTTCCTTTACACCTTTAATATCCCTGCAACAAGTGTTATTTCTGTAACACAGGATGTGGGGTGTCTGGCATTTTTGTTTTATTATCAAATGTGTATGACTCATGGACACATTGAACAGTTAATTTATTAGTTACAAATAATCATTAGTTGAATAACAATATTAATATAATAGGTATACTTTAATGGTGTTTAATTTGAACAACTCAATTAGATATCTAATTGGCTAAAGGTTATTGATTTGTTTGACAATGGCCAGTTAAGATAATTAAGACAATGAAATAAAAAAATTACTTACACTTTAATGAATGCATTGAGATTCTTGTGCACAGTTCTTGAAGCTTGGTCCAGTAATATAGAGTGGAATTTGTTCATTTCCTGTATGGCATGTATCATGCGATTTAAGGTAGCCATCACTGGTGGATCCTCTGAGAAACAGCTTGTCAAGTCCCATAGCGCATTTGAAAATGTTCTACATACAACGGAAATGAAAATGCTTTGAATTTAGTCATACTTACAATAAAACAAACAGAAATAAGACAGGCAGTTATTTAGACCAACTGCATCTCTACCAATAATGATAGACAGAAAAACTAACAGATAAAAGAAAGTAACTAAAATAAAACATAGCAGCAATAATTTTAGAGATTAAGAAATCAATAAAACAATTGATTTCCAAGAAGTGCCTTTTGGTTATGGGTAGAGGCGCTGGATAATATTAACTATATCTAAGATTGAATGTATTAGGTAAGTATTGATAAGCTCTATCCTTCACTTTATTATGGTTATTACATACTTACAGTAACCTACATTAAAATGATTTTTAAGCAAAAACTCATAATGATATCACTCAGAAACTCAAATATTGTCTATTCGCCATTTTTTAGGGTTTCATAGTCAATAAGAAACCCTTATAGTTCAAAGTTGATTTCATTGCAAGTTATGCCGTATTCATGTAATTAAACAGCTTTCACATTAGGGGATAATAAAAAGTCATCCCACAAATTCTGCACAAGAAACAAGTAAGTATGTAAACATTTCATTGTAATTAAAACAAAAAACAAACTAGATAGTTACATTATAGCAGGCAATATTGTGAGGTAAGTAACTTACAAACAATACAAAGCAAGCAAAAAAGAGGACACATAGTTCTCACCCTCTATGAGTCATGTAGATTTTTCCTGACTCTATCATAGCCGAGCATGACCGTAAAACTTTATCTAACTTCTGTTCTAATCCATCAATGCTGGCTTCTTCCGTCTCCAGCTGCACCCTACAACATATTTGGGGCGTAAACAACAAATAAACAGTAACACTTTTCACTTTCATTATTCATTTAAGTACCTGAACTTGGGCGAGTCTCTGAGACATTCGTCAAAATCTATTATAGGTTTCATTGTAATTATTATCTACAACAAATAACACATTATTTATGTAAGAAATCAATCTCGGGGTCCCTTTTTCTATCGACAAAATGGAAATTGTGAATCAATCAACACTATTCAACACATTCAACGTCGACGAAACGAGATGAACTAAATAATATTATGACATTGACATTTGACAGTAACGTAAAATGACACTGATTGTTCTATATCTTAATCGCTTCGTTGCCACGGAGTCTTGGCGGGAACTCGTTGAGGAGATGTGGTGCTAAATTTTCATTTTTGTGAAACCTAGTTCATATGCATGCAAATTGTTTAATTTCGGGGGCATATTAATCAATTTAGTTTCGTGAAGGTGTACAAGTGGAATGAAAGTGAAAATCGGTGCAAAACATTGACTTAGTGTTGTCTCCAAGGCTCCGTGAAGATTGTTTGTAAATGGCCGCCGTGTTTACAAATGATTCCCTAGACTTGACTTTAACTATGACGACTTGACTGTTTCGATGCAAATAACCTGCATAATATATTAAAATACATGACACTGGCTAATTTCCTAATGGCCATAATCGGTTCACAACCGATAAGAAAATATATAAATTCGTTGCCACGGTGTCATTGGCAGAATTTGTGATCACCATTGTGATCACACAAAGCCATAAATTTTTTTTATCAAAGTCAGCTGTTGTCACTGTCACAACGGACCGGAAACAAAAACACTTTCCGTCCGTCCGTGGTCCGTGCCGTTCATTTGCAGTGTTGCCAACTTAGCTACTTTATAGATTTTGCTTTTTTTTGATGTCAGGCGGCTACAATTTTTTAAAACTTGTAGCAAAGTTTTTTAGCTACTTTTTCTATTTATTCGAGCAATCTAAAATATAATATTATTACAGTTTAAGTGTTTTAATTTGTTAATTTTAAATTCAATAAATAATAAAGCCTTTATCAGAAAATGGAGTGTGACCTCCAGTAATTATGTTACAACGGTTTTTATTTTTATCGATAAATTTAGCTACTTCCAGCTACTTTTTTTTTTTTAGAAAGTAGTTTTTTTTTTAGAAAAAAATACTCAATTTAGCGACTATTTTAATCCAAGCAACAAATCTTTGGTAGCAGTTGGCAACACTGTTCACTTGTGGATGTGGTTCACTTATCTTTCTTTCTCGTGTTTTGAAAACATTGTTTCGGGAAAATCAAAATAAATGAAATCTAAAAGTACTAGAATATATTATTGATAAAATGTAATCGTGCATAGTAAATGAACCTTTCGTGTCGTCTCACAAATAATCGCATCAACATACGTAATTTTATTTATTTATTACACACAGAGAGAACTGTGCTTTAGTAAGTGAACCTAGAAAAGTTTCAACTTTTGGCCAAAAAGCCCTAAAATGGATCGTATTAACGAAAATCATTTGATGACGGTGCTGCTATGCTCTCTGGCGATTCCACTCTCCATGTCCATGTGGATAGGGAATCTTGTGTACTCAAAACTCATAGTTAAAAATGATGGTTTTGACGGTAAGTTAGTTTTAAAAAATCCACTGGGATAAACTTAAAGTTCCATTTTCATCAACGTGGTGTGCAGTAACTGAGTTTCTGTGAAATTACTGCTTATTCTGCAAAAACATAACCTTCTTTAACTTTACTATGGGTTGACCTTATTGCTGCTTCTGGAAACTAAGAACATGCTCACCATAGCAGCAACATGAACCTAACCAGATAACCAACCAGATTTATTCCATACTAGCTGCGCGCCTTGTTCTTACACCTACCTACCGCAATGCAAAAATCCTATAATATAATAATAATAAAATAGCGTATAATATAATAAAAATATAGGAGCCTATATGTTAATCGAAGTCTTGAGCTATAAAGATACCAAATTTATTTAAAATTGGCCCAGCTATTTTCGGGATTAGCACGTACAAACGCACAGACAAACAGACTAAAAGTTAAATACGAAAATGGGGTCTCTTACGTTAGTACATACCCCTAAAAACAGTTTTTTCTAAATATCTTTCAAAAACTCACACCACTAAGTTACGATGTTATTATATTGATTGTATCAATATCAAATAAAAAAAGTACCTACCTAATTAACTTTTTAAGTAAGTTACACTAGGCTTTGGGTTACATGAAATAAATTTATTATTACTCATACTTTTGGTGGTTTGGAGATTTTATTATGTTTATTTGTCTAATGACTTATAAAAAAAATACTCTAAATATGAAAACAAAAATTTGCCACAAATAGATATTAAGTATCTGTTAATAGATCATGCAAATAGTTTTCCCCAAGACATAATCAGCTCCAAGAAACCTGTCATTTGTGTCATAAGCTGATGTTGTCTCCCAAAAATATTATTTCTATGTTTCAGAACCAATTGTAATATCTCCAGGACGTTGGCTAGCATCATGTCTCATCCCACTTCTGATTGCAGTATATGGATACAGGAAAAAGAGTGTGAATCTGTCCGGAGCTCTCTTTGGAACTGTAGTAGCTTTTATACTCACTCTAAGCAACTACAGTTTCTTGGCTTGTTTATTTTCATTTTTCATATCGTCGTCTAAGGCTACCAAATTTCGCCCTCACCTAAAAAGGAAGGTAGAGGCTGATTTTAAAGAAGGTAACTATGTTAATAGGTTTAAAACCTGCTTTATACTAAATTCAGATTAACTACCATTATTGCTGATTTCGGCTTTAACTTAATCAGCAGATGCTGATAATTAATAAGTTAATAAGTTGTTTCCTAATATAAAATTATTAGAAATATGACATCTTGCCTGTTAATCTATGTATAACAAACTTTCATGGTAATAACATATATGCCAATTTCAAAAAAGTAACAAATTTTTAAAATAAAAAACATACTTTAAAGGTTTCTAAATTTGATACTGTTTGCTTTTGTTTTAGGTGGCCAAAGAAACTGGATACAAGTATTGTGTAACAGTGGAATGGCAGCCCAGTTTGGACTGTTGTACTTATTAGATGTAGGGGCTGGCGAGAGACCAATAGACTTTGTGAGAGACTACAGGGCGTCTTGGCTATCTGCAGGAGTTCTAGGTAAATATCAGTAACATCTATACTTATAATAAAGAGAGGACAAAAAGTTTGTACTTGGAAGTAAATTAAAAAAAAAAACAAGGGTTGTTGTTGTTGTCTAGTTGTCTAGTCTAATTTTTTATTATAATTTTTAAATTCATGTCTCTGTTTCTCTGTCTGTTTTTTATACAATTAAAAACCACTAATCCGATTGAAATCTGTTTTTCAATATTGGATAGTTCTATTTTCGAGGAACGTCGTAATATACTTTGCATCAAAGTCCAATTAGTAGAACCCGAGTAATGAACGAAAAAGTGCAACTGCTCGGCCGCCCGCGCCCGTCATAACGCGTTTTTCACTTCCGCGGGTCAAACCGCGGGCCGCAGCTAGCAATAAATATTGCAGGAGATTGAAAACAAAGCCTGCTAGCCACAAACTAAGCAACTACGCTTGTTTTAGGGGTACTAGACAAGGGATATCTTACTAATTATAAACATGAAAGCTTGTATGTATGTGACTTTGTTACTCTTCCAGGCAAAAACCGCTGAACCGATTGTGAAACTTGGAATATAGGTAGCTGGAGACCAATATATAACATAGGCTACTTTTTATCCCGATATTTCCGCGGGAACGGGACTTTCGCAGATGAAACTGCGGGCGCAACTTGTAGTATATAAATAATACTGTAGCGAAGGGGGTTACCGGTGAGGGGGGAAGGAGGTAGAGAAACTACGGTTGAGGGACGAAGGGGGTTTATTGTCGTAGAGGGGTTACAGGGGTCGTAGGGGTGGCTACGAGCTTCTCGTAGATGTCCGGGAAACCGTACGCTCTACGAGAAGGCAACGAATGCAGGCTACAGGTACTACGTATAGGAAGGTCCAGGGAACCGTACACAACATATACGCAGTACCAAAGCCAGTAGTGGATTCGATACAATTGATCGATTTGATTCGATACAAAACAAAATCTTAGCAGACTACTTAAGCAGAGTGCTCGACGCAACGATACCGCGATCCAGAAAACTGCATTCACCTCACTAGCGCCATCTCTTATAAGTATTCGGAACTAAAGTTTCTTTGCAATTTCTTAGATGATTGTATTCGCGTGTTCATTCCGTGTGTTGTTCTCATTTGTTTTGTTATGATTATTATTTATTTATGTTACATACTCCCCCTCTGTCCGTGAAGGCGTCCCGACGAACAGGACAGTAAAAGAAGGAGGATATGGTTGGTGTTGTTTGGACTCTCACTCGCTCCCCTTGCATGATGTGCTCCTAAACAAGCGTCTAGGTAGTTTCTCTCTATAGTAGTGTTCGCTATTTGCTTGGTCTCATGAAGACGGTTGTGTCTTCGTGGAATGGGGTTTATATCTACAGTTCTCGTGGATCGTCTCCGTGCCGTCGACAGTCGCGATTGCTGCGGATAACCCTCCCGAGCTCTACAGGTGTGGCACACGACCCTGTTTGCTGTTGGTAAGGGCTTTCGTATCGTCGCAGGCGTTGCTGTGGCCGCCGATATAGGCGTCCTCGTCTCTGTACTGACTGGGTGGATGGGAATCTCCTTCCGCTCCCCCTGCACGAAACTACTCCAGAACTGCGATGATAAAGCAAACCTCGATATCCTTATTGCGGAGGCACTTGCAGACTCCGATGAGTAGGAAGCAATTTTGGTGTGTACTGCGGAGATAAAATTTACACCCTTGTCGTCGCGCGCATCATCTGCATCAGTGGCGCGGTTAGTTACAAATTCTCCGGCTTTTGTGATCAATCCTACTATCTCTTGTATGTAGCAGCTGCTTGACGTCATTATTACGTTGGTCATGAATGTCACTAATTTGACTATACTATGACTCTCCCGTCAACTCTACTTTGACTCTCCCGTCAACTCTACCGTCGACTCTAGGTTGGCTCTACCGTCGATACTACGTCAACTACTGTTGACTCTACCTCGGCTCTACTTCGGCTCTACCATCGACTCTACCTCGGCTCTGGGTTGGCTCTACCGGTGGCTCCTCCGACGACTCTTGTTGTTGCTTGTCTTCGCGCTCCGTGGATTCGGGACCGACGACGTTGGGCTGCCAGTGTAGCGCGGGGTTTTACCGGTGAAGGGGGAGGAGGTAGAGAAACTACGGTTGAGGGACGAAGGGGGTTTATTGTCGTAGAGGGGTTACAGGGGTCGTAGGGGTGGCTACGAGCTTCTCGTAGATGTCCGGGAAACCGTACGCTCTACGAGAAGGCAACGAATGCAGGCTTCAGGTACTACGCATAGGAAGGTCCAGGGAACCGTACACAACTTATACGCACGCAGTACCAAAGCCAGTATTGGATTCGATACAATTCGATCTGATTTGATTCGATACAAAACAAAATCTTAGCAGACTACTTAAGCAGAGTGCTCGACGCAACGATACCGCGATCCAGAAAACTGCATTCACCTCACTAGCGCCATCTCTTATAAGTATTCGGAACTAAAGTTTCTTTGCAATTTCTTAGATGATTGTATTCGCGTGTTCATTCCGTGTGTTGTTCTCATTTGTTTTGTTATGATTATTTTTTATTTATGTTACAATACTTTATTGTTCTTCCTTTTTTTGTATAGTGGGGTAAGTATCGCTCAGCTAATGTTTAGAGTTCAAAGTTGTCTCTAATTTGAACCTAATGTCTGCTATCAGAGATAACAACTTGGTGCCATGCATTAATATGCCTTCTAAAGCACTTGTTTTGTAAATACATTATTATAGATACATTCTGAAACAGAAACAAATATTTATAAACAGCATACAGACTGGTTTCCGGCGAGGATCGAACCCCTGTGCCGCAGCCGGATATACGCCCGACGTGCTAGCGTGCTACAGAAGTTATTCTGACAAGCCTATTCCACTACAGCGCCAATGACTAAACCGGCACTCGGCACTGTATAAATCATCTTGATTAGTAGTAACTTAGGCCAGTATAATACTGATAAGATAACAACATAAGTTCAAGGTCCAAACATCAATGCGATCGTAAATAAAAATTAAAAATGTTTATTTTTAAACCAGCTGCGCCCCGTGGTTTTACCCGTGTCATGTTCGACCCCGTAGGAATAGCGGATAAAATGTAATGTTGTCTACAATGTCTCCAGCTAACGACGTTTTGATTTTAAAAGCAATCTGTTCAGCAGTGTTTGTTTAATAATAATAAGCAACAAAATTACACATAAAGTTTGCCCTAATTTTAGTATGATTATTTATAAGATCTTATCAGTCAACGACGACGCGACGCGGACGTCCTAATAAGCCAATTTAAAATTAACCAGGGGGTAAAGGGATAAAAATAAGCCAAAACTTAATCAAGTTGTAAATATGCAAAGATCGGCGTTTTTCCTTAGAGCTCGGACCTAGAGGGTACATGGTTGAGGTACATTAATGAAATTTGAAAGACATTCCTAAAACACACGATATGGATTATTAAACTTATTTACGTGATCGGTATAATGTTACAGGTGTATTCGCGTGCTGCAACGGCGATACGTGGGCTTCCGAACTGGGCACAGTGCTGTGTAACTCGCAACCGTTCTTAGTTACAACTTGGAAGAAGGTGCCGAAGGGAACCAACGGAGGGATATCTCTTGTTGGCACTCTAGCCAGTACTGTCGGAGGACTAGTTATAGGTACATATCTAATCCTAATCCTACTAATATTATAAATGTGAAAGTGTGTGTGTTTGGATGTTTAGATGTTTGTATGTTTGTTACTCAATCACGCAAAAACTACTGAACCAATTGCGATGAACCTTAGAATATAAGTAGTTGGATACCGGGAATAAAACAGGCTACATTTTATTCCGATATTTCCACGGAAACGGGACTTACGCGGGTAAAACCGCGGGGCGCAGCTAGTAAAATTATACATGTGTGTTTTTTGTTACTCCTCTACGCAAAAACTTATGAACCAATTGTAATTAAGCATGGTATGGTATGCCAGATAGCTGGAGATCTGGATTAACACTGGCTATCCCGTAAGTAAGTCCTAATCGGGACTAACGCGACTATACGCGACGCAAAAATAACACTTTCTGTCTGTTACGTTCTGACAAATAAAACGCGCATTTTAATGAACTTTTTTATGAAGATAGGTGGGACCTTGAAGAAGGACATAGACTACTATGTACTTTTCCAACAAACTCGATATTCTCGCCGGATCGGGACTTACGCGGGTCCACAGTTCGTACCAAACAAATGTCCGTCTATGTGTCGGTCGTTTACAGGTTTATCTCAGTACCTGGTGATATTCTACTTCGCCGACAAGACGTCGTGGCAGTACGCGCCGCCGCAGTGGCCTCTCGTGGTCGTGGGCGCGATGGCCGGCTTGCTGGGGAGCTTTATTGACTCCTTGTTGGGAGCCACTTTACAATATTCAGGTGAATATACGATTTTAAACTTACACGGTTGTTTTCACTACTAAAATTACTTAATAACGGGGTATTTATATATTTACCATGTTTAATTATTTATTCGCGGAGCTCGATATTTCGCTGGTAATTTCAGCCAGCTTGTTTACGAATCTCGTGAAGAAGCCACGTTCACGGGCAAGGTTGAAATTACCAGCGAAATATCGAGCTCCGCGGATAAATATGGTATGGTAAATAGATACCCCGTTATTTAAGTAACTCAGGTGACTGTTGCCTCAGTTCTCTCAGTTCACTGTTAAAAATTTATTTAAAATGGGATATTTCTTATTTTTTAAGAGTCCTTACCCAAAGGGTAAACGGACCCTATTACCACTGTCCACTGTCCGTCTGTGTGTCACTAGGCTGTAACTTATAAAATTTTCACAGATGTATTGTTGCCGCCAGAACAATACACGAAAAATAAAAAATGGGGTCCCATAGAACAAACTTAACTTTTAAATTTTAAATGGAACGTTCGTTAGCGCTAATTTAAATGTTGGGAGTTTTGGAGGCAACGCGTTGACGGGACATAGACTTTAGCGTTGTCTTCAAAGCTCGCTAAAACCGTCATTGTAAATAGCCATCATTACAATGACTTCCTTGACTTTACTTTTACTACGACGACTTGACTGCAATGATGCAAATTGCAAAAAATATGCAAAAATTGATAATACTTGACATTGGCTACTTTCCAAATGGCCATAATCGGTTCACAATCGATAAGAAATAATAATAACGTTAGTTTTACCACTGCACTGGCGTCATCTGATGTTATACTGACAAAAATAAATGCTACTGTTGCGTTCTGGGATTGCGTACTCAATTATTATTGTGATAATGGTACGGAGCACTTTGTGCGCGAGTCCGACTCGCACTTGGCTGGTTTTTATTTTTAATTTAAGTCGGAACGTAATGTACTTGTTTTTCCAGGCCTGGATAAAGACGGCAAGATCGTCGGTCACTCCAGTCTGTGTGAGCAGCACATATGCGGTAGAAACATCCTCGACAATCACAGCGTGAATCTCATCACCACCATTGTAATGGGCCTGCTCACTCCGACTATTTGTAAGAATATCTGGCCATTGTTTTAGTTACATTTACGATCACAATTAGCCTTATTAATAATCGTGGGGTAATAATCGTCGTTATTAAAAACAATTTTCTATTCTATTCTAGGGGGTAAGGTCGGAATAATTTAACCACTCTTTGTTCAAAGTTGACAGATATCTAAGTACTTTGAAAGTGCTTGTCACGGAAAAAGACAAAACATGTTCTCACCACTTCGACCTTACCCTACGTTTTATTAATAAGGTTGTAGGAGTTTAGTTTACGCGAACAGCGAACAAAGCGCTTCCATTGTTACTTTTACCTGGATATTTTATAACAACCCTACATATCGTACGTTTCGCTGTGCCGTACTCTAATTTTGAGACTGTTATTTTGAGGGGAAAAATGTAGTTGTCTTTAGAATGTATGTATGTATTTATTGTGGTGTCAAAGCTTAAAAATTAATGGTAGCTTCCTAAAATAAATTTATTTAAAAAAAAATCTAATAAAATCTAAAATTTGTTTATACTAAATGTATGTTTGATGTTATTTTTTGTTAAATTGTTAAAATTGTCTAGTTACAATTTAAAAATTATTGAATAGTTATCTTTTTGTATAAATGTTTGTGTAAGTATATTGTAGTGAAGGGCCATAAAAGTAAGGATTTCGAATTCTCAGGTCTGCTCAAATAGGTTATATTATTCACATCCGTCCGTTATGTATTCATTTATATAGGTCGATTTACAACCCTTTTCACTAAGCCACACCACGGCCCCGGCCCCATCGCGTAGCCGTCCCGCCGTGAACCCGCTCGCAAACCGTCTCAGTGTGTTAGATGTGGCTCCAATGGAATGGTTTGGAAATCAGCACTGTGTGAAAGGAATATTAAGTTTAAGAACTGAGAAGACTTGACATGACATTACTATTTTCGGCTTAAGTCAGATTTCACTAAGTAAGTATTCGATAAAATTACTTAAGTGATTAAAGTACCTATGGGTATTCAAAAACGAATAAGAACCGCCGTTTTTCCTCGGTTTAAAAACTATTTCTGCATTTCTATTGTACTAGTCTGGTCATAGTTATTTTTTAAAAGGGTTAGTTACTTAGAAATATGTGTTACCTATTGTACCTATTGTTTAACTAAAATAAACTTTTTTGTTATATTTTTAAAAGTGTTTCCTACACTTGGATAACTATACTTAAAGAAATGCTTTCCAAAAATTTCGCACCCGACAGGACTTGAACCTGCATCTCTGGGAATCCGTTCCAGCGCCTTTCCAATTTGGCCACGGATGCATGTTCAATCGAGTCGAAATTAAGGATTGCATTTCTTATTGTTTTTACGTTTTTGGAGGCACGTAGCGCCATCTACTGACAATATTTGCAGACTGCCAGCTTGAACTATTCTATTTTCATAGAATTAAATTCAACGTTGAGATGTTGCTTCCGATTAACCGTTTTTGTTATATTTTTAAAAGTGTTTCCTACACTTGGATAACTATACTTAAAGAAATGCTTTCCAAAAATTTCGCACCCGACAGGACTTGAACCTGCATCTCTGGGAATCCGTTCCAGCGCCTTTCCAATTTGGCCACGGATGCATGTTCAATCGAGTCGAAATTAAGGATTGCATTTCTTATTGTTTTTACGTTTTTGGAGGCACGTAGCGCCATCTACTGACAATATTTGCTACGTGCCTCCAAAAACGTAAAAACAATAAGAAATGCAATCCTTAATTTCGACTCGATTGAACATGCATCCGTGGCCAAATTGGAAAGGCGCTGGAACGGATTCCCAGAGATGCAGGTTCAAGTCCTGTCGGGTGCGAAATTTTTGGAAAGCATTTCTTTAAGTATAGTTATCCAAGTGTAGGAAACACTTTTAAAAATATAACAAAAACGGTTAATCGGAAGCAACATCTCAACGTTGAATTTAATTCTATGAAAATAGAATAGTTCAAGCTGGCAGTCTGCAAATATTGTCAGTAGATGGCGCTACGTGCCTCCAAAAACGTAAAAACAATAAGAAATGCAATCCTTAATTTCGACTCGATTGAACATGCATCCGTGGCCAAATTGGAAAGGCGCTGGAACGGATTCCCAGAGATGCAGGTTCAAGTCCTGTCGGGTGCGAAATTTTTGGAAAGCATTTCTTTAAGTATAAAATAAACTTGTCAGGCCATGAGAATAAATATATTTTATTATAAATTTGTTTTCATTTGTGAATAAATTGGTTACCTATACAAGATGTAACGGGCATGCCCTTTTAAGCCGAAAGGGGGTTGTTCTAAAAATCTAGGCGAACAACTTTAGTTCCACGACTTTTAAAAATTCGAACTTTTTTTTTAAATATTGAGGGTATGGTTCACTGAAAAAACAGCTGCTTTTGAAAATAAACGTAATTGTAGTTTCGATTGTTGTCGACTAAACTAAATGAAAGGACAAGTTATGGTCAAAAACAGCTGATTTTCAAGTAAACTGTAAACTTAAAATTTTCGAAAACTACTTCGAATTTCCAAAAGTTGTTCGCCTAGACATCTAGAACAACCCCCTTTCGGCTTCTTCTTCTTCCTTAAAAATGGCTTTTCCTTTCGGACATTTGCCAGTGTCAAGTATTATCAATATTTGGAAGTTATTTGCATTGAACAAACAAAACAGTCAAGTCGTCATAGTTAAAGTCAAGTCGAGGGAATCATTGTAAAAAGGGGGCCATTTTTTACAATGTTTGTTCACGGAGCTTTGGAGACAACACTAAGCTAAAGTACATGTTTTGCACCGGTTTTCACTTTTATTTATACTTGTACACAATCACGAAACTAAATTGATTAATATGCCCCCGAAATTAAACATTTTACACGCATTTGAACTAAGTTTCACAAAAATGAAAATTTAGCAACACATCTCCTTAACGCATTCCCGCCAAAACTCACCCTTGCGGCTTAAAAGGGCTTACCCGTTACACTTTGTATTTATAAAGTACCTATTAGGGTACTTTTCCATTTAATTTCAATTCGGGACGATAGTGCTTTGTTCATAAATTATTCAGTGTGTGCCGGCCGGACTATACAACGTTAACTTATATGATTTTATCATGGAAAACTTTAATTTTTATAATTAGGTACTTATCCAAAATTCGAAAAATTTGAGAATTTTGTTATGCATTATTGGAACATAGACACTGGAGAATGTTTATAAACTCTAACACTAGGTATTTAATTTAATCATAATACCTGTGATTGTTGGCGAACCCAATAATCAATAATGATATTACATACAATTTCTTTCACAGCACTGCGACATGTTTTACACCGTATGAAAACATGATCATGAACATAATATTTTTTTAATTAAAATACAAGCTGTAATCAATGAGTCTATTAAAGTTGCTGTAATAGAAAATGTAAACTTTGATAAGTGTGCACGGAACACTATTACTCCTAGCAGGGAAAAATGTTAGAATGAATGTGAGTGTGTCACAAAGAGTCCATTATAATAAAAAATAGACTACGATTTTATAATTAGGCTATAAAGACTAAAAGAGATTTGCCTGTCATATTAGAAAGTGATGAATAAAATTGACAGTACGCTGACAGTGACACAGCAGGGGAGGATGGCGAATCGTCTTGTTTCGTGCTTTTGTTATGGTTTTTATTTTCTTTGTGCTGCAAGAAATTGAAGGAGATCCAACGGAAATACTTATTCCGTGATAATATTTAATACTAGTAATTGAATTGAATTTTCAAAGGGGAAGTTTAATGAATACTTACTTAGTGAAACGATTGTTTGTTTACATGTAAGACATTTAAATTGTTTGGAACTATGTCGTCGTCAACAGCTGAAGAAAATCCGATCTTTGATGGGGAATTTGATAATGATACAAGGAATCTCGTCGAACCTCAGTATGGTAAGTAACTGAACATTTCCGTTTCTAAATGAAACGTAAACTTAGAGGTCACTTGCTTTGTTTGATGGATGACTAAGTTCAGTGATTCGATGTAACAGTTAGTAGGTAACAAGCACAGATGTACGGACTTTAAATACCTAAACATTCCTGCGTAATAATAATGCGACCATGATATAATAAAAATGAATGTAAAGACTCTTATAGCATCCGAATAAGTACAATATTCATTGCATTATTTTCGTAGGTAATACCCATCACATTCTATGCTAAGTTCATACTCTAATAACCACTGAGTCACTGCTTATGTAAATACACATCAAAATACTTGTCATAATTAAAATTAAGATTTAATTAAGACCTAGCCTAGGTAGGTATATGTAGGTTAGTTTTTACCTGTGGTTGCAATCTGTAGGCACGTCAAATTGAATTCCACTCAGTAGATCATAGTAACTTCCTACAACTTCCTGTTACTTTAGGTTAACTTTTATTTTCATTGAAGTTTTGCATAAGTTTGACACTTGTAATTATGTGAATAAATTATATTATGAAACATAGAGACTTGAATATCTAGTATTAAAATAAACCCAATTACATTACAAAAGTAATTTATCTGTTATCTGGATACCTTACTAGTAACTTATATTTTACAAACAAACAAAAAAATCTTTCCTCTCTATAATATTAGGGACAATTTATTATAGCATACAAATTAAATCAGGTTTTAATTTTGAATTCCATTATTTCAGTTGAAGAGACGGGAGGATGGATCAAATGTCGCACAGTTCTTGGTGTTATGGGTTTCCTTGGCTTTGCTGTGGTGTATGCCATGCGTGTCAACCTCTCAGTGGCTATTGTGGCTATGGTCAATACAACAAAACCTATACCATCAAATGATTCTACATTAGATGTCTGTCCTGCCGGTCCTTCTATTAATAACTCAGAGCCTTTGGTAAGTTATTTAGGACAAGCTGCAGTTTAATTTTTTATCTTACAAAATCTCAATCTAGTTGGTTCATAAGATACAAGCTAAGATTAGGAGGTACTCAAGTTGTATTTCATATTTTATTTTTAAATGTCCATATCTTAAATGTTGCTCTAGGTAGACATATCTACTAGAAACACTTTCAAGGAAAAATACATCTTAAAAAATTGGCTAGGCTCGGATTGGCGTAGTGATGTTTTCTCCCTTGAAAATAATCTTAGTTCATAGTAGAGGTAAGTTGCTTACAGTTACAGTAAATAACCTACTGCATACTATGAAGACAGATTTTTACTTTTCAATACAAAACTTCTACTGATTGCTATTAAATTTGTTAGATATGTACATAGTTGTATTCCCAAACTTGCACAGCATTGGGAGACATTTACCTCGGATAGTGCAACTATAGTCCTTAGTCAATTCAGATTTTTAAAGTTCATTTCAGTATTCTAATCCATTTTTTTCATTTACAGCGGCCAGGAGACTTTAATTGGTCTGTTGAACAACAAGGGATCATATTAGGATCATTCTTTTATGGATATGTGCTGACACAGGTAAGAAACTGTTAATTCGGCCAGGAAAAGCAAACAAATTTATATGGCATTATGGTGAATATGTAATAAGATGTAGATTATATACAAATTTTATACCAATTTTATATTTTAATCAATAGTTGCACAATGTCACTGATTATTGATTAGATTACAGAGGAAAATACCCCTGAGTTTTTGGAGTTTCTTCTCATTGGATTGCCAAACTGCACATCTTATCTTAGACATGTAGTGATTCATGAAAATTATGGGAAAATAATATTATTTTTACAAAACAAATTAATATTTTAAACTAACAAAAAATTTAGTTCAACATTTCTAACATTATAAAATTAAATACAAAACAAAATCGCAGATAAAAACTACAAAATAAAGAAACAAATAATAAATTAAATAAAAATCAAGTAGGTCAATAAATTATAAAATTAAATACATACTAAAGCAATAAGAAAGCATCGAAATTAAAAATATTAAAGGAGTTTCGAACAACTAATGTGAATTCATTTGGGCCTGAAACTGCATGTGTGTTGTTTTTGTATGCCATTAATCCGTTTGAACCTCCGCTACACCCAGTATCATCATTACATAGAATCAAATGAAATCGCTTCCCGCTATCTGTCTGTTTGTATACGCAACACAGCGGATTTGATGCGGTTTCGGGATCGGGTCTTAAGCGGGTGAAACCGCAGAGTGCACCTAGTTATACTAATAAAAATCTTTCTTTATTATCAGGTCCCAGGAGGAAGAATAGCAGAAATGTATGGTGGGAAATTCGTATACGGAATTGGCGTATTTCTTTGTGCTTTGTTCACAATACTGAGCCCGATAGCGGCGTACACGAACTTTCCGTTCTTCATTGCTGTGCGAGCTTTGGCCGGGCTCGCGGAAGGCGTCACCTACCCCGCCATGCACGCTATGTTAGCTAAGTGGATACCGCCATTGGAGAGATCTAAGTTTGCTGCTTATGTGTATGCTGGTAAGAGCTGTTTTATTATACTGGAATAGGTTATGTGATCGATAAAAAAATTGTTTTTCACGCAAAAAGTACCAAAGCGATTGCAATGAAACTTTGATTATCTATTCAAAATTCATCTTCAAAAATGCACTCGTGGCGAGGTTTGAACTTAATCGAAAAATAGTAGGTAAATTAAAATATAAAGAAAACTAGTAATAACATTCATATTATTATTTTTAATTCGCCGCTCGAGGTGGGATAATTGGTTAAAGCGTTGCGGTACTGACCCAGAGGCGCGAGTTTATACCTCGCCGTGAGTGACTTTTTAAAGATGAATTTTTTCTTTAAAATATTAATCATAGTAATCGGTTTAATCGGTGATTCCCTCAGGATCAGGGCTTACGCGGTGAACCCGCGAGGCGCAACTTGTCCAGTCTTTGAAAGCTTTAAACTGAAAAACATTTACAAACAGAAAACGTAAAAAACTGTGTCGAGTCCAGAGATATGTAAAAAATAGACTCATTGGTCGAGTCAGAACCTGTTGTGGGTATTTTCCGACCGTGCTTTACTAGTTTTTAACCGACTTAAAAAAAAGGAGGAGGTTCTCAATTCGTCGCGTATATTATTTTAATCAGATTTATTTTCCAGGATCAAATATCGGTACGGTGGTAACACTACCGGTGTCAGGCTGGCTCTGTACTCTAGAGTTCGCGGGCGGTTGGCCGCTCTGTTTCTACATATTCGGAGGTTTGGGAGTCGTTTGGTTCATCTTCTGGCTGTTCCTCATCTACGACTCGCCGCAGAAACATCCGAGGATAGATCCCAGGGAGATAGAATATATTACCAACTGTATTGGACCTCAAGTGAGTGAAATAAAGTTGTCTTTAGCTTGGTTTTGGAGCAATCAAAAAAAATAAAACCGGTCATGTGCGAGTCAGACTCGCGCACGATGGGTTCCGTACCATTATCACAAAAAAAAAATAGCTAAACAACGAAAGTCGTGTTAGTAAACACTAATTATATCTCAAGAACGGCGGAACCGATAGGAATGAAATTTGGTACAGGGTTAGTATAGGGGTATAGATAAAATATAGGGTACTTTAAATAATCATACGGGTTGAGCAACGCTTGGTATGACATACGTGATGCGTCACTTACGTTACGGGATAGGAATTTGTGCGGGTGAAACCGCGGGGATCAGCTAGTACTAAATAAAAGGAAGAGAGAATAAAACACCTTATTTTCCGGGTTTAATTGCGTTTCTTCATGATTTTTAACCGACCGAGCTTTCGCCAACTTAACAGTTGGCTTTTTCAAGGTTGACTGGAAGGAAGAGACGACAAAAAATCTGAACTTGAAAGTTAATTTAAAAAAAAAATGTTTAGGGGAGTTAGGAAAAGTAGTAGAACAAAATATATAATTTTGAAATTCTTGTCTGTCTATCTGTTTGATCATTATACGATTAAAAACTACTAATCCGATTGAAATCTGGTTTTGTCATCAATATTGGATAGTTCTTTTTTTGAGGAACGTCGTGGTATACTTTACATCGAAATCCAATTAGTGGAACCCGAGTAATCAACGAAAAAGTCGGCTATGCACTATTTCTACGCAGACGACGTCGCGGGTAACAGCTATTTGACTATAAGATTTTTAAAGATCGTCACCTATATTTAACCCCAAACAAGGCAACTAGATTTATAAATAAAATATATTAAAAACATGTTTGTACACCTATTGTAAGAACATAGGTATTAAAACGTACGGAAAAATAAAACCGGAAACAAATATAAGCTCATATAAATATTCATTTTACGTCCGGAATCGTATTCGCAACCTCCTCCGTCGTTGCTGTGTCAAATGTTGACCGAAAGTCTTAAATTATGTATGTTCACGGATTTATGTATGTATGTCCGTAATTAGAGCTTATCAATCTGTCATAACCTTGGATTGTCGTAAACATCCAACTCTAGTTAAGTTTAACCCTGATATATTGTTATTGAAACATGATTAATCTTATTACTATTTTTATAAAAACTCGGGTCTCGATCGCGTTTATGCACTTTTTATAAATTTAAATATAAATTTATAATTACCCCGACGTTTCGGCAAACGGGTTACACCGGCCGTGGTCGCTCAGTCTTTCCGCGCGTAATTTAATGAGCAGAAATCGTGTGAGTTTAAAAAGTATGATTAATCTTTTCTTTTATTGAAGACTAGCCCGCGACTAGCCTAGCGTTACCCGCGACTTCGCCTGCCTAGAAATAGTGCATAGCTGACTTTTTCGTTCATTACTCGAGTTCTACTAATTGGATTTCATATATCACGAGGTTCCTCGAAAATAGAACTATCCAATATTGAAAAACAGATTTTAATTTTCAATCGGATTAGTAGTTTTTAATTGTATAAGGAACAAAGAGAGAAACAGACAGACATGAATTTTAAAAATTATATAATTTTGTTCTACTTTTCCTAAGTTCCCTAGACATTTTTTTTTAATTTACTTCCGATTACAGACTTTTTGTCCTCTCTTCCTTTATTATAACTATAGAATAGATTAGTTGCGTCCCGCGGTTTTACCCGCGTAGGTCTCGATTCCGTGGGAATATCGAGATAAAAAGTTATGTTACACCTCAATAATGTAGCTTTCAATTAGTATTTTTCTTTTTATCATTTCGGTAGTTTTGGAGCCTATTCATTATAAACAAACAAATATATCTTTTCTCTTTATAATATTAGAATAGTTAGTATCCGCAATGTTTGTTAAACTTAAGTTGTTTGGTATTTGAATTGTTTTGATTATCTGTATGTATGTATGTTAGCTACTCTTACACGCCCACATTGCGGTTAACCTTGGTGCCTGATAATAGGAGACCTAGAATTAAATACGAACTTTTTTTATCAAGTGGGAACCGCGGGGCGCATTAAGCATAAAGATAGTTGTTAATTAACTAAATAGTGCCTAATTAAATTTATTGTAATTTAATTTATTGGCGAGTTGTAATGTAGGTCACAGTTGTGCCCCACTATTGTGACTCATCTTTGTAATTAGTGAATAATGGCGCTGTAAACTATAATTTTATAGTTCTTTATAAAATACACTCCTATCAGCTCATATTCCCTTAATTATAAAGCACACATTGCCTTAGTTTTGACTGTTTTGCATTATTTGTGCAAGTAAGCTGTAGTAGTATCTTTCGGGTGGTTTGCAATAGAATAGAAAATTCTTGTAAGTTTTATGTACACATAAACCTTTCAAGAGAAAGAAAATGTTTCGTCATCAGTAAATCGGTTCAGTTCGTGATACTATTTTTAATATCCCAGGAAATTCTTCTTCTTTTTTCATGTAGTGGTGTGGCTCACCTTGTGCTAGAGTTTTCAGGGCGCCCTAAGGCCTGTATGTTGACCTAACGATTGCTATCCGAGCGAACAACCGGAACCTACTCCAGTGCAATAAATAGCACAGATTATGAGATACCATCTAAAACTAGATAAAAAGGGCAATTATATTCGTTTTCAGGAGGATAAACCGTCAATATCGATACCGTGGTGCAAGTTCATGACGTGCGTTCCGCTGTGGGCCATCCTCATCGCGCAGTGCGGACAGTCCTGGGTCTTCTACACGCAGTTCACGGAGCTGCCGTCCTACATGAACAATATATTACACTTTGATATTATTTCGGTAAGTTTCTTCTTAATAAATAAATAAACACCTTATATGCCATAACTGTATAATGTAGAAGAAACATTTGTACTTGTAATATTCATATGTAAATACTTAGTTATTGTTCCTTACCTACTTATGGTCGACACTTTACCTCGTCATCAATCACTTTACCGTTGCGATATCCTGAATCATCTTGACGTGTCTATATAACATGTCTTTTGTCAAATAAATGTAGGTTAAGGATATATTCATCCTGATTATAATTCAATCCTTAACCATTAATAGTTATCCATAACCATTATCTTTTAGAACAGTAAACGTTTATTATCTTACGTTCTTATTTTCATTGAGTGGTGTGACGTCACCTTAAAGTTTTTAGGTCGCCCTAAGACACCTAAGTCGACCTAATGACTGCTAGAGATATCAAACGGGACCAAATGCTTAATGTGAATGGAACTCGAGAAAGTGATATTTGCCACACATATAATTGATTACTCATCCAAACCAAGCCAAGCGTTGTTAACCCGCACGATCATTCAACATCGCTAGATGCAGCTAGGCCAATGAGTATTACCTTCTAGTAGAAGTGTACTTTCAAAACTTTCTTTGATCCTTTCTATCCGTCGTTCGTTTATGTGATTTCCGTTAAACTTTATACACTCACACGATTTGTACTCATATTAATATTTTAACCGGGTCTTATTCGCGTATTGTTACTTTTAACCCGACCCGGTTAAAATATTACTGTGATTTCCGTTATTTTGTTTCATAATCGAAACTGACACAACAGTGAAAAGGTGATTGAAATAAAATTAAACGCTATAGGTAAACTATCCTATTGATATAATTTCAGAACGCACGTCTGAACGCGTTGCCTTATCTGGCCGCGTGGGTGGGCGGCGTCCTTATCTGTATACTGGCTGACTGGATACTTGCCAAGGGATGGATCACCAGGCAGAACAGTATGAAGTTGTGGAATACAGTTGGTGAGGCAATCCACAAATTTTTAAAACTTAAATTACATATCTCGTTAATTTTTGGTCTTCATTATTTAGTTGTAGCGTGTGAAGTTTCTGTAATAGTCTTGCTTTATGATGCCTATCAAATGTTTGTGGAGTTTCTATAATAGTCTGGCTTCTGATAGCTCTATTTTTTAAATAACGTCGATGCCACCTCTTTAGATATCCAAGGTAGTCCAAGATGTGACGGACCATTAGCAATCATTATGGGGCGTAGTCTTCAAAGTGTAGTGTAGCGACCCTGAGCGTCTATTGTTAACAAAACCAAAGACTCTGCATCTCTTAAGCTAGTCCTTAAGCTTTGCCTTTACTCTAAGTTATTTTATTTTCTTTATTATTGGTTGTGAACCAATTATGGCAATTTGGAAATTAGCCAGTGTCAAGTAATGTTAATATTTTGCAAGTTATTTGCATCGAAACAGTCAAGTCGTCATAATTAAAGTTAAGTAGAAGGAATCGTGGCGGCCGTTTTTCACAATGATTGTTCACGGAGCTTTGGAGACAACGATAAAGTCCATGTTTTGCACCGGATTACACTTTTATTACACTCGTACACCTTCACGAAACTAAATTGATTAATATGCCCCGAAATTAAATAACGTACACGCATTTGAACTAGGTTTCACAAAAATGAAAATTTAGCAATATACCTCCTCAACGCTTTCCCGCCAAAACTCCTTTTAAGTTATTGTGTTTTGTTTTCTTGTCTTATAGTGATAAAGTAATGTATCTAATCCACAGCCGCGTTCGTGCCGGCGTTCGGTCTGCTGGGCATCGCGTGGGCGGGCTGCGACCGCGTGGCAGTCATGTGTCTCCTCACCTTCGCCTCCGCCTTCGGGGGAGCCGTATACGCCGGTAACTGTGCTATCCGATAGCTAACATCACGTACACCATAATAATGAGTCTCGAGTGCGAGTTGCGTCTCGTCTCGACCGAAAGGAATCAGGCCTTTCGACGGTTAATTAAATACTTATAGGATCTAACCAATTTAAGTCTTGATTACACAATTTGTCATTATTGTAAGCGGCACCGGTTCATGGTAGATATACCAGTCACCCGAACCGAGCGTTTCGCATCAGTTGCCTGAGTATGTCTTCTACCACATCGTCGCTTTCCATCAGGTGAGATAGTGATCACACGTTTACTTATCAATAATTTAAAAAAAAAGTTGTATTTTACCGTGATATTAAATCCAGCCCCCATATTATCTCAGTGGACGACTGACAACAGTGGAAAATTACAGGCACTATACAGTACATTGCTGCTTTGACGTAACGTGGTGGTTACCGGTGAATACCTCAAAGCAGCAATGTACTGCATAGTGCCTGTCATTTTCTACTGTTGTCCGACGTCCACTGGATAGCCAATATGGGGGGCAGATGAGATTGTATATCTGTCTCTATAATTTGCAGAATGTAATATGTAGATGTTTCCGTACAGGTAACCAAATGAACCACATCGACCTGTCCCCGCAGTTCGCGGGCACGATGTACGGTGTGACCAACGCCGCCAGCAACATCTGCGGGTTCCTGGCGCCGTACGTCGTCGGACTCATCATCAACCCGGGACAGGTCAGTGGTTAACGTCACACTAAATTCCCTATAGGTAACTAAAACTTAACGATAACTCGTTATTACAGTTCATACAGGCATTCCATCGTCCTCAGGCTCCATACAATTCAATATTTTATTAATAACTCCATAGTTACATGTCATTGTTACACACACTTATCCGACGATAAGAATTATAATGTTAAAATGAATCTTATATGGAATACAATAAATTGAATCTAAATATTGAAAATGTAATTAAAATTAATGTCAATTTTTTTTAATAATATAATCATAACTATTATGTCAACAATGGTAGTTAAAGAAATTCATTAAATGAATAGAACGCGTGCTGTATCAACCACTGCTTAAGTCGACTTTTAAAGCAAGGGTGCGACGGTGCATTTCTGATATTATCAGGTTCTGGTTATATACCGCCGGACCTAAAATATACACCGACTTCACAGATTTTATAAGTTTGTGAGTCTCCTCACGTTGTAGTGACGATTTACGCAAGACGGCTGGCATAAACTGGATGCGAGAAGCCGGAAATAGATCTAGGTGACGTGCAATTGGAGAGGCCTATGTCCAGCAGTGGACTGCAACAGGCTGATGATAATTATGATGATGACGGTTTACAAGATACAGCTTGGTCACGGACAAACTGCGTGACAATTTGTTATATTTCATTTATGGTATATGTCGCATATAACATACTAGATGCGCCCCGCGGTATTACCCGCGTAAGTCCCGTTACTACGGAAATATCGGGGTAAAAAAGTAGCCTATGTGTTGTTCCCAGTATCCACCCAACTAGCAAAATATTGTCTTAAAAATATCCCAAGACCAAAATTTTTAGTCACTTATAAGGCACTTACAGACATCTATAAGTGTCGATTTGGGCGCAATTTATAAGGGAAAACACCCTTATTGATGTCTTACAGTTGTTTTCATTAAGATTATTCCATCTTACAGCTATTTTGCTAATTCCACAATAAGAACTTTTTATACTTAGATGAGCCTTACATTAGAATGTCGTAAGGGCAATCACTCTTCGAAAGTTCGTACTAAAGCCATCGTAAGAGTGATATGACTTCGTATCACTCTCGGTAAGTTAATTTGTGAGTGTATTTTCTAAACGGTAATTATGCTTTGCGGTGTTGATGCCACAGATTATATTGAATTTTAAAAACTTAAGTTTTTACTTAATAATAAACTTTCATCGCCATTTTAATAATAATTGTAAATATATCGAGCATGCTTTTAATTAATTATGTCTTTGATGTTGCAAGTAATGAGCTTGCGAAGATTTTTTTTTCGAGTAGTTTTCGAAAGTAATTGTTTAAATTTTCATGGGCTCTCTTCATAATATATTTAGAGAAATTAAAATTTATAAAATTTGTTTCAAAATTTAATTGTATAGGAAAAATAAATATGGCCGACCATTTATAAGACTCACTGTTCTTCTCTAAGATAAGCTTAAGGTAAAAAATCTTTTGTAATACTTAATAAGTCACCTTAAAGAGTGTCGGTCTTACAAAACACTTGGATGAGATAAATCATTGTGGCCATTTTAATAATTTTAAGGTTCCGCTTTAAGCTATCACAAATATAAAGTGGCACGTATCTAAGTACTTAATTACAATATTATGATTGCGAAGGTGGTTCATGTCATGTATTGTTTTAATTTTTTTGTTTGTTTAATGTTATATTTGTTTTAATGTCGTTTTAATAGTAAATACCACCAAGCTGAGTCAAGATTATTATAATGGTTGTCGTAATGGGTGTAGACTGTATTAGGAACATTTGGTTTTAAATGCTTAACAACGCAAGATGGTCCTGGATAATAACGCATTTCATATTTTCGGAAAAATGTGTCGCTTGTGCTTATTTTTCTAATACTTTCAATATCAACGTGCCTTAAAAACTTTTACCTATTACTAAAACTATTGCATGACTAATAAGTAATTTGTAATTAATAAATAGGTAGGTGAAACTAGACATTATCCGTTCTATCCGAATCATCTTCACTACTATCATCTTCTGCTTCGTGGCTTGAACTATCAACTATTCATTTCTATATTGTACGGAACCATTACAATCATTACCAGCTCTAACTTCAAGTAGTTCCGATAAGACTTGTACTTGTGCAGCAGATTATTACTTATGAAAGAATTTACAAGACAATTGCCAGTGAAGATATTCTCATAGAACCCTTATGAAAGAATTTACAAGAGACTAGCTAGATAAATAGTTCTCAAGCAACTCAAAATAAAGACAAAATGACCTTAAACAATTCTATTTGCATACCTAAGTTCTTAAATACGACTCTGCTAAGACAAAATTGAATTTACTGATTGTTGCCCTTATAATTGTCTTAACCAAAGATTTAGTGAGAATAAAAGTATTATGGGGCACTAAGTGCAATCTATAGTAAGAACAAATTCTCTTCTGAAATGCTTAATTAAGTGTACATTAATCCTGAAGAGCAATGAGTCTTATTTAAGGTAATTGTAAAACCTTTATTCTGATATATATCTTTGAATGAATTCTTATACTACATCTATAAACGTAGGTATAAAGTGCAAATGGTCTGTAAGTACAAAATGTTTTAATCTATGCATTAATAAGATTTGATCTTTTAGTCAAGATACGTATTAGTATTTTATAATACTATAACACTTAAAAGGATTCGTTTCCAAGACAAATTTGCTAGTTGGGCAGCTACCTATATTTCAAGTTTCATCGCAATCGGTTCAATAGTTATTGCGTAAAAGAGTACCAAAGTCACAAACATGCAAACTTTCGCGTTTAAAATATTTGTAAGATTTAAAAATATTTTAAAGGAAAACTTCATTTTCAAAAATTCGCTCGTGACGAGATTTGAACTCGCGTCTCTGCGTCAGTACCGCAGCAAGCAGCAGCCGCAGTATCCATCGAGCCTTAGTCGAAAAATAGTAGACAGAGGAAAAAATCATTTTCTTAAATTCGCCGCTCGAGATGGGAACTCGTGTGGCCTAGATGGTAAGGCGCTGAGTACTGACGCAGAGACGCGAGTTCAGATCTCGTCGCGAGTAAATTTTTGAAGATGAATTTTTCCTCTAAAATATTTCTAGTAGATATTGAACAATAAAAACGAATTACGAAATATTTAGTAAGATTTGTTTAATTCCAGCAAACCCTCGGTCAGTGGCGTGAAGTATTCTACCTGGCAGCCGCCATCGACCTCGCGGCCAACTTGTTCTATTTGTTCTTTGCGAGCACGGAGGAGCAGGTATGTACACTGTTACAGGGAATTTACATATATCCTTTCTTACTGGAACCTACACCCGTGTGGACTGAGCGTTGATTTAGGACTGAACATTTTACTTTTCATTTTAATAAATGAAAATAAATGAATCCGTGGCCAAATTGGAAAAGGCGTTGGGACGGATCCCCAGAGATGCAGGTTCAAGTCCTGTCGGGTGCGAAATCTTTGGAAAGCATTTCTTTCATATTATTATACATAGAATGACACCCAGACTAGATACTAATATTTATTTTTAAACATAAATATTTGCACCCGGCGGGAATCGAACCCGCAGCCTTCTGCATTGCAGTCGGGCGTCCGCCCGACGCGCCACAGAGGTCGACCATAATGGATGAAACAAGCTTTTTTTGCAGTTAAATAAATTGACGTAGTTTACCACACCCTTAATAAACCAATATTGTTCCCAGGACTGGTCTCTCCCGGACAACGAGGATATGACAGCTTCAGCGCCGGTCGAGAGCATTCTCTACCCCGAATCATAGTGTTAGAACAACACACAACTATATCGGTGATATACTTTACTATCGTGTATATAGCTGGTTCTAGTGCGAGCACATACTTAACTAAACTGATCGGCAAATGTGATGTAGGGCAAAAGGAAAGGACAAAAGGCTGAAGATGCTATGAGCTTAATTTAAAATCGAGGATATGACAATAATTAAGTAATTTGAATAATCATATACAATATTATGCACATTTTGTAGTTGGTTGAAGAGGAAATTGAAGGGCGTTACTAGCACTACCTACGACTAGTAGTTACGAGGTGCTGAGTTATTTTCACTGCACAATTTGTACTCCCATATTGGAATGCATGTGAAAAATGTTTTTATTAAGGCCCCATACTCGCCTAATGACGTGACAGGGATAGGGCAAGCAAATTTCAGATGTGTAAAAGAAGGACGTAAAATGCGACTGCAATATTTTAGTGAGTAAAATCAAACAACTCTTAACAACAAGATCACTATTGCTAATTTAGTAAAACTGTTCTACCAATTTCAAGTGTATGTTATTATGCAGAAAAAATAGAGGTTTAAATACGTCAAGTTTAGCTGTAAAATAAAAATTTCTGTTTTCAAGGAGTTGTTTTAGTTTTTTTTTGTTATAAAAGTTAACCAACCATTTAAAGAAAACTACCAAAAATTATATAAAAATAAATATGAATGGAAAATAAAGTACCAAAATAGTATTTCCGAATGTTTTGTAATTACTTGAAATATAGAGATCCCTGCCGCCAATATCGTGAGTATGTCACCTTAAGCTTCAAACTCCAAAATTAATATGGCCTGCAGTTCGAAACCACGCAACAGTCTGTTTTCGATATGCGCCATCAAGGTTTCCATGCATTTTAGAATGAGCAATTCGAGTTTCTAGTTAGGGCAAATAAACAACGTCAATTTTGGTTTCAAGCCAAACACATAGTAACTCAAAATGTGCACGAAAAAAAATATTTTCCAGTATAACTAAAAGTTATGTGAAAGTGTGATGTGTTTGTTACTGCAGTAGCGCCTTTAAATGGCCTCCGGTTTTAAATGCAAAGAAAGCTGAAACGACTTACCCAAAGCTGGGTTAAAATGTATCTTCCAAAGTTTGATAACACGGTGTTATTTGCATACACTTAATTTTGACACTATTATGTGTCAAAAGTATGTAATTTAGGGTTAAAAACAAACTTTGGTTGCCACAAAAAGCTAAAATATTTATTGGATTTCCACAATGCGATGAATATCAGTATTTATACTGGCTGTTTTATTTCACATTAACTTAATTAACTCTAATTTGTGAGAGATGAGGAAATAAGGTAATCTTAAAATGCTTAGTAACGACGATACGCTTTTCAGTTCGTTTTCAATTAATGTTACATTTATATATGTGTATTAAGTTAATAATCTGTATATACTCGTATATAATACTTATTATGAAATTAGTTATAAAATCCTCTTTATAATGTATGTAAAGTAAATTAGTAGTTCAATTAATTGGTTTGAACAAAATAAAACCAATAACACTCATGATTCAATAAAGAAAACAGTGTCCATATTATCTATCTGTTGACGTCTGAAAACATTGAAAAATGACGGCCACTAATGCAGTACATTGCTGCTATGAGGTGATTACCGGTTATAACCACGTTATTTCAAAGCAGTAATGTACTGCATAGTGCCTGTCAACATCTTCTGTTGTCAGACATCCACTGGATAGATGCTATGGGTACAGAACACATTAGTTAAATGCTAGTGCCAACGTTTACGTACGCATGGGAAGGGAAAGTATGAAGTTGCTAATATAATTTTGCTTAAAAATACTTTGGGTACCAAAGACTTGCTTACGTAATACTTGAACGAACCTTATTGTTTTCAAGAAATAAATTATATAAGGCATTAAAATACACCCCATAATTTCGACTCGGTAGCCTGCAGGCTACCATACTAGGAGCCAATTTTGAAAATTATGTCTATTAATTGCTATAAATTCATAGTTACACAAACTATTAAAATAATTATTCATTTAGGTGTCCGAGCTCCGCTTGACCCACTTGGTGAAGATGACATCTTGGATTTTGCGTGTGGTAACACTGTTTCGACTAGTTTTGCATCGCCCAATCACGTGCAAGCGTTCCCCTCCCCTCGCTCGCGAGACGTCACAGCGCCGGGCGCCGTAGCGCTTCACCAGTACGTTTTGGATTTTTGTGGTGTAACACTGCTCTTAGTACCTACTAAAAATAATTTAACACTACTCCATTTCAGATAAATAAAAGTTAAAGATAATAATCAGTATTTTATACAAATAGGACAGCCCTATTTTGCTTTGCCGACCCGCTCTCAGGACGGTCGAGTAACAGTTATCAAAACCTAGGAAAGCCCTATGATTGTAATGATAACTACCTCCATTAAACGAGGTGTACAAGTTTGAAATCTCTCTGGAATTTCAGAGGTTAAGTTATTTGTTAATAACTTCGCAGACTACAGGTCGCCTGAGCGAACAGACGACACATCGTCTACATAGCAACGTCGTCTGCTCAAGACATGTGATGCGACATGTCGTCTGGTTAAAGCATACGACGCGACATCGTCGGCTCAGACATACGACATTTCACGCGACGTCGTCTGCTCAGTCATACGACATTTCATGCGACGTCGTCTGCTCAGACATACGACACGTCAGGCGACATCGTCGGCTCAGACGACACGTCACGCGACGTCGTCTGCTCAGTCATACGACATTTCATGCGACGTCGTCTGCTCAGACATACGACACGTCAGGCGACATCGTCGGCTCAGACATACGACACGTCACGCGACGTCGTCTGCTCAGACATACGACACGTCACGCGACGTCGTCTGCTCAGACATACGACACGTCACGCGACGTCGTCTGCAAGATCGCCTCAACGGCTGATCACGCGACATAACTGTCGTTTCCTTGCTTAATGACTGCGGATGGTCCGTTGCAGATGGTTACCACAACGAAAAAAAAAAAAAAAAAAAACACCCAGCTTCAGCGAACGTCGATATATGGGAAAAAGTGGCCTCTCGGCAGAGCCCTCTTCTACCAGCCCTTAACCATAAT
This sequence comes from Idaea dimidiata, assembly GCA_949358125.1. Taxonomy (NCBI): domain Eukaryota; kingdom Metazoa; phylum Arthropoda; class Insecta; order Lepidoptera; family Geometridae; genus Idaea; species Idaea dimidiata. Next base: position 8,991,875 of record OX442328.1, read on the forward strand.
GACAAAAGTTCACCCTGTGAATGCCTATAATAAATTTCATCAGATCGGAGACCCTTAAAAATTCTCTAATATCTCGCCACGAGGCATCTCCGATGCTGAAGGGAGACGCCAACAACGCACTATTACACTAGCTCACAAGCGTCGTCTAAGCGGTCTGGGACAAGTCCTACAAGAGACGAACCACCATCTGACCTCGCCAGAAAACATACGGCTGAGTCTTCAACAGACCATAAGCGCCAGCACAACGAAATCCTGGGTAAATTGTGCGAAATAACTTACGAATTAATTCAGAGACCGCTTCATCCTTAGCTTCCCCCGTGTCCTCTTCTTCACGCGGATAGATTCCGCCTCCCTTACGTTTAGAGGAGAAGGAAGACACAAGCGAGGAAGAAAGAAACAAAGAGCATCTCCTCGACTTTACACCCACAACAAAGGAAGCAGAGGCTAAAGACATAAAGTTCGAAAGCCAGCGAGAAGCTTGCTTCACAAGGCACGCAATGCCAAAGTTTCAATGATAATGGATGGCGTAACATTCGCTACTCTGAAGTCCAAAAAATAATTTCAGGCCTCTACTGTATTCACTGCCTTAAAAGTGAATAGCTAATTGGCTCCTGCTACTCCAGTCTAGCATTGGGGACTAGATGAGTCTTAAAGTCGATCCCCGACGCCGCCCTTCGGGATGCTCGCTGGAGTATAGTGGACCCCGCACGGAATGCCTGCATTTGGCTGTCGGTGGGGACGCTATAACATATATAAAAGTCGAGTAGAGAGCGGTGTGCTACTCCAGGATGGCAATTGGTAAATATATAAAGAGAAAATGGACCTCTCTCTTTGGGCGCCATTACCCACGGCTTACTCCAACAAAGCAAAGCATTTCAAGATAAAATATATGCAACAATGCTACACCCGAAGTAAGAAAACATTTAACAAACATGTCTTGTCATCAGAATCAACCTTTAGAACAACATCTGACTAATCATCACAATATACTTGTGGAAAAGGTCCGAAATAATTGAGGAGCGTAGATCTATATACAAACCCTCGAATAAAACCTTGGCAGAACTCCTACTCGAGTTACCGCCGTCGAGTTGGTAAAATACCAAGGGGGCATAGCCAAAATATTTTCAGGGAAATTTCATAAACCCACAACTTTCACAAGAAATAGACCGGAGGGAGATAACCGCACGCTCAATACCAAAAGCAAATATAGTGCCCAATCGACACGTAGCTGGAGATCATACGGGCCCAAAAACCACATCAGTGCTTGGAAAGTCAGTTTCACCAAAGCAGAATAATTCACGAGGCTTCAAACCAAGAAAACACTAGTTTTCAGGCTGGACAGGTCAGCTCACGTTGGCAAGAATTAGGGGCCCCGCCAAATGTCATTTCAACTCTATCGGCTTATCGGATTCCGTTTATAAGTCGTCCTCCGTTGTATAGATTGGACAAAAGCACTTGCTCCAGATTTCAAATAAAGAAGTCCCCTCACAATACATGTCTAAGGAAATCCGGAAACTTAAACAATTAGGGGCGATAAGCAAGTGTCGCAGTAAGACCCCTATCTTGTCCCCTATCTTCCTCAGGAGAAAGTCTAATGGGTCAAATAGACCAATGACCAATTTTTGATCTTCATAAATTAAATCTATATATACGACCTCCAAAATATTAATTCTTAACCATTTTTAAATTCCATTTTGCTTAAATAAATCCGACTATATGACAAAGGTCGACGCATATTTTCACATAGTCACCGCAGCTACACATCGCAGATTCCTTGCATTCGTTTACGATGGAGTAACTTACGAAATGACATGCCTACCGTTTGGTTAGCCACGGCACCTTGGGCCTTCGCCACTGTAAGTAACTGGTTGGCAAATCTTTTCAGAAGCAAAAAATTCTTGTGTTCGTCTACTTGGACGGCTTCCTGTTTATGCACACAAATCCAGAAACACTTCAAAAACAGACTTGGCTTGTTCTGGATTGTCTTGTAAATCTAGGATTGTATGTAAACCAAGAAAAGTCTGTGCTCACACCCACAAACTGCATGGCCTCGGATTAATATGAGACACAGAAACCATCAGCAAGTGTCTTCCTCAAGAAAAAGTTGCTCGAAATATAGCCATCATATAAGAAACCTTACAAAAGAATCGATGGACGTGGCAATAAGCGGAAATGCTTCTAGGAAACTTAACATTAGCTGCAAGCGTCGTCCCGTACGGAAGACTACACACCCGTTTGATTCAATGCAAAGCGAATCACCTTACCCAAAGATGCCCAACAGAAAGTTTGCACTTCCACGCATAGTGGGTCAAGAATTGATCTGGTGGCTGAAAAATATAACCCTCACAACTCCTATTCTGTACAACAGACGAACAGTCTTAGTAAGCACCGACGCATCCAGCCTGGGCTGGGGAACGGTGTGAAACTAAACAAATTATGGAAGAAAGAACAAAAACACTAGCACAGCAACTCAAAGGAATATGGACTATTGCAGAAATACTAAAAATAGCTGGCCATGCCTTTAAAACCGAAACCGTCATGATCCAAACAGACAACAGGACTGTAGTAGCCTATATCACCAAAGAGGGTGGCACAAAGTCTAGTCAATCCCTGCTAATCACTTTCAAAATTTCGATTGGCAAGAATGTATCAAGCGCACATTATTGCGCGCTATCTCCCGGGACGATGCAACATTATTGTGGACAGCCTCTCCAGATTCAACAAACTACCAGAATCGACTCTCTCGAACGAAATAGTGAAGGTAGATAACAAACAAGTTCGGAATTTCCGTGATAGATCTCTTTGCCAATGAACGGTCAGCACTTGTCGAAATTATGTCTCCGAGGATGTGAGAGCTCAGAAGTACCTCTATGTGGACTCTTTCAGTCGACCATGGTAGTACAATCATTTCACCACCAGGTCTAGCACCACGCGTCCCTCGCCATCTCAACATCTGCTCCTGAACCTACATTCTCGTGGTACCCAAGTGGAAGAAGACGTTCTGGATCACAACATTACAGCAACGAGCCTTGGAACCACCAATTAGAATTCGACAACTCCACAATCACCTGATAGATCTAAGAACGGGCAGGTCTCCACCAGCTGTGAAAATACAGGGTGAACCAATCTTATAAACACTTGGCCACCTGAACACCGTAACCAAGTAGAAAATGCTTGGCGTAAATCCACTCTCAGAACCTACAAACCTGCGTAGAAGAAATGGCAACAATGGGCTAACGATGTAACGATGTAAATGTAATGTGGATGCTAAAGACTTAGCACAATATTTATGTTTCTTACATCATGAATTTAACCTAGCTCCGAGAATTATAGCACTACATAAGTCTGTGGTAACGACATTTACAAATACTACGAAAACAAAGATGTTGAGTGAACATCTCATTTTTAATCGAACTCTCAAAGCACTTAGCAAACTCTAGCAATAGCAACGAGAGACCGAGAAAACCACACACCTGGGATGTAAACACACTTATCGAATATCTGCGACATTATCAAAGGAATGTCGACAGTTTATTTCAAGTATCTCGTCATGTGGCTACTTTACTTTTACTGGCAACGGGTCAAAGAATTCATTATCTTACTTTACTGGACTGGACATGAGGTCATGAAGAAGGCTGACCAGTCTGATTAGTCCTGTGTAACATTTAATTTAGTTAGTATTTAAATATTTCCCTTTTCTTTCCTGATTATTACTTATTGGAGTAGGTACTAGCCATAACATAATATTAATGTTAAAAGACTGAATCATTGTAAATAAAAATTGATTTATAGATCTCAATTTGTCCCCATCACAGTACGTCACAGCACCGGCAGAAGATAAACAATTCTTCACCAAGTGGGTCAAGCGGAGCTCGGACACCTAAATAACACCGTTTTCCCCCCATAGGGTAGAAAACGGATATTTAGGTTCCAGCGAAGCTTGACCCACTATATTTTCATAACCTTGCCGGCTATTATGCGTACTGATGAAGCGCTACGGCGCCCGGCGCTGTGACGTCTCGCGAGCGAGGGGAGGGGAACGCTTGCACGTGATTGGGCGATGCAAAACTAGTCGAAACAGTGTTACCACACGCAAAATCCAAGATGTCATCTTCACCAAGTGGGTCAAGCTTCGCTGGAACCTAAATATCCGTTTTCTACCCTATGGGGGGAAAACGGTGTTATTATTGTTTAAACATCTAGCGAGATAAAAGTGACATAGCTTTTTTATTAAATCATTAATTATGTTTCAATTATACGTCAATTACAATTTTATTAGTAATTAATAAATGTCTATAAACGTATTAAAACAAAATGACTAATGGAGTAAGTAGCTGCACTTCCTGAATTAACTTAAGCTATTGTGATAAGAAATTATGATATCAGTTAGTTTTTAACGAAATTAAACCTATAATAACTACTTATGTCTCGTTGAAACCTCATCTAAAATAATTAGACCAAAGAATTAATGCAAATCGATGCGTATTATCTATACGCATCTACGTAAAGTTATAAAAGAATAATAAGAATCTAAATAATTTAATTACAAGGTGTATGGGGTTTTGTGCTCAGCTTGAGCTTGTGTCGCATAAGCAGTGAACGGATATAAGCATGGAAGAAGCCTTTCTATACTAACTCACCTCAAATAATAGCGCCAAAACTCACTCAAATACGAAGTATGCATACACAAACTACACATCACGCTACTAGCTATGCAATTGGACTTTTGTTTGTACTTTAACCAATTGTGTGTTGACAACGAGGACGGCCCGGCGGCAATATGCTGTTCTCTAACGTTCTTTGAATGACCCGATCCGAGCACAACCGAAGTGACAGATTCGTGTCGCGGCACACTTTTTGATCATCGCGGCCTATTTTACGTGGTGTCATTTTAAAGCGTAAAGAATACTTACATGCTTATATATCCGTTCACTGCGTATGAGGCATTTACGAACTATGCCTCGCGATGTGAGGTCGCACTTTTAATCATTGTTTGTCGTGTCGTTTATTTCAAAAACAGTCAACATGTAAAAGTAGTTGGTGAGCAGCACGTGTACGCTTTTTGAACATTATAATAGCTCGTTTTTATAAAACCTACCGAATTAAGCACAAAATTAAAAAATAAAAGCACTAAATTAAAAAATATAAGATTGCTTTCCTGTTCATCCAAGGCAAAAGATGAGCAAAATTACATACTTTGCTCATATATTAGAGACAATGAAATCATTTTTCAATTCCTGTATTTAATCGCACTTGGGTTTCACCCGCCTAAGCCGCGAACTCGCGGGAATTCACAAACTTTGTCCACAAATTATAATTTATATCTCTTACAAACTAATTTTATACAAACAACTATAAATTATAGGGTTATCTGCTGATTATGGTGCTTATCTTCTTCCAGTTATTTGTTTTGATGATTTTATTCCTATAAGATTTAAATGTATTTACAATTCAGTTCCGATTAATATAATTTATTTATATTAGGCAAATAGTAATCGCCTATTTAATTTGTTCTTTTTATGTTTTTTTTTTCATTTTTTGTCGATCTTTTTCCATTAATTTATTAGCCTTCATCTATTGTTTCATTATTTACGATTCATACTGAACCAATTCGCATGTCGAAGGACATTTTATATTTTTAAAGGAAATTACAACATCAGTAAATGTTGGATTAAAATTAAACTCATACTGAAAACTAAAGATTTAAACCGGAAAAATAAGTTTAATTTCAATCAGTAAAGACTTTACAGTCGAAAACAGAAACGTCATTTAAAATTTGAGAGGTACTTAAATTATTGAGCAACTTCTAAATTCAAAATTAGTATCCTAATTTGCATACCTACAATTGAAGTAGCTACGAAGCCGACCCGCTGCGCTAAGACTCCACGGCTACCGCGCTGCGTCCAAATATAGAACTTAATTACTCCTGGGATATGTTACAATTTCCTTTGGCAGATATGAAATGCGTTCCGACGCACGCCGCTCAGTGTGAAACGTTATTTAGATAATAAGTATTAATAGATAAAATTAAATTATGTTATAACCATTCCAAATTACAGGTTTTTTTTTCAATGCATAAGTGGGAAATATGATTTTAGAGTATAATGAATGTACCACTAAAATGACTTTATTTTTATTATTGAAGTTATGTTTATTTTTGATTTCATTTGAATATCGTATATGAATCGCAATCGGTCTGGTAGTTTTTTAACTAAGTTTTTTTTAAAATTTTATTAAAAAAAAATTAAGCTCAATTTTTTCATTGTAAGTGTACTTAGTAGATACGGATTCAGTATTCATTTTGTGATGAATTTTATTTATTTAATTTCTATTTTCACATTTTAACAGTGTTACAAAATATGTTACTTAATTTATACATATATACAGTACCTTGAAAAGAAGTAAAATATTTACTGATCACAAAAGAGATTGAAATATTTTCAACGAAAAGTGCATCATTTGCCCGCCCAATACAAATTCGCCCCTAAAGGAGTTCGAACCCGTGTCAAACAACAAACCCAAACACTAGCCGGCGAGTGCTCTATAACACACACACCCACATGACACGGTGAATACATGATTATGCATATTTTGGTTTTAGGTTTCCGTATTTCAAAAGTAAAAAGAAGAATTCTTTATCCTCTACTTACTTGTCCGTCTGCCTGTCTTTTTTACTAAGGCTCGATTAGAAGATTTGGACAATGAAAATTAGAAATCTCTATTGTGATAAAACAATATTTTTATCTTTATGTACCTATGATGCTTAACTAGTGAATTGGTAGTTTTGTTTTTGTATAATGGTTTTGCACTACTCGTGTATGTAGCCAGTGAGAAACCAAGTTATCTGCCCTACCTGCCCCCATATTATCTATTCAGTGGATGTCTGACAACAGTGGAAAAGACATGCAGTACAGTGCTGCTTTGACGTAACGTGGTTATTACCGGAGATTACATCAAAGTAGCAATGTACTGCATATTGCCAATCATTTTCCACTGTTGACGACTGTCAACCGATATATAATATGGGTACTGATCTCTTATAGTTATAAGTCGTCGCTATATCGTTCAGTTAAAAAAATAAAATAAAATAAACATCAAATAATATAAATATGAAACTTGAAAAAACCTGTGGTTTTTAAAGTAGTTGGGTATTTTTTATTTAAAATTTACTTTATTTTTTTGTGCGACAAAAGGGCGACAAAACAACGAGAAACGAAACGATGTCTTGTCGGTGTCGTTATCCAGAGAGGAAGCTTTTTGTATGGAGAAAGTGTAGGCATCTTAAGACCTGAGTAAACAGAGCATTGGAGCTTAAGAGTAATCCGTGTTATTTATAAAACATAGAAAATACTAATACACTAAAAATGTAGGTAGATATAATATATTGTATATATTTTTTCTATCAATTTGATTTCTCTTTGGTTTTTGCGATGCTGATAACTCATTTTTGGTGACAACCGCGTTGATTTTATTATTCTTAGCATTTAATTACGACGCCCACCGACAGTAAGTACGCTGCCTGGAAGTCGAAAAATACTAAAAGTAATAAAAACAATGCGATTAAAACCGGTAAAAATATTTTAATTTCTATTATAATTAGATATGTATACTTACATAAATATGTTATTTTATTTAGAATCTCTAGTTATTAAAAATCAGTGTATTTTATTAGATTGCTATTGGCAGTATATTGTGGCTATAATTATTGTGTATTACATAGGCAAAGCGTTTAATTCATTTGCTGTGATTATAATTAAACAGAATATAAATACCTATTTAATGTTAGCAAATAAGTGTGCATCAAAATGACATATTTTTGTAAAGAGATCAAATAAATTTTACATGAATCTTCCATTTATTATTTATAACGAATTCAACATTTTTACCTGTATTTAATGATATTATACTGAAGATATTTTATACTTATAGGTATGTGTCGAAAAAAGTGGTCCTTTTATTTAATTTCATTTGCCTTATTTACGCGACATAAAGATCAACAAACTTCGTTTCAAATGTGAAAAGGCAGTGTTTTTTGGGACATAATTATTTTCAATGGTGGGAAATTATATCTCGCGGGCAAAGTGTTATTTTGTCGAGTTAAAGTGTTATTCAGTTGGGTTCGGTGGCAATCTTTTCACTATCAGCGTTGCTCGCCAGGTACATAATTGGCACGTGTGAACACCGAACATGCCGTCCGTCAATACTAATATTTGTTTTCGCCCCGAAGTGATGTTTTTGTACGGTTTCTCGCTTCAGGATGGGAACGTTTATCGATAACGAGGTGTGCCTCCGACGCAATTATGACAGTCATCAATTTCAGAAAGCTGTCGAGACGCAGGTGCGACATTCCTGCATCAGGCGCGTCTTACAATTTACTATAAGTACGCAAGACATCCATTACTGCCACGTGCTATTTCAATTAGTAGAGCTTGCTTTAAGCAATATGTACACCTATAGAAATAGAACCATTAGGACAAAAATTGAAACAAGTTCAAATAGACGTGACTACTACTACTACTACTTATTGCCTTTTTCTATTCTAATCACCGTTTTCAGAAACTAAGTACATTAAACTAAGTACACAATGTTGCTAACTTTGTTTTACCTATCTCCTTAACTCCTTAACACCACAATTTAGCCGTAGCAAGATGGTAGCAAGTAAGAAAGTTGCTTGTCTGTCTGTCATTGGATTTGTTACACTAGGTAGGTAGGTACTATGTCGCACGCTGCCGCCAGTCAAAGGTCGCCACAGCCATTTCCGCCATTTCCTTTTAAGTACTTACCTATGTGTCCCTCAGGCTGAAATCTATAGTCCGTACTTTGTCTTAGTTCAGACTTTCAGACTTACCTAAGCTTGAGCTACGCGAGTCATGTGAAATCCCTTCCGATTGAATAGTTTTCTTCATAACCGGTATCAAATAGATCTTTAAACAATGTTTAATGTTATTGTACATGATACAAGAAGTGTCCCCTTCATTTCAAAAACAATAAAAAATAACTTTAAATACCACTATTATACGGGCAAAGTTACTCCTGTTTTACAAAATAAATCAATTTTTCTTCTAAATCCTTAACCGCTTTATTTTCTTATAGGCATCATAATATTAGAAAATATAATACCTAGAACCCCTTCATCGTATTTTATAAAAATATTATTTTAATCTTCGTTAATTATTGATTTTACGAGAAATTGTAGATTTTTTCACGCAATTACATCTCGCTCATTTATATGCAATCGGACAAGGACCGATGATTATCATCTATCGCCGCCTTAAGACAATTTTGGTTCTTAAAACGCGATCTTTACAACTTGTTAAGCTTAAGCTTAGCATAGTCTCACAAAATATTAACCTAAGTTAGCAATATTTCTCATTTCTACCACACTTAAAATTTGGGAGCTACTTAATTATTTATATAGTACTTAGGACAATATTTAATTAAATTTGATTAAAATTTGAGGGCTACTTAAAAATTAAGTACTTAGTTCCCAAATTTTCAGTATGGCAGAAATGAGAAATGTCGCTACTTAAGTTATTTTCTGAGACTATGCTAAGCTATGCAACTATGCTAAGATCGCGTTATAAGTACCAAAATTGTCTTAAATCAAAGTTTTTGCTTAGCTCAGGCTTAGGTAAGTCTGAGCTAAGACAAAGTTCGGACTATAGATTTCAGCCAGACATGACATCGCCTTCGGTGCCTAGGTTACTATCTTCAGCAAGCTACTCTGCGTCGTATGCATTTCGATCATCCTGCCTCGCCGCGCGTCGGCAGGGATAACTTTAACGCAGAAACAAACCGAGCCCCAACTTATTTGCATGAAAATTATCTTCATGATGATCTGTAGCTAGAGTTAGAAGTAGGGTAGACTGGGTACGGTTGAACCAATTTCACTTATTTTGTTCATAGTTTTACTATTTCTTAACTAAACGTTGCAAAATATATGTTAAATGAAACTTCAGGATTTTGTCTACTAATGGACATGATAAGTTAAGTTCTATGTATAATATTTTTAATACTAGCTCTAATTAAAAAAAAAGTGAAAATTGTTTTAATCGTCCCCAACCCAGGGGCGGTTGAAACAGTGATTAGGGTCAGTTGAGGGTCATATAAATGATACAAATTACGATGTTATAAAATGTTTTAACGAATGTTTATCTAATGCATAGAACAATTAAGGAGATTTTTGGTTAAAACAATCAGTCTTTAATATTTTAAGTAATTCTGACCATCCCATTATTAAATTTTTAGTTAAAATCTACTAAACATTGTTTTGATGCAAAATAACAAAATAAACAAAACAAAAAGCAATATAATTGTTTTTTAAACCGAATGACCCGGACATAACGGAAGTTTCCTCGCATTCGAATGTGTCTTTGGAGCGGATTTTTTTTAAATTATGTTTTGTGTCATTTTCCACAATGAATTTCCTGATTTAACCTCTTTATAAGTGTCTCTGCGTTTTATTATGTCGATTTGTACATTCAAAGCCTTTCTTATATGTTATTTCAATTTCTAAAATCATCAAAAAGGAATCAATTAAATGTTTCAACTGTACCCATAAAAATCGTTTCAAGTGTACCCAGTGCCTATTTTAAATATAGAGCCGTAATATTTTTTATTACAAGAATAAGATTTAAAAACCAGTTACAGTGTTATATTCCACTAGCCTTATAATACACACAAGCACACACTCAATACCGTCACTCAAATAGAAACGAAAATAATTGAAAAACTGTTTGAGTAAAAATACTTACTTTTGGTTGAAAAAATACAATAGGGTCCCCTAAAAACAACCAGAACGCGCGAAAAGCGACGCAACAATAAGATTCGAGCTCGCGCGGGCCGTCCCCTTCTTTCTCCCCTTGGACCCTCCTCTGTTCCACTAACGGTTTGTAAGATATTCGAGTTGTTTCAACCGACCACTGTTTCAATCGTACTCAGTCTACCCTACCTACCTAGATAGGTAGGTCCAATCTCCTTGCATTAGGAGAGTGTACCGACTTCGTGCATACGTACCTAGTACTGGCGAAAACAACTTTCACGCGTTATTGTATTGTAACTGCATTTAATAGCCCGTAGCAGACATCTCTTTTAATGTTTTTTTTTTTATTATTTCAAAACGCATAATTTTACAATCGTAAAGAACGCTTCGAAAAATCGTGCTAAAGGAGAAATTTTAAACCGTTCTGCGACGTCGTAAAATGTAATAGGCAGAAGAGTTCTTAACAATGAGCAAGTTATTGGCGAACCCTTGCAATTAACTGTAATGCGATGTTTGCTGAACTGTTCTTGCCAGCATTGTTGGGGTTTGGCTTCAACCCGTCCCTGCGGCCGATGGACGTAGGACGGGGCTCGCCGAACGGCAATAAATACTTATGTTTTGAAAAAAGCCGCTAAAGGCAATGCGAATACAGACAACAAAGGTTTAACGGCCAATGTGTTTATGGCGGTCGGGGGTGTTTAACAATATTTAGAGCTGTAAAACCACCCTATAGTTGCGTCTTCTTTGATTAGGTTTTGAAAGAAAAGGTAACGGTACAAAACGTTTTTTGCAATTGTCTATGTGTTTTACGGTCATTAAAACAATGTTCTGAAACTTAAGTTGTTTATATTTTACAACTTTGCCGAAATTCATACTAGAGTATTGCCAACTTAGGTACTGCCAAGCATATCTGAGATGCCTAGCTTTAGCCATCTAAGGAATTACCGAATTACACATTTAGGTATAATATCTAATAATGATAATGAGCAATGAGCATTCCATTAAATTATCATGTTTTTTTAGTAGCATGCTCATTTAGTAGCTAGCTTATTTAGTAGCATGTTTATCAGTACCATTATACACATATCACGGAATGCATACTCCATGCTCCTTTGTAATTGATGTCTACCAACTCACATCATAATTAAATTATTTGTAAGTACCCACCTAGTTAATTATTTATAATTAAATTTTAATACACGTAAGTACGTACGTAAGTACGGCTACGAGTAGCGAGTAGTTACTTTACCGCAAAAGAATTTAGCTTGACGGTCTAGATTATTGCTGTTTTAATGTGTTACTAGTATATTTATCTATATCTATACTTTACTTATATACCTACTTGTTACTAGCACATTATTATGTAGGTTAGTTAGTTGTAGGTGTACCTACCTACGTGCGCTTTTTGTTATATGTGAAGCTTAAATTTTTTCCCCTGATACTGTAAGGCTAACTTTGTCGTCCTAGTGTTATTGTGAGGAACAAATCATCCAAGTATTTGAACTAGTTTCCTCCTTGATTCTACTACAACGGCTAGTGGCAGGGATACGTTTGCATTGTCTTCGATTCCGATTACAATAGAACTGCATCATCACGTCCATATAGCTTTAAGTTCGCGATCATCCACAGCCATAATTTACAGGTTAAAGAAGGTAGTAATTAGCAGTAACTCATGTTCTTAAGTTCATGGAACACTTTATTGTACCCATATTCTTGTGTTCTTAACTATAAATCAACGGTAACTTCAGCTAGAAGAACTTTACGATCTTCATATAAGTTAGGTATCATTGTACCTGGTATAAGTACGTAACTTAGCAGGTCTGTAATACTGTACCGACTACGGTAAATAATTATTTAGTTACTTAAACTATTCTATTTTCCGCTAACTTATTTTATACTAGCTGTGCCCCGATTTCACCCGCGTAAGTTCCGATCCCGCGGAATTATCGGAATAAAAAATGTATGTGTGGTTCCAGGTCTCCAAGTATCTTGTACTTCAAGTTTCATTGCGTGAAATAATAACAAAGTCACATACAAACTTTCACGTTTATAATATTAGTAAGATATCAAAGCTTGAGTGTCGGCATGTATGTAAGTACTTACCTAGATATGTACGGTTTTTTTTCTTTCACGCAAAAACCAATTGCGATGGAAATTATTAGGTAGATAGTATTACATAGTGAGAATTAGGCTACTTGTTCAAAGAGGAACCACTATCTGCGTCGGGAAGATAGTCAATCATTAATGAATATATAATATACTAAGTATATATATTTAGGAGCTTCTTAAATTTTCAATTGTAACGGAGAAGTTTAAAAGTACCTAGATAGATACCTACCTACTGAACTTTTGCGTGCGGGTAACTTTTAAATCAATTATATAGGTACCTACCTACCTATCAAACCCGCTAGAAATATATGTTGAATGCAAATAACAGTTGAAACGAAATAGACCTATTAAACATTGTGGTATTGTGGAGTGCCCGGCGTATAAGCAGGAACCCCAAGAAACCGAAAACAACCCATAAAATGACACACCAATAAAACTGTCGCGTCACCATCATTCGCTACGCCAAACAAACCGCTCTCTGCCAAAAATAAGACATTTCTTAAGAACATAATTAAAGTGGTGTTTCTGAAAAATCGTTTTGGTTTCGGTAGCAATAAAACTTGCGTTGTCAACGACAAAGGGTTCGTTCGGCCCCCATGGAGTGGTTCCCCGAATCGCTTCTGTCAACAAACAAGCCTTTTATTTGGCGGTTCTGAGTCTTATGTTCTACCGATGTTATAATCGTCATTTACCACTTGCCAGCTTCTAAGGGAGAGAGTCGTTCTGACACGTTCGTTCTTCACTCATTACTATAATAATCAACCTAGGTTATTTAAGCACTTTAGATCGCTTCGTCAAGGTAAGTACAATCGTGTATGACTACTTATTGTCTTAGGTATATATAGGTATATATATATATCCTACTATCGATAGAGCTTGGAGACTTACATAGATCAATTCTGGACTCACAATTTTAAAATAAGTAAGATATCTACGTTAAGAACTAGCTGTACCCCGCGGGATTACACGCGTATTTCCTGTTTCCGTGGGATTACCGGGAAAATGATCCTTTGTGGCAAATATTAGCCAAAAAGTTAAGTCGTTTTTGCGTGAATGACACACAAACAAATAAACATATTTTTTTTCGAAATTATTATATTAAGTGGTATAATCTCCGGCGCAACATATAAGTATTTTTTTGAGCATAAGTATCCCTACGGGGATATTGGAAAATAAGAACCCAGTTAAGGGGGTTGTTCTACTAAACTACTTACACTACACAAACGGTTTTTAAAAAGGTACCCTCGTTTTTACACGACTGCCGAAGGAAGTGTTATGTTTTTGAGGTCAGGATTTAAAACTGTATGGGCTTACTGTTTTTTTGCATTAGATTGCGTCACAAAAAATATAACTTGCGTTGTATTCAACGCAACGCTGTTTCTTCTGAGAAAATAACGTGTTTATCATTCATACTGAAAGGAAAACCGAAATAACGGAAACGGAGTAGCAAAAAAATGCTTGTTAAAAATGCTCTATTTTAAATGTGTAAAAATTATTAAAGTAGAGCGAAGCTTTTGTTCGGAAGTCTGTCGAGGGTCGACCGGGCGACACAGTCGTAAAGAAGCTCATTTAAAATATTTGGACCGTTAATTGTAACAAACAATTTTTACTGCTACCCAGGACACTAAAAAAACTGAGACATACTGCTAATATAACGGTTTTTATCTATAAATCTTTGAATCTTCAAAGCAAAAGACTTATAACTTCCGAGAGAACAACAAATTATTGTGCGTTTTAAAAAAAAAGAAAAGTATTCTCAAAACTACAGAGTAAAAATTCTATCAGCTTGTGTAACGTTACCTAAGACAGATAATGATAGAAAATTAATCTAACATGGTCTATAGAGTATAGAAAATATAATAATAGAACATTAATATCGGATGGTCTAGCTAGATCTAAGTGCAAACTGGTTGGGATGAATGTGGGTCCAATTCCAATTAACTATTCACATTCCCAAAAAAATTGCTAAGATACAAATGTACCAACAATTTAGGAAAGTTAGTTCAAAAGGGTACCTACTACAAAATATTCTAGTTGACCTACTTAACCTGCCTGATATAATCGTACCGTGAACAACTTTTAACAAGACAAATAATTCAACGGCATAAAGAAGTGTAAGGTTTTCAAAATATCATATAGGACGGAGCTCTAACTTAACGTATGTCAAAAGAGTAAGATTTTCGCCTTACCTATGCCTCTATAATATATACGCGATACCTACAAATACTCGTATTACTGTGCCTATTATAACTGCACCTACGAGATGTCACCATAAACAATTTGAATACGTAATGAATGGAACAATAAGTCCACATAATTAGGTGGTGAGGCTGCATGCACGCTGCAGCATGAAGCCGCAGGATAACGTAGGCGGGCGCATACATCCATATGTTATGTTTTACTGGGCGAGCGTCTGCGGCACGCTTTGATGTCGATCGGTGAACAAATTTATGCGGAGCGTCAATACATTAGAGATACCGGCGTCGCTATGATGTCAGCGTTAGCGGTCGTTTGAATACGGGCGCGTCTCCGTTGACTCAAGGCTTTTTATGCTCACCGTATTGAAAAAGACAACAAACACTATCTACTATAACTGTTTACTGAGTTCCGTCTTGCAATGTGAAAGTAGTCAAGGAGGCAACCTATTTTACGACAACGTGGATTAAGGCCTAACCCCCTGACTGACAATCAATTATGACAGGAAAACTCTCTGCAACATAAAAGTCTGGCTGCATTTACTCATATTAACCGACCAATAAAACACTGCACTAGTTTACGACTTGTTTATATACCTACTAGCTGCACCCCGCGGTTTCACCCGCGTCAGGCCCGTTCCCTTGGGAATAACGGGTTAAAAAGTATCCTATGTCCTTTTCCTGGTGCTAATTAAGCTACCTCCCCACCAATTTTCATCCAAATCAGATCAGCCGTTCTTGAGTTATAATTAGTGTACGAATTTATTTTATTTAAGTACCTACATACGGGTTTCTGTTTCATTATAAGAGTTCAGAGATGCTGAACTACTTCACAGTCTATGTAGACTAGACGGCGCAGGGTTAATTTTCATAAAAAGGAAAAAATAATATAACAATTAAAGGAATTTCTGGGTCATTAAGAAAGAACGTACCATAACGTGAAATTAAATTAAATTGTTACATGGATTTATTAACCGTGTTTTCACGCTAAGGAGATACTAGCATTTAATTTTATGCTAAGGAGAAAATAGCATATAATTTCAGATTTTCCAATTTTTTATTTTACAGGTATCATGAATCATGAATGCCGAATTATTCGCGAGTTTATCGAATCATAATTTGATATGTGCGCTCCTAATCGCAATTACTTCAGTAGTTTTTAATTGAAGAATTAACATTTAATATAATACAGATCGATTCGATTCACACACTCTAACATCCTTCTTGCGTTTCGTAGTGAACATGAAATCCTAAAAATATTAATATTTCCAAAACTCTGTCCGTTCCGAGACAGGAGTTCGTGAGTAGAATGGAACTGCACAATATTAATGCAGAGGCACGCGAGAGGACGCCGCTGTGCCGCGTGCGACTAGCGCGTGCCTCTGCACCGCGTCATACGCATAGTAGGTACCTGCCTACTATATAACCAATGAATAATACACACGCATAAGTTTTACTTCCGCTGCTAGATAATATCTAGGTATACTTAGTGCAAATCTCTATTCAGTCACAATCACAACAAACAAGCCTGTTCCTAATATCTATTTAACTCTCAATTTATGGACGCTCTCTGCTCTTAAAACCCTTTTTCAACACCTCTCTACCATAATATCTATGCAGACCGTATGCAAATGAAGTCTGGCTGGCTCCCTAAAAACGGAGGCGACCGCCACGAGATTAGCCTTCTGCGGTCTCGTGACACGAGAAGCTCCGGCCTCACGCCAGTCGTGCGCCGACCATCAATCGAGACGCACGTAGCCTCCTACTCTAGCTACAGCTCTTCGTACCGGCACGCGACCTTACGTGTTTATTATCATCATACTTACGAGTTAGCGATCGACGCGAACGGTAGCTTTATAGGCTCTTTTAGAGAGGACAATACTGAGTCGTTTTACCTAGTCATGTTCCACCAATGTCCTGAATTTCATGGATAAGTTGGCCTACGAAGCAGTTTCAAGTATTGACTATAAATAAAGTGCAGTGTATTGACATTATGGTGACTGGTGTTCCTGGTCCTCAACAGGCGTCTGCCAATCCTGGGATGGTGAACGGCAACATGACTTCACCAGGAGCTCAGGAGGTTAAGAAGCCGGGAGATAATAGAAGGGTGAGTTAACTTACCTATTTTTGTATATTTATAAAACCCATTATTTTGTTTATTTGATGATCTTTAGCTTTGTTTACCTAAGTAAAATCCCGTAGCAGCAACGAAATCAAATATACGTAATGGGCTACGAAATATTTTTAAAGCTTGATCAAAAACTAGTTAGTTAGACCGTTAGACTGACAATTTATTTTATTTTATTTTTTGGAATGAAAAGTATTTATATTTATTAATGTCAAAAATAAAAATAAAACGATCGAAAAGACTTTTTATAAGCACCATCTATATTTTTTTAATAAGGGTTATTATGTTTTGTAATAAAAGACTTCAACGCGCATTCATTAACAGCATTAAAATTATCATAAAATCTCTTCAAAATTTTAAGCTTATTGAATATTTGTTTTCATCTATAATTCCAAACTTTATGCACTTAATATTTTCATACGTTTTTAGATTTTATCTTGAAACACTCATAAACATTTTGTACCGTGTCACGCGTAGATGTCGAGAATAAAGACGCAGACAGTCACAGTGCGCGTGCGACTGTGGATTAGCAAGAATACGCTAATTATGCGAAACTATTTTGTCACGAACAACGTGATCGGTATTCCTTTGCCTTACATCATTATTGGTCATGAGTTAAAATAAGTATACTTATATGTATGTAGCTACGAGTATGTAGTGTCAGAACCAAACGCTATTGTCACTGTTTCTAAATAAAATCTGTTATTCAGAGGACCAACTTGTAGTTTGGGAGACTCCAACCAGGCCTTGTTATCAAACCTTAGTTATTTTACTTAACGGGGTCGTCCGTGATGCAGTATATAGGGCGGTGCATTCACAAAAAAATTAGAAGTCAGAACTTCCTCTGCCATTTTCCATGCAGTCTCTCGTGCTATATCTTAGATCATATCGTCACTTAACGTCTGATGACATAGTGATCAAACGTTGACCTAAGGGTTTAAAATATTTCAAATTTATTAAGCTACAGGGCTTAGGTAATATATTCTCGGATTAGATAAATAGATCCCAACTAGTATCTAACCTGTTTGCCGAGAATCCTGTGAATTATTGAAAATAAATAAACCGAGATATACCTACGATTATATCTCGAGAAATTCAATTATTGAATGTAATTTTGTATTTGTGTGTAACCTAATTCACAGTCAAATCGCTCAAATGATTTAATTTTCAAATACCTATCAACACTTACTGATATCAATTTAGACAGCTTTATACTTTACCGGGAGCTAACAGGTCGCCAGTATATGTCATTGTTAAGCTTGCATCGGCGTCGGCGAATTCGCACCAAATAATAGCACAATGATATGAAGCCACCCACATCGTCCCTCTTATCACTTCTAAGTGTTTATAATAGCAGTTGTATCAGGGCTGAGAGAATACAAATTGTGCAACGTCTAACTTTGACAAGCAAAGAACCTAAAGGGGCTCCCTCTCCGCGAGCATTCGCGTGTGCCTTATGTAAAGGTGGATTTACAAAAAACTATTGGATGCTCTTTCTCTGCCCACTATTAAAATATTCTAATAGAAACGGTGGCGCATTCTTTCTTTGTTCTGTGACGTTCGCAAAAAAATCTGAATATTCTAAGATTGCTCGTTCGCGTGATGTAAATGGCACTAAAGCCCGCGATCAGTAGCTTAGAGGGTTCTAACGTGTTCGTTCGCACGGGCTCGCTCTTTGGAGCGAGCGGTAACTTGTTTTCTAGCACAGTTTACCTAGTAGTAGTCTTGCTCGTTGATATTTTGGTGTAAACAAGAAAATAAGTATTTACACTAAAAAAATTAGAAAGAATGCTCTTGTTCTAGCTCTAGCTCTTTGTTCGTTTAGTGTAAATCCACCTTAGAGTTACATATTCGAGCACCACAAACAGCGCGCATCTTGTGAGTCGAATCTTTAATATTCTAATATTAACATTACCACTGAATGTTCGCGAAAAAGGAGCGCCTTAAAAACTTTTCTTACTAACAAATGCGAGTAACTATCGAGTTTAGTTTCCATTTGGGGAATTTAATAGAGGTGCGAATGATTTGATCTTCTGATAATAGATAATTTCTGTCAGATATAGGAAACTGGAAGCAACGGCTTGAAATAAACCTAATGTTAACCGTACCGGAATAAATCTTCGTATCTAAAAATTAGATACTGGTTGTAAAGAAGTTTGCAAACACACAGACAGATGAAAACAGCAATTTTCTTATAGTATTTAGAGGTTGTTCACTGTTTGTTCAGCCCTAGCCGGGCGCATTGAGTAGTATAACTGCTTGGAGCAGGGTGTAGGCGAGACGTCGCGTGGGCGCCGCTTTGGTGGGCTAATTGTCGTGGGAACGTGGAGCCCGCCCACCCTATAGCCCACACGACACGTAGCGCCGCAGATAACAGAATTAGATGTAGATCGGCTATGTCGGCTTGTTCGTGCTGACTCACTGTATCTTCAGCTTACAGGGAAATTGGTGCGGAAAATAAAACTACCACCTACTTATCTTGAATATTGAACAGTTTTATATTACTGGAGGAAAAAAATTGTTAGATAATCAATTATGAAAAAACATGGAATACTTTTTTATTACGCCCCGTCAAGTTTATATTCAGTTTTAATTGTTAAGGCTTAATTTCAAGTAGAATATGTTCTATAAACTTACCAAACTGTTTGCTCAAATAAACCACGCATTACGAGCACGAGTCTTTGATGAACGCCGACATTATCTCGATTATATTTTTTATATTTTACTTTATATTTTAGATTTTTTAGATTTATATTTTACTACCACTTGTTTACTGCAATTTTATTAGTCACACGGTAACTATTCTCTGTGGGTAGGTTCGTTTGTTATCTTTAGAGGTATAAGTATAGATGTATGAAATTATAATTATAAAGCATATCGTACACCATCAAACAAACTATCAATCTGTTAAACCAAACGTGGGCTTTCATTTAGTAGGTGCTTCGATAAGTTATTCGATCGATGTTTGATTGGAGGATAATCGATTGATTGACTTTTGTTTAGAATTAGTTTTGTTTATAAAACTACACGTTTAAGCTAGAGGTACAATCAATATATTACGATCAGTATCGTAAAGCGTTAAAAAGTATCGTTTGTCCCTACGACGACGGCCGGGCGCAGCGTCAAAAATCATTCAAAACAGCAGCAGTAGTAAGTTTTTTAAATTTTTCTTCACATTATATTTTTATACTTATATTACTGCAATTGTTCACAAATTGCTTTTTTCATACTTGTTTTATGTTTGAGATTGCAGCATTTGTTAATAAACAGTTCTCCTTAGATGTCGAGTACTGCGTTAGAGGAAGCTATTAGGTGAATGACGATCCATCATTAGTATCGTTGGTGATAAACATCGGAGGAGGCGATAAGAGCGTGTGACCGCGCCGCGCCCGCACGGCATGCTTCTCCCACGCAATGTTAATATAGGTACTAACTACTAAAAAGATTACACTTCTCACTCTAGAAAGAGGAAATCAAGATAATTTGCATACAAATATCATTTAATAATGGGTAACGGGATATTTGCCATGTTTAAATTTGTTTATTATTACGAAGCTCGTATTTCATCAGTAATTGTAAATTTTAAATAACTTTTTGTTCATCTCTTACCAGTTGCAATTAATTATTAAAAAAAAACAAATTAAAAGATGGTAAATATCCCGATCATATTATTTGTAATGAAAATGTGAACAGTTTTTTCCGATATTTATACCTTTTGTTGCAAACTCCATGATCTTTACTATTAGGGGCTCTACTACATCAGTTGCACATTATATTGTTTTCTATATTGTTGTTAGGTTTAACACTTAAATTACAATCAAAAAGATAGATAGATAAATAATACATTATTTGATCAACAACAAATTACAAATACAGCTAACAAAATTGTTTTAAAAACTAAATAAATGTTAAACAGATAGGCGGCCTTTTCGCTTAAAGGGATTTTTAGCGAAAGCAAAAAGATCAGCGAGCAAGACAGTTATATAAAACTAACAAAAATATTGGGTGATTTTAGCTTTAGGCGTCTAAAGAATAAGCTTGTCCTACGCTACCATATTTTTAAACATATTTAATTTTTGTTTATGGGATATACCTAAACATTTTTGCTTGACGGTACATTTACGATAGTAACAAGATTTTACTTTATATCGCACCAGTTTGCCGTCTACTCCGATCTACGAAACCGTGCTTCTTGCTAAATAAGGCAAACCCCGAAATCTTGAGTGGGTTACCAATTTACACTACTAATGTATCCAATACTAGGTATACGTACGTCTCAAAAAAGACCACCTTATTAGTAGTCACTCAGTCGTTGTGTATTTAAAGATTTAGAAAGATGGTATTGTGATACGAGATTATGAAATAGACGTTTTAAGAAGCTACGCCAAAGTTGTTATTACAAAACTAATCGAGATTCCGTGTTAATCGATACGTGCGTGTTGTCAGTTGTTGGCCACCGTAAAATTACGAATTCGGTTAACGTAACCTCGAAATAGAATTCATCAATCACGCAAGATGTTTATCGCTTTTAAAATCGCGTGAAATGATTGCGTGTCGCCGCATCCATGCGCGCTAGGCGGTGCTAATTATTGGCCGGGGCGGAAGAAGGCGTCCGCTCCCACGCTTGGCACGCGACTTGTCCGCACGCGTGCCAGTGCCAGACGACTACATAGCTAGTAGATATGTCTACTGTGTTAGCTACCGACCGATACTCATTGCCAACGATCTTAGATGCCGCATGCCAACGACTTGGCTATTAGGCATTTATTGCGAAAAGGGTGTCTCGTAGCGTGTCGTTATTTTTATGTGTACCGACGATCATTTTTGTAGTTATACTTTTTAGTACTAAGTAGGTAGGTATTCATTATTTTTTTCAATTCATAGGAGAGCATTTGATTACTAGGGTGTTTCTTTGAAATTAGCGTTTTTTGACTAATTTATCTGGCTTTTTTTCAATTTTATGTTTTCTTCAAAATGATCAGGGGATTAGGCCCAAATTATTAAAACTAAAAATATGTATAAATTGCACTGGTTTGCAACAAGTATTATATGATTTAGAGTGTACTGATGAATTTGACAGTCAGATGAATGATATCAATGGCAGATAAATGAGATTTTGTAAACAGATTAATTAGAGCTGTACAGGTAAATGAGAATCTTATATTAATTCAATCAACTTTATTATAAAATTAAAGAAATAATAATATAATAACAAGATTTTAACAACGATGTATATACATCGTATGTGAACATGTGAAGTTGACTATATAAACTGACTATTATAGTCAGTTTTAAAATAGGAACTTCAATTAGAGATCCAGAAATTATAATAACACAATGACACAAAATTATAAGCTTAAAATTTAAGAATAACTGACATTAACAATCATACTCGTAAGATAATAAGTCTTCATTTTAAAATAGGAACTTCAATCGGAGATCAATCAGGCTAAAATATATTTAAATTGTCATCGTCATAACTTTCCATAAAATATGGTTAGATATTTTCTAAATCGATGCTAAATTTTTTTGTTACCGTCTCTTGTAAAAGTTATTTCTGACATACTATCGAATTCTGTCGTTCCTGCTGATTCTATATTTTGTTCAACTTCACTGTTATTTTGCTCTTTTTCTTCATATCCATCTAAATTATTACTTTTATTATTACATATTGTTTCTCTTTCTGTGCCTTTGTTAATATTTTATGCTTTCTTCGATGTATACTTCATAAACTTCCTTTTTGGTGGTACAACTTTGGTTTTTGTCTAATATTTAGTGTTGATTCTTCAGTTGGTGATAAAGTACTTTCGTTTTCCAAATATGTTGTAGTGTTATTTATTTGACTTGTGTTTCTATTTGTTTCTTTGCTGACATTACTGTTATTCTTAAAGATTTCATTAAATTCTCTTAGTATAATAAAACACTTTATTTATCCGGTTTTATCGCGTTTTTATTCATTATTTGACCCGAGCTTTCGCCAACTTTACAGTTGGCTTTTTCAAGGTTGATTCTCTTAGTATTCTTATCGAATCAACAAGGGGTGTAACGGGTATGTTTCTTTGACATCTTTCTGTGAATATCAAATATCAAGACGCAGGCATTCACTAACTGTACAAAAAGATTGTACGTTGCATAAGATGGTACTTGCTTAAGGTTCTGAAAGCTTGTTGTTGACCAACTATATTTCCGCAATGCCTAAAACGTCTTACAGTTGATGGTAATGATGCTGAAGAACATGTCTGTGACGTGACATTTGATGGATTAATTACTAAGTCATTGTTCTGCTGAGACATGTTGCGAGAAACCCTTGATGGTCCTGGAACAGGCGACTCCAGTTCTCTGTTTTCTGTAGGTGTCAGGGGACGTCTATTATTGTCTTGTAGAGTAAACGGTTCATCCGACAAGATACTGGGACTTTGTGGTGGCGTATTTTCTGCAAGAATGGTCGCTGTCACTTTTTCTTGCTTCTTTCTTAAGTAATATGACCTAAAAAAAATTTTCCATCTCTGCCTTTGTAACCTTTACTGTCTGGGTGTCATGTCATTTATTGGTAATTGTTTCTTTTCTTCCTTTCTTCGTATGTAGCTTTGTCTATTCTTTTCTTGCTTTTCTTTCCTGCAAGTCTCTTTTTTCTAAGTCTTTCTTCTTTTGTCTGTTTCTCTGGTTTTGCCATTCTAAATGTAGATCTGAAAATAAAATATAAAGGCTGAACCTCTATAGAAGTTTGCCTATGCTGTAATTTTATCATTAAAAGCTGTTTTATTCATGAATACAAATAACTTTTACTGTGGGGGATGAACTTTAAACTCGACAAAAAAACAGCCGTTTTATAAATTTAGTAGAGTATGAAACACTTGTTTTTGTTTGTCGGGCTACAAATGCAAAGCAAAATTTATTTGTAATCCATACAACTTTTGGTTTAATACTCATTAATCTGTCCTCTTCTCATTTATCTGGCCTTTAGAGCCAGATTAATTCAGACTAATGAGGACCAGAAGAATGAGGAATTTGAAGGAAATCGATTCCCTTCGCTCTAAAACATGTATAATTCACTTTTAACGGTCATTAGTAGGTATATACAATCTTAAGGAATCTAATGGATTGTCAAAAAAAGGATCTACCGAAAAATAACCCCATAAATTGTATCAGATTAATTATGGTACTTACCTTACAAACGCCAGATCACTAGTTAAAATCGTATATTTTTCACTAAAAGACGTGCAGAGACGAGCTTTCAGTATGACAGGTGGACGCCGACTGGCGCCACCAATCACAAGCCGCTATATTGAATAGTAAAACCTAAAGTACATTGAACTACATGCTGCGACGTATTGGTCCAGATGAATGATTATTTACATAAAGGACATTTTTTGAATTGTTGTAATTCAACAATTATTGCATTTCTTATGATTTGAATATGCAAATATCAATCAACATACATTGGAATATCGATGTGAATTGTTAATATTAGTTAAACAAAGAAATTTTTAATAGAAAAAACAGAAAATCGACACACTTTCGTCGTTTGGACGCGCCAAATGAATTAGTTTTAGCTGTTATCTGCAGGCTTAAATAGCTTTATTTTTAAATAATTGCAATCATTAATTAAAAGCCTCGATAGATATTTTCTTTTTGCATAAAACCTGTAACGTATATACAAAATAGAGAAACTTTCGGTGTGTTCTTCATTGAAAATCACACCAAAACTTCATTTCGAAGAAACACCCACTATTCCACCATGATGATAAGTGCATGGTAAGTGACAATGCGGTTTAATCAAGATGATATTATGGTCACATGTATGTAAGTCACAAGGAAAGAGTTCCAATCCGTCGCGTCGATCATGCAGATACATAGACCTACGTATCGGACAATATCCTATAAGTTTAGTAATGTAATTACCTAATAATAATACAGGAGCACTAGGATTATTTATTTATCTTATAATTTCATGTAATTCTACATGTTGCGGCCTCTATCTGCTATCTCCAGTTGAAATCTTAAGTTTTTTTTTTTATTTTTCCTAGACGATAGGTATAAACGAGATAAGTTTTATCAGATACGTGACTAGTTTAAAAAAAACATAAACTATACAACATTTACCTATAAACTTTTTCAACTAACACGATAACGTAACTAACACGATTGGAACTCATATTTACACCCCAGTCCCCTCGAGACCAAGATCATTGTAACATGATCGAAACGTCAAGGTAAGGAATAGTTAAATTTCACGCGATTAAGACCCGGGAAAAGTGTAAATATGTCTATCTACCTGTCTACTGCTGTGCTACTACCCTAAGACCAGGGATTCTTAACTCTGCCATTAATGTTTTCTAAGATTACGAGATTTACATTTACTTTGCTACGATTTAAAAAAAACTTAATTAATTTTTATAAGTAAACTAGGGCCTAGGGAGTCGTTTTATGTATGGTATACATATTAAATTCGCCTCTTAGGTTTCCGAGACTTTCCACGATCAGTCGTTATAAGTAAATAGGTACGTAGGTATCCATTTATCTGTAAGTGTTTCCTAATCAATATTCAACATTAATATTGTCGCTTCTTCCGCGTCAGGTTATCAAGTTTCTTATGCGCGTGAGACAGTAAATAATTTTGTTTGCCTTTAAGGAGTCTTCCTTATTGTTTCTGATTAAGTGATACTGCATTATGAATTGCATTAAACTTATTTTTATTGTTCGCATTGCGATATGAATATAAATATTATTTTGTGTAAAAGAACACGGCAATGTTATAATATAAATTGTTTTTTTTTGTTTATCTTAAAGATTAAAGGTGATGCTTTTGTGATGCATCTATTTAAACTATATATTTGAAGACATTTAAAAATCTGCAAAACATGTAAGTTATAATTTGTACCTACGCAATTGGTGAAAATTGTTATTTATAGGTATATCTAATTAAGCAGATCGCATTAATGGCACGAGGCATAGATACTTGTCGGATCACGTACGAGTCGATTTAGTGTGAATAGTTATTATTAGTTTTTTATATATACTATGTGGATATGTAGGATAATATAGGCACCTATATGGATAGAAGTGTGGTGTGATTTGAGTGTGATGTATAAGACAATGAATAACGTGACTAAATTTACGTAACATTGGCTTGCCATGCGAAATAGATTTTGTCGAGGCGCGGCGCCCAACACCCGACGGACTGGCGGCGCGCGGCGCGGGCGACCAAAGCGTCATCCGACACGTGCCACGCGTCTTCTGAAAATACCTATACTACTCTATGGATCGCTGAGACGTTACGTAAACGAAAACAGTCACGTTTCATTATTTAGCAATTAACTTCATTTTCTATGGTTTCAGGGGGTTGATTTTGAACAATACTAAAAAAGTTTTCTCCCTTTTTCTTTTCGTTAACTTAGTAATATTTTGACAATATGACAATCAAAGTTTATTAGACTGCACAACAACTTTTTTAAAAGTAATAGTAAGCAAACTCTAACAAAGTAAAAACCAGCAAAAGTTGGAAGCAGGTCTGTAACATTTAGAAGTTATGAGTTGTATTGTAACGCAAGTATATAAAACCCTTTTAATTAAAAATATTGTGTACCTACGCCTACGCAGCTTACTGTCACAGATCACATATATTTATATTATGTGTTATATTTTTGATGTATATTTTTTTAAAGTAAGTATTGATTGATAATAAAATATTATGTATGAAGGACCCAATTTATAAATTACAATCACAATAATAAAAAATGTACAAAAAACTACAAATGTTTGTTGTGTAGGTACCTACCAACCGACAAGACTTTTGTGCTAAGCACTAACTAAGCTTCTAGAGCTAAATCAACCATAAATTCTAAGTAAAAAACTAATTAAGTTTTAGAACAAGCTGGTAACATGATAACGTAAGCGTAGATTACCCTGTCATGTGAGATTACAGCGAGGCACGTGCCGGCTAACTGGCGAGTGACACCGGTGCAAGTTAATGAGATCGGACGGTCGCTCGCTGCCCGCCTGCCCGCCTGCTCGCGCCCGATGCGCGATGCTCGCTCGTGCGTGCGACAAATTATAATAATAACCTTGAGTTTTGACCTAGAGCTAATATTCGTACGTACGTAATTTACATACGTAAATTATAAAATGCTACAGATCCTTTACAAGCAGGCTATTAAACTCTAGCTAGACTTCTCTACTCAAGACGGATAAATGACAACGAAAAAAAGAATCACATACAATTTCACTTTTCCATGTTAGGTCCATAATAGAATAGCTTTACAAAATAAATAGGTGCCAAAATAAAACAGGATTTCGGTAGGTACTGAATAAAGCCCCTATGTCGACGTGGAGCTACTAAAATGTACAGTAAAGTAAGGCTAGATCGACGCAGTTTATCATGAGCACGGATCGTTAGTTACATTTCCATGATGTGTGGGTGCCTTTGTTGTACAAGCCTGCGGAAATGGGGTTGCGTGCCGGAAGCTGGCCTGCGCTACGCACTCGCCATTTGCATTGGCATCAGTACGTTATCCGTGAAACCTGAACACGTAAACGCGTTTTAAACGAACCTCAGGCGTAGTACCTATCGATGTGATGCCATGTCTATGCCGGAGATACAAGCAATTAATTTCAAATTAGTTTCTTACGTAATTATATTTTTCTTCGGTTTTCGCGACGCTTATATTAAAATTAACAATGAGTATGACAAATTACATCTCAGTCTACCTGTGATGAGGTAAGTCCTCCAAACGTCGCGTTGGGCGTTGATAAATGCTAAAAGTAATAAAAGAATCACGATTAAATCCGAAACATGAGGTCCCAAAAGATGCATCTTATATTACTTTATACCTAGGACTAATACTACAGAAAAAAGTGTGGTGTATCTTCGTACCTACAATAACCAATTCATGCGCTACAGGGTGCCCATTTTCCATTTTCTTACACGATCGGATCCGCAGATACAAAAGCGGGATGATACATGTAAAAGTGAATCACCTACCGACCGACCGACGACGAATGTCCAGCCACTTTATATCTGTCTAGACACTTATTAGTTCAATGCGCGTCAGGCGTATCGTTATAACACTATATTACTATGTGTATATGTACATGTATGTGATAATGATAGACGGAGCTAGGTAAGTATATCACGTGGTGTGCGCACGAGTGAAGCGCCGCGCACGCCGCGCACGCGCTACGATCACTAACAGTAACAAACAATGGCCTTCACCTTGAAATGCACGCGTTTTCTCGAACCATATGACTGTATTAGTTTTATACGTAAGATAGCTCGTTAGATAGTTTCCAGTATACATACCTAGCTACCTATTTTTTACCAACGGATGATGATGATGACGAGTTCATGGTACTTATAAGACAAAATCCTTAAAAATATACTTTAAAAAGCTGTGAAATTTAAAGATCTATAAACACTGAGAAGGGATATTTGTAGCTAAGTAGGTAGCTGCCTTCGGCTTCCAGGATGAATAGGTTCTCTATTTTCTATTGGGCTTTGTGTTCAGAAGAAAACCTAAACAATTCGTAGCACGATAGTAATTTGTGTAAAGAACGAATACGAACGCATGTACACGGGCACTCGTGGATTCGAAAGAATTTGTAAAAGAGTGCGTATAATGGTAACGCACTCTTTGCCGTGTCATGTCTTGGGTAACAAATATTAAAAAAAAACATATTTGTAAGTAAGAGTATAACGATAACCTTCACCTCGTGTCGAGTAGGTGTAGATGTGAATACCTACCTCTTGATAGCTTCTACACGTGTAGGATATAAATACAAATTAATCAACAAATACAAGGACATCCTCGCAATTTAGTTCTAATCGAGTTAACAGGCAATTTACGTTAATACATAAAATAAGGCGCGGAAATCGTTATAATTAATTAAATGATTATTGGGAAATTATGTTTAAAAATAACTTATAGAATTAGTGGGATGATAGATGTCGTAGCTTCGTAGCCTTACTGCTTATGAAGGTTCACTAGTTGCAATGAGTTTTTATACATATCTCTGACCAGATTCTGGGATATCCTGTATTTGAAAAACATCTATCGCTTTGTATCCGTGAGCACTTTTCATTAATTAAGCAAAATAACATATTTTTGAAAGCTATTACAAGCGACGATGTGTATGAAAATATCTTGATATTTGATTTTGTTTTAATGAATGTGTCTACCTAACTGGTTGTGACCGTAGATAAATAAATCTATCTTTTGTTACAGAGTAACAAGCCTATTATGGAGAAAAGACGAAGAGCACGGATTAACAACTGTTTAAATGAACTGAAGGCCCTTATATTAGACGCGATGAAAAAAGACGTAAGTTTTCAATAACAAATAACTTGCATTTCCCTTATAAGTAGATAAAATCCCCCGCAAACTTAAGTCTTGACAATCGACGTTTTTATTACTTTGTGTTTATTAACTTCATTTTTATATTTACCAAATTATGAGATGATGAGGTTTAGGTACTTATAATTTATCCAATGTTTTCGCGACCCTGCATTATAATGAAACACAATATTTATTTATTAACTCGCGTTAAAAACGGGAATAAAACTCGGAAAATATTGTGTTTTATTATAATTTATCCGTCAATTTGGGTGTTTGTGTGTTTATTTGTTATTTCACGCAGAAACTACTGAATCTCTTGCAATAAAATTGGAATAAAGGTATATAGCTGGAGACCTGGAATAATACAGATTATTTTTAATCATAATATTACCGTAAGTTTGTATAGTCATTTAAATGTATCTATAAAGTTAAATTGACTACAGGGTCACTGTACTGATTGACTGTTTTTTTTTGCAGCCAGCCCGGCATTCAAAATTGGAAAAGGCCGATATTCTGGAGATGACGGTAAAACACCTGGAAGGTCTTAGGACCGAAGGTGCAGGATCACCGGATAGATTCCGTGCGGGGTACAGACATTGCGTCACTGAAGTGGCAAGGTTCCAAGGCTTGGAGCCAGGATTGAGAAGGAGATTAGTCAAGCACTTGGAAACCTGTGTCGGTGCAGGAGAGAAAGGTCAGAGGCCGGCTGGGGCTCCTACGCCACCGTCGGATAATGAGGACGTTACATCTTCTCAACATTCCACTATATTTATTTCCGGTTAGTACATATCTTTTGACTCTGACTCTGATTCAGATTGCCATTTTAAATAGAAAATCCATGCTTGCCGTTTCAGGCTCTAACTTAACGAGTCTTAACACTCTTAGAGCCTAAAACGATTTTAGATTGTAACTTTCTGACTGTCTATCTCTTTAAGACTGACGCGCTGACATTATGTCAATAGTTTTCAATTCAGTTTGTTGGTAGTCAAAAGACATACCTAAATCAAAATATCTAACACCAATATCTCTATCCTCAGCAGGATCAGGGTCTGGTGTGCGTCTAGTTCCAACTCGGCTTGCAAACGGTGACATCGCGTTAGTTCTACCTGCAGGTGTAACCAACCAGTTCACGGGTACCGTGCCTACCCTAGTACCCCTCTCACCTCGCGACGGTTCCTCCACATCATCAGAAGCACGGTGTTTCAGCCCTGTTAGTTCAGGATGGGGAACTCCACCACCCGCAGAAGAAGCTGCACCCCTCGCGCTGGTTACAAGAAAGCTTCCAGAAGATAAACCTTGGAGGCCGTGGTGACTAATCTTTTAGTTTTTAATTAATATTTTTAAGAACGAGCTTTTATTATACTTAAAATATATTCTTATCCACAGAATTGTTAAGGTTGAAGTTTAGTTAAAATTGAGATTTACCACAGTTTAATTCTATTCTATAAGGTAACGATTGATTGAAACGTTTAGAATCTGCGTGATAAGACATATTGTTGTTTGTCAGCTCATCAACTTCAGAATAGTGTAAGAAGTAAACAATGCAATGCTGCAATTTCACCCCTAGCCCTAGTTGGTAGGGGTGAAATTGCAGCTAGTTTGTGATTGCATAGCCGGTAAGAGGTCTCGCACTTCAAGCTTTTGAGTTCATAATTCTGCAACTTTAGATGGGCGAACTTAATTTTGAACTGTTTTATTTGTAAATAAAAGCTTGTAAAAACTGTGATATGCTTAGCTGTAAATATTGTAATGCACAGAGTATTGAGTTCCTAGTTTTTAAAAATCTATATTTAATACAGATTGCAGTAGTAAAAGTGAAATATGTGTAAACTGTAGAGACAAATTACTATTACGAGAATTGGCAGTTAGGTATATGTCAAAATATAAATCAAACATTCGAAAAAAATGCAGAATGCTGTAGAAAAATTAAATTGTCAAATAATTATTTACCCATTCCTAACTCAATAAAACATTTAATAGTAGTTTATGCACCGAGGTACTAAAGTCCTGTCTTATATAGCGGGCGTCATATTGAATCCAAAGCGTACGAAGGACTCTAGAGGGTTCTGTTAAAAACTTAACTCCTGAGCGAAGCGAAGGAGTTATGTACCTAGAGTCCTGAGTGAAGCGTGGGATTCAAGCGCCCAAGATAAAGACAGACTTTAGTACCGAGGTGATTACTCTACTTTACACATCTACTGCGAGACAATCAAAGGGCTACAAAAATAATCATTTAACTAACAACAAAAAAATATATTAATGCATCGTATATGAAATATATTGACAGCTCATTAACTAATTAATTTTAGCTAATTAAATTTAACAATGTTACATCAAAATGACGAAACCACACATCGGCTTTAGCTAATGAAAAAAAAAAGTTGGGGCTTTATACTATCCAAAACGTTTTGCTTTACCCTTCCGTCTGTGAAAATAGAAAAAATTAGCCCTATTTTTATTTTTTTTATGTGTTATGTCTAGGTGGCCAGTTCGAAATGGCCGTATGCTACCAGAACCTAAGTTCCAAATTTAAATTACTTTATGCCCTAGGTGCATAATGAGCACTTTATGCACCTAGGGAATAAAGAGTCGCTTTACGTTGACCTTTTTGGTCAAATAAAGTAACTTTGTAGAGCAGTAGGTGTGTAAAATCACTTTAGTTCTAAGTTAGATTTAATTTGTAAATTCATGGATGACATCTGAGGCAGTATTTCATTTTGTAGAGGGACTATGTCCATTTATTTCATTTATGCTAAGTAATTCATTTTAGGTTAGTGCCATTTTTATTTTACTTTATGTAAATCAGATTTATCATAAGTTAATATTCACAATATAATGTAGTAGAATTCGTTGTGCCTTATACAGCAAAATCTTAAAGGTCTTCCAATTGCTGATTTAATTAATATTATGTACATTAATTTAATGAGTAAGTAAAGGTCTCCGCCTAATACGTGGAATACTGGGTGTAAGTACTGGGGCTCTATTTTTGAACCAAATGAGGCATTTCGAGCGATTTTAATACGTCGAATTCTACTGATTTTAGTTCAATTTCTGTAACTTTTCTACGTGAAT
Source organism: Idaea dimidiata (assembly GCA_949358125.1). Classification (NCBI taxonomy): domain Eukaryota; kingdom Metazoa; phylum Arthropoda; class Insecta; order Lepidoptera; family Geometridae; genus Idaea; species Idaea dimidiata. The sequence goes on from OX442328.1 coordinate 9,024,473, forward strand.
CGAGTGGTATTAACCATTAAGGCTCCTGATTATATTCCTTTCAGACATCCATCCAGACTTTAAGCGGAATTCATGTCACGAAATTAGCAAGCAATTTATGGTCATGTTCACAAAAATATTGCGTAAACACTGCAGTACTATAATATTAGGGGTTAAAGTATGAAATTGCCGATTTGTACTGAAAATCTTAATTGTTTATTTTTAAAAAATTTAACAAATTTATTTAATCAAAATAGTTGCCATTATTATCTATACATTGCTGCCATCTAATGGGAAGGTTATTAATGCCTTTGCGATAGAACTCCGACGATCTAGACTGCACAAACTGTGTGAAAGCATTTTGTACTGCCTCCTGGGAAAAAAACTTCTTGTCACGTAGATAATTGTCCAAATCACGAAAAAAATGGTAGTCCGTTGGAGCAAGGTCTGGTGAATACGGAGGATGACGAATGGTTTCTAAGTGCAGTTCCTGAAGGGTCAAAATGGTTTCTCGTGCTGTGTGAGGTCTCGCGTTGTCGTGGAGCAATAATGGTGAAGATCGATTCATGAGTCGGGGCTGTTTTACTGCTAGTTTTGTCAACATGGTTCGGAGTTCGGCACAATAGACATCTGCCGTAATTGCTTGACCAGATCGAAGAAAACTATAGTGAATAACACCGTGCTGAGACCACCAAACAGTTACAATTACCTTTTTATTGGTAAGTTTTGCTTTAGGACACTGTTGTGGCATTTGACCTGGGGTCAGCCATTGCATTTTTCTTTTCCGGTTATCATAAAAAGTCCACTTTTCATCACATGTTACAATTCGATCCAATATTCCTTCATTTCTGTACCGGTTCAACAAGGCAACAGTCAATAAAGTGGGTAAGGTAACGTTAAACCATGCCGCTAATTCCTGGGTAGTTTGACTAGGATCGGCTTCCACTATCTCTCTTAATTCATCGTTATTCACCTGTGTGGGCGGTCTTCCTCGTGGCTCGTTCTTTAAGTCGAAATTTCCATCACGAAAGCGTTTAAACCAAAATCGCACGGTGCGTTCATTAGTAGACCCCTCTCCAAACGCAGCATTGATATTGCGGGCTGTTTCTGCCGCGTTAGTTCCGCGTCGGAACTCGTATTCACTCGAATTCTCGCAGGATCCATCTTTCTTGTCTAAATTGAATAACAAAAACAATTGAAAGTCGATATTCAAATGTTTCACATTTTTTAAAAAAAGAACATCACAGAAACCATTTGAAAAAAGTTTCATTCGAAAACCTCAAACCATGAAGATTCTATGTCAATTCAAAGAACCTATTGCAATAAAACGGCAATTTCATACTTTAACCCCTATTATGTATCTATTTTTAATTAAATTGCTTTCAGTAACTGCTACTAGACTGCTTTTGTGCAATTGACTATATAATACTATACACTAGTTTCGTAATGTAAATTAGGTTTTACTTCATTTAAATTAGTACCAGATAAGTGATCATCAAAAGGAGCACAGCATTGCGAAAACTGACGATTTACCTCTAGGTATATTGGGCGGAGACAAAGTAGGAAACCGAACTAAGTAGCTATAATTGTTAAGTTACCGCAATGAGAAAGTTTAGTCTTCCTTTGCCAGTTACCTTCAAGGACAGTAAATACGTTATAGTTTGTAAGACAGTAAATATATTATAGATCTTTGTTTTCTCAGTATCATTTTCAAAACTTAATAAATCTTCTATACGCGCACTGATGATTCGCACGTGAATTTGTGAGCTAGAGTGGCCACGCGCAGACGTATAACATACATACATGTATGAATGAATATAGGATGTAAGTAGATAAAAGCAAAATAAAATGGTACTGAAATGTAAATAGTTAGATAATTAAAGTAATGTAGGTACCCAAATTATTTAATTATTTTAAGTACCTAACGTTAGATTTAAAGTACCTATATTTTTTAAGAGATGAATTAAAGTGATATGTCATATAATATTTAAGCATAATTCAAAATGTAATAAAGTGTCCCTCCTTATCTAAAAATTGTATGTAGTGCTAACGACATACCTATAACTAATAGATATTGCCATGTGTTAAATATAGAGATGTACAAAACATAGTTATTTTTTATTTTTACCCCTATTTTGAAAATGACCAAAATGCGGATATATGTAGATAGATATATGATCTATATTTACAGATATATAACCGTTTGTCGTAAGTAGATAATTTTACGTGTCGAATAATGTAAATACAGTAAAATCTTTTTTGACACTGAAAATATTTAAGTAGGTAGATATTACGTAGCCGAATTATCTCGATGCTGGATGTGGCGATGAATAAAAAACTACCTAAAAATCAGAAAGGACCACGGACCAGTTGAAGTCCGTAATCCGACCACGTCAAATGGGCACTTTACTTTGACAATTTGTAGACTATCTACGAGTAAAAGAAATAATAAAGACAAATACACCGTGCAAAAACAAAATCCTCTTGCAAGTTGGCTAAAAATATGTAAAAACATGACTTTCTGCAGAAGAGAACAAAAATAAATAAACGAAATAAATAAAAGTAAAGCATACAAATATTTTAAACATAACCAAGTATTTCAGTGTTCAGAAGGGTTTCGTACATTCATGATGACATAATTCGTAGACTCTACTAGTTTCGAGTTACGTGTAATGAAAAACAAAATATTAGGTTTATTTATTTAGATTACAATCAGAAACAAACAAAAAAGAATAAATATTTTAAAACAGACTCAAAGATTTTAATAGGTAAAAATAATAAAAGTTGTATATTATTCACATAGCACTATTCGTAGACTGGCTACGAGTAAAAGAAAATTAATCCAAGTGCATTTATTTTCTATTCATATCAGATTTATTTGCATTTTGTACCAGAAACACATGTAGAGCATACAAATATTTGTTCCATGCCCGGAGTCGAATCCTCTATCTTCTTCTACCATGCAACAAACATCGTCTAACCAATTAATATTACAAGCTGTAATTACACCATCGAAGACTGACCAATTTTATACGGGTGGTCGTAAAGTTTATCAATACAGTTTGATTACATATGTGTTTGTTTGCACTGTCCAGACACTAATAGAGGGTTATTGCAGGAATTATAGCGCCGGCTGCCGCAATTTTACATAATCACTGCTCTCCGTCGTTTAATTATTAAATTTTTGCGACCCAAGCTGGGTGGCAAGATGTTTTCGGCAAAAAATCATTAATGAATTTTTGAAGCTTATTTTTTCCAGTAGCGCGCACCACTTTTTCACCCGTGTGTAGTGCTGTGTGCTGATCCCGTGGGAATATTGGGATTCATCCCGGCTGAAAAATTAGACTACTCAAAAGCATGAAACAAGCTCAGCTAGACACTAGTAGACAGTACCTACTATCTCAAAGTCTTTAAGGTCTTAATCAGGTGCTAATCAGCGTCTATTCAGAATTTTAAGTGATTGAAAAATACTAAAATAGCGGTTACCTATACCAAAATTACCGCTTGTTGCTAAACCTTAGACACGGAACTATACTGTGTAATCTTATCATGGTCAAAGTAAATCTTAATTGCGTCCAAATGGCTTCTTATTTAGATTCAAGCAAATTAATATAATTTAAAGATTTTATCCCCGCAAAATACAGTAAACGGTGCTTGCTCATTTAATAAATTAACGCGGTCTTTTAAAATTATCGATTCATCCGCTAACCATAATCTTCATTATAATATCAGGAGACTGTTTGTGCACGTAACCTGTAACGATGAAAGTTATTGAAATGCGATTATTTAATAATACAATTTTAGCAACATCTGCCGAGCCACCCACGTGGAGGATGCGAGGACCTTAGGGCGTAGCGACCGCGTACTTCGTGCCCTCCGATTTAATGGCCATACCCTTATAATTTCGCTTCCATACTGGTCAATTTAGAAATTACTAATTGAACCGACTCAGTGATTATTCTTTTAACGACACTGAGATATTATAAATGCTTTTAATTTGGAGGTACGATAATCAGACGGTTTGGTAATTGTTTAATTATCTTCTTACTACCATCTCGTGACCAACAAGTAAATAGAGGCGACTTCTAGATAAAGCTTGATAAGTTTTACGTCTTTTTGGTAGTCTAGACGCGATACAACGCGACTACACGGCATCTACACGGTTTAGTTGCGGTCTTCCTGTTGACATAGCGGGCTAAGGTGCTCCCTCACCGCAGGCATTCACTTGTAATGTAACAGATTAACTGTGGTTATAGATTCGACTTCGAGCATTACAATTCAACACTATACCTAGCTAACGTCAGTCAGTAAAACAATAGAATATTCATAACACTACGTATTTACTTGTAATGTATTATCTCTTTTTTTGGTTTAGGTTTTCGCGATTTTACATAATAAAACACAATATTTGCCGGGTTTTTATTATTACAAAAGTATTTCCTAGTTTATGCTAACTGCACAGTTAGCTTTTTCAAGGTTGACTGAGATGTTCAAACAGTTCAACATTCAAGAGGAATTACATCTCATGCGACCGTAAAAAAGCTAAGTGTAAAGTTAGCGAAAACTCGGTAGTTTTGTAATAATGCCATTAATAAATAAAATGCGAGTAAATCCCGGTAAATATTGTTTTTTATTATGTAACCTCTTATTAAAAGTGTATATATATGTAACAAGTAGTATCAAGATGAAACACATTGGATCATTACAAGGTGCGCACTGTATCTAATGCTCGAATCTGTAATGTTACACAACTCGCGAATGCTTGCGGTGAGGGAGCACCTTTATACTCATCGTCAATCAATTGTAAATATTATTTTAACGGATATAGCAAAAGTTTGCTAGGTAGGTAGGCGCACGAATGTTGTGCGCTACTTTTGACCTTGTCGCTCAAGATATTTGTATCGATATATCAGATTTAAAGTGGATAGGACAAGTTTAAGTACTTGTTGTTCGATTTAACCATCTCGATTGATCGTCGAGTTGCATATAAATTGATGTTGTCAAGTACTTCGTCAGATTGGGAGAGGCCGACTGAGTGACAGCACCTCGTTACCGAAAGGTCAGGTCGTTGGAACTAACTGAAAAAGTTACATGTTATCGACGGAAAAAAAACCGTTATTATAAGGCGTGACAGGGACTTAGGCTGAAATATATAGTCCGTACTTTGATTTTGCTCAGACTGAGCTTAGCAAAAACTAAATTATAAATTCTAATTCAATATTTATACGTTGAATTGGAATTAATAGTCGAAATTAATTTTGTAATATACGAATAAAGTAAAAAGAACTTCATATCACAGCCATAGACTGAAATCTATAGTTCGTACTTTGTTTTTTCTAAGCAATAACTTTGACTTAAGACAATTTTTAGTAATTTATAAAGCGTTCTTCGCAACTATCCAAAGTTTTTGCTTAGTAAAATCGAAGTTTTTCAAATTTAGAATGTAAATCAATCAAAAATAATGAACTTAACTTTGCTTCTCTGTTATGAGGATAACTTATGAGTGTTATGTATGACTTTAAAGTTCTTTTAATTTTATTCATCGAAATTCAAGTCGAAGTTCAAGTCAAAATTCATATAAGTATTACAAAATGAATTTTGATGTAAATTCCATTTCAAAGTTTATGCTTAGTTTTTGCTAAGCAAAGTCTGAGCAAAGACAAAGTACGCATTATAGATTTCAGCCTTAGAGCATTTACATTTGTATTCACAAACGAGCCTATGTGAGTAAGTTCTATTTAATAAATAAAATGTGACAAAAGCTTGAGTCCTCGCACAGAGTCGTTTTTTAATATGGCTGTTTTTTAACTCTTTTTAACTAGTCAGGATAGGAACACCAGAACCTGCTTCATGCAAAATTGCCAGTGATCAACCTACTAACAAGCGCCGAGGCGCACATTTACTAAGAAACTGTAAATCTACTGTGTAATTTATCACGACAATCAGACAGATTGATATGTTAACGAATGACCAATAGGTATGTGAAGCTAAAGTCATTTCACTGACGCGCGCAACTTTATTGATTATTTAATTAATCATCACAGACGGCTTTGATTTAAACGATAAAAAGTCAGAAGCTGATGGGTCTCGTCTTGACGTCTGAAATCCTCTAGATTGCGTAGGTGGTCAAGTTGAGGTGGTCTTCATTCAATGCCACGAATTTGTAGTATTTAGAGAGTATTCGAAAAATCGCTGGCAATGCTGCATTTCGAAGAAAAATGTTCCTAAATTGATTGATCAATCAATGTAAAAAATACCACCTGAATTAGTCAAAGTTCGTTTTATATACCAATGGTATTTCCCTCGGTTTTGTCATGAAAACAATAAAAACATCTGTATTTATAATAATGGTCTGAATTTCATTGTAATAAACTATAACCAATATACGTAGGTAGACGATGTACCTGCTTACCTTACTCCACTCTCTACTTCTAGGATTCCTTTTATATCTAAGATTCTGAAACAGAGAAAAAAAATGGATCATATTTTGAATATAGTAAAATTGACCACTAAAATAATGTAAGGAATAAATTGGCACGTCTCCGGTCTACCGCAGGGTCAGACAGGACAGCAATCACGTGTGAGCGTTAGACAAAAAAAACGGGTAAAAAGCTCAGAGTAGCCACCCACATCGAGTCGTGTTGAAACGACCAACTAAACTGTGCAGGCGGAATTTTGTTGAACTAAATAAACTCTACGCTTTTATGCTATTTTCGTCGACAGTGGCGACATTACCGACTGTAAAATTAAGTTAGTTCATCTAGTTAGTAAGCTGCTACCGCACGTGCGAATAGTCAGTGTTTGTCAAATCTGCATAGCTCAGCTAATATGGGATGGAACGTAATCCTTTTAGGAAGGTAACATGTGTTCAAATATCATATTGCTAGACAACGCAGTTTCTTTTAGGATGTTTAGATATTCTCCTGAAAAGGAGCACCTATTCTATGTCGTATAAAACATGCGAAGTCGAATGAATGATGTAGAGTAAATGTTTGTTTAGGAGGGTATCTAAATATTTAGATGACCGTAGGTGTAGTAATGCACCTAAAGTTTTGATTAAAACGAAATTTAGTGTTAAATTTTAGATGTTGGAAAGTGACAGGATGTTTAAAGAAAACGATCATGAGAAATAATGGGACAATTAATAAGACAAAGGATTTCATTTATCTCGAACTCGGAATTACACAGGTGAAACGGGCAGCTACTACCTTAATATGTGTACGTACATATTGAGTACGTATACCTATATTCTGGATGGGTAGTAGATAAAAATCCATGCAATCCTTTTTTATTTGCTACTTCGTTCGTTAGCGAGCCCTTGTTAAGTCCTAACAAGATAAAAGGTTAATTGAAATTTAAAAAATCATGATTGCACGATGCTTAATTACCTAGCAACGCAATTGAAGTTTCACTGTAAGATGGTATCTCGTTGTACAAAGCATAGGCAGTAAGTTTTCAGCTGGAATGGCTCTCAACAAACTCAACATGCCTTCAAATGTTCGATCTCGATAGAGAAAGAATGGTCTTTCGAGCGTACCTACATTAATCGTTCCAATTACTGAGGCGCGCTTGCGTCGAACGAAACGCAAACACAAATTAATTGAATTGATTAACCAATTGAATTTAGCGGAGTCAGTTTTTGCAAGAGTTTCTCTCTGCAATTGATGCTGAGCAAATTAGGTGAATAACTTAATTAATACATTCCGCAAGAAAGACATTGTAATGTAATGTTTGTTTGGAATTGATTAGGTCGGAATACTTTAGGTTTTATAATTTGTTCTGTGTGCATATTTGGGATGTGCCTTGTATTTCATCCGCTTAAGTCCAGAGGCACCGTACACGCACGAACATATGATTTGTTGTGTTCAAAATTTATGTAACATTAGTTTTAATAATAGGTTGGTTCTTAATTAGGTTTAATACTTACTAAAATTTAGCATACACTACATGAGTACTCGTCGATTTTCTAGACGGAAGCATCCGTAGCAGGGTTTGGTAATTTATTAGATTTAGCTGTAAAGGTTTTCAGTAAGAGCTTAAAAAACTCTTATCTGCAATACGTCTTGAAACTGCAATATAAGTAAATGAAGGTTAGGTTCAGTATGAAATTAGCTAGTCGACAGACATTAACTAAAGACTATAAGTTCTAACACTTATGATTACCTAAGTAAATACAATTTTGGACTTAATTCCTGCTGTCTCAGATTTTTTGTCCCATCATTTTAATCAACTCGATAAAAATGATCGTGTAAGTATTGGAAAATAAAAACCTTATTTTACTCATTATTGGGAACCAGTTGTTTAGGTATCAAGGATCGAGGCCATTACTTAGAGCGACGCCTCTGTACATTGCATCTACTTGTAGATGGTTAATTACCATCGTCGCTGTAATGTTACACTTTTTTACAACAAAATATTGTCAGTGATGTCCCCAGATATTTAATTACCTTATATACATAATATACGCTCGTCAGTAATCTTATCTCATCGGAGGGAGTTGTTCCTGAATTGAAATGGTTTAAAATTACATTTCAACACAATGCACTCTAATTATTTAATGGAAGAAGAAATCCTGTGAAAATATGTTCCACGAAAATGTCACTGAGAAGGCGGGGCCTGAAAAGGTGACTCGATGACCCAAAAGTCTGTCACTAGCAATTCTGAAATGCACGCACTCGCTGCGCCCCGCGGTTTCACCCCCGTAAGTCCCGTTCCCGCGGGAATTTCGAGATACAAAATTCAATTCAAAATAGTTAATTTTCTTTAGATTCTTGTACAATAATAAATGCACATGATCGCATTTGGATAAAAAGTAGCCTATGTATTATTCCCGGTATACAGCTACCTATATTCTAAGTTTTATCGCAATCGGTTCAGTATATAGTATTAGCGTAAAAGAGTACCAAAGTCACATACATACAAACTTTCGCGCTTATACCTAATATCAGTAGACTAGCTGGGCCCCGAGTCCCGAGGTTACACTCGCGTAAGTCTCATTCCCGCCGGAATACCTACTGGGGGGATAAAAGTATATATTAGAGTTAACTCTCAAAAACTACCTACTAATTATCCTCCAAATCATTTTATATGGGTTTCCCCTACCAACATAGGTAAAAACAGTTATTTTTTTATTATTTACGCAGAGTGCATGCATATCAGAATGGCTATTAACAGTAATGACAGACTGTTGGGCGATCGAGTCACCATTTTAGACCCCGCCTTCTCAGTGACCATTTGCGTGGAACATTTTGTCAAAGGATTTCTACTTCTCACAATGAAACTATAACTTGTAACTGAACTGTAACCAAAACGTTATTGACTCAATAATGTATCTATGGAGAAAATTTTTTCGTAAAATGTCAAATGTTTTTTAACAAACATCCAATTTGAAACTGAAGATTCACTGCAATGTTATCGAAATTATGTTGAAAAGCTTTTATTTTGAATGATTTAAAACAAGAATCGGCTATCTGGTACCAAGATGAGACTATTACTATAGACCACGTTTAATTATAAAGGTGATATTGTTCTTTACGTAGGATATGAATACGTTTATATGAAAAACAATGTAGCATTCATAAACCGACATCATTATTAATTTAACTAGCATCGTAAACTAAACTTAACGAACATTTAACCAAAGTCATAAAAACTTAAATTATAGTATATAGTAAATGCCAAAACAATAGTCCGTTTGCGAGAAAAATCATGAATTTTAGTTTAGTCGTACGTTATTTACGACCTTCTTTATTACTACACCAACTTACCTTTTTCTTTTTATATAAAATACGAAATGGTATTTTTTTTAATATATTTATTTTTTCTCCCAGCTACAATTTACACCAGTGACCATCGTTTTACAAAACCATAAGGACATCTTGCCCTTTGAAAATTATTAAATATAAAGCTATTTTCGACAAACATTTAAAAGCTCTTATTTAAATTAGGTAAGTAATGTATTAAGTTTTACCACTTGCGAAAATAATATTAATTGATCTCACTTACAGTTTTAAAACTTATAAAGACATAACAGTATAAAAAATAGTCACTCATTATCGAAAATTTCAAAAACCTTTCCTTTATTTTAACACGTGTGTTGAAAGCTTGGTTACGAGACGATAATATGAGAGCATGAGTTCAAATCTCACACATCATTATTTAAATTTTTTATACAATAGTTTATTACAAAAAAATACATTCAATGACAATAAAATAAGGGTAACATGCACAAGTTATTTTAATTTTCTCGAGTAGTTATATAGACAACTTTAAATCACAAGAACTAGACAATTTACCTACATGCCATCCCCGCTGGTGACGTTATTTTAGTCAAATATATTTATTGTTAAACAAGCCTAGAACGTTTTATTCTCGTTATTTAAGAGGAAAGGATACCTATTATTTCTCGTTACAACCGTAGTCGTAGTTACCTCCTTAGATAAACACAAGACCAAAATGTTAATTTCTTAATTTATCCAGGGAGAAATGTTTTTTTATGGAGAAAGAGTAGATATTCGACTGTTTCTTCCGTGGATAAAGACATTGACTTAGCTCTTGGTGTAGGAAAACATTGTAAGGAACCCCGCAGCTTAAAGTCACGCAAAAAGCTCAGTTGTAATATTCGGCTAGTTGCGGAAACATACAGTAAAACTTTTAAGTCATTATTTGCTCTAAGGTCATTATTCAGGGAGGTAACTAAGGCTACGTTTGTATGGAGAAAGAATAGGTATCTTTTACTCTTAAAAAAACTGTTTATTAGTAAACATCGTGCCGTATCCCGTATCCTATATAAGGAACATTAAGTAGTTTGTTTGAAACTTGAAACATTATATCCACTGGACGTTCCATTATCGAGTCAAGTGTCATCATTAAATAAAATAATGTGGATTACAATATGTACGTACAGGTACATGCATAAAGACGGGGCTGACCTTAATGTTGCAAGTATAAGTACACTTCGATGACGGAAAGGACGCACTCGTCACGAGTTCCAGCCAATTTAACTTTCGAAATCTTTTAAGGTAAAACAATCAAATTGGCCATAAAGTGGTGTCCTATTAATTGGTTACAAAGTACGAAAATGATTGACTACGTTATTTATGTCAAGAAGTTTAGTAATAATTAAGATATCATCCGATTCTAAGGTAGACTCACAAAAAAATTAAATGTTTTGTGCAAGTATTTTCAATTCCATTTGTTAACAATTTTCTACGAATACTGCGATCGTACACTTGTAGTTACGAATGTATGGAATTGAGTCGATCTATTTCAGTAAGCAGTAAATAAGAAATGGAGGCCATACTGCGGCGCGCGGCGTGTAGGTGCTATTTAGCCCTCAAGGTGGTGGAGGCTACTTCGTGACTTACCGCCGCGCACGCTTGCAACCACGAAAAAAATAAAAAATAAAAATAAACGCCCACACGGCCGCCTTAAAAATGTTGAAATAAATAAAATGCACACGTCCCGGCTTATCTGAGCGGGTGCATAGCCGAGGACAGTCGGTCGGTCGGTCGGTCGTCTACTGACCCATGCTATTTTCAGAATTATTTTAATTGAATCGAATTGCTTCTGTGAATAGACTAGCCGAATTCGGAGGAGTTCTTATTACTTCTACATCAAATAGGTGGATTTATTTGTATGGCACAAGTCACAAAAGTCACAATAATACTTGCCTAATCATTGCTTTACGTGCATGACGCGTTAGTAATAGTTCATTCTAACAGAAAAAATCTCAAAACATTTAGGTAACAGTCATCATCTCTGTAATAAATTTAATTTATTGAAATAACATATTGACATTAGTAGGGTAGAGATAGAGAATTGTAACCACAGATTGGTGAAACGTGATTCTTTGACGTTCACAAGGGTTTAAATACCTTAGAAGGTAAAAACATAGAAAGCTTTGTTTGTACAATGTAAAGGTACACATACATAGCAAACACAACTGGCAAAACATACACAAAGTATATAATGAAAAGCTTAAGATTAGTTTGTACAAATGGGCGGCCTAATCGCTGACAGCGATTTGTTCCAGGGAGCTTTTAGATAAAGTAGATTTTTTTCAGTGACGTAAGTAGGTACGAAAATGTAATTTTCAAGGGCATCTTCATACCTTTAAGATAACTCTAAACCCACGATACTTACCCTAAGACCTTGGAAGGGTACAGGAGGAATCATCTAGTTCAACGATATTTCCGAGTTTAATCACTTTCTTCATCTAACATTAACGTTAAATATATTCGCAGCACGTCTCATCTGCAATTCGAACAATATAAAGTTGTAACATCTGCGTTTGCGACGTTTTTACAATGAAAATCAGCGGACATCCGTCATGCTGAACTGTTGATAGGTATAGCATAGCAATGAGTGTGCATCGTGCACTCGTGGCGTGTGCCCGAAGGCAGGTGCGATGTTGGGACCGGTCTACAGACAATAATGCACACGAACCATCGCGTACCAAGATTTTTGCGGTAAAGAAAGCTGCAGACTCTGCGATTTGTCTTTAAAATTGTCACAGACCAATTATTATTTAGTATAACATTAAAATTTAGTGTAGGTTTTTCAAAACTGGCCTTTTCATATAATTTGCTTAGATTTATACAGCGCAAGCAACTTTTAGTCCATGCTTTTTATGGCTCTGTAATGAAATGACCGAAACATCGATATGTTGTTATTTATTTAGTTTGATCCGCTATAAGTTAGTTAACCGCTATAACCACAAGATGATAAATTATGCTCTATTAATTATGAGTCTAAAATATAACACGTTCAACAATAAGATATGAATTAAAATAATTTCCTGAATGTTGCACTATCATATAATCTAACCTAACTGAACATGGGTGACAACTTCCTCAGATATTTTCAAGTCCATTTATACTTAAATAGTTTACCTATCATTATCTATCATCTTCTATACTACTCATAATAAAGGAACACAGGACAAAAAGTCTGTACTTGGAAGTAAAATTAAAAAAAGAGGTCTAGGGGACTTAGGATAAGTAGTAGAATAAATTTATATAATTTTGAAAATTCATGTCTGTCTGTCTGTTTCTCTGTTTCCCTGTCTGTTCCTTATACAATTAAAAACTTCTAATCCGATTTAAAATCTGCTGAATTTGAATATTGAATAGTTCTATTTTCGAGGAATGTCGTGGTATACTTTGCATCGAAATCCAATTAGTAGAACCCGAGTAATGAACGAAAAAGTGCAACCGCTCGAGAAACGCTCGGCCGCCCGCGCCCGTGATAACGCGTTTATTACTTTCGCGGGTAAAACCGCAGAGCGCAGCTAGTTTTTAATAAAGTTTATCATTCCTGCAACGAAATACTTCTCTTTTCTTTAGCAAAACGTTTAAAGCATCTTTCAAGTGGGAACCTCTCTGGAAGAGCGCACATAATTATATCGTTCCAATGTGAGGTCGTAAGTACCTTTCATTCTGAATTGCATTTTATAATAATTCTTTTTGATTTTATTCAGTACATGCAAGTAAGTGGTTGTCTTTCATCGCTGTCTTGCAAATCGATTCATGGTCTGCGAAGCTCAGTAATGTGGGGTTGACGTGATGACTTGCGAAATTCCAACTGCTTTTAAACATGCACTTTTATAAAGAACTGCAGGAGCAATATGAGCATCATCAAAAATTGCCTGTTAAGAATTTTAGAAGATATACTTAGTATACTTACGATCTCGTTAGTATTTTTATTACGGTTGAATTATGGAAAATAGAATTCTTATTATCGAATCTATTCAAAGCTAATTTAAAGCACATAATTTTAATTATATCACTAAATTGGAACACATTTAAATAATTGTTTATTAGAATCGAACACCGACCATAATGAACGCTGTTTACATTAAAAACTCTTCTCATATTTTCATATCTGTTTAAAATCTCGTAATGGCCTATTCATAACTTTATTCAAGTTATTAAAAATATGTTTTGAAAATTGCTTTGCTCAGAATCTTGCGATTACATACGTCGCTTCGATAATTACGGTTGGTTAAATTAATTTCCAGACTATTATTAGTGTCACGATAAAAACTCTCATTAAAAAATAAAAAGTGACATAAAGTGTGGTTGGGTTTAACGCACACAGCCCGCACCGCTTCGCTCGAAGACGGTGAGCGTCAGATAGTTCAGTTCCCATTTGTTCTATAGGACAAAAAGGCAATTTTCTTTTTTCCATAGAACTGCTTTTCCATCCGGGTTTACTCGTTACCTAATATAAATTCGATATCACTATTTCCAAAACAGTTCCATAAAATATTTCACACGATTTTTTGTCAATTTGTAAACTTCATGTTATTGTCGAAGAGTCTTCTTATCTTTTTTTATGAAACAATTGAGAATGGTTTTTTTTGTCTCGGTGACATCAATTCTATAGAACAAATGGGAACTGCCGTGAGCGTCTCGCTTATCCGACAATCCGGTTTCAGCAAACTACATAACATCGACCTTTCACGGACCCGCTTGTTTTTTCGTTGGCAAAACTGTCTTATTTAAGTTAATTAAGTGAAGTATAAGTTCGTGACTAGTACTGTGGGAGTGTGGAGGTCGGTGAGAAACGTGACGCCCAGTTTCACTTACCACCGCGCCGTGTTCTTTGTCATAAATGGTTGTAACTTTTACAACTGTTTCAGGGCTGACAGATTAATACGTGTTTAAGTTTCCTAGCGTGTTATAAGTTCCGTCATTGTTTTTTAAAGAGATTATCCTATACTTGTAATAGAGTTCTATCTAGTAGAGATGCAGCAAAATATTTAGAATATATCTTCATCGAGTATGCGTTTATTCTTATTTTCGGGTACTAACACAAACCTTATAAATTGGTTTTTCTGGTAACTTATTATTACATAGAAATATTTTTAGCAAGGAAATATATTTCCAAAAAGTCCCCATGACAGGATTCGAACCTGCGTCCTTTCGCTAACCAGGCGACTGCTCTAACCACTGAGCTACACAGGAATCACGTGACACGGTATAATTTTTCGGCCATATCTTTCCTCGCTAATTGTTTTACCAACTAAGGCTTGGTTTCTGCGCCATCTACCGGTCAAGCTTTGCAGCCTTTATTGACTGGTTCAGGTGGTTTACTTTACAGTAAACATACCCAACATGAGATGCGCTTTCTCTCCAATTTAATATTTCTTTTTGTTTTTATTGCTCAAGGCATTTTAAACATAGAAATATTTTTAGCAAGGATATATATTTTCAAAAAAATGGGGATTATATTTCCTATGAATATTAGGAAATAATGGAAATATATATTAGGAAATATATTTCCAAAAAATCCCCATTTTTTTGGAAATATATTTCCTTGCTAAAAATATTTCTATGTTTATAATGCCTTGAGCAATAAAAACAAAAAGAAACTTATTATTAGTCATTAACATGTTATGTCAAATGTTTTAACGATAAAAAATAAAAAATAATTCGTTTTCCGAAAACAGTTTCCAATGATATAGAAGTAGTATAATAGTTTTTGATATAGTTTTCGTTAACTAGACTTTATAGTACTTATAGGTCTCTATATGCTCCGGTATGCCTATGGACAAAAAACCTCATCGTTACTGAATTAAACCCCGTAGGCTCTCTCAAATTGTAGAATAAAATTGGAAAATAATTAAAAAAATATTGACATTTTCTGTATTCAACACGATACCCCTTGGGGATTTTTATATTGATTCTTCTGCGATAGTGCGCGATTTAATGTAATATTATGTTTAAAGGTCCATTGTAATGATGTTCTTGCCAGTTAATGTACTCGGTTATTTATTATTTACTTTAAAATATTTATAAGGTTGAGATATGTTTTCCAAAATTAATAAGTACCTATTTAAAATTTTATAGCAAGAGGTCGCCAGCATTAGCTGCATTTTGAATACTATTACTCTTATCCAAACTTTAATTTCTTTTGTTTTTGACACATCTGGTTGTTTCAGTCAAATAAACTTCAGAAACGAATTACTAAAGGCCGATTTACACTTCAATAAGTACAGTAGCGAGTTAAGTAATTAGTAGACAGTAGTAAGTAGCGTCCAAACGTAGGCGAGTAAGGAGTCATAAGTTGCCTTTCTGAGAACAGAACTAGTCGCATTCGGTTTAAAAGTACTTTTTATGTAGGTTATGTTTTTGTTGTCTCAAAGGTTCTTTCTTCTAAAACAGTGGTTTTCATCTAAAAAACTGAACATTGAATTACCTTATACCAATTTATCTGCTATAATTAGAGAAATAGTAGATACACTTGTACAACACATTGAAAATGAAATATTAGTAGAAATGAATAGACCAAGACGCATATGGGAAAGAAAGTGGATTTATAGAAGAAATAAACGTAGAGCCAGCTGCAGTAACCTTCTAATGGAATTGTCTGAAGAAGATACAGTTGAATACAGATATGCTTTACGAATGAGTGAGCCCTCATTTCTATTTTTATTATATAAAATTACCCCTGCGATTCAGAGATCAGATACATTCATGAGATGTGCTTTACCGGCAAAACCGTATGTGCACACTTATGGACTGGTACTAAACTTGCTTGTCTACTTGACGGCCAGTTAAGTTGGCGGGGTGCGGGAGACGTAAGGGAGGGGGCTACTTCGTACTGAACTAGCCGAAAAATAGGATGCCGATCTATTCAACTAAACTTAATTATCAACTTACTACTTAACTCGCTTTTGCCGTTCAAACGACAATAAGAACTTAACTCGCCCGATGCGCAAGTTAACTCGCTACTGTACTTATTGAAGTGTAAATCGGCCTTTAAAGTCGCAGAACAAAAGTTTACCTAGACCATTCTCGAAATACAAAAACAAAATCAGCCATTTAATTTGTCCCACTGCAGGGCAAGGGCCTCCTCTTAGAGGGGTTAGGCAGTAAGACGCCACGGGAGCCTACCCCGGATTGGCAAATGTTCCACGTCTGCGGGCCGTGGTGAGTCCTAGGACATGTCGGTTTCTTCACGATGTTTTCTTTCACCGTATGAGCGATATTACTAGCTTACATATTTTTTTCTTAAAGACATTGACTGTGACAATAATGAATACTTAACATAATAACAATATTTATAAGTTTATTTTTATTAAATTACTTATCTAAGAACACTTGGAGTACATTTTATAAGTAACGATACTTTCCTATTGCATACTTTTCCAGTGGCTTGGGAAATACAAGGTGACTAAGAATACTTATTACAAAGAAACGCGCAAAAACAAAACCCTTATCGTTCGGGTAAAAAACATTGTCAACTTTGTCTTGTCGACTAATGCACCGTACGTACTGACTGCAGGTAGGTACCTTACATCGTGACTTCCTTTAATTTCACTGTCGGCAATCTCATAAAGGTGCAACACACCGTGAAGACGACAATTCGCACCGTGACCGCCTCACACCGGACATCAGTTACGCCTTTCAGAGCTCACTACCAAACAGTCATCGGGTAAAAAAAACTACTAATGACGGCAACATTTTCATGGCTACAGCACGTAATAAACATTAAAAAAATACTTAGCATAGTCATTGCAAATAATAACTTCTTGAGAGTCGATTGGGATAATTTGTACATTACGGGTCCGGGTTGAACTGCATAATAATTTAGATGTAATGAGTGGGTGCAAAACTTAACTATTTCGTTTCGCATGTACGTGCATCGAGCTACCAGTATTACAGAGTCATCTCGAGCTTAATTCCGCGGAGCGAGCGCCCGCGCCGTCGCGTCCGTGGCGGCGAATGCAACCTTTGTATCTAGAAAAAGGCTTTGATTGCATCTTTGTGTCCATTTGTTGTATGCATCTGGCCTTTATTATTATCTTTTCTTCTATATTTATTTATATATATAGCTGTTTCGACGGAAAAATAGGAGTGTTATAATTTTGAGGTGTCTGTGGTATCATAATTATTTTTCCCGGGTCTTATTCGCGTATTATTAATAATTTTTTATGAGTTCAAATCGTGTGAGTTTAAAATGTCTGTGGTATCGTATCTGCCAAACGGATGAAGCAATTTGATATAAGTAGTTTTATGTTTGTTAGGTAATTTATTCATTGTATAGGTGATTTTGTTACTTTTCCTAAATAGTACTAAATATTTGTATTTTATTTATTAACATTTTACATTTATCATGTGTAAAGTGATGGCTGTTGACCAGTATAGCGAACGGTCTAAGTTCAAATCGGCAATAACGAAGATCCAAATAAAAATCATAAACTACTTGTATATATCAGTGTCAACTTATATGTTTAACTTTCTGCGTAAGTTTTACAAAGGGCAGCTTATATTTAGGTTTAGGTATATATTGACAAAAACTCCGGTTTTCAACAACCCTATTCAGATTAAAGGCTCTTTATTCTACGTTGCACCGATTTGCTATCAATATTTCAACAAGACGATTTATGTTGAAATAGGTATTACCCGTTTACAGAACAAACATATCAATCAGTGTCTGACTGACATTCGCCACTGTACTTCAGAATAGAATGTTCTGTCTGTATGAACAGCGTGACCGAAGGATGCTCACGCATCGCTTCACGTGCGATGATCTTTGTAAACAATTCCGTCCAGCCACAGTTGAGCTATTGTCGTTGATAGCTTCTCGAAGGTATCATAAAGCAGGTGGAGGTACAACTATAGTGGTAAGATACGATAGAGAGGCGGCAGGATCTAATTCTTGGTGGGATCAGCGGATCACGATCCGCGCGTGCGCGGGCGCAGGCAGGAGGCGAGCTGCGCACGACCGCGCATAAATTAGAAATGACGGCCGTCACAGCCGGAGGAATAAATACAGAATCTACGTATGTAAATACCTACTTCTCACTTATTTATGAATCCAAACCCTTGAAGTACAGATAAACACAATCGTTTTTATAACTCTTTATAACGATAGAGGCGTGTAAGTTTCTCATAAACCATACCATCAATAAATTAAAAATATATCACATAAAAATTTGTTTACACTTAACTAACAGAAGCATTGGGATCTATCGCTCATGACTATTTGAATTTATCATGTGGCAATGTTATCGTAAATCACCGGTGATGAGGTACCCACCTACCTACTATAGTCGATATATATAGCCTGCAGCGTGAGCGTGGCGTATGGCCGCATGTAGGAGGCGCGCGATGCCGCATGCCGCGCTCGAGACTCAGTCCCACGGATCTCGAAGGCGGGCGCGCGACCGCGCCGACCTCGCGCACCTACGTATACAGCCGCTAGATAAATACGATACCGCTTTGATATTTTCTTCTTATCAAATATTTTATTTAGTCTCTCTTTAGTGTCTCAACTATCATATCAGTCACTTACGCTTAAACAGCTAATGAATAAAATGTTAAGACCTATAAAATTGAAATTGTAAATAAAGAAACATAATTTTGGAAACGAAAACGACCGAAAGAGAGCGAGCGACCTGCGATCTGAGGGATTCTGTAACTTCCGATGCCGAAGATTTTTACATTTTTTATTTTATTTCCTTACGAAACGCTTTCCCACCCAATAGGACTTGAACCTGCATCTCTAGCGAACATACCGTTCTAATGCCTTAACCAATTCGGCCATGCATTGATGCTCGTCTCGTCGAGTCGTAATTATGGATTGCATTTCTTTGTTTTTTTTTTGCAACTAAAAAGTTTCTGATAAGTAATACAATTACAAATAATTTGTACCCCAAATTTCAGGGTAATAGGACCAACGGTTTAGGTTCTGCGTTGGTATATAGGCAGCAGCCTAATTGACAGTCAGTCGTCCTGCCTAATCGAACTTTATGTAAATACATTACTTCCGGAAACTCCACCAGTGGCAGTGTATGGAAAGATGAGTCGATTATTTTTCAAAGCCAATTTCACCATGTAGGTTGGTGACTGGTGTAGTATCAAACTCCAGTCCACGTAGCGGGTGTACGTAAGTCGCGCGCTGGGCGCGGGCGGCGCGTGCCTGGGAACCGGCGGCGCGCGCGCGTTCTCACGGCCCCGCTGACCTGCAGCCTCCGCTCCGTCCCTCTCCCTCGCCTCCGCCTCCCTCGTCCGACAATCGTGCCTTTCCTTACGCCTTCCACCGAGCATCTTTGGTAGCTAATTCCACCTACCAACATAATAACCCCACGCCGCGACCGCGCCGCCACACGGTGCCACACAGTGCCGGCACAACTCTTTTATCCATAACTTTATAGTTGCCTTTGAAAGGTACTCGTGCGATTAGGTAGATTTTACATTATGTGACTTAATTAAGTAACTTTAAAATGTTCCTGGTGATATTACGAAAGGCGTGCTAATCCCTCCGGGACATTGTTATGTGATCTGGTCATGTCGAACACTAACATAACTAAAGAAAATAAGTTTATTAGCCTAAACGTACGTAATCTCTTTTAGAAAAATAACTATATATTTTTAACAATGTTCATTATAAATACATATAATCAACCTCTATCAAGGCTACACGTACAAACGCTGTAGTTAATAACATATTTTTTAAACAAAAAGTCTGTACACAGATATTCCCTAAGTTCGGAAAGAATGTAGAGTTCCCACCAAATAAGTAGGACTCCACAGTACGAAGAGATAGCTACCATATTTCAGGCTTAGCGAATGGTCTGTGTGTCAAGTTATTTCGCCAGGATTCGAATAAAGTTTCCCACGAGAGTCTCAGATAATAGGTACAAGATTCTCTCGGACCGCCGACTTTTTGTACCCTTCATACAGCGCCTTTCATTTCTCTAAAGCTATTACGAGCCAAGAAACCTAAATACTTATAAAATGTTTATAATAACTTTAATCGCTTTGGTAAAATAAAATGTTATTTTAGAGTTTGTGTAAAGTTTTATTTACTAAAACTAATTTTAGTACCTAAAGAGAATACAATAACTACGTAAGCTTATACTGGTAAACGAGGGGGCGCTGTCACTTTTATCATTTTACTACCAACCTGCCCAACCAACCTGCCCCTTTTGCACGTATATATTGTACTTTAAAATAAGCATAATTTTCTGTGACAGTGAAAGCCGTATGTTAGTGAAGAAATAGACAAACGAAAACAGCGACTTGGCTTTGTAGGTACACACCTAGTGGGTACTATTTACAGATAGAGATATAGAATCCAGATAGTAGGTGTACGTCTGTATGCATCGCGGCACGTAACAGACAGGGTTAGATGCAATCTGTTTGCTTTATAGCCTGAAGGCTTATATGCTGAGACTCATAATATTTATCCTACTAATATTATAAATGCGCAAGTTGATGTATTTGTAGTTTTCGTTAGTATGTAAAAACTTCTAATCGCTTGCTACGAAACTTATTATAATAGGAAAATCATCTGAAATTCAAAAATGATTGTAAAATTATACCGATGTATAAAAACAACTTTTTTAAAATGTATTTTACATTATTAAAAAGATGTTTTATAAAATGAGCTTATAATTATTATTATATATGGATGAGTAGATTTATGATGAGCCTTAAGGAATATTGCCAAATCTACAATTTTAAACTAACATGGAGACGAACCAAAACATATCTAAATACCCAGTGTATTTAGATATGTTTTGGTTCGTCTAAATAACCCTTTCTTTGCACCCTAATATGCAAATGTGCATATTATTACATATGTGCATAATATGTATTTGTATATGTGTGTTTCAGGGGGTATAAAATGAAGACTTCTACTGTGCCCACCCCAAATAACTGCGGAAAACAGGAGGAAGAAGAAGAATAAGAAGAAATGAAAAATTATCACGAATGGATTAGTTCGTAAGTCAAGCTCCAATTAAGGTTGAGGTAGCGGACACAACTTTTGCAAGGTCTCTACAAGGTTAGAAAATAAAATGAAGATCTTATACAAAACCTGGCAGCGGCAACCTACCTGCGCGCGTCAATACACATTATAATAATAGGACATTAAGTTGACTTCATCCTCAAAATTTAAGCAATTGTAAAAATATTTAATAAATAGAACATACGATGACAATTTTGAAACAGTTTCATAAAAAAAAATAAGTATTTAATATAGCCAACATCTATGCTTAATAACTAACTTGCCGTTAATTAAATATATTTTTACGTATTTTAGACATATGTACCTACTTCCTTATATATATCGGTTCGTTTGTTAAGTTATACATATTTTATATATCTGCAAATAAACATTTTGTAAGCAAAATTGGACAGGTCCTGATTTATCTCTACTTAGCTATAAAAATATATTTGGTCGCCATAAATAGCCGAGTAGGTAGAAGTACCTGCCGCCGAAAGAGGGCTCGAAGGCTCGAATATAGGCTTTGTTAGTAGCCGAAACAAGTTATCCAGAGTTAGGTCAGTCAGACGCCTCCAAGCAGCCTCGAGCCTTGGGTGATAATGTTTTAGTTTGTTTTTAATCGACGTACCTGGTAATTACGAAACACGTTTAATAAATACAAAATTCAGGCCTTATATTTAGTATTTAACGTAGATATCTAGAGTTTAACTGGATTTCTAGATTTCGCATCCAATTACCCATAGCCTATCAAGTGTCGGTTTAACCGACGACGTACTTAGTTATGTGCTCACAATAATTGTAACCGATCATAAACAATAACCCTGAAAATATTATTTTAGAAAAACAACTAAATAGGAAATGTAAATGAAAAAAATAATGTATAGAATCTCATAAAACGTCAAACAATAGTAATTGTGATGTGCCTAAATTGAACCGTCATGCTAGTACCTTAATGCAAAATGTAAAGTAATAAAATTAAATAACTAGTATTTTACCACATTAGAAGCACACGTGCCGAAATCATTTCAATAATCCCTACCTTAACTAAACTAAGGAATCTTATTTAGCCTTTCTTACCAAGAGTTTCAGGTTATATTCTGATTAGTATTTAAAAGCTAGTAATCTTACTAATATTATAAAGCTGAAAGTTTGTGAGTTTGTGTCAATGTGTGTTTGTTACTCAATAACGCAAAAACGGCTGAACGGATTTGAATGAAATTTGGAGTGAAATTTGGAGTGGAGTGAGAATTACGCGGGTTATTTGTTAGATAAATGTAAATCTCGTCTTAGAAATCAAAGAAACTCTTTCATTTGATCGGGCTTCTAAACTAAAACCAGCAAGATGTACGCCGAGACCCTGAAATAGTTATTTGGACCTATTGGTATTAATTTTAATAAGGTAGGTAGCTAAGTACTACTGAATTAGATTGACGCGACGTTTATTTTCATATGTAGGTGTATTCTACAACAAGATGTCCCGATTGTGTCTCAGCTTCATTGTTTTTCTGCTTCAGAATTTCCATTATAAGACTAAAATATAACAAAAAATTGGATAACACAAATTTTCCGGTTTTGATCGCGTTGATTTTATTATCGGCAATGTTGCGATGCAAAAACGCGGAAAAAAAACCAAGTTCTTTGGGGAGAACAAAAGAAAATCTAAAGAATCCTAATTTATAATAGAAATATTTTTATAACGAGTTTATAACCTAGGTACTATCTTCCCTAACCTTCAATGATACAAAATAAAATTGAATTAAGAAAACTGTCTATCGTCTAGTAACCTACCTATTACTTGTATTTAAATAATCATAAACATTTTAGAGTCGCCATCGAAATTATACATTGCGAGCTATCACGTGACGTGCGAAATCTTTATGCGCGAGCGACGAAGCACAAGATGCGTGTACTCAATAAAGCAATCATCGCAATGGTCCGCCAATTATAGTCCTACCGACGCATTCGTTGGCGATCGAATATTAAAATTTAATTGATGGCGCTCTGTACCCCTACCATTGGTACGTAAATGTGTAAACTTTAACGTGAACAGTTTGGTCATATACGGAACGCAGCATATCGAGTCGCACGACTGACAGTAAACCACCGGCACCGGTGCTGCAGGGAATAGACGGAGCGGGCGCGCTGTGCACAAGGGGAAACTGTTAACGTTAAAGTGTACGTATTTACGTATCAACTCAAAGTAGGGGTACTGGTTACAGTAATTCTTGCGTCAGCGCAGGACGCACTTTTACCGCCCACCGTCACAAAGATTACGCTTGTGCAAAATTGATGTTAATTCAATTTGCCTTTTAAAGTGCTGTTTGTAAGAATTTTTTCATTGTGCTCTAGGTACGATTTATATGCTCAGTGAAAATAACCATAATCAGCGATGATCATGCGACCATATATCCTTTCATTGCTATGAGACTCCATTTAAATTCATCACAAAAAATAGTAATGGAAACGACCTATTCAGTCTGCTGTTAAGGAGTTTAGTCGAAATCGTGTCCATCCTATAAATGGATTTGAAATTGCAATGTTTTGAACATGATTGACTTTTAAATGGGTGCGCTTTATCTTACATTACTTTTCAACTTCTATTATCAGAGGTCCTAAAATGTTTCTCATACCATTTAAAATCATAATGATCATTCTTCATATTTTATTGTCTTATTACCGATTTGTGTTCAAATAATCACTCTTCATAATTTTATAAAGTCAGGGTGGAGCACCCTTACTTATCCTAGTCAGGGTGGAGCACCCTGACTAAGATAAGCAAAGTTTTTTTTGCTAACTGTTATGAGCTCCGTTGGTAGTAATAAAAATGTATGAATAAAAAAGGTAAGTTAAATTTAAAAAAAGTTGTATTTGCATTTGGTAAAATCAGTGGTAACACTCAAAGAGACATACGAACAAGAAAGTAATCTTAAAAGGGTTCCTTTTTTTACCATTAGAGGTAGGTACGAAACGGATAAAAACAATACCTGTCACGGTTTAAAGTCCTATGTTCAGACTTCAGATGGATACTAAAAGCCCTGTGATTCAAGCGACGTATAAGTCAATTATATGCTTCGCTTCTCGGAGCTAGAAAACCGACAGCAGTTTCTCGGTGAATAAGAACCATGACCATCAAGTCAGCGGCTTTATTTTAAGTTCCTACTTTAAAAAAAGCCGCTGACTTGACTAGCCGCGTTGTTTGACAAAGGTACCAGGGTCGGTAGGGCAATTTGTATCAGATTGTGAGGCGCGGATGAATGGTCCGGCCATGTTCGCCGGTGCATACTGATGGGCTAAGACAGGAGGTCCCAATTATTTCTCTCCACACACTCTATTGTGTTGCCACAACATTTTTCGGTGTAAGAACTTTTTCATTTTGTTTACCGTATTTGTATTTCAAAGACAGAAATAACCGAATGAGAGGTCTACGATTTTATAAAAAAATACGCCTTGTAGCACAAGGCACAAAACATTTTTTTCAAGCAACTAGGCTTGTATAATGGTAATTCGAGTAGGTAAATCTACCTACAGTGCTAATCTATAAATTAAAAATATAAATCTTTATTTGACGACCTCTGTGGCGCGTCGGGCGAACGCTTGACTGCAATACAGAAGGTTGCGGGTTCGATTCCCGCTGGGTGCAAATATTTATGCTTAAAAATAACTAATTGTATTTGGTCTGGGTGTATTTCTATGTATAATATGTATGTACTTACAAAAGAAAAATAAATATAAGTAGTATATCCGTTGTCTAGCCACCGTAACACAAGCTTAGCAGCTTACCATGGGGCTAGATGGCGCTGTGTGTTGGTCACAGAATTTATTTATTTTATTTATTTATTTATAAAAGGGGAACATCATTTTACTAGTAACTTTCGACTTCACTCACATTCCACTCACGATTCATAACAACCTTGGTTTTCCTACTTACGAGGAAAACATCAATAGTACGAGTGCCATCTAGTCTTTTTAGTTCACTAAAAAGACTAGATGCCAACGTATGACGCCGGTAGACGACTTGGTAGTGACAAGTTAAGACCAATTTCAGTCCTTTCCAATCTTCAAAATATATTACGTTTAAAACAACAAACAATCATTTAAGAAGAAACATATGAGTGTTGTTGCAAAACTATTACCGGAGACCTTAATTAATCGTTAATTGCTTTTTAAAGCTCGACTTTAACACGAGTGTGATAAAATTGTATGCAATTTAGTCTTATTACCCATTGAGATTGTTTAATACAGCCGGTTCCATGGTGGGGAATAAGTCGGGTTTTCAAAAATCGATTAAGGTAGACATGATTAAGTACTGTCTCATTTTATTATTCGTTTATTGTGAAACGAGTGCGGAGCTGGAGGCTTAAAGTAAAATGTTTGCATATGCGGCGATAAAGCAATCGTAAGGTAAATAATTATGTTATCGCGGTGGTTTTTGTAAACCCTGCGACGCTATAATTCTTCGTTCGTGTTTGCTGTCGCCCGCACTAAAGGGACCCTCATAAATCTACGTAAATGCAATGAAAGTAGGTGTAACGTATTTTATGATAACAATTTTACAGTCTTTATTCATATCGCCGTGGCCGCAAATACTTAGGTATATATGAAGCTTCTATAAAGACGCCATGAACAATGGAAAAAAACAAGTTTTTGAAAGTTAAGTAATGTATCCCGTCAAAACAAATATGTACACATAAGCCAAGGCTCATAATTCAATTATTTTACCGAAAAAATTGTAAGTCTACCCTCTTACTAATAAATGATGATTAACAGATGACCAAGTTATGTGACGTTTGTCTCTAAACTTCAAAATTTATTGTCACAGTACATAGTTATGCAGCTGTTAACCAGCGTTTATAACATAAGTAAGGAGGTCATGTGTCTAATGAATGAAATCATAAATCTAATGCAAAAATATTCTAATTCAAATTGTTACCTAATCAATTAAAAAGATGATTTACCTAAAACCTTCATCTCTTTAATTCTGTTCTAAAACTATATAACACTAATGGCAGTTTAAAATTCTACTGAACCGACTCTAGTATAGTGTGCTGTAGAGCATTAATAAAAATATTTCGGAACAACTCAAACGATTTTGTTTAATAAGTTAATCTGAAAAATCAATAAAATCAATAAATGTCTGTAAAAACGTTCGATTATAAATCGGTAGGTAGTGTGGCGGCCGCGACTTGCGACTTGCGACGCCCACCAGTGCGATTTAATTACGAAATCAATAATCGAATTGCATTCAAGTTAATTGATTGTCGATCGATACTGCGTTATCGACTCGCGTGCATCTGTTGCTTCAAATAAATTTCATATTCATACGAAAGAAATGTAAGCAAGTAGGTACACATATGTATACCAATGCCTACTTGTAGGCAAACCTAACTTGATTAACTATCATATTATATTTAAAGTATGAAACATATACTACTTAAATTATATTTTGTTTTTAAATTGTGTGTATAATTTGACACTGCTTTCTAAAGAAAAAAATACAAACAAGGATCCAAAACGTCATTGTTATAGTCTGAAATAAAAAAAACGTAAACTTCGTTTATTTCTTAAACTCCTACATATACCTATGCGAAAGGTTAGATTTTTAGATGTTTTTCTGTTAATTATGTAGGTACCCAAAAAACGGCAGACCGGATTTAGTAAGAACGAGAGATGTGCGAGTTAATTCAGGATTATCGACATAATACATACATCATATAGCGGACGCAGTGAATGTGGCTCATTACAGGGTCTTTAAAAATTAAAAACAACAAGCGCCATTGAAAAATACGAATTTATTGCTTCCTATTACACGTAATTTCATTCGACAGTCTACCCAAAGCTAGTTTATGGTTTACATTTTTATAACCTTTGTGTAGATACATACATACCTAAACTACTTAGTTACAAAAACCTTCCGTTCTTCAGTGTAACATTAAAAACACATCAACGTCCGCTAAATATTTTAATAAATGTCGATTCACACTTTTGGCCTTGGCCAACGCGTGTCATATGAAGCCAAGCGAGTATTTGGATGAATTGTGTCCTGATATTTCATTCACCAAGTCCAAATTATATTACGCTAAGTAAATATATACAACGTGCAGTAAAGCCGCTGGAAAAAGTCGAATACTACATGGAGACTCTTGGATGGAGATTAATTCTGTAAAATGTACGTGATATGTAGATGACACGAGACGCATGCATAAGTACACGAATTAGGGCAAAAAATAAAATTACATCACGATATTGTGTATATCGTCTACAACAAAATGATTACCGACTTTTATCGTCTTTTTTTAAATAGATATTATGATTAAGCTTTTAGGTGTGATAAAATATAAGATGTAATAAATTTACAACATTTAATCGATTAAAATAGTGGGTACGTGATATCGTTTTATCTCACATTATTCATGGCTGCCTTGATTTATAGTAGTTAGATTCAAAAGCATTAAAGCGTTTTGTCGGAGATTCATATCTTCCTAATTGAAAATTATTCGACACAGCGTTTATAGCGATTATGAAGTAATTTTACACACATTGCAGTTTACAATGGTTGTAATTGTCAAATTGTTTTACGAAACATTTCATTCATATGTTGTATACATATGAATATTATTATATAGATAACGAGGTATTTACCATCTTTATTTTTATTTACAAGGAGCTCGATAAGTAACTTCGACCAGCTTGTTCACGAGATAAATAAAAATAATACAACATATATTTTTTACTTTCACATTTTGACTATGCCTTAATTGTAAGTAGGTACCGACCTACACTGCTTCCCTAAAGTATTTCCTAAGCAAAATATAATCATAATTAGACCATCCGTATACCTAACCTACTACTACGCATCTGTAGTAGTTTTGGTAATGTTATTAAAAAAAAATCGTGATCTGAGATATCTGGGAACATACCTACATACGTAAAAACACAGCTAAATCGGTGATCTCCTCCTTTTCGGAAGTCGGTTAAAACATAAGAAAAAAAAACACAAATATACAAAGCGAAAAAATAGGCATGCTGATGCGATGCTCAACTTTGCGGTTATGTAGGTAGGTAGGCAGAGGCACGCACTAGACACTATAAGTTATGTTAGAGAGCATAACAAAAAGGTGAAATACAAGCTAAAAACAGCGGTCGCTATTGCGGTAGAGCCGCGTGTTTAGCACAAGCCGTATTGACACGTCATCGTAAATCTTCTGCCGTCGACCTGCGTGGTGCCGCCGGTGGTCTGACACAGTCTGACCGGTACATGCTCGTGTAAACCATGCATATTTTGAAGAAATAAATATAAAGAATTACGAATAACATTAAAAATCATGTTTTACGGATGCTGGGTTTCTGCAGTCAAAGTAATAGGTAAAGTGACATCTTCTTACAGAATTCGTTTTGTGACTTTTAGGCCAGTGAAGACACTCATACCCGTATTCACAAAAGACCTTATGTGTGATTTAATGTTTTGTCTTGCCCCTGTAAGTGATAGATAATGATAATCAACGTCAGTGAAAATGTGACACAAGCTTTCAAAGTCGTTTGTGAATACGGCTCGGGACTTTTGTTTTTTACGCGTTAGTGAAATGTCGTCCTGAATTTTCATTTTTACAAAAACATTGTTTTATTTCGTTTAAATTGTTTAATTTCGGCGGCAGGTTACCAATTTAGTTACGCGAAGTTCAACGAGTTAAGTGAAAATAAAAATACCAGTGCCAAACACGAAATTAGCACGTTACAAACAATTGTTCTATAGAGTTGGAGAAAAATCGTCGCCATTTTTTCTACAGCCGTCACGCATTGAAAATTATTTCAAACGATTACAGTACAATAGTGGTAGTTCGCTATTCGTACGAGAAATTGGCTAAATTGTCCTATATTGCTGACAGAAGCCATAACTAAGAAAAAGAAAAGAATACGGCTCTCTCTACCTATTGCCCTTATCTCCGCTAGGAGTAATAGTGTTCCGTGCTATTGCCCACCTAAAGACTCTCGAATATTGATAGGTATTGATATTGATAGAAAACAAATATTAAGTATATTTAGTTTGTTATTCTTATGAATGGTTAAAATTCGTAGGACAACAGTTATTCGCCTCGCTTATATTACCGTACCCGAAATACACAGAAATAGGATTACCTAGAGTCTGCAATGAGGTTGCGTCGCATCGACCATTACAGAAAATGTGTTGGGTCATTTATTACTAAATTTTATGAGATAAGTAATTACAGTAATGTACCTACCTACTGAGCAGCCTTTCAAATCGCAATACCTATTGACGGCTCGAAATGATGATAGCTACGTTATTTAGACGAAGAGCTTTCGCAACCGGTAAGAGGCTCCGATAAGTAAGCTTCTATTTATTGCCTGGTTTAGAAACTATAGGAAGGTAGAAAAAAGTTTGAAAAACAACTTAAAATATAAAATATCATAAATTATGAACGAAAGGAAGAATGCAGATGAATAGTTAAAATTTGACTTACTTTTTGACTCTTGGAGTTTTACAGAGTCTATCAAAAAAGTAGTCCATAGGTTAAAACCAAGTTTTTATCCATTTATCTGCATTCTCACGGAACACGAGGAGTCCAGGTATAATCACTTAAAATAAATATTGAACACTTTCCATAAAATTCAAAATTAAACCATTAAAATGGAGCAAAGATAATAAATCTCTCGGCAACGTAAAGTATTTGGAAAATGTAAAGAAAAATACCACTTTAGTAAAATTACATATAGGCAATTACCAGTAAAGTAAGTAGTAGGTAATTAGCAGTAATTACCAATTATTTGCAAGTAATTTGAACGTGTTTTTATCTGTAACTGCAGCTCCCTCATTTAATACCACACCAATCAATAGATGAGCACTTCATTATCTTACGTGTAATTATGTTCTGAAATTGCACTATTAAGTGTAATTAACAGACCGCTAAACCCGCCTTCTTATCTCGGCCTACGGCCGTTGAAATGGATTGCATTTTGTAAGTAGCTGAAAATAAAATTAATAGGATATTGCCAATTGCTGGCAGAATTGAAAAAAAAAACACGAGTCATTTGTTATTTTGAGCATAAAAGTTAACAAACGCCTTTCAACTCGTATCTACTAATCGATATTTCATTCATACAAAAAATCAATATGTAAGTAAACATTAATTAAAGAAAATAGTTTTACAGATAGGTATGTATGTATACTAAAGAAACTGCCAAATCAGCCTGCCCCATGCATTGCAACATTCGATGTTTAGGTTGGGACTGGCAGGTCTACATGTGTAGGGATCGAACTGCAAGCTGCACTATTTTGTGAGTCCGTGGCTCGGAAACGAATTTAAACTTCACACATTTCACCTACTCGTTTGCAAGTAATTACTACAGGTACAAAGTGCAGTTTCGTTGAATTAAAAATTGTGCGCAGGCGCCGTGACAGATTCGATTTGTCCATTGTCCGCAGTAACGGTAGCGCTAACGATTTGTTACATACAAGAGGAGATTTATTAATCTTACTAATATTATAAACGCGAAAGTTTGTATGTATGTATGTGAGGTTGTTACTCTTTCACACAAAAACTACTGAACCGATTGCTATGAAACTTGGAATATAGGTAGCTTCTAACCTAATTATAAATAAATTCTAACCTAATTATTACTGTACTAGCTGCGCCCCGCGGTTTCACCCGCGTAAGTCCCGTTCCCGCGGGAATATCGGGATTAAAACGGGAACGGGACTTACGCGGGTGAAACCGCGGGGCGCAGCTAGTACAGTAATAATTAGGTTAGAATTTGATTTCCTAAAGTTTATATATACTTACTTACTTATGCACTTACTTATGTACCTATTGTAAACACTAGTTAAACAGGTTTCGAGAAAATTGTAGATTGCATAGTTATAGTGCATATTGATTAAATAAGGCCGTTTTAGCATTGAACCTTTTCCGTTTTAGCAGTTGGGTCAAATGATTTACAAAATACTTTCGGAGTTTAAGAAAACGGGAGTCGTGGATCAACTTCAACTGGTGATAAATAATTCTAGTAGGTACTACCTACTACATTCTAAAATCGATGTTCTATAAAAAATACATTGACATTTTATTTGATCCGAAATAATCGTTTTTTAAACCGAGTTGCGTTACACATAACGATTAGATTTCAATTTTCTATGCCAAAGAGCAGCGGTAGCGGTAGGTAGTAAATAGGTATGTATAGCTTTTAACATTACAAATCTACACAGACCGCAGATTTTTTGAACGCCGATGTTTATCGGCAGTAGGTTCATATTTGAAATTAGTAATCGCTTGTAATCATGTAGCACTTATGGAAAATCGTTAAACATTGCCATTTAGCTAATATCAAATAGTACCTACAGCTATAAGGGATCAGGAGCCTTATTTTTGAATCGCTCGTTGCTCGTCAGGCGATTTAAATAATTCGATATCTACTGATTATCGTTCGATCTCTAACTCCTGCAGCGAGTGGTTGATACCACTTGTTGCGGTCGTGCGATTCACATAGAAAAAATATAGAAAACTAACAAAAATGAGTAGAAATACAGGTTTTAAAGTCACTCGAAGTGGCGCGAGCGATTCAAAAATAGAGACCCAGGCCTTAAAGCTGAAGGTACTATGAATACTTGATTTAGGCGCGGGTGAAACCACAGGGCGCAGCTAGTGATAGGATATAAATAGGAGCATAAAAAATAAATAAAATACTTAGTCTATATATGTATATCAAATCCGTTAACTAAATATTTAAATGAATCATCATCATATGTGCGTTGATGGCATTGTGATGTGTATACCTTAAACATCACAAATAAATAAAAAACACACCCTACTACCCAATAACAAGTGTTTTCTGAATTTTCATGTGATCGGTAAATACGCGGGTGAAACCGCAGGACGCTGCTAATAAATAATATAAATATTTACGTGAAGCACAAAAATAAAGTTTTAAATCTGCTAAGTCTCAAAACTGCGGTAGTTAGATAGGTCGTTCTGTTCTCGCGCAATCTATCAGTGGCATCAATTCAATTAGTTCTGAAACAATGGGACTGCCGGAACATCGCTATCGGATCCGCTTGGAGTGTTACTGTTGACCGATCGCTAGCACCCATTAGGTAGGTACCTTCACGTAGTAGCCACTTTAAAGTTAACTGTTACTGTATTGTTTTGAACGATTACTGCGTAAAGCAGTTAAGCCAATCTTTACGATGCGTAAACGCATAGTGTTATAGTGATATGACGATTACACAAGGTCTTACAGCACTAAGCCAAAGGAAAATTCTGAGAAATAAAAACTATTACTCGTTTTAGTACCTACTTACAATTACCACTTTTCCCGCAAAAATTAAAATTCGTTTCATATTTTTATGATAATTCTAAGGGACCGTCTCCGCGAGCGTTAGAATATCGGCGATATTATCGTCGAGTACTTATTTCTATACAATTACTTTGAACGCGGGGGCAGTGCGTTGTACAGAGATAAGATAATATCGTCGCGATTCAACGCTCGTGGAGACGGTCCCTATCAGTTATACGAAAAATTAAATATAATATATTTGAATTACTGAAAAATCAATAATATTTACTTCGTTTTTTAACCGACTTCAAAAAAAAGGAGGAGGTTATCAATTCGTCTGTATGTATATTTTCTTTTTGTATGTTCACCGATTACTCGAAGACGGCTTGACCGATTAAGATGATTCTTTTTTTAATGGATAGATGGGAGCTCCAAGATGGTCCCATAAAAATTTGATGTGGATCTGATGAGGGTCTTCGGAGTGATGAACGGAAATGCTCCTCAAAACGCATTAATCAATCCAATTGTTTATCGATTACTCGAAGATGGCTTGACCGATTGAGATAATTCTTTTTTTAATGGAAAGGTGGGAGCTCCGAGATGGTTCCATAAAAATTTGATGATGATCTGTTGAGGATCTTCGAAGTGAGGACCGGGAATGCTCCTTAAAACGCTGTATTCAATTCAATTGTTCATCGATTACACGAAGATGGCTTGACCGATTGATATAGTTTTTTTTTAATGGAAAGGTGGAAGCTTCGAGGTGGTCCCATAAAAGTTTGGTAAGGATCTGATGAGTATTTTCGGAATGATGGACAGGATAGCATCCCAGAATTCAATAAATTACTCATTTTTGGACTTCTACCAAAAATAATAGACCCCTAAAGAACTAAGTATAGATTGATTGGGCACCTGAAACCACCTTCTCATCAGCAAACTCCACAATAATTAAAATTACGGTAACAATATTGTTGATTTTTAGGTAGGTAGGTATACTAAAAAGGGTAAAATAAAAAAATAATTTAAAAATTAAAAAACCGACTTCAAAACAGAAACAAAAAATAATTTAAAAAACAACCAAAAAAAAAAGAATTGATAAAAAAGACCAAAATAACCTCTACATAGGTACAGTGCCACCGACTAATATCATCTGAAGTCGGGCAGTTTTACTGGTTGGTTCCATATTGTACTTAATTTGGCTGTTTTTTAAATTATTTTTTGTTTCTGTTTTGAAGTCCGTTTTTTAATTATTAAATTATTTTTTTTAATCTCTAACAACCTGTGAATTTTGTTTCAACCTACCTTCCTATTTTTAATAAATAGATATAGTAGGTACTTATAGATAATTCCACTAGGTACTAATTTTTAATTTCTAGATAAAATGTATGTGTCCAATAAAATGTAACATATCCGAATAAAAACATTACAATCTGTTAATTTGGTTGCTTGATTTTTTTCGACAGATATTTATCTGTAGATTAAATCATCAGCCCATAGTTAAACTTAATTAAGATTTCTCGAACGAAATCATTAGTTCATTTGGACAAATTAGATGAATGCCTTTTCATCGGTCTGTACTTACCTCTTTATGAGCGGCATAAACTTTGATTAAGTGTGACAGAGTTGATTAATGTACATAACTGATGCTGTGTCTAACGACAAAACTGCAATTAAAGTGCGATACAAGGTTGATTGATTACGGGTTTATTTGTAGAAACTTAATTAAATAAAACACATACTTACAGGGTTTTACTCACGTTTTCTATACTTATAATAAAGGAAGAGAGGACAAAAAGTCTGTACTTGAAAGTAAATTAAAAATAAAGTTGTCTAGAGGACTTAAAAAAGTAGTGGAACAAAATTATTTAATTTTCAAAATTCATGTCTGTCTGTCTGTTTGTCTCTCTATCTGTTTGTCTGTTACTTTTACAAATAAAAACTACTAATTCGATAGAAATCTGATTTTCCATGAAATATATTTATTCGTCTGAAGTAGGTTATACAGTTGGTACACACATTACAGTGGGCCCGTACTTCGCCGGATCTTCCGACATACGAATATTTTTAAAAAATAAACAAGGTAACAATTCATTGAATATGTCAAAAATGTTATTAATAATAGTCAAAACCATTCATTCAAAATTACACAAGTCATGTCAACATTAGAATTTAAATATAACTATTAGTTTAAAAATAATTAAGAATAAAGGGAAATAGACATACGTTATTTTGATGTAGGCTTCTCGGGCGAACGATAAAGATAAAGATAAAATCATTTATTTGCCAGAATACAATACATAAAGATGTTAAGATAATAATAGAACATGTATTCAGTCTGCAAACAGATGTGCAAATATTAAGTCAACTACGGTATAAAAAATAATTATAATATGATCAAAATGTCACGTATATCTAGATTTAGCACAGTAATCCTTATATTCTAAGTTTATTATTTCTAGTTTATTATTTGAGATATATCTCAGTGCCCGAGATTACTAGTAGGTATATCCGTTGTCTAGTACCCATAGTACAAGCCTAGTGCTTAGTTCAGGGCTAGATAGCGCTATGTGTCGTACATAATTTATTAGTGAAATCATAGTTTTGGATGCTTACTTCCTACAGCAGCTTTATTATGTTTAAGAGCGATGTTGGTCTAGTAGCAGATAGATCCTCGATTATTGACGGGTGTTGGTCTAGTAGTAGATAGATACCGTTTATCTCTAAATATATATAACTTAAAGGTGACTTACTGACTGACATAGTGATCCATCAACACCAATCCCAAACTACTGGACGGATCGGGCTGAAATTTGGCATGCAGGTAGATGTTATGACGTAGGAATCAGCTAAGAAAACATTTTGATAAATTCTACCCCCAAAATGATAAAATTGAGGATGAAAGATAATACTTCTTAACGAGAGCGAAGCTGCGGGCAAAAGCCAGTCGTCTATAGGGTCGTGGTTTTAAAACCGAAAACACCACACACTCTTTAGGTTAAACCCCGCAGTTTTAAAATCACGTACAATGGCCCAATTATAGAGACTATATACGCCTAGTATTGTGTTTATATTTTTACTGTTTTAATTGTTTAAAAACAAAAAAGTACGTTTATGTGATGATCATTTATTTATTTGGTATGTGTGTTAAGTTTATAAGTTTAGTTTGAGTTTTTAATTTTAAGTTATTGTAGTGTGTTGGTTATATTTTGATTTTGTAATTTTATGTTTAATTGAATAAATAATAAATGTTAGTTTTATTTGGCTAGTTACCGAATTTTAAAACAATAGCTTAGATAATTATTCGGTAAGTACTAAACTACCAACTTGTTTACTACCCGCGTAAAGGTACAACTTCAATTTTCGATACATAGCAGTATTATAAACCTTTTAGTGCGGCTCCTCTGTGCCTCTACCTTGTGCGATATCACCGATATCATGTAGGTGTCAACATTACCAATGTTAATGTCACGTGTCATGTGACGTGCATTAATGCCGCCGGTGTCTGAAACTGAAGATAAACCGACCCATAATCCGACGCGAACATTAACTTGCACGTCGCTTATCGCGCACACAAACATTTCAATTAAAGGCGCGTTTAAGAAATTAAACGTAATGAGCGGTCAGGCTGAGGTGCTGATATCTGACAGTCGATTTATGATGCAGTGGAGTTCGGTAATTGGTTACATTTAGAATTGGTCAGTGCAAGACTTGGGTACCTACCCACATTCAAGAATGTATATAGCATAGAATACAAAAGACACCTAAAAAATCAAAACAATCGATTGCAATTATAAAAGACTTTAGATTGAATTCATGTCAAAAGCTGGCTAGAGTTTCTGTTTATATATTCAGAATATCATTTAATAAACATCGAACATGCGTACCTATTAGAAGACTATAACAAGTCGGAAAAGGAAATATATTTTAATATTTTACTTCCATTGTTATTGGTCAATTACTGGAGAGCCATGGACACAGTAAATAGTATTGAAATATTTAAAATAAGTAGACAATAGAACATGTCAACTATTTTCTAGAGAGGCAAAGGCTAAGTTGGCATTTTCCCTTTACATGACAGGCTTTCTGCTCAGTGTAGACCTATAGTTTAAATTGATATTGTGTGAAAACGTAGGTGGGAATTTATTTTCTCCACTCGGTAGATACCACGGCTGGACACTTAGTAAACTTTACGCTAAGTTGTAAATTATTTCCAGTTAAAAACACTTATAATCAAAATGAAAATAAATAAATTCGTAGATGGAATAAATAAAATTAAACTAGGTATTCGATATACAGAGAGCTTTGTTTTATTATAAGTTCCAAAAAATAAAATGAAACTCAACTTTAAAAATACGAAACACAATATCTTCCCAATCAACCAAATTAGCTGTCAATTCACGTTGAAATTGAGAACAGAAATAAAACATGCACTCAGGTTTCCATACAAGGTTATTCGCCAAAAACGCTTGCAAAAACTGGGTGCTTGTCTGAATGGGGAACGCGCTCTCGCAGCGGCCGAGCCTTATGAGATGACAGCGCGCTCGCGTCGCAAACAAAGAATGATACAAGAAATAATTACGCCCATTGATCGGACCTCATTAAAATCCGCCAATAGGAATACGTTGCGGTTCTCAAAACAAAAGGAAAACCGTGCGCGAACTGGTAAGGGCAATTTGCCGCGGCGCCGCCGTACCCTCGCCTGCCCTATCTGAATCGAATAACTACACTTGGCTACCCGATGTATTCAATTAGAGACAATCCGTTATTTGGAGATTAACAATTAAGTTGAGATTATATACGTAAGGCGGTTTGATTGTGGCCATTAAACTCGATAAACTTCTACAGGCTCTGCTACTAATTCTGTAAATTTTTGCTTTACTGTTAAAGATAACATAGCTACCTGAAGTAAACACAGCTGCATCGGTAGGTTGGCGATAGTAAAAAACAAGTAAAGTGCATTTTCTGTTTCAATTGCTTAAGTTTACTAATGAACTTGTTGAAAATTTTAAAGCAACGCGTTGAAGTCTTTTGTAGGCGCATAGGATTACAATATGAAGAACAACATTGTTCATGGATAAACTCTGCGTTTACATATTAAATCCAAAATAGAAACAATGAAAGCTAGTACGTACGTATATTTTCCTTAAAGTTCGCGGTTCTAGCATCAGCTTAGGTGTAGACTAAGATTCACGCGCCGCGCCCGATGCAGCGCGTACGTCTATAAGTTGTAAATAGTCGTTAACAAAAGATTTTTTAATCGTTTTGGATTATTATGCTTAGATCTATTTGGCCCAATGAATGCCTATCATATTACTTGTTTTTTTTTTAAACAAAATCTAATGTTTCGAAATAAAACCAAATATCAATTAAAAATCATCATCAAATTTCAAAATGGTTTTTATCATGGTTATTAAGTACTAGCTGCGCCCCGCGGTTTCACCCGCGCAAGTCGCGATCCCGCGTTGTTCTTACACCTACCTACAGCAGTGAAGTAAGGCAAAATTTGTATGTCAGTAAAGTGATGATGACGATGGATGACGATCGATGACGATCAATGACGATGCATTACGATGGATGACGATGGATACCGATGGTTCAAAAACAACAAAATTACGCAATTTGTATTTTTTTTCCGGATATCCGGATATCCGGACTTGATATCTGGACAAATAGTAGCCTATATGTTAATCGAAATCTTAAGCTATCTGCATACCAAATTTCATTAAAATCGGTCCAGCCGTTTCCGAGATTAGCGCGCACAAACGCACAGACAAACAGACAAACGGACAAACATCCAAACGGACAAACAGACAAAAAGTTAAACACGGAAATGGGGTCTGTTACGTTAGTACATACCCCTAAAAATAGTTTTTTCAAAATATCTTTCAAAAACAGACACCGCTAAGTTACGATTAGTTACTTAACTACTAGAAGTATAGATAGTCATATTTTCGAGCCTCACTCTAAAAAAACATTAAAAACAATATATATATTGTAACATAATATATATATTGTAATAATATACATATTATACCTAAATAAATACGGAATTTAGAAAAGTTTGATTTCAAATTTGTAGTAGGCATAACGTTGAATAATGAAATGAAGAGAAACCTTTATTATTGTTTGATATATAAATTTATGTAGGTAAATATATGAATTACCAAAAATCACTACGTTTCACGGTATTTTAATTAATTTTATTATAAATACTGCAAAAATGGGAGCAATTTTCTCCGCATTTTTCGTTATCTCAGTTTGCAAACGGATGCATAAAGAACTAATTAGGAACACTTTATTACTACAGTTACATGCATAAAATGATGATAAATATAAATTTCAATTTTTATTTAAAGGGAATATAACTGCAGTTCAATTTTATGATTTGAAGCTGCGAATTTATTGAGAGCATTTTTAGCGGCATCTATAAGTAGGTGCCTAACTTAACTAGGTATTCTGATTTAATGATTGACTAAAACATAATAGATTTAATGAATCTATTAGGATTCGACTTTAAGAATTGCATGAGCAGAAATCAATGGAAAATTTATAGAAATCGAAGAATTTTTTAACCGCTCGAAGTGGCGTAAGTGATTCCAAAATAGAGCCCTGACACTGTATCAGATTCCACATCTAGGTATTTTCCTATCAAAGATACTCATTAGTAACATTTACAAAGATAATAAAAAAAGAGTTGAATCTTCGTTGTTGAAGTAAATAAAAAGTGGGTATGTTAGTTAGTTTCTCGTACAAGAGTTGCGGCCGGTTTTTGCTGAACGTATCCCGTGTCAATGGATGGGTTGAATGGGTGATGTGGATGGACAAAAACTGATGCGCCGCGTGTCGTCATTAGTATGTGTCCTGGCATTCGTATGTGAGCATTAATTTATCGATATTATTGCGACGGGGGCACACATCGGCACGCACTCTGCCGAAATCAGAAATGTATGGTAGCGTCAGTAGCACGCGCTCACTTCCTGTTTATCGATATTTTCAGATGAGATTTATGTCTACACTGGTGTAAAGAAAACATAAATGTTTTTGATAAATAAATACATACCCCATTACCTAAATACTACGCCCGTGCGCAAAGAGGTATGCGAGGACGTATCAGAACGCAAATCAACTCAAGTGAAAATAGTTTAATTTTTCCTATTTCACAATATTACAATGTCTAGGTATGTAGTGCAGTACCCGTATCTAAATAAAACCTTTATAAAAACCTCTGAAGTTTTGGGTGAATTATACAAACAGGAAGGTAGGTAGGTTGGTATGTATAATTAATGACGTACTAGAATAGAAGAAGAAGAAAAAAAGTTAATTTGTCCTAAGTTACATACACACAAAAATAATTTAAAAATTAAAAAACCGACTTCAAAAAAGCAACAAAAAATAATTTAACCAACAACCAAAAAAAAGAATTGATTAAAAAGACCAAAATAACCTCTACATAGGTACAGTGCCACCGACTAATTAATCTGTTTTATCATCTGAAGTCGGGCAGCCAAACTAAGTACAATATGGAACCAACCAGTAAAACTGCTATCCTGTCCATCATTCCGAAGATACTCATCAGATCCTTACCAAACTTTTATGGAACCACCTCGGAGCTTCCACCTTTCCATTAAAAAACGAACTATATCAATCGGTCAAGCCATCTTCGTGTAATCGATGAACAATTGAATTGAATACAGCGTTTTAAGGAGCATTTCCGTTCATCACTCCGAAGACCCTCATCAGATCCACATCAAATTTTTATGGGACCATCTTGGAGCTCCCATCTATCTATTAAAAAAAGAATCATCTTAATCGGTCAAGCCGTCTTCGAGTAATCAGTAAACATCCAAAAAAAAAAAATTATACATACAGACGAATTGATAACCTCCTCCTTTTTTTTGAAGTCGGTTAAAAACAAAACATAATACTTAAAAAAAAACTTTCTAATACCTACTGACTAACAATCTTTTAAATATACCTTTTAGTCAGATATGACAAGAAATAGACTGGTATAAGTTGGGTATAAGAAATTTTCGTTTATTCCAATGTAATATTAATTCACCTCTTAACTTGCGATTGCTTACAATGCAAAAATACCACTTCAT
This sequence comes from Idaea dimidiata, assembly GCA_949358125.1. Classification (NCBI taxonomy): domain Eukaryota; kingdom Metazoa; phylum Arthropoda; class Insecta; order Lepidoptera; family Geometridae; genus Idaea; species Idaea dimidiata. Next base: position 9,065,581 of record OX442328.1, read on the forward strand.
TTATACGTACTTTGTGTACCGGTATAGGCATATTGATGACGCTTCGGTTTTTGCCAAATTAACCGGCAACAAAACGAGTTGCAAGTCAATGAGGTTTCTTCTTGTTTTTGCACAATAATTACAAAGAGAGGTTCTTGAATTTAATGATACCTATCATATAAATGTAACGTCGTTTATAGCCCGATATTTACAAAACTGTGACTGGTATACCTACAATGAGTCTACTAGTAGTATTACAGCCGAATACAGAAACGTCATTTAAAATTTGAGAGGTTCTTAAATTATTGAGCAGTTTCTAAATTTAAAATTAGTATGGCAATTTTGGAGTTTGAGAGCTGCTTCCTTGTTCTCAAATGTTGAGTAGCGTTTCAGTATTCGGCCGTTAGTGTATAAGTAGATTAATAACTAGGGGGATAAAGGGAGTGTCTTCTGTCGCGATTCAATTTCACCCAAAACTAAGATAACTTTACCACCAAGCAAAATATACGTTTCGTACCATTTGCGAAAAATAAAGACAATAATAACAAGAGATATGCATTGACATGACTTGATTTAGTTTTTTTTTTCATAAGCATACTCATAAATTCAAATCATCCAATTCATTATTTGATTTGATTTGATTGTTCATTATTTTGACGACCTTTGTGGCGCGTCGGGCGAACGCTTGGCTGCAATGCAGAAGGTTGCGGGTTCGATTCCCGCTGGGTGCAAATATTTATGCTTAAAAATAAATATTTGTATCTGGTCTGGGCGTATTTCTATGTATAATGTATAATATGTATGTATTTACAAAAGAAAAATAAATATAAGTAGTATATCCGTTGTCTAGTCACCGTAACACAAGCTTAGCAACTTACCACGGGGCTAGATGGCGCTGTGTGTTCGTCACAGGATTTATTTATTTAGGGTCGGTTTAAGTAAATACAAAAAAAACTTCAATACTGCGTAGATGAAATAAATAATGTTAGAGTTTGAATAATATAGTTCCAAAACTTTATGTTTTAGGTACCTGTATGTGTTGTGTATGTAGTACCTTCATATTACTTTAATCGAGATAATGTAACCGTAAGTATTATATGTAAAGAGCCTTTTTATAGTAGTTTATGCACCGAGGTACTAAAGTCCTGTCTTATATAGCGGGCGTCATATTGAATCCAAAGCGTACGAAGGACTCTAGAGGGTTAACTCCCAAGCGCAGCGAGGGTGTTAAAAACTTAACTCCTGAGCGAAGCGAAGGAGTTATGTACCTAGAGTCCTGAGTGGGATTCAAGCGCCCAAGATAAAGACAGACTTTAGTACCGATGTGAATACTCTACTTTACACATCTACTGCGAAACAATAAAAGGGCTACAAAAATAAGTATTTAACTAACAACAAAAAAATAGAATAATGCAACGTATATGAAATATATTGACAGCTTTATATTAATTAAATTTAACAATGTTACATCAAAATGACGAAACCACACATCGGCCTTAGCTGATGAAAAAAAAAAGTTGGGGCTTTATACTAACCAAAACTTTTTGCTTTACCCTTCCGTCCATGAAAATAGAAAAAATTTGCCCAGTTTTTATTTTTTTTATGTGTTATGTCTATGTGGCCAGTTCGAAATGGCCGTATGCTACCAGAACCTTAGTTCCAAATTTAAATTACTTTATGCCCTAGGTGCATAATGTGCACTTTATGCACCTAGGGAATAAAGAGTCGCTTTACGTTGACCTTTTTGGTCAAATAAAGTAACTTTGTAGAGCAGTAGGTGTGTAAAATAATTTATAGTTACCGACAAAAATGCAATGAAATATTTAATCTTAAAAATGCACTTACCGGGCAATAATGTTTCGACCGGAACATTCATTAAAATACCTGGCTGACTTGGTCACAGCCACAATCCACCGACAACGTCTCAAAGGAAAGGACTTTCTCTGAAGTTAAAGTAAGTTAAAAATTAAACGACAGCGCAGAGCTCTATCCATTTAGGAACTTCCAACGGTACTGGGGCATAAAGAAACTAAGTTTTATTCGTAGATAATTCGAACTGGGTTACTGAGGGACACAATCTAGATTAACTTCTCTCTAATTTTAATTGGTAAAGCATTAGTAGCTAGTACATAGTGTTCCAAAAGATTTTTGGGAGTAGGTATGGTAATGTATGCGGCTCCTAAGACATTGTATTTTTTTTTACTTTTCTTGTGACTAGCTTACAATGTGTCCACCTACATTCATCACCATCATTTAGTGCCATGGTCATTTTGAAGTTTGGAGGACAGTATGCAAAATTTCCTGAGACCTTATGCTATGTTCTCTAGCTGTGGGTATGTCAGTCCGGTCTACTTTTTAATGTCATCCAGCCATTTCCGCCTCTGCTGACCTTGACTTCTCTTCCCCGGAATCCTGCCCTTCAGGATCAGACGTGGAAAATCATACAGCGATCCTCTTAGCATATGTCCGAAGAAGGCGAATTTACGTCTAAAGACGGTTAAGGTTTACATTAACTCTCTCCTGCGATTGATTCTTTGTAATATTTTAGCATTAGATGTAAAGCTCGTCCATGGGATCTTGAACATTGGTACTATTTGGTACCTACATTCTATTTGTTCTAATGTTTTCTAACTTTGAAACTTTGAACTTACCTGGAAGTTCAGAATGACATAAGATACATAGTGACTTAAATCCTATTTCTCTACTTAAATCTCTCGTATGAAAACTTCCAAAACCATTTTCAGACGGATAATCACAATCAGACAATAAAAGGAAGTCTGCCCGAGATTATCTATATGGGCAATGGTTTGCATGCGCGGGCGGCACCCGTGCCGGCGCGGGCGTATCGTCAGTCGATTGACAATGAGCTCTCATTAAGTCAACCAGCTGACTCGTAACGACTATCTGACTTGACTCCAATTTCAGACGACCGGTATTGAAACGAAATAAAACATTACACATACTTAACGACGACCCAATCCAATTTAAGATATCGAAAAAGAATTCAATATGCAATGTAGTCATTTAAATTAATTAGGTAGTTAGAATAACTCAGTCATAAAAATAACTCAGTCACCTAACGCTCGGTTAACGCGGTTAACCTTACGGTTGAATACTGAAATGCTATTCAAAATTTAAGAGGTGATCAAATACTTAAGCAGCTTTTAAACTCAACTGTTTTAGCCCGTTAGTCTCACCTCCTCTAGGCAGTTCTATTTTAGACCAAAAGACAAGAATACCAAAAATGTATGCAATAATTATCACGATGGCAAACCCTGTGAGTTAAATTTTTAACTCATGCTACCGCAAAGTTCACCTTTTAGAGTTCTGAAGGTTTAAACTAAATTATGTGAAGACGGTACCTACAACAGACAGGCACATGCCATTCCATGTTAGATAAAGCGAGCTCGGTAATTCATTCCACGTCGTATGTTCTCGTGGGACAAATCTCATCACAATACCTAATCTTAGGATGTTCTTGGACGTTCTTCGCCGCGATTGAGAAATAACTACATCGAATCCTTCGATTATTGGTTTCAGGGTTTCTATTTTGGAACTAAAACTGGAGTCTACAACTGATCTTTGTATCAAATTTTCTATTTTCAGGAAATTTTTCTAAAACTATGTTGGAACCCAGGTATTGCCCATGATCCGGTTCCAGGGAATTGGAGTACCGGACTAGGGATATTATTCTATAGCAATTTCATTTTGACAGGCGTTCGTTTTGGCATGTTGTGGTGGTAAACGAACGTCGGCTACAAAATAAAAGCGATGCTGAATCCGACCCCCCAGCAAGCTATCGGCAGGGTTGCTGCGAATGTTAGGATGGATTTTATTTAAGTTATTAATTTATAAGTGTATCAGCGGACGCTGATACAGCAAAAACCTATAAAGTATTTTTTGATAGGTTTCATTTCTGTATAGATAGTAATTTCAGTTTATGAAGAATCTAATATCAATTATGTATAATTAAAACCAAGTTTATACGGCATCATCTTGTTGTAAAATGTTTCAGAATAGTATTAATAATTTAAATTAGGTATGTTTCCTGTTAACAACACTGTCTCAGTGAGTCGCGAAACAAATCATTTTGAATAATCCATCACTAGGCCTGTCGCCGGTCGCACTCTCTCATACATATGAATAGTGAATACCAACCGACCATTAAAAGTGACCAAATGAGTTCAATAGTTACAGACAGCGCCTCTGGACTGATTTGACAATGATTTATTGATTGTCGGCAGACTCGACTGTAGGCGTTGCTTTCCACTTTGTCTTTACTAAACATACTGTATCGGTACCTGCTTAAGAATTCTTTATTGCAAACTGATCGGTTTTTAATGGATACATTTCGTGGATTTCATTTCATGTTTCTGAATTATATGACTTCTAATAAACTACATTTTTCCTTTCCAAACTACTTTCCAAAACTTTGCACCCGACAGGACTTGAACCTGCATCTTTGGGGAGTCCGGCCTAACGCATTAACATTTTAACCAGTTTGGCCATAGGCTCGTCTAGTCAAGTTGAAATTAAGGATCGCATTTCTTATTTGTTTACGCCTATGGCACTAAGGCTTCTAATAAACTGTTTAACAACTTATTTTTATAAGTGGTCGACTGTAGAAAGAAAGTTTCAAGTTTATCGTTCTTTCGATGTCTTTTGTTGGTATTAGGCGTACATAAAATCTACTGATGGTGTTATTTTTTCTATTATAAACGCGATTTTTTACAATATGTATGTATGTCTGTGAATTTGTTACTCAATCACGCAAAAACTACTAAACCGATTGCGATGAAAATTACATCTAGGTCTGAAGACCTGGAATAACACATGGCTATTTTTTATCCAGATTTTCCTGCGGAAACAGGACTTGTGCGGGTAAAACTGCGGGCCGTAATTAGTATTTAAATAAATGAAATAAATAATAGGTAAACGTGCTACGTACCTATGTAGACATGTTTTATGTTATATATATTTTTGCGACGATATATGATTATACCGTCCCAAAAAAATGTTCTTGTTCAAGCTACATACGTTTAAGAACTATTAACTGTGATAATCATATTTAGTGGAATCAAGTTATGGTGATTAATAGAGGATTCGATATTCTCGACAGCAGGGCCGCCGGCCGCTCGGCGCACGGGTGTAGTGCAAAAACCTGCTGCGCCCGCACCCAAAGCTGCCCAGTTATTTGTCAAAAATAAAATTATGTTCTGATTATTATTTCAAGAACCCGCGCGGCATCCGCCTGATGCAGGCGATAAAGCGACAATAAAATATATAAATAATTCATGCAGCGAGCGCGAGTATTGATTCGCAAGAACGTGTCTCAAATGTTTTATTGTGAAGGTATTAATAAATGGAGCAGATGTATCGGACTTTCGTCTTTTACCGTAGCTTGATCGCTACCAGATATGAAAAAATAAAATGTAGTACACCTACTTAATTCATTTTGCTTGTAACATGATTTCACTTAAGACGTCTTAAGGTGTGTAAAAAGTTTGCCGTATAGCCCTGGCATAGAATGGGGCCATCCCATATCTTCCTGTGGGTATCGAAAAGGTGACCAAGGGATTTGAGTAGCGACCTTGAAGTTTTCTGTGCACCGTAGCGGGTAACCTACTTGAATACAAGGCCGTTGGTTTCAGGCAGGGCGGCAGCCAGCCGTAAAGATATTGGTAAATCTTTTAAAAGTAGGTATGGTCAATGCCTACTGTAGGTGCTTTAGTGGACTCAGGGCTTCCGAGAGGGATGCAACCGGGGAATATCGCTCGGATGAAGATGAGGTGTTCATTCAGTTAATTAATTCAAGAAATTTTGGAGTTGGAGAGGTACCAGCAAACTTTAGAAGCGTTATATTGATAGCTTTAGTTGTCTAGTACCCATAGTAACTACAAGCCTAGTGCTGAGTTTGGGGCTAAATAGCGCTGTGTGTAATGTCGTGTAATATTAATTTGTTTTATTTATTTTCAACCTTGATATTGAAATGCAGCTATTAATATAAGGGTACAAAAATAAATAAATCATCAATTCATATTCCAGCCAATCGGCAATCATTTTCGAGGCCAGCATAAACAGAAGGCGGTCCTAGAACCTGCACAAAACCTTCTCGTTATGACTGAAAAACTTGATTTTCAACGATAAACGATGAACCTACTATGTATAGTAGAGATCAAAGTTGTTCCCCACCGTAGCGTTCTGAAATTACTGATCAGTAAAATCTAACACAAAACATACAAAAATCAGTATGTTTTGTGTTAAAGAATGAAATTTAATGACTTATATTACTGCTTACTAATGTTATAAACGCGTAACTATAAATGCTCGTATGTAACTTAGTTACTCTTCCACGCAAAAACTACTAAACCGATTGCGATGAAACTTAGAAAATAGGTAAGTAGCTGGGTATCGAGAATAACACATAGGCTACTTTTTATCCCCGATATTCCCACGGGAACGGAACTTACGCGAGTGAAACCGTGGGGCGCAGCTAGTATTATAACAAATCAATGTACCACCTATACTTACTTTGAGTTTGAATTTAAATCTCATATTTTTGTATAAATAACTAGGTACCTAGGGTACCTACCTTGTAAATTAACATAATATAGTCTGCCAAAAACTTTCTTCCTTTTGGCTTTGCCGTAGTTGGATGAAAAGATTGATCAAACTTGAAGTATACTAGTAGTAAGTGTAAAATAGGTATATGTACCTACTTATTACTTTTATCAGTTTGCGCTACATAATGTTTAATATAAGAACCTATAATTGCCACAGTTTTATCCATCATCAAAGAAAATTAAATCCTCGTAAAAACCTCATAAACAAACTGGTTAAGGACAGTTTCTTTAAAAAATGGTCAATTATACATTAAATATTTATAGAAACTGAGCAAACATACATCAAAATTAAATAATATGGGTGCATCAAAGGCACCGCGGCATGAAGATTTGCCCCACAAAATGTCAACAAGGCGGGCCGAGTCCGACAAAGGCTCGCATATGGCAAGGGTCGGGAATCTGAGGCTCGCCACGGTTCTTTCACAGTAATCGGTTAATTGTGCACCCTTAACGAGTAACTACAAGTCGACGAGTGCCTACACGATGGCCTTTAGTGCCAGTTATCCAGTTTCTTTTATTGTGTCGCGTGGTACCGGACTCATCTTAATAATTTAGATTAATGAAGATTTATTCCATGTCTGGCTCATCCATACAGATGTTAGCAGACTGACTAAAGTATCGGTTTGACGATGAGTAAAATTTTAATGAAGGCTGGTACAACAGCAGTTAAAGTAAATGTTCTTCAACATTCACGTTAGCTGTTGTAAGTAGGTAGGTTAGGTACATACAATTTATATTCGTAAAAAAAAAACTAAAAAGCTCTTACGCGAAAAGCTTTCGCTCGGATCAATTATCAGGTTGTTTTTTTTATATTTGCCTCTTGGCTTCTGAGTGGAGTGGCTGCGTATAAATAAATAAGTTTTCCATAGTATATGAGTTAGTTAGTTAGGTAAATAAAGATAGCCCACAAATAACTGCGCTATAAATTTACTCATTGACTACCCACACTAAAATGTAAGTTGGTGTAGAGTATAAGTAAGATAACATTAATTGAAAACAACCTTACAAATCCGTTCACAGAGTTATCAGTATTTTGCATAATTGCATATCTTAGTGTCGCAGACATTTGTGGATAAATATTGTGTATTATTTGAGATTCACGCAGTTTCCATTAAGCTGAGACCACACACGGTGCGGCGCATTTGTCCTGAGATATTTTAACAGCTTATTGCAAGTATTAATGCGTATGACACGTGCGCTGTTCTCGGATCAAGGAATTCCATTAACTCTTGATTAAAAATAATAAGCCATTCGCCACAAGGCTTGGTAGCCGATACGATGTACCACGGGCTAACATCGGATATCATGAGCAGTATACATACTTATTAAGATACATCGATAATGATAAAATATTATAGTATGTTAACTTTAATGAAATCTAATTTAATACATCACATCACTAAGCAAATATAATGGCCTGTCACTAAAGCAAGGGATAACTTTACCTAGGTACTACCAACTTAAGTGTGTCTAATCTATATCTATACAATTTGTAACGGGTGTGCCCTTTTAATCCGAAAGGGGGTTGTTCTAGACGTCTAGGCGAACATCTTTTGTTCTACGACTTTTGAAAATTCAAACTTTTTATTTGAAAATTTTGAGATTATGTTTCACTGAAAAAACAGCTGCTTTTGAAAATAAAGGTAATTGAAGTTTTGATTGTAAACCATCAAACTAAATAAAAGGACAACATAAGGTCAATGACCTTGAACTCTTAGAAACAGCTGCTTTTCAAGTAAACTTTACACCTTAATTTTTCGAAAAGTACTTCGAATTTCCAAAAGTCGTAGAACAAAAGTTGTTCGCCTAGACGTTTAGAACAACCTCCTTTCGGATTAAAAAGGCTTACCCGTTACACCTTGTATACTTATAATAAAAGAAAAGAGGAAAAAAAGTCTGTACTTGGAAGTAAATTAAAAAAAATGGTCTAAGGGACTTAGAATAAGTAGTAGAACAAAATTCTATATTTTTTTAAATTCATGTCTGTCTGTTTAACTGTTTCTCTGTCTATTCCTTATACAATTAAATAGTATTAATCCGATTGAAATAGTTTTCAATATTTGCATCGAAATCCAATTAGTAGAACCCGAGTAATGAACGAAAAAGTGCAACCGCTCGAGAAACGCTCGGCCGCCCGCGCCCTTGATAACGCGTTTTTCCTTCCGCGATTGAAACCGCGGGACGCAGCTAGTATTTTCATAAAAGTACTGTATTCGCGATGTTATAATAGGGGTTAAAGTATGAAATTGCCGTTTTATTGCAATAGGTTCTTTGAATTGACATAGAATCTTCATGGTTTGAGGTTTTCGAATGAAACTTTTTTCAAATGGTTTCTGTGATGGCCTTTTATTAAAAAATGTGAAACATTTGAATATCGACTTTCAATTGTTTTTGTTAGGAGTCTTGGCGGGAACTCGTTGAGGAGATGTGGTGCTAAATTTTCATTTTTGTGAAACCTAGTTCATATGCGTGCAAATTGTTTAATTTCGGGGGCATATTAATCAATTTAGTTTCGTGAAGGTGTACAAGTGGAATGAAAGTGAAAATCGGTGCAAAACATTGACTTAGTGTTGTCTCCAAGGCTCCGTGAAGATTGTTTGTAAATGGCCGCCGTGTTTACAAATGATTCCCTAGACTTGACTTTAACTATGACGACTTGACTGTTTCGATGCAAATAACTTGCATAATATATTAAAATACATGACACTGGCTAATTTCCTAATGGCCATAATCGGTTCACAACCGATAAGAAATAATTGTTTTTGTTATTTAATTTAGACAAGAAAGATGGATACTGCGAAAATTCGAGTGATTTTTGAATACGAGTTCCGACGCGGACCTAACGCGGCAGAAACAGCCCGCAACATCAATGCTGCGTTTGGAGAGGGGTCTACTAATGAACGCACCGTGCGATTTTGGTTTAAACGCTTTCGTGATGGAAATTTCGACTTAAAGAACGAGCCACGAGGAAGACCGCCCACACAGGTGAATAACGATGAATTAAGAGAGATAGTGGAAGCCGATCCTAGTCAAACTACCCAGGAATTAGCGGCATGGTTTAACGTTACCTTACCCACTTTATTGACTCACTTGCGTCAAATCAATAAAATAAAAAATACGAAAAATGGGTGCCTCATGATTTGACTGATCTGCAGAAAGAAAAGCGTGTTGAAACTTGTGTTGCCTTGTTGAACCGGTACAGAAATGAAGGAATATTGGATCGAATTGTAACATGTGATGAAAAGTGGATTCTTTATGATAACCGGAAAAGAAAAATGCAATGGCTGACCCCAGGTCAAATGCCACAACAGTGTCCTAAAGCAAAACTTACCAATAAAAAGGTAATGGTAACTGTTTGGTGGTCTCAGCATGGTGTTATTCACTATAGTTTTCTTCGATCTAGTCAAGCAATTACGGCAGATGTCTATTGTGCCGAACTCCGAACCATGTTGACAAAACTAGCAGTAAAACAGCCCCGACTCATGAATCGATCTTCACCATTATTGCTCCACGACAACGCGAGACCTCACACAGCACGAGAAACCAATTTGACCCTTCAGGAACTGCACTTAGAAACCATTCGTCATCCTCCGTATTCACCAGACCTTGCTCCAACGGACTACCATTTTTTTCGTGATTTGGACAATTATCTACGTGACAAGAAGTTTTCTTCCTAGGAGGCAGTACAAAATGCTTTCACACAGTTTGTGCAGTCTAGATCGTCGGAGTTCTATCGCAAAGGCATTAATAACCTTCCCATTAGATGGCAGCAATGTATAGATAATAATGGCAACTATTTTGATTAAATAAATTTGTTAAAAATTTAAAAAATTAACAATTAAGATTTTCAGTACAAATCGGCAATTTCATACTTTAACCCCTAATCTATACTAATATTATAAAGCTGAAGAGTTTGTTTGATTGTTTGTTTGTTTGAACGCGCTAATCTTAGGAACTGCTGGTCCGATTTGAAAAATTTGTGTTTGATAGTCCATTCATCGAGGAAGGTTATAGGCTATATTACATTACGCTACGACTAATAGGAGCAGAGCATCCATGAGAAATGTTGCAAAAACGGGAAAAAAATCACCCTGTTCCGAGATTCTGTCGCGTGCGCTGAGTAAACGGTCAGAGTTACATAAAAACCATATATGAGAGAATTCTTCCTCTAAAAAGGATCTAATAAATAGTCCGCGACAGCATATGTCTATCTCTTAAGGTTGACTCAATATAACCTTTTTTAGAGTAATAAAATTTGTTGTAGAACAATGCATTGTTTCTGAAGGTAATTTTGTAAATATGATATTAATCCTTATCCAAATAAATACGTTATGCATTAAAAGTATTTAATTTTAAACATAATTGTCCTTAACATCACTTGATTTCAATGAATATCTCACGAGATATTACAGTTTTAAAATAACTCCACAATAAATAATTACTAAGTACCAAGCGTGCATATTATATACGTAACGGGCGACAATGATGAGGGTGGCCAGCCAACTCTGTGAGGCATCATGCCGCGCGGCTCAATCGGTCGGCTCCATGCGAGACGGTTGTGTCACCAAACTGCAGTGCTTTTTAGAAATTCTTTTGCAATATCTCATTGTACTTTTGATTCTTAATATTTTGTTTTATGTTGGTATAATTAATATTATAAAGAGGTTACGTTGGTAACATGTATGTATGTATGTATGTATGTATTTTGGGGGTCATCTCAGAAACTTCTAGACCTATTTCAAAAATTCCTTTACTAATAGAAAGCTACATTATCCAGATATGACATAGGCTACTTTTGATCCCGATATTCCCTCGGGATCGGGACTTACGCGAGTGAAACTGCGGGACGGCAGCTATGAAAAATAAAGTCGTGTATTTCTATTTCTAACTCAACAACCCGTGAACCGATATGAATGAAATTTGTACAGGGTTGGTTTAGAGGTAGAAATAATATTTAGGGTACTTTGAATGATCGTACGGGTTAAGCAACACTTGGTACAACATACGTGATGAGTGAAAAAGAGCGGGTGACCCGATATTCATAAAACTTGGTAAAGGGTTGGTTTAGAGGTAGAAATATTATATAATACTTTGAATTATCGTTAAGCAATACTTGGTATGACATACGTGAGGGATCATTAACGTTACGGGATAGGAAGTTACGCAGGTGAAACCGCGGGGCGCAGCTAGTATTAAAATAAAACTCACGTCAACCCTGAGAAAGAAGTCTGTAAAAACTCCCAAAAAATAGGAACGGCATTGAAACAATACTGAAAATACCAGAAAATGTTAGATTAATACATTACAATGTATGATTTTTTTGTCAAAAAAAGGACTTCAAATTAATAAAACTTTTCAATATTCTGTTTGGATTTGTTTTTTTGTGTCCTATAGGATAGGTACCAATCTATTGTACTTTAAGTCCGCGCAGAAGAAAAAATATTGTTTGTTGCGAAGCATATTCTGAATCAGCCACAAGTTTGGTGAATATGAAATTCAAAAACATGTTTTATTGAACCTTCTTCTAAGGTTTGCAAATAACAGAATCACGATTCATTAAGTTTTGTTAGATACTTTTTTACTTTGAAAATTGTGCTGTATTTTCTTTATTTTACTCTTTTCTAATGCGTCCACATTTTGTTACATTTTGTCCGTATACAAATAGTGGGGTTATCTTTTATAGTACTTATTATACAATTTACCTAAGCAGGTAGCTATAGTACCTAGCTCTCACATAGAAACACCAAAAACATAGAAAAGTTTCATCAAAATAGATTCGTATTCATAATTATTCATATTCGTATTTGTAAGTTCAAATTTAAAACTTTTCAATAAGTAGCCGAACAAAAAACTAACTCATTCCCAAATACCACATTGTGGGAAATATAAGAAGCTCCTATTATGAATAAAGATGCACGACACAGGTCCTTTTGTGCTATTGACTGACGGACATTCAGGGTTGACCGTGGGAGCTGTTTAAGCCTTTTACTGTGCAGTGTGCGTGGGTATGAATAATGAGAAAGAAGCTCGTACATCGATGAGAAAATCATTTTTTATATTTTCACTTTGCCCCTGAGTATGTTATATGATGATACTGATGTTTGTATTACGCCATGCATTTAGCACTAAAAATAAATATTTTCTGTGAACAGCACACAGCGTCATCTAGCCACATGCTACTAAGCTTGTGTTAAGGTGACTTGAATTTTTTGGTTTTTTTTTTCTGTTATATGTTTATTTTGTAAATACATACATAATATCATCTATACTAATAACAACGTTGAAGAGTTTGTTTATTTAGTTTGAACGCGCTAATCTCTGGAACTACTGGTCCGAATTGAAGAAACCTTTTTGTGTTTGATAGTCCAATTATCAAGGAAGGTCATGATGCCGATATTTTTGCGGGATCAAAACTTACGCGGGTGGAACCGCGGGCACTGCTAGTACCCAGACCAAAAACAAATATTTATTTTTAAGCGTATATACTTGTGCCTTGCGCGAATCGAACCCGCAACCATAAGGCTACGTCCGCATAGGCAGGTTTTATGTCACTAGGCGACTCGCTTGCCTCTAGGCGCTAAGCAAGCCTACTGCCATTGCGGACGTGGCCTAAATGAGGAGGTTCTCAATTCGTCTCATTTTTTAGGGATCTTTACCGAGTACACAAAGACGGCTTGACCGATTGAGACGATTCTTATTTCAATTGAAAGGGAGCTCCGAGTTGGTATAAGACCATGTTTAGTGAAGACTTGATGAGGATATAACACTAGCTGCGCCCCGCGGTTTTGCCAGCGTTATTCTCGTTCAGATGACATTATCGTAATAAAAAGTAACCTATGTGTTATTCCAGGTTTCGAGCTATAGTATTCCAAGTTACATTGCAATCGGTTCAGTAGTTTTTACGTGATTGAGTAACAAACTACATACATACGTACAAACTTTCGCGTTAGTAAAATTAGTAAGACTAGCTGCGCCACGCGGTTTCACTCGCGTGAATCCCGTTCCCGCGTAAATAACAGGATAAAAAGCCTATGTGTTATTCCATGTCTTCAGCTACCAACATTCTAAGTTTTATCGCAATCGGTTCAGTAGTCTTAGCGTAAAAGAGTAACAAAGTCACATACAGACATACATACATACAAACAAACATTATTTGACTTTACAAAGCTTTTATAATATTAGTAAGATGTTTTTGAAAACAAATTGTCGTCTTAACCAGTTACATTAAAATCAATAAAAGTAAGTTCCGACATAAGGAGAAATAACATGTATTTTAACTTTTCCCACTGCAAGTTTTGATCCATCTCGACTTGTTTATTCTTGAGCTGCTGTGACCGTAAAAGCAGTATTAACAACCAAACGTTTCACATGGATGGACAGACATACAGACTTTCACATTAATAACATAACTAGGTGCGCCCTACGATTTCAGTCTTGATACAGTGGAAAACTAAGAAATTTCCAAGGGTGGCTGGCTCAATCTTTACTTGATTACTCGGATTCTACTTGTTGGATTTTGATATTAAATATACGTTTCTTTTTTTTTTCTTGTTTTTATAAATAAATAAATCCTGTGACGATCACACAGCGCCATCTAGCCCCATGGTAAGCTGCTAAGCTTTTGCTTAAGCAAGCTTACGGTGACTAGACAACCTACCACGATCTTCCTTTAAACACCCAGTAGTTAAAACCAAATCTCAATCGGCTCAGTAGTTTTGAATGCATAAGTAACAGACAAACAGACATGAAATCTGCTGTTTTTCCTAAGTGACCTAGAGTCAAGTTTTTTTAATTATGTCCTGTCTTGCTTTATTTACGACTAGTTGTGCCCCGCGGTTTCACCCGCATCGGTCCCGTTCCCGCGAGAATATCGGGATAAAAATTAGCCTGTGTTATTCTTGGTATCCAGCTACCTATATTCCAAGTTTCATCGCAATCGGTTCAGTGGTTTTGCGTGAAAGAGTAACAAAATCACATACATACATACAAACTTTCGCGTTAGGTATAATATTAGTAAGATTTTATTTTTTTCTATATTAAATATTTGTATGTGTCATACTTTAACTATACTAATATTATAAAGCTGAAGAGTTTGTTTGATTGTTTGTTTGAACGCGCTAATCTCAGGAACTGCTGGTCCGATATGAAAAATTCTTTTTGTGTTTGATAGTCCATTTATCGAGGAAGGTTATAGGCTACTTTTGATCCCGATATTCTTACAGGGTCGGGCCTTACGAGGGTAAATCCCGCGGGACGCAACTATAAAAGCGAAAGTCGTGTTAGTTACACTATTTATATCTCAAGAACGGCGGAACCGATAGGAATGAAATTTGGTACAGGATTAGTATAGGGGTTTAAATAAAATATAGGGTACTTTAAATGATCGTACGGGTTAAGCAACGCTTGGCGTGACACATACGTGATGGGTCAACAAGAACGATCGCACCAATTAGAAAGAAATTTGGCGCAGGTTTAGTTTATGGGTATAAACACGATATAGGGTACTTTAAATGATCGTATGGGTTACGCAACGCTTGGCGTGACACATACGTGATGGAGCAACAGGAACGATCGCACCAATTAGAACGAAATTTGGTACAGGGATAGTTTAGTGGTTGATATAAGATATATGGTACCTACTTTGAATAATCATACGGGTTGAGCAACGCTTGGTATGACATACGTGATGCGTCACATACGTTACGGGATAGGAATTTATGCGGGTGAAACCGCGGGGCACAGCTAGTTGTAATATAATTCAAGTAGTTTTTCTTAGGTCTGAACATCCTACTATTCATTTTTCTTCACTTCTCGTCCATCCAAAGGTTGCCTGGAAGAGATCGCTTCAAGCGATAAGGCCGCCCATTGTGCCACCTAATTTTAAGTTGTTTATGTAGTTTTCTTATTGTGATTATTTAATTGTGGTGTGTTGCAATAAAGAATAAATCTATCCATGTATTATAAGTAAGATAAAACTCGTAGAGATATAACCGATATGTATCAATAGAAGATACATATCTATATCTATCTACTAATAAAGTAGGTGCAGAAAATTACAACAGAGTCCTAGTAAACCAAAAATATTATAACAACTCAATAATCAATAAAATATGTTACTTCTGCATCGATAAAAATTGTTTAAAACTGCAATAAGTATGTCCCTCAATTTTATTAACAAGTGCCTGTACTTTTTATAGAACCATATACAAGATGTAACGGGCAAGCCCTTTTAAGCCGAAAGGCGGTTGTTCTAGACGTCTAGGCGAACAACTTTTGTTCTACTTTTGAAAATTCGAACTTATTTTTGGAAAATTTTGAGGTTATGTTTCACTGAAAAAACAGCTGCTTTTAAAAATAAAGGTAATTGAAGGTTTGATTGTAGTAGACCAAACTAAATGAAAGGACAACATAAGGTCAATGACCTCAAACTCTAAGAAACAGCTGATCTTCAAGTAAACTTTACACCTAAATTTTTCGAAAAGTACTTCGAATTTCCAAAAGTCGTAGAACAAAAGTTGTTCGCCTAGACGTCTAGAACAATCCTCTTTCGGATTAAAAGGGCTTACCTGTTACACATTGTATAACGGAACAAAAGGAACCCTTCGGCAAATCGGTCGTGATTCGTTCGATGTGAATTTGCTAATGATCATGCAATGAATCGACACAAATCGAAGATAATAACCAATACTATTGATTAATCTAATAAATTGTTATTTTTGCATATTCATGACATAGTATCTATTAACGTCTACCGATATGTTACTTTTGTCAATAAAATCAAAGGGTTGCAATAATGATAGGTACCTAGACGATAAATAAAGTATGTTACGTTGGTATAACAAAGAAAACTTTTTGCTTGTAATTCGCCTGCCATTACCAAACTTTCATTCAAGAATACAAAATTAATGCATATTCATAAAAATAACTTAATATTACACTGCGTCGTTAATTTATTATTAACTAAGTGTACGCCGTGGTTTCGCTCGTTTAATTTACAATGGCTTTTTAGAGGAGGTTTTGAGACAACGATAAAGATTGAACTAGAATTAGGTTTAAGAGTAGGAAATGTAACCATAAAAGCGCCCGCCATGTTGTACCAAAATAGTAAAAAAAAATTGACATTAAAATTCGACAGCTGGCGTTTTTACTATCACTTTTTCTAATTATATATGTAAGTAATTGCATATATATTTATATGCAATTACTTACATATGTCGCCGGGCCGGACTGGTTCATATGGGCAAAAAACCGTGTTAGTTATATAGTGTATATTTTCTTAACGGAACAAATAAAAAGGCTTTTTATTTTATTTATTTATTATATGCAAGTAATTAAACCCCGGGCCGGACTGCTTGGAAGGATTTTAGGGAGACCTTTGCCCAGCATTGGTACAATATTATAAGTTAACAAAAAAAAAGTACATCTCAGTCTTGCTTTAAACCCAAGGTTGTTTACACTCGCTTTATGTAGCCATCAAAAATCAAAGACGGCGCATTTAAAACTACTGGTTTTTTATAACACATCACTACTTAGGAGTGAGTTTCCACTAAAGCCTAGACTGGGCGGAAATCCGCCTAGTCGCCTGCGTCCCTGAGTTTACCCGAGTCAAAATAAAATGTTCGAAATTGTTATTCCAGGTTAAGTACTATCTGTTTCCGAATTTCAGCCAAATGAGTACAGTCGTTTTTACGTGATATTGATATTGACACTGATATTGTTGGTAGGTTGGGTAGCTACAACTGCCGATAGAATTCGGTCGGTTACGCGAGCCGTGAGCCCACGGCCAGTGTTTAGAATTACGTTTAACCCCCTTAGTTATAAACGCTAATTAATGCGCTGCATAATTATGCATCGTTTGTCTTTTACTGTTACATGAATTTTCAAAGTTGACAGACAGAGACAAACGTGACGTAACTTAGTGATGTGTAAATAATATTTTATAAGAGAGTAAATGGCTAATAAATAAAATAAATAACATAATAGATCAGTCATATTTATTAGCAAAAATATTCACATTTCGCTGATATAATAAATGCAAGATATTCATACAAACTTTCACATTATAGTTAACATACATAATAGACCTACATACAGATTTGTTCTTTTCATTTCATTAACAGAATATTTAATTTTTGCTCCTTTCTTCCTCCTGCAATTTATCCAATGCCCAGTTTCTATAATAAGTACCTAAATAGTTTTTTACAAAAATAATCTCCAAATCATTCAATAAATTTTTAAGTAGCATTAAAATAATTTCCTACTTTTTTTTAAGTATACTTACAACTTTACAACGTCTTGTATAAAATACTAAGACCTACCGACCGTAACGAAACGAATCGTATATTGAATATAGAAACCGGGCATAAGTAACATTATGGTTTGGCAGAAGCGAATAAGTAACATGTCTAACTGTTTTATATTTAGGCAATGCCAACATAACCGTATGATACTTCCTAACAATACCAATAATATACTTAATATTTGATAACATTTAATCAATCTATCTGTCACCGGATAATAACAAAAACAGTAAGTTTTTAAATTTTCTAGGAAATTTATAAACTTTCGTAATTTCCTAGGAAATTTATAAATTTACGTTTCTTATTACTTTACGGTGACATATCTATCACACACAAAAGATATCACAATTTTGACCAATGGGAAATGTTGAAAATTAATAAGATACTGATCTACGCGCATTATGAACATAATAATAAAGAAAACACTAGAAACAGTCACCGCAGAATACAAAAACGCTATTTAAAACTTAAGTGATATTTAAAAGTTTATTAATATTATGTGGTAGGATTAAACAGCTCCTAAACTCAAAAAAATGCTTATTAATTTAGAAGCTACTCAATTAATTGAGTAGCCCTCTAATTTTTTGTGGCGTTTCAGTATTCGACCGTCAGTGAGCTTCTAATAAGAAGTATAGACAAATCAATGAGACAGATTACGACCATGCACGCACATACTGTGCAAGCAAAAATTTAATAGAAAATCATTTTTAAAGTTTTGAGATCCAATCTTGAAGGGACTTAATATCAGTCGGATTGTCATCATCGCCGGTGTTAGCAGAAGACTCGGCAAATTCGACGCGGGAGGAAATGTGTGAAAACTCAAAGTCCTTACCAGGTTTGCCGAGATGTTTGGTGGAAGTTTGAGAAGAGTCCACGGCTTGTAGTTGGCTCAATTTGGTGACACGGACAAGGTTGCTGGCAAAGAAGAATATTGTGTTATTTGCAGAGCTCTGCGGTTGCCACGCGACATATGTCCCGACCCCGCGGAAATATCGGGAAAATAGCCAAGTGTTAATTTAGATATCCAACTATACGTATATTAATTTTCATTGCAATCATTTCAGTAATTTTTGTGTGTAGGCACACAAACTTTAACATTTTTATTATTTAAGAGGCAAGTAGGATATTTTAGGTTTTAATAAAAACAAGAAAATCTTCTGTGTCAACTGTGAAAATCAACTGTGTAACTTTTAAAAGTGTGATGTGACTTACATTTCCTTTTCAAGCAAGCTCTTTATGACCTGACTTCCTTTGGCAAGGGGTTGGTCCTGTTTGTTGCATAGAATGAGTAGTGGAGGACTGTAGCTCTGCACTGTTGGATCTACTAGGATTGTGTACAAGTACCTGGAACATCAATGTGAAATTGGTCGAACCGTTTGACCATGAAGAGGTTACAAACAATCAAATTAATGTTCAGATTTATAATAACATTAGTAACGATAGCTGCGTCTCATGGTTTACAGTATAGCACAACCTTCCACTACCATATGGTGAAATTTTAATTGCAATTGGTTCCGAAACTATTTAATTCATAAAAAACAATAGCTAAGAATGATAAATATTTTTTATTTAGTATATAAGATTTATTTGTAGGTTGTTTTGTGAAATACATGTTGATATGCAAACTGTATTGCAGATAGCAGTAAGAGTGAGCTAGATAAGAGAAAAATAGCTATTTATGGCTGTTTTAAATAACAAACATGATAAAAATTGATAACCTAAGTATGGACCTAAGTTGTTACATTGGTTTCAAGCAAGTGCTTACCTACATAATATTTGAAGCCCATATTACAATAAACAAAGTAACTTACTCAGCAACATCTCTGATTTCCTTTTGTATGGTGACTGCATCAACTACATAGACAATGGCTTTAGCACTGCTCTTGTATTGATCAAAGAATTTGTTACGCAAACCCTCCTGACCAGGCAAATCAACAACTCTCAGAGAATTCTGGAAATAATTGACAAAGATTAGAATAAATCAACTCTTTTACTGAATTGTGACTCAAATTGAGAAGATTTATTAGTTTTTTTTTGTAAACAAATTAATAGAAAGTTAATACTTTTTGAGTCAGACACCTTTAACATTCAGATAGTAATTTAAGACTTACATTAGCAGTAATATACTCCTCCACATTCTCCTGCATGGATGTGAAAGTTTGCCGGTACTGGGAATATGCAAGCCTCACAAACAATAATGTTTTTCCTGAGTCAGACAACCCTGTCAATAGCACTGATCTGCGGGTATGGCGTCTCCTTGTGAAACACCACCAAAATACTGAAAACAAGAAATAGAACTATAAAGTTTAAAATTGTTTTACAGAATTGTCAGAGTCAGTGGAGTAAGATCCCATAGTGCTGCCAGCATTTGGAAAACCGGTAAAAGTGAATATTTATTCAATTTACGTTGTATTACTTACACAGAGTAGTTAGCAAAATAATGAGACTGAGTAAGGTTATGTATCGAGGATCATTTAGTATTGGTTCCGTATGAATCTTCTCTTTTATCACGTCGTCTGAATCCATGATGATTTAGCGTACTATTCAACTAATTTAACTGAATATTATCAATGTACTGAATGTATCAATAGGTATCGAAAACAATGATTTTCCAACACGGCGAAAACGAGGTTTTCAAACAAAGGTGAGGGTGGGTGACGTTTTGCCAGATTTAATGACGTTGACGGATAATAAAATTGTCGCCTTTGTAAAAGTGGTTCTAGGGTAACAAACTGGCAAAATACAGGATTACTGTCAGCTGTCATATTGATTGCCAGAATATTTTTCACCTCACTTTAGTCCTCTACCCTATTAACATCCTTATTATCTTCTTACCAAAGAGTAGCTTTCTTACTAGATGCTTTCTAGTCTGTGCCTCTAACCCAGCTGCTGTCAAGCTGCTGCCAGCTGATTTTCTCCAAAGAGTAATATAACTAATGATTTTCTCAGTATTTGAATTGCTACTAGTGTAATTTACAGTATTTTTTTCAAAAAAGTTTAAAAATTCACGAAATATTTATGATATCAAAGTGTTCTATTTACTCAGTACTTTTGCGTATAAATACAACCGTTCTTGTTCGCAAAATGAGTGTAGATATTGCAGGTAAGATTATACCCTGTTCTCATTGATTCGCTTCTGCTTCTAAAATCGTATCGGATTTTATCAGCTCTTTCTTAATAATAATTATTCTGATAAATTATTTTAGACATGAGACTAAAATACAAAGACAAGAACGACACATTTCTGGAAAAACACCTTATATCAAAAGAGCCGTTTGAACAATTCAAAGTTTGGTTTGAAGAAGCATGTTCTCGAAAGGATTTAATAGAACCGAATGCTATGTGTCTTGCCACTGTTTCCAAGTAAGTCATAAAAACATTCACAAAAACGTAAGTATAATATCTATCTTTATTATACCTACCTATATCAAGCTAATTCCCACAGGATGACCAGTCTTATTTTTGTGCAGAGAAGGACATCCATCAGCAAGATTTGTTCTCTGCAAAGGTTATGGCAAGGAAGGCTTCAAATTCTACACCAACTATGAAAGTCGCAAGGCTAAAGAAATGGTAAGAACCTTACATAAAGAAATTGAATATTTATAGCAGTTATAATTGTGGGGTATGCTGACAAAATATGCCCATTTATTGTTCATAGGTATATTTTTTTTCTGTTAATAATTTTAAATATTATATTATTCTAGGATGATAATCCAAATGTAGCTGCAACATTCTACTGGAATGCACTGAACAGATCAATCAGGATTGAAGGTACTGTGGATAAAGTTTCAAAAGAGGACTCCACTGTTTATTTCCACAAAAGACCAGTGCCAAGCCAGGTGGCAGCCACAGCCAGTCGACAGAGCACTCCAATACAATCCCGAGATGTTTTATGTGAAAGAGAATCCGTTCTTGAACAGAAATACTTAATTCCTGGCTTAGAAGTTCCTAGACCTAGTTATTGGTAAGCCAAGATATTATTAGCTAAGTATTTTTATCAATTTGTTTTTAACTATCAAGACAGGTGTAACTCATAGATAGGGCTCACATTTCACTAAAAAGAAGGCATCTACTCACAAAAGATTGTTAGAAAATACCATGGGTGTACTGCGTAATATGGGGTTAATTTGTGACAGTAGAAATAGAATGCTCATGTAGAAAGTAAAACACTAAAAAGTGTTCCGTTACATTGAGCATGCTGTTCATTAATTCTACATGAGAATTCTAGTTCTAGTAATATAACTCTTTGGTGACACCCCACTTTTTGACAATCAACATGACGTACAAACCTACCATAAAGGTTTTTAAGATCAGCGTTTTTCCTTAGAGCTCAGACCTAGGGGGTAGAGGTACATTAATGAAATTTTAAAGGCATTCCTAAAACAGAAAATATGGATTATTCCAACTGATTTAAGTGATCTAAAGCCATGGTGTTAGTATGTTCGTTTATTTTCCACTAGATTAAAATATTCTGTATATTAAAGTTTGTCACCCTTAATGGACAAGCCATACCACAGTCTGACGAAGCCAAATACTTGGGTATCTACCTCGATAGAAGGTTGACCTGGCAGAAACACATATGGACCAAGAGAAGGCAGCTAGACACCAAAGTCAGAAAAATGAGTTGGCTACTAGATACAAAATCCAAACTGTCAGAACTAAACAAGCTCGCCATTTACAAAGTTATCCTCAAGCCAGTGTGGACCTATGGTATCCAACTGTGGGGTACTGCTGCAGAATCCAATATCAACATCATCGAGCGATTTCAAACTAAGATGCTTAGAAGGATATTCAAAATCCCATGGCATATAAGCAACAAATACATATACCAGGACCTTCAAATACCCAACGTCAGAGAGGAAATAAAAAAATACCTTGGCAGATACACATGCAGACTAGCTGATCACCCCAATAAAATGGCAAAAGAACTTCTTACAACTGATGATGTCCAGTTCAACAGACTTAAAAGGCATAGGTGTGACTAGCCTACGAATTAGGTTTGAATAGGAACATTGACAGAGATTGAGGAATGGGGTCATAGGACACCTCTCAGACCCATGATAAAACCCAGCAAAGGCAGACAACAGTGTTGCTCATTGCAGATCGTACTGCAGATTGCAGCAAGAGAGAGATGACAGAGAAAAAAAAATATATATATTAAAGTTTCACGGTCAGGAGCACCAAACCTAAAAATGGCGGCTCAATCTCTCCTACCTTAGGAAGAATAGTGTAGTGCTCCTAACTGTGAAACTCATACAACATCATTTAGCGGAAATAAAACAAAAATACTAACCCAGTGGCTTTAGATCACGTAAACCTATTGAATAATCCATATTTCTTCTTTTAGGAATAAAAAAATTCGTATTAAAAGTTGTTTGAAGTGCAAAATGTGTTATCTGTGGAACATAGCTGGTCCATTTTGAACGGTCTTCTTTGGACACATTTAATGAAAAAAAATTATTTCGATGTAAGTTCAGAAAAAAATATGAAAATTCTTCGAAAAATCTTGTTGCAAATCATCCCCAGTTTGTTGTTACAAAGTATCCCAAATTCCCCAATTCCCAAGAGGACTTATGTGTGTGTGTTAACCATTGGATTACAGTTTAATTAATTTGAAGTCTTGCAATATGAGATAATAACGACTATCAATTAAATAGCCTGTTGTTGACTTGGCTTTATGATAATTATATCTTGATAAGAACAAAAATATTTCGAAACAAATAAGTAGGTGTTCTTATCTCTAAATAGTATTGTGTTAACATGAGTTCAAAATGACATTTTGTTTTTACTTATGGTAAAAATATGTAGATAGATAGATAGATAATCATTTATTCCACATCACAAAAGCACATTAGTAGGTACAAACGGTGTAAACACAACAGATGTGAGATGAGTTGTGTGCTGAAGTGGTGCAGACGGGACACTGCTCAGTGATATATTTGCTAAAGAGCAAAACACTGATTTTCAGCAGTAACCCAAAAGTAAGGACGCTGCTTTGCATGGATCAGTGTTAAATATAAAAAGTTAAATGAATATAAAGTAATCTAATCTATACATATATGATTTATATAACACATAAAAATACAGTAATAAAGATAATTATCCATAAATAAACAAACAAAGTAAGTGCACATATATTATATAATCTATAAATAATAAATAAAATAAATATAATTAAATATATTACCATTATTTAACAAGCACTCAAAGGGAAAAATCAATTAAAATTACGAAGTACTCGCATTACGGACAGAACGAGTAGACGAGGGAAAGAGAAGACCGCTACCACCACTTTTTATAACATTCTGGAATACCGATTTTTTGCTCACTTAGCACATGCATACGTAAAATATTTTTGAATTTGAACATAGTAGATGCATGTCTAATGGGCGGCGGTATATCGTTCCAGCATTTTGTAGCATGGTAGCGGAAACTGCCCTCAAAAGCAACCAATTTATGCTTGTGCTGTAACAATTGTGGCTTAACAAACCTCGAGTCGTTTGATTTAGTAAATCTTAATTTAGTAAAAAGATATTCCGGTTTATGGTATTTCATAATACCAAACATAAGACCGGCCAAATGCAATTTACGTCTGGATTCCATATTTAGCATGTTGGCGTTATTGATATACGGACTAATATGTGTTCTTGGTGGAATAGCAAAGCAAAAACGACAGCATGCATTTTGTACTCTTTGAATCAAGTTCTTGGTTTTAACCAGCAGACGGGGACCATAGACTAGATCTCCATAGTTTAATCTTGATAGGACAAGGGCTTCACAAAGCTTAATTCTAGTCTGTACATTTAAGAGGTTTCGTATTTTATATAAAATTTTTAGACGATAGAAACAATTTCGTACGACGTTCTGTAGGTGTGTTTCAAATCTAAGCCTACTATCGAAAACAATACCTAAATTTTTAGCTTCATCCACACATTCTATATTAATGCCATCAATATTGATTTTGGGATTATTTGAAATCATTTTACCTAGTTGATTATCTGTGCCGAACACCATAAACCTAGTTTTAGAAGGATTTAACAAAAGCGAATTTCTTTTCGACCATTCATGTATTCTGTTTAAATCTGCATTCATTTTTAAGGCCGCTATGCCTATATCATTTGGATTTGTGGAAATATAAAGCTGTACATCATCAGCGTAACAATGATACCTGCAGACCCTAATATTTCTTGTTAGATCAGCCGAGTATATAATAAATAGCAATGGACCCAGAATCGACCCTTGAGGAACACCTTTTATTAATGATCTAGGACCTGAATAGTAAGTACCCTCTAGTTTTTGCACTCTGACAACTTGGGATCTTTCCTTAAGATAACTGTCAAACCATTTAACTGCTTGACAGTCTAAACCATAGTAGGATAACTTTGATAATAACAGGGGAATATCGAGACTGTCAAAAGCACGCGAGAAGTCCAATAAAGTCAGAATAGTGCCACGACCGACGTCTGATTCAGCCAAAATGTTATCAGTAACATCTAAGAGTGCTGTTACCGTCCCTACACACTTGCGGAACCCTGACTGGTGCTTTGGCAGAATATTATTATCTTCAACGTACTTAATAAGCTGACAATAAATGGACTTCTCTAACAATTTCGATAGAAAGGGCAAAATGCTAATTGGTCGCAAATCTTTAAATTCCGTTGGAGTATTTATTTTAGGCAAAGGTGTAACTAAAGCTTGTTTCCATTGTCTGGGAACGGTTGAAGTCCTTATAGACCTATTGATTATTTCTACTATAACTTTAGTAGTACGAGGCATGGTGAGTAAAATCATATCCCTAGTTATATTGTCCTGTCCTATTGCATTGCTCTTTATAGCTTTGATATATTTTACTATATCTGTTTCATCCACCGGTTGTAGTGTAAAAGAACTACTACCAAATCTGTGATACTCATAAAAAGTCATGTCTGATATATGAACTATATTGCCATCGGGTATGTTAAGAAAATGTGAATTTATATCATTGGCATTGCTAATATTATCCGGAAGATAAGTTTCTTTTGATGGATCGACCAATATCTTTTGCTTAAGACTATTCCAAAATGTCCTACTATTATTGATTTGTGAGTTTAAATGGTGGTTGAAATACGCTTGTTTATCATTAACTATTGCGATATCAGTCATTTTCTTTAATTCTTTATAATATTTTTTATGCCCAGCCTGACCAGTAGCTTTAAACCTTTTGTGTGCTTCATCCCTCAAGTTCAGCATAATCCTAACGGTATCAGTTATCCAAGGAAGCGACTTTATATTGCCAGTTTTGACAGTTTTGAGTGGGGCATGCTTATCAAACAATGATAAAATCAAAATATTGAATTTTTCAACCATTTGGTCTACTAGTGGTAAGCGTGATATGGAATCCCAGTCCATGGAATTTAAATCGTCATTAAATTTTAGCAGATTAATGTCTTTAATAGATCTGTATGTATAATATTTTGAGATTGGTTTACTCTTTTTTAAGTTAAGTTCAACATTAATCATGACATGCCCATATCCATCTGAAATTCTATAATTGGAAATACTACGAACACGAGCATCTGTGCACACTAAATCAATGAGTGTTGCCGTACTCGACGAGAAATGTGTTGGTTCTTCAACTATTTGCCTCAAATTCATATTATCAAAGAATCGGTTCAGTGTTAATGTATCCGTTTCTGTAGTAGCTAACAAATTTACATTGAAATCCCCCATTAAAATTATATAGTCATAACTAGCAAAACAAGTAACCGAATCCTCTAGAGATTCAATGAAAAAGTCAAATTTTACCCATCTTGGCCTATATGCTGTCCCGATAGCCACTTTAAAGCCATTTAAACGAGTGGAAATCCAGATTTGTTCGATATTTGCCGGTGGATGTTTCATTCTCCGTACTTTAATATTATTGCTCACATAAAACGCTACACCACCACCCCAACCGTTCTTCATATGCCGCGGTCGCGGTCTTGAATGCAAACGGTATCCAGGTGGAGCGGGAGCACAGGTCTCCATACCCTCTCGCAGCCATGATTCGTTAATTGCAATAACATCCGGCATAAAGCGATCAATAGCAATGAGAAACTTGTCATGGCCTGTATTTAAGGAACCAGCATTGTATAGCGCTAAATTTAAGAATTTAGTTTTAATCATTTTTAAATAAAAAATCTAACAAAGTGCATTGTACATCTGGTCTTTTGAATAAAATTATAAAAATATATATCTTTAAAATAAAATTAAATAAACTGAGTATTATACGTTTGATCAATCGTTTGAATACAATTATAAAAATATATATTTTCAAAATAAAATTAAATAGAGTGAGTATTGTATTATAGTAATTCGTATAAATATAATTACAACAATTATTATTTTTAGAACCACAAAAATAATCAATACCACATAATACTATAAGTTTATAATATTTAGTAAGTTTATGCAAAATACTTAGATACATAAAAATATACACATACCCATAAATTAAATAAACTGTAATTAACACATAAACAGTAATAAGATGTAAACAGTAATATAATAATTGAATTACCGCACCACGGCGGACACAAATCACCCCACTCACAAGTACTGACTTATCCATTAATTTAATATTCAAAATAACAACATTCTCTAAACAGTAAAAATAGAAATTCATGTGTCTTATAACATTTAAATGAAGTATTAGATTTTTGTAAGCTAATCTGAATTCTGATATTAAAAACACTATCCAAAAACATAGTAAAAGTAAATTCTGCTCGTAAGATATAGCATAGTATTGGGTTTCATTTGTTATTACAATATTGTGAGACCAAAATTGATGACAAAATTTTCTTACAAAATAAAATGCAATGCAGAAATTAAATATTATCTTGCTTAATTTTATTGAATAAAAATATATAGTTATAATGTAATTTACGGTACAAACATTCAGTTTCAAATACTGAAAAATATTAAGTTTTAACCTACATGCAAAACTATTCTTTAAATTATCATTAAAAAGGATTAAATAAACATAAAGACAACCAATACAAGTTACACCCACGCAACCAGTGTTTATCTTATTTACGGATATTGTTGATGAATTGAGCCAACTTAGGATTGACCAAAAACCTTGTCTAAATCAGACTCCACTCGAATGCGATGACTCACTGTTTCAGGTCCTGAATTTTTACGTACGTAGATCTTGCCATCTTTTGTCCAAGCATATCTCCAGTGGTATTGGTTAGTTAACTCCCGTGCTCGACGGTACAGGTGTCGGTTCACTCTGGTTAACCTCTCGTTCACGTAGAACCGCCTAGTGGGGCCTGGGACACCCGTTCCCTCGGTAGTAGCACCACGCCGAACACGCGCCTCCCGCAGGCACTGGTCTCGCAGATTACGGCGAGCCAGGCGAATTACTATGGGTCTGGGTCGCTGCGGATTGCTGGACGTGGACGGGCCTACTCTCATCACGCTAACCAGGTCCTGCTCATCTAGCTTAACACCCAATTTGCTTGTAAGTGTCACAATTACATGATACAAGTTTTCACCAGACTCCTCCTGTACTCCCGTGACCTCTATATCATTTGTAAGCAACACCTGTTCACGGTCATTCAACTCATTTTTCAGCTGTTGCATTATAGTTTCACACGCTTCATGTTGCTCGGCACCTGGACGCCCCTCAAGAAGTTCTGTACGGCTAGCCAGTTGATCGAGGCGTGTTTCACAGGATTCCATCCTACCTGATAGCTGCTGAAGAGCTCCATTCAGTGCACGCAGCTCCTGTCGCGTTCCGCACATCTCCTCACGGAATTGTCTGATTTCAAATATTAGAGATTGTATATCAGTAAGTTCCAATGTATCATCGTGTGCTGTGGTATTGAACAGCTGATCGCACGACGAGCCGGTCTGTGATTCTCGCTGGGTCCGAGGACTAACAGATGTCGCCGTACAGTGACGCTGCGCACTATTCATCGGTGTGTTTATGTTATCCGCATTTGAATTTTGACTGATACATAACTTACATTTCCAGGATGCTTTGTGGTGTAAAGACATTTTATTCGAAAAATGTTGCTCAGAGACCGCAGCACACACCAAGTCGTACATTCCATTGCAATTTGTGCAAGTTAGATATTTTCTATTTTGAAGTACATTCAGACAACCTGCACATTTCTTCGCCGAAGCCATCGTATTTGTATAAGTAACCGCGTCGAAAACAACTACAATGAAGCGAAGTTTGAATGACTCGCAGCTGATGTTAAACAAACGAATGTAAGCGATGCCGGTAGGTAGGTAGGTGCACTTAACAACCAAGAAATTATGCGTTGTCACTTTCGTTTCACTTGTTGATTTTTTGTCTATACACATAAAAACTCAAATGAAAAACACTATACTTTAATTGTCCGATAACTTAGGTTAACGATTATCTAGATTTAATCGTAAATTAGGCAAATTAGTACTGATTTACAATTTTAATAAGGCGGAGCGAATAATAACACAGTCGCACGCACCGCAGCGACGCCTACCCTCTTCAATGTTTATACAACATGTATGTACAACATTGTGCACCTAAAAGTATAATAACTTCCAATATTTTGTAACTGTCATACAGATATTAGGATTTGTTAAGTTTTTAGGGCCACTTTTACTAAGACACCACTTTGTGTCATCAGACTGTATGTCATGAACCACGATAGCTAGTTTATCTTTTGTTTTTTTTTTCTAATTAGTATGTAACCCCAAATGCTAGGTTGTCTTGTTATTAGTATTACATGTCAAATGTTTTTTTAGTCCACATCAAATGTTTTTTATTTCAGGGGTGGGTACATAATTCGTCCCAAATCTGTGGAGTTTTGGCAAGGACAAAGAGACCGTTTGCATGACAGAATACGGTTTAGAAGGCCACAAGAAGGCGAAGTTCCTGATGGAGAGCTTTTGCATCAAGGAGCTGATGGATGGGTCTATGAGAGACTTTCACCTTAGGAGTAGAAATGGAAAATATGTGTATTTGGGTGTAGATATTGGTTTAGTTAGCCAAAGAACAAATAGTGTCAGTGATAGGTTTTTAGATTTTAGGGTCACTAATATTTTAGATCAAAGAGCAAATGGGTTATGGGTTTTAGTTGTAAGTAAAAATGTCTTCCAATAATCAAAGTAATTTATATAATAATATATATTATTATTATTGCCTTTACAGTTTTGTTATTTTTAATATTTCCCTTCTAACACCTCCAGAGCAATTCCAACAGCACTTAATATCAAAACAAAATGATGCTTCTAAAGCTTTTTCGAATTCTCTAATGCATCCCCCAACACCAAAATAATAGGTTTTTGCAGCTAAATATATCACACCATCTTTGTTTAGTTTTTCTTTAAAAACTTCTATTAGTTTATCATAATTAGATTCATTGTATATTGTTTCTGAAGTTAGAATAATATCAAAAGTATCTTCAGTTTTTGTGCTGTATGAAGCCCAGTCTCCTGAATAGAATTTACATCTTTTGATTTCTTCTGACCTTTTATCTTCATCTTCTATGTTTAATAAAACATTCGGTATTGTAACATTTTCTAATACTTCTTTATTCTGGAAAAAAATATACACTTAGTTAATTTCATTGATGATTAAGTAATATAATATACTTCAGTCCCAATACTTAGGTTGTATTACAATTATTAATCTGTTTGCAAGCTACAATGCCACAGATACACCAACATTGTGCTCTTCACCTTGTTCAGGGTGAAGAGTGAGAAGCTA
Source organism: Idaea dimidiata (assembly GCA_949358125.1). Taxonomy (NCBI): domain Eukaryota; kingdom Metazoa; phylum Arthropoda; class Insecta; order Lepidoptera; family Geometridae; genus Idaea; species Idaea dimidiata. The sequence continues at coordinate 9,096,204 of OX442328.1, forward strand.
TTGCTGACATTTTACTGAAAACACGTTTAATTAGTAGCTGGCATGACTAAATTCCTTTATTTCTTGACCTATTTCCTGTAAAGTTTCCAAGTTTGCCGCCAGGTGGGGCGAGTGACGCGAATTTCCGCTGAGAGCCGTTGAGAGCGGCATCGACATTTTCTTGTCATTGCGTTGTTGAACATCGCGCTGTCAACACGTTGACTATACTTTGTTCTAATTAGTAAGGTATTTCTGTTGCAGATTTATTTTACTAGATTGAACTTAGAAGCTGGCAGACACAGGAGGAGAAGAATAGACAGCACACTGGAGGAGGAGACAGCAAAACGTCGCCGAAGTCACCGAGATCTTCTTCATCGAGTAGTTCTTACGGTACCGATATTTCGAAGAGCTTCAGCAGCTGCTTCCGAAAATCGGACGGTTCTGAATCCCGTGCACCGTAACTTAGAAAAGAGTTTCAGCAACTCCTACCGAAAATCGACGATTCTGAATCGCGTGCACCGTAATTTCGAGAAGAGTTACAGCAGCTCATACCGAAAAAACGTGTGCACTTCGAAAAGTAATGTTGTAGAAAACAAAAAAGTAAAAAAGTCATGTAAGTCTGAATATGTTTTCCAATTCATTATTTATTATTGTTCTAATTCTCTATTACCTCTGATGTAGGTACATCTGAGAAATGAGATTTTTCCGTTACTACTTACCTACCCTACAATTTGGATAACAAAATTTTTCTGTGGATTATAATCCCAACAACTGAAAAATGAGATTTTTCCATTACTACCTACCCTACCTACAACTAAAATAAGATTTTTCTTTAAACTCGCTAACCTACAACTGATAAAAGTAAGAACTAAGAATATTCATCATATTCTTTTTATGTAGTGGTGTAGCTCACCTTGTGTTAGAGTTTTAAATGTCCCCCTAAGACCTATAACTTGGCCTGGGGCGGTTGCTACCTGAGATAACAACGTTGACGCATACCGAGGCACGAAGGAGCTCGAGAGGGCTCGAATTTCTTTTGCCACAAAATATCTCGTCATCTATCCCAGTAGTAACCGCGCCTGGCGTTGCTTAGGCCGCGCGGCCGTTTAAGATCGGCAGTTTGAGCTAGGCTTAAGTTGAGAATATTCGTAGCTACATTTGTTTATAATGCCGGATAAAACTGCAGCATTTCATTCCTTAGATTGCTGTAGTTACAAGGTTTCAATGAACCTGATATAAATGAAAATTTCCGCCCGATAACATTTATTTTATCTCAAATTAAACTCCTATTTTCATGTTTGAAATCAAATACTACTTATATTTATTTTTGTCCACTCGACACTAGTTTACTAGTAACTGTTTAGTTCATACCTTCAACTTTTAAACCACAAAGCTATTATTAAATATTTTGTAAAATTGAAATATTATTTAAAGTCTTGTATCCATTTTTTTTTCGAAAATCTATTTTTAAATATATTTATCGGAACCTTCAAAGTCCGGGCAAAGTTCAATAGTCTTGAAAAGTTTCGCATTTTGTTGTAGAATCTCGGTTGAAAAATATAAGTGTTTCTAGTGGTACAAAGACCCATTATTGACCTTCGGACTAAAACGGTTGAACCGATGATGTATAGTAGTATACATATCTTAATATTTTTAAATATAATACTGAATTTCTTCTGAACCTGCAAGTAAAAATTACACATGTCATAAGCACAGTTCTATGTGAATGTAAATTAATCAATTGCGTGAAGATCATAGTATCTTCTGCCTTTGGAGATCATAAGCAGGAGCTTTTAGGCCCACACGATATAAGAATTATTGCAAAAATTCGCAGCAGCTAAAATAACAAACAACGTACGTAGATTTTAATTTTTTAAGGATTTAGGTTATATTGAGGGTACCTACAAGAAAAATACTGAGATTTCGAGACGAGCTTCAGCAGCTTCGATCGAATCACAGTACCGGTACCTACAAGAAAAATACTGAAATTTCGAGACGAGCTTCAGCTTCGATCGAATTACAGTATTTACTGCAGAGGATAATACAGATTTCGATGGTTTCAGCAACCGCTTCAGCAGCTTTAATCGAAATAAAAACCAAAATTACCCACATGTGGAAAGACTAAGTGTAGTTTTCTTTATTCATCTTCCTTCTGGACGGTGTTTTTTATGACAGTAGCCCCAACTGCGTTCTAGTTACCTTTGGGAGCACAGCTGTGTGGGAATGACAGCTACAAATAACCTGTCATTTTAACCTACATGAAAAAGCATATCATGGCTTACATTAGAGTCAATAAGTTTATATTTATTCTCTGATTCAAAAAGCGAACGCACAAGGTTTGTTCTGTGACTGATTTTGCTTACGGCGTCTTTTATGACAGTAGCCCCGACTGCGTTCTAGTTACCGTTGGAGCACTGCTAGACCCGTTTATCAATCGGGAGTATGAGAATGACAGCTAAAAATAACCTGTCATTTTAACCTACATGAAAAGCATATCATGGCTTACATTAAGAGTCAATAAGTTTCTATTTATTCTCTGATTTAAAAAGCGAACGCACAAAGTTCGTTCCGTCACTGATTTTGCTTAAGAGTTGTTTTGACGACTGGGTCTATTCAACTGCATTCTCGTCGCCGGGAAAATCGCAGAGACTACTTTAATACGTTCCAGAAATTTGATCTACCAACAATCATAGTTCTGTTTAGATCTGAACAACCTCGCGTAGTAGGTACTCTAGTACGTGATGTTGGATTTCATAGAGCTAAAATGAGCTGCCCAACATTATAGCGCCTTTAGCAGGCGGTGGCTCTAGCAACACTGATGAATCTGTTTTCTTTTTGTCTTACTCATCTTTTTTACTCAATCTTCGTAACGTCTGATGTCTGAGACGGTCCTGCCGAATATCATAAAGCCTTCAGCAGGCGGTGGCTGTACGAACATCAGTAAATATTTCTTCCCATCGAGTTCGTCATTCATGATTAGAGTTCGTCATTCACCTGCTCGGCTATTTAGCTGCAGCATCTGAACGCACTTCGGTACTTTAAAGCTTTTCGATCTCGAGAGCAGAGCCCTCTGCGGGCCCTGTGAGATTTTGAGCCTTAACGAGACGCTCTGATCAACAACGACTTACTGAAAACTTTCTTTAGGTTCCTGATGGAGGTTTGTCTGATTGTCAATGGCGTTTTATCTTCATCTGTTTGACAACCGCCTAAGCGTCACTTCTTTTGAGATAATGACGTAAGTTTTTTAAGCCTGCTTGAACTTATTTGTTATCTTTCTTATTTGAAACCCGAAATAATAGATCTGGCTAAATTCTTAACAGATTTGACCTAAACCAATGTCTTGATGGGACTTTGGACACCAATCACTTGCAGAAATCAAACAGATTTTTTGGTACGATAGAGATACTAATCTCTCTGTCGCACTGGACCCTAAACATTGGATAACTTGAAATTTTCTGATGGTCATTTATTAGAAAATAGCTCCCCTTTTTACTTTGGAAACGCTTATATATCGGAAAAAAGTTACGAAACTCCAAATTCCCGAATGTAAAATATTTTCCATTACATTCCATAGACGAAACAGAATTGTTTTTGTACGTCTCAGAAGAACAAAAAAAGAAGGGAGGGCAACATAACAACTTAACGCTACGAAACGCCTGCCGATTCATAAGCCGAATGGCACGACGATTGTCGATGTCGATGTAAACTGTTTTGTCGACAATATGGATACCTAGATTTGCACGTGTTTCCAAAATCGAACCGCATTAGGATTTCAATATTGTTTTGTCTAATATAACCTTTTAACTCACAGGAAGACGATTGCGATAGTCTTGTCACGGTGAATAACGAGTATCATGGGTTAGTGGACAATTCGCATAGGCATTTCTGTGCGAATTTTTCAGATGTGTTTACACAATTAACTATAGAAAAGGTGCTTACATGATATATTGATCATTGGGTAAGAATTAATAAGAATGATTTTGCAGCTATACACGACACCGCAAGAAGTTCTGAGATGTTCCACGATGACTTGATTAAATTGGTAATGTAATGTTCCAATATTTATTTGTCAATTGAGAATTGAACACAGATTAATACTTTTATTAATATGTTATTATTTAATATATTTATTTAATCAAAGTGTAATGTAAAATAATAACATAATAAGTTCAGCTATTATTTAACTATTTTTGAATCTTAAAATATTCTTTGTATTTGTCCAGATGCCTTCTAAAGGCATTAATTGTTCCTCTCGTTTAATTCGATGCGAAGACGTATTATCAGTTCTCATCAAATCGAAATCTATTTTCAATGTTAAAATATTATAACATTGTCTATTCTTTACAATAAATGCTATTGTAGTAGTGGGTCTTACTGGTAAATTAATAATACTTTTTATCTTTATAATATGTAACAATCGTTTTGGTTTGCTATTTATGTTAAGATATTTATACTACATAATGACATATAATTAGGTATTGGATTACCCAAGTACGGGCAGGTACTACAAAGTAGTTTACCTAAATTCAGCTTACAAAAACTTCGATCTAAGACATTAAATTTTTAATTTTTGCTGCCTACATTTCAGCTTTTATTCAAGTTTGTTTGCCTCTTAAAATACCTACCAGGTGATACCAGACACTTCTCACTCTTCACCCTGAACAAGGTGAAGAGCACAATGAAACGGTTTTACCTTTCCAATAAAACCAGCATTGTGCTCCGAGCCTTGTTCAGGGTGATTTCAATTGCTACCTGGTGAGAATCAATGACAAGAAAATGTCGATGCCGCTCTCAACGGCTCTCAGCGGAAATTCGCGTCACTCGCCCCACCTGGCGGCAAACTTGGAAACTTTACAGGAAATAGGTCAAGAAATAAAGGAATTTAGTCATGCCAGCTACTAATTAAACGTGTTTTCAGTAAAATGTCAGCAATAGCTTCTCACTCTTCACCCTGAACAAGGCTCGGAGCACAATGCTGGTTTTATTGGAAAGGTAAAACCGTTTCATTTTAACACTTCTCTTTGTCTGTCAGAAGTTAATGAGCAAGTATAGCCAAAGCATAATTTACCCATGTGAAACCCAGACTATGTTCCTCATAAACAGTACTTACATAATCTTGAAATGTTACTTGAGCTGATTTTAAAAATGCATAAATGCCCAAAATACCAGCACCACATCCCAGATCTAGAACCTTTTTGTTATCAAACTGTATTTTATAATCTATTAGGTACTCCAGTAAATCAGTTGTACATTCCCATATTTTTAAACCTCCTGCAACAAAGATAGTTCGGTTATTTGTTTTTACTGCTCAAAGCAAATTTACTAGAAATATTTTAAACAAAAAATTCATCTTCAAAAATTCACTAGCGATGAGATTTAAACTCGCGTCCCTAGATCAATACTCCAGTGCCTCAACCACTCGTCTACACAAGTTCCCATCTCAAGCAGCGAATTGAAGAACATGAATGTTTCCCCTATCTACTATTGTCGACTAAGGCTCGATTGAGTTGCCATCTACAAGATGACTTTCCAGTGATTTACCTGTGCCAATGACACTTTAGCCAAGAGATGTCGCTCTTTTTCCTACTAAATATTTCGTAATTTGTTTTAACTGCTCAAGGCATATTTACTATAAATATTTTAAAGGAAAAATTCATCTTTAAAAATTCACTCACAGCGAGATTTGAACTCACATCCCTGGATCAATGCTCCAGTGCTTCAACCACTCGATAAGAAGATTATAGTGTCATTGATCTATCTTATAAATAAACATCTTCCCACCTTCATATTTGCCTGCAATAAGATCACTATGGTCATCATCAGCTAGACTAACAGCAGTCTTCCAACCCATTTCTTCAATTTTAGATATTGCATCTTGTGGAATGATGTGCCCTATTTCTATGTCCCTACAGGTCAACATATTGGCATGTGTGACTAAATAATCAATGGTATATATTTGCTTGTCGGGAACAACTTCTTCACTTGGCAACCATGTTATACTTTCTTTTGTATCTGTAAATATAAAATAACAAAGGAAGTTTTAGAATACACTTACAAAGAATTTCCTTCTTATCTGAAGGATGTTTCCATTGCAGGGTATGCTAATACGGTAAGCAAATCTTATTGACTACTAGTTTTGGCCCACAGTTTCACCCAATCCCGTCAATATGGGAATAAAAAGAAGCCTAGACTCTAGCTATCTGCATACCTGGTTTCTTAACAAATAGTTTAACACTTCTCTTTTTCTGTCAGAAGTTAATGAGCAAGTATAGCCAAAGCATAATTTACCCATGTGAAACCCAGACTAAGTTCCTCATAAACAGTACTTACATAATCTTGAAATGTTACTTGAGCTGATTTTAAAAATGCATAAATGCCCAAAATACCAGCACCACATCCCAGATCTAGAACCTTTTTGTTATCAAACTGTATTTTATAATCTATTAGGTACTCAGGTATTAGGTAAATCAGTTGTACATTTTTAAGTTTTATCAGTACTGCTTCAGTTTCTGAGAGCTTCTATTAAGGATATAAAAATTAGCATTTACTAACTATAAATTCGATAATTTGTCTCAGCAATTTGGTGGTACCTAAAATACTAACTTATTTTAGGTTATGTTCCCAAGCTTGTTACTTCATACGGAATATGTATTTATCCATATCTTATTAACAGTTTTAAATTTCAAAGGGATTATAACCATGGGTACATAATTACCATCTAGCGGCTCATTTGTTACGGGCTCCGACGTAGAAGGTAGATCTGATTCAGATCCAGAAAAATTAAATCTGAAAGTGGTCATCCTTTTGCTTCTAAGAAAATTGCGCGTTATGAAAAGATAGAGAGCTGACTGTGTAACTTATTTTTGTTAACACCGGATGACAAAATAAAAATCACCTGTACCTAAGTTTAAACTTTACTATACAACTTAAAATTAAGCTATGAGAAACTTGTCGGCGGTAACCTAAACCTATTATTATTGTATTCTCTTGGGTAACCTAAAAAAAAAGTAAAAAAGCACTTTATTATTTCTTATCGGTTGTGAACCGATTATGGTTATTAAGAAATTAGCCAGTGTCAAGTATTAGAAAATTTAGCAACACAACTCCTCAATACGTTCCCGCCAAAACTCTATTCATTCTCTTCATATAAGGTTTAATGGCTTTGTCTGATGATAATTGATCGATCAGTGATCACAAATTCTGCCAATAACACCTATCTTACTATAGTATTATCATAGTATTATTATATTATAGGTATTATTAAATATGAATCAAATCCACCCACAGAATCCACCACGTGTGGACGGGATGGATGGCTACATTCCAAGCAGAGACATTTTACATCGTCGCCGTTGCGTCGTCCAATTCCAAGAGGATAAATTATTTTTTAAATTCAAACTAAATTCATACTCATGGACTTAGTTATTTATCTTACCTCCATGACTCATTTACAGGACAATTGCAATATGTCCGCAGCAGTAAAAAATGACAAGTTGCGTCAAACACAATGCATTTGTTCGAAAATGTTTTGGAAAATAATTATCACAATCAATTAATATACTCACGATTAAAGATTAAAATGTAATTAACGTTGGATAACTAGTTATAATGGACAAAACCTCATATCCGGGTTTACATGAAACATTGGCAAAGGCAAGTAAATGCGCAATAATAATATATTATTTTACAATCAACTTTCAACTTGTTAAACTAATGCTTTCAATCTTTGAATATACTTTTATAATTAATTTTCATATTTACTTATATTATGATTATAGCTACAATTTACGGCAATTGGCGACCAATTTGTGTAAGTGACGTGAGAATATCTTTCAACAAGAGCCTTTAGGCGCGGAATGGTAAAAGAGTAGAATGGTAAACAAAGTGGTTGCAAAATGGTTATAGTGCAAATCTATACTAATATTATAAAGCTGAAGAGTTTGTTTGATTGTTTGTTTGTTTGTTTGAACGCGCTAATCTCAGGAACTGCTGGTCCGATTTGAAAAATTATTTTTGTGTTTGATAGTCCCTTATCGAGGAAGGTTTATAGGCTACATTTGATCCCGATATTCTTACGGGGTTGGGACTTACGAGGGTAAATCCCGCGGGACGCAGCTATAAAAACGAAAGTCGTGTTAGTTACACCATTTAAATATCTCAAGAACGGCGGAACCGATAGGAATGAAATTTGTTACAGGGTTAGTATAGGGGTTTAAATAAAATATAGGGTACTTTAAATGATCGTACGGGTTAAGCAACGCTTGGCTTGACACATACTTGATGGGTCAACAAGAACGATCGCACCAATTAGAATAAAATTTCGTACAGGGTTAGTTTAAGGGTATAGATACGATATAGGGTACTTACTTTAAATGATCGTACGGGTTAAGCAACGCTTGGCGTGACACATACGTGATGTGTCATCAGAAACGATCGCACCAATTAGAATTAAATTTGGTACAGGGTTAGTTTAACCCTTAATTTGGTATTGTATGCTGTGGCAAACAAACTTTTTAAAAAATTAAAGTGTTAAAGAAATATTATAATTTCAAAATAATTATTAATATTTATTCTCATAAATTAGTCACACTTTATGAAAAAAAATGTTTTTGAGTGTTAGCAACACTGGTGCTGTCACTTTTTTTCAAAATGTCTGCCCGAAGGAAACCGGCTGTGCTCACTAAGGTATTTACCTGTTTTTTTATTACTTTTTCCTCGGAAATTAGTAATAAAACACTAATAATTCGATCGTGACATCATAGTGAATAGTTCACTGTTATAATTTTGGCAATATTTGTGGATATTTGTTGTTTTATTTGATAATAAACTTTGTATGCCGTGACATACCTTGCCAACTCAGTAATGAATCACTGCATAACGAAGCTGTATGTCACAGCATACATTACCAACTTAGTAATAAATCACTGCATAACGAAGCTGTATGTCACAGCATACATTGCCAATTTATTTGATATCGTTTTGTGATATCTTTTTTTGCGATATATGGGTTTTTATTTGCTTGGGCTGGAGTTTTGGTGTATGCAAGCTTTTTTTCTTTACAGCACGCGCTACTAACACGTGGTGGTAGAATTTTAGCTTTGATCCCTACTGAAAATGCACTCTCTGATGATGGTAATGCATCTGACGTCGATGATGAATTATTGGGCGCTCAAGTTTCGCATTCAGACTCATCTTCCCCAGCCCCATCTATTGCGAGTTCCTTAGAAAGACTGAATATATTAGATTCCGATGATGAAACCTCAACCGTTGAGAATGTTCGGCTTACGCCTGTATTCCAAGAAGTATACCCGAATCCATCGCTTGAGCCCGATTGCAGCACTATTCCGATAATAAGCGACATTCCCACACTGCCTGCAACCCCTGCCACGCCTGCAACTCCTGCCACTCCTGCTACTCTAAACCCTGCATCTCAAGTCGCTTTTGCATCACAAGCTTCGCCTGCACAACCTTCAGTGTCCATGCCTAGCACCCCCACTACATCGTCTACATTGCCAAATCGTCTAACTAGAAAAACACGATCAAAAAGACCGTCGGTTCCTGTTGCTAAACGCTCACGCAGAATCAAGAAGTTCGTTCTTTGCTATAAATGGAAAAGGACTTCTGTTTTTCGACACAAAGCAACTGTGGAAGATGTACCAGAAGTCAATTCTCAGACACCTACTATTCCCTTGGACTATTTTTACAAGTTTTTTTCCCCAGACGTTATAACTGACATTGTAGAACAAACAAATGCATATTCAGTGGAAAAAACCGGACGATCGATTGAATTAGTTGAAGACGAACTTCGAGATTTTCTGGCTATTCACATCATCATGGGGGTCGTGTCCATGCCTTCATATACAGACTATTGGAGTCTGCAATATAGATTTGGTTTAGTTGCAGATCTAATGCCCATAAAAAGGTACCAAAAAATTCGAAGATACCTTCATTTCGTCGACAATAGCACTGATAATAGTGACAGATATCACAAGATTAGGCCCATAGTTTAAAAAATAAGAGCAAATTGTTTAGCTCAAGAAGTCGAGACCAAGTTCAGCATCGACGAAATGATGATTCCTTACAAAGGGACTAAGGCCGGCAAGAGACGCCAATACATGAAAGACAAACCCAATAAATGGGGTTTCAAAAACTATGTCAGAGCTGGAGTATCAGGTATGATCTACGATTTTATCCTGTACGGAGGAGAGGACACTTTCAGGTTCCATAATTTCACAGAAGAAGAATTGTCGCTAGGCTTTGGAGCTCAAGTAGTCATTGCTTTGTGTAAAAGTATAAAAAAAATACCAGCTTTTGTATTCTGCGACAATTTTTTTTCATGCCCTGAACTCTTTTACATACTGAGAGAAAACTACGGCATTTTTGGATTGGGCACAATCAGAAAAAATAGACTGAGAGGAGCAGATGCAGTTTTACGCACGGAAAAAGAAATGAAGAAAAAGCCTCGAGGAGCTTATGACCAAGCAGTTTGTGACAAAAATCGCCTGGCAGTTGTGCGTTGGAATGACAACAAAGTCGTAACGTTGGTCAGTACTTATGTAGGTACAGAACCGGTAGAGAAAATCAAACGCTACTGCAAAGAGGCCAAACAAAAAGTTGAAGTCAATTGTCCACAAGTGGTCAAAGAGTATAATAAACATATGGGTGGTGTAGATTTGGCGGATATGCTCATCTCGCTATACAGAACTCCTTTCAAGACACGACGTTGGTATATCGGCATATTTGCCCAGCTGCTTGATATATGCATCAACAATGCATGGCTGTCTTACAGAAATGATTGTACTAAAATAAAAAGAAAAGGTATGCCCTTGAAGGCTTTTAGGTACGAAATCTATGAGGGACTCAAAAAGAATAGACGTGCTGTGATTGATCCACTCGACATCAAAAAACGACCACAAAAAGCAGTACAGCCAGTTCCCGTTGAGTCCTCGCGATTTGACAATGTGGGTCATTTCATGACCATGACATCTCAGGGTCGATGCAGGTTATGCTCTAAGCTCACGACTGTCATTTGCAGCAAATGCCAAGTCCGGTTATGTTTCGTTACCGGAAGTAAACCCAGGAATTGTCAACTAATTTATCATTTTCAAAAATGAGTAGAGTTTCTGGGTTTACTTCCAGCATTTACTGAAAATCATAGTGCTGCAGAGCCATTATACCCGCTACTTTGCTTTCATAATGGATGTTCATCAACTAATTTTTATAAAGAGGTTTGATTTATATTTGTTTTTAATTAAAGTTATAACACATATTTATGATTTTTATTCTTACTGGTTTTGGTAAGGTATGTCCTAACATACATTCAAATGAATACATATTTCTTTACCCACTTGGCAATGTATGTAGTAGCATACATGTTTTTTCAGGAAAACTGAAAACTCTAGATTTTTTTTACTATTTTTCTGGGCATATTTAGGCTCTACACATTCCTATTTCAGTATTTGTTTGAATTAAAAATGTTTTTTTTCTTTTTGCCAATTAAAGGGTTAAGGGTATAGATACGATATAGGGTACTTTAAATGATCGTACGGGTTAAGCAACGCTTTGCGTGACACATACGTGATGGGTCAACAAGAACGATCGCACCAATTAGAATGAAATTTGGTACAGGGATTAGTTTAAGGGCTTACCCTTAAACTATACTTATACAAGATGTAACGGGTAAGACCTTTTAATCCGAAAGGGGGTTGTTCTAGACGTTTAGGCGAACAACTTTTGTTCTACGACTTTTGAAAATTCAAAGTACTTTTCGAAAAATTTAGGTGTAAAGTTTACTTGAAAATCAGCTGTTTCTTAGAGTTCGAGGTCATTGACCTTATGTTGTTCTTTCATTTAGTTTGGTCTACTACAATCAAACCTTCAATTACCTTTATTTTCAAAAACAGCTGTTTTTCCAGTGAAACAAATCTCAAAATTTTCAAAAAAAAAGTTCGAATTTTCAAAAGTCGTAGAACAAAAGGTGTTCGCCTAGACGTCTAGAACAACCCACTTTCGGATTAAAAGGGCTTACCTGTTACATCTTGTATAGATACGATATAGGGTACTTTAAATGATCGTACGGGTTAAGCAACGCTTGGCGTGACACATAAGTGATGGGTCAACAGGAACAATCGCACCAATTAGAATAAAATTTGGTAAAGGGATTAGTTTAAGGGTATAAATACGATACTTTAAATGATCGTACGAGATAAGCAACGCTTGGTATGACATACGTGATGGTTAAAAATGACGGTTAAGAGGAAGCTCCAATAAAAAATATGTCATGAACGGCCCGCCCACTTACCCCTACATCCACGAGTCACACGCACACGTATGCACTTTCGAACATCGCAACTTTTTTGATCTAGCACCCAAGCGCGCGAAATCAAAACTGTTATATATTTTTTCATAGGTTGTAAACCGATTATGGTCGTTTGGAAAGTAGCCAGTGTCAAGTATTTTATAATACGACCTCATTGGTGCGTCGGGCGACCGCCTGGCTCACGGAACACTATTACTCCTAGCGGGCCTGGCTGCAATACGGAAGGCTGCGGATTCGATTCCCGTCGGGTGCAAATATTTATGCTTAAAAATAAATATTTGTATCTGATCTGGGTGTCTTTCTATGTATAATATGTATGTATTTACAAAAAAAAAAGAGGTATAATATGTATTATATCCGTGGTCTAATACCCCTAGTACAAGCCCAGTGCTTAGTTTGGAGCTAGATTGCGCTGTCTGTATATGTTGTGCAATAATATTTATTTAATAATTTGCAAGTTGTTTGTTTTGTATCTTCAAAACTTGTATCGTCCGATTATTCCTAGTTGTCCCCTCTAGCCCTGTTCCCCGGAGGGACAACTAGGAATTTTTCCCCAGTTGTCCCCGGGGCGACAATTCGTGGCGACTGTCCCTTTGAAAGCTGGCTAAAGGGGACAAATGGGAATTATGTTTCTCAGTTGTCACGGCGGGTGGGGGGGGACAGATGGGAATCTGTTCTCCCATTTCTACCCCGCATGTTGGTGTTATAATAGAACTAGCTGCGCCCAGCGGTTTCATCCGTGTTCGTAATTAGTACCCTAATGTACCATTATTATTTTAATGATCTTTATAAACGCATACGACTTGCATTTATAGCAATATTTTGGATTAGGCGTGAAGTCGTCCCCTTCGAAACTGGGACCAGGGACGGTAGTTCAGACATTGGGACGAGTCGACTACATACATATTAATATACTCTAGAGGTGAAGTAGTCCCACTAAGAAGATACTAAAAAGACTTAAATTTTTGGGAAAAAAAAGTTAATAGACGAGATTAGTGGAAAACAAAAGACGATCGAAGTAAAAACAAAAAACGATCTAACCTAACTCCGAAACTATTGACACTAGACCACTAGTTTCTCAGCCTAAGTTATATAGCTCCTCGAGATCATCAGTTTGGTTGACAGCTGTCAAACTTGAACCGTCAATATCTCGGAAACTATTGACACTAGACCACTAGTTTCTTAGCATAAGTGATAGAGCTTCTCGAGATCTTCATTACAAACTTCACCCCTAACCGACGAACCCCTTTCGACTTGCATTCATAGTAATATTTTGTACTTTGAATGCAAGTGGTATGCGTTTATAAAGTTCATTAAAATAATAATGGTACATTAGGGTACTTATTACGAACACGGGTGAAACCGCGGGGCGCAGCTAATTTTATTATAACACACACATGCGGGGTAGAAATGGGATAACAAATTCCCATCTGTCCCCCCCCCCGTGACAACTGAGAAACATAATTCCATTTGTCCCCTTTAGCCAGCTTTCAAAGGGGACAGTCGCCACGAATTGTCACCCCGGGGACAGGGCTGGAGGGGACAGCTGGGAATAATCGGCCGCATCCACACCGGACGATCCCCGCGCTAAAGAATATTTTATCTTATTCGCGCTCAAGCAGCGGAGAGGGAGAAAATAGGATAAAAGATTCTGGAGCATGTGGATCGAACAGTGTGGACCAGGCTAATGGCATGTTTGGAAAATTTCATAACTTGTCGATACTGGACTTGACGAATTACCTATTTGACTTATTACAGACTAGACCATTGTCGTGCCATTCTCACTTTTCTTGTTAGTTTGTCTGTCCGGAGTCCGGGCGGAATCTTGCAAATTCAATTTGATACACTTTCCAATTAGCTAGCGTGCTGAAACTGTGTTTCGGTTTGAATCGCGTTTGTTTTGTTGGCTTTATAATACAAGCCCGACGTTTCGGAGCCCTTCCGGCCTCCCTCATCTGAGGCAACAAACGCGATTCATACCGTAATACTAGAATGTCTACCTCGGGAGCGAATACTATTTTTCGAATGAAAAATATTCATCGCCCACTATGAGAATAGTAGTAGATTGTATTACAATGAAGCAAAATAATATTTCTACGGTGAGGGTGGTTTTTTGAATCCAGAGCGAAGTGAGGGATTCTAGAGTAGTGTGATACACTTTACTTTTTATTACCCTCTATGAGAAAATAGAAGGCGCCTCATATTTATAATTTGAGAGCTACTTTATTATTTAAGTAGCCCTCAAGTCTTAAGTGGCCTCAAATTTTTAATCAATTTTAAATCCAATTCAAATTTGAGGCCATTCAAAATTTAAAAGCTACTTAATTATTTAAGTTTCCCTCAAATTTTAAGTGGCCTCAAATTTTAATCAATTTTTAATCCAATTCTAATTTGAGGCCATTCAAAATTTAAAAGCTACTTAATTATTTAAGTTTCCCTCAAATTTTAAGTGGCCTCAAATTTTAATCAATTTTTAATCCAATTCTAATTTGAGGCCATTCAAAATTTAAAAGCTACTTAATTATTTAAGTTTCCCTCAAATTTTAAGTGGCCTCAAATTTTAATCAATTTTAAATCTACTTTAAATTTGAGGCCTTTCAAAATATGAGAGCTACTTAATTATTTAAATACCCCTTAAAATTTGTCAAATAGTTGCAATAATTAAAAAATATTTTTAAATTTCCACCCTAGGGATGAAATGAGCTACTTTCAACCCGGATATCTACCCATGAAAATTAAACTTTCCGAACGGGAGAGATGAAAAATTGGTTTTGTTGCAACTTCATCAAAAATGTTGTGATACAAAAAAATTAGCGCAACGAACAGAAAAACTATGGAGTTCTTTTTATTTTTTTCATTTTACAGTTTTCACAAATAGGTTTTTAATATTATTACTATTTACTCTTGCATTAAAAGTTTCATTTGTAAACAAAACTGACTCCTTTTTATTTACAAATAATTAAGTATTTACATTTCATGAAATTCCAATTTCCTACGTTGAACTGGTGGTGTAACAATTATTGAATGGTTTCCAATAGGCGGAAGTAGTCGTTTTCTCGATGGTATTTCAGATTTAGAGGTTTGACAAACACTCTTTTTGACGGTTAGGTAATCTGGATCGAGAATTGTTCTTTTTCTGGGATGGCGTGGATCTATCAACTCAGGCAGTAAGCATTCCATGTAAAAACTTGTTAACTTCGGTTCCATCTCTTTTTTCCAAAATTGATCGTCTTTTTCCGGTATTTCTATTTTCAATTTATTATCACCTTACCATGCGGCCAAAAGACAATTATTTTTGTTTGCAATGTGCATTTGGCCCTGAGCCTGAATGTACCAGTCTGATTTTTATTCATATATACCTGTAATACAAGCAAATGTTAATGTTCCAAATTTAAATTACTTTATTCCCTAGGGCTTAAACGCGCATTTTACTTCCCAGATATCTCATTAGATATTTAGCGAGTTATACTCGTTTTACGTTGACCTCTTTGGTCAAATAATATTAGTTTATGCACTGAGGTACTAAAGCCCTGTCTTATATACCGGGCGTCATATTGAATCCAAAGCATACGAAGGACTCTAGAGTTAACTCCCAAGCACAGCGAGGCTTTTAAAAACTTACTTCTGAGCGAAGCGAAGGAGTTATGTACCGTGAAGCGAAGCGTGGGATTCAAGCGCAATTATTAATTAATTAAGCCTGTCTTTATCTTTTTCAAGATAAAGGCTTAATTACCGAGGTGAATACTCTACTTTACTTTATATTAACTAAAACTTTTGCCTTACCCTTCCGTCGAAATAAAATAGAAGAAAAATAGCCCAGTTTTTATTTTTTTATGTGTTTTGTCTAGGTGGCCAGTTCAAAATGGCCGTATGCTACCAGAACCTTAGTTCTAAATTTAAATTACTTTACATACCTATAACTGCTCAACAAAGTTACTTTATTTGACCAAAAAGGTCAGCGTAAAGCGATATTATACACCTAGGGCATAAAGTAATTTAAATTTAGAACTAAGATTCAGGTAGCATACGTCCATTTGGAACTGTCCACCTAGACATAACACTTAAAAAAATAAAAACTGGGCTATTTTTCTTCTATTTTTATTTCGCAAAAGGGTAACGCAAAAAGTTTTAGTTAATATACAGCCCCAACTTATTTCATCGACTAAAGCCGATGCTTGGTTTTGTCATTTTGATGTATCATTGTTAAATTTAATTAATATAGAGCTATTTCATAATTTGTTTTTTTGCACAAGGCATATCTACTAGAAATATTTTAAAGGGAAAATTCATCTTCAAAAATTCACTCACGTAGAGACGCGAGTTCAAATTTTTGTTGTAAAAACTATTACAAAAATATTGCAAAAATAGAGCTGTAAATATATTTTATACACGTAGCATTAATCTATTATTTTGTTGTTAATTAAATTTCTTATTAAAAAATAAAAATTCTTATTTTTGTAGCGTCTTTATTGTCTCGCAGTAGATGTGTAAAGTAGAGTATTCACCTCGGTAATAAAGCCTGTCTTTATCTTGGGCGCTTGAATCCCACGCTTCACTCAGGACTCTAGGTACATAACTCCTTCGCTTCGCTCAAGATACGTCCGCTTTGGATTCATCATGACGCCCGCTATATAAGACAGGGCTTTAGTACCTCGTTGCATATACTACTATTATGCCCTACTTAGGTGTATAATGACACTTTATGCACCTAGGGAATAAAGGCTCGCTTTACGTTGACATTTTCTTATCTATATCTATCTATACTTATAATAAAGAAAGAGAGAACAAAAAGTATGTACTTGGAAGTAATTTAAAAAAAAAGTGGTCTAGTGGACTTAGGAAAAATAATAGAACAAAATTATATAATTTTTAAAATTCATGTCTGTCTGTTTGTTTCTCTGTTTCTTATACAATTAAAAACTACTGATCCGATTGAAATCTGGTTTTCAATATTGGGTAGTTCAATTTTCGAGGAAGGTCGTGGTATACTTTGCATCGACATCCAATTAGTAGAATCTGAGTAATGAACGAAAAAGTGCAACCGCTTGGCCGCCAGCGCCCGTGATAACGCGTTCACTTCCGCGGGTGAAACCGCGGGGCGCAGCTAGTGGTCAAATAAAATTACTTTGTAGAGCAGTAGGTGTGTAAAATTACTTTGTTGAGCCGTAGATGTGTAAACTTACTATTTTTGTCGTGGGGGTTTTTTTGATTGGTGGGGTAATTCGCCCACTAAGAGCGGTAACAGCTATCTCCGCACTATGAGATCCGATTTTAATGAAACTTGGTAGGTATAGAAGTTCTATGATTTTATTTGTCGTGGGGGATTTTAATTTTTGGGGGAATTCCCCCACAAAAGGATGTACTAGATATCTAAACATTATGTGATCCGATTTTTCTGCTCTATTATGATGATTTAAAGAGCCCTTTCAATAATTAGTTCCCACGAGGTCTACTGTTCGTTGAATCACTTGTAATAATATTATTATCAAATACCTAGATCACAAAGAACACACCTTCCAAGTTTCATCTCTCTACTACCAGCGGTTCAGTCAGTCAGTCAGTCAGAGTAAGTCAGTCAGGACAAAGAGTATTATAGATATAGATAGATTACAGAAGTATAGATAATAGATTATAGGTATGTAAGTACTAGCTGCGCCCTTCGGTTTCACACGTGTAAGTCCCGAACCCGCGGGAATATCAATTTCAAAAGTAACCTTTGCCAAAGTACCATCTATCTTTGAATCGAAATTTATCAAAATCGGTTTAGCGGCTTGGGCGAGAAAACGTAACAGCCTGATAGAGTTACTTTCTCATTTGTAATGGTCGATTATTAGCTTGCATTACCTTGATGCGGTGTAGATACTTATTATATTAATTCCGCAAAATCCTTGTAGGTAAGTACCTATCTCAATTTTCATTTTGACAATAGAAAAGGTAAATAGATTTATTTTTTCGCCTCTCTTGCGATATTTATATTTCTTTTTGATGTTTTAGCAAGCTTTCGTTTGGAAAAAGCTTTTTTTATTGCAAAATGCTAGTAAATACAGTTACTCTGATTGCAACACTAAGTACAAATAGTATCGTTGGCGATTCAACGGGGTAATGCCACCAGTGTGATGGGCATTTTTGGACTCAATGGTCATTCACCTTAGATTTTTTATATTGTTTATTACCTTTGTAGTATTTATTTCTTGTGTAATTATTTAGTCTTTCTTTTTTTAGTACAACAACAATCAAATATCAAAGATATGATATAATGCTAGACAGTTTTATGACAGTAGGTATGATTTGACATGACTGTCATAACATAACAATTATTTTCATATTGGCCGGAAAAAATGTAAAAAGTTCGAATCTATAAGAAATATAATTTAAAATAGATTACGTAATTATTTGGGAGCGAAAACTGACATAGGTCCACCTTCGACGGCGCCAGACGGCGGACTGAGGTTGGCGCAACGTCTACTTAGATGCGTTGTAATACAGTTGATTTTAGATTGAAGGTTTTCATGCTTTTAACACGAAACTAAAAAGGCGTAAGTCTCAAATCATTTTTCGATAATTTTACGGAAATTATGCAATATTAAAAATCATCACATAAGCAATTAAAAGTATTGATTATTTCCTTTGTATTTAATTAAAAATTGTTTCGATATATAGTATAATAGAGGAGAAAAGAGTAAAATATAGAAAATACAGCACAATTTTCAAAGTAAAAAAGTATCGAACAAAACTTAATGAATCGTGATTCTGTTATTTACAAACCTTAGAAGAAGGTTCAATAAAACATGTATTTGAATTTCACATTAGCTAAACTTGTGGCTGATGCAGAATATGCTTCGCAACAAACAATATTTTTCTTCTGCTTAGACTTAAATCGATTTGAACGAAATTTGGTACAGGGATAGTTTAGTGGCTGTAATAAGATATAGGGTACTTTGAATAATCATACGGATTGAGCAACGCTTGGTATGACATACGTGATGCGTCACATACATTACGGGATAGGAATTTACGCGGGTGAAACCGCGGGGCACAGCTAGTGGATTATAATTTTATTTCTATCTACTCTTCGTATATCCACATTACAACACTGCTATTTTCGTCAATTATAGGCTGAGAAATATGCGATTTTCAAATAAGACAATAAACGTATTTTTTACAGAAAATGTGTATTTTGCTAAAAAATGCACTTTTGCGGAAAAACGGCAAAGACGTTTGCGCTAAGTATTTTATATTTTGTCTTGTGATTTGTCCATAAAAATTGTTCAGAATTATAATTTTGAAATAATCTCCAATTAGTCAATGAGTCTAGTTTTTACATATCTCTGCAATTAGTCTAATTAAAATCGTGCAATTGTGAACGGAGTGCACGAAGGGTAGCCAACCCATCCGCAAGTACTTTGCAGCGATGAACCCTAAAGATAAACCTTAGGATGTATGGAAATCGACGCAAAGGGCATTTGTATTCGGTGTATCGCGATGGGATGAATTGTGTGGCCCAACGTATCGCAACGCAACAACGCAAATGTTCGCGTTATCGCGATAGTGTAGCTATAGCAAATATTAATTTTAATTAATTTTAACCGTTAGCCCAGCGTGAAACGAAACGTAATAATTAAAGGAATGAATATGATCACGTTTGATCAGAAAGCTTCAATCCAATCAATCAATCATCAACCAAACAAACAAACGAATCAATTCATATAAGTATCTCATTCGACTAATTTTTTTAGCACGCGAGTTGTTTTACGTGAAAAGTGCAGTTTTTCAATAATTTTTCGTTAAAAAGGGATTATTTTAGGAAAAATCCCGCTAACTCTTATTACAATGACAGACGTAGCCAAAAAGGTACATTTGCTATAACATAAAAGTTCGCTTTGTTTGACACGAGTTCCATTCGTTGATTGGTGTGCGTGACCTTACAGTTTTTAAAGATTTATCTGCTATTACTTTACTCCGTGGACGTTAAAGTGTTTAAATTCAGCCGCACAAAACGATTCCTGCACCTCTACGTTCGAAGATGGCGGCTGTAGGTGTTCAATAAATCAACATAACCTCAACTTGAAGCGGCCGTGCCGTGGGGTACCTCGTCGTGATACCTTAGTAATGGCTGTTCTGCTTACGTATGCTTTTAGGTTCAAGAATACAAAGACTCCCTGAAGTTGAAGGCGGAACATTTGATAATCAAGGAATTCCCTGAGAAGATTGTGAAATTGAATGAACTTCTAGAAACTGCTAACTTCCAAAATCGTGACTTGTCTGATGTCCATCAGGTATGCTATTTCCAAATAAACTTTACACGCTTTATTATTATGCTAAATATAATTAATTACATTCACAAGTATCTAGTACGTATTTGTGGTACTCAATGGTACCTAATTAGTATTTTAAAAGTCCAAGTGATTTAATAAACTCTTGCATAATGCATTCCCTTTTTGAATTATCTAAAATTCTTATTCCTGTTTCACAATAATGGTTCTGCCTGGCTGAATGCCCTAATTCTTGTGTCTTCTTCTGATTGGAGGTCACATTCCAAAGATACACTTCCAAAATTGGTAGTAGTAATTCAAAACAATCAAGGCAAGGCTCAAACTTACAAAGTCCTTGAATACCCAAATTTTGAATCATTAACAAAAATGAATTGTGATTTTGATTTACAACTTAATCAAAACTTCTCCTATTTCCAGGATCTAAACATTCCCGTCCCTGCCCCTACTGTGAACAGAGATGAGCCCAACGCCAAGCGATCTCGGCTAGAATCTACAGAGTCAAGTAACACAACGATAGAAGGCACCAAAGTGTATGCACTACCGAATGGTGCAGTACCTTGCAACAAGCCTCTCAGTGACCTCATACATCTGGTCAAACCACATATCAGAGAATTGGTTGAGGATTCCAATCTGGTAAGTTAGATAGGAACTAACTATTTTAATAACATCTATTGTAAAAGAAATAGTTATTATACCATGATGTTATGCACAATTACTAAACACATCACATGCTTGTCATCATATTGGTCATTCATCATTAAAAACATTTGGACATATTGTAACCTTTTTGTGTTCTTATTTAAATACACAATATGTTATGACATGTCCACTGATGATTCAAATACACCTATATAGTGTAAGTTCTGTTCCCGTGGGAATATAAGAATATAAAGTATGCCTGTGTTCGAGGTCCCCAGCTATGTATATATCAAGTTTTATCACATTGGGGTCAATAGTTTTTGTATGGATTTATATTAGGGGTTAAAGTATGAAATTGCCGATTTGTACTGAAAATCTTAATTGTTTATTTTTTAAATTTTTAACAAATTTATTTAATCAAAATAGTTGCCATTATTATCTATACATTGCTGCCATCTAATGGGAAGGTTATTAATGCCTTTGCGATAGAACTCCGACGATCTAGACTGCACAAACTGTGTGAAAGCATTTTGTACTGCCTCCTGGGAAGAAAACTTCTTGTCACGTAGATAATTGTCCAAATCACGAAAAAAATGGTAGTCCGTTGGAGCAAGGTCTGGTGAATACGGAGGATGACGAATGGTTTCTAAGTGCAGTTCCTGAAGGGTCAAAATGGTTTCTCGTGCTGTGTGAGGTCTCGCGTTGTCGTGGAGCAATAATGGTGAAGATCGATTCATGAGTCGGGGCTGTTTTACTGCTAGTTTTGTCAACATGGTTCGGAGTTCGGCACAATAGACATCTGCCGTAATTGCTTGACCAGATCGAAGAAAACTATAGTGAATAACACCATGCTGAGACCACCAAACAGTTACCATTACCTTTTTATTGGTAAGTTTTGCTTTAGGACACTGTTGTGGCATTTGACCTGGGGTCAGCCATTGCATTTTTCTTTTACGGTTATCATAAAGAATCCACTTTTCATCACATGTTACAATTCGATCCAATATTCCTTCATTTCTGTACCGGTTCAACAAGGCAACACAAGTTTCAACACGCGTTTCTTACTGCAGATCAGTCAAATCATGAGGCACCCATTTTTCGTATTTTTTTATTTTATTGATTTGACGCAAGTGAGTCAATAAAGTGGGTAAGGTAACGTTAAACCATGCCGCTAATTCCTGGGTAGTTTGACTAGGATCGGCTTCCACTATCTCTCTTAATTCATCGTTATTCACCTGTGTGGGCGGTCTTCCTCGTGGCTCGTTCTTTAAGTCGAAATTTCCATCACGAAAGCGTTTAAACCAAAATCGCACGGTGCGTTCATTAGTAGACCCCTCTCCAAACGCAGCATTGATATTGCGGGCTGTTTCTGCCGCGTTAGTTCCGCGTCGGAACTCGTATTCAAAAATCACTCGAATTTTCGCAGTATCCATCTTTCTTGTCTAAATTGAATAACAAAAACAATTGAAAGTCGATATTCAAATGTTTCACATTTTTTAAAAAAAGAACATCACAGAAACCATTTGAAAAAAGTTTCATTCGAAAACCTCAAACCATGAAGATTCTATGTCAATTCAAAGAACCTATTGCAATAAAACGGCAATTTCATACTTTAACCCCTATTACCTATGCCATGGGCGCAACTGTTTTATCCTTAAGATATTTTTTTCTAATGTTGATACTCAATATTTAACCAGGTATGCAATTAGGAATAATTTTTTCTACCTGATGGTATATTAAACAGCAATGAGGCCTGAGTAAATACAATAGACTTGTTTGGCTGCAAGAACCCAGTAGGCAGTGGGACAATAACTTGGTTTATTCAGTACTTACTTACAATCATAGTTTACAATTTTGTTAAGTCCAGTGTAATACGTGTTTTTTCGTAATTATTCCTACAACTGCGCCTTTTTGCGTAACCTTAAGTCGTGGGTTTCATCACAATGTTTTCCTTCACTGTAAGAGCGATGTTTATGCGCACAAACAAAATGCGATCACATTAATAAATAAATTATTTATTGTAAACGGATTTTTTTTGTGAAGGAAGTCCACGAATAACTACATCAATCCCAATAGAAAAACTCGAGAAAATAAAAATAAATTTTATATAAAAATTGCAGCTTAAAATGTGGATATCATTCATGATTCCCAAAATCGAAGATGGGAACAACTTCGGCGTGTCAATACAGGAAGACACGCTCGCTGAGATCCAGTCGGTGGAGTCTGAGGCGGCCGCCTTTTTCGATCAGATCTCACGGTACTTCATATCGAGGGCGAAAATCGTATCGAAAGTTGCGAAATATCCACACATTGATGACTACAGAAGAGCTGTCAAAGTAAGTTATTTAACAATACTAACTTCGCGCTGTTTCATATGCGTATGTCCTGATCATGCAGGATTTTTGAGATCAAAAGTATCCTATGTCCACAGTCCTTCACTAAAATATCTTATGCTAATTTTTAATAAATCATCCAAATATGCTTGAACCATTTAACAGTGAAGAGGACAAACAAACAAATATACAAAGAAACTTTCGGATTTATAATATTAATTTGGATAAATGCAAATCACTCCAAAGCAAAGAAGTCATATTACTAGAACTAGAATGCTGGCATAGAACTAAAAAATGTTCCACTATATTGAGCATGCTGTCCCTTTCTAATAACACTATTAGAAAGGGACAGCATGCTACCCCTTTCTAATAGTGCTGCTAATTCTGCTGTCCCTTTCAAATAGTGTTATTAGAAAGGGACAGCATGCTACATTGAAGCATGATTTAATGCTTTTTATTAATCATAGAAAAGTGTCATCTCTCTCACATTTTCAATACACAAACACCTAGAAGTCAGAACTTCTGGGTGTTTGTGTATCGAAAATGTGTGCATTAAAACGCCATATAATAAAATTATTCTCCACGGATCTGTACAATGTAAGAAAGAAATAGAAAGAGGGAGGGTCTCTCTCTCTCTCACTCTTTTCTATCGCCCACTTGATGTGACAATGTGCCCCATCTTCTAACAAACAATTGCTTTTCATGATAGACAACGGCGAGCTTTGCGATGTCGTACATTAAATAATATATTTTTTGTTTTATATTATAGGAACTAGACGAGAAAGAATACCTTTCGCTTTGGCTAGTTATGTGCGAGATCCGTAACCGCTACTGCTCACTTCACGACATTGTCATCAAAAACTTAGAGAAGATCAAAAAACCACGTTCCTCGAATGCAGAATCACTGTACTAGGTTTTTTAGTAATACAATTCTCATAGCAATACTGAGTAGACACCGATTGAATTTAATTAAAGGCAGAACATTGTCGTCATTACCTATCTCACTAGCCATTGTAAATATTTTGCCATAAGACCATTAAAAAGTTATTTCAAGAATTGTTATAAGTGTATGCTTTTCTGTAAAAGACAACTTGTTTTGATATACTGACTAAAATCTATTTACCTAATAGCTGATATACATTGGATCAGTGACAGAAGTCAGTGCCATACAATTTCGACCAAGTCAGTGACTGGCTACGGAAATTCTAAGGCACAGTCTTCTATCATTGACAATGTAAATCATCTTTAATAGGTGCTAGACCCATTGTCAGTAGTGTCTAAAAGCTGATTTACAATTGGGTCAGTGAGAGCAATTAGTACCCCAGAAGTTTTAAAGTCAGTTACTTGTTTGAATTTCTGTGGCACTGACTTCTAATCCAATGTAAGAGCTGATTTACAATTGGGTCAGTGACAGAAGTCAGTGTCATACAATTTCGGCCAAGTCAGTGAATGGCCACGAAAATTCTGACGCACTGACTTCTATTACTGACCTAATGTAAATTAGCTTCAAATCACCTCCAATATGAAAGTTATGCGTAATGTGGTGTTATAGCAAGTTACTGGATAAATGTATGTTTGAGATTGTTTTTAGAACAAATAAGTTTAGTTAAAGTCGGAAGGAAGGTTACATTTGTTTTTAACCAGCTATATGTTGGTTTTTCCGGTTTAGTTCAGTCAAACCTAGGTTTAATTGGTTTTATATAAGTTTCTGCGTTGAGCTTGACCCATAACGTGATATTGATATTATGAAATTAAAATAAAACTCATTTTCCAGTTGTGACTCTGTTTTAGCATAGTTGCAGCGGCATTCTAATGTTTCAACAAAAAATCACCAAAGCTGATAATTAAAAAATAAAGCGATTAAAACCGGTCAATGAGTTATTTTAATACAAATTACAAAGTCAAGATATGTAATTTTTTGAGCAATCAATTATTTTAATTGTATGAAAATGAAATTATTTCATAATCAAACCATCTCTCTCTCTATTGTCTATGTCAAATAATGCCCCATCCGTTTACGGCTAAATACATACATAATATGCTACTTCAAATTTAACGGCTGCTGAAATAATAAAGCAGCTCCTAAACACTACAAATTTAGAATTTATAACTGTAAATTAATTGATTAATTATCCCTTAAATAGTGGCTTTTCGGTACATTCGGCTGTAATTTTCTTACAATTCCAACGACTTGACATAACTTCTCTTTTTTTGAGTTGTTTTTTCATTTGCTATTTATTACTACGACTAAGAATTGAGTATTACAACTTGCTATAAAATTACATTATGATATAATACTACTTAAATTTTAAGTAAAACTAAATGCCCTAGTTTATGAACGTCACATGTAGGACGATGCCTTAGGATGACCTATTCAGTGATGTAATAGACTCGACACCGTTATTACAAAACGAAGATTGAGTGTAAACCAGGTTTTTATTATAGTATTGAACTATTTGCCGAATGCTTCCTGTTAGACAGTAAATGTATTAAAACGTGAAAAACAAGATTGTTTGGAAAACAATGGGGTTTGCCACATTTTAATTATATTTCTTGCCTATCAGAACACTTTCGTGTCTATACAGGTTTACACCAAGACTCGTTTTGAAATAAGCCCCTGAAACTTTATCTTAATTATTAATAATTGTAACCATTACATTATTTTATTGAATAAAAAACATTTCTATGGACTTGAAATTTCAATTATTAAAAATCACATTTATGCAGTCTCAACTCAATCGGTTTAGGATCAAATGGAGTATGATCTTAAAGGGATTTTAGCGACAATCCTTTTAAAATTCTTGTAATTTTGTTGAAGTAGGCACTACCATTAAGTATGGATTTTGTTACTAGGAACCAAGGCACTTATATTTACTAGTAATGGAATGTGAACGTAGAACTAAAGTGTTCCGCGACATTGAGCATGCTGTCCCTTTATAATAGTGTTATGAACTGAATTTTATTTATTTCAGTAAAGGTGGCGCTGCCAACTTCCACAGAGTACTGAAACATATTTAAGTCGTTGACTATAGCTTGTAGTAATATATAGTCTAAGGGTATAGCTATAGAAACATAAAGTGCTTAGAGAAAAATAAGGATGAAGAACTTTTCGCATCCCACATCTAGTAATCAGAATTCTCATCCATATTAAAATTTATCTGATTAGAATATAATATTATGAGAAATTTGAAGTCAGTCTTGTATTGTGAAAGTCTTGCATATTGTGTGGACAAAACATTAAATTCTTGTATGCATCCTCCTTTTATTAAATAGTTATTATGGTAGGTACTGGCACCTATCCTATTCCCGACAAACGCACGCACTGACGACTTTTCAAAATCGTTTTATTTTGACGTGATTTATTGGGTAAGCATTTTGACAGTTATATCTATGATATATATCTAATATCTATAATTTTACATTTATTTTATTTAGACTTCTATATTTTGTAATACCGTTTTTATTCATTTCTTTGATTTAAATAACTTATTTTCAAAGGGTTTAGAAGCAATGGCGAACGACGTCGCCCAAGGAAATTTCGGCGACAGCGCCCGGAACCAAGTATTCGATTTGAAAACCAAATATTCCAATCACGTTTTCGACGGAGCCGGCGAGAACATTCAATACCATAGCGATTCAGAGTCGATCGCTTCAAAGAGAAGTACGACTCGATACATAAACCACGCTATCTATGTGGAGACCGTGGAATCTACGCATTCGGTGACGTCACTCCAGGCGGATAACTGTTCTATAGGAGATTTGACTCCGCATCCTCACAGCACATATCGTAGCAATTCGACGCCTTTACTAAGTGCGGCGGAGTCTAGCGTCTCTTCAAGCTCTGGTAGCGTAAAGAGGAAGTCTTGCCGTTTAGTCGGAAATGACTTCGTCTCACCTTGTGACGGCGAAGAAGCCGACGAGGATACGCCGAGATTTGATCGTACCTACCGCGAAGAAGGACCCGATACTTTCCGTCTGTCTGTAGCATCGATGTCTACAACCACTACTGCCAAGGAGGAACGCGAGCGGAACGAAAAGAGGAAGCAGGAAGCGTTTCAACAGTGGCTAGCACGGAAGGAACAAGAAGTAAGATTTAACTATTCCATGCTTTATTTTAGGTAGTTGTACGTAGAGACGTCTAGTGGTAAGTGATGTGCCGAGAAAAATATCTAGGGGTATGTCAGATGGTCCGCCTAATTTTCGTGAATCCAAAATTCGAGATGCAACTGTTTTAGCTATAAGTAACATATAGTACTTAGTACCTATAGATACTAATAAGTACTACTACTATAGGTATCTTGCTAACTTTACCTTAACAACGCTTAAACTTGACAACTTCTTGTAACAGAAACGCGAAAAAGCACGCGTAGACAAACCAAAGCGTCCAATAGTGTCAACAGCATCGCAGGAGCAACGCGAGGAATCTTACCGTCGTTGGTTGGAGCGCAAGCGGATGCAGGACGAGAGGCGGAGGGCGGACGAGATCATGCGACAGTATCGGCACAACGAGGAATTAGAGAGAAAACGAAACAAGAAAGAGAAGGAGAAGGAAGAGAAGTTAGCTGCTTGGATTAGGAAAAAGGAAGAAGATATTAAAGGTAAAGTTTTGCCTAAGCGTTTTCTGCAACTACTATTTAACTGGGCTTTTTTGCGTGACTTCAAGACTCGCGTTTCCTTACTTTGCTTTCCTGTTCACTATAAGAGCGATGTTAATAACGAACATAATTTTTCCCTTAATATTGGCGTACAGAAACATTCATATTTAAAGGTAATGAAAGATATTAAAGGTAACAATATAGCGGCTATTGGGTTTTTAGGCTTGCCACACACTGGCCATGTGGCATGTCGTAGCCCGTAGCAAACATCGTGGGAATAATTTGGCCGCCCCTTATTATTAGGGGACCTTTTCCTGTATGATTCCCTGTGCGTAGGCACCTATGTTTGCCCTGTGTGTCCCGGACATTCACTCTAGTCATCTTCCAAGTGAGCGTGCCTTTCAACAGCTACAGGTACCGCACTGGAGATGTGGGAAGTGGCTTATCCAGCGGCCTCAGCGAGTTTATTGTAACCATCTTGGGATGCGGGCGGTAAACGGCTTCATTGCTGGTCTGTGGCTTGAGAACATGAGCTGTCTAAAAGTCATACCCCTAGGTGTCTCGCAGTGCTGGAGGGTAGGTACCGATACTCAATTAAACAAATCATCGAAAGGTTAGGACATTATATCATTATTACTGGAATTTACTGTATTCCATTACTGGAATAGGAATGTAGTAGTAGATTGTGGGAGTGCTGCCGTCTTTTCTTCGTTGTCGTAATTAAAATATTGCTTTGCACCAGCAATGAAGACAAAAGAAGAGCGTAAAGCTGCCCGAGTTGCGATAGAGGAGCGTCGCAAGCGTGCGGACGGCGAGCGTGCTTACAGAGACTGGCTTCGGACAAGCAAGAATAAGCCTCTGCCTGTGCCATTAAACCAAGGGGAACTCAGTGAGTTTAGCTTTACTTTTACCTTAGTTCATTAAATGCGAATGTAAGAATGTTTGTGAACATGCCTAAGTAGTAAAGTATTCGTAAAATGCATTTAGGTACAATGAATGTTACATATTTTACAGCGTCAGTCACCGACATGAGTGGTTTGTTTGTTGTTGGTGATGTATGAGAACTAAGAGATGCCGGTTCGAGTTCCGCCATGCGTTTTGTTTTTGTAGATATATTTTTAATTTAAAAATATTTCTAGGTTATTCTTCTTTTCCTAGGTATGCGTGGTTCAGTATCTCAAATGTATATAAATCCGATTCCATGGCAGTGATTTGAAGAAAGAAAGTTAGTAGTGAATTCTGTATTTGGCACATTAGAGAAACTATCTATCGCGTTTAAATCATAGTTTTTTTTTGTGTCGCAGTAATTTTGTTTGCTGTCATTTATATCATAGAGAATAATTAATAATTATTATGTATACCTAATTTATTTTAGAATACATTTTAAATTTTTAGATTTTAAACTTTTGTTATTATACTAGTCATGTTGTTTACAGAATTACTTGTGATGCCAATGAAATAATATTAAATTATGCTAAATAAAAAGTCATTAAATTATATTTATTGATTTTATTAGACGAATAATTTCCGTTTTTAGACTTATAATTAGGGTCCCGTCAAGTACTTAAGTACAATTACTAGAAATTAGAATTAAACTACAAATTAGGCACGCCATCTACTAAGTGCTAATTTAATGAAAATTGACAAGTCAATTAAAATAGTGCGAGTTGTAAAAGTGTGCGAAAAAAAAGCTTCCTTCAGATTCTTATCTTGGCTTATTAGGTATTTCTTATCTTCAGACCTTGCGCACTGCTTATAAACCGTATACAATACAAGCTATAGTTATTCGTTCTTAAAATCCTTTTTACATTTCAATAAATATCTTCTTCTTCTTGAAGTCGTAGAATGTCGGATTTATTCATGAAGTAGTATGAAGGTTGCCGCCCTTTCAAATCTTTGAGCACGCGTTTGGCTCCAGCACGAATTAGTACTCTACTTAGAGACTCAATTTTCTCTACTCCCATAGCATAGTGCAGAGGCGTTCTTTCCAACTGAAAAGCATAATGTATCTATGTATTAATTATACTTATTTTACTATGAATGTTAAATCATATATTATGTGGGTATCTATATATCGTGCAATTAACCATTTGAATTT
Organism: Idaea dimidiata; assembly: GCA_949358125.1. NCBI lineage: Eukaryota > Metazoa > Arthropoda > Insecta > Lepidoptera > Geometridae > Idaea > Idaea dimidiata. The sequence goes on from OX442328.1 coordinate 9,126,440, forward strand.
GAATACTGGATACAAATACAAATTATAGTTTACTTGTCGGTATAAAATCGACAGGATTTTGGTAATAAACAGGCTCTCAGAAAGTTTTTTATGATCAGTTTTTTTATTTTTTTTATTTATCATAATTACAACAAAAATTTATAACAAAAACATAACCAATAAATCACAGAGATTTGTCCGGTTATGTCATAACGTTGAGTTCCGCAGACATCTATACTATAAATAATTAAACTAAAAACATTTAATCTGCACACACACCAGTCGAACACCCTATCATCTATCACTCGCTACCTCATGCCGTCAAACTTGCGGGAAAGAGACAAAGCTAGGCCGCTCCACACCGCGAAGACGATTTGAGGCAGCGACAGTGCATGTTGACAAAAACAGGTTTAGCAACTCATGCAGGTTCGTTAACTACATGCTGTTTAAAAAGTACAATTTTAGTTTATTTCTAATATTTTTTTTGGTAATACTAGATAATAGAGATACACTGCTTAGCAATGTTTAGCACTGCTTTTTCAGAAATCTTAAAACCAAACATTCTTTTATGCAGAGTAGGGGTTGGCATTTTTTAGTTGGCAAGGGCCACATTGTGGCGAAATGAGGTAAAGGCGGGCCGATCATAGTTTTGTTGCAGGGTACTTCTTCATTTAGTCACAAATTTTTATGAAACCCACACGTTTTCATATTTTCTGCACTTTACATCTTTATTTTCTGTATTCAACTGAGAAATGAAAAAGTACCTACTAATCAACTTCCTACTAAGTAAACATCTTACTAGTAATTATTATAAACGCGAAAGTTTTTATGTAATGTAAGTATGTATGTATGTGAGTTTGCTCCTATTTCACGCAAAAACTACTGAACCGATTGCGATGAAACTTGGAATATAGGTAGTTGGAATAACACATAGGCTACACTTTATATCCCGATATTTCCGCGGGAACGGGATTTACGCGGGTGAAACCGCGGAGCGCAGCTAGTTTTCAATATGTAAAATCAATCTTTGTAGCCTGAAATAAGGTATATATTTTTATGGATTTATTAGGCGTCTATCTATATTGCATTAGGTATATTGGTTCCTCGGTTACTGCGATACAAGCATGTGCTTAGTGTAGAACCGATGTCTGATATATGTAATTTGAGAAATGTCTAATAAGTGTCATAGCTAATAAATAAATATTTGATTTGATTTGATTTGTTTATATGGCAAACTGCTATGAAACATAACATCATTGAAGTTGAGTGTGTGAGAATGTCATTAGATAGGAGATAAATTACGTCCATGTGTAATAAATAAGGCCGCAGCGATGGGTGCCGTGAGCCGCATGCGTCAAAGCACAACTCCTTCGGTTATAAGGTAAATTTTGCCTAAACTTACATTGTCCCCAATCCGCAATAACTCAGGGTACGTTTGTGCTAGATAAGCAACGACGTCTTCATGCTGAGCTAGCACAGCGATGTGTAGAGCTGTTCTGCTGAACGAATTCTGACATCGTACTAGATCGCGACCATTTTCGGTGGCTAGAGCATTTTTCACTGCAGCTAAATCGCCTCTTCTGACTGCACTCTGAAGAATGTCGCGTGATTCCTGCAAAATGTTATTTGTAACTTAAAAAACTGTACTGTTTTACCTGATTTACTAATTTAATTATGTATTTGCTAGTTTTCACTAGACATTTATTTGCTACCAGAACTTCAGCTGTCTCCATTGCAAACTACATCGCAATCGGTTTTTTTTTTGGGTAAAGGAGTATCTACCAAACATTTTCACTAATTATCATTGACTACAAAAAAAGCCTTTGTAATTATTAGGAGGTTTCTTGGCACACCAAAAAATATTAAGCGGTCTTAATAAATTTAAAATACAAATATATCTAATGTAATAATAAAATAAATAATGTTGTAGGACTGGATAAATAGCGTAAACTAAGCAACTGGATTTGTATTATGAGTACTACTAGGCAATGGGTATATACGACTTATCATCATCATCATCTACTCCTAACCGTTTTCGGTTACGGCGACTCAGCCTGAATTGGATGTGGAGCCCTAATGTGGCTGCTATACCCTATTCTATGCGTGAATGTGCGGCCACAGCGGCTGCACGTGAGGACACCATTAATATAGTTGTAGACGATATTTGAGAGCGGTTTGTTGTTGATATGTTCACGTTTCGCATCAAGTTCGCGCCTTCGTTCGTTTTTAAATTCATCAACCTTCATTTGTACATGACGCCTCCATCCTGGTCGTTTCGCTGCAATAAGAGACTCCCAAGAGGGTTCAAGGCCACACCTCTTCATATGCCTCTTCTGGACATCTTTGAAGCGCAGAAACTGGCCGCCTTGTTTCCGCATGCCCAGCTCCAACTCGCAGTATAAGATCCGCTTGGCCTTTCTTTCACGACTTATAATCTACTTTAACACAGATAACCGAAATATTTGTTTCTTACCTCACCTTCTTTATTTTCTATTCTTACCTTTGACGGCCCTGTGGCGGGCGCGTTGGGCAAACGCTCGGCTGCAATGCAGAAGGCTGCGGGTTCGATTCCCGTCGGGTGCAAATATTTATGCTTAACCCACCCAGACTGGTTACAAATGTTTATTATATTTGTATCCAGTTTGGGTGTCTTTCTATGTATAATATGTATGTATTTACAAAAAAAAAAGTAAAATATGTGGATATACTATTGTATATCCACATCTATTGTATATGTACTATGGGTACTAGACAACGGATATATTTATCCGTTGTCTAGTACCCATAGTACAAGCCTAGTGCTTAGTTTGGGGCTATATTGCGCTGTGTATAATGTCATGCAATATTTATTATATTTACCTCAAACTCCGGTATCGATGCTAATAAGTTACTCATTTCTGTATCACCCCGCTGCGTGACCACATCAGTGATGTTGACCCCTTCTTCGTCCACCACATCTAATATGTGATCGTATCCTTCCATTAGTAATTCATTGATTTTTTCCGTGTTACCTGCGACATAAATAACATAATGATGAAATCAAGTCCGGTCACGCAACGATTACACGCTCGAAAAAATATTCGAATTCAAAAATATTCAACTTTACAGTTGGCTTTTTCAAGGTTGACTGAGATGTTTTTGGCGAAAGCTCGGGTCAAATAATGAATAAAAACGCGATAAAACCGGATAAATAAAGTGTTTTATTATGCAAAATCGCGAAAACCATAGAAGAAATTCTATTGAATACCCATAAAGAAAGATTTTATTCATTTTATAAAGTGGCAAAGGAATTTGACGTCAGCGTGTCCGAATTGTATAATTAAGGTCATTGCATTGTTACTAATAAATGAAAAAATCCTGTATATGATATATATCTTACCTCTAGCAGCTATGTGTAACACAAATCTATCAATCTCAATGGTATTCTCTGGTACATTGGCTTGTGTAGATACGTCGCGAGCAGTTCTGTACAATTCGTCTCGATAACCGAGACTAACGTCCGATTCTTGCAGCAGCTGGAACAGGGCATTTCTTGCGTGCGTACGAGCAGCTGCGAAGTGCAACATTGACTGACCATGTTCGTCCTGAAAATTAGAATAGAAGAAATGCAATCAGGATTTATTGCGGTGTCGTTTTGAATGTGAAAGAATAAATACAGTGGTGGTTTACTCTTTTGGCACTGCTGAAGGCAGTCTCAGGTGCATCAGGGCTGGTGATGGGTTGCGGATCTACGGTGACCACGTCGATAGGTCGGTGGGGTCTAGTAGCAGTCCGAGATGCACTTCGTGGAATCCTCGGTGCCGCCTGTGACATTATTGGAGCTTGTTCGTTTTCTACCTCTGGTGCTTCCTGGGCTAATCCGACGTCTGATTGCTGTTGACGAAACACTATTTTAAAAATGAATTTATCGATACCTGAATAATTCACTGGAGAATAGTTAATAACTTTTACCTGAGTGTCTATCCGTGGTTTCTCACTTTCAGGAAAGTTATGGAGAAAACTGGCGAGGAATGCTACCGGATCTTTAGGCTTAACGTTAGCCACTTCGGTCAGTCCTTTGATCAAAGGATCGCCGAGAGCTGTGAACACAGTGTTCATATAAAGTTCATGTAAAGTGTTCGTTTTATCGTTTTCCATTTTTAAATGAAATAATTTAAATAACGGCTTACACTTGGCCAGATATCTGCCCTCTTCGGTTTTAAAGATGGGAATGTCCACGTGCTCATTGTCGTCGTGGGTCGGCCCTGAAAGCGATCAATTATTTACCACAGTGGCCTTCTGTTCGCATGTGTGACGTCGCAATGGGTATGTGTGACATGTGTAGTGTACACGAGAACCGACACCTGCCGTGGGTGGGGCGGGGGTGACTTGTTCGATTAAAACTAACGTGGAGGCGGAAACTGGACTGAAAACCTTTATTAGAAGACCATGATTGATATGCCCTATTTATTTATTGATCGTTGTTTATCGCCTTGGAATGTTTATTTTCAAAATACAGAGTTCAGTTTTTAATCGATTTTAACTCTTTATATATTCTAGACATCATTTAATTATTTATTAGAATAGAATGGAAATATCCTAATTGTTTTCGATTGATATTGAAACTAACTTAATTACAAATAATGAGTAATCTAATGGCTCTATTGACGTCACACGTGATATTATAGTATGTTGGAAAGACAAAAGGAGCTGGTGGTGAAAGTGCAATAAGGTTTTGCTAAAGCATTTTGTTCATTTCTATGTTTGGCGTGAAAGCTATATTAATTAAATTGCATTTGTGAAACTCACACTTTAACGCCACACCCTTAAACAAAATCATGCTAGAATACTGACCTAAATAAAGATTCTTTTAATAAAACCATTAATAATTTGAGAAGCATCGCCGGTTGGCCAGCCAGTCCAGCCTTTATCTTTCCAACATTCTTTAATAGTGATAGTACTTCTTTAATAGAGTTAAATGTCTATAAATATCTAGAAACTAGTAAAAAAATTTAATATCTGAATTATATTATTTTATATTCTACATATGTATTTCTGAGTTGTCCACGTCAGAAAGACTGCTCCTCTTTCTGCGAAAGATATTGGTCAGCATAGTTGCAATATGGGCTGAGTTCTGCATTGACAAATCTTTCTCCAAATGTAATAAATTTGATGATGCGGTAACGAAATCATTGAAACAGCTGGTTTCATTCACACCTAGGCATTGGTAGTTACTAATTCTTGCGATCCCTGTACTTAAAGTTTCTCTGTATTGTAAACCTCTCATGGCGCATAAGTGTTTCATATTGTCAGCATCTTTTGAAAGTCCAGGAAAACTTACTATCAGACTTAATCGAACACCGCATCCTATAAAAGTGGGTCTTGCAGATAAATGCCCCAATTTCTGGTCCCAAATAAATGTAAGCTTCTCGTGAAGATACGCCATTATGTACGACAACTTGCTGAAGGGTAGACCGATTTCCCCAGGTGCATCAATTGAAGATGAGACAAGGACACGTATGTGATCGTGAACATTTATCCAGATAGCTACTGACTTATCTTCAGTTACAAATACTCCGCGTCCATAAGGCCAATGTTTGCCGTGTAGTCGGGTACTGTCGTCAATCTCATCTCTATCACATAAAGCCACTAACAGACCGTTTGACGCTAGTGAGGCCGATATTTCTGAAGGTTTCTCTAAAACTTCGTTCATTGAATAATATGTGCCACCTCTCTGATCTGATTCTGGATTAGAATGCTCGGTAAATTTCGTAAACTCCTCTTGCACCAGTAACGTAGTTACAATTCTCTCGATTGCTTCTAATTTTCCTACCTTTAGATTTAAGGGCAGCTCAAAACCATCAATATTTCTCGAACATTCAATAGTTCCAGATAATACAAAATCATCACCTGGGTCAACGTTTAGCTCTACTAAAGGTTCGTTGGATAATTTAGAGGCTGAAGTTTTTGTGAAATCTGACGGAGGATGCATCGGTAAGTCAGAATTAACGTTAATGTTGTGTAGGTCTTTGATGAGCGGTGTCAAAAATTCATTAAATACTTCGTACACGTAGTAATCAGGCGCAGTAATACCTCCAGGAAAATCTTCTTCTACCGTTTGAATAATATTTCTATTGTCTGGTAACTTTTTCACAGCTGGCCAAATTACGTCGAAGAGATCGTGATCTAATTTAGTGACTCTACGTTTAATTGATTCAAATACTGGTTTCTTCAAAAATCTTCCCAACACCAGAGGTGGTGTTGCTCTGTTTGATGAAGCTGATAAAGGCGTTCGGGCTGGTCTTGCTGACGCCAAAAGCCGGTAACATCTTTCCAAAGTGTCCAAGGATTCAATGGCTTCTAAGTCTCGCCGTGATGATACATGATCTTCAGGAACTACACATTTGATTACATTTTTAAACAGTTTATTTAATTTGCTTAGAAAAATGTATGAGAAGAATATTTAAAAAATCTGTGTCAAATACTTACGTACCTTTGTCTGTGAACATATTTTGAGCTGCTTCGTCACTTATACCAAAATCTCCCAGTAATTGGTTAAAAGGTAACAAAAGTGGATTCTTGTAATAATCTTCAGCTGACCTTCCATTCTAAAATAAATAATTGGTTCATATAACACTAACATTAAAAGTTTTTTTTTTAATTCTGTTATCCTTACGTCATCTAAATCCTTTGAATTGGCACCTAATTGTTGGAGTAAATTAAAATAATGTCCATTGTCTGGTAAAACGGCAGCGTAATGCAAAGCTGTCCGTCCTTCAAAATCCACAGCTGATAATGTTTCGGGAAATCTATAACAGTTAAAACGTTTTTAACACCAATCATATTTTTTGAACATATTTTAGTAAAAGTAATGAGTACCTTCCGCCCAAGTATTTCATAATGTTGGTTTTACCAAACACGGTGGCTACATGTAGAGGAGTTGCACCATTCGGGGATATTGGGTCACGTGCAATAGCAAATTTCCGTCTGTCTAACGCGGATTGCAAGTCTTTTATGTTTCCATCTCTGGCTGCGACGTGAACCTTCTTTATTTTTTGCTGCCAATTAAATATAACATGCTAAGATTTTTCTGTTGTTTTCGCGATGTTGAATTAAAATGAAAATCAGTTTGTATGACAATGAAACTCATGAAACTTAGAACTAAAATTCAAAAAGTTGATGTAAAGATTTGTTCGAGGCAACATCGCCAGACGAAAAAGGTTCGAAATGGGGGATGAAAAATCGGTTTACATTTTTACACTCGGGATAACTTCTAAAATTAATGTCCTATTTAAATGAATTAGAAAGGAATTTACTTTATAAATATACAAGCTCGATGATGATTTAATTGGAAAAGAGTTAATTCCACAGTGCAGTTGTAAGGAGCCTTTGCTCCCAGTTCTACCTGCGCGTACGGCGTAAGTAATTTTGTGATTTTATGGTTAAAATATATCTTCTTTGTCACTTACCATATAAGTTGATACATTATCTAAAAATCCTTGCAACTCCGGATTCCCAGATTGTCTTCCTATTAATCTCGACCCTTCACCATTTAAAACTAAAGTTGCTAACATTTCCATGTTTGCTGTATTTAACAAATCTGTTACTTCTGGATCTATTTCGCTATCCTGTAAAAACGTTGTAAATGTATTTTAATTTGAATAAAAATTTATCATCTAACAAATAGCATATCTGTGACTACATTCGCGGTCTAATTGTACTGTTTTGACGAATACTAAGAAGCCAGCAAATCAATTCATGACAGTGGTGTTACACAAGGTGTTTTGTGTGAAATACAGTGCTACAATGATGCTGTTCTAATCTAATGAACACCACAATCAGCTAATTAATTTACTCTTTACCTTTCATCGATTTCAGTTGAATTGTCTTAGTTGACGATATAATTTTGATGTTATACTTACAACAACAAGTACTTCTCCATGAACAGATCCATCTCTTTGTGTGATACTTGCGTCCTGTGAGTCCTGTTCGGCTTCACCGTTAATTACTCCTTCTATAAGACTTTCTTGCGTGTTTCGGCCGTCGTTCACGCTTCCTTAATTAGCAAAATAATGAAAAAAATTGAACTTGTCAGGGACCCTCTTAGAATTTTTTATTAGTTAATAAAGAGTTTATGTTTTTAGTATTTCGTGTGTTGCGCCTGAAGAGATTTCATTTTTACCTATATTGGCACTTCCAATGCTAGAAATCTCCGCTGTGCTTTTATGATTAAATTCACTGTATTCTGATTGAGTGTCGCCTTGTACTTGTACATCATCATCGTCTTCACCGTTTTCATTACTGGGACTACCATTACCTTCAATATTTGTAGAATTTTGATCTTCATCTTTTGTGGCGTCATTATTTACTTCTAACTCATCTTCAACGTCGTTCTGTAAGTTATTATTTTCCGACTGATCAATGTCCTCATTTTGTGTTTCTGTTTGTTCTTCATTGTGGTCATTTATTTGAGACTGTTCTTCATTTGCTATTTCAACTTTTTCTTGATCGTATTGGGACTCATTAGCTTCTGATTGTGCGTTTTCGTTAATATTTTCATCATTTTCTACATTGTTTTCTTGTTCATCTGTTTTTAATTCATCGCTTTCTGCTTCTTCTTTGGTTTCTGTATCATCAGCATTATCTAAATGGTCCTCAGTAGTATTTTCTTGATTATCATCGTTAAGCACGGTGTTTTCTTTGTCAGCCTCTTGCTCTTCATTCTGTTCATCTTCTGTATTTTCTTCTGGCTCTTCTATTTCTTGCGGTTCCTCTGTGTCTTTTTCAATTTCTTCAGTATCGATTGCTTCGTTGTTAGTAACAGTTTCCACTTGTGGATTGTCTTCGGTGGCTTCTTTGTTTTCATCTTCGTTATCGGATTCCTAAAAAGCATAATAGTAAATTTTCATGCAATGTAATAAAAGCGAAGCAAATCAACCATAAATGATTCCGCAGTATGAAGCCCTTAAATGTATACCTTAGCGTCCTGGGTATTTTGAATTTCTTGTGGTTCCTCTTCTTTCACTTCTTCAGTGGGCTTGTTGCCATCGTCCAACTCCGGCAAATGATTAATGAATTCATGTGTACTACTAGCTTTCATAGCACCATGTCGAGTGTCAGTAGTACTTTCTGAGATTGTATTACTATAATTTCTGGACGATATATTTTCGTTAGATGCTCTTAAGTTCTTCTTTCTAGATTTCTTATTTAATTCTGCTATTACATAATTATCTAGTAGTTTCCAATCCCATGATGCGGGATAAGCGCTAGATGGGGTTCTGGGTGCATCTGGTAATGTTTTCAATATATTTTTATCTATTTCTTGGGGTCTGTTGATGTAATATGCCGGAGTTTTATTTTTCTAAAAATAAAAGATCATTTCGAAGCGTTTTTTTTGTTATTTTGATGATTGTAATTTATGATGGTACTTACGTTATCGAGTATGCTCTCGTCGGCTCCTAGGTCGACTAGGGTGTTGAATGTGTGTTGATCATCTCTGACAGCTGCAGCATAGTGCAGTGGTGTCCGGCCGTCGTTGTCAACGTCGTTTACACCTTGAGGGTATCTCTCAGCTATATATTTCATGATGCTGCTGTGTCCAAGACCTGCAGCCTGATCACAAAAGAAGCTGATATTTTTCTTCACCAAATTAAAAAAAAAACAAGACTTTGGTTTAATAGGTAATTTAACTGACCTTATGCATAACTGTCATGTTATTCCCGTCTCTGCTTGACAAAGCTTGAGGGGGCACTGGGTCACCGGCGTGCTTCATCAGACCTTCGAGATCATTCCCTATCACCGCTGTATGGATATCACGGATCGTGTTCTGGAAATTATAAATGAAGTAATATTATTTCTATTTGAATTTCATTGTAGTTCTGCTAGAGGCCCCTTGATCACACTTTTGATAGGAAATCAACCTTATATCTAATCCAGGATTTCATACCTACTGAGTTTGTACTGTATCAAAAAAGTGATAGCTTCAGGGACTTCAAGAACATTATAATAATATCTTGATGTATTTTTGTCATCAGTTCGTGTTAGCTGTCATATTATTTATCTTAACGTACGCACCATGATATAAGGCACTGCCTCCAAGAACTTCCTCACCACCGGCTGGCTGGAGACCTCACTCAGCAGCCTGCTGCCGTGGCCTTCCCAGACCACGCGCTGCAGCTTCGACATGTCGCAGTCGTGACACCATATTCTTATGTTGTGCCGTTTTATCACCAACCCTGGGAAAGTAGATAAATATCATCTCTAAGCTTTTTAACTTTCAGATATGAGATTTTCGATATTGAGAACCTGCAAAAAATAATATTAGGCATTCTTTATCATCGATATTGATATCGTGTAGGCAATATTATGTCTCTGTTAAAAGTAACAGCAAAAGCGAACTCTATAAAATTAATGCAATGCAAAAGTAGGTTAATCTAGAAACATTATGTTGTTTTGTACCTGTAGTATTGTGTATTATTAATCCTCACATTAAGTACCTATTGGTTTTTATCGAATCGTAATCGATTTTATAGTTCAAGGAGAATTAGGTATTTCTCTATAATTGAGTTAATTGAAATTTATTGTAGGTACAATATCGATTTATTCGTATTTTTTAATGAATTAATAGTAATTCATAATTTTTTAGTATCCATCTCCTATTTAGTAGGTAGTTCATCTACCTAGTTATACTTCAAACTTATGAAAAGCTGTCATTATTGAAATCCGAGGTAGGAGTCATCATATTCCATCAGCTTATTACGCAGTTAAAAGAAATGGAAACGTAAAAGTTTTCGTATCGTTAGCTACGTAGGTAATTCAAGCTGGTGTCTTGCCACCCTTTGTGCGTGCCAATCACGTCGTTATTGACTGTCTATTGAATCCATCAATCGGCTTGACGTCTTTAGGTTTGTATCTAGCTATATGTAATTGAATAGTGAATGTCCCTATTTCGATAATGGGCTTCATGTAACTTCGTAGACGTTGGTCTAGTTCGTAGAATATTCGTAGACATTCAAAGTTCAAATATTCACTGTTTAATGTCCGTTATGTCATTAATAGACATTATTTCTCAGCCATTTCAGTAAGTCTAATCGAGGTGTTTTAAAATTAGCTTAGCAGATTCTGGAACAATTTTACTATTTGATACTGACACAATAATTGTGCACCTGGCCTGCACGGGTCTGCAATATGTAGATTCAAGAGTCATCGTTGGGCGTGCAACTATGACAGGTGCACGCACAGTGATTGTGACTGTGTCCAAAAACAGAACTGCTCGCTGAATCTGATAAACTACCTATCCATTAAAAGACAATGTAAAATGGATGCAAGTAAGCCAGTGAATAGCAAGGTTCGTCCGTTTTCAAGATGCTTTTTCACTGGATTGACTTAGTGAAATGACTTAGAAATCGGTACCGTTAAAATGCTCCATTCAGGCTCCATTAGTTTTTGTCATATTACGCATTTCGTAATACAAGTGTCAGTCACTATATTTTATCTATCTACCTAAATAATTCTGAATATCGATCATTACTTTATTTTTAGGCGATTGACTCAGGTTCATAACCTAGAACATTGAATTGTATTAAGCATACTATATTTTGAAAACTGTAGAGGAGGCATGTTTTGAAACTTTGTGCCTAAGCCATCGCTGAGCCAGATTACTAATTTACAGTTTATTCAGATAGATAATCTTTCTTATGAACCTTTTAAGTAATGATAATGTTTTGATTCTTAGGTATATCTTTTTACACAACTGTCAAACGAAGTGTTATGTTTTTGCTACAGAAAATATATTTATACCTGTCATATCAATCAATAAGAAAGTTCTTTCAAGTAGTGACACAATATTCCGATATACCTACTTTTAGTGTCAAGGACACAGCTCTATTATTCAAGCTTGAAGCTCAGACAGACACATATTAATGTTTAATGAGTTGGGACTATCGATCGGTCAAATATACTTTTCAAACCAACCTAGAAATGTGTAGAACTATCACTCAGTACTTTGGGGTAACCTTAATAATTTAAACTGTGTTTAGTTACTGCTATATTTAGTATATAACTGTATATTTTGTATATAACTATAGTTAGTTTATAAAACTATAGATAGCCAGTTCCTTAGAGTATATATACATAAGCAAACTATAGAGCGCGCCTATAGGTATTTGCCTACTTTGCAAAGTGTAAGCAGATGTGTGGGATGGGTGTTGGTCTCATTCCGGGTTCCAAGATTAGCGGACCCGACCTCTCAAGGCGGGACTGGTGTAACCTCAACAGCCTCCGTACGGGTCATGGACGCTGTGCCCAGTATAATCACCGCTGCGGCTGGATAGATTCCCCTGCATGTACATGTGGAGCCGAGGTGCAGAATATCCAACATATTACCATCGATTGCCCGGAAACTCGTTATGACGGAGAATTACCCTTGGACCTGATCAACCTGGACGACGATGCTATCAAATGGCTGAAACAACTTAGAATAGATCTCTAATTTTTATCTTTATATAGCAAACTGTAATGCCATACGAATAAATAAAAAAGTTCATACTCGCATACTAGCGCTCTATAGTTTGTTTATGTATACTCTAAGGCTAGTTCAGTCCATAATTACAAAATCAAAAAGTTTTAATAACTAAATCAATTATCAATTATTATTATAAAACAGTTTTAGGTACCTACGTTAGACAACTGAAGCAGTTGACCACTATCTCACCAAATGGTTAAGTTACGATATGGTTTTAAATGTAGCAAGATTACCTAGAACATACCTCTTGACCGCCGGTGAAGGTGGGAACGGAAGTATACAGTAACTGAATGAAGTGAAAATTTATTCTCCAAGAAGGAATTTAGCATTATTTTTGACTATTTACGTACAACTAGCTGCGCCCCGCGGTTTCACCCCGGTAAGTCCCGTGTCCGCGAGAATATCGGGATAAAAAGTAGCCTATGTGTTATTCTCGGTATCCAGCTACCTATATTTCATCGCAATCGGTTCAGTAGTTTTTGCGTGATTGAGTAACAAACACACATACACACATACTCACAAACTTTCAGCTTTATAATATTAGTAGGATTCTTTGTATGTTTCCCAAATTCTTAAATCTCTTTTTATTATTATTTAAATGTTTGTTTGCTTTGTTCAACACTGTACAAAAAGAAGGTGTTTTTATTTACTTGTCCTGCTTCTTTAATAATTAATACATGCCTTCATTAGATCATTCACACTCCGACCGTCTATTTTTAACAGTAAAGCTCTTGATACGAGTTGAGTAGATAACTTATCTAAGTTTCGGGTGGACGTTTCAATTCATTCTAGTCACACGAAACCTCCATAAAAATCAAAACATCATTCTCTGGGTACAATGAAAACAGAAGAAAACAAATAAAACAGCAACAAGTTTGCGTGTCGTACACACTGAGCCAAAATTAGCATAACGGCTCGAAACAAATTTGATAACACCGATAACGCCCATTACATAAAGCACCTCACATTTCTGTGCGTTAGGTTTCAAGTAATTATATTTGGAACTAGCTGTGTCCTGTGTTTTTACCAGCATAGGTCCCGTCCTCCCACGGAGGGTTGGTATGCACCCGACTAAAAAAATATAGCCAAATCGATTTGCGGTAGGTGAGGTTAGTGATGACTTACCCCATGAGCCAATCACAAATATTTTGGGGTTTCAGCGGACTCGGGGCTCCCGAGAGAGATGTAACCGGGTACATCGCTCGGATGATGATGATTTATAAATAAAAAAAACATACTATATATAGAAGTTACTATAAATTAGTTAGAGGATAGGTATCATAAAATTTATTTAAGACGATTTTATTTTTGATATAAAATCATCATAAATACCTCTAACGAATTTTTACACAACTAGTAATTTCTTCATAACTAAATGTCGCATCTAAGGCTGAAATCTATATTCCGTACTTTGAAAGCGAACTTCGCAACTATTCAAAGTGTTTGCTTAGTAAAGTCGAAGTTTTTCAAATTTAGAATACAGGTAAATCAATAAAAATAATGACCTAAACTTTGCTTCTCTGTTATGCGTATGAAGTTCTTTTTATTTTATTCGTAAATTAGAATTAAAAGTTTATGCTTAGCTTTTGCTCAGTCTGAGCAAAGTCAAAGTACGCACTATAGATTTCAGCCTAAGACCCGCTAAGCCTCACCTAGGTTTAAAACTAAAAGAATTGATAACAAACGAAAGCTTTTTAGATTAATATTGACGGTCCGACTTTTATCTGTGATGAATTGACTTTCACTTATTTTATCGTCGCTATTGTTTTTACGTAAGCTACAACATTGAACCTACAGTCAATTCTCAAATCGATGACCTGCAATGATAAAAGGCCATAATGAATGACCAATAACTCATTAGTCGAAAATAGACCTTAATAATATGCTGGGCAGGTCCAGAATAGAAAGGCTTTAGTGGCATAAATATTCATAACCACGCAACCGAACCCCGCCTATGAAAGCCAAGCCTTTATCTGCACGCTTATGGAATACCAGAATTTTTGTATAGCTGATACACCGGACGTAATTTTAGCAACAACGTCGTACTTTTTTAATGATAGGTTTTAATTAATCGTCATTAGTTACCCGTCAGTTTTAAGACAGCTACTTCTTCTTTTCGTATGTGGTTCACTTGTAGTGTTACAATTTTAGGGCCTACCTAACGATTGTTACTTATTATAATAAACGAGTTCAACTGCTTAAAACACCTTCCAAATCATGAAACACAGGTAAGCAGTACGCTCCAATAGTATTGAGAGAGCTACATTGCTGTTGCAAGTAAGTTGCAGGCCCACGAGTGACCTTAAAATTGCATCTTATTAGTAATATAGGTAACAAGATAATAGACAGCCAGTACAGACAATTAAAGGTAACTGTAGGGTAGGGTGGTCTAAGACTACGCGGTCGTTAAGACTGCGCATGACTCATACCTCAAAAACAGAGTGACGTTCGTAGCTAACTTCAGTGTTGTTTCGAAGTGTCTAAACACCTGTTGTTATCCTCGGAAAATTATAGGATTACAGTGAAAACACGAGATCTCAGGTAAGTTCAAAGTTTTTATCACAGTTTGATGTAATTTTTCTTTAATTTGAATGCATTGTAACTCACTTGTTTTAACTACATCGAAAATTCTAAGGTTAGTTTTGGTTGACGAATTTAACCGGGAGAATGTGAAGGTTGAGTTAGTACAAGTTATTTTGCAGACATGGCGACACGGGTCATTAATAGCAGAAATGGGACGATTGTGTAAGACTGCGCATGATACGGATTTGTAAGAATGCGCGCGCAGTCTTACACAATATTTTAAAAAATATTTACATATATTGTACCTGGGGCGCTATGGGGAAACCTCGTTGGAAGGAGGTATTTGTCCAGCAGACTCTAACACAAAAACACCAACAGCTGCAATAAGTGATGATGTAATTGTGAATCAACCAGACTCTGCTGAAGGATTAACTGAAATGTCAGCAAGTGACGCTGTAGTTACCCCAAAAGCTACTAAGATATTGAACCAACATAATCAGCAACCTGGCGTAGCGGAAATATCACTAAAACACTAATACTACAAGATCTCCACAAGCACTTTTTAAATTATCCGATATTTCTCCTTTACCAAAGTTTTATGTTACCAAAAACATAAAAGATCCGAAGTCATTTGTAGTTCTACATATAAAAATGAACTAACACGTAAAAAAACACGCAAAAATATTAAAATGCCTAAACCAAAGACGACAAAAAATACTGTAAATAAAACTAAACAAAAACCTACTTTTAAGAAAACTTGGAAATGTGGCTGTGGAGAAATTTATAAAGAACCAATACTTGAAGATTGGATTGAATGTCTTATTTGCAAGGAGTGGTGACATGAAAAATGCACAGCATATTCGAATGATATGGCTTTTATATGCGCTGCATGTCCAAATTAGCATTTATTATTAACTGCGTAGTCTTATACTACCCGCGCATTCTTACAAATTTTACTGCGCAATCTTACAGTACCGGTTGTGTAAGAATGCGCATTTTCCATTTTTTAAATTTGTTCCTATATCTCAAAAACTATAGTTCCTATGAAAAAGTGTCTATGTAATAATATTCCTTAATGTATATGGCATAAAACTAATTAAAGATTGTTTCTTAATTTTAAACAGTTTTTATTTTATAGCTTTTGATACATTAAGTGCGCAATCTTAGACCACCCTACCCTAGGTGTTGTATTGGAGAGATAACGGATTTAGCCCCTACATTTTCAAAGCTTGTAAGTTATGATACAAACTTCCCGTAGTGTCATTTGCACCATTGACCAGCACCATTGATGGTGCAAATGATACTATGATGTACCGTTTGCACCATTGCTCCATTGCTACCATTATTGATGGGGCAAACATATCCAATGGTGCAATTGGCAATTGGCACTTATATTTATTTTAATAACAGAGTCAAGTTTTCAACTACTTTAGAGAGTTAAAAGCACTTGAACAATATAAGTATATTAATATATCCTCCCTCCTTTCTTGAAGTGTTAGAAATTATTTGAAAATTCATTCTAATGACTGACATTCATTGCATTTGTTTCTTGTGTCGTTCATATGATTTGATTGTCATAAAAAGCAGAAAAATGTGCGAATCCGATTTAATTTTTCTGAAACAGAGCCGGGGCCGACTTTTATTACACAATGGGTATCAATACCATTTTCACACAAAGTATAAAAATTTAAACAGTGTATGGAGGTGCCGCTATTACAAGAAAACAAAATGTAAGGGGACGATTACTATATCACAGGTATGTGTAACTGTCTTTTTGCCCGCAGTGCCACTAGCATCAAATTCTTATTTATTTTTCCATTTATTTAGCTGTATATTGTGTATAAGTATATATATAGTATAAATATTTTTAAAGTTCGTATCTTATGTTTTGTTTCTTTTTTAGGAGGAATCAAAGGTGGTTAAAAAAATTAAGCATTCTGATAACTGCAAGCCAGATGAAAATAAAAACACGGTTTGTGAAATAATAGGGTCCTTCATAGAAAAGGCTACTACTTCAGAAGAAACAGTTCCAGCCGTTTATAAAAAGACTGTAGCCTCAATCAAAAATAAAGGACTTGACATTGTTCAAAAAATACCATCTTATGAAAAATTCAAATCTGTGGCATACAGAAGAATAAGAAAAATTAATGCTGTTAAAAAAATGGCCTATAAAGATGTTACAGAACTTGAAATTCCTCTTGACCATAAGGATTTTTGTTTAGCTGATTATAGTCATGAAGACGAAAGAATTTTAGTCTTTGCATCGGAAGAAGCAAGAGAACTGCTGAAAATTGGTAAAATCTTTTTTTGCGACGGCACTTTCAAGAAATGTCCGAAGCCATTTACTCAGCTCTACGTATTTTTCTGTGACTTAGGAAGCACTGATGACAAAAACTTTGTTGTCCCTGTTGTATATGTGCTTTTGACCAATAAAAAAAAAGAAACATATATTCTCATGATGAATCTCATCAAATCTCAAATCCCAGAATGGGGTCCTTCGAAAATTATATCTGATTTTGAACAATCTTTCATTAGTGCAGCCAAAGTAGTGTTTCCTATGGTTGAAAATCACGGTTGTTTTTACCATTTTCAAAACCAATTGCGGAGAAAAGCTAAAAGTCTCAATTTAAAAAAGACTAACGCTACAAAAATTGTTTCTCTTTGCACCATCTTACCTCTTCTGCCAGAATCAAAAATTGAAGATGGATTCAGATACATCATAGCAGAGAGTGATGCTAACGGAAGTAATAAAAATTTGCAGCAATTTATTAATTATGTGGCTAGATTTTGGATGCCGAAAAAAAAAATCTGGTGTTGTTTTGGTGAGAGGCATAGAACAAATAATGTATGCGAAGGATGGAATGGACATATTAATCACTGCTTTAAAAGAAGACC
This sequence comes from Idaea dimidiata, assembly GCA_949358125.1. Lineage (NCBI taxonomy): Eukaryota > Metazoa > Arthropoda > Insecta > Lepidoptera > Geometridae > Idaea > Idaea dimidiata. Next base: position 9,144,339 of record OX442328.1, read on the forward strand.
CGCGACAGTGAGTCACTGCTTAAAAGTGCTTAAGGAGGACGCTGCATTTCATGCAGTGAATGCTCTTACACAAGACCCGTACAAAAAGCGATCAAAGGAGGTTAGGGATCGGAATAATTATATACACTACGTACAGATGCAATTAATTAATAGTGAAATAGATATTCCACTATTCTTGGAAAAATTAAGATACAATAATTAAGCATTATTTGTCATTGATTAGCTGTCATTGATTCTTTGTTATTAATAAGTAATAAAAATACTTTATATTAATAATAAGCGATTCATTCTTCCATTATCATTAGTAAAGTTTTAGGGGATACAGTATTTGTTCATGGGGAGAAAAATTCTGTAAAAAAAAATAAAAAAAAAAAATATCTCTTCCCTGAGGGTCTCGGGGCGGGGCGGATGGCCATTAAACAGAGCGATAGCTCGAGGAAAGCCTTGAGGCAAAATAAATATATTTTTAATAGTGTCATTTGCACCATTTGCCCCATCGATGGTGTAAACGGTACATGACAGTGTCGTTTGCCCAATTAATGGTGCTGGTCAATGGTGCAAATGACACTACGGGACAAACTTTACACAAAGTCTTTTTAAACTACTTAAAACTTATCTATTTTTCGTTGGATTGTCCAGGCTATGTTGAAGCAGACACTAGACAATTATAGCAAAACACGAAAGTCATGCAATATTATCTACCAGATCTGTTATTACGTCGTAAAACAACGTGGTCACGTGTTTGTGTCCCGCAATTATGATACCACCACTTACTGCTATTGAAAACTCACGAAAAGAGATATAAAGGGTCTTCAACAAGGACGGGTCGATGTTGAAATTGAATAAATCATGCTGTGTGTGAGATTTTAATGATTTTTTATTATTTGGAATGCCCATTTATGTCATTTTAAATAGAATATAACATTTTAAATGTCGCGGGGTTCGTACTTATTCGAAGACGATGTTAGCTAAGCCATCATCGTCAACGGCGAATGCTACAGATCAATGATTAATAATTTATTTTGGCTTGAATTGAACGATATAGACGTGGACACACAGCGAACGACACAGTGGACATTCTGCATGAACGGTTTGAGGGTAGGGTTATATCTCGCAGAGTTGACGTGATTTGGCCACCAAGATCGTGTGATTTGACTCCGCTAGACTTTTTCTTGTGGGGTTTTTTGAAGTCGCAAGTCTATGCCAATAAGCCGCAACCGATTGTTTTTGCAGCTTATTGGCATAGACCTGCGAAAGGCAACACAACGCAGGCAATGGCCAGGCCAAATCAGCCTCAGACAGGCGGACGGCCGGACTTAAAAATATTTCAAACTTACCTACTGTGAATAATATAGAGTTTCAGCGGACCCTGCCAGCGCTCCCGAAAGGGATGGACAAAATGAAAAGCAAAGACTATATTGGTGAAAACAAACATGTTAGATTGAAAAAAAAAACAGGCACCTAATACTTTGTACACTTCATTAACGAGTTGGTAATGGATTGACCAAAATGTATAAGAAAGCTCTATGATGAATAATTATTTTCATTTACTAATTGAATTGAATGTTAATAAAAAAAAACAAATATTATAATAAGATATTGGAAAATTATGGTATATAATAGACATGTTGGTATACATCCTACTATTACGAGGTACTTACAAAGGCGTTAAATTAGAACTCCGGATAGATGTTTTTTAATTCTTCCTTACTTAATATTATAAATCCAAAAGTTTATATATTTGTTTGTTTGTTCGTTCCCTCTTCACGGACAAACGGTTCGACCGATATGAATGAAAATTTGTATAGGGATAATTTAAATTATGGATAGTAACATAAAATACTTTAGATTCCGATTATTCCGCGGGATCGGGACTTACGCAGGTGATAATTGTTTAACAAATCGAGACAGATCTGTCTGAAAATCGACACAGGGGTAGGGTAAGTTTTGTAGAGTGACATTATCAACGTCATCCATCGCATTCATCATCATCACTAACATACAAACTTTACCTCTACCATTGAAGTACTGAAGATCATCAGTACTTCCCTGGTCGTCCGTTTAAGTATGGTTTTTTGCACTGCAGAGTGGGTAGATGTTCGAACAACGTGGGGTCGCGACTTGCGCGAGCGAAACCGCGGGGTGCAGCTAGTAAATAATATTTCAAAGCAGTTACCTAGCTATCATTGGCAATAATAGTCATTGGAATCTAATTCCCATCACCTACTGGATTTCTTCGCGTTTGATAAGTCAAATGGAACCTCGAACCCGTCTCCGTACTAATACAAACTTACTGCGGACTAACTGAAGTTTCACACAACTGAGTCCTTCTATCGTCTGACAGAATGCGCAAAATCATAGATTGAATTGATTCATCACATAATCACTTGTGGTTTAAATAAAATATAATGAGATAGTACTTAGTTAATCCTTACCCTATGAATTATTGGAAGGCTGTCTCGCGTGTTTATTACATTTGGTGACATTCCTATGGAATCAAATCTCAGTTGACGAGTTACTTCTCGTAGTACCTAGTAAAACACAGTTGGTCTTAGAAGCTCGGCTTGCTTAGTTATAACTTGATAAAAGAATCAGTAGTATAAACAAAAATAGAAACGAAATAAAAGTTGCGTAGTCTCAAGCGATCGTATCGTTTGGTCATGAATAAAATTAGCCATTGAGTGGAACTAAAAGTAACGGCAATTAAATGTAGGTATGTCCTTTACTTTAAAACAACGTTTTATGTTTGGTACATTTTAAAATACCGAATTATTTAGTATAATATCTTAATTTATTGTGTCTTAAAATTTTTTAAAACAGTTGACATATACCTACCTACTGATTAATTAATAAAAAAGAACCTAATTCAATTTAAATAGGTATTTATTAATTTCTGGGTAAGACTTTCCGCGGTACTTATTTAACATTTAGGCTAAGTTCGTACAGCGTTTTTTTACCGCGCGATTTTTAATTCGCGTGTGTAATAAGTATTCCGCGCACTATGCAGAGTTTGCGCGTTTTTTTAAGATTAAACCATTTGACTTTGGATTTAAGAATATTTTTGAAATATATTGCCTATTTATTACCTATGTAGGTAGAGGTATAATATATTAATTAATATGTTATTACGGCTATGAACCTGTATGCTACGCTGGGAGGCGTTGCAAGTTACGTATGAAGCCAGAATAGAAAAAAGTTAGATTTTCATTCATTATTATTTGGATGAATTTCAATTTTTTTTTAATTAATATAATCAAATTAAATTATTAATGTACCATGAGTCCAATTAAATTTGAAAGAAATTTAGAAAGTTATTAAAAACAGGTTAAACTTAGGACTTTTGTAAAGCAAGGTTCCAACATAAAGTTAACAACTCACCGGGTGGGTTCCTCCCGTTATCTTTAACCATGTCTGTACGAGGTGCAGGCAGAACGAGCACTGTCCACGCGGGCTCGCGGTAATATGCCGCCCCGTGGAACCGGCCGCGACCCGCGCATCCCCCGCGCCTTCAAGGAGGCTCGTCGAGCCGAGCCGCACCTGCTGCGTCACGGCAGTAGGCCACGTAGTGCAAAGTAACGAGATAAAGCTGACCACACACTGGGTGGTTTTCTTTCGTTTTCCTAGTCAGATTTGTGTGAGGTGACATAATAGGGAGTAATATCCGTGATCTCCGAGCATTTGAAAATACGATTAGGTACGCGTTATCATCCGATCGATGCATCTTTCTTGGCAGCTCGGCGTCCACTTTCCTGCTTTTGCTTCGTCACGTCACACCTTCATCGGAAGCCCGAGTTCTAAGGCCGTTTGCACAGTAATTGTTTAGGAAGTCAAGTGTTCACAGTCTGCTGCGGTCAGTTGTATGCGCCATAGCAAAACATATTTGTTCCCCACGTAACTAGCTGGTGTTTGCAAGAGCTGTGTTTGCTTTTTATACAATTGTTTGTAATTGATAATATAGGTAAAAAGTGCCAACTACTATTTATTCTGTGGTGCAAGCGTTAGTGACATTCTTGCAATTTCTTGGACATGATGGCTACTCCGAATTGGGCATTCCTGTCTCAATCTTATCGCGTCACTCTACACATGCGGCCCAGCATCTTCATCTCCATGATAGGTACGTGGGAATCAGGTACGCTGGTACCTATTTAAGTTAAGTGCTGCTAAAGCTGTGACAATGCACTCACTGGTCGGGTTCATTTTCTTTTATCTAACCATGTCTATGTGTGCGTGTGTTTGGTATCTCACAAGCGCGCTCATTTGTGCTTAGTAAATTTTCCTTGTTAGTTTAAAAACGGCACTGTGTTGTGTTCGCGATAAATTTATTTTGTGCTTGTAACCACTTACCTCGCAGGTGCGTTCCGTTTTCCCTGGCTATGTCTGTATGTGGTGCAGGCAAGACGAGCAGTTGCCGCGCAGAGCCGCGATAATGCGCGGGCGTACGGCCCGCCGCATCCCGGACGCCTCGCGCTGCGCCAGCGCCTTCGAGCAGGCTTGCCGCACCCGCTCCATCGCGACACAATGCGGCGTAGTGCAACGGTGTGCGACCTTCCTAATTTAGGTACCGTCTTGAGGATTCACAGATATACATACTATTATACAATAATACATCTAAAATAATAATATAATTTAGAATGTGCGTTATTATTAACATCGCGAATTCCCACGGCTTAGTTAGCTCCAGATGTATTGACCAATTAGGCCAATTATTATTCACTTTGAAAGCAGTCCACCCGCGTGGCATCACAGTAATTAGCTTAGAACAGCTATTGGTCGCGCTAGTTCATCACTAGTTTTGTACGTGGATACACCTTAATCCATACATACACATAATAACAGCAATAACAAAAGAAATTAACGTACAAACAAACAAACAAAATTCCACCCTTATCACTTGAAGCAATCTCTTGCAGGCACTCCTAAAACAAGAAGTTAAGGAAGGTGAAGAGTAGGGGTAAATACAATATTTTAAAACCAATACTCACAGAATCCTTATCGTGTACTAGTTGAGGGTAGTATTGAACTAGATACTCGGCTATGTCCATGAAGTCGTAATACACTGCCTTGTGGAGAAGTCCCACGCCTGCTTCGTCACGGCAGGAAACGAATTTACGCCGTTTGTAGTCGTTTTCTAACAGTTCCTGTCACGATCCAGAAATACAAAATGAGAATCACCTATTTTTCGAAGTCGTTTTACAACCGAATACTGAAACGCTTAATTTTTTAATTGTATACAGTAACGTTTAATTGTTACCGTATTCGGCTGCAAGCAGCTCCTAAACTCAAAAACCCCATACTAGATACATACATACCCACCCCCTGCTTCATGATTTAAGTAGCCCACGAATGATGTTCTAGTATTCGGAAGTCAGCTTTAAAAATTCTTCGAGTTCGTTATAGCTACTGTTCAGTAGGCTTAATCTTTGTTTACACCGTGCAAGTTACCTACCTAGCCAGTACACCTGTACGTCAGTAGCTAGTAGGTTCGTCTCAGCAGACAGCTGTCATGTAATACATAGCACACTCGCACGTCCGACTTACTCATTTAAACGTTAAGTTTAAACTTTAAGCAAATTTTCAGTGCTACAAACTCGTAGACGAGCTACGACGTAGAACGAAAATTGATGTCTTACAATGCCTATTTTAAGCTATTCCAGATACCTCTGTGGTTACTGAAATAGCTTGAAATAGGCATTAATTTAAAGAAGCATCAATTTAGGGCCATTCTACAATAATATAGTTTTCGATCTACGTAGTATTTGATGATACGGGAGAACGTAGAGATACGAGTTCGTAGTACCGAATATTCTACGTATCTTGGACAGTTGGACGTTGACAAGTCCATACCCGTTGTTTGTAAGTAAACGATGAATGCAAAAACACGTTGTCGCGTTACAACGTGACACAATGCGACAATTTCAAAGAGTCGTTGTATGTAATTGTCGCCTATGTTATCGCATATTCTGTCTGTCAATTATACCGCCCGCCGAGACGAGACGTATGACGAGTATTAGTACGACGGGTTACCGAGATATCGCGAAATGATATACATATAACATTGAAAACAAGCTTTCCCTGACTGACTAACTGAACAAGGCACAGCCTAAACTACTGATAGTAGAGAGCTAAAATTTAGAAACTATTCTTTTGAAAGAATTTTTGAATATTTGCACGGGATCGGGAGCAAAACAGGTAAACCGTTAGTCACATATTCATAAAAATACCTGTAGTTCAAGCAGAGATCCCTTTTCGACGGCAGCATGAAGAGCGTCACACTTGGCGATCAGACCAGGCAGGTGTTTGGAGAAGGAGAGCGACTCCGCCACAGCCAACAGCCTTCGACCCTGGCCTGCTAGCACGGCGCGCTCCAGCCTGCTCTCCTCACCTTCCCGGGCCAGCTGACGGAGCTGGGCTTCGGACACTACGCCTACCACTGTTCAATGATCATAGTATCACTTGGGCACGAGGCAGCTTTTCGTTATACATAGTTAGTTCAGTTACGTAACGTTCGGTTGTTCAATAATCATCTACTCCCTTATTTATAAACGCTAATAATGCGCTGCATAACTATACCTACATCGTTTGTCTTTTACTGTCACATGAAGTTTCAAAGTTGACAGACAAAGACAAACGTCACATAACTTAGTATGTGTAAATAATATTTTTTCGGTAGGTAAAAGTTCGCTCGAAAGTGATGCTGTTCGAACTCGTCTCTGACGGACGAGCTTCACCAGTTCCAGAGTCCAATTGTTCAGAAATTACTCAAAAACATCCAAAAATGCCTTGAAAATTGAACGTCGTCGTTGTAAAAAAACCTAACGTCTAGGTAATCTAAGCATGTTACTAGTGTTAAGTAGGCAAAAGTTATCACTATAATACACTACACAAAAGCTACACTCAACTTTTGTAGAGCTTTGCATTGATAGATAAATATACATCTTTATTTGTACAACTTATCTACCCACTACCAACCTCTTGACTGTTTCTTGGCGATGTTAGGAAAATATTTTTTATACCTCTACCTACAGCATGATCGTTTTTAGCTGACGACTGATAATTAAACATGAATTGATGCAACCAATGGATCTGTTCCTATTGTTCGAACACTACAATTCTGTGCCTATATAGTAGATAGATAGATAGATAGATAATAACTTTATTTGTACAACATAAAACATTACAACAAAACACAAATATTTACATTACATAAAGTAAAGACAGTAGTAGTATCTATCGTAGTATCTACCAACAAACTATTTTAGCAACAAGCTATTTTGGTCTGATATTGTAACTACCTACTTTAAGTAAATCAATCGTCATTTCTGTGGAAAAGCCACCGTCAACAAGTTTAAAACGATAAATTCTCTGATATTTTGTAGTGTTTAGGTAATGCAGATTTCATATTTCACTCCATATAGTGTTAGTTTTTATGGCCGTATTTCCAGTAAAGGTTTAAGTTTATTATATTTTGTTACAGATACTTGGAAAATATTTATAACTAGAAGTGGTCTGCGGTTTCACCCGAGTAGGACTTTGGGCGAATTTCGGGAAAAGGTAGCATTTGTGTTTTTTCAAGTCTGCGCCAATATACATATTGAGTTTCAATGCAATTGGTTTAGTGATTTTTACGTGAAGGAGCAAGAAACACAGATTCACAGTTTTCAGCTTTATAATATGGATGGGACATAGGATAGTCATGTAACTCCGGCATAGAATACGGTTATCTCTTCCTATAGGTATCGCAAAACGCGACTAAAGGATCTTGGAGAGACTACGTGGAGTTATCCCTGCGTAGTTTCGGCAGGTAGGTAAACTGCTTGTTCCCTAGGAGGGGCAGGCGGACTATCGTAACAACGTAGCGAAACCTATTTGCCCTAGGTATGATTAATGAATACTCACCTACTGCCGACCCTAAATAATTTGGCAGGAAGAAAAAAAAGAATTAGGATAGGTAGATGATTTTTGCATTTCTAACTGAATCTATTTACAAATCTTTCATACATATATTAAAAAAACAGCCTATAGAATCTGCGGATATTGCACCGTATAAGATTTGCGTGAAAGATTTATTCGCTAACAACTCAGGTTTATCGCTTAATCTGCTGACCTTACAACGTGAGCAAGCTAATAAAAGTACTACAATACTAGCTTAAGTAGCTTAACGTCCACGTTTAGCTAGCCAATTGTTACCGGGTTGCGATATTTTTATGCTAATCGTATCGTAATATAGCATGACTTTGAATTGTTTTTTGACGACTAAAATAGTACACATTTAGATCTACTTACTTTTGCTTATTAAAGCTGTAATGTGCAATTTTAAAAACTTTTAATTTATTCTTCTTTGTGTAAAATGAAATGTTGATATGGCTAGACTTTTAACGCCGGCAAAGTGCTTTTTTAAAGGTATAAATATTATAAACGCCCGTATATGTAGGTATGTATGTGATTTTGTTACTCTTTCACGCAAAATTACTGAACCGATTGCGATGAAACTTGAAATATAGGTAGTTGGAGATCTGGAATAGGCTACTTTTTATACCGTTTATCCCGCGGAAATAGGACTTATGCGAGTGACACGATGGGTGCAGCTAGTGTAGATATTTATAACATTAGAAACATGAAACAAAATGAACCTATAATATCTTGCAATTAAGAGGTAAAATGTCTCTGCCCTAGGACTTACTTCTTATAATAATTTGAATATATAAAAAAGCAACACATAAGGGCATAATCAAAGATTGATTGATTATTGAATAAATGTATGCAAAAGTGAGAGAAAAACAAAGTGACAATTCGAACACATGAAGCTTTTTAATCAAGTTATGATTCCAGGGCGGGGCATAACACCACCTAAAATGATTGTTTGATTGTATCTTGTCCTGATCATAAACCAGAGTTATAAATGTAGGTACTGGATAGTGGACAAAGTTACACATTAATGATAGTTCAGTTAGTTTTCAGGTCAGGTGAATACCCCTTGGTCGGCGAACTCTATCAATATTAGATGGATACATTCTGCTTCTACCGTCAACATTTTAATAGATTAATGATATCTATAGAAACATGAGAAATATCTATTTACTAAAGAACTCATGAAAGTTAGAAATTATGAAAATCAACAAGACCGGACGTTTGAAACATTAATATAAAGAAAGCAACACGATTAATTTTATATCTCGAAAACCGAAGATACGAAACTTTTAACTACTGTAACTAAGCAGGTACAGGAGGTATGTATGTCACCGGAAAATAACAAGATCCGCAAGTTTATAAATTTCTTAGGAAATTTATAAACTTTCGTACGATTCTAAACGAGAAATAAATTGTGTTATTTTCCACCCCCATTACCTGCCAATTTATCAATTACAAACCTCCAGTACATGATTTGTTACATTAGTTAAAAGTTTCATCAGCCATCGGATTGAGAGAAATCGATTAGATTAAAACACCTAAAGGGTCAGATCCTGAAAAGGCAGCATTTATGTACCTACTTTTTGGATTGTTTCCATGATAATTTATTGTTTTGTTTTAAACCAAGTTATTGGTTTTTCGCTACAATGTACCTACCTCAATAATACTTACCTAATACTTCATGTAAGTGCCTACTAATGTACCTACCTATGTTTTCGGTACACAAAGGTAAAGCTACGAGTTTTAATTAAATTGAAATAATATAGGTAGAAATAAAAGTCTATGGTCGTATAGACACAACAATTAGGGTCAAACTATTATATTCGTAAATAATGAGCACAAATGCGAGGCGCGGGCACTTGGCGTGTGTTGCAATATTTAGCTTAGTGCAAAAAATCCCGTGTCGCCACGCTAAGGTCAAATCTTACGACCTAATGTGTAATTGCGTTGTGATTTCTATTTTATAACTAGGTAGGTACCTATAAGCTACCCTAGTTTGAAGACCTAGTTATAAAATCAATAAGATCATTTCATGTAGAGCAGTGTTGGTCTTGTAGTAGTTACCCCGACTTTCATTGCGAAGGTCGTGGTTTCAAATCCCAATGTATTTTTCTTTAAATTTATGTACGCTAATAACATCGCTCTTAAGATGAAGGAAAACATCGTGAGAAAACCCACGACTAAAAACACGCACAAAGGCCCAATAGTAGGGCTAATAGCGGTAACACACAGCGGTAACTTAACTTTAAGATCATTTCATTACGTTAATTTTTGTTTTTGTAATTTTTATCTTATTGTTTTTTTTTTGTAATAATTGTTTATATGTATATTTTTTTAAATTGTTATACTTTTCGTGTGGTACAATAAAGAGTTTTCTTATCTTATCTTATCTTATCTTTCATTGAAGCGTTTGGTCACTATCTTACCAGATGATAAGTGAGTAGATAGTATTGTTGCGGTTTAAGATGTGGCATGCTCATCTAGGAAATAACCTCTCTATACGTAATTTAAGAGAGACATGAAGACAGACACACGAAATAAAATAAAATTTACATAACATTACAAGGCACAGGGAGTTATTTCCTAGCACGCGACGTTCGCCTCCAGACAGGCCAGTGTTTACACAATGTCTTTATCCTGGCATGTTCGCGTTTTACTTTTGAAATAGGTACAACATACTTGAATTTTCAAACTGTCTTTAGGAATAGGTAACTACATAATACTCGTGTTGATATCGTATTCTAAAAATATTTAGGATAAATCCCCAGCAATCTGCAAAAAATGTGCTTGTATACTTATTATACTTTAATATAAAAACTTACATTTCGGCGGACTGTAATGCACATACATTCCATTTTTCTTTATGTTTCTCTCATTTAGCCATTTTTTGACGCTCTCCATCATTTAATCTTCCTCCATCAATATACTTTATAAGACGTGTAGATAGGTATGATTAACAACCACATTAAACACTTGAATTCTAGTTCACTTTTCTCAAGGCAATCGATGAGAACCGCTTACCTAATTCGACTCGGTACCTAGTTGATTGGAAATACAGTATTCTATAAAATATTAAAACGTTCGTCTATCAGCCCGACTGACACAAGTCAACCTATTGCCTCAGTTTGCCCCCATATATCAGAAAACTATCCACAAGAAATAGTTCTAGTATGTTTTATAAAAACGCCACACGTATGATGTGGAAACCACTATACGTTACTATCGACGTTCTTTAGATAGGTGTAGATATGAAGAAATGCAATAATAGGGTAGGTACAGTTTGCAGCAAAAGTTGTTTCAAGTAGTTCATGTTAAAAAATTTAACATGACACACTTAAATGGGACTTTTACGTGATACAAAATGTATGTTAGGTACATACTTAGATAATGAAGTAACCATTAAATTTGGGTGGACTTGACAATTTATGCAGTAGACCATAGATTGTAATATTGTTGGTTAGTACCACAAGTACCGATCCGAGTAATAACGTTATAGGTATATGGTATTTAAAAAAAGTTATATACTTAGGTACAGAAAAGAAAAGCTACGTCTAACACTAGCTATGGCTGAAGATAAGTGGCGATCTGAGGCCGAAAGCGACTACTTTTTTAAAAATGAAAAATCCGTATTTTTCAAGGAATTTAAAACAACGGTTGCATAGTCATACCATTCTTTCACGCTATGAAAACGACCGCTGAAAGAACATCCTAAATTTTCGTTTTGGAACGAGAAAGAAATCAAGTAGGTGTAAGTATCAAGAGGGTTGAAACCAAAGGCTAATAGGAAGTGCGACAGAAAAATGATGATGATGATGATTGTAAAACTTTATAGCATCAGTGTATATGATTCAGCAGAAAACCTCTACACCTTATAAATGTTTCGACGAAAAGACTCCTGACATTAACTAATGATCAAACTGTGCGTCACACACTGCACGATGCCTAGCTAGGTTTACCAGACTGTAAGAGGGTTATGGTTTGGTTTTACAAGATGAACCTACCATACTGGTGCTCACAAAGATGAAATATAGGACAATCGGTAAATCCTAAGTAGATTTTGAGACTTTTTTTTACCCTAGAATCTAGTTTCGCCATTATGTTGATTTATTTTATCTAGGGCCTAGATAAAATAAATCAACATATGACGAAATTGTGTCATTTCCCAGCGTTTACTTTCATAAAAGTGAGGCAGGTTTCATACGGACTTCTATAATAGGTTTTCGTACCTACCTACTTATTACTTCTTTAAATCAATATCGTACATCACAATAGCTGTACTTAGGTAATACTTAAATATTTGTCTCGTGTGAAACCAGGGTAGGTCACTAATTAAAAATAAAACAAACAGAAATAGGCCAAATATTGATAAATTATTTAATTAAAAAGTCTGTAAAATCCCCAAATTAAATAGTTATCCAAAATTATAAACACGTCTCCTAGTGTTATTATAACGCGTGTATCAGATTCCTATTTACTCAACTCTTCAGTGCTATTTGAAGTAGCGATATGAATATTGAAACCACTGTCCTTTTTGGCAGATGTTTGTTTTACTGATTTGGGGCATCTGGAGTCGTTACCTGAAAAAATACGTAGTTTCGAGTCAGTAAGAACAAATATATGTGGCATTTGAACTTTTAATTATATCTTATTTTCCCCGGTCTTAATCGCGTGATTTTTACTTTATATTTTTTTTACATCGATTATGTTACAATGGTCTTGGTCTCGAGGGTTTTGTGTCCTCTCTAGACCAAAATCATTGTAACATGATCTAAATGTCGAGGAAAGAAAATTAAAAAGTAAAAAATCACGCGATGAACACCCGGGTAAATAATAAATTATGAGTTCCAATCGTGTTAGTTTAAAAAGTTTATTTAAATATTTCCTGAAATACATAGATAAGAGCTTATTACCGTTATTCAATTGAATATTTAAGATCCGATGATACAGTTCATTAAACCTCTTTTGACGTTTCATATTCGATGGCGTACGCACAACTAACGTCGGCAAAAGTATGTAATGTTCCAAATTAGGTTCGTCCCGATGTTTCCGTCGGTTGCAGTCTTTTTTCACGACGAGTCGAGGACTTCTCAGTTGAGATTTACAAGTAGAGCCGCTACTGGTGCTCGTAAGTCCTTGATTTCGTTGACCTTTTCTATTATGCTTCGAGCTGGACCCTTGTGGAGATATGTGTTTTGTCGATGTTTGATAGCAACATGTCGGTTCCCTAGAAGGTGGAGCTCGACTAGACCCAGCACAATCCTCTTGATGTCTAGATCGATGATGATGATGATGATGCAAGTCTGCGTTAAGCAAAAGGTCGCTTCTGTTACTTCGCCGTCGAAATTTATCGTTTCTATGACAATCAGACAGCAAAGCACTTCCTGTATTCAAATCACTAGCCGGTGCATCTTCACTGCCCGGTCGGTTCTTATGACTTGCTACGATTATATCACCGGTTTTACCCAACGGTCGACAACTTTCATGTCTATGGTTAAGTTTCACTATTCTATAGTGACGACGTCTTCTACGTTCTACATGTGCTACCCTTTCTCTGAGCATGCTATCGATCAAACGCTGAAGTTCACATCTGGTGCCGCATCTTTCGGTGTGTGCTGCTCTTCCATTGCGACCCAACCTTGTATTGGGCCAATGTGTTCGACATACATCTTCGTAGATAATGTCACTCAACACAGCCTCTCGAGATGGTGTCAGTTTTATTCCGTCATCACGTGGAGCGAATTCACCTTGAGCTAAGTAATGAACCGTATCCATGAGGCGGTAATCTCTAACTGGGTTGAGTTTATGCCTGATCTTGTGAACTCGATCTGCTGCCAGTTTTGGAATTTCATCGCGCTTGCACGGCACAGACGCACATTGTCTGCGACCTCGAGCGGTGATGCCGTCGTACGCCGTAAAGTCACGACCATATTGTTCAGAATTATGTTCTTTTTCTATCGTCGTAGCTTTGCTCGGTGACAATGGTGCTGCTTGGTGTGCATATCTTTGAAAAGCAGATGTTTCTGGCACATGACTATATTGTTGTATGTAGCTACAACCCGGTCTTCCAGTTCCAGAAGATGATTTAACTAGATCGTCTACTGAACCATCATCGGAAGATAACGCTATATTTGGATCTAACGAACGAAAAACCATTTCTTGTTTTAAAATTTTCTTCTCCAAATAATCTATACGTTTATGTAGTTTACTTATAGTGTCTACTATCGGAGGAACGGTATCGTCTGAAGAAGTATTAGTTATTATCAGTGTAGCAATGTTTATTTTATTTGAACGTTTCGAGTCAACTTTGGCTTCGAGTCTAGGAAGATTCATATTCATAGGTAATTGGGTATATACGTAGCATTTTTCCGGAGATCTTGATTTGTCATTGTACACGTTAGTTCTGAGCGGGTTCAGATGCGCGTATTTTGAGATAGATTTTTCTTCTTGAGTTGAAATTGATGAACTTTTTTCGGATTCTATTATTTTCGAGCAATCTGCCTCGCATATAATGGAATTTATAACATTTGAATCATTTTTACTTAATTCTGAAACAGAACAAGTAGATAAGGTTTTCTAAAACGATATTACAAAGTGGAAACATAAAACTTACGCGTAGTGAAAGACGAATGATCTCCTATTGCAAGGCGTGATCCAGACTTGCTCGATCCCTAAAAAAAATCTTTCTTAGATGTTTTGTAGATACTGTAGATACTTTAGAAGATTATATCAGCATTTTTTACCTTTCTAGAATTGAAACGGGTTTTTTCAGCAATGAACAGTGTTTTTATGGCAGGTTGAGTGCGTGGTTTTATTGAGACAAGAACTTTTTGTGAACCTTGTCTCCTAGCAGAATTTTTCTTAAATATTTCCAAATCTGAATTTAAAACAAATATATTACTAAAATTAATTAAACCAACCACGCTATTCCGTTAAATTTTTGATGAAATACCTAGAAGCAGCGGCTTTTTATATAACTTGGCAGGTTTTGGCACAAAGGAATCGTAATCGACTTCCCTTATCAACTTTTCTTCTTGGATGGATAACAATTTCTTCTTAGATGGAGACTGTTTATTTTCCATCACATTTTATTTTCCTCTTCCCCTGCATAGTTGCCAATTACTGGTTCAACCAGAAAATTTAAGATACAATAATTTAGGTAATAAAAATAAAAATTTACAAATAAAACGGGAATAAATACATTTTATGACAGACGACCAACCATGATAGAATTTTCTTCTTCTTAATGTATTATCTTTGCTTCTTCAACAACAGTCTATTACTATTACAGTCTGTAGTTTATGATTGAAACATAAATCCTTTTCCTTCAAAAACTTGTTTTAAAATTAATCTAGAAAACTTTAGAGAAAATGCCAATAGGTAGGTAGGTAGGTAGGTAAAACTGTAATCGGAATTTCTAAAGAAAGGGTTCAAACCAATCTATAAAATATTAACCATACGTAGGTACCTATAGTTTATTGATTATGAGAGAGGCTTTAAAACTGTCTTGATATAGTTAGATAGTTTTGATAATCGAGTTGCAATTATTTTAATAAAGTTATCATACTCTTTAAACGAGCAATCATTCAAAAATAGAAGACATAAAAAATAACAAAGTTAGTTGTCAAAATCTCTAAATCGTGACGTTTCACGCATTTGTGCTTTTCAAAAAAAAATTGTTATCCATTTTTTGGTGACTAATTTTGCATTTGTAACATTAATTACGTATGAGTTCTTCTGTGTCGTGAATAATGGCCGAACAAGAGACAAAAAGTGGCGGGGGTGCAGGGGGATCACCTGTAGTGTTAGTGGAGCAGACTGCGACAAGCAGACATAAGCAGTCCTTTCGACCCTCCGAAATGCAGGAAGAGACCGCCGAATTACATCATAAGCGCTCGAAGGCTCCAGCTGTTTCATGTATGTGACATTTGCCTTGTTTTAACACTAATCAGTGACGTGGAATCTAACCATCGAATTCAGAACACTAACGTAATGTAACATAAAGTTTTACGAAGATCACAAAGGGAATAAATAAAGTTATTTGTACCTGTTTATTTAAGTTCCCGCCAATCCCCACTGATTGATTTCAAAACTAAATAAATTTTTACCACTATTTAGTTGCGAATACTCATTATTATTAATTATTTTCAGCGACTGTTGGTAAGGAATTAAAAGAAAAAGATAATGCAAATATCGACGCAAATGAAAGAAGAGAAATCGAGCGTGGTGAGACCCCTATGAATAATATATGTCGTTTTTTGTGGTCTATCGTTATAGTTGCGAAGAATAAAGTATTTTGTTGTAATTTTAGTAATGACACCAGAGAAACACAAGCATGCGGCTAAAAAGTTATCAAGCACGAAGCGGCGAAGCTCTTTGCCCTCTGGCGAAGAGACAATCACATTGGCAACGGCACTGGAAATGGAAACTAAGGTTTGGTCAACGTAATTGTAACTAATTTATCTTGCTATCAATAGTAAACGATATGACAATGGGTAGCTTGTGATTGTCTGTTGTGATAAACTAATAATGCGTTCTAAATTACTGCAATTATATTGTTCGTGATAGCGTGCGGCATTTTATGTGAATATTTTCATTGCAGATAGGTGCCGTGGTCGCTCCAACACAACCGATCCCGGCCCAAATCTCTGACGCATCAATAACTGAAGTCGGGAAAATATCTGCACCGAAAAAGGATGGTGATGACAGCACAACCGACGAAATAGCCGAATTACGGACTCCTGAAGCTGGTCATAAATCATCAACCTGGGTTAGTCCTATATTATAAACACCTATTTTTCGTAATAAGACACAATATTTTATGGTTTTAACTCGCGTTTATTTATTAACAGCGTAAGTGTAATAGAAGTTTTGGTATATAAACAGAATAAATAATCACCTATTTTTCTGCAGTTTTCGCGTGGTTTTCGCGATGTTGTGGTTGGAAAATGCTAAAAGCAACACGACTGTATTGTTTTATGCAATTACGTGCGTAAAATTATCCACGCGTGCTTACTGAAAATTTGTGAAGATAACTGTAGACGTAGAGATTGGAAAAAAATCGGAAAACTAACTCTAGCGCGGCAGCCCACACGGAATTTATCTTTAATATTTTGAGCTAATGACAAGAAAAGTTGTGTTTAGTCAAAGAATAACAATTGAAGTCCTAAAAATTATTTGTTTTGGACAGAACTTAAAGAAGCAATGTACGAAACTGAAAAAGGAGGTAAAATCCGTACTTTTCGTCTCATTGCAAATTTACTACCTCGCATAGTATAAACGCCACAGGTGCAGAGCACAAATAATCAAAATATATTGCTCTACCTTCGACGTTTTTACCCGACTGCGCGACGCAAAGGAGGGTAATGTGTTTATCGGTCTATGTATGTATGTATGTATGTATGTCTGTATGTATGTATGTATGTATGTATGTATGTATGTATGTATGTATGTATGGATGTTTCTATGTGGCGTTCTAGAGGCCAAACGCGTGGACCGATTTTGATGAGTCTTACGTCAATCGATTCGTCTTAATCTGGCGAGTGTGATTAAAGACATGACAGTAATCCAAAGTAACTTATGTCACAACCAGACGCCATATTGTCAAAATTAAAAAAACCAAAATCGTCAAAGTATGTCAAGATGGGTATCGTTGAATAGGTTTTTAAAAATAAATACTAGGTTTCTTTCATTATTTTTCATTTTAAAGAACCGTTTAGGAAATATAACGGTTTAAAGTGAATTTACAATTAGGTATTCTTGCTTTTTATTACTAACGAACAAGTTTTTATTTTTGTTACGTAGTTACGCTTAGAACTATCAAAGTTTAAGCCGTGATAGTACAGGTGACAGGAATTTATTGATATAACCTAAATTAATTAATTAAAAAATATTTACATAAATTGTACCTACCTACTGAATAAAAGCCTAATAACACTTAGGTACCTAAAAACGTTAAAATAATAATAATAAATTTAAACAATAAATAACTAAACCCTAACTGAAATAGAATCGTACTAATATTATAAACGCGAAAGTTTGTATGTAAGTATGTATGTATGTATGTGAGGTTACTCTTACTCTTTCACGCAAAAACTACTGAACCGATTGCGATGAAACTTGGAATATAGGTAGCTGGGGGACCTGGATTAACACATAGCCTACTTTTTATTCCCGCGAGAAAGGAACTTACGCGGGTGAAACCGCGGCGCGCAGCTAGTATACAAGGTGTAACAGGTAAGCCCTTTTAAGCCGAAAGGGGGTTGTTCTAGAAGTCTAGGAGAACAACTTTTGTTCTACAACTTTTGGAAATATGAAGTAGTTTTCGAAAATTTTAAGTTTAAAGTTTACTTGAAAATCAGCTGTTTCTCAGAGTTCGAGGTCATTGAACTTATCTTGTCCTTTCATTTAGTTTAGTCGACAACAATCGAAACTACAATTACCTTTATTTTCAAAAACAGCTGTTTTTTCAGTGAACTATAACTTCAAAATTTTCAAAAAAAAGTTCGAATTTTCAAAAGTCGTAGAACAAAAGTTGTTCGCCTAGATGTCTGGAACAACCCCCTTTCGGCTTAAAAGGGCATGCCCGTTACATCTTGTATTATAACCCCCTAATGAAATTAATAGATTACGAGACTTACCTACCATCAATAAATGAAAATAACTAAAAAGCGTAAAATAAAAAAATAATTTATTAAAAAAACAAAAAACCCAACTGCGTAAAAAACTCGATTAAAAAATACGCATAGAAACAACAAAAAAACCAAAAAGAAAAAAACAAGCCCAGTAATTTGAAATTACGCTAAGTAATAATAGTTTTGTAATCGATTCACACAGAACACATAATAAATAAGTAAAAAATTACTCACAGTCGGGACCCATTGGAAAAATTTGATTGGTAAAATGAATGGGTCCCGACTGTGAGTAATTTTTTACTTATTTATTATGTGTTCTGTGTGAATCGATTACAAAACTATTATTACTTAGCGTAATTTCAAATTACTGGGCTTGTTTTTTTCTTTTTGGTTTTTTTGTTGTTTCTATGCGTATTTTTTAATCGAGTTTTTTACGCAGTTGGGTTTTTTGTTTTTTTTTAATGTACCTACATACCTAGTTACATTTTACCGTGTCTTAATCGCGTATTATTATTATTATTTTTGCCTCGACGTTTCGATCATGTACCAATGATCTTGGCCGCCAGCGGGGACTGTGTATCGTATCGCAAATCGTGTAAATTTAAAAAGTTTATTATGTTTTTAATGTATGCAGCAAACTGACATCCAATGAGCTGAAAAGTAAGATTTGTATCTTTGTGAAGTTTCCATACACTGTTCATAAAGTCCTGTCCTTTCAAAGTAATGTATAATCTTTAAAGATACAGATAGACATGCCACCTACTGGCAGCACACATAAAAAAAGCATGCACTCATAGACATTTTCTTACTAAGTGTGCTATAGATGTGGTCTTAAGTATGCGAGTAGGTGGCATATCTATCTGTGCCTTAAGAGTAAATATTGTTGCAGCGCGAGGACGAGGAAGCAGGTGGGCTGCCGCGCAGCGAGTCGCGTGCGTCGCGCACTCTGCGGGCCATGCGACAGCTGCTCTGCTGCGGAGCCCGCACCGAAGCACCCTCCGAGCACCAAGTCTCTCCCCGCCCATTCGAAGGCGTGTAATACACGCGACTCACTCACGTACACAGCCCATCATGTCAACAAGTCATCATAGCTGGCCATTTCCAGACGTCACAGCTCTAGCCCGCCTCGCCTGGAGATGGCCAGCTGAACGACAAATGTACTTCATGTGAACTGTGCCTATGTTGTGTACTAAGCTTTGTATATAAAATTACTAATAAATGAGTACCATCTTTTTTAAAATCTCCATCTTCCTATTTATTGTGCGGCGGAGATAGATAGATTACCCGTGATATTATTTTTTTTATACATTTCGTAACGTTACATTATGAAACATTTTTTTTAGATGTCCACTTGTCGTGTCACATTTTTTAGTGTGGGTAATTGTATGGAAATTATTCTGTATTATGGTTTAATTAAAGTATATTTTTTCCAAACCCGTGTTTATTTTACTTCTATAAATAATGTAGCGGATCTCCGTAACATTATCATGCTAAATAAATGCTTGTGAAGGGTATTTTGAGGACGGTCTCTAAATATGGTTGTTTTTCTTCGTTTCTTGCAAGTTCTTGATGTTCTCGGTTCTCCCGATAATACTACTATGACGCTGAAAAAAACAAAAACGTACTGACAAAGCGAACCAAGCTTCACACCGTCACGCCGACTTGCCCCTCACTTCACGGGATTGAACGAGAAGTTTACACCGTATTAACTCATGAAACTACTAGATGGCGCTGAAGAACCGAACCGTAATCTCATTGGGTCAAGCCTGTAAGGCTCGAACACCTAAATATGGTTGTTCTAGATCTAGACGTCTAGATGACCAACTTTTGGAAATTCGTATTAGTTTATTTAGTAGTTGTAGTGAAACATATTCTGAAGATACTCGGGAAAAAGTTCGAATTTCCAATAGTCGTAAAGCAAAAGAGGTTCGCCTAGACTTGTAGAACGTGTATGTCGGCCCAGCAGAAAAGTTACTTTACAATTTTTTTGAATGTAATTAGTAATTCGTGCGCAATGCACTGTATATGTGCACGAAATCTGTATTGGCGGATAGCTTATATTTGTGCATGTACACCTGTAGAACATCCGCCTTTCTTAAGTTCCGCCGCTTAAGTTACAGTCACCGAACATACTGTAAAATTAAAATTATATTTCTAGGAATACATTGACCTTCGTAAAGAACCAGAAATAAACGAAGAAAAACATCACAAAGCTACAGAAGTAGAGGTATGTTTGTGGTAAATATTAATCAATCACAGTTTATTCTAAAACAGATAAAAATATTGAAAATTTCAGGTGTGTAGCTCTCAAACCTGTAAACGTAAAGAGGTATCTTGGAATAGCAGAGAATATTTGGAACGTACAACGATAAAAGTAAGTAGAGCATCCACAGAAATGTATTATCCTTCTATTAAGTATGATACGAAGTTTTTCACAGACTTTATGAAGAAACTCGTAGCAAAAGTGCTATAAATATATAAAAGACTTTGGAGTGCGTACCAAATCTATCGTACTCGTAGCCTAGTATTCAGTTAGGTGTGCTATGAAATATACAACTGCGTCGTTGGGTCTAAAAGTAAAATATGGTTACGACATAATTATTATTGTAAAAGGAGACCCAAAGAGGTCAAAGTCGTGTCGTACTTTATTGCTTTTCATATTCACAAAAGATCCTAAGTTACAGTTTTTTTTTCCAACTGAAACCCAGTTGTTTGGGCACTGCAAAAAATAAATTATAAACGGTTAAATTATTATTAACAAAGTAATATTCATAGTTTTATACTTAATTATAATAAACATACATTTTTACGGTAGGCTGGGGCACCCACTAAATCCACTAATAAAGACGGGTTGGATATTATACCTACCTACCACTGTCGTTTTCCTTCTTCTAGATGAGCATGCTACATCTCAGATTAGGTACACACTTACCATTAGGTAAGATAGTGGATAGAATACATGATAGATAGTGGTCGCTCATCTATCATGTATTAGCTAAAATACTATTTATCACTTGTTTCAGGAATTCAGAAGTAATAGTTCGATCGCACTTGAAAGCAAAGTTTCAATCGGTCCTTGTTTTTATCCAACAACACCATTGGGCAAACCATCCGGAATAGCAATATCTATTCCAAAGGTATAAAATAACCTAATAAAAATTGAAGTTATAAAGTCTTCTTTTTCGTGTAGTGGCGGGACTCATCTAGTGTTACGAGTTTTAAGCCGGATTCAAAAACGACCGTATGCGTGGCCTCAGCTTAATAAACCACGCAGAGGCCTATAACTTGACCTAACAATTGCTATCAGAGATAGCAACCGGGACCGACTGTTTAGCGTACTTCAGAAGGCACTGGAGGCACGAAATACATACCTACTAACAATTTTTCGATGTTTTCAGAAGTCTATACGATCGATCCGTGAAATGGACAGTGAAAGACAGTCTGTTATCAATATTTGTGTGGGAAAAGTAAGAGATTTCTGACAATATTATATATATATATATATTTTATAACAACTAGCTTATTACCACGACTTTGTAATACGGGTAAAGGAATCGAATTTTGAAAACCAAAAAGGTTCAATTCCTGCCGGCAACAAATATTTGTGCCGTTCATACGGGGTCGGCTTTCAAACGACGCCATGTAACACTCCTTCCTCGAGGTTCTTAATATACATCTAGCTAGACCATTCAATCACTCATAATTTTACAATAATTACATAGAATGATTTGTTTCAGAAAACTCAAATTAACAAAACGAAATCATTGAATGAACCTTACATTGCCGAACGTCAGGTGATTTACGCTCAATAGTAACAATTAGGAATTGGGGGTAAAAGCAAAAAAAAAAAACAGATTTGCAGCTTCACAGCTGTTTACCTCAATGAAACAGTCAGTATTGAATGATAATCTAATCTACCACCTTCAGATGCAAATATGACGAAAAACTGTTTACTGGGCAAACTCTGATCAATCTACTAATTGTAGGTACTTATACTTTTTTTCAGGATAATGGTATTTTGCCTAACATTTTAGGGACATTACGGAAAAAGATTTCAAAAGTGGGTGGAACGATTAAGAATGTATTGAATTCATAATAATTGCTGTTTATAAAGTCGCACTTAAAAAGGTTCCCTATTGAAAAATTACTTAAAAAACCATGATCGAGTGCGGCGACGAACATT
Source organism: Idaea dimidiata (assembly GCA_949358125.1). Taxonomy (NCBI): domain Eukaryota; kingdom Metazoa; phylum Arthropoda; class Insecta; order Lepidoptera; family Geometridae; genus Idaea; species Idaea dimidiata. The sequence continues at coordinate 9,167,061 of OX442328.1, forward strand.
TGGTAATCTTTTACTTATATGCTTACGGATAAAAGATATCTATCAAAAAAGTTCGAACCCAACCAAATTTAAAAGCCTTAAAATTTTAATCTTCTAAATTTAGATTTATTTTCTTTAAATATCATTGTGACGTTTTTATTCGGTGGTGTTACATTTTATTTGTCAGATATCTCATATCTCTATTTGAAAATTCAGTCTTCAGTATGATAACTTATTTTTGCCAAATTTATACAATTTTATGAAATGACTTTTTTATTTTATAGTAAAAACTATTTTTGGATCGTGACAAAATTAGTGATACTATTATATATTTTTAATGTGTTTCATATTGCTTTTTTTAGTTTGATAAATAAATTGTAATTTACTTATAAATAAAACAAAGTTTAATTATTTTCACATCGTTTTTTAGGAATAAAGGCAGAAGAGCAAATTGATCATAATACCAATAACAAAATTTGAACTATCACATAATTATTTACTTAATTAAACAAATGATAATAAATAACACAATAAGTACTTGAAAAGTTGAAAATATTGCTCATAAAACTTTTTCAACAGTATAGCCCATAATTAGTTTGATCCCTTAAACTTGTAAGATCTGTGTAAGGGGACTATGAGGCGGTTACATACAAAAAGAAAAACCTCCACCACTTTACAATATTTAATTTCGATGATTATTTTATGTACCTAATTCCCTTACAAAGGGGTGAAAAAGATTTTATTTAGAAATAGATTTTAAACAGTGGTTTTACCACAAATATTATTAAATAACGCGGCATTTACCATGTTTAAATAAAATAAAATAATATACATAATTAGCGAGTAAATTTGATCCCACTGCAGGGCAAGGGCCTTCTCTTAGAGGGGTTAGGCAGTAAGACGCCACGGGAGCCTACCCCGGATTGGCGAATGTCCCATGTCTTCGGACCGTCGTGAGTTCTAGGACATGTCGGTTTCCTCACGATGTTTTCCTTCGCCGTAAGAGCGGTGTTATTGGCGCACATAACTTTTTCTTAAAGTAAAAAACATAAGTGAGCGGTCGACCTAAATTCAAACCCACGACCCTCGGAATTAAAGCCGGGTAGGTATCTACCAACACAGCTCAATTAAATTAATTATCCCGTTATTTAATACTATTTGTATCTCCAAACAATAAGGGAATTGGTGTTTACGCATCGGTTTGAATAGTCCTCTTGAAGCGCATTATCACTATAAATAATTGGTCTTTTTACTTTTATATATAAGTAGTTAGTGACAATCTTATCAGCATCCAACTAATAGGGACACTGGACAGGGTTCTTGGCTTTGTCTCTGATCTCTTGTTCTATGCGGACACTCCTCGGAATACGGCACTCCCAACATTGGAATCCCTTTAAAAATAAAATAACAAGTTGAATTATTAAAATCTGTCCAGTAGGTAGTTTCGAAGCCTATTTATTAAAAACAAATATATCACTCCTCTTTATAATCCTACTAATCCCACTTCCTACTAATATTATAAATGTCAAAGTGTGTGTCTTTTTGATGTATGTTATACTCAATCAAGCAAAAACGGCTTAACGGATTTGGATGAAATTTAAAATGTAGGTAATTGGGGACCTGGAATAACACATAGGCTATTTTTTATCCCTAAATTCCCGCAGGAACGGGACTTACGCGGGTGTAATCGCGGGGCGCAGCTAGTATTATATATAATATTACCTTCAACGGCATCTGGTGCTTCAAGTTAGCAGCTCTAGCCGCGTCGTAGTCTACCTCGCGCGGTCGCCAGCACAGCTCCGTCGTACCGCACTGGCAAGTCATCTCACGGCATATCTAGGAGCATATACATCATACGTCAATTAATATTGCACGACATTACACACAGCGCTGTCTAGCCCTAAACTAGCACTAGACTTGTACTATGGGTGCTAGACATTGGATATACTACATATAATACTTTTCTTTTGTAAATACATACATAATATGATACATAGAAAACATCCAGAACCAGAAACAGACGTTTATGGTCAGCAGAAATATTTGTTCTCCGCAGAAGGTTCCCGCAACCTTCTACCCACCCGTCCGAGCCCGTCCCGTATTCGTTTGCCTCCGAGCTTCGCCCGCCGCACTACAGAAGCCGTCAATTTTACGTGAATTATGTGTGATCTATGAATTATATGATGCATGGGCATTATATAATTCATAGTACAAATATTTATTTACAGAAAACAGACTAAAATTGTGTTGACTATAAGCCCTACAATGCTAGGCCAAGTGCATTAACTTGCGAATCGACCAGAAACGAAAAGCATCTATTTATTTTATTTCATCTTATCAAGTGTTCGTAGCACCTCTACGTAACATGTAGCAATAGTAAAATTATTTTCATTAGTGTTCGTAGTTCGTTCGTAGGACGTAAGCTTTACTATATTATTTTTTTAGTAATTTACGTAGCTTGTAGCAATAGTATATATGTTTTAGTTATTATTCTTAGGATCTCTATGTAGCACTAGTAGCATTATATTAATCTAGTGTTGTAGCATATATCACTTGTAGCATTTTTTTCATCTAGTGTTCGTAGTACTTCTACGTAGCGTAGCACTAGCGGCATTATATTCATCTAGTGTTCGTAGCACCTCAACGTAGTATGTAGCACTAGTAGAAATTGATTTCATCTAGCATTCATTGCACCCGTATTTATGAATCGCAAAAATTAAATTCGTTTGAGGTCCGCATACTTGATATCGCTCTTTGCAAGTGTGCGTAAGCGACCGCACTTCTGTTTGCATACAAGTGGGTTTTCTAACAGTTCAAAAATACCACTCCTGTACGTAAGGTGTAGCACTATTATCATTTTATTCAGTGTTCGTTGCTTCGTGGACCATACCTACTGGAGCCTTATCTAAAAAAATCTCAACTGGCCTGCGCTTCCAAGTTATATTTGCATCAACAGCGTAGCAAAACGATAGACTGTTTCTAACCGAGGCAAGGTACTCGTCGCGGCAAGCGTCAGAACAGTCACACGTCCAGTTGATGGGCGGACAGCAGGGCACGAGCGGAGGCGAGTAGCACGTACTCGGGTGAATGTAGCACGACGCGCAACAACATTGCTGGCACATTGTGTATACCTAGGGGCAAACAGTTGACTTGTGGAAAATTTTAACTTTTATGTTTTGTAAAGGAAAAAAGTCTTCAAATATCGGTGTGGCAGAATTCGAACTCGTGACTAGTATTAAACAGAAAGAAGCATTGCTTCATATTTCTCTGAGTTACTTTGTAAGCTCGTATTCAAAGAGTATTTTTCAGATCTAAACCGGTTTTTTGAAGGTTTTTTTTTTTCTAAACCAACATCATCAAAGTGTGAGTTTTAGAACATGCAATTTTAGAAATAAAATGATTTTTTAAATTTTAGCTAGGGTAAAGATGAATTTAAGTTGAAGAAGAAAGAATAAAGATATAAATAGGTAAATTAATTTTTGTAGTGAAAGAAATTAGTTTAGTAAGGGGAGAAATAGTCTATTGGGAATTGTTAGTTTAACTTGTGCAATAAAATAGTTAGTCAAAGACGTACCAGCCAAATTGCTCTTGCAATTTCATTACGGACATAGGGAAGGCAATTGCACAACAAGCAGTTCTCAAACTTGGTCAGTTCTGGTATTCCCAAGTTTTTTTCAACTCCTGAAGGACCGAGTAACACCTAAATCAAATATACAAAGTTCGTAATTATTTGTAAATCAAACCTCTAGTTTTTTCAAATAATACTTTTCTTGAATTTGCACCCGACAAGACTTGAGCCTGCAACCTTACAAAACTGTTGTAACGCGCCGCCGAACGGTTTTGTAAGGTTGCAGGTGCAGATCCTGTCGGGTGCCAAATTCTTTAAAAAAAAAAAAAAAAAAAAAAAGTGTAGATAACATTTTAAAATCAAATCTCTATTTGAAAATAGTTTGTTATGAGCGGAAGAAAATTGCTAGTTCTCCATCTCACGAAGATGACTATATGTAGGTAGGCATGCCTGCTTAAAAGTACTTATTTTTTTTTAACTTAAATACATCGTTAATGTATCGACATGATGATTCACGCATTGTCTTTGTGCAAAAAAGAGGTGGAGGATTTAACTATGTCAAAATAAAAATGCAACAAATGCTTTTTGAAAAGTATCATATCCCATAAATATATTTTCCAACATACCTCGCTAGCAAAGAACTGGCAAAACGGTGCACAAGTTCCCAAGCTATCGACGTACGCACACTGCAACACGTCCTTGCGTCCTTGCAGGCCTTTCACGACGTTCACAACCGTACGAGCGATGGCGTACGCACCGGCCAAACAAGCCGTCTCTTTGCAACAACCTTTGGCTGCACAAACCACCTCTGTGCCGCTCATTATGCAGGATGTTACGCATTCCACCTGGCGGATAATAGTTGGCATTCTAATAGAAATATTTTATTATTTTGTATTTTAAACATTCAAGGATAATGGGAAATTACCTATACAGTACTATATATCTTTTAAGTATCGTAGCTCAACCAATTTCTACGATATTTAAAATATAGACCGCAGGATTAACGTACAGGTTTATCTCAAAACCCATACAGCATACCTGTTCCTGCGTCATAACACACGGATGTACAGCAGAAGACAACACGGGCACCATCGTAGAAGGGGTAGCACCCCCTATCACTGGAACTCGAACTGACTCCGGCGGAACTCGTAAGAAGTCTGCTAAAGCAGTGTTAGCACGCACGCAGTTCAATTCGACAACTCCGAGCAACATTCGAGGATTGTAAGCAGAACGGAGACGCTGGATCTCGCTCACTAGTGGTACCATGCTTTCCACTGGTTCTGTGGCTACCACTGTAAACGCCTAAAATTAAAAGATTTTGAGACCGTTTCAACCTACTAATAAATTTATAAAGGGGAAAAGAGTTGTGGTTATGTTTGTAGTTCCTTCAGGCAAAACAGTTTAACTCATTTTTACTAAATACGCCCCGCGGTTTCATACGCGTTAGTCTTGTTTAGATGGTGATCTAATAGAAACCTCAGAAGATTCCACGGGCGGGTGACTTGTTCAGCCTTTTATTGATTACTCGGGTTCGGCTTCTTGGATTTCAATATAACGTAGGTACGAAGACCTTCTTTTAAAACTAGTTAAAACTAATTGCAATCGGTTCAGTAGTTTTGACTGCACCTAGCTAAGTACCTAACAGAGAAAAATACACACAAACAGGCATGAATTTTGAAATCTACGAATTCTTGTTCTACTAGCCTGAGTGAATCTATATTATCTATATTAAGATGTAACCAGTAACTATCTAACATAATAAAATCGATCTTACCGACGGACAAGTGTTACAGATCTGTAAAGCAATCTCTGTAACAACTGGTGCACTGCATTCAAAACTGTCGCAACCATTTCTAGCAACTATTACGACAACTTTTGATCCCTAGAAACAAAAAAAATGTTTTTTTTATAATTGACCACTTACTCACCTGATGGAAACTGACGAAGTGGTCTAAGATGTTGCACGCTTACGTAGGAGATACCTGTTCACTCGTGACTTGAGATACTTCAGTGGTTGGTATAAACGAAATACAGTAAATAAACTGTATTTCTAGATCCTAAGTGTTCAAAATGCGGTGTGGTTTACGCCAGCGGGCTTGCCCAGCTACCCGACATGGTTAGTTTTGAGCCGGCGGCGACGGCGAGCGGTGACGTGGCCTGAGAATATACCTATCTAACTACAGTGCACCGACACCATAGACCGTTAAAAAATGCCTTTAGGCTAGCGTTATAGGTTACGTCCGCACAGTATGGGTAGTGTGAGTTTTTTCGTAAAAAAAAAAACGCGAACGTGATGGTTAAGTTAACGCATATTTTGTATGGAAAATCAAAAAGCGCCCCTAGCGAACGATATCGAAGTTACCAGTTTACATACAAAATACGCGTTAACTTAACCATCACGTTCGCGTTTTTTTACGACTAAACTCACACTAAGGGTACAGGTAGGCGGCTTGCTTAGCGTCCTAGCGTGGCCCTAGGCCACGTGACCGTGACCGTGTGACTCGCTAGGCTCTAGGCAGGCACTAAACCTCCGGTCTGTGCGGACGCTGTGCTAACCTAGTCTTTTTTTTTGTTCAATACTTACCAAGAGAGCATCACATAACATATGTTTGCCGGAATAAGACGAGACTTTGCATTTAGTGTCAACGTGACTGAGTTCCATCCCACAACCACACGTAGGACACATGTCGTACAATGCTATTTCGTCCAACAGAGGGCATTGTTTCAGCAGTAATGCTAGGGGCTGACCTGAAAATTTAAATTTGTAGGGATTTACGACCGTAATTGGGAAATTAGATAGTTTATACCTACAACATTAATCAAGTGGATTCACTTTTTGTGTTTCAAATAATTAGATAAGTTAATACGGACCCAGATTAACAGATGGTCAGCCAGTGTATCGAAGACAGTTATATTTTCAGGTCTGCTAATACAGTACAAAGATTTATATTTTACTCAATTAAGTAGTAGTTATCTATTTTTGTGCTACGCAAAATAAATAGGACGTACTAACCTCAATCTCAGGCTGGTTTTTGCTCATACGCTGAGCGTAAAGTTGCGGGTTTGGTTTTAAATTAAATAAAATATTATGAAAAACAAGAGGTATTACCTGTACACCCAGCAGCGCCGCATATCGTCACTTTCATACCAGCAGGACAAGTACTGTAACTTCTATTGAACATTACATTTTTTCTGTGTAACTTTTTACATTGTTTTGAAACACTTGGTACCCAAACTGGTCTTAGAAAATGAATCGTTGTAGCAAAACGTAACACTTGCATATTTTAGTTAAATTTTTGCTTGTTTTTATTACAATTTTTTTTAATTACATATTTTTAATGGTTTTACTAAGATTTTGATATATTTATATATTTTGAAGTTTTGACGTTATAGATGTTTATGATGGATTGTGTTTTTCAAGAAATAAGTTCCTATGTTTCTGATTATGATGTAGAATTTTAGCCGCTTTTTGTCTTGTTCTACTTTGTAAAAAGCTGAAATAAGTGACGTGACTAGCGCTCCCTTGAGTGACCCAGAGACATGTCACATCGTCGTCTTCGCTCCTAGACTGTGCACTTGACAACTTTTGGAATATCAATTTAAATCATGTTCTATAAAGTTAAGGTAGTTTTTGCTTTGATATATCAAAACGGTCCTGTTGAACCTAGTTGGATCCAGTCTGTCCTTATCTGAACTGACTGACAGACGGACAGACTGACTGTTTTTTGACGAAGTAAGCTTTATAGTTACTCTGGAGTACGACCGCGACCCTTCGCGGCGGGTACTCTTACTTACGCACAGGTAATGTGCTGATGATGAAAATATACCAACTAGATAATTAACCATATTATTTTACTCTACTCACTTAAACCTGGTTAGGTAAATGGAAGGTATATATTTTACGGGCAATTTGTATGACTCGGCAACATAAATGTACCTATACGCGCGGCGTTATTAGTTCACTAATGCTCAGCAAAATAGGTATGTACCTATTTCCTCACTTTACATTATACGGTACAGTTAGTATTTATTTATTTTACGGTTTAAATAACAGTTATTATTTTTATCTAATAAAGTATTTGGCGCTGTATCTACGTGTAATGATGCTCTAACAATAACTATACCTATACATGTAATTAATATATAATTATTTATTCAGTAGTCGGTATCATTTTCGGGATGCTCCATTTCGTTTTTTTAGTTCAAGTTGCCACTTAAAGTAATGTTAAAAAGAAATTACGTCACCATTAAATTTCGTTTTAATAGCGGACTCTGTATTTACGTGACAATATATCATGAATAATTTAAACTAGGTACGATATTTATCATTTGAAATTGCAGTATTCTGTGCATGAAACTTTCCACTTTATTGAAATACGTACGCTCGACGAACCCTACATGCGTGTGACAATGGATTCATGGTTTAAAAGACATTTTGTTTCAAACAATTCGGAAGTTTTGGATTTACGTTCTGTTTTAAAGCCTTGTTTTATTGTTTTGTCCATTTTAGGATTATGTCCTTTCAGTTTTAAAACACATCGTCAACAAAAACTCTCAATCATACCTAAATCCATTTATCTGAATTCAACATGTGCCGTTTTCTGCATCTTATTAATCAGCGTTTTTTTCGTAATTCATACTTATTACATCTTCCGTGTTCACGAAGACGATGCTTTGACCGAAGGAGTTATAGCTCAAGTGAATTATGTAACCGAAATGTTTAATTTCGTAATATTCACCTACGTTGCATACCTAAATTTTTACAAAAGTAGATCTAAAATAATTTATATTTTACACAATTTATCTGTAAAAATTGACGCGCCTAATCCACACAGCATGGAAATATTGAAAAACCTTAGTTTTCAAGTAAATATTGTTGTAATGGGATCACTGACAATTCTACTAATAATGCAACTTATTATAAACGGAACAAGAGAAGATAGTTGGTGGAAAGTGGTTCTTGTTATAATTACCTATTCAATACCCCAAATGATAGAATACTGTGTGATAGCTTTCTTCTACTTAATCATGAAAGCGATCGAGGAACTGTTAAAGAGCGTCAGAAAATACAACGTACCACAAGTCTATAGGCAAAATATGCAGAACGTAAGGACAGTGAAAGAAAAGCGGTTCCCCGACATAAGACAAGTAGAACTAATATATCTTGACATTTTGAAGATAATTCATTACGCAACTCGAATATTTGAAGCTCCATTTTTGGTGATCGTCGTGCAGTGTCTTCATTCGGTTGTCGGGCAGGTCCAAATTTTATATGATGGCATTGCTGTACAGAGATCTCTCAGTGTTCACGATATAATAAACTGTTCGATATGGATCACTTACCAATATTACAAAATTTACGTTATGGGGAAGGCTGGAGCTCTTTTTAAACTTGAGGTAAGTGAGAAACCTTTACAGAAATATATTTTGTTTGCTAATTTCATATTTTCTTTAGCCGTTTGTAGGTGCGATAGCATACCCAAGCAGCAAACTATATTCTTGTTTTTTCAGGTACAAAAACTAGGGTTTTCTATTTCGAACATACCAACAGAAAAGCAGGATATACGAGGTTTATTGGAAGTAAGTAAACATTATATTTTTGTACGTAGATGCAAGCGTTTGACCATTAACATAATACGTGGTTAACAATCTGAGACGTAGCACGAACACTTCGAAAAGTAGAAAGACCGAGAGACAATTAGTAAATGACATATTTCCAAAACTCGTTCTAGTTCATATGTTTTAGCTTATAATACCTATTATACCCGACTGCAAGGGAAGTGTTATTGCTGGTGTATTTATTATATTGTCAATAACCTGGCTTAAAATAATTTTAGCCATTTATCGCCCAATTTAATACAAAACATCATAATTTGTAATAAACTATCTACCGAGTTTTACTCGCGTTTTATTTATTCTCAGCATTGTCAATACTTGTACCGACGTATTTTGTTAACTATTTACAGTTAGCTTAGTCATGATAGACTAAGATGTAATTTGCCTATTTTATTATTCTTAAATGTATTTCTTAAATGTTCATAGACTATAATACCGGCTCATTATTATTTGTAGCAAAACGTTCTGAATAATTTTATAATTTAAATTATTTCTTCACATGAGAAGCAGTGACGAAGATCATAATATGTGATCATATTTTATGTGTCATTATAAACTATGGTTGTTTTTAGGTCTACCTCTGAGTATCTAAATGAAAATAAATGGTTTCAGATTCAACATTTAACAACACTTATTCAACTGCAAAGAGGCGAAATAAGTTTATATGGTTACCTGTCTATCGATGCTACCCTTATTTTCAAAGTAAGTATCACCTAGTTCAAAATACAATCACTGCAGTTTGTTATATTTTATCAAAAAAGGTGGCTGATTCTCTTCGTGGTTCAATGTTCCCGCCCGGGATTTGTTACCCCTAGGGGCGGCCGGTGCGGGCGTAAGTCGAGCAAAAGCAAAAACTACTCGTAGCAACTTGCACTGAAGAATTAGTTACCTACTATAATTGACTTATATTCATCTAATATTAGTTGATTTATAAAGCGCAAGCAACTTATAATCCTTGCTATTTAAGGTGCTATAGTGCCCGGGTTATTCCGACCTACCATGATTATTTCTCGTTGCTTTGTCGTCCTGTTGTCGCTTAAATAAAATAAAGGACTACTTTTAAAAATCTCCGATAATTAAAAAATCTCTTTATTTAAGTTGGTTTTGATTTAATTTGTAGTTTTTTTTATCTGAACGATATCGCGGCGACGATTTATATTATAAGACTCCCCCTTCAGGTACTACCCTCCCAGCCTAGTCAGACATGCCCAAAGGAAAAAACTGGGCAATACGTGTAGACGAGCTAACTAAGTCATGGGTTTCTTCACGATGTTTTACTTCGCCTTAAGAGCAATGTCAAGGAAAAAGACATTGGTGCGCGGTCAACCCAGATTCAAAACTCCGACCTTCGGAAAGTCAGAGTACCTACCACTAGACCAACACCGTTCATACCTGCTATAGCAAGTTCGATACTAGGTTTGCTAGCTTACCCAGTCACATTACCTATCTGGGCCCAATAATATGATAATAAAGGCTCAATTCGACCAAACTGGAATAAGGAAGAATCGAATAAAGACGATTAGCTATGCGGACAATTGTATTTATTGCTAATTCTATTTTGATTGAACCGTGTTTACAAATAACAGTGTTCATTGATTTCAGATGGCAACAACATCAATGACCTATGTTATAATAGTCATGCAATTTATTCGATAAGATATTATGTAGGTACGTAACGTTTTCAACACTAGAAAAAAATATCTACGTACTTAAGTATAGATGTGACGACCTTTTTTTATAAACACCATGAACAGAACATTGAAAACGTGTAAAACGGAAATTTTAAATCGATGTAAATTATAAAGTCAAATATTCACTGCAAACTAAACTAAAAGTTTTTTATACATATGCGTTTAACGTAAATTATGGCAGCTATGCTCACTTGTATGAAAAACTGGCAATCTAATTATCTTTAATTAAATCTTTAATTAACTTCAGTTGCGACTGTTGATTACTTTAGAGGTACATAAAACACTGATGAACATCACCAATAAACTTCGTTAATTACATAGATTTTTATTTCAAAGTTTTACCCACACGTGAAATTTTATTAGGTATTTTGTTTTTGAAAAATGTTCTCCAAAATTCAGTACCCGGCAGGATAATCTAATTATAACTTTGGTAAGTAGGTCCTAGTATGAATCTACCCTTCATGTTTTAGCGGCAAACTCAGAATGCTGGCTGCCTTGCCAAGCTTAAATATGTCACTTATTTTATTCTCTGCGTCTTCTTCTTCTTTTTCGTTTATATGGCTTATTCCATTTGGACATTTGCCAGCCTATTAATAATATATGGAAGTTATTTGCATTGCATCGAAACAGTCAAGTCGTCATAGTTAAAGTTAAGTCGAGGGAATCATTGTAAAACGGGGGCCATTTTTTACAACGTTTGTTCACGAAGCTTTCGAGACAACGCCATGGAGTTTTGGCGGGAATGCGTTGAGGAGATGTGTTGCAAAATTTTCATTTTTGTGAAACTTAGTTCAAATGCGTGTAAATTGTTTAATTACGGGGGCATATTAATTAATTTAGTTTCGTGAAGGTGTACAAGTGAAAATAAAAGTAAAAATCAGTGCAAAACATGGACTTCAGCTTAGTGTTCTCTCCAAAGCTCCGTGAACAAACATTTTAAAAAATGGCCCCCTTTTTACAATGATTCCCTCGACTTGACTTTAACTATGACGACTTGACTGTATCGTTCGATGCAAATAACCTGCAAATATTGATAATACTTGACACTGGCAAATGTCCGAAAGGAAAAGCCATTTTAAAGAAGAAGAAGAGACAAGGCTAAAGTCCATGTTTTGCACCGATTTTTACTTTAATTTAAACTTGTACACTCACGAAACTAAACTGATTAATATGCCCCCGAAATTAAACAATTTACACGCATTTGAAGTAGGTTTAACAAAAATGAAAATTTAGCATCACATCTCCTAACCGCGTTCCCGCCAAAACTCCTCATTCTCTGCGTCAAAAATAGTTTAGTGCTGGCGTCGTAATTATCTCATTTTTTTTATAATAGGTACCTATGCCAAATCGGTTGAAAGTTTCACAGTAAAGCTTGTGTAATTGTGTATGTTACCGGAAAATAACCAGAACCGCAAATTTATAAATTTTCTAGAAAAGTTATAAACCTTCATACGATTCTAAACGACAGATAAATTATATTATTTTACGCCTACATTTCCGCAAATTGATAAACTTACCAAACAAACGCGTAAAATAATAAGTAAGCAATAACCAAACGCATTGTGCGCTTTGACCCTTTGAATAAGTCACGTATATTCCTTTTCCTTTCTGTCCACCGCCGCCATTGTGCGCCACGGAACATAAACAAACCGGTTGCTCCTGTGTTTTTGTAAAGTTTTTAATGATGTAACTGTGTTGGAATAATAGTTCTATTTTGCTGAGGTTACTAAAGCTAGACCCATAATGAGCGACCTAGAAACTGCGGATGTACCTACCTAAGTCTATGGACACATTTGCCACTGTCGACATCGACCAATTAGAGAGTAGTGTGTTATTTGCCGTGTGACGCGTAAAATTAAAAGCTCTTCTGTGATTGGTCGGACCATTTAGAATCTTAGGAATGGATATCCGTTACTTTATAAATTTACCACGAGACGTCGCAAATTGGTAAATTTGCTAAAATATGGGCATAAAATAATACCTACAATTTATCTCTCGTTTAGAATCCTACGAAAGTTTGTAAATTTCCTAGGACATTTATAAACTTCCGGATCTTGATATTATACAAATACGCTAGTTTTTATTGTAGTGAAAAATATCAATCACCCGTCACACCCGAGTACGATTTCGTTTACTTCTATCAGAATCGGAATGGAATTAACGCGTCGAAGTAATTCTTTATGAATTCCTCATTAAGACGAATGAAGAAGGAAATTGGAAACTCCACAAAGGAATTTTATCTAAAAATGTGTCCAGTATAAGAGATCGGTGCTATCCTTTCGGTTCACAAAAGCTCAACAGCCACAATGATTCGGACCACAAACAGCTGCACCCAGACAGAGGCAGTCCATCAAAGTACAAATGGGAGGCACAGCCAATGTAACGATTCACACTCAAAGACTGTTAGTAGACGACACCAGTAAATCAGCTACTACTTCAGCAGCTACCAAGTTATTATAATAAAAAAAATACATTAATCAATCAACCCTCCAGCGCAAAAGAAAACATTAAAAATAAGAAGAAAGTAAACGGCAACAAATTAATATTCCTATTTTTTATATTAACTAAGTTCCAAAGTTTAACGGAAATCAGTATTTTTTGTGCTACAAAGTTCAAACTTCCCGCAAATAATTTCCCGCTAAAGTAGAGTTGGGCCCTTCCGCGTTGTGGAGCAAGGAGTGTTTGGATCTGTGTTTTGGCCACATTTGGCTACCTATCGATCGATACGATCCGCCACATATTTTGCGAACAGCAGCCCAGCACTGATCGAAATAATATTTAATCATTCGTTCACGTAGCCAATGTTGCTGCTAGCGCAATTAAAAAGCAATTACAAAACTTATCGCAAAATCAGTGAAATGATTTATTTGTGTCAAATTCCGGTGAGTATGAAAGCAGTTTCGCAGGTCTGAAAGTATGTAAACATTTACGGCTGCTTTACACCAAACGTTTAAATAATCTCGTAAACTTTATGACACGGTTGCTTGCAGTGCACCAAAGTCATGTTGTATTTTTAACCTCCATAATATTACAGCATCATTAACCTTTTCCGCACTTATTTAATTTTTATGTATGTCCCAAAAATGTAGGTATTTTTCATAATAAATAATATAGGTCCATAATATTTGAACTATTTTGACAATTTTACAAACGACAACACTGGTATCATTCACTCAATTGCGGAGTCATTTATTGAATGATTGAAAATTTTGAAAAGAAAAATTAGTCTGTGCTTGATCGTCGTTACGAAGAGGTAATGGTGTCAATTTTATTGATAAAAATTGCATAATTTTGGAGAAAAACTATTTGCATTACATTTCTGTTCCTTTTATTTCAGACATAAGTGATTGGTGATTTGGATTCCGAAGAAAATGGTAAGTTAAAATTAATATAGCAAGCGTGGTTAGTAGCTACATTAGCCATAAGTCCGTTCGTAATATTATTGTACTTTTCGAAATCCAATTTCACCTAATCGTAATTATCAACTTCAGTTTTCTTGATGATTTATCATATGTATTGATTTATGTACTTACATCGAACGGCATTGTGCCGGCATGCGGTGTGCGTAGCCATTTTGTATGGCCGGCGGCCGCCATGTCACAAATCACATGTTCTTACGATTCGTTACAAACTTTTTATATACGTGCCTGCCTAGAACTGTACCTAATTTGTGTTTAATTAAAAGTTAGAATCAATAAACTAGTAGACTGCTATCTAATGTTTGAGCAGTACCGGCATATGAGATCAAACGCCCTACAAATGATACAGGTAGGTAGGTACCTATCTGCTGTAGTTATTCTACCGTAACGACAAGAATTTTCTGAAATTCTTTTGCCACTAAATAAACCTAGCATTGAAATACTTGGGTACCTACCAAACTAAATACTACTGTAAGTAGGTACTTTCTTAATAAATGATTAATGTAGTATCTACCTACAGATGATAGCAAGTTTAGACAATCATCAATAGGTACTTATAATCAATGATTAATAGGTTCGTCTAACGTTGCTGAATAAATGTTAGGAAGTCAAGACCTATTTCTAGTGCGTGCGGATTAAAAAACTTCAGTAGGTTAGTAACTTTCTATGTGACGTAGTTAGAGGTTTTACTTGATAGACTGACTTTCAGCGTTAGAATCTAAGTTTGACTACCTACAAAGTACATTTATGTTTTACTTAGAAATTAAACAAATAATTTATTTTGTAAAATGTTTGACCCTCCATTTAAACAAGAGACAAGACAGTAGACATTGAAATTTTATCTTTACCTACCCTACCTTACTTTTTCCTACCATTTCTTCCCTCACTCTTTTTTACCCAATCTGCAGCTGTTACACATATCACAAGGAACAAAAAAAAATCAGAATTACCTACTACATCTTAGATAGTTTAATTTATCTGATGATTAAAGAATAAAGAGTTGAGAAAACAATGTCTTGTGTTTGACTGCGATATGCAGTTTCAAACGTGATAAAAAAAATCTCCTCAAGTAATTATTTAAATGTAGATTAAAAGTGCAGGCACAACACAACATGTTATAATTACTTACCTACCTATTTTTTTTTGCATAAGGCAGATTCAAGTTCTTGGTTGTGTCAGTACAGTATATTAATAAAAAAAAATGTAAAGGTATTATTGATTTTGAGGTAGCATAACTTCAGTGACTTGTTTCAAATATAAAGTTGAGGTTGAGATCAATAATCTGTGCCTACATTAGTGACATTATAAATAAAATATTTTTTTAAATTGTCCAGATGGATGGCAACGTGGTTCACCCTCATCCAGGAGTAGTGCCGGGCATGCCCGGTGTGGTGCATGGTATGCCGGTGCACGGAGCTGGGCCAGATGGAGAGCACGCTCCTCACGGGCCTCGCCGCCGTTACCAGAACCGACCCAAACCCAACAACAACCTCGAGAGGCAGACTCTGCCTCTCGATGAAGCTGCTAAGAGGGTAAGAATGGTTATGAAGAAGGTATCATAGAAGAAGTTATTCAGAAAATTGTAGATACATTCATGAAGGACAATATACCTAGATTGTTATTGTACACACCATCTAAATTGCAAAGAAATAAGTTTCTAGGCCTTTCCAAACTTATTTTTCAGCACTCCCATTTTTCAGCACCCCCATTTTTCACCTACTTAAAACCACTAATTTCAAATTAAATCAATAATTGTGAGCTTTATTAGCAGAGATTAAACATTCATTCTAAACAAGACTAAGTGGAGTTAGGTGTGCACAATGGCTTCAGGCCTCAAGTTACATAACGTTCCTTGAAATTACAAAACATTCCCTAAGCAGAGGCTTAAAATAAATAAATAAGGAACTCGCGGGCGAAGCTCGGATTGCAACACAGAAGGTTGCGGGTTCGATTCCCGCCGGGAACAAATATTTCTGCTGACCATAAATGTTTGTTTCTGGTTCTGGGTGTTTACTATGTCGATACCTCGGGGCTCAAAGGGCGTAAGCGCCAAAACTCAACTTTACAGGAGAGCCAAAAAACAAAAATAAAAAAACTATTTTTAACATAACTTTTTTGATTTTTGGCGCAAATGAACCATTCAAAGACCAAAAGTATTATTTTTATTTGGTGCAGAACACTGTCAAATAATAATTCTTAATACATTTAATAGTAACGAAATAGCATTCCTATACGCCCCGGAAAATGGAATGTTTGGGGCGTTTACACCCTAAAAATCAATGGGTGTGTGATGATCGTTGGTTGTAACAGTCAAATTGCCAACTAATTCTATTGATTTGTTTACATTTTCTTTGTTTTTCTTAGCTAATGTCTTCTTTTCTCTCTTGTTTTATATTTGATTGCAATTTATATTATGGCCATTACTAACTTATCTCACATTATTTATCAACTCATATGACTTATTATACAAATAATTATAATTGTTGTATATTTTTTGTCGTACAATTCAATAACTTATCTTACTTATTCATTATAAGTAACGACCTCCTCTGACGACCTCTGTGGCGCGTCGGGCGAACGCTTGGCTGCAATACAGAAGGTTGCGGGTTCGATTCCCGCTGAGTGCAAATATTTATGCTTAAAATAAATATTTGTATCTGGTCTGGGCGTATTTCTATGTATAATATGTATGTATTTACAAAAGAAAAATAAATATAAGTAGTATATCCGTTGTCTAGCCACCGTAACACAAGCTTAGCAGCTTACCACGGGGCTAGATGGCGCTGTGTGTTCGTCACAGGATTTATTTATTTATAAATGTATGGTGTATAGGGTGCACTAAGGTATTTGGGCCCAAGCCAACCTCACCTACTAGCTTGGTGCACCTGTTGAAGAACGGACGAGGCTCTGGCGCAGACTTTCCCTTCAGGGTTGGGAGATCAGACGTCAATCGCTCCCGTAAGAGTAAAAAAATTACCAAATCTTTATGGAGAGTACAACTAAGAAAGGTTGCAAGAGTTTTTCACGACTCCTGTGGGATGTAGACGAGGGCTACCGTGGTACGAGTGGGCACGGCCAAAGAAACGAGCCCCTACACATAAGAAACTTCCTTTTGCAACGTGAATCATAGGCACGCTAACCAGATGCGCAAAGAAGCCAGCCAGCCGACGTACTTGGCAGGCGGAAGGTGGCCGTGGAGTTCCTTCAGGAGAGTATTGACTCCGAAATCTGCTGCTTCCTATCCATCGGTATAGGAAGCAGCAGATTCCGGCCCATTGGGAATGGTTTACAAGGAAATCTACATGGGTGAACCATTTCGGCGCCGAATTAGATGGTGGATGCTTGATGAAGCCAAGTCCCGGATGCACTCCTAGCAGTCGATAACAAATGTGCTAATGCATAAGGCAAATCGCTACAGAACCACTGAGATAGGATTCAGATATCTATCACTAATTCAGTGCGGGCGGTGCTGAGTATGTCTAAGGGAGGACGCGAGCGTGACAAAGAAACATGGTAGTGGAACGATATAGTCCAGAAGAGATTAGGGTGAAGAAATCCCTCTTGAAAAAGTGGCAAGCGTCCAACTCTCCCGAAGATCGCAACGCATATAGGACTGGCAAACGCGCCACAAAGAGAGCAGTAGCCAGATCCAGACGCGACTACTACAGCCATTGTAAGACAAGTGTCTGTCTGAGGATGTCTGAGGAGCAGAACAGAAGCTTTTTATACGTTCTGGTATCAAAGCGGCGCTGGATATATCCAAGTGCCGCTGTGTAAAAGATCCTGATCGTAACCTGCTATGCGAGGACCTGGCGGTAAAGAAGAGATGGCGCTTTTATTTCCACGAGCTGCCAAATAAGCAATATAAAGAGGTGCAGCCAACGGAACTCCCTCAGAATGTGCCACTAATTATGCCTGAAGAGATCCGCAAGGCTCTTCGACGCATGAAGGATGGTCAAGCTGTCGGCACCGATGGAGTATATCCCTATCGAAGTATGGAAGGCGGTAATACGCCTTTGCATTTTATGTTCCTGGACTTGCAGAAGGTCTTCGACAGTCTTCCTTGCGTGATGATCTAGTGGGCGCCGCGGCCCAAAGGGGTGTCAGAAACTTATATTGAACCGAAACTCCGATTCTGTGTGTGGTGTAAACTGCCGTTGGTGACACTAAATCTTACGATCCGTCCTAACTTCGTTCCTGTTTAGCATAATACTGGACAAATTCATTGTCCGTAGTTATTCGGAACGCACACGAGCAGCCCCCGTGGATGCTAATATATGCTGATGGTATTGCTATGGCGGATTCGGATAGGTGAGGGCTTGGAAGACGCGTAAATGCATAGAAAGTCGCTTGAGATCAGAGGTTTGCAGCAAAATGTAGAGAAGACTGAATATTTGGCTAGCAATACTACAGATCTCACACCTGTCTGCATGTTATATGGTCAAACGGACAGACCAGTTTAAATACTTGGGGTCTCTGTATCATCCGTCTGGCGTTGTCTTGACTTCCCAACCCTCTTCCATAGCATCATAGCTATCTAGATTGAATGCTCAAAGGGCGCATTGAAACAATAAATAGTGAATTGTTAGACGTAATGAGTCACCTTATTTTAGAGTAACAAAAATGTCGAGCGTATTGGCCAAGTTAATTCTATAAAAATGAAAATACTCGGGCTTAAGCACCATACCGTTACTAGGCCTGTTGTTTACTACCCTCATATTTATTGTTGAAAATCGAGTGATTGCTTTTACGCCCGAAAACAACACAAACTAAAAATATTTTTGATGAAAAATGTTAGGCGTAAGAACCTTTGTATTATCTATGATGTCGTTTACTACCCTCGCGTTTAGGATCATCAACAGTGGTTGCTGTTACGACACAAAAACTCAAAATATCTGTTTTACTTTCCTAAAAAAATAGGGGTGTAAACGCCAAATTGGAA
Organism: Idaea dimidiata; assembly: GCA_949358125.1. Taxonomy (NCBI): domain Eukaryota; kingdom Metazoa; phylum Arthropoda; class Insecta; order Lepidoptera; family Geometridae; genus Idaea; species Idaea dimidiata. The sequence goes on from OX442328.1 coordinate 9,186,276, forward strand.
GATTTTAAATATACAGATCGATAGAGAATGAAAAAATAAGTAGAACTGCATTTAAAAGTCATTTTGGCCAAAATGGCGCTTACGCCCAGAGGTATCGATGTATAGTATGTATACAAGGTGTAACGGGTAAGCCCTTTTAATCCGAAAGGGGGTTGTTCTAGACGTCTAGGCGAACAACTTTTGTTCTACGACTTTTGGAAATTCGAAGTACTTTTCGAAAAAAAATTGGTCTAAATTTTACTTGAAAATCAGCTGTTTCTTAGAGTTCGAGGTCATTGACCTTATGTTGTCCTTTTATTAGTTTGATGGTTTACAATCAAAACTTCAATTACCTTTTTTTTCAAAAGTAGCTGTTTTTTCAGTGAAACATGATCTCAAAATTTTCAAAAAAAAAGTTAAAATTTTCAAAAGTCGTAGAACAAAAGTTGTTCGCCTAGACGTCTAGAACAACCCCCTTTGAGATTAAAAGGGCATACCCGTTACAAATTGTATATTTACAAAAAAAAACTATGATATGTAGTAATGTCCGTTGTCTAGTACCCATAGTACATGCCTAGTGCTTAGTTTGGGGCTAGATAGCGCTGTGTGTTGTCGTGCAATATTTATTTATTTATAAAACATTTTTTGTTACATTCTTCATTTATTGAATGAATTTGACACATTTGTAAAACCAAGTGGTTATATATATAACCAATATTATGTAAAATGTTTATCCATTATCTTTTCAGGAAATGGAAGCCTTGCCACTGAAAACCCCAGTTTCGGTACTACAAGAGCTGCTGGCGCGTCGTGGGACAGTTCCAAAGTATGAGCTGGTGCAGATTGAAGGCATGATCCATGAGCCCACTTTTAGATACAGAGTTACTGTTGCTGATCTTGTTGGTAAGTAGGATACCTATATGACAACTGGTAGTCAAAATGCCTATCTCATATAAAAAATTAAAAATAATCCCCATCATCCAAAACAACTCGCCTATTACGAGGCAGGTTGTCCGTAGACAAAAATAACATTAATGATATGAAGTGTTTAAACAATATATTACATTACAATTACAGCCATGGGCACTGGTCGTTCTAAGAAAGAAGCAAAGCACTCTGCTGCCAAGGCATTGCTGGACAAGCTGACAGGCGCTACTCCCGCTGATCAAAACACTAATGGAAACGTGCCTGAAGCGTAAGTCATAAAACTATGGGTCGTTTACATTATCATTTTTCCAACTGTAAGACGACTTATGTAATTAGCAGCCTGTGAACTGGTAATATTCTATGGACCCCATAATAATAAATTGTTAATTTCTTGAATTTTATTTATTAATTATTATTACAATGATATAAGTGTTCTTGTAATTCTTGTAGTGGTACTGTGGTGTCATCATTTGAAGATAAACTAATGGGTAATCCAGTTGGATGGCTTCAAGAGCTCTGTATGTCGCGTTTCTGGCCACCACCCTCTTACCATCCCGAAAACGATGACAATGTTAACAGGCGTAAGTACAAATGTTTGAAACTCAAAATAATAATTACTGTTATAATTACACTTATTTTTTATGTGTTATCGCAAAAAGCGTTCTGTTTTCATGTCGCGAACTAACAAACATAATTAAATTAATAACTAGAAGGTAGAGCTACTCTCCCAATCTGTGAAATGACTTAAGTGTTGGAGTTATTTCAAGTCACCTGCCATAGGAATTTATCACAATATGAGTGCAAAATACTTAATTATGTTAGTAGCATTCATCACATCCTGTCTTCCTTAGAACCTTTGATAGGTATTTTATGTTTTTTTTTTCCGGTATTTCAGGTTTGCCACATGAACGCCAGTTCACTATCATTTGCACTCTTCTAAAACGTCGTGAGGTTGGTACTGGCAAGTCCAAGAAGCTAGCCAAACGTCAAGCTGCTTACAAGATGTGGCAAGCTCTGCAGGACAACCCTCCAGAAAGCTTCCAACCAGAAGAAGAGGTCTGAACTATTTGCTATTTGTCATTCAAATCAAAATTTACACATTTTCATTAATAATTAATTATTTATGGTGCCCTTTAAAAACTTACATTCTTTGACAGTTTTCTCATGACTAACAGTCTGTGTGCTAACCAAAAGCCTTGTTGTCTTTTCTCTCCCATTCTTAAAAAGCACTTGGCCGGGTACCCATTTTACTATCTTTTGATCGGCTCCAGCAGGATCAAGGATGACATTTCAAACTCTAAAATATATTTTTATTGTTGTGTTCTAGGGTGGAATCGCGGCTCGTTATGCCGACTTGAAAGATAGTAAAATCGCTACTCTGACAACGACTCACAGCCACAAGGTGTCGCAGTTCCACAAACATCTCAAACAATCTGTCGGCCCCAACCTGGCCAAGTTGCAGGTATGACTCATTTCTATTACTAAGCATGCTTTAACTTGTGTTTTAGAATGCCGGAACAAATTAATTACCTTGTGTTTTTATGGTCTTTCTGTCAAAGCATGCATTATCCTATTTATTTTTAAATTTTTTTTATAAAAAAATGTATAGTTGAGGTATAATTGATTTAAAATAAAAATAGATTTAATATAATATTTTTAACTCTTTTTTTTATTTTATACAGTCGACTCCGCTGAACAACAAGGACTTTAACTTCGTCCAGTTTTTGCAAGAGATAGCTTCGGAGCAGTCGTTTGAGGTGACCTACGTGGACATTGAGGAGCGTTCCATGACCGGGATGTGCCAGTGCCTCGTCCAGCTATCCACATTGCCCGTCGCCGTGTGCCAGGGAGCCGGCCTCACCAGCAAGGATGCTCAGGCCTCTGCGGCACAGAACGCTCTGGAGTACCTTAAGATCATGACCAAAAAGTGAGCAGCTTGTTAGCTCGCGACATCAAAACAGAACGCTTTGTGCGTTAACACATAAAAAATTAGTATACAGTCCTTTGATTTGATAGTAACATTGCACTTGAAAGCTTGTTATTGATGTCGCCAGGTATACGAGCCCGAGTATCTCAGTATCTACTACCCATTTGAATAATGGCATTATGCCTGTGTGCCACTAGCACTTCGGGCTATGCCTATAAACTGGCATATTTGCAGTATTTGACTCTTGTATTAATTTCTTTTGTGTGTTAAGTGTAACGTCTTTTTGGAAATTATCTTGTATTTATGAATTGAGGTGATTCAAATCCAAGTGATTTGTATCATTACTGCTAATGTGCGAGCGTCAATGGCATAGCCCGTAAAATATAAAAGAAACAAAGTATGGAGTGGTCATATTATAACATAATACAAGCTATACTTTGCATAGAATTAGTGTAATTTTCCCAGCGTGGAAATTACTAAAAAATAAAAATAAAAAAACAAAAAAAAATATAAAAATAATAAAACCCAAAAAAAGTGTGGACTATATTTCCAGTTTAATATTCAGCATTATATAGGCATGTCTTTGCATTCATGTTTAAATTGTATCTATTTATCAACTTATTCAAAAAACAATTCTTAGCTTTTAATGTAATAAATAATGTAATCATGGCATAGCCAAATCATATTTTTTTAAACAGGCAAACTTATATAATATCTCGTAATGAATAAATTTAGTTTAAGTGTTGTGAGTTAAGAAAACTCGAATCATGCTGAGCATTAAACGGAAAAAATATTCTCAGCTAGTAATGTCTTGTTGACGAACGCAAACCGACCGACCTTTGCTTTGTAACAAGCTCCGATGTCGCGGTCAACTTACTTGAACAAATATAAAAGAACTTTTTACAAAGTGCAAGGGTTGGAATATAAGTATGAATGGAGGCAGGATTGTGATTGTTTTTTACTTTCAAACCAGTGATGTCTAGGTTTTCTTTTGACTTCATGATGGTAAACTTTGCAGGGAGGCTGAGAACTTTGAGCTAGGATTAAATATCACTGAAATTGGTGGTGGCGAAGTTAGGATCCCTTGCCTGTGAAAATGGGCATTATTTTAATGCAAAGTATAGAGGTTGTAACATTATTACCTGTACAGTGTCGTCGTCGATGCTTGCCAGTTATCGGCTCTCGGCTCGACCAGCTGAAGTCGTCCGCGGCATGACGAGGATCCTGCACGCACCAAGTTTCTTTTAAATTGAATGGTGTGAGTTCAACCTGCCCTTGTCAAACATCGCACTGTTCAAGTTAGAAAAGACTACTCGAGTAAAGGATTGGAGTTCTGTTCAACCAAGACCGACTAAATAGAATAGAATAATTTGTGCCAGCTTACACCACCCAAGGTGCAAAAAAACGTTCAGACATGATTTTTTATGTTTAGTGAGTCTTGGTTTTACTAAATATTCTTGCGATGTTGTCAAGAATTTGTAATTTGTAGTAGTAATAAAAATGTCACCAACTCACTTAGTTATTTAGTCGCTCATCAATCATATGTTTACTAATTGATATTGTGCTTATGAAATAGTTTAAAAATATGGTTATACACGTAATTTCTTTCAGCTAATAATGCATTGTTTCTGCTCTTGTCACATTATAATAAATTGATGTCGCTTTAACACTTGTTTTAATTTGTATAAATCTACGAATATAAGGATTGTTGCGATTATTAGCAACTAGCTGCGCCCCGCGGTTTCACCCCCGCAAGTCGAGATCCCGCGTTTATCTATATACCTACCGCAATGCAAAAATCCACACTTATACGGTCGCCTATTGAAATACTATTGAAGCCAAGCGCTTTCGCGCCTGGCATCATCAGTACTTCCCTGGTCGTCCGTTTAAGTGCGGATTTTTGCTCGTAGTAGGTGGTAGGTGAAGTTAGGTAAAGATTGTATGTCAGTATCCTGCGGGATTTTTGGGATCAAAAGTAACCTATGTTACTCTTCATCATATTAGTATCTCTGCAAATTTTCATCCAGTAAATAGTTATCACCCGCGTAAGTACCGATCCCGCGGGATTTTCGGGAATAAAAGTATCCTATGTTACTCTCCATACTCTCCATCATTTAAACTATCCCTATGCAATTTTTTATCCAAATCGGTCGAGCCGTTTGACCGTGAAGAGGAACAAACAAACAAAAAGACTCTGGATTTATAATATTAGTAAGATAACATCGGCGATATTCAGCATCAACAGCCGACAAAGCTGACGCCTAAATGTACGTTGAATTCAGAGGGGTATAAATAAAAAAAATAGGGTAAATGATCGTACGGGTTAAGCAACGCTTGGTACGACTTACGTGTGATAGGTAAAAATGACGGTTAAACCGATTTGAATCAAATTTGATACAGGGATAGTTTAGTAGTTGAAATAAGATATAGGGTCTAGATTCGCGTTAGTACACAAAATTATTTTAAATTTAATAAATACATGAAATTCTAAAAATAAATAATTTTGTTTTACAAGGTACTTATCCTTAGTCACCTAGACCACTTTTTATTAATTTACTTCCAAGTACAGACTACAGTATTACTGACTGACAACATTTAAAACATTTTAGGAGTAACTGTCCTGCTGAGCTGACGCACACCACGCGTGCGCCCAGCCTCCTGCAAATGCAGACGTAGCCTAGACTTTACTTACTGACTTTCATTCTAAAGGTCGTGGTTTCTTATCCCGGCTTACCAATGTCTTTTTCATTGCGGAAAAGTTGTGCGTTAATAACATCGCACATAAGGTGAAGGAAATCATCGTGAGGACCAGTTCTGCATGGCTGACTAAGCTGGGAGGGTGGTGTAGGTGCTGGGCAAGCCTACTCACCCTAAAAACGCCCCGGGCACATAGCGCCATAAAATTGCATGGATTAAAAGTTGCTTGCGCTGAAATCATCTAAAAATAGATGAAAAGGCCAAGTAAACACAGAAGTGACAATTTTACATAATTGTACCTACCTACTTATCAGTTTTTTCGTTTTTTGTTTGAAAAATGACTAAAAGTTTTTTGTTTACATTTTTGATCTAAGATTCTGGGAAAGGGTAGGTATAGTAAAAAATGAAGTATTTTATGCTAAAATAAAACTCTTGAAGTAAGTAGGTTAAATTTATAAATACTTTAAGTATCTATATAATATACATGCTATATACCAATAGCTATACTAAGCTACTTACGCTTCTGGCACAAAGTACATATTTTATAGTTGTAATTTCTTTTTTCTAGGACATACAAATTTACTGAGCCTAGTATGTCCGTTATTTATAGCGCTATAATGTGAATCGTTGAAAGAATTTTCATTCAAAACCGTATAAGACGAATCTTGATACCCTAATGGCGTTTCTTTATTTTCACTGTCCTGCGATAAAGTCCATGTCTCTATTTCTTTAGTAGGTGTTAGATCAACATCGAAATCATTTTGAAAGATGTTAGAATATTTCGCAAAATCAGAGCCGTTATTCCAATCTTTTGCGTCATAGAACGCCGTTGGAAGTTCAATTTCCTTGCTATCAAGTTTTGGGCTATTGTTAATATCAGAGAATTCCGGTGGCGGGGGAAGTAATGTTACATCTTCAACATCGCAGTCATCGTCATTATTATAGCGTTGCAATAAAGTTTTTGGGTTAAACATTGTAGAGTCTATGTAAATATCTTCAGAATTCTCATTTATAGTTTTGAGTTCTACGAAAGGTTGATAATAATTTGGTTCTTTGTTTGGTTCATCTACGTTTTTGACAGGTGTTTCATTCACTTGTTCCGAGTTCAAATCACATTTGTTCTGTGATATAAATTCTGAGATGCTTTTAGTTTTTGGGTTTTGTTGCTTTGTGGTTGTCACTTTATGTTCATTGATAGTTAGGGGAAAAGGATTTGTTTCGATATTTTGTAGCTGTGAATTATATTTGTTTATTTCAGTTATTTTAAATGGTCTCTTTTGAATACTTTGTTTTTTATTCGGTCTGTATTTGATATTTTGGATTGCATTTTGATTATTTACTTCCCCTGTTGTAATTCTTTTCCTGAAATTAATGAAAAATAATTAAGTATATGACCCTATTATTATGTAATAAGTTAATACACCTATATTTAACTGTACCTTAATAAGGTTATAAAGGTAAGTAATCACATTAAATATAGGTGTTATGTAGGATAAATAGTATATTACTTACCCCAATATTTTACTATATTTATTTAAAATGTTGTTAATGTGTTTATTATCATTTGTTATTTGTGTATTTTCTACTGTGAAATTCGATACATCTGTCTCACTGGTATTTTTGTTTTTATTACCTTCAAATAATGTGTTGTCTTTAAACTCGTGTTCAAAATCTTGTTTAGTTTGATTATTCAAAGTTTTGTTGATATCTTTATTTTTACTTCTTAATTGAAAATTATTTTCTACAAATTTTGGCAAGATTTTTGTTTCATTTTCGTTATTTGTTTCTTTCGAGAAATCATTTTTTTTGTTTTCGAGTCTAAAATGCTGTTTAGCAGTCGTATCAGTTATTATATCAGAACTATTAAAAAGAATAGAATGTTTAGTTAATACTTCTGCGACATTTTCTTCTAATCCCGGATAAGAAATATCAATGTTGCCCTTAATGATTAAATCAGAACTTTTGTATTTAACGTCAAAATTACATTGAGGTGTGGATATAGTATTTAAATGATAACCATCTTCGAATTTACTTGATGTAATGACTGGCAAGTCTTTGATGTCGACTTCGTTTTGCTTAATTTTCTTTTTTGGTACAGGGATATGCGAATCGTCATAAGCATTAATAATCGTGTCTTTCTGTAGAACTTCAGTGATGTCTAAATTCAGACGCAACTTTCGAGTTATCCTCACAATGCTGTCGTTGGTAATTTTAGTTGTTACGTTTGTTTGTCCAGATGTATATGAATATCTATTAATATATTCGCAGTGGTTAGTTTTCACTGAGTCAGCGAAACTTTTATTAACATTTCTTGTGTTTTTGTTACGGGAAACATCTTCAATACAAACTTGGTGATAAGGGTTTTCTTTCGTGGGTAATGGAACTATTTGGTTATTATTCCCTAAGGTAAGTGATTTAGTTTTGTTTATCAATTGTGACACAATAGGATACTTATCTTTTTTATCAGGTTTTATCCTTAGTTGGTCAACATTTTCATTGAATGGAACAAAGTCTTTATTAAATAACTGCAAATCCGTTGTGTTTATTCTATTGTCTTCAAAACATTGATGGTTTGTGTCACTATTCTCTTGAATATTAGTAGTGTAATCAAAATAATTGTTTAAATCGTCGTGTTCTTGAATTTCTTTTTCCTTGTTTTGAATTTTTATTGGTACAGTCATATCTATGTTGCTAACCCGATAGTCTACATTTTCATTGGGCACGTTAGTCATACATGCCACATCATTCACGTTACAACTGTTCATCATCGTTATTTCATTTTGCGTTATAATATGCTCTTTTATACTGTTACCACTCACAGTATATTTGGTTTTGGGGATTTGTTGGTAAATTGATGATAGGGTGGTCACATTGTGCTCTTCCTTATTAGATATTTGTAAATCAATTTTCGTAATATCAGTTTCGAGAGTGTCTGGGGTTTCTAACTGTTCGTTAGCATACTTTATTTCAGTGTAAGTTGGACTTCCATTTCGTGTTTGAGGCTCATTCATACTGCTAGTTTCAGTTACAGCGATGACGGTATTAGAACGTTGGTAACTTTTCTCATTTTGGGTTAAAATGATTTTAGATTTTTGAAAACCAGTGGTATATGCACAATTTTCAATAGTTTCCTGAGTTCCAAACTGTTCGTTTGGTTCTGATGTTGTTATAACTTTCCGTATCTCGTCAAAAGTATTTTCGTTGATAGGAATAGGTATTTTATTTTGTTCCATAATTGTGGGAATATTTATTAGTTTATTAAGCTCTACGTATTCGGGTAGCTTTATTTTACCTGTGCATGTATCTTGAGATTCTAATTTTACTATGTTTTTTTCGATATTTGGTGGGTTTTGATTTACTGCAACTTTTTCTGTAACTAATGGCACTTTATTAAGCTCTACATACTCTGGTAACTCTGAATCATCTGTGCATTTACTGATCGTGGCATCATTTGTTTTAGTTTTTGTAACGTCTATCAGCTCCGTTAATTCATTATCGGGTATTTTCTTTTGTTTTTGAACTTGATTTAAATATTTATCGATATATCCTTTAATATTTAAAGAAAAACCGCTTTGTTTAACGTTGTTTTTTTCTGTTTCTTCTTCGTCATTTAAATCTAAATTTCTCTCAAGTATATCAATAAAATTATAATTATTAGACTTCATGGGTATTTTGTTTGTACTTTTTTTATTCAACGGGGTTGTTATTGGGTGTTTAAATTGCGGTTTATTACTAGCAATTGTAGTAGTTTGTGTATTCAAATGGATAGTTGGTGAATTACTTATTTGTCGTATCTGGTTTGGTATACTCGTACTTCCACGAATCATTTCATTTTCAATTTCACTTAAAATATCGTTAATATTATCATGATGCATTTCATCAAATTCATCGTTACAATAATCTATTGAAAGATAATCGTCATTGTTTTCAATAGGTTGTCCATCAATGAACTGAATAGGTTCTAAATAACTAACGTCGTTTGAAACAGCACGTTCATCAACATGTTTATTCCTTTCTAATATTTTGTCACAAATAATTGCTGGCTTTTGAAGACCATTTTTAATCGTTTTACTAAATGATTCTCTTAAATCTTGAAATTTAGTTACAATATTACTCTCTCGTTTCTTTTTCTCCTTAAGTTGTGTGACATCTGAATCGGTACATTTTCTTTTACGTTCTTTGAATGTGTTCGTTATAGTTGTTTGTTTTTGTGTAAGTCTTCTTGGAGTATTATTTACTGTAGGACAAAGTGGTTCTAAATCCTTGAAAGCGTAATCACAATTCACGTCAATACCAGCTGCAATTATATTCAAAATATATTAGTAGGTAGGTACCTATACCTAGGTTTTAATTATGTTTCAAATAAAATGTGAGACAAAAGGCAATAGAGTAAATATATCTCACCAAAAGTAGAACTGATGCAATGAGCAATGATTTTGTGCTCGAAACTATGAATTCTTGATATTTCAAAAGTGATAGTGCCATTGTAGACGCTTATTAGACTGTTGTCACTGTAATTTATGCAAAAGCTCAATAATTAGGTATTTATGTAAAAACAACATTTTATTGTTTAAACAAAAACAATTAAATGCTGTTCACTACCAAACGGTGGTAACTCAGATGTACCTAGTTAAACCGAAACCAACTTACATAGCTTTTAAAGGGCTGAAATGATTTTAGTAGGTACATGATTTAGGTTGACTGTGTCACTTTCGAGACAAAATAGCGACATTACGTAAGTACCTATAATACTTAATATCAAAATCGATTCATCCATTCTGAATCTAGATAGATATAACTTACAAATAACGTCCTCCTATTAGTTCAGGATAAATAGGTAGGTAACGTACTCACTTAAAAGACCTAAGTAAAAGGATATGATTCTCGGAATCTCCCACGATAATGTAGCTTTTATGATTGCTTCCTGCTGTCAAGTTATCAATGTTCTCCATCAAATAATGTAAATTAAGTAAGTCTAGTCGAATAGTGACAGATTTATCATCGATAGGGGTCATAGTGAGTTGGTATTTTGGTAACAGACTTATTTGTTTGCGGAGAACATTGCCCACCGGTGGTCCCTTGTTCAGTATCTGAAATAAATATTTTATATAAAAATGAATCCATATTTCGGGTGGTCACGGCATCACGCTTAAACGGCTGGACCGATTTAGCTAATTCTGTTTTAGTTGTTCTTACTATTGTTAGGAAAAGGATCATATGAAAGAAAAAATGCTGAACCGATTTTGATAAATGTTACGCGGGTGAAACCGCGAGGCGCAGCTAGTAATAAATAAATCACCAGCCTACCGACAAAAACTCGTCCTTGTTTCGATACGTAAACCGATGCAGCCACTAAATCAGATGAGTACAAAGAATGACTTACCCTCTCCAAATCTCTAGGATGACTTTCCTCCAAAGTCAAAAAGTTGACTTTGCCAGCGGTAGCTAATAAAGTACTAAAGGTTGCTCCTATACCCTTCAACTGTTTACTGACGTACGGAGAGTTTTCCCACAAGTGGGATACTATACATTTGGCTAAAATTGCCGAGTTTAATACTGCAGAGTAGTATTTAGGATTTGTTGATAATAGGGATGATTGGGTTACGTAGGCTATAAGACCTGAAAGAACAAAGTCACTTTTGAGACATATAACTACCTGATATTAGATAGGTACCTACGTAATTTTACCTGATTTCGTTTTATGTCAAATGATTCTCCTTTTGAAGGTAGTGGTTTTGCTCACAGATGTAGGTTTTTTTTGCTGTGGTTTTGCTAACCTAGTGTTAGAGTTTTCAGGTCGCAATGTCGCCTCTAACTTAGAGTAACGACGGCTTTGAGATAACAACTGGGACCCCCTACTTAATGGTCCGAAGCACAGAGGAAATCGAGAAAAACCATTGAATTTTAATTTCTTCTATGGTTTTCGCGATTTTGCATAATAAAACACTTTATTTATCCGGTTCTATCGCGTTTTTATTCATTATTTGAACCGAGCTTTCGCCAACTTTAACCAACCAACCTTGAAAAAGCCAACTGTAAAGTTGGCGAAATCTCGGTTCAAATAATGAATAAAAACGCCATTGAATTTTGTCAGTATTTTACTGTGTTTTGTGTTTTCGCGATTTTGAATAATAAAACACAGTATTTACAGGGTTTTACTCGCATTTTATTAACTAGCGGCATTATTTCTAAAGACCAATCTTTCACTAACGTTACAGTTAGCTTTTCAAGTTTGTTTTAAAGTTAACGAAAGCTCGGTCTTTAGAAATAATGCCGTTATTAAATAAAACGCGAGTAAAACCTGGTAAATATTGTGTTTCATCATAAACTACTGATTAAAATTAACGATATTTTCTGCAACTTACACTTGCAAACCCTGTCAGCAATTCTCATAGTCTTCATAGCCTCCTGGTTAAGAGAGGGCTCAGATATGGGCAAACAACCCAATGTTGCTTGAATCAGGCTGTGAAATATAAATCCTAAGTAAGCGACACAGTAGACCTACCGGCAAGTTCAAGACTACTTTGTAAGTCATTCTACTATAGGGTAGACTGAGTACGATTGAAACAGTGGTCGGTTGAAACAACTCGAATATCTTACAAACCGTTAGTGGAACAGAGGAGGGTCCAAGGGGAGAAAGAAGGGGACGGCCCGCGCGAGCTCGAATCTTATTGTTGCGTCGCTTTTCGCGCGTTCTGGTTGTTTTTAGGGGACCCTATTGTATTTTTTCAACCAAATGTAAGTATTTTTACTCAAACAGTTTTTCAATTATTTTCGTTTCTATTTGAGTGACGGTATTGAGTGTGTGCTTGTGTGTATTATAAGGCTAGTGGAATATAGCACTGTAACTGGTTTTTAAATCTTATTCTTGTAATAAAAAATATTACGGCTTTATATTTAAAATAGGCACTGGGTACACTTGAAACGATTTTTATGGGTACAGTTGAAACATTTAATTGATTCCTTTTTGATGATTTTAGAAATTGAAATAACATATAAGAAAGGCTTTGAATGTACAAATCGACATAATAAAACGCAGAGACACTTATGAAGAGGTTAAATCAGGAAATTCATTGTGGAAAATGACACAAAACATAATTTAAAAAAAATCCGCTCCAAAGACACATTCGAATGCGAGGAAACCTCCGTTATGTCCAGGTCATTCGGTTTAAAAAACAATTATATTGCTTTTTGTTTTGTTTATTTTGTTATTTTGCATCAAAACAATGTTTAGTAGATTTTAACTAAAAATTTAATAATGGGATGGTCAGAATTACTTAAAATATTAAAGACTGATTGTTTTAACCAAAAATCTCCTTAATTGTTCTATGCATTAGATAAACATTCGTTAAAACATTTTATAACATCGTAATTTGTATCATTTATATGACCCTCAACTGACCCTAATCACTGTTTCAACCGCCCCTGGGTTGGGGACGATTAAAACAATTTTCATTTTTTTTTTAATTAGAGCTAGTATTAAAAATATTATACATAGAACTTAACTTATCATGTCCATTAGTAGACAAAATCCTGAAGTTTCATTTAACATATATTTTGCAACGTTTAGTTAAGAAATAGTAAAACTATGAACAAAATAAGTGAAATTGGTTCAACCGTACCCAGTCTACCCTACTGTGCGGATTTCTTGACTCTGCACACATTGATCGGATCGAACTTGCGCGGTAGGTCTACAGGTATTATATCTTCTAAGTAAATTCCTAAGTTTCTTCTTATGGCACCATACTCACCTAATGACGTGACAGGGATAGGACTAACAAATTACTGATGTGGAAAAGAAGGACGTATGATGCGACTATGTAATACTTATTTTAGTGATTAAAGTCAAACAATTCCTAATAACAAGATAACTATTGCTTATTTAGTAAAACTGTTCTACCAATTTCATGTGAATTTTATTATGCTTTAATACAGAAAAATAGAGGTTTAAATACGTCACGTTTAGCTTTGAAATGAAAATTTCGGTTTTAAACGAGTTGTTTTAAATAAAAAAAAACTTATTAAAGTTAACCAATCGTGTAAAGAAAACTACCAAAATGAAAATAAAGGAATGCAAAATAAAATACCAAAATAGTATTTCCAAATGTTTTGTATTACTGAGAAATAATAAGATCCCTGCCGCCAATATCGTGAGTACCTATGTGACCTAAAGAAGTTTCTTCAATGTGCTTCAATAGGCACATTGAACCTTGCACCTGGAATTTACCGCATTCTCACACCACCTGTGAAATGGTGGTCGTTGCACCTACAAACATAGGCAAAGAAAGCCAATGTGTAAAAGTATAAAGTAGGTACCTCCTACATAAACTTTTTAGGTACTATTTATATTTTTACCGAGTCTTAAATCGAGCAATTAATGTAAATTCCACCATTTTATATGTATAAAAAATTAAAAACCGGTCAAGTGCGAAATTCGCACACGAAGGGTTCAGTACCATAATTACAATTAGGTACCGACCCTAAAAATTATGACCAGTGGGCATGTTATGAATATTATTAGATAACGACGAGGTATTTACCATGTTTATTTGTTCCTTGTAAATAAAAATAAACATGGTAAATACCTCGTTATCTAATAAATACATAGTGAAAACAACCATGTAAGTATAAAATCGTATAGTGGGTCTGTTCTTCTAATTAAGTAATTACAAACCGATTTATTACAATACGATTAAAGTGACATCTTATTTCAACTTAATCTTAGTGGCTACTGAATTGCCAAGCAATTCTTGATACATAAAAACAGAAAGAAAAAAAACAGCAGTATATTCAGTAGGTATGTTCGAAGAGGTGAGAATAAAAATCACGTTTGTTGTAAGTATGGGAGCCCCCCTTAAATATTTATTTTTATTTGTTTTTTATGTTGTGGTAGCGGCAACAGAAATACATCATCTGTGAAATTTTCAACTGTCTAGCTATGATATTAACGGTTTATGAGATACAAACCTGGTGACAGACGGACGGACAGACATCGAAGTCTCAGTAATAGGGTTCCGTTTTTACCCTTTGGGTACGGAACTCTAACAAACGCCGAGGCGTCAACTACTAGATAGACTGTAGTAAAACTTACCAATTAACCTTCATCTGTTTAGTAGTAATTTTTCCTTTCATAGGAAACCTTATGGTGGCCGCAGCGTTATTCCGGTTTAGTGCATTGAGGTATCTCCGTTCATCAACTCTGAGATGCATGTCGGAAAGCTCGTGACTCTCGCAAACAATCCACAGTAACTGTTCTAAGGTCTCTGTACCGTTTATCTGATGGTTTCAATTTTGATATTTTAGGAAATTGTATTATTAGGTACCTAACTGAAAATTGTATGAATCTGCGCAGAATCTACACTAATATTATATTATAAAGAGAAATGATTTATTTGTTTGTTTGTAACAAATAGGCTACGAAACTACTTAACCGATTTCTAACATTCTTTCACTAATGGAAAGCTACATTATCGAGGAGTAACGTGGGCTATTATATATTTATTTAAAAAAAATTAGGGATCCGTGCGATATTGTGAATAAATATTTTCTTGTATGCGTGGCCTAAGCCGCTGAACCGATTTTGATAAACTTTGCAATAAAGATAGATGAGATCTTAGATAAGGCTATGGGTATAACTTTTGATTCCGATATTACGAATCGGGACGCAACTAGTAAAATATAATTGTTTGTGGACCAAGAAGCTTTTCAATGCTCCAGAAAAATATTCAGGAAGTTTTACAGTCTATCCAGTAGTGTAAACAATGGATTATAATCACCTTCATAATATGTTTCATTGTCTCTAAATCGAGATAGTAGATCGACATGAGTCGACCCGCTTCTGTAGATTCTATGCAACTTGCATCGTCCATCGTGATTAGGCCAGATGAAGCCAAGCCGTTCATTGCTTTTACGCATAACTCTATAAATACGATACATTTTTATAAATTAAATATGTTGATAACTGTTTAAATTCTTGTCTCCGGCGGGAATCGAACCCGCAACCGACACAGAGGCCGTCAATCTAATTTGAATACAGTAGCTATACAAGTATTATGGCAATTATGCATAAGGGATAACTCGAGTGAAACCCCGCTCGGTATAAACAAGTAGGTTGGCAATTAGATACCAAGTCAAATAAGTGTATTACTGATTTATCCTAACATCTTTTACTTAGCATTAAAACGTCAAACCTAAATCATAATCATAATCATTTATTTATTGCTTTATGACAGTTAACTTAATGACTAGGTCTTAAAATTAGGTATAACGTCATGAACCCGGTAGGGCACTACAACAATTTTGTACAATTAGGTAATCTTATTTCTATTTATAATAAAATCTATTCTTACTAAATGAATGGTCTTCGAAGAAGTTTTCTAAATTGTAGTATGCTTTGTTTTAAGGTATGTAATAACAACGTTTTTAATTTATTTATTCTATTTTCTTTTTTTATTTGTTCAATCTTACATACCTAGTGCAATTTAAAACTTTAAAACACGATAAGGATACCATTAACGCAAGTAATGCTAAACTAATTTGTAAAGAGCTAAAAGTTTTCTGAGGATTTATTTTCCTCAAAGTTTTTAATTTTTGATAACTAAGTAATATTGATCTACCACTACCATGAGTTGATAATGTTAAACGTAATAAAACACTTTATTTATCCGGTTTTATCGAGTTTTTATTCATTATTTGAACCGAGCTTTCGCCAACTTTACAGTTGGCTTTTTCAAGGTTGACTGACTTTCACTGAGGTTGATTGACTTTTCAAGGTCGTCAACCTTGAAAAAGCCAACTGTAAAGTTGGCGAAAGCTCGGTTCAAATAATGAATAAAAACGCGATAAAACCGGATAAATAAAGTGTTTTATTATGCAAAATCGCGAAAACCATAGAAGAAATTAATGTTAATACGTACCTACAGACCTACACTGTACGTATTTATGTAACGTTAACTGTTTGACCTTGTGCACAGCGCCCCCGCTCCGTGTGTTCCCTGCCGAACCGGGACGGACGCGTATTTTCAGACGTACGAGCCGATATTTTGCGTTGCGGACATGCCCAAACTGTAAACGTTACAGTATACCTGTACGTACTAATTCATGGTAGGGGTACTAAAATCGTAGTAGCGTAGATCGGTTATTTATAAATTTCTGGCGTTATTAACTGTGTTTATAAAAACTAATTAATCGATCGATCAACAAAACAATTACTTAACTAAGGGAAGATGAATAAACGGGTTTGGTTTTCCAAGGACGTGATATTTATAAACATTTATCAAAATTTAACACACGTAGGTACCTCTACTCATTTATAGGTACCTACTATTACGTTTTAAAGACACAAGAAATAACAATGTTCAAAGGGCATGAAATGGCGTATGCCTTAAATGGAAGCAAACGTTTAAGATCAAACAAAGACATCCAGTTATCTGATTAATAGTGTTTACAAATAAAGTAAATAAATAAAATGATGTATGGAATTTTACACAGCGCCATCTACTTACATACTTGAACGTTTTTTACATTTTACCGGGTCTTAATCGCGAACTATTTTTTATTTTCTTACCTCGACGTTTCGATCATGTTACAATGATCTTGGTCTCGAGGGGACCCTCGATGATCAAGATCATTGTAACATGATCGAAACGATCATCGAGGGTCCCCTCGAGTTTAGTTTAGAAAAGTTTGGTCGAACGATTTTTTTGTCTTGAAATGAAGTAGGAACAAAAGTGGCTGATTTCTGGAAATCCAAACAGAATATCCGGATAAAAACCAACTTTTGAAAAAGGACAGAAAATAACCTCAACGTACAGTGCCACCGACTTTTCTGCTTTGTTATCTGAAGTTGGGCAGTTTTATTGGCTGGGTCCATATAGTAGTGTGTTTGTTTATTATGTTTCGTTTACTTAACGTTAAACTTCTGTTTCGAAAATATAACTATTCAGTCGAAATGTACCTAGTAATAACTGAAATTTAAAAAATAACTCGTTGATGTCGTGTATGAAAATTAAATTAAAAGAAAAATACGCACAAAAATATTTCTTAGTAAATTTTAGTTTAGGGATACTTAAATTGGTCTTGATCTTGTTAGTTGATTTACCATTTAGTGTTTTCAACAGTCTAACTTAATATACAGCCTAGTGTGATACGTCCTAGTGGCTTCTTAGTAAAAGGGTGTCACTTTTACCATTTGGGTATATATACCCTAAAACCATTGTCCATATAAACTTTCATATAAATAAATAAATATTTCACTACATTACACACAGCGCAAACTAGCCCCAAACTAAGCTAAACTATGTCGCACTAGGCCTGTACTATGGGTACTAAACAACGGTTATACTACATATGATACCCAGACCAGACACAAATATTTGCACCCGAAGGCAATCGAACCCGCAGCCTTCTGCATTACAGTCGAGCGTCCGCCCGACGCGCCACAGAGGCCGTCAAATAAGGCGACACAAGCTGAATAGATAGGTACATGGGTATGACTAACTTCATTGTTTAACTCGCTATGATCTTATAACTCGTGGTATCTATTGAGAGATCGCATGCACTAGCAAATGCGAAGGATCACTGAGCGGCGACGGTCATCAATCACGGTCCGGAACTCGGCATTGAACTAATACTTATACAGGGGTTGCAGTCACGCTATCGATATTAATTTAAATAAAATGTACCTAGATAGTAGGTTAGCAAATGAGCAAGTAGAGCATATTAATGTAACATATATTTATCACCTAGGTAAACACCTCGTAAAGGATTTTGGTTCTTAGATCAACAGAAGTTAGCTGAAATGTAACACTTCTCTACCCACCTATTGTTCTCTAGACGTAGACCTAGTTTGTTTCATTTCAACTCAGCATCCCGTAAAAACACTAACTAAACAGTTAATTTTTGAAATATTGTATGAGTATGTTCCTTAAAAGTGTCAAAGTATATCTATCGGAAGTACCTATACCAATCGAATGTTCTACTGCATATTAACTACACCTAGCCGATATTAATAATTATGCTTCTTAATAATATCATCATCATCCTCAGCCTGTTGCAGTCCACTGCTGGACATAGGCTTCTCCATCCATATAAGTATATCGTTTCATACACTTAAATGTAATAAAAAATAGGGATAGGTAATATGATTATATTTAATTTCTTCTATTATTTTCGCAATTTTGCATAATAAAACACTTTATTTACCGGGTTTTATCGCATTTTATTCATTATTTTTAAACGAACCGAGCTTTCGCCAACTTCACAGTTGGCTTTTTCAAGGTAGAGTGAGATGTATAACATCTACCTACATCACCTACATTACCGGGTAAAACGCGATAAAACCCGGTAAATAAAGTGTTTTGTTATGATTATATTTTTTCGCCTAGTAACTCCATATGCTTAAAAACAATTAACTGAAACAAATTATAACAATTAAAGATTTAAAAAAATATTGTACAAATATTATAGAATAATTTAGATATCAACGTAATTACTTATAAATATTAGGAAGACGGACATGGGTTTTACCTAAAATTTATATTTTAAAGTTTTACTATTGATCCGTGATCAGGATTATCTACCTATCATCGGTGACGTTCAATCTTTTAATTGACTAAAATAATATATTAACTATGAAAGGCTATGTATTGACTAACTAATCAATCAACGCACAACAAAAATCGCTTATAGTTGAGAACTGTTTGTTATTTCATAAGCGATTCTGAAAAATAAATTCGGGATCTGAACTTAAGCGGAAAATACCGCGGGAGACACCGAGCTTAATATATTATGGAGTTACATAATATTTTATGTATTGATATTTTACCGGATATATGAATATGAAGAAGTAGTTACTTATACACATGGAACTATAATAAACATAGATATGAAATGACTAATTTAAAATCCCATACTCAATGTTGCAAGATATTTACTAATGTTTCGCAATAGTTGCATGTCCACTGTCGATGTTTATTCATATTATGTACTTAACCTTTCACATGGTGCGGCTAAAATTGGTCAGTACTTCTACAAACCACATTTTGGTGGATGTAAGATTTTATAAACAGTAGCCGATTTAACTACAAGTTGACTGACGCCCAGTGTCTTCACCGTTTGTAAAAGTCAAAGTATGTAGGTATAACGGCTAAAAGCGAAGTCACAAAGCAAACTCACTCTTTGTGTTAAGATATAGCTAAGGGTAGGCTGTGAGGCAGTTTTGAGGAATATCTTTATCGATTTTCAATATCTGAAAGGGAAGACGTAACTCTGAAATGCATATAAGGACTAAACTATGAATTCTATACATTCCACAATAAACTATTTACTCGAGGATGTCGAAAGTTTTTGCCACCCTTTCAATTATCTTACTTAGTTAAAGTAGTAGTTCTGCGAATACCTAGATTAACACCTCGCGAGCCCTAATTAGTCAAACTAGGATTAGTACGTAGATCTAACACCCCCCTTTGTGGAACAAATATCTCACCAATCATTATTGATTGGTGAGATATTTGTTCCACAAAGGGGGGTTATGGTTTTTTTTGTCGTAAGGGATTATTCCCTTACGACAAAAAAAACCATAATGGTCATAGAACTTGTATACCAAGTTTCATTAAAATCGGTTGAGATATATACGACCTGTAGAGGAGAAGCAGCATATTGATAGACGAAGAAAATTTGGCCAAACTTGAAGCATAGACGTTTCGCTCGCTACGCTCGCTCGTCAATAACCATATGTACTGGTTTGCGTTTTCCGTCTCAACAACAATAACCTTAACATGTTAAGTTAACGCACTAAAATTTGATTAAGCTGACAACGAGAAGGACAGCAAAAATGAAACAAATTAACTTGTGGAATGTAATTTCGCTACTACACTTTTTGTATATACTTTCTTATGTGAAGTATGCATGCAGTGGCATCCTTAAGGTCATACCTTGGTAAAGACTCGCCTACATTAGGCATATATGTACCTACTTAGTTAATTAGCGCAAGTCCTTATATTCACATATTTATCAATGCTGTATCACGGTTAATTCCATAGATGTACCTACCCAAGTTAAAGTTCATATTAATTTGCGCAAAACGTGTGATGTTCAATGATTATTGCACATACTTTATAGTAGGTCTACCTATTCTAGAAGAAAAACTATTTCCGTATAAGGTCTTGATGACAACGTGATTATTTTCATATAAAAAATGGATTTATTAGATTGCCTATAGTATCCCGTGGTTTTACCCGTGAAGTCACAATGATAAGGAAAAAAAGGAAAAATACTGTACTCATAGTTAGCTGCGTATTATCATACGACTGCGATTATTTATCTTTCGAAAATCAACGTTTTAATTTTCGAAATTTAAAACAAAAATTTTCATAGCTAAAAACAGATGACATGTCTGAAAAAATCGGAATTTTCTTTTTACTATTCTATCGAAGTTTCCTATCTGATTTGTTTCTAAGAACAGTCTTCTATTATTTTACTATAAGTACCTAACTGTACGACCTACTTATAAAGAATAGATTATAATTTATAAGATGTTCATAAGCAATCCTTAATGTCCTTCAGTTGCAATCAATCACAGAACAATGTGATAATAATGTTTTTATCGGTATGTGAATGAAGATACAAAATATCTTTTTACGATATAGAAAAAACATCTAACTCAACATGTTTCTGATGGTCATTTTGTCTTTATTTTAATTTTTGTAATTGCGTTTTTGTTTTCCTACTAATA
The DNA here is from genome assembly GCA_949358125.1 of Idaea dimidiata. Lineage (NCBI taxonomy): Eukaryota > Metazoa > Arthropoda > Insecta > Lepidoptera > Geometridae > Idaea > Idaea dimidiata. Next base: position 9,207,539 of record OX442328.1, read on the forward strand.
TATTATAAAAGAGAAAGTTTGTATGTAAATAAGTAAGTAGTAGAATAATATTTGTTACCCCTTCACGCAAAAACGTCTGATTTGATTGCGATGAAAGAATTAGTATCTAAATATAGATTATTATTTACATTTTTGGATTTGTAAATGAAATTAAATATTCTTGTTTGTTTGTCTTTATTTAAAATAACATGTTCTCTTTCCTACTAGTTATTAAAGTGACTTGGGAACAGCGTGGCAAATAGGGAAGCTCTGTGCGTGAGATGTGCGTGAGAGTTGCAAGAGAGCTCGAAAACCGTATGTTACTCTCCGTTATTCGCAATGTGTGGTTTGTCCGTGCCATGGTATATATTACGCGACAACTTTAATAACAACCAAGACACACGGTGTTTCATACCTACCTTACATTTGTAATGATATCCTTTGACGAATAAATGATTAAAAGTCAAAATTCTGCCCCAATGGAACTGTTTAAAACATCTGATGTTCTAATAGAAAAATACATATTTTTCTATTTAAATATCTGCATGTGTGTAAATTAACCACGGTCTGTAATTGAATAAATGCCTAATCGTCTTCGTTATAAAAAACCTATGCAATGTTTATTTTGTAATATTTCCTATAAATATTTCCAATGATAATTAAACAAAATAATAGGTGTAAATTCATACAAATTCAAGGCCCATTATAAATACCTAATAACTACCGATTTAATGTTTTACAGTAGCATATACAATAGGTATTAAAACAGTAAATTAATCAAACTTACCTTCGATTTTCTTTGAAATTTGATTCTGCGGTGCAGCTTGAGGTAATCCAAGGTACCTGTATTCAAGGTGTAGTTATTTATAGGTCAATTTTATCTTATATCTATTTTATCAGTCTACTGTTACGATGTACGATTAAATTGTTTGTTTATAAATGAATAGGAACCAAAACTACTGGATCGCTATCAAAATTCTTTCACCAGTAGAAAGTTAAGTACATTATCGAGAAACATAGGCTAATTTTGATCCCGATATTCCCACGGGGTCGTGACTTACGCGGGTGAAACTGCAGGACGCTGCGATATAAAAGAAAGTGTTGTTAGTTACACTATTTATAACGTAAAAACGGCTAAACCGATTGGATTGAAATGTGGTACAGGGTTAGTTTAGGGGTAGAAATAATATATAGGGTACTCTAAATTATCGTACGGGTTAAACACAGTTTAATATGTGATGAGTGAAAAATAACGGCTGAACCGATTTGAATGAAATTTGTTACAGGGTTAGTTTAGGGGTAGAAGTAAAATCTAGGGTACTTAAAATGATCTTAAAGATTTAGCATCGCTTGGTTTAACTTACGTGATGAGTTAAACAAAGTTCGATTGGGATGAAATTTGAATAGGATGGGGGAAGGGTAGGAGCAAGTTGGACAAGGGAGCAATGGTTGGGGCAAGTAAGGCAAGGGAAGGGGCGATTAGGGCCAGAGTGAATTAAGTGGGGCATGGGTGGAGGCAAGTGGAGAAAAGGTGAAGGTTCAAGGGGTGAAAGGGTGGAAGAAAGTTGAGTAAGGGCGGGGGCAAGGGAGCAATGGTGGGTTCAAGTGGGGCAAGGGTGGGGGCAAGTGGGGCAAGATAGAGACAAGAGGCGCATAGGTTGGGAAAAGTGGGGCGAGAGAGGGAAAAAGCTAGAGGCAAGTGAAACAAGGGTGGGAGACAAGTGGGGCAAGTATGAGGTCAAGTGGTGCAAGGGTGGGGGCAAGTGAGGAAAGGGTGGAGAGCAAGTGGGGTTAGGGCAAGGGAAAAGGGGCATTTAGGAGCAAGTGGGGCATTTGGGGGCAAGTAATCCAATAGTAACTCTGTCTGCTGATGCGCTTTCACGCATAAACGGCTGGTCCGTAAACATTAACAGATGGAACTTTAAGACATGACATAGCACACAGTTTTTTAATCCGATATTCCCATGGGGTAGGAATTTACGCAAGTAAAACCGCGGTGCGCAGCTAGTGATAATAGATAACTATCCGGTCACATTTATCTGTGCAGCTGGCCGGCGCATATACATAGTTTTAAAAATATATTAAAAGTATGTAAACTTAAAATACAAAACCAGCCATGCATGCAGAAATGCTGTTCTAAATTTTAAAACATTGCTATAGTAGATTTTTCTTCTGTTTTCGGGACTTTGTATTAACTCATTTTTCGGTTTTATTAGCGTTGTTTTTATTATCAGCATTGTTGCAATGCCGCTGTTGCATAACGTTTCGGAGGCATTAAAAGACTTTAGAAATTAATTGAAAAGTCTGTAAAGACGTCAAAACGTCGGAACGGCATTGCAACAATGCTGATAATAAAAATAATGCGATTAAAACCGGCAAATGAGTTTATTTGCTATTTACTTACCTTTTAGGGTCCCTCGCGGCTCGCACAAAGAGAAATGTAGATCGTAGCCATTGGACGCACTGTGCTACGTCACCGACCGTTCCAAGAGCGGCTTCGCTGTTCAAGTTTTCAGCTAATCGTTTGTGAAGGTAGCTTTGTAAAGGCTCGCTTCCGCCTACTAGGGCTTGATAGCGACCCTGAGATACATAATTATAATGTAAAACAATGGCTGATTTCTTTTACGATAAAACACAAAACTAAATGAAAGTTGGTAAAATATAGTTTGGTTATGAGACTTTAATAAAGACTAAAAGGGAAAGTTCTGGTTTTGTGTTATAATAGGGTTTAAAGTATGAAATTGCCGTTTTATTGCAATAGGTTCTTTGAATTGACATAGAATCTTCATGGTTTGAGGTTTTCGAATGAAACTTTTTTCAAATGGTTTCTGTGATGTTCTTTTTTTAAAAAATGTGAAACATTTGAATATCGACTTCCAATTGTTTTTGTTATTCAATTTAGACAAGAAAGATGGATACTGCGAAAATTCGAGTGATTTTTGAATACGAGTTCCGACGCGGAACTAACGCGGCAGAAACAGCCCGCAATATCAATGCTGCGTTTGGAGAGGGGTCTACTAATGAACGCACCGTGCGATTTTGGTTTAAACGCTTTCGTGATGGAAATTTCGACTTAAAGAACGAGCCACGAGGAAGACCGCCCACACAGGTGAATAACGATGTATTAAGAGAGATAGTGGAAGCCGATCCTAGTCAAACTACCCAGGAATTAGCGGCATGGTTTAACGTTACCTTACCCACTTTATTGACTCACTTGCGTCAAATCAATAAAATAAAAAAATACGAAAAATGGGTGCCTCATGATTTGACTGATCTGCAGAAAGAAACGCGTGTTGAAACTTGTGTTGCCTTGTTGAACCGGTACAGAAATGAAGGAATATTGGATCGAATTGTAACATGTGATGAAAAGTGGATTCTTTATGATAACCGGAAAAGAAAAATGCAATGGCTGACCCCAGGTCAAATGCCACAACAGTGTCCTAAAGCAAAACTTAGCAATAAAAAGGTAATGGTAACTGTTTGGTGGTCTCAGCATGGTGTTATTCACTATAGTTTTCTTCGATCTGGTCAAGCAATTACGGCAGATGTCTATTGTGCCGAACTCCGAACCATGTTGACAAAACTAGCAGTAAAACAGCCCCGACTCATGAATCGATCTTCACCATTATTGCTCCACGACAACGCGAGACCTCACACAGCACGAGAAACCATTTTGACCCTTCAGGAACTGCACTTAGAAACCATTCGTCATCCTCCGTATTCACCAGACCTTGCTCCAACGGACTATCATTTTTTTCGTGATTTGGACAATTATCTACGTGACAAGAAGTTTTCTTCCCAGGAGGCAGTACAAAATACTTTCACACAGTTTGTGCAGTCTAGATCGTCGGAGTTCTATCGCAAAGGCATTAATAACCTTCCCATTAGATGGCAGCAATGTATAGATAATAATGGCAACTATTTAGACTAAATAAATTTGTTAAAAATTTAAAAAAATAACAATTAAGATTTTCAGTACAAATCGGCAATTTCATACTTTAACCCCTAATATTAGTACCTAAGTGTGTCTGTTTTTCGAGTGTATATTATATGTACCGTGAATCCCTGATATGTACCTACTTCATACAAATACAGGTGAACTGTTTCCAATGGAACTTTTTTTTACACAAGATATCTCACCTGATGGTAAGTGATGATATTGTCTTAGGATGTAATACGCTCATCTTGAAGAAGGAAGACGGCAGTGGAACAAGATCCGACCCGTCTTAGCGGGTCGGATCTTTTTCGTTAGCGGCTGCACCGGCTAACGTATCGGAACACAGACGAGTCCGCTCGGTGCTACGAGTTACAACAAAGGCTTCCACCTAGAAAACCTTTTGGTCGTTTTTGATGATGGGCATATACCGTAACCATATTATTTAGGCATGGGCCCAATAAATAGCTAGAGCTATGGCTTTATCATAATATTTCCTTTAGTTCTACTCGGATTGACGCAGCTAGATGGACCTTTGTAACGCAACTTTTACGTGATTTAAATGTTTAAAACATTATTCAAACTATTTGCTGCATTATTTTATTATGAAATTGTTAAGTGACATTGGCATATTTGACATTTACTTAGTCAGCATTTTGACGATTGAATTTTTCTTATAGACTGTTTTACAAGATATTTAGATATTAAATTAAAAGAAAAAATATAAATCTCCAACAATGGCTTTAACAAAAGAAGAAAAAAAGGCAAAGAAAGAAGCTAAGAGGCTGGAAAAACTCAAAGCCGAAGCTGAATTAAAAAAGAAGTTGAAACGTGATGAACTTGAACGTGAAATGAAGGCCCAAGCTCTAAAACGTGGAGAAGTTGATAGAAGCTGGAGAGAAATGATGATGAAAATTAAAGAACCCATGTTCCGCAAAGATATTGAAATAATGTGGCATGTATTTGAACGCGTGTACGACAAAAAAGATCATCTTATCAACTACACTATGAAACTTATGAATGTTGCTGATGATCAGTTTCAGCGCACAGTAGCTAGCTTTTGCGATACGATAGATACAATGATAAATAAATTCTTAGCAGATCTTGAAGCCATGTCTGCTGATAATGATAGAAGAACTTCAGAACTTCTAAAAACCGGTGAAGATATTGCAAATCAAATAAAGTCAGATCATAACACAGCAGAAACACATATACAACTCCTACTGTATACTGCGTTTGTCACTTCTGACAACTTTGCTTGGACAAAAAGAGGTGAGAATTTGGTAAAAGAAGACGAAGAACGGGCAGTATATTCTCATGAACGTGAAACGTTACGTTCTTTTCTCGAAGACAACTATAATGCTATGTGGGACCGATACAAAACCACATTAAAAGCATATGTTGTGAATACAGCTGACAATCAAAAACAAGTGCGAAGACTACGGGTGAAGGAAAACATGATGGCAGATATAATAGCTTCGCAAGGCAAAAGAATTGCTAATAGCGACGGTTTATTGAAACGCCTGCGTAGTGAGTTGGCGGCTTATGAATCTGGAACGAAACAAGCAGTTTTCCGTGATCGTCGTAACAGACATCGAGAAGCAGCCGCAAAACTTAAGCAGAGCTTATTGTCAGGGATCGCTGTAGACGAAAAAAAGCTATCAGTTTTAGTAAAAGCGACAGATGATGCAGTCCAATGGCTAGAACAAGCTCAGAAAAAAGGGGAAAAGATATTACGCATGGCAGCACTTTGCAGAAAATTTGAAACGCGACGCGAAAAAGTCCTGCCCTACGATTGTGCTCAACTTCAATCTCCTGTGCAAACGAAAACATCGGTTCGTCGACAGGCTTCAGATGATTCTTTAGTTTTAAATGCACTATCGACTACTAGCGGATTGACTAGGCTTTGGCACCGTATCTCTAAAGCCGAATTAGGAAAAAGGGCTTTATTACGTGAAAAGATGCTGTTAGAACAAGAAAACGAAGCCATTATGCGCAAGATTCAGGAGTATAGGGATCAAGACGTTACTGTAGACACATTTAAGTGCATATGTAGTAGTGCAACTGTAAAGAAGCCCAGCGTAACAAAGGCAACTGCAGTTGAAGGAGTTTTGGAAATGGCTAAGTACCATCCCCGCGCACGCTTTTAAGTACCGATTAATTAATTTAATTTATTATTTTATTTATTGTAGAATAAATCTCGTTGTGATGAACAAATCGGTTTCAATAATCGTGATGCTCGTTAGCGTTAGCGAACTCTTCCGTCTTAGTTGTGACATAAGTTAGTATTTCGTATGAGTCCTGTACCCGCAGTGTACTAAGGACTTTTGTCGCTTTACAGAGACCAACCCGAGTGAGTGGCACACGTGCGTTTCGCAACGAAACAAGTCACTTGCGAGGCGCAAACGATGTTACTTTAACCTTACCCACATCGCGGATTATGGCCAAATCACAGACTACAAGCGATTCCAGAAATAACTTATAAGATAGTGTGTTAACCTTAACGTATATTTAAACTATAAGTATGGCTTACACTTTACCCTTATGACAATTATGTACCTATCATAGAACATATTTAGGAACAGTATATCAGGTACATACTTGGTTTAAAATATTCCATTTAAAATTCATTTCCGCAATTCATAAAACACGTACATTTTAGTGACACATTAGAGAGATGTATCAACTTTCATCTTTCCTAATTCGTTAATGCTTAACTTACAGTAGTTTTATAGACTAATATTTTTAAAGGTTTTATAACTTAAACCAACCATAGCATAATAGCTTATCCATAAATTCATGTTTGTTAAGAATTAAATTTTACATTTAAGTGTTATCATTATCATCTTTGTTTGGGTGCCAAACCATAGCATTCCCAACGACGACCTTGCACTTCGTTCGTGTGATACCTAAAGTAGGTGAAGACTGAATGAGTTACATGACACTATTGTGATAACGCGGTGATAACGATCGCATTCGCACGTTGGTAACTGACGATCTGAACTGAATTTCGCAATCAACATTTTTTCTTTATTATTAAAAATAATCTCATAATCACAACTCTATCGTCATGAGTTTTTTGTACCATTCAAAAAAACAAAAGCCAATTAATAAAAGAACTATTCTCGCTCATAAAAATCAAGTAAAAAAAGATCTTAATATCTAGAAAATTTGTTTTTGAGTAAAGTATCAGAGATTTATAATAAACGATTGGCAATTTATGGTCAAAAGAGTTTTAAACTACTCATAATATTTAAGTTCTATAGAAAACTGGCTACAAACACCATATAAGACTTGAAAGGTAATCTTACTATTTTAGTGAAACAAATAAATACCTTATTGGACACAAACATTTTAATTAAGATTTTATTTTAGGAATTTTATTAACAAGTCCAATCACGATCATACCAAGTTTTAAATCAAACGTTGTGGTTTTGTACTACAAATGAAACAATAAAATTACTCTCGTCGTAGATTGCAATACTCTATACACTGATCTATACTATTAGTATGTATACTCGTAGGTACTCGCGACACTTAAAATTCCCAACTATTTTGTTCGTTTCCTTTGGAATTATTTATTTTTGATTTTTATTTTCATGTAGTCACGTGGCCTAACCCGTGTTACAGCTTTCAGGTAGCCCCAAAGCCTCTAGCTTGACTTAACGACTGCTCACCTGCTGCTATCAGAGATAACAACCGACACCCACTACTTAACTTGCCTTCCGAATTTTTTTAAGAAATGTCAAAATAAAAAGTCCAGTGTATTTCCACGAGTTGGCTATAATTCTAAGGCTGCAGTATTTTTTGGCGTAAAGCAATAACAAATAATTCAATACTAACAGCGTCTCGCAGTTTCATCGCGTATGTCCTGTGGGCATATCAAAAACTCCTATAAGATTTTATATATGACAAAAAACTCTCCAAATTTCAGGTCCCTATAAAATCAGGGATCAGTCAGGACTTTGGTTTTTTATGTATACACTCGGTTGCAGGTAATGCCTTTCATATTTATTTGTTATTTATTTATTATTCACGCACGCACGGCAATGTGCCTCGAAATTATTTCTGACACCTTATAAAAAAACTCTTTAATCGGTAGCTAACAAAAGACTCATGAAAGATAATATCGCACTAGCATACATTGAAGAGCGTGCCAAAGATCACAAAAGCTCTGATATGATTCATACGATTCACGAATACTTCCTCGTCATGAGCGGAGGATGACAGATAGTCACTTTCTACGATGTATCAGGACGGCTATGAGGAAACAGGGCTTTGCTAAATAATAGAGTAGGTACCTATTGTAACTTCGATCCTATTGCAACATGCCAATATGTTATCTACTCTCATTTATGTCATCTTCTAACCGAAGCCTACAATAACATGTCCAAACTTCAAAGATTCGAAGAAACCATTAAGTATTTCCGTATTCAATTTAACTTATTCCCACGAAATCTTCAAAAACATTTCGAACATGTTTTAAATTACACCTTATTTACGGCATCTCATCTCATAACGTCGGTAAGCCTACATACACAGGCCTTCCGATTTTTTAAAGGTTCACGGTCGCCTACAATGAAAATTTTAATTGTTCTAAAACAAACGCAAAAGTCATCAAAGTTATGAAATAATTACTAGTACAATGTCGACAAATGTTTTGAGCTGGGTTACGAAAACCCATGTTTGGTGAACACTCGACAGAATTGAGTTTATTGACGGGCGAGTACAATAGAGATTCATTGGCAGTGGTTGTTACGCAGCAATGTAGTGTTTGTTAGGAACGTATTGATATTTAGTCACGGTTATCGAGATGTTATCAATGCTGAGATGTGCATGTGTGGAGAGACATCGATCACGATGGGGCGACATTGCGGCATGTGGTGTGCGAGGGAGAGCCGTGGGGTGCGTGTATAAAGGTGGTAGGAGGTCGGGGCGCGACATCAGTCCTTCTCTGCACGTTATACTGAGATCATTGTCACCGGTACCTATTGTTACTTGTTGTGTGCAGTGTCGTGAGATTTGTGTTACGTGCCAACTCGAAGGTGAGTTTTAATGGATATTGTGAACGAAACAATGAATGAAGCAGGTGGCTTTATTTGGATCATCAACGCATCATCGGTATTGGCAACGGAATATTGCTGCAGAAGGAACATTGAAAGCATTTTCAATTTTACGTGTTAAAAGAACTGGAGCTTTATTTTTATATCGCACTTCAGGCGATTTAAATAATTTGATGTCTGCTGATTTTCGTTCAATGTCGGACTCCTGTGGCGAGTAGTTGATAACACTCGTTGCGCTCGTACGATTCACATAGTAAAATTACAGACATCGATGGAAAATCAGTAGAAATCATGGTATTTAAATCGCTCGATGTGGCGCACTTGATTTAAAAATGGAACCCCAACCAACCGGTTTTCAACGGCTTAAACTATAAACTAACATCTAATTTAGAGTAAATTAGATTTCTTTAATAATCACGTAGGTGCATGAACTTAGCTCTATTTTATTTTTATTCTTAACGCAAAAAATATCTCATCTCATTTGCAATGCAAAAACTCGAAGCATCTCTGCCTCAATTATTCGCTGAAATAAACATGTATCCCAATTACAATTCATTAAAATTCCTTATAAGTCGAAATAAAAACGTGAGATTGTATCTAATTAATCAATCTGTTCCCTAATTAACTGAGCTACATTGCAAATTACCTAGATATATGTCTACTTAATAAGTCTAGTTATTACAATGTCGTCACCTTCGCCATTTCTTCCTAACACTAACTATACAGTGATTGAACTTTTCTCACGATTTAGCCGCATATTTCATACATGAAAAACGTTAGCAATAACTTATTGAAAGCAATTTAAGCTGTCAGTTACAGGCAGTTTCCTTGTAAAAAGTACCTACCCACTTATGTATGTTTGATATTACCACCATTTGTACTATTAGAAAAGGTGATAGGTACCACTATCTATTGCATAAATCTATTATAGTTAGTTTTTGTTAAACGTGTTAAAGTCATTGCTCTTTTTTTTATCCTAATTTATAAACAATACATTTACAATTATCTTACAATGATAATGCCGCCTACCTGAAATATATTTTTGAGGAGGTAGACGGCGTGTTTTGTGGCTGCAACGACCTACGTATCGTGCCGTGGACAAACAAACCAAAAAGCGGTTCTATACTGATCCGAAGCCGGATTGTGTAAATAGTGCATTACTTGTAGTTGAACATTACTTACATTTCCGGCACCATCCCGAAATGCTTCCAATTCCTGGTTCCTGGTATTTGTGTCCTGCTCTATTACGCGGATGTGTGGTGAGATGACGCGGCCAAAGCCTCTTTATTTATTTTTTATCGGTTGTGAATCGATTGTGGCCGTGGTCATTTGGAAATTAGCCATAGTGTCAAGTATCCTTATCCTACTAATATTATAAAGCTGAAAGTTTGTGAGAATGTGTGTTTGTTACTCAATCTCGCAAAAACTGCTAAACCGATTGCGTTGAAACTTAGAATATAGGTAGCTGGGGACCTGGATTAACACATAGGCTACTTTTTATCCCGATATTCCCGCGGGAACGGGACTTACGCGGGTGAAGCTAGTTATTAATATTTTCAATTTTTTTGCATCGAAACCGTCAAGTCCTCATAGTTAAAGATAAGTCGAAGGAATCATTGTGAAACGGTGGCTACTAACAATGATTGTTCACGGAGCTTTGGAGACAAAGCTAAACGCATCTTTTGCTCTGATTTTCACTTTCTTTGTACTTGTATATCTTCACGAAACTAAATTAATTAATATGCCCCCGAAATTAAACAATTTACACGCATTTGAAATACTTAGGTTGCACAAAAATAAAAAATTAGCAACACATCTCCTCAACGCATTCCTGCCAAAACTCCAAAGCCTCTTTTCAAGTGTCTACTCGAGTGACGTGATCTTTTGACAGTGTAGTTAGTGATAGGCAAAGAAGTTATAATACTAGAACTAGAATGCTCACGTAGATCTAAAAATTGTTTACTTTAATATAGCGTTCTGTAGTGTCTAACAATGTTATTAGAAAGGGACAGCATGCTCAATGTACCGGAACACTTTTTAGTTCTACATGAGCATTCTAGTTCCAGTAATATAATTTCTTTGGTAAAAGGTACTTGATAATGGCTTGAGCATAGTTTTTTCCTAATAACGTGGTTTAGAGTTTTGAGTTTGAAATAATTAACCACGCTTGTTACACTGATACCTTTGTTAAACCATGAATGAAATTAATTAGAATATAGTAAGTATTAGATATGCTAATTAATTTAGGCATGGAAACATCTCAAGTACGCTGTAGTAACGTGGAACACATGGAGCCTGATTCTCGTATAGAATAATGCCGCAAATGCTAGAATGAGCTGGAGCTCACTCATACTCGGAACCGTCCGCGTCGTCGTCAATTACGTTAGAAACGTTCACGGTTCCTTTGCCTCCAAAAAAATAAAATAATCGGATACAAGTCGAGAAGTAATTAAATAAAACTTACTATACATACTGTAATTTACTATGCTATGTATACTAATACTTAAGTAAATCGTCCCAACATTTACGTTTCTTAGATTACAAAAACCACGATCGGCTGTGGTATCATCTAATTAGCATCCACCGCAACTAGTTGCTATTTACTGTCAAAAAACATACTTATTTCGTATTTTACATTGCTGCTTTGAAGTAATCATCCGTAACAACCACGTCACTTCAAAGCAGCAATGTACTGCAACTTAGCAACTACTAGCGGTGGATGCTAATTAGATGATACCACAGCAGGAATCAATCACGCAAGGCCATGCAAATTGCCTCAATTGGCTATTTATCAAATTAACGAAGTTTTTACTCTAACATTCATGATTACTCCTTAGCAATCTTTTAATTATTTGATCTTAAGTATAGTATAGCCTATTGACTGTATTGATTGAATTAATTTTTAATTTAAATGCGGTAATTAAAGTCATTAGGTAAAGTCAATGGGTATTTATTTGAAGCACATTATGTAACGGTTTATAGAATAGCTGCTTTGAGTACATATAGATGTTAAGGGTTAAGAAAACAAATAACCCCATTTTAAAACTTTATTATATGTAGGGGGATTTTGTAACATACTACTTTGATAAGCAATTTAAATAAACGGAGAGTTCATAATAAAAGTTTTGTTTATGAACTCTCCGTTCATAATGATAGAAGTTAATAAAGAGGGGATGCGTTATGTAGGATGGTGTAGTAGAAAGTAAAGTAATAGTAGTAGGTAACCAAATTTTCTGTCTTAAATATCTAAATGAAAGAGTCGAAAACAAAAAAAACTCATGATATTTTTTATAAAGGAAAAATACAAAAAAAGTTGCTGTTATCGTCTGTTTATTTTCCGTTTAATTCTTTAAAAAAAAACATATAATTAAATTAAAAAAATGTTTAATAAAACATTATTAACCCTATTGAATCACGCACGACATTTTAAATAAACGTGATTTATCTCTAATCTAATGACATTTCATTAAACTCTTTCTGCGAAAGTAAAGTTCTTGTTAAGATTTATAGCAGTTTGCTAACTTTTGACTGTTTTTTTTCTCTAGAGAGTTATGTAAAAGTTATAGTGTAAAGTCTTTAGTGAAAAAAAACAGTCCACAAAAGGTTGTAATAGCTGTTTAAGTGTGAACAAGTGCGTACCCGCCTCTGCCTCATATTTCCACAATGTGGTCTTTGGCTGCTAAAAGGTTGCTGATTCATGTATAGTATTATAATTTGTAGCCCGTGTGAAACCGAGGTCGATTGCTGGCAAATAAATAAGTACCTATAGAAAATATCATGACTAGATAACATGCAAGTGGTGCCATTAAGGTAATTATCACCCCATTGTCGCATCCATTAAGGGATTTCTTTGCAAATCGATATCTGATATCTATAGGATAATTTAACCGGTCATTGTTTCAGTACATCTATCATTAACATTGTTATCGAGATTAGCTAATCCCCTGTAATTTAAACCCATTTTTTATTAAATATGTATATACATTCCAAGAAAACAAAAGAAGCATAGATACGATCGCTGACTATTTACATCGTCGTCGTCGTCGTCACTACCTACATGTACAACTACAAATATATACTAGCTCAGTGTGTTCTTTATCTACAATATTGTATTAATCGTTTTAACTCTTAACACATTTATTTTGTTAATAAAAAGTATAGGTAACGAGTTTACTAGTAGCGATGAGCTTCACTTGCTCACTGCTGGTCATTTCTAGCTTCTAGCTCTTGGGCTTTTTTTAATCAAATGCGCTATTTCAATCGCTCCTCGTAGGCGGTAGGGCAATTTTTTCTTCTTATTTTAAGTGGCTATTAATTTGGACACTAACCAGTGTCAAGTGTTATTAATATTTGCAAGTTATTTGCATCTAAACAGTCAAGTCGTCATAGTTAAAGTCAAGTCGAGGGAATCATTGTAAAACGGCGGCCATTTACAATGATTGTTCATGGAGCTTTAAAGACAACGCTAAAGTCCATGTTTGCACCGATTTTTACTTTTACTACACTTGTACACTCTCACGAAACTAAATTGATTAATATGCCCCAGAAATTAAACAATTTACAAGCATTTGAACTAGTTTTCATAAAAATGAAAATTTAGCAACACATCTCCTCACCGCGTTTTCCTGCCAAAACTCCAGTAGGGCAATTACGTTTACTCTTTACCTTTTAAAAAGAGTAGATCGTCGTAATATATTTCTTGCCAATACAATTAGTCATAGTTTATCGAAACTTTATTAGGTTTTCAATATATTTTTAATCTAATTCCTAATTACAACATCTAAGATTCTTTGCTTAATTACGTTGATAATTAAATTACGTATTGTTTTAAAGATATTACGAAAATTACGGAAACGTAACGGTTTGCTAAGTTATAAAATATTTAAATTTTTGAATTTGTTATTTATATTTATTCAATTACGAGTTTACTTTGATAACTATATCTACAAACCTTGAAAAAGCCAACTGTAAAGTTGGCGAAAGATCGGGTCAAATAATGAATAAAAACGCGATAAAACCGGATAAATAAAGTGTTTTATTATGCAAAATCGCGAAAACCATAGAAGAAATTAACTATATCTACAGTTCAAAATAAGCAAGTCTTTTTTAACCAAGCACCTTTTTATTAAAAAAAGTAACAGTTTACTTTTTGAAAAAGTTTAAAGTAATAAAGTAATTTCTGTTAAAAAAAAATTCTTAGATAAATGAGTATATTATTTAGTGTTCTATATGCAAAAAGCAGAAATTTGGAGACCAAAAATGTTATGTACCCTTATAAATTGTCAGAATTCCCCCGGGTAAATTGGTATGAATTTCGAGCCTGCCAGTAAAAAAATGTAAAGGTATATTAGATAACTAATATGCTATAACGGTTTCTTTAATACAACCATAAACTAATAATAAACGTCCATATATACAAGATAGGCGCTAAAAACATAACCTTTAATTATTTTTCCCGGGTCTTATTCGCGTATAATTGTTTTTAAATTCTCTTACCTAGACGTTTCGATCATGTTACAATGATCTTGGTCGCGAGGGGACAAAATAAAATGATTATAATTGTCATAAATAAATATGAGTTCAAATCGTGTGAGTTTAAAATGTTAAACATAACCCTTTCTTTGTAGCCGGGTAAAAATACGAGTTTTATCTGTAATTTTAATACTCTTCCTTTCAGATGTCTTCTATGAAAATCCTAGTGTGCGCTTTCGCTATCGTGTGTATCAGCATACGACAGTCGATAGCTGCACCTGCGCCGCAAGAGGAAAACGGTCCACCTATGCCCGTAAGTTATTTTTAAATGTTTAAGATATTTCCACCAATAAAAACATTCTAAATCGTTCTGTACGTGTGCACAGATTAGATTTAATTACATGAACAGTTTATTGTAAGTACCCAATTTTACAGGGTTCACAATTTTACATTTAAAACACTTAAAATTGTTATACATGTTAATGTAATGCATATGCACATATGAAGAAACTACCAGTGTCCCGCAACAAGCCCTGATTCCGTGAGAAAAAGACTTTCTATAAATAAATCTACAAAACACGGCAAATAACAGTCATTCCTAACATGAAATCTACATAGTTTTGTTTCACTCTATGTAAAGCCATTTGAATTACATATGTAAATAGTGTATTTCATTAACCAAATCAATTTACAAAGAAAATTACACCCAATCATAGAAGCAATGTAATTAACGTTTTTTAATAATAAGTAAGTATCTATTTACAGCAGGTTAAAGCAAAACAAGAAACCTATTAGCATTATCCTTGGTATTAACGAGCATCTGTGAATTCTTTACTAAGTCTTGGTAAATGTTAACATTTTTCTACGTTCAGTAGTTCAGATATGTGAATCTTGCGCATCTCTGATTCCTTGCCCTTTTGTATTGCGCACCATTGACATTTATATCCAACGCGTTTGCCGGATCTTCTTGACTCATCTGACTTCTTAATTAGGTTAAATAAATATCAGTAAATAGAATGTTGCAGGACGTTGCACACAACGCAATCTAGCCCCCCCACTAAGCAACTAGGCTTGTACTATGGGCACTAGACATGCTTTTTTGTAAATATTACTTGTTTTATAAAATCTTAAGTAATGTTATTTTCGTTCTGTTCTGTAGCTTTTTAAACGTTTGAAAGCAAATTAACCTAGAATAAAATAAATGTTTGTTGAAATAATTAAATATGGAGTTATAGATTGCTGTTTTACCTACAGACTTACTACTTTTTTGCGTTATTTATTTGTGTGATATTAGGGTTATTTATTTAGATTTATATTTACCAACTTTAGGACTGGTAAAAGGGAGCGCGCAAGCGTTTACCTACGCTAACTAAGAAGTATGTACATACCCATACTATAGGTCGTTATTTGATACAGTGAGTTATAGCCTTGTTCGATGGCCGCATGATTTGATACTTGATATTCAATATCTCATATCAGAAACTACTTATGAGCATTATTATGCGATGTAGCTTGTCATACTAATTTTAATAAAAAAAAGAATTCAGTTTTTAATATATTTTCATTAGTCGCTTTTGACTGACTGACTTATAAACTGAACTGTTATAATGAAATCCTAGCCCTAAACAAATTGGCTAGACTATGGGTTCTAGAAAAAGGATTATTAAATGACGAACAATACTAAGTGTTATACATGTAAAAAACCCAAAACCAGAATCAAACATTTTATGGTCAGCATAAATACATGTCCCCGGCGGGAACCGATCGTGCAACCTTCTGCTTCGCTTCACAAAAGCCATCAAAAAATTTATATGTTTTTGATTGAGATTTGCTACCAATGAATCACTTAAATCCCATCTAAACTTAGTTTGTTAGTATTTTTACACAATCCAGGAAACGTATAAGTACGCTAATATAAGTTAATTTTGACCATTATGTAAAATAACGAATAATTTTGACATTATGTATGGCCAAGCATGACATGGCATAGATACATTTTAACCACTTACATTTTTTTATTCGAAAAGTACCTAGTCACTATAAAAATCTATTTTTAATGTGCTGTATGGAAAACTTTTTAAATCTCATTCTAAATTATAAGAACAACTTAGTACCTATTGTTAATAAACACGTTATTTACCGGGTTCCATCGCGATTTATTCATGATTTTTGAACGACCGAGCTTTCGCCAACCTTACAGTTGGCTTTTCAAGTTTTCAAGGTTGTCAACCTTGAAAAAGCCTTCTGTAAAGTTGGCGAAAGCTCGGTCGTTTAAAAATCATTAATAAAACGCGATTAAACCCGGTAAATAAAGTGTTTTATTATGCAAAATCGCGAAAACTGCAACGACTTATTTTTAATTATTTCACGCGCTAACTGCATTCAAACTCTTTTAAGTATACGACACTAAATATAGGTTTTAATTTCTTAATAACAAAGACAAAAAAGATGTGTTAATTATCATGTGAATTAATCAATTAATTGTTGGTTCCGTTCGCAATTTATCTGACGTTAAGATAAAGAATACCTATTCAGAGTTAGCAATTGCGTCAATTCGAGTCCAATTAGCTCAGTTTGCGCGAACATGCAAGTTCACATCGTTAATATAATGGTCGAGATGCACCGATAGCGTTAGACCCAACCTTCTAGTGCACTATGAACAATACCCACATACTAGAATGAGATCTTTATGGACAAAAACCAAGATTTTTTTACGATAATCTATCCTTACTTAATATTATAAATGCGAAAGTAAGTCTGTCTGTTATGCTTTCACGTCTAAACCGCTAAACCATTTTTGGTAGGAGATAGATGGAACCTTGGAGAAGGATATAGGCTACTTGTTATGTCGATATTTCCGCGGGAACGGGACTTACGCGGGTGAAACCACGGGGCGCAGTAAAACTTTGTCTCAACTAGACTGACTGATGGATCAACGCACAGATAACCGCTGATAGTAGAGAGCTGAAATTTAGAGACTGTGTTTTTTATATGCCTACACATTCAATAAGAAAGGTTTTATCGAAATTCCCACGGAATCAGGACTTACGCAGGTGAAACCGGTTGTTATACATATGAGCGGTGTTGGTTTAGTGGTAGATATCCCGACTTCCTACCCGCAAGCCAGTTTTTGCGTGGGCCAGATGTCCCTTAACCCACTTTCTTTCCGAAGCTGAAGGTTTCAAAGAAAAATTGATGTGCGCTATTAACATCGCTCTAACGGTGAAGGAAAACATCGTGAGGTAACCCACGGCTTAAAATAGTAGGGCTAATTGAAGAAACACATACTTAGTTAAAACTTTAACTTTATACATATGAAGCTCGCTGTTTAGCCTCAACATAGAATATGGCCACCTCATCTTTTCCCATGGGTGTGGTAAAAGGCGACTTAAAGGGTCCGGGGGAGACTAACGAACTTGGAGTGCGGTGGCGGGTAGTTGTCTCTCTCGAAAAATGAACTAAGAACACTGCTAGTATGTGGAGGATTAAACAGTGAAGCATTCATAACGAAAGGCCCACAAAGTAGGTTTATTATGGAGATTTCGTAGGGATAGTCAGACTAATGACAGGGCTACTTTTGTTTTAAAGTCTAATTTACGTTTAAAGTATGAGCGTCTAATTAACCTCTCTCTCACTCGATAGTATACTAAGTATTAAAGCTGGTTTAGATGGACGCTTATCTACGAGATTCCCGCTCGCTTCTGACTTAAAACGGGCTTTTCAAAGGTCACGGTCAAGGTGTGAAGGACTTACATACTATACTAGATGGAAACTTATAGGATTTCGTGAAATATAAAGCAACCTTTTCAGATTTCAAAGGCTCAATTGTCTTTAATTGTCTAACTAAAAAAAAGTAACTATAGAAACAAAATTAATTTCAAAAACTTAAACTTAAAAACAAAAACTTATGAATATTTATTTATTCGATATATTATTATACTCGATATTTATTATTATTATAACTCGATATTTTATTTAGTTCCATAAGAAAAACATAGGAAGTTACTTTTGTCTTTGCTTTATATAATATTTTATTAAACAAGGTAATATAGTTAAGTATTTGCAATAACCATAACACTAACGTTTGTCCAAAGAAACAGACAAAATAAACAATTTTTGAATTTCACAGGAAAAGACATCAACGCGCGCTCTTTACTTTTATTTTTATTTTCAACCTTGGACAGTTCGTTATCTCAAACAAACGTGACAGTCAATATTAAATTATTGAAATATACATTACCTCAATAAATAAGAAATATAAATTATTCATATTATCTCTTAACTGCCCAATTAGTGGTAATCATCATTAACTGAAAATTATTATCTATTGTTTTATAATACTTATAGTATAAAAAATCGCTCGTTGGGTACCGATTATAAATCATAGTAAGGTTCGAGTAAGCATTTTGCAATAACGATGCATTTTATTGATAACCTATAAGTGGAAAAGAGAGCGAAATTGTCTCTGCAACGCTTTACCCGCCTGTGTACAACGTGTAAAAAGGATTAGTTTTGAAGTATACTAAAGATTTTGTATAGAGACTGCGATCAAATATATCGTGGCTTAATGGCTAAATCCACCTAAAAACGATTAAGCGGCTTGTCTTCAACGAGAAGTCATATTGTCCATACTTATCATATATTGAGGAATTTTTAAACAGAATTATAGTCTTGCAGAACTCGTATTTAGATAGAACCTTAGGTAATCTTAACATTGAAGGGTCAAAGGTCTCAACTATACCGACTCGTCTTCACTTCTCGATATTCATTTGTGTGTTAAGGCAGACGACTTTTAGCTGTGCTAGAAATATATCTATCTATAAAGTATAAGAACTTTAGTCTTTTGAATGTCACTTTGTATAGGATATATTTTTTATAATGGTTTAATGCATAGGTACCTTCGCATTTAGGTTCTGCTAAAAAGCTGATGGTAACCAAGCTGCTCTTTTGAATACAAAATAATTATCCTATTGTAATAATAATAAGAGGTATTTTTCATGTAGTTTTTAGATAATTTGTACAGCAAAACCAACTTTTAACCCATGCTTTGTAAGGCGCTGTGAAATCCGAGACATTAAAATAATAAAAATGTCTACTAAACGAGCATCAGTGTTACTCGCGATGCGACGCAAAAACTATTGAACCGATTGAGATGAAACTTGGTATGGAAGGAGCAATTTTTCCGATATTCCCACGGAATCGAACTCATACCGTTTGCAGCTAGTTAAATACAAATATCTATTTCAAATTAAACAATTTATGTTTTCAGTACGAATATAAATATGAAGTAGAAGACCAAGAAAAGCTCCTATACTTCGGTGCGAACGAACAAGGCGACGCTCAAGGGAAAGTCGCTGGTGGGTACAAGGTATTGCTACCTGACGGCCGCCTAATGAATGTAGAGTATACTGTGGAAGGAGACAGCGGATTTGTACCGAAGATCTCCTTCGAGGACAATGCTAACCCTTTCGGCAAAGGTGGGAAGTAGAGGGAAGATTTGATTTGGCTGTTTAAATGATGCTTAGTAGAATATAGAAGTGCTTCATCTTGAAATTGTAAAGAAAACCTAGTAATGTATGTTTGGTGGATATTGTAAATATTTGCAACTGAAGACATAATGAGTAATGTAATGTTATGTCAGACAACACAGAAAGAACGGATATAACCGAAAGAAAGAAAAAGTGTGAAGTTTTGATTAGTGAAATAGAAGTAATTTGCCGATCGATAAGCGCATATTATAGGGAAGCTAGTTCAAATACATTCAATTATGTACTTTTCTTTGTCAATATTTCTACTTAAAGTGACTTCTCCTCAAGTTTACCTTGAATTCGAGGTTTTTGGAGTATCAACCATATAAATAGAAGTGCGACTGACTCATGCCACTTTATCTATCGAAGGTTTAGTAATTAAAAGGGTGATATTCTACTTTAAGAATCATTTAGCGTGCCACGTGGCTTGACGATGTGATGTGAAATGCCATTTTAACGAAGTTATGAATTTAGTAAAGCGTAAAGGTACATTTACGCTTTTGCCTACATTTAAGTCGTCTACTTTTTTTCTCCTGTCTTAACTTTTGCGAATATTTTCATATTTTTTTACGATTTTTTATTGTGTTCACATAATAATGTTATCTACATATATTATCTATTGATTTACCTAAGTATGGATAATTTTTATGTAACTTTTTATACTGTAGAAGAATTCAGTGCCTGATAGCACGTACTTACGTACACAATCGAACTTTTTATAAGCATGTAATTATGTTGTAATTCTAAATTTCATATGGATATCTATTTTTTTATATTACAACTCCTTAGTTTGTAATTAGCCGAAAATAGTACTATTTTATTTAACATCTATCTTATCTCTTCTTATAACTCTATAAAATAAAGTTCAAATCGCTAAGTTACCATAACTGTGATGAAATTAAAATCATTGCCATTATTTTGTATTGCAATGAAATGATACATTTTTTATACGAATAGGTTACTTCAATGTTCTTACGAATTTAGTAAGATTGTAATTTTGTATGGACATAAGATTTTGATAAACCATTTTTATAAATAGTATTTCATTTTGTTTTATTTTTAGCCCTATTATGTTCTTTAGGCAATATTATACAGCGTGTTTCGGGGACGGTGTATAGTATACGCCGAATGAAGATTGTTCTAGACGTCTAGGCGAACACCTGATGTTCTATGACTATTCGAATTATTTAAATTAATCATTGCATCACGTACCTATCAATAGGCATTGAAATTATTTCTTAAAAGTTCCATCTATACTAAAATTATATAGAGGAAAGATTTGTTTGTTTATAACGAAAAGGTTCCGAAAGTACAAGACAATTTAAAAAAATATTTTTCAAATCACTAATAGAAAGCCAGGTACATTATTGAGGAGTAACCTAGGCTACTTGATCCCGGGGGAACGGGACTTACGCGGGTGAAACCGTGGGATTCAGCCATCTAAATCTATACTTATAATAAAAGTAGAGAGGACAAAAAGGCTGTACTTACAAGAAAATTAAAAAAAAAGTTGTCTAGGGGACTTAGAAAAAGTAGTAGAACAAAATTTTATTATTTTTAAAATTCATGTCTGTTTGTTCTTTATACAAATAAACACTACTTATCCGATTGAAATCTGGTTTTCAATATTGGATAGTTCTATTTTGGAGGGACGTCGTGGTATACTTTACATCGATAAGTATAACCCGAGTAATGAACGAAAAAGTCGGCCATGCACTATTTCTACGCAGACAAAGCCGCGGGTAACAGCTAGTCGAATAATATAGTATGAATTACCTTGTCAGTCTGTCTGGTCATGATGACGGCAGTGGCTTCGGTATCGAACTGCGGGCGGCCGGCGCGGCCCACCATCTGCAGTACCGTGCTGATACTGTACTCCTGTAGGTGATAGGTAGGTACCTATAGCATACCGATACTTGCAGGACCACCGCGCAACTTCCGTCGTAATCGGCATCGAAATACCACTGCGCAAAGGAATAACCTAGGAGCTTTTGGCGGAAACGCGGTGGGTAGATGTATTGCTAAATTTTTATTTTTGTTAAACCTAGTTTATATGCGTGTAAATTGTTTAATTTCGAAGGCATATTAATCAATTTAGTTTCGTGAAGGTGTAGGTGCAAGTGTAGTGAGAGTGAAAATCGGTACAAAACATGGACTTTAGCATTGTCTCCAAAGATCCGTAAACAATCATTGTAAATAACCGCCGATTTACAATGATTCCCTCGACTTGACTTTAACTATGACGACTTGACGGTTTCGATGCAAATAACTTGCAAAAATTAATAATACTTAACACTGGCTAATGTCCAAATGGAATATAGCCATAGAAAAGAAGAAGAAGGAATAACCTACGAGGCGAAAACGACAGTGTTGATTTGAATGTATTTAAAGTTGGCACCGTCGTCGGGTTTGAATGCGAGGTGCCGGTTTCAATGACAGTTAAATTAGACGGCGTCGCTTTTAAATGCATGCAAATGAACGCTATGGTTTGAACCGCGCAGGTTATTTCTTTGCGCAGTGGGATTTCGATGCCGATTGCGACGGAAGATGCGAGGTTGGGCCACAGGTTCAGTTGAATGTTAGATGTAAATATAAATAAAATTTGCAGGACGTTGCACTCATAAGAACTAAAATATACTAAACAACTAGGCTTGTTTTATGGTTACGGCCTATAAGGGTGATATTATGGGTCATAATAACCTTAATTTATATAGGTAGGTAATCAACTTACCTGATAAGCTCCATTGACATACTGTTGAGTATTCTTAACAATAACAAGATGAGCTGGTAAATTCACTCCCATTGCTGAAACATAATATAAAAATCTAACATCATTTACATGACAGGTAGGTTCATGATGGGTAAGTGAATACCAGTCCTAAATATATTATAGTGGTAGTAGAACAAAGGTTGATCGCTTAGACGTAGACATCTAGATCAACTCCTTTTCGGGATAGATTACCCTCGCCAAAACACATTGTGTAGAATATACCTAAAAACCACTATTTGATTGTATGTACTACATTAAAAAAACAAATACAGAAAAAGCGTAAAAGTAAAACGTTGTTTAAATAGGCGACCTTACCGCTACAACTTATTTCTTCCAGGCAGCCCTCGAAAGGTCAGCGTCAGTAAACCTTAGACTTAAGTTCAATACTACTTATCGTTTAGAATAAAATAAAATATGAAATACGGAAATGACAAAAAAAGCGTTTGATAAAACGGTGGAAGCTGTTCAGACACTATTTATTTCGCTCTCTCTCCCACTTATGAGCCAATAAACTAACCATGGTTTATGTAGGACGAGTGTACAGCGAGAGAAAACTTGTAAGTACTATACTATAACACACTTACCTAATGTGGTAGTAGTTATAAGTATAGGTAGATCTCTGTTCCTGAACGCGTGTTCGATGTTTGTTCTCTCTTCGAACAGTAACCCGGCGTGATGGCAGCCCACACCGCTCATCACCAGACCCTGATTAAAATACTATATTTGGTGACCCTTCGGGGGGTATACATACTATACAGATACAGGTTGCTCTGACGACGACCATTTAAGACGGCGATAGATGATAATCCTCGGTCCTTGTCCGATTGCATATAAATGAGCGAGATGGAATTGCATGGAAAAATCTACAATTTCTCGTAAAATTAATCATTAATGAAGATTAAAATAATATTTTTATTAAATGCGATGAAGAGGTTCTAGGTATTGTATTTTCTAATATTATGATGCCTATAAGAAATTATAGCGGTTAAGGATTTAGAAGAAAAATTGTTTTATTTTGAAAAACAGGGGTAACTTTGCCTGTATAATAATGGTATTTAAAGTTATTTTTTATTGTTTTTGAAATGAAGGGGACACTTCTTGTACCATGTACAATAACATAATACATTGTTTAAAGATCCATTTAATACCGGTTATAAAGAAAGATATTCAATGGGAAGGGATTTCACATCAGTCGCGTCCTTAACCCGAAAGGGGTTGTTCTAAACGTCTAGGCGAAATAGTTTACGAAAATTATAAGTTTAAAGTTTACTTGAAAATCAGCTGTTTCTTAGAGATACAGGTCATTAGCCTTAAGTCATTTTATTTAGTTTGGTCTAACACAATCAAAACTCTGATTGCCTTTATTTTAAAAAATTGTCGTTTTATGAAAGAAAGAAATAAATTATTTATTCGCAACGAAAAAGTTACAAAAATTAAATAAACTACGAAACTAACAATATCTGCAAAACTGCAACATTGCGTTTTATAGTGAAACATAATTAAAAAATTTCTAAAAAAAATGATTTTCTAAAAATCGTAGGACAAAAGTTGTTCGTCTAGATGACTAGAACAACCCCCTAACTGCTTAAATGGTCGTCGTCGAAACACCTTGTATAATAATTGCCAGACACCGAACAACAAAGTAAAGCCAAGTTCCGTAATATTAAAAGCACGCTCAGCAGGCAATCAGTTGTTTCCGCGCTGAATAGGCTGAATACGCTGAATAGTTGTTACTCATATCATTCGTCTCTATGCTGCTATTTAGTAGACGAACGTCACGAAATATTATTAATCCTACTAATATCATGAACGTGTTGGTACCTAAGTGTAAATATAAACAAATATAATATGTTTCTGGCGACGTGGCCAAGGCCGTGGCAACAAGGCTCGTGGTGCAAAGCTTTAATAGAGTGGAGACCATGGGGCGAGAAACGCCCACAGGGTAGACCGCAGATGCGTTGGCATGACGACGTTAAGAAAACAGCAGGAGTAAAGTGGATCGAAGTTGCCCAAGACCGACAAAGATGGCATGGTTTGAAGGAGGCCTACACCCGCGCGGTTGAAAAAGGCTAAGAAGAAGAAGAAGAAGAGATAATATGTTTGTAACTCCGTCCCGCAAAACTACACTGAAAAGATGGCGATAAAACATGGCAATGGCAAATAACACACTATGTCTTGTGCTATGATTTTGAACATTTTATTAGATAATTGTTAAAACAAAGTCAGCAAAGTAACTAGGCTTCTGATATGGGAATCTCATCTTACCTGAAGTTTTTTGTTCTTGAAAGTGGAAGCCAAAGCTTCAAGTTTAGCTTTTTGTTCGGGACTAAATGATATTGTAATTTCTCTAGATAAAGTCTGCGCTGTTAACATTACGCTCTTTCTTGTGTTACAGAATATCTTGAAAGAAAAGAAATGAAATCATATAAATTAACAGATTTACTACATGTAATATAGGTATATATATATTATTATTATATATGTAGTAATATGTATGTATAATTTATAGTTTTAATTGTTTTTAGTTATATATATTTCACTTAAGTACCCTTTTCCTGTGTAAACACCCTACCTTTCACCTATCTTGACTTCTGGTCCATCCAAAGGTTGCCTGGAAGTGATCGCTTTAAGCGATAAGGCCGCCCATTGTGCCACCTATTTTTAAGTTTTGTTTGTTTTCTTTGTATGTATTTGTATTTGGTGTGTATTATAAAGAATTTATTCATTCATTCATTTACTTCCATCATTATAGAATTCAAAATAAGTAGGTATACTTTACGTAGTAAGTAAAGTTATGGTAAAAATTATGAAAGCAACACGATTTAAACCGGCAAATTAGTTTTATTTTATATAGGTACCTATACCTAAGATACCTAACCAAAATGAACGGAAAATTTGCAGCAAACGGGAAAATGAGTTGCATTAAAATTTCTATATAACATAAAAATTTAAAGTTACCAATTTAACAGAACCGCGAACCGAAAAACAAGTCCTAATTTAAGTTTTAGTAAAATTAAGTATTTTTTTATGAAAACTGAAATGTGAATGTAGGTACCCTAAGGGTACCTAAGCTAAACAGGGTGGTTTGACCACTATACCATCAATTACTCATCACAAAGGCGCCATACTGATGCTAACGTATCTTGTCATCACTTGGTAAATTAAATATTGAAAGGTAGAAAGACGGCTGCAAAATTGCAGCGGTCACTAGATGGCGTCACTGTGCGATAACCTAAATCGCGCATGCGACATTCTTCCGAAGACAAGTTCTTATAGAAATTCCTAAGACATTTTCAGGCTGCGGCTTACCTGGCAAAACACTAGTCAAATGCAGAGCTTTCAGGTGTTCTTCTCCTGGAAGACCTACATTTTCCAGGTGTTTGTTCTAGGAGAAGAATCTACGCTACATCTTTGTATGTACCACCTTCGCCTGCCCACTGGCATCTCAACAGCAGCTTTATTGGTTGGACCTTTACACTTGTACTATACCAACACAACTACGGGTTGCGAGAACGAGTAGTGTAGTAGTCAATTACTAGATGGCGCTATTAGTACGAAAATCTAGTAGCGACATTTAGTATTTGTTTGCTATTCCGCTTCTCACGGGTCACGTGTTTAGAGTTAAAGACTATCTCACAGACGAAAACAACAACAAACCAAAAAGAAATTTATAATAAAACTATAATTTTCTGGTTTTAATCTATAATCTGGTTGTTTTTATTATTATTTTCAGCCTTCCTACGTTTCGGAGGCTTTACAGACTCCCTCTTCAGAATAAAGACGTACTGAGATATAATAGATGTAAAGCATTACATCTCAGTCTACCCTGAGAAAGAAGTCTATGCTGAAAACAATGCGATTAAAACCAAAACATGTTTTTTTTTTAATTGAACATCGCGAAAACAGAAGCAAAAAATAAACAATAATCTATTTAAATATGGTCTAACCAAAGTAGGTTTCCCGTTATGGTACTTCTGTATAATGGGCCACAGTTTGTAGTTGAGAATGATGTCGAACTTGAATAAACTACAGCTTTCAGGACACGGGTATCCTTCCACAACTCTACGGAGTTTCACTGGACGACTTTCATCACCGAAACTGGGGAAAATAACGTCCACACAATACTTAATAGGATTCCGCACTCATAGGGTAATTACAGGACGACGAGTAACAAACAATCTCATTTACTTACTTACACATAAATTTTCATATTAATAATATTAATAGGATACTGCTTGAAATATTACAAAAAATTAAATATACAGGGTGAACCATTTCGATGGGCTTTCAGGGGGATATCCTAAACTATAATCGTTAGCAAAAAAATCTAAAAGGAAAAGACAAGGTTCGATTCCTGGCTAGGGTTATAATTTTTTCAAAATCTAATAATACTATTTTTGTTTTTGTCAAAATCGGGGACGCAACTCTTTAGTCCTTTTAGAATTTTTTGCTATGTCTTATAGTTTAGGATATCCCCCTGAAAGCTCATCGAAATGGTTCATGTAAAATACAGTTTACATGACATTACGCATAGCACAATCTAGCCCATACTAAGCACTAGACTTGTACTATAGGTACTAGTATTAAGTATGAACCTAAGGTAGGATACTTACGTGTAATAAACAGCTGTGTTTCCCAGCCAAGAAGCGACATCTTCAGGATTGCCGACCGTTGCTGAAACTGCCACGAATCTGATCTTTGGTGAAGTCTCGTTGGAAGGGCCTTCTCCATTGTACTGCCTTTGGAGCTGCTCGATACGATGGACTGATTGCGCAGACGACTAGATGGGAAGTTGTAGCATTTTGCGATTCATTCGATTTCTGATTTATCACGAAAACTTAAAGATAAAGTTATACAGCGTGTTTCGACGATGACCATTTAAGCCGAGAGGGGGTTGTTCTAAACGTCAAGTCGAACAACTTTCGATCTAAGACTTTTAAAAAATCTAACTTTTTTTTAATTTTTGAGTTAATATTTTACTGAAAATATTGCTGTTTTTGAAAACAAAGGCAATTAAAGTTTTGATTGTAGTTGACCAAACTAAATGTAAGTACAACTTTAGGTTAATGACCCCTAACTCTAAGAAACAGCTGATTTTCATGTAAATTTTAAACTGGAATTTTTCGAAAGCTACTTTAAATTTCCAAAAGTTGTAGAACACAAGTTCGCCTTGATGTCTAGAACAACCCCCTTTCGGCCTAAATGGGTATGCTCGTTACAGCTTTATCAGAAGTTTATATAGGATACTTCTGATAAAGTTTTTCGTGATAAAGTCGATTCGTTTAATAGTTTTTTCGTAATAAAGTTTTTCCTGATACAGTAACAGAGCCGATGTACCTACTACCATTGTGTACCTTCCTGCATATAGTACTTGTGAGGTAGTACTAGTAAACTACTAGATGGCGTTAGTAGTATGAATTCCTGAATCGCACTAACAACTTTCTATCTGAAAAAAGCTCATTTACTTGCCCGGCGGGAGAACTTTCTTTGGGTTAGTGTTATGTTATGATGGTACAAGAGAATATTACCACTAAGTATGTTTGGGGGAACACGCTACATGCTCGTACCTCTAAATACTGGTAATAATTAATTACTAGAAATAATTACTAAGAAGAAAAAAAAAACCTGTAATTTTTGATTTATCTTTATACTTGTAATAGTATTTAGTAGTTAAATGTTAGGTAGTCTAGTAAATTATACCAACCTCGATAGTTTTCATGCGACTAACAACAGTCTCTAATACCGGTCCTCTGACAGGATCATTTAGGATATGCACCTAAAAGTTAAACTTATTTTAATAAGTAGTTTTTAAAAGTAAGTTTTACCAGTACTTATAATAAGTACTGGTAAAACTTACAAAAGAGAGAGAGAGAGAGTTAATTATATACAAAATAAGTTTTTTTCATTTCGTTCGATGTCGGTATTTTTCGCCGCTCTACATCGAGCCGACATCGAACGAAAATCGTTCGATGTCGATGTTAAGAGAGTAAATTTTTAGGTCCTACCTCGTCTATCAAGAACAATTTGGTTTGTTCAACTAATTGCCTGTAGTCCCGCCATCTTCGAGTCAACATGTCCCATTTTTCAGGAGTTGTTATTATTATCCTAATAAAAAACAAATTGAGTTTTATTTTTAAATTACTTACCTTTAAAAATAATAATTAAAATAAAAGACAAGACTTGTAAGATACTATAAACGCGAAAGTTTAAATGTATGTATGTGACTTTGTTACTCTTTCACGCAAAAACTACTAAACCGATTGACATGAAATTTGGAATAAAGGTAGCTCGAGACGTGGAATGACACATAGGCACATACGTTTTATCCTGATAATCCCGCGGGAACGGGAAAACGCGGGTGAAGCCGCGAAGGGGAAGATAGTCAATAATAATATTGGTCCGAAGTCGTGTACTTACTTATCTAAGTTTAAAAAAAGTAGGTATTTAGAAATATTTTTATCAAGGAAATATATTTCCAAAGAATCTTGTCATGGGGATTTTTTGTTTGTTTGAAGTTTAAAATGCCTTGAGCAATAAAAACAAGAATAAATATAAAAGTAGGTATGTTTAATAGTTTACCTGTATGGAGCCAGTTGTGTAAAGTCGACATCAGTATCGCCAGTGACTTCTATACAGAATAGACCAAGTTTCGTGAACTTTGGATACCATTCCGTGAGGCGTTCTGTGCATAGAGCTTTTACAGGTGCCACTGGGGATTTAGATGAATATATCTCTAGGTATTCTACAGTAGAATACCTATAGATATAATTCTACCTACATTTAGGTAGTTTAGATATGTCTAAAACATGCCTCAGCCTTGTTCCTGAGCAACAGTTCAACAATTTTTCATATTTTGCAAAATGTTACTATTTTTTTTTGCTTTAGATTTCTTCCAAAATTACCTACCAACAATTAAAACCTAAGGCTCAAATATGCCTATATTTGAGACGTTTCAATTGTAGGTATAATAAGTGCCCAGGGTATGTCAGTATACAGGGGTATACATTGTGCACCTGACCAGCACGAGTTTGAAATAACGATTCGAAAGCCCCCTTGGAACCAAGCAGTTATTCCGCCACTGCGCGGAGAGAATTCTAGGTTCGCTAGTCTCTCATAGATCCCATAAGCAGGCTACAGACGTTTAGACTAACTGACTGTTAAACTGACAGTTTAATTAACTGTACATTTTATCTGTAGGTAGGCATAGATAAATGTACGTGTGTCGGCAAAACTAAAAATTGCACAATTAAAGTTTGAACTTTAAATCAAAATATCGTTAGATAAACTGTGAGATAATCTAACCGTTTCTAGCCTTTTTTGATCGCCGTTTACGAAACCCACCTATCCTATACCCAATCTCTTATCTATCGTGTAGGTACACGGAATACAAAATAATAATAAATAATAAAATTAATTATTTTTGTGAACAACACAACGCCAGCTAGCCCCATGGTAAGCTATTAAGCTTGTGTTGCGGTGACTACACAACGGATATAATACATAAATTTATTTTATCTTTTGTGAATACTTACATACATATTTTATAAAGACTTATGTTTGTAAAATAGAAGTAAGAAGTCTGTGGTAGTAGGTTCTTAACTGTTAACTTACTGTAAATAATTTTAAAGTTCTCAGTGCCGTTATTGTCTTCGATCTCCATCAGTAATTGTACGATGGCCATTTCAAAGACCACTGTCTTTCCTGAACCGGTTGGAGCGCTCACCACCATTGATTTATCTGTTAGAATAATTAGGTAAATTGGGTGGGTAGCTAAGTCTTATCTAGTGGTTATTTTAAAAAATAGTATTGGGTAGGTACCTTAAGTCCTGAAAGGGATGGATAGTGAAATTTCTGCATGAGGGGGACATCTTGCAAAATCTAGCGGGATATATTCCGCTTTAATCGTAATTTTAGATGCGAGTTTATTCATATAGGAGTAAAACACTCACCTGTGTAGAGTGCATCATCCAAAACAGTTGACTGAACTAAGTTAAAGAACTGGTACGAGAAAACACTGCGATATTTTTCATCTGTAAAGAGTAATGTCACGAAACATTTGCTTATTTAAAGGTCTAATCTACCAACTACCTATGTTATTAGTAGGGTCCTTACTGTACCTACCTACCTAAAGAGATGTCCAGGGTCTTATTTTGAGTCAAACTAATATAGAAAGATACATACCTATTTCTTCGATACTTCGAAACTGTCCATATTGACCGGTTCCTTTGGCCGGTCGCCGTTTTGCAATAAGTTTATCCTCACACTTGTTTGAGTTAGTAGGTTGATTTTCGAACACAATATTTTGACTTACACTCAAAGACAAAGGTTGAGAGTCATCGATCTCGTCAGGATCAGAGAGAACATCGGTGAAACTTTCTCTAAAAATGTAAATGTGTTGATTAAGAGTGATAACAAAATAATAATTATTTTGTTACCACTCTTAATCAACACTATATACCATTATAAACTTATTGGAATTTGGAAGTACTACTCACAGATTAGAATCCATTTGTAAGCTAGCGTGGATATCCTTTAGAGAAAACCGCTTACTAGAGGAAAGTACAAGAAACAACATAAATAAAATATCTACATTTCCAACTGAAACCAGTTGCCGCCATTGATTTTTTTTTAAAGATTGTAACTGTGGGAACCGGAAATCCAAAATGATGATTAGTTTGGCAGTTCAGTTTCCTGTCCAACTAACCAGTAGTAGGACTGCAAGTATTGCCAAAATATGGGATTTGTTTCAATTATGTAAACTTGTTCTTTTAGTGTTTTATTTTTAAATAGTTATTAAACTATAAAACACTCAAAAACTTTAAAGTACAGGTTGGTAAAAATATCAAAGTAGGTACCTACCTATTCAGTAAATAATATCATGCATATATTTGCATGATGTTTTTAATTTTTTTTGAAATATTTTGATATTTTTTTTCAAAAGTATACACTCCAAAACCAGCGACAGCACGAATGATCAGCTGACTGTCAGTCAAACGTCTGTCAAAAACAGGTTTGATTTTCGAACTTCGTTTTCCTTAATTTTTATTTCGTACTTCATGTGTTTTGTTTCAATAAATATTTACAAAAAGTTAAATGTAAGTTAACTAGTGTTCATTTTAATGTTACCTATAGTGTACAGTGACTTCATACTACAAGTTACCAAGTTGTTTTATTAAAAGTACTTAATAAGGTACGGCTACCTGCAAAAATCATTAATACATCCTCATATCTATTCTAGGGAGACAACAAATGACTACGCAAATGCAGAAACAGTCAGTTTAGACACTTTAACACTCGAACAAATAGTTCAGGAAGAAAGACAGAAAGAAATATCGGAGCTACATTCACTGAGCAAAAAAGTTTCTTTCTTACATTCGGACCTCCTCTACTATCGAAATGCTAAATCTAAAATAGGTGCTGCTTGTTACGAAGCATGGAAAGTGATGTTGAAAAAGGTTGGTGGGACGCCAAATGGATGGAGAGATTTGGGATATGCACTTGGTGTCAACCAGGATGACTTGGATGTAAGTAATAAATAGTTATAGTATAAGTAATTATTATTATTATATTAGCCTGAATTGTCCCACTGCTGGGCAAAGGCTCCAACTCTTCCATTCGGGTCTATTTTGGGCTATGGTTCGCCACTCGGGCTTAAATTTGATATAAGTAATAGAAAATTTAATTATTACTCCCTTAATTTATAAACTTTTTTGAACATTTTCACTACCTTTTCAGTATATCATGGCAACAGTGAAAGAAGACCAAGTAGACATGGTTCTCAAAGTATTCCGTCAAAATGAAAAGGCAACGATCGACAAAATAGTAGAGGCATTTATCAAACTAAAAAGATACGACATTCTGAAATCACTTGAAGACCCACTTTGTAAGTTATGCCAGTATTTCCAGAAAGATGATAGCGGTTACCACAGTGCTAGTAAAAGTGATGGTCACAGAGAAATAGTGAGCCTTAAAAATGTTGTAAATGATCTGCCACCCGCTTTAAATAAAAACATGATAACAAGTCAAAAAGAACCTGATAAACCTCAGCAACCAATCCCGAAACCATCAACACATAGACAAGAAAGCCTTAAAAGTGATGATCGTATACTATTTTTAACATTTGCTCGAGATGGTTTGGGGACAGCGATAAATATACAAGAATATGTGGCCAATTGGACTAATGTGCCATCAGTTAAAGTTATAACTTTGAATGGTAGAAGGGATCAAATTTATCAGAACCCTGAGAAGTTTATAAGAGAGTATTTTGAAAAGGTTAGTAATTTCGAAACTACTATTATTTACTTTAAATACTTGCTAGATCAACTAAATAAAATAAAAGGTTAGTTTACTGCACTGCATAATATTACCCGCATAAGGTATGATTTATATTAGACCGTCACCTGGCCGAACTTCGCTGTCCATTGCTCGGCAGTCGATCAATCTGTTGCAACCTAGTAGCAGCCGAGCAACAGACAACGAAGCTCGGATCCTGCACGGTCAGGAAACAGTCTAAATTAAATCAGTCCTGATCTTGTGATAATGTCAGGATAAAAAGTAGCCTATTTTGTGTTACTCTAAGTATCCTACTATCGAGTTTCAACACAAGAAACACACCATCTTTCACCTTTATAACATTAGAATACGCCCTAGGCACCACAGGAAATTTAATCTCTGTTCTAGTATAAATTATATAGACATTTATGTAAAACGTAATATTTAATAATATATCCTTTTCTTGCAGGCTGATTTAATAGTACCAATCATAACACCAGGATATCTTGAAGAAATACAATCGCACAAAGTAAACCCACCCAGTACAAGTGATAATCTTGATCATAAATATGCCAATTTTATCTACAACTTGATTGTGAACCAATACATACATGCAATGGGATGTCTTAATAAGAAAGTCAGAAGTGTCTTGCCACAAAACAGTGACCCAGGGTTATTTCGAAGCATTGCTATGTACCCCGACCTTTTGCCTTGGACTTATGAAACAAACTTTGATGAGCAGTTTCAAGCATTTTTAAAGCAAGAATAAGTTAATACTCAACATTATGTACCTCTCTACTCAGAAAAGTTGATTGCCTATCATCCTTTGTGTCACATGATTATATCTTAATCTATTTATTCTACTAAGTAAATTAACCTACCTACCTATTTATTTTTTATGAATTTTACAAATCTATTAGCTGAATATTTTGGAATTTTGAATAAAAAGTCTATCTTTTATTTGGTTTTGATTTATTTAACTACTTAAAGAAAGGCAGAGTTTCACTTTTTATCTTATTTCATAGAAAGTGTTGGAAATGATTACAACAATGCACTAAAATAATGTAAGAGCTCATTAACAAATTTAATTGTCAATCATTACTTTTTAAAAATTTAACACTAAAAATTAAGCATAGATTAAATTGTGAATGGGCCCTTGATTAAACTAATTTTTTTATGTTATGTGAGTAAAAAAAACTTAATACTTGATAATAATAAAAATACGAATATATTACGCCAATCTGTACTTTATGGAACAGTCTTCCTGTTAGTCTTATGAAAAAATTAGGTATTACAAAAAAGGTACCACATAAGGCACAGTTGGTATATCTAGTACTAAATTCTACTTTTTGGCTGGAACATTGGTCTCTTCTTCAGGTTCCTCATAAGTGCTTGTTTCTTCAGCTGTGCTGACATCATTCACATCAATGCCAGTGTCATTATTGCTGCCATTTGCCAACTCTTCCTGTAAATTAGTTTGTAATTTGGTTGGATTGTAAGTAATACAAATATTGAAGAAATATCTGTGGTCTGGATTAACACATGGGCTACTTTTTATCAGTATATTCCTGCTGGATCAGGACTTAAACAGGGAAAAAAGCAGGGTGCAATTATTACCTTGATAACCTCCACAAAGCTATTAGCCTCATCCAACATCTGTTTGAAAAGAACATTCTCTTCTTTGAGATCTTCAATTATTTTACGAAGCTTCTCATTTTCATCCAAGGCATCTTGCAGTGCAACCCTGAAACACAGAACAAATAAAATGTAGTAAAACATTTCGAAAAATGATTCTTTAACTTCAATCATTAAGTCATTCAATTACAACTATCTAATAGTTTTTTATAATATAATTTAGTTAGCAATGACAAGAAAGGAGAAACTACGTTAAAGTTTCAAATAAATGCTGAAGTACCACACGGATCTGTATTATAGGACCTGTGCTGTACACAATACAGGTGATTTTGTATCAGTGAGTCGTTTGGTTTTTGGTGAGTCACAAGGACTGTATAACTGCTTCTCGGAAATTACAGCAAAGCCTGGACTTGACAATAAACTGGTTGAGAAGGTAGAAAATTAAAGCTAGTAGCACGAATTCGGTGCATATTATGACATTCACACTAAGGAAAGAGGATTGCCCACTGGTACAACAAGAAAATACCACACTCGCACACCAAATTGCTAATTAAAAAAACTGGGAAAAAAAGCAATAATTAGAAATGTTGAGTATACTTACTGACGTTTCTCAGCCAATATTTGCCAATATTTTTCAGAAGCCCCATCAGGATTGGTCAGATCATCAGCTGTGATTTCAATACTTGCTTGAGTTTCCTTAGAAGTCAAATTCTTCCTCTTCACTTCTACTTCCCTGAAATAATTAAGTAAGGTTGTCTATACATAGGTATAAATTGAAATTTCGAGATGCAGAGGCTTATACCATGCTTTTTGATGCTATGCATTCTTTTTCAGAATTAAAAAGTATATTAGAGCTTATTTACACTAAGTCAGTGATAGAATTCAGTGCCTTATAATTTTCATGTTCAGTCACTGGCTTGGTCAAAATAGTATGGCACCGACGTCTGTCTGACGAAATGTAAATAAATAAGCTTGCAGTGATTGTGTGAACATTCGAGCTATAAGAGAGACTTAAATTAATAAAGTAGACTGTCATAGGAATGTGATGTGCGAGTTAAGAAATGTATGTAATGAAAATGTACACAGATGGTTCCGGTTGACTGAGTTGATGTTTCAAACTTTTAGAAGGCCGGCCGACAAGGTTTTCTCGGTCTGCAGCAGTGTGTTGCAATGTCTTCAAAGATCGTCGTGTAGTCTTCGCGATATTCTGTAAAGAATACACAAGTGGTCAAGGAGAAAGTATTGTGTCGAAGATGCCGTCGGGTAATTTTGGCAACTACAATTACCTGATCTTGACTCATTTTTAATGTGTTTGTAACCTCGGCGAAGTGTCAACGTAGGCTTTGTAATATATTCCACTAAATACGTAAAATAAATCAAGAATTTATCATCAAAACAACACAAATTGTGCAAAAAGCAAAACAGAACTGACAGTGACAGTAAGTTTTTTTTCCCGCCTTTACAGTTTGACGTTTGCGTTTTATTTTTGCTCCTATGGGCCTTAGCCATAGTATGAATATGTCGCAGAGAAACAGTCCACTTTTTCCATACGCTTGATTTGAAGTTTTTGCCCTATCAGTTGCAATTAACGTCAAGTGACGGTTTTTGCCTACACTTTTTTTATCTCGGTCTCGTAATGTCATGTCATATTTTTGTCATTCGATTGAAGTTGGTGGAGCGAAGTGTTTGT
The DNA here is from genome assembly GCA_949358125.1 of Idaea dimidiata. Taxonomy (NCBI): domain Eukaryota; kingdom Metazoa; phylum Arthropoda; class Insecta; order Lepidoptera; family Geometridae; genus Idaea; species Idaea dimidiata. Next base: position 9,243,882 of record OX442328.1, read on the forward strand.
GTTTTTCGTGAGTAAAAAGTGAATTTTGTTTCGTGATTCCCATTTTTTATATCGCGTAATATTAACTACCCTATCAGATGTAAGTTAATGTGTAGTGTTGTTAAAAAAATCCTATAACCTTGCCACGAATGTGCGATGTAAGTGTCTGAATGAAAGTCTATTCTTTCAGCAAATCTGGTAGGAGCTGTATCATAGGTGTATAAAATAGAGGGTCTATCTTATCTCTAACTGAAATAGTACCTACAAACGTTATATCTATCTCTGAGATCGAACATTATTGATGTCACCATTCACAAAGTGAAATATATATATCAAAGGCTGGCACAAACCACCATGGATAATCTAAGGTGAGTTGGTTTCTGTTGTACCTACTGATTATTATTTAGGTAGGTACACTTCTTACGTCAATGCATATCAAGGTCATTAAAATTATGTTTATAAGCAAACAGAACCTTTTTACTAATAAAACTGGTTACTGACCCAATGTAATTTGGTAAATTTAACTTGTGGAATGATTCATGATAACTGGGTTATTTTCAATATGTTCTTAATTTTTAGGTTCTATTTCGTAACCTGGAATGTGGCCACAAAGTCACCAAATCAGGATATGAATGCTCTCCTAGACTTTCCATCACAGTTCAATAAAAATAAACCATTACCAGACTTTTTTATTATTGGGTAAGTGCTTTGTATTTTAAGTGTCTACTTAGTTATTAACCTAGTAAATTTCTAGGTCATATAATCTTACCAGTACTGTGATATGTTGTAATGTTCTAAAAATCTCATTATTGCATATAAATATTTTAACGTTACATCACAAGTATGAAATTTAATGACAAATTGCATCAAGATAAAAGTAAATTATACCACCAACTATATGTATATAGATTAAAAACATTTAAATATGTTTATAACTTTAGCAGCAGGCCTTCTTAAAGGTCATGGGGTTGGCATGACATGTTTTCAATTTAATAGCGATGTTAGCTGCCCTATTTATTATTATTATTTTATAGTTCCATTTGTACAGTAAGTATGACAGAATAATAGTAATTGCTTCTTAGTTTATGTAAGACAATTTAATTTATTCAATGTCATATTTTTTCAATCATTATGATATATAAAAGGCTACAAAAACATTTTAAGTATTATGTAAAAAATAGTAAAATATATTAATTTATTGAAACCATTATTGACAAAAATATTATAAATAAATAAAATAAATAAATATTTATTTCATAAACTTTTGTTGCATAATAGACTATACCTAGGACTTAAACATTACTGGGAAGACTATAAATAATACATATACCTGAACTAGGTGAAACCTGTGTTTCAGGTGAAGTAGGTCATTTATAAATTACATTTTAAAATTAAATCACTTACAAACAAAATACGAAATTATTATACTACAATAAATGATAGTGCATAAAAGAGTAGGTACAACAAACGAGTAGGTATATAACATAACATTTCTTTTTCTAAACATTAGGTATAAGAGGTAGGTATTTCTATAATTTATAATTATTTTAGAACATTAAGTAAATTTTCTGTATCATCGTAAGTCATACATTGTAGTGCTTCTTGGACTACTTTTTTAGTTAAGTTATAATTTAGGGGGTAAATATTTAATTTTGCATTTAATCTATTGTACAGCAGTGGTCCAAGAAACAGGAAGAAGCTGTGAGAGAAGGCATGATTTGTTGTCGTATTTTGAGGGCAAACTTTATCTTTTCGTCTTTTATTAGTATTTTCAGTGCAGTATGGAAGAGAAGAGTGTTGTTTGAGGACAATATTCATTATAAATAATTGTCTCACTGTTAGTACTTTACAAGACATGTAGAGGAGATCTGTAGGGTATTGAAAGTGTCGGAAAGTAGCAACTTTTAAGACTGCCCTCTGGGCTCTCTCCACAGTTAGTAATAGGGTTTTAGCCGCACCACCCCACGACGTAATACAATAAGTTAATACTGATTGACATAAAGCAAAATAAACTTGTCTGATTATTTTTGGATCAGCTATAGAGCGAAGGTTTTTGAAAACAAATATTAACTTACGCATTCTGCCACATAAAGCATTAATATGGTACTTAAATGAGAGAGTTTCATCAATTATTACTCCAAGGTATTTTATCTTGTCAGTGTTGGCAATCATCGGACACTTACAAAGATTAGTCAAAGGGACCTCACAGTGATGAGCAAATAATGTTGGCACAGGCGGTGCCGAACTTGATTTGCGCATAAAGAACTGAATAAATTTAGTTTTATCAGTGTTTAATGTTAGGAGGTGTTGCTGAAGCCAATTATTTACATCATTAAACCCTTGTTGTGCGAGCTCGTAAACTTCTGAAACTGTGTTTGCAGAAAACAGTAGAGCAGTGTCATCAGCGAAGGATATTATTTTACCACCACCCAATTTCAGGTTGCAAAGGTCATTAATGTAAATTAAAAATAGCGTAGGGCCTAATATACTTCCTTGAGGGATACCAAAAGAGGTATTCCTCATGTCAGAACTGATGACACTGTCTATTTTTACACATTGCGTACGTTCATCTAAATAGTTAGCGAAAAGCTTAAGCTGTGTTCCTCTTATTCCTAAATATTCAAGCTTCTGTAATAGGATGGGAATGGAAATTGTATCGAATGCTTTAGCAAGGTCCAGAAATATTCCTATTGTCCGTTTTCCCTTATCGAGTTCCCTAACCAAGAAATCAGAGAGATGATAAACAGCGTCAGCGGTTGATAACTTGGGCCTAAAACCAAACTGAGTTCCCGACAATATGTTTTGCTTCTCCAAGTATTTGACCAGCCTGTTATTAATAATTTTTTCTAAAATTTTAGAGATTGACGGAAGTATTGAGATAGGCCTATAGTTTGAAATCTGTTCTTTACTGCCTGATTTAAATACTGGAACAACAACGGCTTTTTTAAGAAATTTCGGAAAAATACCTTCGGATAAGCATCTTCGAAAAATACGTGTGAGGGGAGAAACTAGGATGTGCTTAAATCGTTTTAGGATTTTATTAGATATATTATCCCAACCTACGGCAGAGTCATCTTTTAATCCCATGATGATTCTGTTGACCTCAGCCTCATCGATGTCTAACAGCGCAAACGACCTCAATGGATTGATATAATTTGACTGAGGATAAGGATGTGAAAACTGAGAATGAATTTCGATCTTCTCTGCCAGGTTTTTACCACTATTTACGAAGAAATCATTTACGCTGTTTGCAGATTCTAACTGTGAAGACTTAGCTTGTAATAACCTTGAAGACGACTCATGCTGCTTTTTTAAGTACGTTACAGATTTTATGTACTTCCATACTTTTTTACCATTTGATCCAGCCTTTTCTAACTCATTTTTGTCATAATTACATTTAACTTTTTTAAGGAGGTCATTACAGAAGTTGCGATATTTTTTATAAGAGGACTGTAGCAACAAATTAGCTGGATTTGATTTGGCCTTTATATGTAATTTGTCTCTATGCCTCATACACCGAATAAGCCCCGGTGTGATCCAGGGTTTAATATTGTTATTTCTGCTACTCAAACGAATATAAGTCGTATTTCTTAAAATAGCTTGTTGAACTATGTTTATTAAATTTGACATACACATATCCGCGTCATCGGAAAAAACTGGGTCAAAGTCAATGTTGCATAAATCGTTTTCTAGTCCATTTAAATTGATTTTTTTAGACATATGTGTGCGGTGACGATTTGACAATTTACGGTTTAAGGTTAGTAGGACAGCTCTGTGATCGGTGATCGATGAGTTATTTACAAGAGTAATAGATGGCAAACTGGTTTTAAGCATAACATGATCTAAGCAAGAACCACTGTCAAATGTGGGTAACGAGTGTGCAGCAAGTAGTCCATGGAATGAGCAAATATTTAGATATTCTTCGGCATCGGAGCTGATTTTGCCCATTTTATTTGGTAGAATATCAATATTTATGTCTCCAATTATCATTAAGTTTTTTGTGGATGACAATTTTTGTATGGTGTCACTTAAACAGTTTAAGTAGTTATTGACATTTTTAAAAGCAGGGGGTCTGTAAATAGCTAAAATTGTAAAGTCTGATCCAATTTTAATTAAAAGTCGATTGCATTCAGTCATGCTCGGTTCCTCTACAGAGACATTTAAGCTGCTCTTAACATATACCACCAGCCCGTCGTTTTGGTTATAAGTACACTTACTGCTATACTTGTCATATCCCGCCATAGACGGGATAATGCTATGATCATTTATTCTGCATTCGGTTAAAACAACAATGTCGCAGTTAGTACCTAATCTTTGTAGAAAAATACTTAAATTATCGAAATTTTTAGAGCACGAAATACTACGTATATTTTGTGTTAGAATGGTTAGTGGGTGATCATAGGACGAGAGATACTGCTTGCACTCTTCAACATCGCAGCTATAGGACTCAGATACAGAGAAATTATCTAAATCGGAAACAATATTATTAGTCATTATTTAATATAAATGCAAAAATAGAATGCGCAGAAAAATACTTTGAAAAGGCGCTCTTAGGCGCCCACATAATCTATAGAGTTAATATACCTACTTTCCGCTAGTTTTTTGGCAGGGCAGGAAGAATCACCAGTTTTGTGATTAGAGGGCTTCTTAAAACGGAAGCACGTAGCGCATTTTGGTGACTCGGCTGATTTCTTGCAGTCCTTTATTGCGTGGCCTATTTCGCCACAGTGTCCGCAGGTGTTGACCTCCTCCCGGCACGTTTTGGCTGCATGTCCGTATTGCTGACATCTAAAGCACCTTGTAACCAAAGTGAAATCTCTTACAGGGCACGATGACCAATTGATGTATACTCGGTCGTTGGTAATTAGGGCCTTACGAATATGCGCCGGGACTTCTAACACATAGTTGCAGGTCTCGGCGTCTTTCTTCCCAGACTTGTGACTGAGCTTAATTGAGGACAAAAATGAGTCAAGAGTCGTACCTTGAAGTTTATCGGCCAGATTTTGTTGGTACACACAACCAAAGACCTCTGAATCCTGCATTGACGTGGGCACTCCAATTATAACTATTCTTGGTCTGCGTTTATAAGGCTCATCTACAGTAAGGCCAGAGGTCGTCAACAATTATGAAACTAATTTGTATAAAATTAAGTAGGTATCATTCAGAATATGTTAGTCTGATTAAAAAGAAAGAGATTTTGTTCTACCCATCTAGCTTATAAGTTGAACAGACATAACAAAAACATCATAAAAACAGTCATTCAGAACTCTTTTTGTTTTCACTTTGTGTGCAAGATTTTGACTAGCATGGATTAAAAAGCAGTTTGCAGTAAGGTAACAAGAACCAACATCTTTTTCATAGTTGTTGTTATCATCCCATTATAAGATTATCATCATATTTTATTTATAAGACATCACTGTTATGTTTGAGAATCTAAACAAAGAATCACTAAGGTGATTGTAATTTTAGAAATTAACAGGATGTGTGATTCAGTGCCTTCCTAATTCGGTTTTGTTAAAATATGGGAGCCCTACTTAAATATTTATTTTACACTGTTTTCACTGTATTTGTTGTTGTAGCAGTAACAAAAATTCATCATCTGTAAAAATTTCAACAATCTTGCTAACAAGGTTCATAATATCAGCCTGGCGACAGACAGATACACAGACACACACACAGACGGACAGTCAGATCTTGGTGGTATGGATTTCTAAAAATGGGTTAAATTGTTTTTAATTTTTATATCTACATTAATCCACAATCAATTATTAATTTGTCTGCTTGTAATTTTGTTTAATATAATATAATGTCATTAAACCTTTGTAAGTGAAATTTTATAATAAACAAATAATTATAACGGGGTCCTAAGGTTAATATTATATTCTTTGTTAAATGCTATTCACTTTTTATTTATCAGTTTCACCTATTGATTGTAAGTAATACCTAATTAAAATAATTAGGTAAGATAAGTTATTTTCTACTGGCTGCACTTCGCGGTTTTACCCGCGTTAGTACAGAGCCCGCATGAAATTCGGAATAAAAGTAACCTAATAGATGAGTGAGATGTTGCAGCGCTGACTGAAATGCTGTGGGTGCTAAAATGCTTTTGCAGTAGCATTGGTTCTGCAGTTAATTTCAACTGTCTTCCTTTTTCATATTAATTCTTTAATCTGATTTCATCTAAATTTCAGGCTCCAAGAAGTGAAATCCCAACCTCAGAACATGTTAATGGACTCTCTCTTCTCCGATGCATGGACGTCTACCTTTAACAACATACTCTGCAGACAGGGCTACATTATTGCCAAAAGCACTAGACTCCAAGGTCTGCTTCTACTGGTTTACACTCAGATGAAACATGTCACACATCTCAGAGATATTGAAGCTCAGTATACTAAGACTGGGCTTGGAGGAATGTGGGTGAGTTTATTATAAATTGACAAATCAATTACGTTGATATGCCCCCTTAACAACAACCCTGGAGTCTTCAAGGTTAGAGTGAATAGGTTTCTTCTAAGCAAGCATGTTACATCGGCGATCTCATCGTTCGCTTTCATGAAAAAAAGTGCCAAAGTAAAAATAGGCATCTGTCTGTTATGTTTTCACCTGTAATCAGTTTGGTAGCCAACCAATATCTCTACAAATGGAGTCACAACTCATGCAGGTAAAATTGCAAGACGCAGCTAGTTATTCAATAGTTTAAACAATATTAAACTTTTTTAATCAGTTGCACATTTTTATAGTCGACAAATGTGCGTCTAATTCAAAACACATTTGAACAATCAACGAATGCCTCTAAAATTAACTGTTCATAAAGTAATCATTTACAGTCTTATAGCTACTAAATTACTAGCTGCTACACGCGGTTTCACTCGCGTAATATCGGTTTATAAATCTTGTGTGTTAAAGTTGTAATACATTGCATCGCAATCGCTTTAGTAGTTTTTGTATGAAGGAGTTAAGCTGATTTCAGACTACGCTATACTATTGCGCTATAAAGTATAGCAAAGAAGGACCTAATGCTATGCTATATAGCATGACGTTCACATACGCGATATTATAGCAAGCTCAGTCAACCGGGATCTTTGAAGAGTGTGCACAGTTGCACAGCACACATCACGATCGACACAATGGATTTAATACTGGATAGTCTTGAAAGCTCATCAAGCGATGATGACAATGAATTGGAAACTATTCGCTAGCGCAAATCCGTCGGCACAGGATCGTGTCCGCTCGTATCGCTTGCGGGACGGCAGGTGGTGAGGGAGGAAGGGGGCGCCGCGCGATATAGCATCTGCGCATCGCACCAATTTATAGCGTATAGCAAGCCAATAATATATAGTACAGTACAATGTGAACGTGTCCATAACAATGTATGGAGCGCGATATTGTTGTGCTATGAGCTATATACTATAAGCTATTATATTAAAGCGTAGTCTGAAATCAGCTTTACTTACAAATTTTGACATTTATAACATACTAGCTGCGCCACGCAGTTTCACCCGCGTAAGTCCCGTTCCCGCGGGAATATTGGGGTAAAAAGTAGCCTATGTGTTATTCCCGGTATCCAGCTACCTATATTCCAAGTTTCATCGCAATCGGTTCAGTAGTTTTTGCGTGTAAAATAACAAGCTAACATACATACAAACTTTCGCGTTTATAATATTAGTAAGAGGTAGGATTCTGTACTCTAACCAGAGATATGTAAAAACTTTAATAGACTCATTGACTCTAACAATATTTTTTCTTAGATTTTTTAATTCAGTTCTCACGATGTTGATATAAAATTGAAGTCATTTAACGGTTTATATCGCGTTGTTTTTTTTTTTTCATGTTTTTATTTTTTACAAAATTAAAAAACAATAATATGAAGTACCTACCTGTTGATATTTATATTTAACTGTTGAATAAAGCTTATTAGACACAATTAGATTATAATAAATTATGTATGCTTAAAGGGTAGAATACTTTTACGCTGATGTACTGCCAACAGCTTCCTGTTTTGCTCTGGCACACACCACTCTCTACTCGACTATTTATATATGTTATAGCGTCCCCACCGGCAGCCAAAATATGCAGTTATGGTTGCTCTGGCACATCGACTTGAAAGGCACCAAGGGGTTTTAGTGGGTATATACCTCTGCTGTGGTATCATCTAATTAGCATCCACCGCTACTAGTTGCTATTTACTGTCAAAAAAACATATTTCGTATTCTACATTACTGCTTTGAAGTAATCACCGGTAACAACCACGTTACGTCAAAGCAGCAATGTACTGCAACTTAGCAACTACTAGCGGTGGATGCTAATTAGATGATACCACAGCTGGTCGCCTACCATCCCAGACCAGAGGAGACTTCCACTCATCGGGCTGCTCTCCCCCCATAGTAGCCTGATAGTCTTAGTAAGATTTCTCCTTGTTAAAAACAAAAGAAAAAAGGGTAGAATACTAATGGGAATTTATGAAAAACTCCAAATATATAATTGAAATGAAATGATCAACTTGTTACTACTACAGGGCAACAAAGGCGCTGTGAGCGTTCGATTCAACATCTACGGCTGCTCAGTCTGCCTCGTCAACTGTCACCTCACGGCCCACGAACACCTGCTGGCGGACAGGATTAACGACTACAATACGATTATAAAACAACACGAGTATCACGTTGCTGAGACCGCTAACATACTGTATCATGAGTGAGTATTATATTGATTTTACTGAGTACTCGTGTGAAACGATAACCAAAAAATTGTGGTTGTTGCTTGGCATGACATTGACGGCGTTCAGTGGCGAGTCGCGAAACCACGGCTCGCCACGACATGCATCACTATGTGTTAACCTTATGGTTGCGGGTTCGATTTCCGCCGGGGAGAAGTAGGTATAGGTACCTATTTATACTGACCATCATTATCTCACCAACAACAATGTCGTCGGTCCACCGAATAGGTGCGGTCTTCCAATGCTGACCATAAATATATTTTAAAATAAATATAAATAAATGTTGCACTACATTACACACAGCGTAATCTAGCCCTAAATTATGCACTATGCTTGTACTATGGGTAGACAACGGATATACTACATGTTATACTTTTTTTTTAGTTAATACATAAATGGTTTTAGATGTTTTTTAAATGTATAACAATTACAAAAAAAGTATAATAGATATGCAGTATATCTGTTGTCTAGCGCTCATAGTACTAGCTAATTAGTCTGGGGCTAGATTGAGCTATGTAGAATATCTTGCATTTAATTTATATACATGCTGTGTCGCACGGATTCACCCGCGGTCTCGACTCTTAGGGGAATTTTGAAAAACTATTTTATCCGATGCATCATATTATAAGAACACACGCTCCAACTCGCACAAGTTAAGACAGAGAGAGAGAGAATCAGGACCAAGCCTTTTATAATATACTTAGATTTTAAGTTTAACACATTGTTTGCGTCACTTACTACAGTTACCTTCAATTACCCACATTGTCAACTATGGCGAAAGATCAATATTAAGTACCTATTTTATTGATATTACTTAGTATCTAATCTCATTCGTACTTATAACTTTGTGATACTGATAACGAACGGCTAAACAAAGAACTGATTTATTTAAATGAAATCATGATCATAATTATGAAATTTGCGAGCTGTTTCATTCGCGTAAGTTCCGTTGTTATGGGACGGGCCAAATGCGAAAAACGGGCCAAATGAAAGTCGGATTCGCGCACGAAGGGTTTCATACTTAGAGTATACATAAGCAAACTATAGAGCGCGCCTATGTGTATTTGCCTACTGCGCAAAGTGTAAGCAGATGCTCCATACATTGATATTCAAATGTTGAGGTTGAATAGTGATCCGCGAATCATTTTTTCACCGCGGCACTGAACATTTCACCATAATTATTACTAGAATAAATTCTAACGAGAGTAACAGTCAATTCCCGTAAACTAGGTGACTGATGACATTGTTTTTGTCATTTTTGACTGTTCATACCGGTGCTTACAGTTCATATTCGCATACCAGCGCTCTATAGCTTGCCTAAGTATACTCAAAGGCTTCATACCATTATCAGATCACGAAAAAAATCACATTCGTTGTAAGGAACGCCCACTTAAATATTAATAGTACAAATAGGCGGCATTATCACTTAAAGCAACATCTTCCAGGCAACCTTTAGACGTAGTAGAACTGTTAGAACAGTTAATTTGTTAGGAAAATAATATTCGATTAGATACGGGCTTTTCTCAGATAAAACCGCGATGCGTTGCTAGTGTGAACAAAATAATGAAACAAAACGAAACATAATTAATTCGAATCTGTCGTTAATTACCAAGTTCAGACTTCAATGTGGCGATAAGCGAATAAAATTAACATAAAATAGCAGTTGTTATGTTATTTTGAATAGAAAACGACCTATCTAGCTGTTAAATCTCACGGTTTACCTACATTTAGATTTTTTGTACACGTCATGGTTATTAATTTATTTTTACAAGTAAATTAAAGTAAACACTTTAAAATACTATATTTCTAATATACGATTTTAAACTTACATGGTTGGTGTTACATGTTGGTAGTGTCGTTGTGATTATGTTCTTTTTAGTCTCGTGCGTGAACAAGCCAGTTAAAATTGCTGACGTAAGATCTCCCCGAAATGTATACGATAAAAGACCGACAACCTTACGACGATGTTCAAGGCTATGAAGCCTTATTGTAATTAGCTCATCTATATCTCCTTTATCTATTTATCTATATACTTTTAACAAAGGAAGAGAGGACAAAAAGTACAGACTGTACTTAGAAGTAAATTTAAAAAAAGTTGTCTAGGGAACTTAGCGAAAGTAGTAGAGCTAAATTATATAATTTTTAAAATTATGTCTGTCTGTTTGTTCCTTATACAATTTAATACTACTAATCCGATTGAAACCTGGTGTTCAATATTGGATAGTTCTATTTTTAAGGAACCTCGTGATATACTTTACCTCGAAATCCATTTAGTAGAACTCGAGTAATCAATAAAGAAGTCGGCTATGCCACTATTTCTACGCATGCGAAGTCGCGGGTAACAGCTTGTTTTAAATAATACACGTAGCTATTAATTAAAAAAAAATAACATTATAATAACAGGTAGCCGAACGAAGTATGGCAAAATTTGTAGAAATATACATAACAATACTTAAAGAAATGCTTTCCAAAAAATTCGCACCCGACAGGACTTGAACCTGCATCTCTGGGGATCCGTCCCAACGCCTTTTTCCAATTTGGCCACGGATGCATGTTCAATCGAGTCGAAATTAAGGATTGCATTTCTTATTGTTTACGTTTTTGGAGGCACGTAGCAAGTGTAGGAAACATTTTAAAATATAACAAAAACGATATACATAATAAGTTAGATAATTAACATTATACCTTCTTAATATCATGATTTAAAAGATTACAAAGAGACGCTTATGAACTCAGTGGTATAACGAAAAGTATTAGAATCCAGTACTAACCTTGATTTTTATCTATATCTATATACGATTAGCAATACTTATCAGTAGGTGGAACTTATCAAAGAGGGCTTATTTTGTAGGATCTGTAAACCTTAGTCACGTACTAAAATAGATAGTAAATAGCCAAATTTAAAAGGAAATTACTTATCTTATGTATCAAGTATTGAGACCACTTGAGAATATTGATGTCATACAATCTTTGATCAAATTTCTACTTACTTCTATTGACGTTATATTAAGTAGTGGCTACCTACTACCTAATGTAAACCATATATTATAATTATTGTACTCGAATTTTAAAGGAAATTATTACATACTTTAGGTATAGGCATTATAAATATTTTTATTATATTATACTAGTTTTTTTTTTCAATTGTTAAAAAGTTTTTTATATCTTTTATTACTGAATCAGAGAATGGTAAAAAATGTACCTTTATTCCGGAAATACGTGGGTAGATAGGTATCTCTAATGCGTTTTTGCGTGAAAGAGTAACAAAGTCACATACAAACTTTCGCGTTTATAATATTAGTAAGAAGGAAGATGTACATTTAAAATACAAAAGATAAATAAATATAAGTATTACGAGTTGTATAATCACTATAATTTTAGTATTTTAATGCAAATTATCCATAGATTTATATATTATATTATAGATTACGTAGATTTACGTATTATGGCGATTGTAATTTAACACATGATTACAAAAAAGAAAATCTCATATGAGTTTCTTGCGGTTTCTTCTTATCGAAGGGCACGTTCTGCAACCACACCGAAATCATAGTAATAAATTGACGGATCAAATTGTTCATGTATTTTGTATACAGCTATTAAGGTGACGATTGGTTAACTTTTATATCAGTTTTTTTAAAATGTAAAACTACTCTTTTGAAACCCAAATTTTCATTTGACAGCTAAACGTGACGTATTTAAACCTGTATTTTTTCTGTACGTAAAAACAGTTTTACTAAATTAGCAATAGTTATCTTGTTATTACTAATTGTTTGATTTTACTCACTAACTAAAGTATTGCATAGTCGCATCTTACGCCCTTCTTTTACACATCTGAAATTTGCTAGCCCTATCCCTGTCACGTCATTAGGTGAGTATGGGGTCTGAATGAAATAAACTATTTCATTATAGACTAGTAGCTTACCGTGGGCCTAGATGCCGCTGTTAGACTTAGATTAAAACACAAAAGGGTAAATACGTTTGACAAATGAGACGAAATGAAACAATAAAACTGTGTCCAGTGACGCATATGACAGAGATAGTGAAACATTTCAGACTGTAACGCAAACGAGATAGCAATCATTCTAAACACAATTTTATGGTCTCATTTGTCGTGAAGTAACGTTTTTACTCTTTTTTTTGTTTTAATCTAAGCTGGTAACTGTCCACTGGTCTAGGTGCCGATGTTCACAAAAATATTTATTAGTTTTTGTGTTTTTTACAGCTACGTATTTTGGATCGGAGATCTAAACTTCCGCACCGACCACCCCACCGGCAGTAGTCCAACTTCAGAAGAAATTGTCGCCGCTCTAGCCAAGGTAGAGAAGGACAAATACGGCGTCCTACTGAAACACGATCAGTTGAAAGCTGTGATGGAGACCGGAGAAGCGTTTTCGGAGTTCGTCGAACCAGAAATTAAGTTCCCACCGACTTATAAGTTTTCTGTTGGGAGTGACGAGTATGATTTAAAGTAAGTAAGTTACTATTACAGTACAATATTGTTGGTATTTTCACTTTGTGACACGACCTCTGTGGCGCGTCGGGCGAATACTGGCCGGGGACCAGTATTTTTGTTTAAAAATAAGTATTTGTTGATTTATTTTGAAATATTTGTTTCTGGCCGGGGTGTCATGTATTATTATCATACGTTATTTATTTACAAAAAATAAATATATTTTACATAATTGATAGAATAAAAAAAATAAAAAATTAATACAAGCCTAAGCAGGTGGTATTATGGTGCCTAACATCGTAATACCAGCTTTGGCTTGTATCTTACTATGGAGCTTTAGCTTATAGCTTACCACGGGGCTAGATGGCGCTGTGTGATGTTCATATTTTTATTACTCGCGTAAGTCCCGTTCCCGCGGAAATATCGGGATAAAATGGTGCCTATGTGTTATCCCCGGTATCCAACTTATATTCGAAGTTTCATCGCAATCGATTCAGTAGTTTTTGCGTGATTGAGTAACAAATATCCAAACACACACACTTTCACATTTATAATATTAGTAGGATTGAATACTCACACGAATTTATCTGTATTACAGGAGAAAACCGTCATGGACTGATAGAATCTTATACAAAGTAGTAGCGAATAACTACGAGAACGTTACCCTGAGGGCCGACCTGATCACCTACAACGATATACAACATTACACAGTGAGCGACCACAAGCCGGTCATCGCGCAGTATAATATCAAGGTGAGACCACGGAATATGCTTGCCCTTATTCCAATTAATTTGCACACGATAGCTGCTTATAATAAAACTTAACATACTGCACTAATTACGTTAAGCTAATAAAACTTAACGTAATTAGTGCAGTATGTACATAATAAATGCATGCTTTGAATATCAAATTTTGGTACTATAAAGCCTATGAAGTGCTATTACTGCCACCTCAATAGTTACTCAATAGTTAACTTAACGTAATTAGTGATGTACGTAAATAACAAATGCATGAATATGCGTTGTATACGCAAGGTGTAACGGGTATGCCCTTTTAAGCCGAAAGGGGGTTGTTCCAGACGTCTAGGCGAACGACTGTTGTTCTACGACTTTTGGAAATTCGAAGTACTTTCCAAAAATATGAATTGTAAAGTTTACTTGAAAATTGCTGTTTCTGAGAGTTCGAGGTCAATGACCTTATGTTGTCCTTTCATTTTGTTTGATGGTTTACAATCAAAACTTTAATTACTTTTGTTTTCAAAAGCAGCTATTTTTTCAGTATAATATTAGGGGTTAAAGTATGAAATTGCCGATTTGTACTGAAAATCTTAATTGTTTATTTTTTAAATTTTTAACAAATTTATTTAATCAAAATAGTTGCCATTATTATCTATACATTACTGCCACCTAATGGGAAGGTTATTAATGCCTTTGCGATAGAACTCCGACGATCTAGACTGCACAAACTGTGTGAAAGCATTTTGTACTGCCTCCTGGGAAGAAAACTTCTTGTCACGTAGATAATTGTCCAAATCACGAAAAAAATGGTAGTCCGTTGGAGCAAGGTCTGGTGAATACGGAGGATGACGAATGGTTTCTAAGTGCAGTTCCTGAAGGGTCAAAATGGTTTCTCGTGCTGTGTGAGGTCTCGCGTTGTCGTGGAGCAATAATGGTGAAGATCGATTCATGAGTCGGGGCTGTTTTACTGCTAGTTTTGTCAACATGGTTCGGAGTTCGGCACAATAGACATCTGCCATAATCGCTTGACCAGATCGAAGAAAACTATAGTGAATAACACCATGCTGAGACCACCAAACAGTTACCATTACCTTTTTATTGGTAAGTTTTGCTTTAGGACACTGTTGTGGCATTTGACCTGGGGTCAGCCATTGCATTTTTCTTTTCCGGTTATCATAAAGAATCCACTTTTCATCACATGTTACAATTCGATCCAATATTCCTTCATTTCTGTACCGGTTCAACAAGGCAACACAAGTTTCAACACGCGTTTCTTTCTGCAGATCAGTCAAATCATGAGGCACCCATTTTTCGTATTTTTTTATTTTATTGATTTGACGCAAGTGAGTCAATAAAGTGGGTAAGGTAACGTTAAACCATGTCGCTAATTCCTGGGTAGTTTGACTAGGATCGGCTTCCACTATCTCTCTTAATTCATCGTTATTCACCTGTGTGGGCGGTCTTCCTCGTGGCTCGTTCTTTAAGTCGAAATTTCCATCACGAAAGCGTTTAAACCAAAATCGCACGGTGCGTTCATTAGTAGACCCCTCTCCAAACGCAGCATTGATATTGCGGGCTGTTTCTGCCGCGTTAGTTCCGCGTCGGAACTCGTATTCAAAAATCACTCGAATTTTCGCAGTATCCATCTTTCTTGTCTAAATTGAATAACAAAAACAATTGAAAGTCGATATTCAAATGTTTCACATTTTTTAAAAAAAGAACATCACAGAAACCATTTGAAAAAAGTTTCATTCGAAAACCTCAAACCATGAAGATTCTATGTCAATTCAAAGAACCTATTGCAATAAAACGGCAATTTCATACTTTAACCCCTATTATCTTAAAATTTTCAAAAAAAAGTTCGAATTTTCGAAAGTCTTAGAACAAAAGGTCTTCGCATTAATGTTATATAATGCTTTGTCCTGATAACTGATGCATCGACGCACAGCCTTAACTGCTGCTGATAGTTATAAGCTGAAATTTGGAGAGTACGTTAATGATGACCCATTAGTGGGATAGCAGAATACTATCCCAACCTCAGCTCTCACATTTTACGTGCCAGTGTGTGCAGCGAGTGAGAAACTTTACCATAAAATAAAGATATTTATTCGCTTAAAGTATACTGTACAAATTGGTCTTAACTTACATAAAAGTTTCATATACTTTGCCGTCACATGACATGCAAGTTTTTCTTCTAAGTACTAATATTAAATAAACTGATGCTCTTATCTTTGGTGCAAATTAGATACATTACATTGATTATTTCTATAAAAAGGTATTACTCAGAATAATGTATGAATAAACTGTCAGAAGCATGTCAAAAGAAAGAGATAAAAAGATAAATTGGAAAAATACAAACAATTTCGTGATAGTATAAAATTCTAAAGTATTCTAAACCACAATTAACCACACAAATGGAGACGCGGCTTGCTTTCTTTAGTTTTTAATATTTATACCTAATTTACTCTTTGTGTAAAATAATATCAAAGTTAATTTTCTGAAACAAATGATTTGTAATCTGCGCGCGATGAAAATGCGATAGAACCTTGCCAAAGTAAATTTAAAATGACAAAGCTTAAGAAAGCTTCAATGCCTTCGAAAAAGACAGGTCAGATCTTGTTCCCCTGCCGTCTTTCTCGTTTCTAGATGTGCGTGTTACGTCTAAGACCATTATTATCACTCACCATCAGGTGAGTTAGTGGTCAAACGTTCATCTATTCTGTGTAAAAAAGCTTCAACGTAAATTTGCCGGAGCGCGAAAATTTTCGCCCATTCGCAAACCATTGTCATGGCGCGCGGATATTACAATTAAGCAGGTTACAGACTTAACTGCGCAGTTTTAACTTTACAATCCAACTGTCCAGTTAAATCGAACGTGTGTAGGGAAAACTAAAAACTGCCCAGGACCCTACCGCGCAAGGAGCGCGCAAAAATTGTCGACGTTAAAACCATAGATAATTTCTGCTCGCTCCTAGCGCGGTAGCTTTTTTCAACCCCTTTATTGACAGCAACGCATTCCCAAACGGGCGTCGAGTTGAACTCGACGGGAGTTACGCAGTTCGATATTTCAATAGTTAAAACTGCGCAGTTAAATCTAATTGTCTGTAGCCTGTTCTATAATTAACCCTAGCTTGCACGTTTGCATGTAAAACACTAGACACGTAACGGCTTCACGCGCACTGTAGTCGAGGAGAAGCGACCGCGCGGCGTCAGAATGCGGTCCGCCATGCTTTGCATACCGTGTGATGATGGGGTCGATTCACAGTCGGCGAGCTTAGTCCAGAGTAACGCTGAAACTGAAGCTGGTGATGAGGTAAGTTAAGACTGCATTTTTGTTGTGCTGTGGTTATCTCGATTCACAGTCGGCGAGCTTAGTCGAGAGTAAGGCTGAAACTGAAACTGAACCTGGTGATGAGGTAAGTTGGGACTGCATTTTTGTTGTGCTGTGGATATCTCAATTCACAGTCGGCGAGCTTAGTCGAGAGTAACGCTGGAACTAAAGCTGGTGATGAGTTAAGCTAGGACTGCAAGTTTGTTGTGCTGCGATTATAAAATAAGTAACTCACTCTAATATTCCTTAATTATTAACAAACTAGCTACCCCACGTAGGCAGTTTCACCCACGTAGGTCCCTATCCCGTAGGAATATCGGGATTAAAAGCCTATGTTACTCTTGGATATTGTAGCTTTCTATTGGTAAAATACTTTTGAAAATTTGTTTCGTAGTTTCAGAGTCCTATTCGTTACAAACAACAAACTTGTCCTCTTTATAATATTACTATCAATGAACTCGAATATATATGAAAGTAGCAATCCTTTAAAAAAAATGTTCCACGAGAACGGTGGTTGCGGGGCCTAGAACGATGATTTGACCGCCAGTCTGTCATTAAAGATCGTCGTCCGCCATTGGTCGATCCAAGGTCGATCATACGTAATACTGTACGGAACATGTCAGTGTGTGCATCTGCTGCTGTGTGACCGTGGAACATGTTTTTTTTTCGAGTTTAATATGGAAGTTAGATCCATTATATTTATTTCTCGTATGTTACTATAGATAAATAGAGCCAGGCGTACACGATAGATCGTGTGCGTTGCCGACAAAACTCTTTTGGATTCTGCACTCTGCACCCGACAATATTTAAATATCACTATTATTATATATCTATTGTAATGCGTCTACAGCTTGCGTCACATAGTTATTGCATCGGAATGAAGTTGAGTATCATGTGTCAAGTATCAATTTCGATTGACGTTGATCGACGTCCACTCGTGATTGTTGCAGATTACTGGCTTGCATTCTATAGTAGATCTGTCTTCTATTTATACAGAAATTAAAAGCAGAACAACACATTTTATTTTGGAAATATGTTTTTCAAACTAAATTCTTTAAAATATAACCAAAAAATTGCCAAATACAGTCTAATTCATTTTCCTTTCCAGGTATTCTCGAATTACACTGAAAAGACGGTGGAGTTCGCCCCAATGTCTCGCGTCTGGTACATTGGCGACGCCGACTTCAGAACGCAGTGCACTCTCTCACCAGATATACAAGTCAACCAGAGCGACTGGATAGGCATTTATGACGTAAGTTAGCTATAGACTTTATAAATTCACACATTTCGTTGACAGTTACCAAGTCTAAATCGCGTATTAGAATATTCATTAGCGTCAAGATGGCGGGACCAACTCTCCAATATTAAAACTTTATATTGTCAGATTTAGTACTAAATTGGTACTATTTAGTACCTCAGTTAAATTGTTACCTCTTTAGTTTAGAAGGTATTTAATAAAAACCCTGGTCCCGCCATTATGACGTCAAGATGGCGGGCCCACTGAGAAAAACAACTCGGAGCTAAAAATAACTTATATACAGATTTAGTACCAAATTGGTACTATTTGTTACCTCAGTTAAAAAAATTAGTACCTTTTTAGTTTAAAAGATATGTAACAAAAACCCTGGTCCCGCCATTATGATGCTTTGGTCATTTTTCAAAAATCATATTTCCGTAAGTATTTTCGTATTTTTTAATATTTGTAGATTTAGTGCCTAATTGGTACCTACAGAAAATCCTTTTAATACGAATATTAACCTTATATTTTAATAGATATAAGCATTTTTATTTCTCAGTATTCAGTATTCGTATTTTCCTTAAGTACATACATTACCCTCGCTGAAACACTCTGTGTAGAAATAAAAATGCTAATATCTATTAAAATATAAGGTTAATATTCGTATTAAAAGGATTTTCTGTAGGTACCAATTAGGTACTAAATCTACAAATATTAAAAAATACGAAAATACTTACGGAAATATGATTTTTGAAAAATGACCAAAGCATCATAATGGCGGGACCAGGGTTTTTGTTAAATATCTTTTAAACTAAAGAGGTACTAATTTTTTTAACTGAGGTACCAAATCGTACCAATTTGGCACTAAATCTGTACATAAGTTATTTTTAGCTCCGAGTTGTTTTTCTCAGTGGGCCCGCCATCTTGACGTCATAATGGCGGGACCAGGGTTTTTATTAAATATCTTCTAAACTAAAGAGGTACCAATTTTTTTTAACTGAGGTACCAAATAGTACCAATTTGGTACTAAATCTGACAATATAAAGTTTTAATATTGGAGAGTTGGTCCCGCCATCTTGACGCTAATGATTATTCTGATAATTTTTTCACGTTGCGGCATGGCCACCTAGATTCACGCCTCATAACCAACTCGATTACATTGTAACCAAATTTCAATTCTTGTTTTCAAATTTTCTAGCATTATATTCACTTGCCTAACTATGGCGAAATAGACGCACTATTATTGTTTTGATTATGATTAACCAATAGAAACGTTTTTCAAACGTTTTTTTTATTTAAATTTCCTCACAGTCGAAATGAAAGGTAGAGTATTAAGTTCAGGTGAGTGTCACCCATTTCACCCTCGAACCTCGGCCAGAAATATCTTAGCAGAAATTGGAGACATTCAGCCCTTTGGTTAACAGTCTGCTACACCCATTTACCCTCGAACCTCGGCCAGAAATATTTCTGGAGAAATGGGAGACATTCAGCCCTTGGTTAACAATCTACTATTGCTTACCTCGACGTAATAAAACGTATTTATTTGTTTTATTTTGCAGGCCGATTTCCACAGTCTAGACGACTACATAGCGTACGAATACCTCGCCAAAGTGTCGCTCCCCCAGAACCCGACTCCGGACGGGCAGCCGCGGACCATCACGCTGAGCTTCCCGGTCGGTAGCGGCGTGCGGACGCCGGGCTTCTACCGGTTCATATACTTCAGCCAGCCCAATCATGATGTTAGGAGTGTTCTGGGTGAGTTCACAAATATTCATAACTAGCTGCGCCCCTCGGTTTTATCCGCGAAAGTGAAAAACGCGTTATTACGGGCGCGGGAGGCCAAGCGGTTGCACTTTTTCGTTTATTACTCGGGTTCTACTAATTGGATTTCGATGCAAAGTATACCATGACCTTCCTCGGAAATAGAACTATCCAATATTGAAAACCAGATTTCAATCGGATCTACTACTTTTTCTAAGCCATCTAGACAACTTTTTTGTTAATTTACCTCTCTTGTCCTCTCTTCAGTTTTTACGGTTTGACGGCCTCTGTGGCGCAGCGGGCGTAGCTCGGATTGCAACGCAGAAGGTTGCGGGTTCGATTCCCACCGGGAACAAATATTTCTGCTGACCATAAATGTTTCTTTCTGGTTCTGGGTGTCTTTCTATGTATAATATGTATGTATTTACAAAAAAAAGTATAATATGTGGTATATCGGTTGTCTAGTACTTATAGTCAAGCCTAGTGCTTAGTTTGAGGCTAGATGCGCTATGTGTAATGTAGTGAAATTTTTATTTGAATTCGCCTTACACTCCCTCACCCTCTAATGAGAAGCGAAGCCGAGAAGTGGGCTAAAGAGGTAACCGAATGGTGTACTAGATACAACAAGAGAAATAAAGGTAGACAGTATCGTAGATGAGAAGATGATATGAAAAAAGAAGTAGGAACAAACTGGATTAGAAAGGCAAGGGATAGAGTCACATGGCGTACACTTGGGGAGGCCTATGCTGAAAAGCAAGACAATTAAATAACCGGTGTCTAATATATAAACTTATGTATATGTAAATAATTAATAATTGTTAATAAAGGCTATCTTTATCTTTAACACTCCCTCACCCGCAGGTATATCCGACCAGTTCGAAGTGAGCAGCAAGGAAGAGAAGCAGCTGACCATCTCTCCATGTGACGAGCCATCCACCAGCGCCGCGAGTGCCGCGAGCGCCGCACAGAAGCCGTCCACCGCCACAACAGACATATTCACAGACTTCACCGGACTCGACGTAGCGAAACTCTCGCGACACTTCTCTAACGATCTCAGCATTGACTGACTAAAGACCTACCTGCCTGGTTCGCCCGCGAACGGCAGAAGGCATAATTAGAGGTAAATAAATATGTACAAAGTGTAACGGGTAAGCCCTTTTAAACCGAAAGGGGGTTGTTCTAGACGTCTAGGCGAACAACTTATGTTCTACGAATTTTGGAAATTCGAAGTACTTTTCGAAAAATTAGGTGTAAAGTTTATTTGAAAATCAGCTGTTTCTGAGAGTTCGAGGTCATTTACCTTATTTTGTCCTTTTATTTAGTTTGATGGTTTACAATCAAAACTTTAATTACCTTTATTTTCAAAAGCAGCTGTTTTTCCAGTGACACATAATCTCAAAATTTTCAAAAAACTAGTTTGAATTTTCAAAAGTCGTAAAACAAAAGGTGTTCGCCTAGACGTCTAGAACAACCCCCTTTCGGATTAAAAGGGCATACCCGTTACAAATTGTATATTACAATTAATTGATGTATAGTCTTCTTATATATAAAAATGAACCCCTATTTCCCTTGGTCACGGCATCACGCATAAACGGCTGGACTTATTTCGCTAATTAAGTCAAGTCGACGAATTGTAAATGGTGGCTCATTACAATGAAGGTTCACGCGAGCTTTGGAGGCAACGTTAAAGTCCATGTTTTGCACTGATTTTCACTTTCATTACACTTGTACACCTTAACATAAATAAATTGATTAACCGCTCGTTAACCGAAATTAATTATGCCCCCGAATTAATTAAACAATTTACACGCATTTGAACTAGGTTTCACAAAAATGAAAATTTAGAAACACATCTTTTCAACGCGTTCCCGCCAAAACTCCAATATATTGCGTTGTAGACATGTCCACGGTACAGTTTACGTTTTACGTACCAACTCATAAAACCTCTTATTCACGGATAGACAGAGAGCGTTCACGAGAGATATTAAAACCGAAAAAAATAAAGAATTTAGTTTTAGTTGGTAGTTAAATTAAAATTCAATATTTCTGTTTCCCAATGCCAATTATGGACAGCTAGCCGATTTTGTAACTCTGCTGGTTACAAATCTCGATAGAAACTGTATAAATTGTTGTATTCATGTCATTCAGCAAAGAAATCGCTATTGCAATTAAAACTAACGACTGTAACTGTCAAGTTGTATAATTATCCGTAAAAATCAACAATTTCAATCGAGGTTTGTTAGAATTACATTATTAGCTAGCAGTAACCTAATCTGTTTTATGAAAAAATTAAAATGGACGTACCAAAATAAATAAAATCTTTACACGCATTTCACGCAACCGTAGTTTATTTTTCGAGATGTTCGAAATACGAATGGAAAATTAAATAAATTTTCACAGATTAAAAAAAACTATTCTAACAAAACAGTTTAGGTAATTTGGGGTTCTTGAACGCGTTGTAGAGAGTTTTATTATAGGAAATGTTTAAAATCGGGATATTTATTACGTTATTTGATAGATTTAGCCAATATTCGTATTACAAAACCTATTAGGTCGTTTCATAAAATATTAGTATAAGTTTTAGGTAAGTACTTCATATTACTACCGTTCATGACTACTCAAATACTAACTAATACCTAAATAATAAAACATTGTACAGTCAGCGTATAAAAAGTAAATGTTCACCTAAGATTTAAAGAAAATAATTGTCGTTCTTTAATTTTAAGCATACTGAAACATACTTTTCAAGTGTTGCAACCTTATTAGTTTGTAAAAATATCCTAATAAAATATGTTTATTTGCTCATAAGCTGCCGGTCTTAAACTGAATAAATTACATGGAATAAACGATGCAGTTTTTAAGCTAAGCTAAAAGCTAAGATAGCTCTACACAAAGAAATATTTTCTTAATTTCCACTTAGTCGGTACGTACTTGTGGCGAAGTGTTCTAACGCGCTGGTTTGGATTTTTAGTAGTCACGGGTTTGAATACCGCCAAAAAAATTGAATGCATTTCTTTAAAACAATACTTGTTAAGAGTGGGTAAATTCTTTTAAAAACAATGTTAAGAACCTTGATTAAGTTTAAAAATTCAACGGTAGATATGCTCTTTTATTGCCTGACTGTACAACTGGTAAACAGTACTAAAACTGTTATTAAACACAAGACAATGCTATATCATGTGTAGAAAAATGTCGCTCGCCAAGTCGTTCTTTACCCATTAAAAACAAAATATTGTACATAATTTCAATTAGTCGAGACCGTTATTATAACAGTAGGTTTTAAAGAGCCGATAGTCAGGGGTAGTGGGGAGTTTGTGGGGTAGGAAACTATGGGATTTTAAATTATGGCAATGTGACTAGATGGGATTAGGTGTATAAACTCTAACCTACATAATATAGGTGATCCAGGGCTATGTATCTATGGGGATAACTTAAGGATTTTAGGCAATTATTTTCGTGGTGTTTAAATACGAGGGTGTATAGATAATCTTCTAGTCTAGGCTATAGCTCAACGTGCTACTTAAACCACTCCGTTAAGTGACAATCTGAAGCACGTCTACCTAAATGACACTTGTTAAAATGAGGTCGGTAAGGTGAGAAAAAAAAGAACAATTCAACCTTATTTCATTCACACTAAGTTATATAAATTTATATACAGTTCTAACGAATTACTGCTCATAAAGGGGCAAGAGTTAACACGAAAGGGCTTCCTAAATCAAATGAGAGGCGCTAATCAAGTAACGAAGGCTCTATGTTCAATTATCGTAAAACACGATGCAATCATTCCTTATTCAGGTTTTTGTTGACTTTTTTCCGTGGACGGAGGAAGAAATGGATGGGGCACTACTTGATATGACAGAGAGAGATAGGTTGATTGTTAAATGAGTACGACAGAGCGAGCGTCGCTATCGGATAATACGTTAATCCGAGTGTTTATTTGCTTACCTCTACAAGTCACCTATCTGTATTTTAGTCTCTGTCCACGTATGGCTATTGCTTAAATTGCCCGACCTCGAGTTAAATTCATATAAAACAGTATTTAAATTGACATAATGAATTCTAATACAAGTACAAAACGTCATTTATCGCTATTTTAGTCTGTGACACGCTGACAGCTAGTCCATTTTTGTTCCTCCGTCTACGCTTTTTTATACCATCGAACATCAAATCGAGACTTCAATGTGTTCAGTTTTTATGACACTTTTTATATCCTCCACGACGTTCAACTGAAGTTTATTCGCTCGTTTAATTTCCAAATAAAATATAAATTAAATTGAAATTAGATTGCGGATTCTGTGAGTTTGGCTCACAGACTAGACCGTCTTTCTTGAAGTTGTAGAATAAAATAAGTAAGCTGTTTTTGCTCTAGGTTGAATAAAAATATGCAAAGAAATTGTGCCCGACTTAAACTGTAAACAACTAGCTAAATGAAGAACAAATAATCAGTTTTTGTTAGTGATAGTTTAGTACATTTTGAACTAGATTCACTTTTAGTTTTGTTCTGTAATAATATGGAAAAAATAGTGACAATTCAAACAAAGTTAAGGATACACATTATTATATGCATTTATATACATGAATATCCGTAGATTGGGTTAGAAACCTTGATATTGTTAAAATAATTAAGTGATTTTTGTGCAATAATTAATTAGAACAACATATTATTATAAATGTTAATATGTATTTAATATACTATTATTATATTAAAAGTTGCTTTTTAGCATTTGGACAATAAAACATAGTAAGATTTTTGTAGCAATTATTATAAATAATTGAAGCTTAACATTTATATCAATATTATATTGGAAGTACAATTTATATATAAAAATACAAATGTATTAAATGTGTACCAAATAGTACCAATAATATAAAAGGTTCGTAGTATATGATGTTTATCGTGATTTGTTTAGTTGCAATATCCTTATATCTGTAAATACTATTACTATTGCGTTACATATAACCGACAGTATTATACTATTTATATAAAAGTTATAACTTATAATACAAGGTGTAACAGGTAAGCCCTTTTAAGCCGAAAGGGGGTTGTTCTAGACATCTAGGCGAACAACTTTTGGAAATTCGAAGTAGTTTTCGAAAATTTTAAGTTTAAAGTTTACTTGAAAATCAGCTGTTTCTCAGAGTTCGAGGTCATTGAACTTATCTTGTCCTTTCATTTAGTTTAGTCGACAACAATCGAAACTACAATTACCTATATTTTCAAAAACAGCTGTTTTTTCGGTGAACTATAATTTCAAAATTTTCAAAAAAAAAAGTTCGAATTTTCAAAAGTCCTAGAACAAAAGTTGTTCGCCTAGATGTCTAGAATAACCCCCTTTCGGCTTAAAAGGGCATGCACGTTACATCTTGTATAAATAATAAATAAATAAATAAATATTTCACTACATTACACACAGCGCCATCTAGCCCCAAACTAAGCACTAGGCTTAATAATTACATACTCAAATAATAAAACGATTAAGTTGTGAAAATTTAAGAAAATGTATGTTAAATAAACCGCTTAAAATTCAAACTAAATTTTCAATCTATTAAAACATAACAGGAGCGCTGTTGGTATAGTGGTAGATACTCTAACTACCATTCTGAAGGTAGGGGTTTTGAAATCCGACTGCCCGCGCACCAATGTCTTTTTCTGTAAGAAAAAAACTGTACGGTGAACTTACGGTGAAGGAAAACATCGTGAGGAAACCAATAGCTTAAATGCCCAGTTATAAGGCTATATAGTTGCGGTAACAAACAGTAAAAACTTTGATTTTAGAAGCAATGTTTTTAAATGCACCGATCACGCGTCACGTACTCTATTATTAAACGTGCACGTAACCGTTGGTGTTCTATACCTACTTACTTCCTATTTATCTTACGAAATGGCGCAATGACTGGACACCTGTCACCTGACTACGATAAGATAATAATATTATGTTGTTTCGGTCTAATAACTTAAAAATTGGTGTATACATTTTTAGGTGATAGGTGCAGTCCGAAATTCTTATCTGGTGTATTTATACTAGCATCACTGTTATGTATCTGAAATTGTACCATTAATAAAGTATGCCCTTTGCGTTTGTCTGTTTTTTTTTTCTAAACAACGAAATACATGCGGATACATGATATACACGAATACATGATTCAATGCGGATTTCAAGCGAAAAAAAAACCTAAACTACTGAACTAGGAACCATTGTATTTTGTAAATAATATTTCTAGATTTTATTTTCAAATATTTCACTCAATTTTATGGAAAATTTAGCTTTTAGGATATTGCTCGGGCTGGGAGCAATATATTTTGAAATACAATATTTGTTCCTAAGCTAAACTCAAATAAATAAATAATAATAAATAAATAAATCCTGTGACGAATACACAGCGCCATCTAGCCCCATGGTAAGCTGCTAAGCTTGTGTTATGGTGAATAGACAACGGAAATACTACTTATATTTATTTTTCTGTTGTAAATACATACATATTATACATCAAATGTCTCGCTAACTCCATCAACGTTGTTACTACGGTGACGCTGTCCACTATTACAGCAGAGATAAATTAGACAGGTTCTAATACATCTGTGACAGTCAAAGTTGATCTATTTATATAGTGACTATGACAGACTATCATTCATTTTTTTCAATAACATTTGTGAACGTGACTCATTGTTACTGAGAATGTTTTGCCAATCCTGACGTCATTTCTAACTGGTGGCTAAGTTTTAAGAGTAAATATTATTTGAACATATCTGTTATTTGTAAAAAATATATTTTACTAGAAATATATAAAAAATGCTTTATTATAAATCACTAAGCAACACGAAACTTATTGATAACTTATGATGCATTTTTCCTTGATAATATTATTTTCTATTGACATGTCTTAATCTTAAGAAATAAAAAAAATAAAAAATGTTATATTTTTACTAATCACATATGATTTTACACATATCTCACGTTATTTTATTCTGTATTTACTATTTTTCTTCCAATGTAGTGCTTGTGTATTTTAGGCCTAATTTTGAAATACTTTAAGTGATATCTATTTGCTTTAATAAAATCTATCATAAAAAAACTGCGTTGCTATCGATATAATAATATTATAAAGTATAAACTTCTTACTCTGTGGAGAGAGGACAGCATGGAAATTTTCAAGCAAAAACTATATTTTCCAAAATTAATGAAAAACAACACTTTGTTGTATTGTAATTGTAGTGGTACAATTATACATGATGAGCGTTTGAATTCAAGAGAAAATACACAAAAAATTATAGTTTTTTGTCCTTTAGAGTATTAGAGGTTGTGATCATAAGATTTAATTTGCCAAATATGTCGCCGTCCTTTTTATGTTAAAAACTTATAGTTAAATAAATTTCTCGATGGTACAATCAATCCATCGACTTTTGTTAATAGAAAATCTTATTTGTACCTATATTATCGTTTCCATATCGCATATTGTTTTATGAACTTACTTAACTACTGCAACTGTTATTAATGATTAAGAAATTAAGCTACTAATATCACAATATTAATTACATATAATTGTTTTTATATTATCTTGATTATTATATTATATAATACGATAATATGTAGAGCTTATCTTGATAACTATTTGAGATTAATATGCATACTATATTATACTAATTTAGGGTTGCCCTTCTAGGTTCTCGTCACTTTTAAACACTAATAAAATGTATATTTATATTAGAGACCTTCGCCTTTAGATCGCATTTGTACATTTTTTTTTAAATTCGAATATAAATAACTTCAAAGTTTCATCTGATGAGTTACATCGGCTGTGGTCCCGAGTTAACAAAAGCTCCCGTTTGCCGAAACATCGAGGTTATTTAAATTTTAAAAATATGTACAAAATACAAATGCTGTCTAGACCTGAAGTTCCAATAATAACGAATTAGACCACTTTTGTATTAAACGTGTCTAGAACCTTGAAGTGACCTTCCCATGTATTTAGTGTATACCTAGCTAATGTGTAAATAAAAATACTAATCATA
Source organism: Idaea dimidiata (assembly GCA_949358125.1). Lineage (NCBI taxonomy): Eukaryota > Metazoa > Arthropoda > Insecta > Lepidoptera > Geometridae > Idaea > Idaea dimidiata. The sequence goes on from OX442328.1 coordinate 9,272,104, forward strand.
CCATCTCATTATGGTTTTGTAGTGATTAATAGGTAGTTGGTTGTTATACTGTGTAATTATATAGTACATATACTTTTAGTCGGTTTCTGAGGTTATTTCTAGACAGTATATCTATCCATAGTTTGAGATTCTACTAACATCAAAAAGGTGAAACTTTGTTGCTTCTTCACGTAAAACCACAAAACTGATTGCGATGAAATTTAGTTTGTAGATAGCTAGAACCTTTTCATTCTGAAGTTCCCGCGGGATCGGGACTTACGCATATGAAACCACAGGACGCAGCTAGTTTTATAATATTTGCTTAATTATTTATCTACTACCACTAACGCCCGCAATTAATAATTGATCTGTCGATTAAATCGACGGATTTGAGATCAATATTTGACAGATTTTCAAGGTAAAATTGTTAAATATTTATCTGAAATGGGTACCTAAGTATATCGGCTACCTGATTATGTTACTCTGTTGCTAACAAATCTCGATTGAAACAATTCAAATTGTTGATTTTTGCAATTACAGATATTATACAATTCGACAGATACAGTTGCTAGTTTTAACTGCAATGGCAATTTGTTTGCTACTAAATGACGTAATATATGAATGAATGCAAAATTGCAATTGTTTCAATCGAAATTTGGTATCTGATGGAACCCACTAGCTGATCGACAGATAAATTATTAATTTCTAGCGTAAAAGTACCGTTGCAAAACTCCATTTTCTGAACATAAAAACATAATTAACTTCAGAAACTGACACTTAGTGTTAATTTACGTACTTATGTTCGACGGAAAGGTGACCATGAACCTATGCTAGATACCTACTTGTTGTTTTATATTTTGAGCTTTAGATTTGTGATAATTATTGCCATAAAATGGATGAAAATGAATTTCCTTCAAGATTAATTAGCTTGCCATTCTTTATTTTAATGTTTAAATTCAAAGATAACGGGCTAAAGATCTGTAAGTTTTACTTTATTATGTATCTTGCCAATGTTTATGTTATGGTACGACCAAACCATGATGTATGGTTCATTTTCATTGATAGTATAATGCACGTAACCTGTCTGAAATATCTTTTTGATCACATTCACACAAATCGTGTAAAACCATTCTAAATACATGTTTTCATTGAAAAAGGGACCAGTCTTACTAGGTTTTATTTTGTCTTTAGAATAATACTGTGATTGTGACAAAAATACAAATACGTTCCAAAATATGTCTAGGTTTAAAAAACCTGTATTTGGCCGGTCAGTTCGGTGTCCGAAAACAGCAACACGCTTGAAATTGTAACATTTAACATTGTATTTCAATTTAGAACGTGTTTATTTCAGCACGGTTTCGTCATTATTTTAAGTAAACATCCGACCGACTTGCATTTTCATTGTAATTTATTTTTATAGTACAAAACAGTTGTAGAGGTCACAATAGTTGTTAAATATTAAATAAATAGTTTTTTTGAGTTGAAATTCATTGTTTTATTTACTTAACTATACCTACCTCGTTGATTTTGGTTAGCTAACGTAAGCTAATGACATTAGAGCGTCTAAGAATGTGAGTGCCATCTTATTCCTGATACTTAATTAATTTAAATTGCAAATTATGTTTGTTGTTTAAACAATCAGTTTAAATGTTGACATTATGTCATAATTCTTGTACCTTCACGCGGAAATTAGTCGCAACTAGGTGTGCTATTTGTTCTTATCGGATAAATAAGTCACTGATAACTTCAACTAGATGGGTGTTAAGGCGCGACGTTCGTCGGTATCTCGTAGCCGGCTCGTAGCTCTATCGTAGTATTAACTACTACCCGTATATCTATGGCAGGAGGTATTAGAGATCGTAGCGTTATCGGGAAAGCGCGGGAAAATCGCGGTCGCGGCAGACGGTTCAGTAGGCTCTCGGCCGCCGGCAGAGATGGACGTGTTCGCGCGCGCGCTCGCGCTAGCAATCGCGGTACTCGCGTTCGCGACCGTCCGCGCTCACATACCCTCGCACGATAACATTCTCAGGATACAACTGTGGGACGCCGAAGGCTTAAGTCGAGAGCCGATCACGACTCGAGCTCCTCTGACGACGACGGCAGCCCCGAGCCGGACCACCAAGCGGCACAAGCTGCGGGTGAACCTGGAGTCGCTGTACGACGCGATGCTGGAGGAAGCTCACGGTGGCGGCTACGGCCGATTCACGAGACACAAAGTTCGGCACAAGCGGCGCCGGCCTCGGCAAATAGAGTCCGAGCTACCGTGGCGGTTCCACACCGGCTCTAGCATCGTGAACGTTGCCCTCTACGATGAGGACGTTCCATGGAACGTGATCGAAGGGACCGATCGTGGAGAAACCCTCGTGAATAGCAGTGCAGTGAGTGAGAATACGAGTGACGGTGCCGGGGCCGAGGTGAATGGGACTCGGGACGTGTCTCCGCCGATGACGCTCCGACAACCCCAGGACGAGGTAATGAGCGAGGGCAAACACTGCGCTCTCTGATAATGTGGCGCCTTTCATCGTTATCGTCGCCCGAGGTGGTTAATAGCCATTCACTGAACTGATAGCCTGCCGGTGTTGCCCTAGGGATTTCCTATTCACGGGGCCTTTTCAGCTCACCCTCAAGCGACGATGCGTTGATAAAAGTGAATGCCCTTCATTGTTTTTAAAATATTTTCTCCCCGGTTGTATGTAGATCGTATCACGCTTGGACGCTAGCGCAAAATATTTTTTCATTTAAAAAGTGGATTGGCTCTGTTAAATCGCTATCGTGTTTAATATCTGGGTGCGTACATACTTATGTATTCATTGAAGTTTTTTTATCAATTTACTGATAGCAATATTACTCTTTTGGGTTTAGATAGGTACAAATACTCGTCTGATAGGTAGGTTGGATTACCTTCATGAAATTTACGATATATCGATTTACTTATTTAGTGTTTACAACAAGCTAAAGAGCGGATATCAAACTACTTATCTTCAACCATAATTAGGTGTGCGTGTTTAAGACAAGTTTGAAAAAGGACTTAATTAAAATTGTTCCGAATGAGAACCTTTAACAAATCGAACAACAAGAAAGGCGGCCATAAAAAGCTTTCCAATTTCTCACCTTGTCCTACTGAACGGGAGCCGTGTTGCCGTACAAACCAGAGGCGATAAAGTCAACTGCCAATTTAGGATGTTTACCTACCATACATAGCAGGTGCGGTTACTACTATACAAGTGAAAAAGTTGTCGAAGAACTTTAAATTATGAGTATTTGCGGTCGTCCCTCACGCTATAAATTTCATTAGTGACACACTTGACCACTTTATAACTTTTCGACCCTTCGACCTATTATTTAACCTTTTGCAAAACTAAATGGAACGGCCCACGCTAGAGTTGTCTCTGTTATTATTAGTTAATAGGTTTTCATCCCTATAAACACATAACTACTCGTATTTGTTGAAACGGCAAGCAGTTCATGTAGGTAGATACGATTAAACAGTTCTTGTTTAATTGTTTGTGATAATTTCTGTGATTAAATCTCTTGGCACAAACGTTAGTGGTTTAGTTATTGCTAAGATAGAATAGAAATCACTTTTTATATTCCTCATGGTAGAAATACTTTTGGGATCTTGCCCTCGTACACATTGATGCTCTCTTCATAGTTAAAAGGTAATGCCGCGAATATTTTCATAACCGGACTAAAGTAATATTTCCCATTGTGCTATCCATGACTTTCTAAAGAGATTTACGAGAAATGAAACAAATTAATCATAATAAATATCTATATTTTATACTCCACTAGCTGCGCTCCGCGGTTTCACGCTCGTAAATCCATATCTAAAATATAAAAGTTTCTGGCATAAGATCCTTCTCCTGATCATAGCAAACACAACAAAAAAATAATTAGCAATATCGGTCTAGCTGTTCACGCGTAATGTTGTGACCAAGGGAAATAGGGATTTATTTTATTTATAAGATTAGTTTCTGGTGTCTTCTCCTCATTGGTGGTCGCGTTTGACATACTACCTTAAATTGGTGTATAGAATATAAGATATAGATTCAAAACGATAATATGAAAATCATATTGAAGAAGAGAAGGAGGCAGCAGGAACAGATATTGTTTATGATAAAGATATGTGGATATTGAAAACAGATTTTTAGCTGAACACGTCATCGCGGATGAAACCAACATCCTTCAAAAATAAAATCCTTATTAAAAAACCAATCGATTTCAGGTAGGTATCAGGGGTATATTTACATTTTAAAAGACGTACACACGTTCGCCTGTGGATACAAGCAGCAGTGGTGAAGTAATGATTTTTAATGTACCTATCTCACAGAACATTTTAATTAATGCAAAAATGCTCTCTTACTAAGAATTAATCATTATATGATACCTACTAAAACAAGTAGGTAGATACATAAAAGAACTTTCCTGTCTTTTGTGCTTCTTTCTTTAGGTTGTATACCGTGAATATTTTATATTAACGAGTTTTTTTTCCTGATGCCAATGTACGATGTAGTTAAGTGAGTAAAGTAAGTAGTTGTTAAGTAAGGCTGAGAGGTATATGGATACCTACTTAGGTACGTAGCTTTCATGTACATACCCTTATATAAAGTAGTGTAGTAGATAAGCGATTGCTCTTAAATGACTAGTTAGTGTGTTACTATTATAATTAACTAAAAAATCAATTAAAACGTGAACAAACTACATGTTAAGTAGAATACCTACATTGTGATTAAGTATTAAACGTCGTTAAAATACTTACAAATGCCTAAGTACCAATCATACTCACAACTTTATTAGGTAGGTATTAAATTTATTGCTACTTGCCTAATTAGTGCCGTAGGTGACTAGGTAGGTAGGTACCTAGCATAGTTATAGAGTAGTGTAGTTTGTAGCTATATGTAAAACATCCCATTAGGGCACCTATACGCGCTAAACTGAAAATCCCTGTCGGATTCAACGAACATTGTTGATTATTTTCTGACGCAATGTTTCAGAATATTTTCGTTTGTAGCGTTTGTAAATTATATTATTCATTGTTGGTGTAGTTTCAAGACAAAAACTTCTTTTTTTATCCAAAATGTGCTTCAATAAAAATGTCAAAAGGTGTTGAGCCTTTCGACATTTTAATTTATAAGCTACACTAATATGTATACAATGTTCCCATTGTCATTTACAAACTCTACAAACGAAAATATTCTAAAACATTGCGTTAGTAAATAATCAACAATTTTCGATGAATCCGCCAGGGATTTTCAGTTTAGCGCGTATAGGAGCCTTAATGATCACGCGTCACCTGACAGGGCGGCAAGAGTCGACCGCGTGCACGCCCGTCCTCCGCAGACCGGCGGCATCGACGCCAATCAACCGGAAATTAGGCACAAATCAATAATTTCCCTACCAGTTGCTGAACTCGACTGTACCCGTACCTGCGCTATTAGTCTAGTGAGAGTCTAGTTACTGGACACGGCTGTACCTCGCTAATAGAGTCTGATTGACTGCCGTGCAACGTAGCCGAACATTCATTAATCTCCGTCGAAAATATTCGCTACCTTCATAACACGATAGCTCGATGCTTACCTTTCATTTCCCTAATGTATTAGGAGGTACCTCTGTCTCGGAAGTGAATTCGTTACCATTTAAAACATCATTATCATGTGAAAGTAGGTAATTAGGTTTTCTGTAAAAGGTAATGCGAGCTAGAGTTTTAGGTACTGTTACGTAAAGCTTTCGTGGAAATATTTTTGGTGGGAATAAAGTTCAAGGTCATTTGTATTCACTATTCGACGTCCCAAGAGTAGAAAAGTTGAGCAATATCGATAGAGATATAAGTTTTCGGCGACTCGACTTTATTTTTTTAGGAACAACTTTGTTTTCATCAATTTGAAATTTATTAAAATTAATAGCTTAATTTTACAACTCTCGTGAAATGTCAGTAGGAGATTTTAGCAATAAAACTTTGTTTTATCTGTACAGTCCAACCCTTGTCCCAGATTTGTTCTTCAATTGCCGACCCTTCCAGTATCGTGTAGCCAATTGCTGGGACTTACATTTAAATTCATCACTCACAGTTTTAATTAATTATGAAAGGTAATAAAGGGTTCAAGTGTGTAATTAAGTCCCCGCATTGCACCGTACGGGCACATTTCAGGCGAGCCATTTCCCCTATCGTGGAATGGGATCTTGAATTTCTTTATCTCCATTATACTACGTTATTACACCGAATTATGCGTTAAAAACTATTAAAATGCCTTCGCGTGACATTTTCAGGCTTACGTTTGTAATACATGGAACCTTCGGGCAGGTACTCTGACCAATAGAAATTCGTGTAGTTAGTCACCTACCTACCACCTATGTTGTGCTCATTATGTTATTTGGAAAATTACAGCGATTTCACTAGAATTTCAATTGTGAAAAGGCTGTTTATCAGCCATCGGACTGAAGGCCTCCGCTAAAACTAAAGTTAACTCGTTAAAGAAATTGCAATTCTGTAGTAAAAGATGTTATAATAACAGTATAGATATACCTATCTATGATTACTACAATCGCTGCTTGTGTAACGGTAATACTAGCTGTACTTTTTATTATAAAGCCTAACGTTTGATCACTGGATTAACTGATGGGCGATGGCAAGTGAAGAAGCGGTCTTAGATGTAGCACAGCTACTTACCTGGAAGATATATCTCTTCACTCGTAATTAATATTATTTTCGATTCCATATGTAATAACGTCCTCGTGGAGTTCTATAATTAAAACTTATTACTGGTTTAATTAAGTACGAAATAATTTAAATATTCTACTGCTAAAGTTATAGAACTTATATTTGAGAATTATTTGCAGTTCAAACTCTTAAAAGTTTCCTTCTAGCTTTTTCTAGCAAAAACTGTAATCTAACCTTGCTTGTGGTTTTATCACATCTAGAGTCTGTGTCCTGGCATCGGCGAACGCATAGCTATATATAAATAAAATAAATTCTGTGACCAACACACAGCTTGATCTCGCCCCATGGTAAGCTGCTAAGCTTGTGTTACGGTGACAAGACAAGCGGATATCCTGTACTTATATTTATTTTCTTTTGTAAATGCATACATATTATACATAGAAATACACCCTGACCAGATACAAATATTTATTTTTAAGCATAATATATCCTATTGTTTTCCTCCATAGTTTTCTTTTTTCTTTACCTACCTAGCCGACTCTGTGTAAACGATATTGTGATTTTAATCGGATACTCAATTAGTTACACAAGTAAAATGTAGGTAACTCATAAGAGGTACCTACACTATTCGTTTTCCTAACTTCATTATGTGAAGGTATCATATTACACTCGCGTTTAAGAGCTATCTATACATAAAAGTACGTATGAAAATCGTTAACTAATGAGAAATACGAGTAGGTAAAGAAACCCTCGTCGCGAAGGCATTTTAAAAAGGGGCGTAATAATACGTACTTTAACAAAATCTGACATCCTCCTTTGAAATATTGTCAGTCGTGAAGCATAATAATTATTTCTTCCCGTCCCCTAATCATTACGTGCGATGGAGTGAAGATGTACTTAGGGGTTGATCGATATCACCCTGCTGCAAGTTTAGTGATTCGTCGCACCTGAGCTTTCGTGACAGTATGTTATCTGCCGTTATTTACGGCCCTAAAATGTGCTTAAAGTGTGGTTGTAGTCAGCAAGAGGGAGAAGTCATTAGGAGACTTGCTTGAGGGAGTTGAGGGTAGATCAAACTGTCATAATACTTGGTTACGTTTCATATTCATTTCATAAAATAGCTGTTACCCGCGACTTTTTCTCCGTAGAAGTAGTATCATACTTCCTAATTATAATAAAGAAAGAGAGGACAAAAAGTCTGTACTTGGAAGTAAATATAAAAAAGTTGTCTGGGGACTCAGAAAAAGTAGTAGAACAAAATTATATAATTTTTAAAATTCATGTCTGTAGTTTAAATATTATAATGCATATATTAACACACAAACATGCAAACAAATTAGATTAAGTATCATGCCATTACAATATCCAGAAGTATCTTCTTAAGCAATGTAGTTTGTTTTCAAATATATTTCGAAATCCTTTTACCCAACTATAATATTAAGTACTTATCTACAAGAAGAAAATACTTACCTACCAATAATATCTACTTGAAGCTTTAACAACCCCTTTCAAAGTCGGATAAAATGAGCTTTGCCTCTAAAAAAGGCTTAACACAATATATTTTTTAAATTACCTATTTGGACGAGTGTAGAATAATTTTTATCTCCCCCATTCTAGTGTTCGTAGATAACATCATACAACTATCTAGTTTTATCATAATAATATCCAAGCTACCTTCTCGGGTGTAGCTTAGCGAGATGAATAGGTAGGGCGTAGTTTCGGAATAATACTTAGAAAGTGGAAAAAATAGTACAGCCATATTATGATTAAGAGAAACGGTACAAAAAGTCTGTATTTGGAACCGAACTATGTATTTGAATAGTTTAGGTAACCAAATTATACCTCTCTGCACCCAGAAATTAAACTTTCAATTTTTTTTTTGGTATCAACTATCAACAAATGGATATTACTCCTACTTTGAGTTAAGTAGAAAAATGGTACCTACTTCCATTTACCCATATTTTTCTGCAACTGAATATTCTACCATATGAAAGCGAAAGTAGGTACTTTTTAACTCTTTCTTTTTCCGATCCATTATAAAAGCAGGGTAAAACTGCAAATGCTATTACTTTACAAATCTCACGTGACATGTCCCACTTTCCTACATTTCATTCCATTTCAAATGACTCCGGATTAATTTTTAAATTAACAAGATTGCCATTTTAAACTCGGAATGGGTATTGAAATGTGGGAATATATAAATATATTTAAATTATGCTTTAGGTCATTCTTTTGATAGGCACCTAATAATCTTATAGAAAAAAAACCCTATATCGCGTGGGCACGGCATCACGCCTAAACGGCTGGACCGATTTCGGTAATTCTTTTTTTGTTGTGTTTGCTATAATCAGGAGTAGAATCTTATGGCAGAAAATTTTAAATTTTGAATAAAGACGTACGTGGGTTAACCGCGGGGCGCTCCTAGTGATAAATAAAAATTGGCCTTTTCATCTAATTGGCTGCAAGGAAAGGGTTATGTTTTTTTATATGATTTACACAGTGGAAGCAACTTTTAATCCATGCTTTGCCTAGTTTTTTTTTGCAATCGATAAGTAGATGAGCATTTCAGTATTATCTCACCAGATCATGTGGTCTAAAAGATGCAAGCTCGCAAATTACTTCTGGTCCGTCTTCTTTAGATTAGTTTTACCTACATGTATATCCTCCGTGGTTTTACCTATATCATTATACAATAGAATACTACGTCTCAGGTATATTATGCCAATCGGTTGTCAACAGATGACGTCATCCTATAACATTTTGACCTCTTTTCTTCAACCTATAAGTCTAACTAATACGGGTATCTATTTATTAAAAGTGTTTTGCTTTGAAGCAAATATCAGCGGTTTACCTCATCTGCACAACTTTAGCACACAACTCATTTACTCTATCTGCGTTTGTACTCTGAATTTACTTGTGTGGAATATATAGGTGACTGTATAGAAATAGATATGTATCAATAGACATCTATCTACTACCTACATACCATATCTTTAATAAACTTTGTTTAATAAATACTATTCCACATTTTAATTTCACAAATTTTTCTAAAGCTTTTGAAATGATAGTGATTTCTTGCAAATAATGGTACCAACATTTTACTTAAAAGTACCTATTCGAAAAAAAAACTGAACAAATTCGAGGCAACAAAATATCTGTAAACCCTTACATTTTTGGCCAACAGCGGCGAGAATCAAACCGCAACTGCCAGAATTAGAATTATATTTATGAGACGTAATTTATATATTCTGTCATCGTAAAGTTCTTTGTGAAATACATCTCCATTTATGTAGGTTTATGTGAAACTTTAAAAATTGATGCTTCAACTTAAGGTAAATATTCATGATAGTTTGTAGCCTACCAATTTTATGGCCTTTAATGGTTGATTTTAAAGTATATTTATTTTATTTATAGACTCATAAAACAGTCATCAATAACATTTTTGTCTCATTAATGCCTCTATTAGAGGAACACTCACTAGGCTTGTAAATTAGCCATCGTAAAACGAAAACTGCGTGTAAATGAGTAAAAACCTAAGAAGCAGTTAGGTTGTATTACGGCGAGACATATAAATAAACTATTTATTTTGTTTGACAGTGAGTTTTATGACAAGGCGGAGGACATCAACCTACAATTTAGAAGGTTGCGGGTTTGGTATCCGCCGTGTAATAAAAAAATTGTGTTATAAATAAAGTCGGTGTTTAAAAGTCAATCACCCCAAGTCAATGTTTTTAATCGTCAAATTGTTAGAAATATTTGAATGAAAAATACATCTTCAAAAATTCACTCGCTGGTAGGTTTGAACTCGCACCTCAATATTTCTCATAGTAGCCTTTAGCAATAAAAAACAAATTACGAAATATCAAATTATTAGATTGTTTAGAAATTCATACTTTCTATAGAACGTTACGTCTACTCTAAGGCTTGTCCGAATTTGCAGCCTAAAGAGCAGTCGATCGTCGTCACTGCGTACTATAGAAATTCTGATTATGCATATCATGGTAAAGGAATTTCGACAAACGTCCTCTTGATCAAATAGATTCCAGTTGGGGTTTCGATGAACAGATGCCCAGTCAAATGACTTCGGTACAAATGCCACCGGACGAATGGCATTCGATCAGTTAACCTATACTAGTAAACGTATGATAGAATGATAAGACTATTAAGCCGTATACGCTTTCGTAGTAAGTCTCAACGGAATAGGTAAGGATAGGTTTTATCAAAATCTGTCCTTTAGTTTCTGACCTTATACATTACTAGCTGCGCCTCGTGGTTTTAGGACTGTATCAGGCTACTTATTACCGATGCTCTCACTGAATCGAGTCAAAGTTCTGTAGATTATGTATTAATTCAGATCTAAAGCTATCTGCATACTGAGTTTCAGTAGTTATTGCGTGAAGAAGTAACACACATTCACTAACACTCTAGCTTTCAAAATTACTATATTTGTAGGTTAAATGTAAATCAAGAAAAAAGTTTTCCTTTCCCATAATGACTCACCTGCTAAACCGACATCAAAGTAAATTATTATTGTTGTACACAAAGCTCTCAAGTATCATTTTGTATGACATAATAACGTAGCACACACGTTTAGTACACTACTTGACAGCCTACACCACTTTGTTTACACCTTTTGTTAAGTAGGCCTTGATTAAACACTCAGTTAAACCGGTCCGAGTGTACCTACCTAAAGCTTTTTGCTTTTCATTCATGGCTCACCGAGACGCGGGAGAGCTTTGTATGACGTTTTTTGCTCAAAACTTTGTAACCTTTTTGTAACTGTCATTTCTTGTTCTTTTCGAATATACCGACGATGACGGCTGCTGTAATTGTTTTTAAGATGTATTTAAGTTGTAGTTAAAGAAGTGCTTTAAATATAACTATAAAGAAATTTTGAAACCAACCCTTGTAAATTGAGTGTATTTAGCTCATACTGCTGTATATAGATACTTACTGTAAATTTAAGAAGTTCTTTTTGTGTTCGTAAAATGTCATAATCATCATCATCATCAGCCTGTTGCAGTCCACTGCTGGACATAGGCCTCTCCAATTGCACGCCACCTAGATCTATTTTCGGCTTCTCGCATCCAGTTTGTGCCAGCCGTCTTGCGCAAATCGTCGCTCCAACGTGCCTGAGGACGTCCTACACTACGTTTGCCGAGACGCGGTCTCCACTCTAGAACTCGTCTACCCCAACGGTTGTCGGTTCTACGGCTAATATGACCAGCCCACTGCCACTTCAGCTTGCTAATCCGGTGAGCTATGTCGAAGACTTTGGTTTTCTGACGAATCACCTCATTTCTGATGCGATCCCTCAGAGAAACGCCGAGCATAGCTCGTTCCATAGCCCGCTGAGCGACTTTGAATTTGTGGACCAATCGTGCCGTTAGTGTCCACGTTTCGGCTCCGTATGTCATGACGGGTAGGACGCACTGATTAAAGACCTTCGTCTTTAGGCACTGTGGGATTGACGATGTAAAGACTCGACGTAGCTTCCCAAATGCTGCCCATCCCAACTGAATTCTCCTGTTCACCTCGCCCTCAAAGTTGTTTTTTCCTAACTGCAATGTTTGCCCTAGGTAAACATATTTTTGAACAACTTCGAGAACGGAGCCGCGTATCGCAATAGGTTCCGGTAGAACATGTTCGTTGAACATGACCTTGGTTTTGTCCATGTTCATCCGTAGGCCAATGCGTACAGAAGAGTCAGCCAGGTCGTTCAGCATCCGTTGTAGGTCCTGCAGCGTTTCTGCCATGATGACGATATCATCTGCAAATCGCAAGTGAGAGATATTCTCGCCATTAATATTAATGCCACGTCCTTTCCAGTTCAGCGTCTTAAACATATCCTCCATTGCATTTGTGAACAATTTCGGGGAAATAACATCCCCTTGTCTCACTCCTCGATGCAACGGTATGGGCCCTGTTTGCTGATTCTGTACTTGGACGGACATGGTGGCGGACTCGTAAAGACATCTCATCACTTGGATGTATCGCCAATCTACTTGGCAGCGCTGCAGGGACTCTAGAACAGACCAGATTTCAACCGAGTCAAAGGCTTTTTCATAGTCCACAAATGCTAGACACAGGGGCTGATTATACTCTTCGGTCTTCTGTATAATCTGCCGCACTGTGTGGATGTAGTCTATGGTGCCATATCCGCTCCGAAACCCAGCCTGCTCCGGTGGTTGGAATTCGTCGAGTCTTCGCGCAAGACGGTTCGTGATCACTCTAGAAAACAGCTTATAGACGTGGCTAAGAAGGGATATGGGTCGATAGTTTTTCAGCAGGGTCTTGTCTCCCTTTTTGAAGAACAGGACGACCACACTCCTACTCCACGCCTCTGGAGTTCTCCCTTCGAACAGGACAGCGTTAAAAAGCTTCTGGAGCTCCCTCAGTACGGGTTTACCTCCTGCTTTCACCAGCTCTGTGGTAACGCCATCCTCTCCAGGGGCTTTTCCATTTTTGAGCTGTCTAAGAGCGATCTCGATTTCGTCAATACTGACTTCTGGCAGGTCTTCGGTGAAATGGCGTGTTAATGTTGCTCTAGGATCTTCATTTTCGGGATTCGGTTGAGATGCATGCGATGCGTATAATCGGGCATAAAAGTCTTCTACCTCCGAAAGGACTGCCGGCTTCGAAGCAACGACTTCTCCACCTGCTGTGGTCAACTTCGTCAGGTGGCTTCTTCCAAGAGATTGTACAAACACTTTTGACCCCCGGTTCTGCTCGATCGCTCTTTCAATTAAAAGAGTATTGAAGCACCGGAGGTCGCGTCGTACGTGTTTGCTGATCTTTTGGTTTAGAGTCCGCTTTTCCGACGAAGTGGTGGGTGGGTTTTCACGTCGTTCCTTCATTAGCCCTAGAGTCCCCTCTGAAAGCTTAGACTTTTTGCCCTTACGCTGCATATTATAAAATCTCGTACCTTCTTCCCTGAGGATCCGAGTCACATTTTCGAGGTCCTGGTTTACTTCTGTTGTGGTTTCCACGGCAGCGAATCGGTTCACCAGGTTTGACTGGAACGTTTCAGATCCTGCCGTGATTTGGAGCAGAGTTAGTCGGAGTCTGGACTTCATCAGACGGACACGTTCGGCCTTAAAGTTGATATTCAGAGAGCCTCGGACAAGTCGGTGATCGCTACCGGTATTAAACCTGTTGATCACAGAGACGTCTCTGAATATATGCTTCTTGTCCGTCATGATGAGGTCGATCTCATTTTTGGTCATAGAGTCAGGGCTTCGCCATGTCCACTTCCTTTGAGGCTGTTTCTTGAAGAAGGAGTTCATCAAAAAGAGCCCCTCTCGTTCGAGGAAGTTGACGAGCATTTGCCCCCTATGATTCCTGCTTCCAAATCCATGGCATCCTACTACCAATTCGCTGCAATTCTGTACTCCCACTTTAGCGTTGAAGTCCCCCATAACAACGGTGTACTGGGTCTTTGTAGTGAAGTGGAGGGCCCTCGATATGTCATCGAACATATCCTCCACTTCGCCGTCCGAGTGTGTCGAGGTCGGTGCGTACACTTGCACTACCTTGAGGCTATACCTCTCGGTGAGCTTTACAATAAGGTACGCTACCCTGTTCGACACACTCGATACTTCCACAACGTTGTCAGATAGGGACTTATTTACCAGAAACCCAACGCCACCTTGGGATTGCTGGTCTCCCTCACGGAAGTACATTAGGTGGCCGGATTCCAGGGTTATGGTGTCCTCCTCCTCTCTTCGGACTTCGCTCAACCCCAGTATATGCCACCTAATTTTCCCAAGTTCCACCTCGAGTTGCGCCAGATGCGAGTCAAGCCTTAGCGTGCGTCCGTTATACGTCGCCAGGGTCAGTCGGTTATGGTGGCCTCCCGTAGCCCGGAGATTCTTAGCACCCCCCGCCCCGCCGTTACCATGGTCGCCACCATGACCAGGAATAGCAGGGCCGCCGGGAACTAGGGGCCGTGGCTTATTGTTGCTCTGCATTCGGAGGATTTGCCCATAATCGCCTCGCTGGGCATGCGGGTTGGCGATCGCAGGGCGTAGCTACTCGAACCGGTGATGCTGCTGCCCATCACCGGTCTGTTGCATTTAGTTACGCCTCTTGGGATGGATATACCGCCATCAGTCGGTCGCCAGAGCCTCGTCCGTTAGTCAGCAGGATGTACCGCGTGCAGGTGAGGTTGGCTGGGGCGAAAGATGATGGTTCACCCTTTACATCCCATACATCATTCCATACATCATCATCGTAAAATGTATGGCAAAATATTGCTCCAGTTCCACTATAGCCCTAAATATGCGACAATTAAATCACATGATCATTGCAACAACAAAAAAATAACCCTATGAGTTTCTTGTGTCTTCTTCCCATGGCAGGTCGCGTTCCGAAGACACGATAGTTTACTTGACGTTTCTAAAAAAATGTAATTATATTTAAAAGAATAAAAATATTTTGAAATTGAAGATGAAATCAATTAAAGTAGGTATGGTTATATTAGTTAAAGAAGTTTCTTTTCAACTTTCCACAATTAGGTATAATCTAATTGCTTCAGATGATTTCATGTGTACGATATTCTGTACATAGTTTTAAAGTGTGTACCTCGTATGTGACTGTTTATTAGTTTTATCTATCTTAAGTAGGTTTGGTTTCTATGCTATGAAATTAGAAAAAAACGACATTTGGTCAAATTCCTTTTATTAAAACCTGAGATTAAAACACACGCTGTCACACACACACACACGCACGATGCGCTGTTTTCAAAACAATATTTATGTGTAGATAAAAGTATAACTTAGTTACTTATTTTGATTCATTATGTAAGTTTGTGGAGTCAGGTCCTTAAATCCGTAATCCACGAACTTGAATAACCCAAAGCTTCGAAACTCTAATGAAAACGGATTACCCCGAAAATCCTAAAAGTTTTGAAAAATTGGGAAACCGCTGTGGGAACACGCAAATTAAACATTTCAGACGACGAACAATGTTGAAACAACTTCATATTGGGGTTCATACATGTATCTACTTACTAATTAGTTCCCTACCTTATATATTATTGTCTCTTATACGTCCAGTATCACGGGCCTATGAAGCCTTATTTTATTTTTACTAATATTATTAAATACTAATATTATAGATACACCTAACCCACCCAGACTGATATTACGACAAACACCTAACCCGCTTACACTGAATGAGTGTACGGTTCCAGAGTTTCAACCTCACATAAACAACTGTATTCAGAAATATATGTCTATAAAATGCTACGTCTTGCGTTTGACTGACTGATGGATAAACGCACAGCCTAAACCGTTGATAGTAGAGATCTGAAAGATACATCATATCTGATAAGAAAATTGGCTAAGGTGATTCTGACAAAAATGATGACAAACGTACAAACAACTTCTTTAAACGTATAGTCTCCGTGGCCGTCGAGGAAGAGTCTAGTAAAAGTTAGTTAAAAAACAGACAAATGAAAACAGCTAGGTATCTAAAGAAGTAGCCGCACACAATGTATAGTATAGTAGTTCGTGCTATCATTTCAATTACTATCCATTGTCTTATCGATAAAACCAACGCAAATAGCTTGAAAATATAGAATGCAGTTGAAATACTATCTCTTCCGCAAAGCCCAGTAAGCCAGGAAATACTCATTCTACCTATAAACTCCACTAGAGCTTCAGATATTTATCACGTACAATATGATATTAGTCGCTCGAATGGGTACCCTACGTAATGCCGAAAGTCAAATAACATATTTGTAGTTCATCGAAAACTATTGATCGATTATTCAATTGAACGATGCCTTATTTCTACGAAGCTTTAATTAACCGATGTATGATGGTGATTTATTTTTTTGATTCATCAAAAAAATAAATCACCATCACACGTTAAAATTCGGTAAAATGTTACTTCGACTAAATAATGTATCGGTAATATGTAAGGTCACTCAAATGAAATTCAGGAATTTAGTTTTCAGTAAATCGTTTGTCGGTTAATTAAAGCTTCGTAGAAATAATGCATCGTTCAATTGAATAACTGATAAATAGTTTTCGATTAACTAAAAATCGGTTATTTGACTATCGGCATTAGGGAATCCGCTCTAACTAAAGATTATTTACAGTGTCTAGAAAATATACCAAAATAAGATGAGGAAATTTGTAATTCTATTCAAAATTGTCTAGATAATCGATTTGAAAACGTCCCACATATAGGTGTCTAATGGGTATGATTATATTTGCGTTATAATTTTGTGGTAGGCTATTTCTCAGACAGTTTCCAGAAAATATTACACGAAATTAGATAAGGAAATTTATAATTCTATTCAAAATTATCTCGATAATCGATATGAGAACGTCCCACATAATATCCGTCGACATGGTAACAGTATATTTAATATTTGAAAGTGCATCATTTGGACCGTAAATTGTAAGAACGTCCACGTTTATATGTGGGAGTAATGCGAGCATAATATCAATGTACACGAATGTATATCTACTGCACGATGTCCAAAATGAAATGATAATGACTCTATCTCGGCTTCGAGTGGGCGTAGAAACAATTGGTTCCGACCTAGCATACATATTTCTTAAAGAGTTGGGTGGTGCTTATTGTTTTTGGACTGGGAGTGTTTCTGTGTTACATCATTTGAATTTAATAGATAACAGTAATGAAATCATTTATACTTAGTATGTTATTAAATTAATGAAATTTATGTGTGTCGTATAATTTATGTTGTAGCTACATATTATTCGATCATACTCTTAGATGATCTAACATAGGACAAAATAAGTATTATACCTACTACCTCGTAATAATTTTATATTTAAAATCAAAGGGTTTCTTTACGATAGTGAACATGTAATATTTAAGTTCTTCTGAACATGTAACTACGAAAGCAATATAAGCTCAAAATGATGATGCTGTATGAGGTACCCAGTTATAAATTCTGTTCAACCTAAAACATTTTATTCATATAAAGAGTTATCGTAACACTATAATGAACCGTTGTAAAAAAAGACGAATGTTCGTTCCTATAAAATAAATATAAGTAATTACAATAAAGCGATAGATCACGTCACAAAGAATGAATTGCTACAGGTACGATTGCTTCAATTATTTATGTCGGATATCGCATTGCTCTTGTAACACATTTAAATATTACAGTGTTTGATCTCGTAAAGCTATTTCGTAGAACATAGCTATCCGAAATACTCGTAATATTGCATTTGGGAATAGGTATGAACGTCTTGTTTGTGTAAGCAATTTATATCATTACATCCGACATTAAAAGCTACTTTAAGTATATTTTGGTCTAAATAAATGGGTAGGTATACATGACGGCGCCACTTTTGCTTTCGATGTGTTTATGATATGCATATACATTTAAGTTTTTGTTTTTAATTGCAAATGTAATAATTTTTTATGAAAAATATAGATAACTTAGCTACCGATAGTTTACATTGCTTATATTTCTGTTATTTTTAGTGTATTTTAATGCTAATGTTTTACATTAACAAGTAATATTTTTGTCGAGTTTTTCCATAGACGTACATAAATCCAAAATTGAGCAACCTAACAAACTTACTTTGTTTGTTGATTTCATAGGTATCTACAGCTAAACTGGATATTTGCAGTTATCTCGACGTCAGATTATGTCGTTTCTTCTTGTGTAACCACTGTATTTATTACTCGCTAGGAATTTAAAATAGAAAACTAGAATATTTCTCGCTTCCAATCCTATCTCGTACTGTCAACATAGGAGGTAAACTAATGCCTCACAATCAGCTGTATTGTACGGAAAATCATAAATAACGCGCGACTTGTTGAGACCCAACTAATTAAGTTCTTGTGAGTTCGACGAGACGTGGGCGACCGATACAACTAGGATCCAATCTCTACTTTCAATTAAAAACAAACCCTATCTTGATGCTTTTAAATCTTAATTTAAAACTAGTTGTTTTTATCATAAATTTCTTATGCAAATTTTCATATATTTAGTAGGTTCATGTTGATTGGGTTCCAATAATTGATAATGCTAATGAAGAATCGAACATGAAATGAAATATGCTTCGTTGATTACGTTTCAATGATTCATGGGCGTCACATAGGCTATTGTTTGTCTATTTCAATCAATGCTTTTGTGTGAGTCTATTAATTTAATATTTAAATTTAAATTCATTTGGAAGCAAATAGATTCAATTAATATTTAATCTATTTCGGTTATTTTGTTTCTAAATATTTCATTGGAATGAAAAAAATGTTTACTATGTAATGTATTTTTTATCCAACTAAGTAATTTATAGTATAGACAAATGGGTAATCTTGTTCTTCTAATGGATTTTCGTATTAATGCGTAGCTCCAACTACATTATCAGAAAACTCTCTTATTGTTACTCATTAAATTAATTTATTACTTACAACATTTTTAATCGCGTTTAATTTACTTTCTTCACAAAATCCATTCCATCGGCGGTCCTCAGTTTATTGAGCATTAAATCAATTAAGATAATTTTATGTTGGAAACTTCGGTTTATATCGTCTTTTGTAACCTTTATAGCGCATCTTGTTTACGTCATCGCTACAAATGCAGTCACCGTACAAGCATGTTGGATAATATAAATTATCCGGGTTAGTAGTAGTTGGTACCTACTTTAAACCATAATGAGCGATTTTAAAAGCTCTTTTAAATAGCTAGATATCTTAAAGAGTTTTTGAAGATGCACTGGAGCTCAGAAGTATTTTCAAAAAACTTGCATGTTTTTGGGAAAACATCCATCCAGTTTTGGATGAAAAAAAAATTGATGGACGACGACGCGACATGTAAATGTGGGCAGAGGCTTTAGGTTATGTGATTTCCTTGAGAAAGGAGTCTGTAAAGGCTTCGAAACATCGGCAAGGCATTGCAACAAAGCCGATAATAATAAAAACAATACGATTTAAACTTAAAAATGAGTTACACATCTTTAATCGAAATTGATATAAATGAGGATACTTTTTACTGAAGCTATACAATTAGAAGATTTCATAGTAGGCACATCAAGTCTATCGAATACAAAATGTTTTTTACGTACCTAAAACAACTATCTTCAAACGCATCTGAATCATACAACGTCACCAATATTAATCTCAAAGGGGGTTTGACAAATCATCCATAGTAACATTGTTTGGTTACAAATTAGTTGATCGTCGTCCTCATCTCTCTCGTATTGTACAATCAATCACTCTGATTTAACATCGTTAGCTCTACGCTAACCAATTTACACCGGTGTAGATTCTACGGAAGTTGTCGGTAGCCAATATTTTATGAAGCGCGTTCGAATCATTTGCGTCGACTTGTATTTATATTAGTTGTTCTCGTTTGTCTAGTTCTACTGATATTAATTACAAAGGTACATTTTGTAAGTGTAGTCAATAGCTTAAAGCATTTTGTTATTGAAATCTACGTAAGTTAAATCGGCTAATAAATATTGATCCTTAAGGGTCTACCTCATCGCGACCATTCACTTGTAATTTAACGATACAGATTCGATCATTACATAGAGACAGCACTTGCCACGCACCTTGTAATGACTAATAATATACAATGTATAATATTTTGATACAACTTGTAACATCGCTTCGCTTCATAAGCGCTTTACTTGAAATAAAATATAACATTACATGTGAATGCTTGTCAGTCAGGCTGGTAGGCCTCACTGACAAGCATTCACGTGTATTCATGTATATTCACGTGAGCATTCACGTGTAAGCTGTATTGTAATGTAATGCCCAGTCAAATCTGTAATGTTACATTACAAGTAAATGCTCGTGGTGAGGTAGCACCTTAAGCGTTTGTATAAGTATTTTGGACAACAATTTTAGAGGTTACAAACTTTATCTAATAGGTTAGTTTACGTATAGGTAATAAGTAATATAAATGGACAAGCATAATAAATTGAACGTATTTCTGAACCAATAATCTGTTTCAAAAGCCCTGGAGCCAGTGTCGTAAGTTTAAAATTGATAGATGTAGATTAAAAATGTCATTTGTATTCACTATTGTTTTTGAATAATGGAACACACAACGTAAAAGTTCTTCACGCTCAATTATGATTTATCATAATAAGTGGATTGTAGGTCTTCGGCGATGATCGAGAGAAAAGTCCTCGTTACACTACGCTAGAGTGCTTTTGACTCAAGTTTATATTACCAGATTATGAAAGGTTTATGTTTATCTTGTGTTTATGAACGACTTTTACCATGTGTTTATCTGGCCATAGAATCGATGGTCATATCTGCAGCTATTTATGTCCTCGGAATTTTAGCAAGGCCATATATCTGCATATAATATAGATATCTTATCTATTTATTGACAAGGTGCTTTAATAAATATTAAGTGATGTTTAAGGGAGGCCTATAGATATGTACAGTTTATTCTTTCTGTGTATTTTAATGTCATTTCAGCGGTAAAAGACAACTGTACCTTAAATACTCAATCATTAGATATGTACTTAAGCACCATTTAATAATAAATAAACGACAACAATCAGTTGCTATATCAAGTCAAGTTAGAGGCCTTAGGGCGACCTAAAAATTCTAACACTAGGTGTGTCACACCACTACACGAAAAGCTATATACCAAATAATAATGATTCGACCCGACGACGCGACGCGACGCGACGGTTCAGTAATTATATAGGGATTTATTTACGTTTTAATAACGTAAATTAATGTGGCAAAACATTATCAATTTATTTAAAGTAGGTACTTATAGTGTTAATATACCTACTCAGGTAGATATTTACAATAAAGGAATTGTATGGCATGTCTGGGTGTCATTAATTTTTGTCGGATTTGTAATTTAATGATAATGATACAATTGAGTGTAGTATTCGCAGTGCCGAATTTAAATTTTGTCAAATAATATTATAGAGTTGCGTTTGTCGTGCGACGCGGTTTCGTAATGATTAAATTATTAATTATGTGTTTTATATTCAGTGAAAATATAAAAATAAATGTTTCCAATGACATCCGTTAAAAATGTAACGGATGTCATTGGAAACATTTATTTTTGTACTAAGGTACAAAAATACCCAGCGATTGTACCCGCGTATATAGTTTCCGATCTCGAGGGTATATTGAATTTAAAACAAAAAAACAAAGTTTAAAAAACGCACCTACTGTATATTATGATTATGTGAGTGCCAGAACAACGTACATAGTAGATATATAGTGGGTGCGACCAGCTGGCCTAGACAAGTGGCTTTCTATTATCGTTAACGCTAGTAGAATAGAATGGTAAATGTATGTGGTTGACATTAGCTATCGAAATGTCACGTGGTCTGGCGTTACGAACTTCAAAATTGGTAGCCAACCGTTTATTCATTTTTTATTCCATCTAACGAAACGTAAGCCGTGCGATTAGCGCTATGTATAGTGTAGCCAAGTGGCATATTTGACAAACGAAAACGCTCCGTGAGCGTTTCTATCGTACGCTTTCAAAGCGAACGCCAACACCTTGTAGAATACTAAAAAAGGCGATTTTTTAATCAGCTGGGGAAGCTTCGTCGTGTCGAGTTTTTGTTAAATAGATTATTGACGATTTGTTTATGATAATGCACACCCTAAGACTTTTGTGGTTTGCGCATTGTGAAGAAGTGTGGCTTAGACGTAGACACTATGTTGCTCGCCGGTGTTTGGACCAAATAGCAAAAATGCCGGGTTCGTTGTTTATAGTGCTACTAGCTGCGCCCCGCGGTTTCACTCGCGCAAGTCGCGATCTTGCGTTGTTCTTACAACTACGCGCCTGTACACGTAAAATTTGACGTTTGCGATAGAAACCATAGACAAAACTTTGGATTTTATCGAATGAATAAATAGAATGAGCGTTCGCCAGGTAATTGTACATTTGGCTACAAATTGAATATCGTTAACGCTAAAGCGTTATCGTTTTTAGAAAACGAAACGCTTGGAAGCGTTTGCCACTTGTCTAGGCCTGCAAGGGCTGCCCTTTTTTGAAGCTATGTATCTGGATTTCTATTAGATTTTTTTCTTGTTTCATTATTTTTAGGCCCCCGACCGACTACATCGAGTTATAGTTTTTTAATCATATTTTTTTTAATTTAATACTTTTCTATTTTCCGATCGGGTTTATGATAGGTATTTGTAATATGCTCGCCAAGACCTTTCATTTGTTACCAAACATATGATTATCTCAGTTTGATATATATCAAATTTATATAGCCTATAACACCCGGCCCATTATTACGAATCTATTAAATTAACACCTCATTTATTAAAAACGGTTCAGTACTTTAGGCGCTACGGTGGAACATATAAACATACATGTATACATAGACTGCCAAAAAAACATTACCCTTCCTTTTGGCTTCGTAGGTGGGTAAAAATAGACCACGTGTAAATTCACATCTTCAGCTATTTACATGCTAAGTGTCATGACAATCGGATTAGTAGTTTTTACGTGAAGTTACAAACATACTTGCTATCCCCCAAACTTTTCATCTTTATAAATATTAGTAGAATAATTAGGTACTTACTAAAAGTAGAACTGAAACTTTGTTCTTCGAAATGTTAGCTCATTATTTTTTGCCAACAAAAACTACGAACTTGATACAATATTTGACACATTACTGCAATATATTTTGAAATCTAGGTCACTAGGCCTTTTGTAGGGAAAACAATAAAAACACTATACCTACTCCTGTACATATTTCGCTGAAAAAATATCGTCATTGAAAACAATGGAGGCAACTTGGGGCATGTTTGTCGGTTGTCGTAACTAAACTAACAATTTATGCATGCCCTCTAATGGCGTGTTCCATCAGGCATTGTTTGCTATGCTTTCTATGAAATTTTATTCGGGAATAGCGATTCTTAGCATCTCATACCTATAGGTTAAGGTTAGGTTACTTAATTTTATTTTGGCTGGTCCTTGGTCCTAGCCAAAATTTTTATCGAATAACGAAACGCCAATCGACAGATTTTTTTGTATGAAATTGACATAAGTTCGCGAAAAATCAAGCGTGACCTTATGTCAATTTCATACAAAAAAATCTGTCGATTGGCGTTTTCGTTATTCGATAAGAATTTTGGCTAGGGCCGCTGTTGTGATTGAGTTAACAACCTATGGTTTATTGTAAGACTTTAATGTATTATTAGTTCTGGAAAACCGTATTTAATTACATGAAGTTGCTTGAAATGTGAAACTAACGTCGATAAGACTTACTTGGACTTATGTTAGAAATAATTATTTTCAAGGAAAAAAAATTTCTTAAAAAATTCACTCTCGGCGAGGATCGAGCTTCATCTTTCCGTTTCTATTAGAACATATTAACCACAACACGAATTACACTCTTTAGTATAATGAATTAAAATATGATATACCAACGTATTTACGAGTATTTGGTGTTATTTATTTAACATGCAGATCTGTAATAAAGTACGTAATACAGGCTAACGCTTATCTCAGATACCAGCATATTTAATCTTTTTTTGGGAAAATCTATTTTTATGTTATGATTATTATATTTAATTATTTTTATTTCCACGCGGATTTAGGTAGCCGCGCCATATTTGTTTGAAAATGTCTAGAAAAATCTTTTACTATATTTTTCAAGCCACATTTAAAAAGTATCTTAGAGATAGCTAGCACGTCTGTTTGAGGTGCGGGTGAAACTTGAATTGAATACCCAACTGTTCCTGTCAAATGCAATGTTCGATGTAATTCGAACAATTTGAACTGTCAAAAAAGTATGTTAAAGTTCTCTTTTACATTGCGCTGCATTTTATATGGAAGCGATCTTACAAAGTCACTGATATTTCAAATTGAAAGTGGATTTTGTAAGGTAGAAGAGAATTAATTAATGAAAGAACTTTAAATGAAAGATAGACTCTAACAACAACGTCGGATTTTGTTCGGAATTTTGAGTAATTGCCGAACTACTTGACTTTGGAACTGATGAAGCTCGTCCGTCAGGGCCGAGTTTGAAATGCTTCACTGTCGCGACCATTGACTTTCTAGTCTCTTATAAGAGATCTGTCTAATTCTTTGGACCTTCCTTAAATTCAAGCTTATGTTACTTATACGCTGTACATAGCTCAGTTGGGTAGTGCTTCTAAGTCGAAAGCGTGGATTACGTAACATTGGATTTTGGAAAGGGACAATTCCCTTAATATGGGTTTACTATTTGTTTTTTTTACTAAACTGTCAATATTTAAAGCGTGAAACAAAGAAAACTTGACATTTACTTAATATTTCTTATTTAAATATAGGTATTACTGACTTACACATTTACTTACATGATAAGGAAGTCATTGGTCAATAATTATAATTAAAAATATCAACATTGAGAAATTATTTTTATGATATTTATACTTAAACTGTATTTTGTCTGATGCCAATCAGGATTGGTCATTTATTTTGTAGTAGGTAGGTATAAGTCGTGCATAATTTAATTTGTCAGACTCCGGATTCTTTGTAAAATAATTCCTGTATGATTCAACAAAGTATTTATTGATTTTTATCTTTATTTCATTTCTTTAAGAACTAGTTGCGCCCCGCGCATTCACCGACCAATAATCTCGACAGCAGCCGTACTTCCGTCATAATGATAATTTTTTTCATTACCTGTACACCAATCATTTTTCATTAGTAAAGTTAATGCGGGGCCCGTGAACAGGTTCAGCGGTTTTACGTGATTTAGTTAGAAACATACAAGTAATACACACATACGTTAAAACTTTCAGCTTTGTAATATTAGTAGGATAGCATTCAAATTGACTGAGGACTAATTTCAGTACAAAAATTTCTAATTCTATTTTAATCTGAAATACGCTTAAAGTTCTTCGATTTCTATTCCTACGCTAGCTTCCCTACTTATAATACAACATTACGAAGCGGTAGTTAAAATAAGCACTTACTTACCTAGACCACCTGCCAAATAAATTTTACGCGAGACTTTTAAACTCGAGTTCTTTACCTTACTCTGAAGCCACCGGGTGGAAATATTAACGGAACAGTACCTATGCTGGACTTATTTACTTATGCAACGCAGTTAATTGTACTTATTTACGACCTCTATGGCGCGCCGAGCAAAACCCGATTGCAATGCTTGAGAATACGGATTCGATTTTCGTTCGTACTACGGGTTCGATTTCTGATTCTATCCTAACTAGAGTATTTAAGCTGAAAAATAAAAATAAAATATCGTGTCTTCCTTCTATACAATTTGTAACTAGTTAGTCCTTTTAATCCGAAAGGGGGTTGTTCTAGACGTCTAGGCGAACAACTTGTGTTCTACGACTTTAGGCTAATAGGCTACTTTTAATCGGAATTAATCCAACCCGGAACTGAAATAGCAATGGGTAATTTTTTGAACTGAAATTAGACCTAATTATGTCAATTTGACGTCTCCTTGGACCTTGCTTAAACTTTAACCAAAAATACAGTTAACCCAAACTAAAACAAACCAATTACGCATTCAAGTCCCATTCAAAGGAAATGCTCGTCACAATATCATTTCAAACAAACGGCAACCAGACAGGACATTATTCTCAAAGTCAGCTTTCAAGATACAGTCGGCAGCAACGCTACCACTCAAATAATAAACCTTGTTCCGTTGATATAAGAGCTATAAAAATTCCACATTGTAGAGACTGTGCCTAACCGGTTAGATCCATGTATTGTTTTACTAGATGCTCGCATCTCGAGGGAAGTGGAGCTGGCTTATTGTGCTCTAGACATGGCAGATCAACGGACACCCAACAGAATTAGTTCGTCAATTCAATGGGTAGGGTTGTCAGGTTTAAGCGATTAGTTGGTTGGGGTCTCACGGAACAATGTGTGGATGTTTGCTAGACAATCGTTATGAATTCAAATCTAAATTGTGTTATAAATGTTGGCATTGGGAGTGTTTAGTGTGCGTGCCTTATCTAGCAGCGGTCTACGATTGTTATGTGTTATTTTTTATTTCTGAGCTACTGTATGGCTACTTTAAATATTCTGTTTTTTTATCATATAGAACTAGGTAGATAGTTGTCTACCCTGAGAAAGGAGTCCCTAAAGGCACCGAAACGTATGAACGGCATTGCAACAATGCTAATAATAATAAAAACAACGCAATTAAAACTGAAAAATGAGTTTTAATCCAATTCACATCGCGGACACAGAATTTTTTTTTAGAAAATCTATAAGTAACTTGGACTATGTAAGTCCAAGTTACTTATAGGAACTACTTTTACTACTACTTTCCTGCTTTATTAAGTAGGTATGACCTATCTCTTCAACAGTTCAACAAACAAACAGTCTTTTTAATAAGACAATGGAAACTATTGAGTGAAAGTTAAAGTTTTAACTGTATGTTTCCGCAATAAGCCCGACTATTGTGTCTTTGTGCGTGATTTTAAGCCGTGGGTTTCCTCACGATGTTTTCCTTCACCGTAAGAGCGATGTTAATACCGCACATAATTTTTTCTTGAAGAAAAAGACATTGGTGCGCGCCGGGATTCGAAACCACGACCTTCGGAATGTAAGTCGGGGTATCTACCACTAGACCAACAGCGCTATTGAATACAATATTATCTTCAGTTAGTGTACTCGTAGCAACAAAGAGTAGGTGGAGTGAAGTGGAAGCACAGATTACATAATAGTACAAGTAGATTACTATTAACTAGCTTCGTCCCGCAGTTTCACCCGCGTAAGTCCCGATTCCGTGGGAATATCGGGATCAAAAGTAGCCTAAGTTACTCATCGATAATGTAGCTTTCTATATTGGTGAAGGAATTTAAAGTCGGTTTAGTAGTTTCGGAGATTACCCCCAATATACATACATAATACATGTTACGAAGTTACCTCTTTATTATATTAGTTAAGATATAGTAGATAAATAAGTATTCTACTAATAACCATAATAGTACTTAATAACAGGTTCTTAACCACACTTTTAAAAAATAATTTTATTTAAATTAATTAAATATAGACCTTTAGCATATTTTTTTTTAAGATAAGTATTGTATTCAATAAAAGTCTGTGTTTAAAAAATATTGCCCCGCAATAATAACATTGTACCTTCTTATCTTGTTAATGTAAGCGGATTAATTCCGCATCAATAATATTAAACTATAGGAACAAGTTATCATTAATTAAGTTAACAAAATCGACTCACGTACTTACCTCAACTACGTAACACAAAACGTCGATGTTCCTCAAACCGATTTGTCGATAATTAATCGCTTTAACGTTGTGTAAAGCGATAGTGCCAGCCCTGATCCACAATCACTGAGTTCTAATTCATTAGCTTTGTTTACGTCTATTGGAAGGCATGGCGAATAATTTAGAGTGAGTTTAGAGTTTAGAGACGTTTATACATTAGGTATTAAATCCTACTTAATATTATAAAGCCGAAAGTTTGTGGGTATGAGTGTATGTGTGTTTGTTACTCAATCACGTAAAAACCGCTGAAACGATTACCATGAAAATGCCTTCAGCAATGAAAACAAAAAGAAATATTAACCTTTTCTATATTAAAACTAACGGAGCCCCGTGGTTTCACCCGCGTAAGTCCCGATCCCGCGGCATGATATGGATAAAAATAATCCTACTATGTGTTTTTCCAGGATCCCAGCTACCTATATTCCAAGTTTCATCGCAATCGGTTCAGTAGTTTTTGCGTGATTGAGTAACAAAGTCACATACATACAGACACACAAACTTTCGCGTTAATAATATTAGTAAGATGTGGCTGACAATGGTTCGATTTCGCCCAGTGCAGGATTAAACACTTGAAATAAATATCTTTACATAGTAAAAAACAAAGTCGCTTTCCACTGTCTGTCTGTTTGTATGTATGCTTAGATCTTTAAAACAACGCAACGGATTTTATTGCTGGCTTTTAGTAGATAGAGTGCTTCAACAGGAAGGTTAAGGTATAGGTATAACACTTCATGACATTCTCGCGGGATTAGGACTTATGCGGGTGAAACCGCGGGGCGCAGCTATAGTAGAGTATAAAACTGCAATATACAGACACACACAATAACTTCAACTCAACTGGTCAAAATGTATGACTCGACCATTTCATTAAAATATTGTGCGATACGATAAGACAATAATTCCTGTGTCAGGCCGCTTTACACCATAACTGTGATACTACGATCTACATAGACTTTACTCTTAATGAAGACACAATAAGTACAGTTTCTTTATGATTTCCTTGTTCATTAAAACTTACCCACATAAAAGAGTTTCATTATTCTATAACTTTAAACCATTTGCGAGATATAATTTGTGCAGTTCACCACGATATTTATGGGGCCTGTTCAGAGTTAAGTTTATTTAAAGTAGGTAGATAGTTAAAGTACGAAGTACTCTGAAGTAGGTAATGATAGTATTTAAAGCTCAGGTTGATAGCTTACGTTTATTGTCCTAAGTCTATTGCGATACTCTCCAAAGGACATAATTATATTGAAATTAAAAGGTAATTTAAAAGCAAAATGAACTTACTGTTAGATATGCAGAAAAGAGCTTGTAGGGCACAAGACACGCAGGTCGTTGTACGTCGTCTTTTGAGATTCATACATACTTCAGCCCATAATATTGGATAGCCCCAAGATTATCTATCTAGAGGACGTCTGACAACCGTGGAAAATGACGGCACAATGCAGTTCATTGCTATTGACGTAACGTGGTTATTACCGGTATTTACCTCAAAGCAGCAATGTACTGCATAGAGCCTATTAATTTTGACTGTTGTCAGACATCCACTGGATAGATAATCTGGGGGCTGGTCTCTATTAAAGACTTGAAATGTTGCCTGATGGTGATGCTTCGCTTTGATGGACAAGCTTCACCAGTTCCAAAGTCAAACTATTCGGGAAATTACTTACACACCTTAAAAAAATATGAATCAATATTCGAACGTGTCGTTGTAAGAATACCTAGCATCTAGATAATCTAAGTCTAAGTAATTAGATATACAAAATAAGTTATAATCAATATAGAATAAAATTAAATTCAAAATTAAAGTAGTTACACAGTAAAGATAAAACATATGTAAGAATATAAAATTATTAGTGAAGCTAAGTAATGTACAGTTGAAACTGTACTCTATTCCAATAAAA
The DNA here is from genome assembly GCA_949358125.1 of Idaea dimidiata. Classification (NCBI taxonomy): domain Eukaryota; kingdom Metazoa; phylum Arthropoda; class Insecta; order Lepidoptera; family Geometridae; genus Idaea; species Idaea dimidiata. Next base: position 9,301,841 of record OX442328.1, read on the forward strand.
ATGATCCTTCCCTTTTGCTTCGAAATCATTAGCTATTCGTTACTACACAGAAGAACATAATTTATCCGACTCGCCTAAAGGCATTTTATGCTGAAGATATTTGTGTAGTAGACCTAAAGCACCTAGAGATAATTTACTTTTAAGATCATTTTCTTTACATTTTTTGTAACAAAATCTTTGAAGAGTATAAAGTTCTTTTGCATATTGAGTTAAGTGGGTACTAATTTTAATTTCATTTAATTAATTATTTTAATTTCTTAATTTACAGGTTTTAATGTAATAGTGAGGCATTTAAAATATTATAACAATAATATAGATTTAATTTTGTGTAATTATAACGTTTTGTAAGATAGAATACACTTATATGTATTGTACTTAATAATCTGAATAAATGAGATAATAATGTAAAGTGTATCATCGTCATTATTGCTTTCAACATTTCAAAGCAAATTCAAACCTATGATATTTACCACCCTATTTTCTCATCTAAACAAATTGATGGTATATAATTTTCATAACAAGACTACTGACATTATGAAACATGTGATGGTATTTCCCCGGTATACTAAAAATGTGCCAACATAATAGCAAGAATAATCTTAGCCACATTACGTAGCCACGGTCGTAATTTGCCTTACAAATGTACGGCATTTTCTTCACTAAAGATTATGAGAGTCGGGTTGATGTTGAATTTATTGAAATTTTTGTACTAAAGCCGCCATTACGCCGTCAAATATGAAACTGTGCAAGTGGATATACCGTAGAAATGGTTGAATCAAATATCTTGGTACCAAGTCTAAAAAATTGTAATGCCAGATAAAATAGTAGTAAAATAGCGTTCAATGTAAACTCATGTCTATAAAATTTCATTTTCAAATCGTAAAAATAAGGCAGGTAAATGGCGTCGACTTATCAGCATACTTTTGCCGGTAAGGGAGCGCCGAAACATTTTCAAAACGTAGAGTAAAGCCTAGAGTACCTGAAGTTTCCAATCCGAATGGAGTGAACACATTAGTGTGTCAGTTTAACATCAAAAGTTCGTATACATAGCGCGTAGTCGTATGAAGACGATAATGATCGTTGTATGTTAAACTGACACATTAACAACTCTGATCCAGTCGCGGTGGGAAATTAGCTTAAAAGTTGTACATACCTACTCCCTTACTTATAAAATATAATTTACACATGACCAAGTTATGTGACGTTTGTCTCTGTCTGTCAACTTTAAAAGTTCATGTGACAGTAAAAGCCGAACGATACTTAGTTATGCAGCGCATAAATTAGCGTTTATAAGTAAGGGGCTAAAGACTAACTAGACTAATCTAATGTTTTTAATTGTTCGTGAAATAGTGACTTTATTCATTCTTTCACGCAAAAATTACTAAACCGATTGCGATGAAACTTAGAATATGTAATGAAATGTAATATTTTTAGCGTCTTCGTCTTCTTTTTATGTATTACCTAGTATTAGAGTTTTCAGATCGCTCTAAGTAATTAAGTAACTCTTTTAGCTATAGCTATTTAACGCTATATTATTTCTAGCCCAATTAACTTTATGTTATCTTTAACCCGATCAAAATTTAGCCAAACCACAAGCCTCAGCTAAGGAATTAACCTTTACGGAGCCAACCGGCAACCCTAAAAATCTTAACTCTCAGTAATCTCCAAGTCTTTACCTACAATCACGCCAAGCTGACGCACCAAACACGTGTGTTGGAACCTTCCTATGTACCTTCATGTATTTATGAATATTTCATGATGTAATTACGTGTCTACATAAACAACATCGTGTTTATTTCGGGGGGTGAGATATTTCGGTACTTTATTACCATTTTGTCACAATATTTTTTTGCTTTATAAATATGAAAGTGAGCTATGAAGTAGTGCCTACTTACCTAAGTTTATGTACGTTGTACGTAGTAGGTTGTTTGTCCCGCGTGGATTATTTTTTTACAAGCCCACGTAAAGAGATGGAAATTCTTAACTCTAGAGAAGACATAATAATCTTCTAACAGTTGGATCTCTTATTTTGTCGCCAGTAATAATTGACCTTTTTATCTAATTTTTAGACAATTTCTACAGTATAAGTAACTTTTAATCCATGCTTTTTATGGTGGTGTAGGGCTTGGGACATTGTTAGGTGGAGTAGGCTATGGGAGCTTCCCAGCCTAGTCAGCCATGTTCAGAAGAAAGAATAATTTAATTTCGTCAGTAAATCATGACAACAGAAAGTTACGATAAGCTCCAATAGTATACTGTATTTGCTAGTAATCAATGATGATGGTGACTGCAAACCGGTGCTGTATGTCATATAAATGTTTTTTCATGGCTACAAAAGTTGAAGATAAATACGCTAAATTACCTCGAGTTTGAAGCTTGAATGAAATAAAAAACATTCTATCTAAAAACGGGTTTTAACTGTAACATTACTATACCTAATTTTAAGTGAGAGCGAAAAAGACAGCTGTCAAATTAATGTTACATTTTTGTCATCGTTTTGTAAGAACAAGGCACTTCTGGCGGTTACATTAATCTAACTAAAGATTGATAATAACTTTATTTGTACAAAATAAAGACAAAAAAATACAAATACATACAGTAAAGACAATGTTACATACACAAAGTGCGTGCAAAGCTTGCGTGTGCTTGCATGCAAAGTCACATGCAGTGACACTTATTTAATTGTTGAACACTAGATAGTCAAATAAATAAATAATATATATTGCACGACATTGCACACAGCGCAATCTAGCCTCAAACTAAACACTAAGCTTTTACTATGGGTACTAGACAACGAATATATTACATATTTTGTAAATACAAACATATTATTCATAAAAAAGACATTCATAACAGATACAAATATTTATTTTTAAGGATAATCATTTGCACCCGACGGGAATCGAACCCGCAGCCTTCTGCATTGCAGTCAGCCGTTTGCCCGACGCGCCACAGGGTCCGTCATTTGATATTTCGTTCGTTTTTATTACACGTGTTTTTCGAAATTGGCTTACGGTCTTAGCTGCTCTACTACTATAGCTTAGGTCTCCATGTGACTATAAGAACGCGACTGCGACTATGAGTACATACTGGAAAGTCCACGCGACTAAGAAAACCAAGGGAAATCATTTTAATTTTTCCAAGAAAATATACTTACTTTATTGGTTATTCCTGTATCTCGCTATTACTTAAACAGTTCAATAGGTGAAGTTCATTTAAATAAAAGGGTAAGAGGTCTATAACTTCATACATAAAGCTGCTTAAAGCTCATTAATTTGAATGCGCGGGTAATTGCTTATACCAATGCGAGCATTACGAACAGGTTTGATAGTTCCAGAAGCTGTTCCAAGATGTTTGCTTATAAATTACATTATAATCGCCGCAAACTAGACATAATAATATCTAGTACTTATTTAACGTTTTTTGCTATTTCCGAACGAGATAGTCTGAAATAGCTTTTACAACCTGCTGTGTAATAGGGTTTTTTTTACGATATTCCACACAGATGCATCCTAGGTCATATATAACATATTAAAATACAACCTACCTTTGTCTAATATCTATTGTTTTTATGTAAAAAATATATTTGTGCACTATATTGAACATTATAATTTCTATAAACTACCTTTTGCCCACGGTTTTGTTCCTACCGCTGCACAAATATCAGAATTATTTATGTCTTGTAGTTTAATTGCGTACAGAATACCTTTACATTTTTAAGTAGTTTTTTAGTAGTAGTAGTAGCTTCTATTCAGTTACTATATTTTGTGGTACCAACCTATCAATAATTATAAAAGAATAACTCACGTGATCACCTGAAGAACTCATTTTCTACCTTATCTATCAAGTACTCGTACATAAAGCTTCGAAATCTAAGCATTTGTTTTCATCCTCAGATAATTACATGACACAATTAATGACACGCCATTTCCAAGAGCCACTGGACGAACAAAAAGTTAATTTCCTTAATTTGACTGCTTTTCCTTTCGACAGTCCATTCTTTAGATTTGCGAAATGCCTCTTTCGTTTAGTTATTCCTTTTTGGTTAGATTTCTTTGCGGTAAAATTCATTCGGGTCTCAGTAATTCTATTAGGGACCGGCTGGCTTTCGTTTTCGCTTATGTTTTTAACACAATTGAATAAACTGGACCATTTAACAAAAGAAAATAGATATTTTTATTATGAAGCCTTTGCCTTGTTTATTTAGGTAACTTTCCATCGTTTTCGGTGCCTACTTTTCAGGAATAAAGCTGAGCCACAGATAACCTAGCAATGGTCTTACAGTTAACTTTCAATTTGTTTTTCGGGACCGGTCACAAAGTTGTAGGAAAGGTCACATAAGTTGTATGAAATTGTCAAAACACGTTTTCAGAAAACAGGCATGTTTGCATAGAATTACTTTTTTATATTGTGTCGGAATGTCCACATTGACTAAATTAAGTTTTTGATGAACATCTATAGGCGCGGGTAACCCTGATTGTTGGCGTGGCGATACAGGCCGTAGCGACGCATCGCCACGTTATATGGAAACACATCTGTCAATGTCAGATGTTTTACATCTGTCAGGCGTCTCGTGACGGCTCACATCTATTTTACTTTAGCTTGATCAGCTCCGCGTAGTGGCTCAACTAACTTGTTTAGCATGCGGTGGAACACGTTTAGTAGTCATAGGTACATACATAGTTACATATATATATATAGATGATGGACTATGATATTAATATGACATTTGTAGTTGAATTGCGACCTTGATTTTTCAATATAACCATTTAAAACTATCTATTGAACACTAATAGGTATGGTCAAAAGGCACTTGAGATAAAAACGTCAAATTGATAGATTGGTCGCCATCTAACTGAACTGTAGCAAAAATATACATGCTGTTTCAAAGTCTGCAAAACTAGCCATGTAATTTACTTATTTTTATACACAGCCACAGTTAAAAATATGTATCCAGTTGGTACCAAACCGCAGAGTCTTTTACACCGGCAAATTAGTTTACATAGCGGCTTTTCCACAGTGGGTACAGACTAAGCTATAATTAAGTGTCTAGCAAACACTAAGGAATAGAAAGTGCATTATTAAGGAAGTTAATGAAAATACTCAAGACCACGGCCATTTCACAGTGCCAAGTCGGGATATAGGTATATAGATATAGGGTTATTATGTATGTTTATTATAGGACCATAATTGTCCGATACAAGATTTCAATACTCATTTATATTCAATTATTATTGGTTTAAGAATCTTGGAACAGAGAATCGGTTTCCACTTAGAAATCTTACGGCAATTCTGGGTTATAAAACCTATAGGATATGGGTCTGTAGCTTCTTTGAATCATGACTTACCTACATACAGAGGGAGATCCCAATATGAATTATTTTACAGTTTTGGAACTACAACGAACAATCTGTTCGAGACGCGCAAAATCAATGGCAGCAATAAAATTCTAGCGTTGCCACCTGTATAATTGAGCTCCATACAAAGCCTCTGCCGACAATTGGTCGCAATGCGACCATAGGGTAGTAATTATTGCCAACACCCTATAACAACTTCGGCACGGCTAAAACAAGCACCTTTGATTTCCACCACTGCGGGCGAACCAAAATTGCTGCGGGTGAACCAAAATTGTTGGTGACAAAAAAATGTCAGAGGAATATTATAATTTGAAAACAAATACTTTCTAAACATTATTTTCCCACTAAGGAATTACTGAACTTATTATAATATAGTGATAGTACTATTATTTTATGGTTGAAAAAGTAAAATATTACATACCTACATATGAAGATAGGCGTGAAAAACATTATCCTATTTATATAATACCTGAATGTATTTATATAATAATATAAAAAATCATTACAATATAGTAATAGCAATAACATTAGTCACTACATTAGCGATAATGCTGGTATATTCGCACCTCTATTCAGATTACAGACACATTCCGCGCACGACTTATCGCTCGCTTTATCGATTATTTGAACTAATTTACAAGATACTAAGGTTACGATTACAAGTGTTCTCTTTACCTGATAATGGGTACGTGATAAATAAATGATTACCTATACAAGACGTGCGAAATAAATAGTAAAAATAGATTTTCTTTTGTGAATAATCTAAGCTAAGTTGAGGTTAAGTTACTTTTTTTCTCTGTCGGGTTCTTTGGTAATTTAGATTACTCCGGATTTTATATTTAATTACGGATTTTCCTATTATTTAGGTGCATCGAGTCAATACTCATTGAGTATACTTATATGATATTTAATCACTATCGTTTAGACGCCAAATGATATCAGTTGCGACTTATATCGGTAGTGGGAAGTGACTCAGGTACCAATAAAAGTCGCAACATAGTTGTGACGGAGCCTTTGACACAACCACAACGAATTTTGCCCAATTCAGACTCCGCGAATAATCAATCCGCGTTTTAAATATTTCTTGCAGAAGGTAGAGCGGTGTTGGTCTAGTGGTAGATACCTCGACTTTCATTCCGAAGGTCGTGGTTTCGAATCCCGGCTGACCGCGCACCAATGTATTTTTCTTTAAAAAATAAATATGTGCGCTATTACATCGCTCTTACGTAGAAGGAAAACATCGTGAGGAAACCCACGGTTTAAATTCACGCTAAAAGGTCATGTTGTGGGGTTTATTGAGGAAACAACACTTTAACTTTAACAACTTTTTCTTGCAGAAAGTTTATAAATTATACTGTGCGAATCTGATGGTTATTATATTTGTTAATACATAATAATCATTATTATTAACAGAAGACAAATTAATTTTAAGTGAATAAATTTTATATTTTCATGATCATGACTTGACAGTTAGGTATATCCAATTAGACCCATCATCCCAGATTACCCTTATACTGGGTTTTAGGTAATACCCCGTAATACTAATACCTGTACTTATATCTCTTTGATCCTCAATGATTCATGGCCATAATCAGACCTGGTAAGGCTCGCCGCCATAAATTATAAACCGGTGACATTCGTATTTGAAAAGGAATTTAAACGACGCTCAAGGGACGGTACAGAGTGTGGTAGTGGCGTTAGAATTTTTTTATCGACCGATAGCTAGGAAATTACTATAAAATGTAGCTAAAATAAATAAAAAATTGCTTTAAATTAAAAATTAAATAAATAGCAATAAATGATTTGCTTGAAAATGTTTTCAAACTTTGCTTTATACGTACATTTACTATGACCTGTACTAACTAAGATAAGACTAATTTTAGGCAAGGTAACTTATAGACTAAACAAACTACCTATTGTATTTTGGGAAACATAAGTACAATACAAAAAATAATAATACCTCCTGTAGAGCTAGATTTTTAAAAAATTTAAGTACTTATGGATTTTTTAAAAATCGGAAATCTAACTTTGTCATTGGGCCAGCTAAAAAAGAGTAAAAAATTAATACCCCAAATAGAACGGTGTCGGCCGACCAAAATATCTTTGATCAGCTCTCAACCTACTGCTCCGTCGCTACCCACAGATTTACCCTAAATTAATGAAGAATTAACTTATTGTTTGTACGAATTTTGGCAAACAACCAATGTTTTGTTTAAAAATGGTTTGTTTTGTAAAATTGTCGTTTAATTTTTAAACAAAATAATATACTTTGATGATTCTCTTTGCGGATTTAACAGTAAAATAAATATGTTTTTGTTACTTACATAAATATACACAACCTTTTTTTTATTCAAACTAGCGAAGTTCCGTGGTTTCGCCCGCGTAGGTAAGTCCCGTTTCCGCGAGATAATTGGAATAAAAAGTAGCTTATGTGTTATTCCAGGACTTAGATGGAGTCCTATCTATATATTCCAAGTTTCATTTCAATCAAACCGATTTGTGAAGCAGTTTATGCGTAAAAGAGTAACAAAGTCGCATACGCATACATACATACAAACTTTCGCGTTTATAATATTAGTAGGAAGGAAGTAATAAGTAGTAATTAGTAGGTAACAAGTAAGAATATCAGAATAATATTACATTAATTATTTTACTGTTTAAGGGCGACAAAGAATTTGAATTACTCTTTATAAATATAATTCCATATGTTTTTTTTTATTTTTTTTGTTATTTTTTTTCCATTTGTTTCCTTTTACAAGTCAACAAATCTCGCTCTTTTCTCCATATCACTTGAAACCAGCAAAGATGTCAAATTCCGGAGAAATAGGCCATGTCAAGTTGAAGTTAAGAGTCGCAATGCCCCGCAGCGGTGACGATTATGTAACCATGGCGTACTCGTAGGGCTACTACCTTCGTTTCACGCTCATCTGATGTTTGTGTTTTATTACGGCGCACCTGTTGGTTTAGCGTTTAATAATATAATCCGCCCTACCATGATCGTTTTTAGGTTTTTGCCGTCCTTTTGTGGCTCAAAAAAAAAATTAAGTAAAAAATGCCCTTTTAAAGTAGCTTTGCTTTTCCTTTTGCTAAATGCTAAATGCCTTTTTAAAGTCGCGTACTTTAAAAAGGCACAGAAAATATTAGAAACTCTTATATATCAAGATGTTTTTTTTTTATTATTTGTTGTTTTTTTTTTAGCTGAACGTATAGTAGTGACTCAGTGACGACTTATAAGAGATCAGGGTAGGGCAGAATATCTCTATACTTTTTAAAATATAGGCAGAAAGCTTTTACGTAAAACATACCACTACCCATACAAGATGTAACGGGTAAGCCCTTTTAAGCCAAAGGGGGTTGTTCTAGACGTCTAGGCGAACAACTTTTGTTCTATGACTTTTGGAAATTAGAAGTACTTTTCGAAAATTTTAAGTGTAAAGTTTACTTGAAGATCAGCTGTTTCTTAGAGTTCGAGGTCATTGACCTTATGTTGTCCTTTCATTTAGCTTGGTCTACTACAATTCAAACCTTCAACTACCTTTATTTTCAAAAACAGCTGTTTTTCCAGTGAAACATATTCTCAAAATTTTCAAATAAAAAGTTTGAATTTTCAAAAGTCGTAGAACAAAAGGTGTTCGCCTAGACGTCTACAACAACCCCCTTTCGGATTAAAAGGACTTGCCCGTTACAACTTGTATATACCTAATCTTTTAATATAATTAGCTGTGCTCTGCGAATTCGCGTGCCGAAATTAAAATTGTTGCAAAATACAAGATTTTTTCAATTGTTTTTCCACAAAGTGAGTGGTGGAATAACGTGAAAATTTTGTTGTAATATTTTATTTCCATAGCAAAATAGTTGTCTGCGGACTATTCATGCAGTTTGATGTATTACAAACTGTATGTTTTTACTTATTTCGAGGTTTCGTACCACAAAAGCCAATAAAATGGAACCCTTATAAGATCACTTTCTTGACCGTCACTCTGTTTTCATTTTACCTATAATGTAACTTGAAGGCCGGCTTGCATAACGGTTACTAAACATGTTTAAGCTGTTATGCAAGCCGGCCTAAATAACAACACTTTAATTTTTTTTAAATATGTACCTAGGCAATCTATTCTTATAATAAGGGAAGAGTGAAAAATATGAGAAACTATATAAGTATTCGTGTCAGCCCTAAGCTAGTTTGCGGCATAGAATGAAGGCAGTGTGACGATGACGACCCTCGTCATCTGTAGAGCTCCCACCGTCCCACATTTGTGCAGACGACAGCGAGCGATCGAACCGATATTACCCGAACATCCTCTTTATGGCAAATGTTGACCTTTCACAAAGACGATAAAACCAATTGAATGCCCATAGGTCTTCTCTCCTCACGAATTTTGTACGTCTTTTTAGTAGCACTCTCGAGCAATAAGGGCCAATCACAAAGAGTCTAAGTATGGATAGGTAACACATCGGCCAATCACATAATGTTTAACCTAACGTTTATTAATAAGGCTATATTATAGCCTTATTAATAAACGTTAGGTCGGAGTAGTCAGAACATGCTGTCTTTTTCCGTGACACGAACTTGACTGACAGAAACAAAAAGCGGAATTATTATTCCGACCTTACTCCCCTTATATAAATAAGGCTAAAAGAGTCTAAGTACAGATTGGTAACGGAATGCCAATCACAAAAAAATATTTTTACCTTACCCCCTGCCCGCAACGGTGAGTTGAGTTTTTTAGAAAAATTCGCGGTATGAGCGGTCGATTGGCTTTATTGTTTTTGACCTTTCAGGATCATTGGACCCCAAAGCCGATTAAATCAGAACCCGTATTATAAGTTTTGCTAGTCCATTTAGTCTTGGCAAGGGACGTCGTTTAGCACCGAAGGCGTTCGAGCCCTGTGTTATTCAATTAGACCATAGAGATGCTACTGAAATGAAATTATGAGGAGATGAAGCGGAAAAAGTTACGATTCATTTCCGTTTGGTTATTCCTTTGACTAGACGGTTTTGGCATCCGTCTAATTGCAGACGGAATGATCAGGGCTTTTCGGTTTTACTAATATACCTACTCTGTTAAGTCTCCTGCTTGTCGGACGGGAGTTATCCGCGCAGAACATACTTCTGAATTTTTAGATAAAAATAAAAAATTGTTTATTTCTCTCTCTCCACAAATTGTTACACTAATTTCTGACACTAAATATTTTGGTAAATGCTTATAAACTATTTGTGGAGACTGATATCTGAACAAGGATCCCCTGTGCTACAGGTACCAGGCTCCACCATCGGACTAATGTCTTATACAAGAATAGAAATGAGTATCATTTTCCTTTAAGTTATTTCTAGTACGCTTTTATCGTTTGTTTCGATAGGTACATACTTACTTCGAGTGGACACTTGATTTATAATCCAGGACAGGTGCGGTACTATCAAGGCTGTCATCACCAAAGGCAACGTTTCTCACACCGATCTCGAGAGAGACGGTTGCAACTTGTGCTGAGAGCGTTGAGCGTGGCATCCAATCTGACCAACACGACGACGGACGTCTGGGGAGTTCTACAACTTGAGTGCTGTTCGCTTAACGGATTGGAGCACTGGTCCGTTCGTTAATGTGCGTTCCCATTACCTTCAAAAGGTTTATTATGGCAAATAGAGTTGCAGCGATCACACTCCCTTTTTAGTTTTTTCTTAGAGTATTCATCGCTAGATAACAAAACCATTATAAAACTTAAAAGGGACAAGTACCCTACCATGAGTTGGTACGTAAAAACGTAAACTGCCATGTGAACAATTTGGGCATGTCTGCAACGAAAAATATAGGATTGCGCGGTCGTCATGTCCCCCACCGACGCGGCAAGGAACACGCTGAGCGGCCGCGCTGTGCACAAGGTCAAACTGTTTACAATACAGTGTAAGTATTTTCGTAGCAACTCATGGTAGGGGTACTGATCCCTTTTTAGTTTAGTGGTAGGTTTGGTAGATTTGTTATCTAACGAGATTAGATGACTACTATAAGAAAAATTAAGAAAGGGAGTGTGATCGCTGCAACTCTATTCTAGATATGCCATATATTAAAGGTAATAGGTTAAGGCATAAGGTACGCATATTACCAATGAAGTTTACGAAATTCGAATCTTATATCAGTTGGGGCATGAATCACTTTTGGCATATACTATCTTAGGTGATTTTCACTGGGACCTAGGTATCACGTTTTCTGAAATCCAAAAAGAAGACGTTATTGACAACTTATATTCACCGGCAATGGACAATTATGGAGTTCGATTTAATTTACCAATACCTTCTATTATCATACGTATTTATTCACTAGAGTAGGTGCGTATAGTTTATTTTTCTACAATAAGGAATCTATCCGTTATTTAGCATCCTTATGTATATCAATGCATGAATAATTTGAAAAAAAAAAGTGTTAAGTGAAACTTTCCCGCTTTTTATCTTGCTTTATATTCATCGATGCAATAAAAAACATTTACAACGTTTATTCGACCAAAACCAATACCAATTGGTATTTGAAACAATGTTCCATATGGAAATTCGAAGTTCAATCGAATGGTTTCCAATAATGTCCGAAGTAATGATTACGGTTCGAGTAAAAGTGTTTCCATTTCCATATACAATTCGAAATGGAGCAAAACTGTATCTACTTAGTTAACGGTTACTAAAGGCGTTAAATAAGGTTACAATTATTACTTACTAGCTGCACCCAGTGGTTTTACTCGCGTTTTGATTCAGAAGAAAACTCAGAAATTTCCATGGGTTGACTGGCTTACGGCCGAATACTGAAACGCCACTCAACATTTGAGAACTACTTAAACAGAGAAGCAGCTCTCAAACTCAAAAATTGCCATACTAATTTTGAATTTAGAAGCTACTTAATAATTTAAATACTTCTCAAATTTTAAATGACGTTTCTGTATTCGGCTGTTAGTCTACTTGTTGGGTGTTGGTATAGATGACAGACGACAGACGAACTGTGGTATCTCAGTGAAAAGGTCCCGTCCCTAAAAAAACTGGAAAGGTATTTTACCTTCATTAATACTCTTTAGTATTTTAGTATGAGTTGTCATACGATTGTACATCTAAATTACTGCACCAATATAAAACCCCTCCTATAGATTATGTCCTATAAAAGTTTGGTGATGACATCATTTTTATGTTCAACTATCGGATTAACTAAAGCGCTATAAAATAATAGTGCTAATTCACTTTACATCCTCTTAATAATGCATTAGCATCAGCACAACATAATTCAGTGACATGCGATTGCGACAATTTGCTGATAATAATATCAACTAGGTAAATATTAATTTGAGGAGATTTTTGGGGTTAAAATTCGCAATATTGCTTAGATGTAATACAATGCTAAAAGATTCAGAGTTTCTAATCTCATATGCATCTAATTCCTTTGCTGAAATCAGAAGAAAACCTAAGTTTTACAAAGAAATGTCAAATGCTATGAAGTAGAATTCCTTGTCCGCGTTGTTATCCTCCCATAACCTTGTAGTCTTGTCATTGGCAAACTTGCTACATAGTCGAAATCATTTTTTGCAATGCATGTTGTATTAAAACAGTCAACGACAAAACTACGAATCTTTTAATTACCGTTCCCTGTACAAATCGGGACGATTAGTTGCAGTAGTAAATTTAAACGTGAGATTTGTTAGGGTCACGCGATCGAGTCGTTGATTTGTCCAGAAACAGGTTTTGCTCGATTTCCTGTCGCAGCTCTATTATGCGTAGCGCAGTATTGGGTTTACGAGGTAGGCTAAACCACTATTTCATTAGGTATAATGAAACAGCGCTTAATCATCTTATCGTATCTAAACCATATGGTTTTTGTTAATTAAACGCAATTAGTGGCTTAGGAGATTAAGTTTAGGCTTTGTTTTCGATTACTAATTATCTGGACAAATAGTCGTATCAACTTGCGTCTCTACCGTTTATTTTATTTATAAGTAATATCGTTTTAGAAATTTTCAGATGCTGATATAAAATAAGGTTTACTATTAAAATAAAGTCCTCGTAACGTCGAGTGTTGAAAATGCTAAAAATAATAAAAGGTACGCTGACTGAAATCGAAAATGAAGTCTTTGTACACAAAGACTACTAAAGCGATAGCTTGCAGCGAGGTAAACTAATCTAGAATTCAAGGTCGTTCTGGAATCTTGAGCAAAGTGTGAGCGTTATCTATACTTATAATAAAATCGTAACTTAGCGGTGTCTGTTTTTGAAAGATATTTTGAAAAAAACTATTTTTAGGGGTATGTACTAACGTAACAGACCCCATTTCCGTGTTTAACTTTTTGTCTGTTTGTCCGTTTGTCTGTGCGCGCTAATCTTGGAAACAGCTGGACCGATTTCAATGAAATTTGGAATGCAGATAGCTTACCTATATGCCTATATGTTAATAATTAACATATAAGCTACTTTTTATAGGCTACATTAACATATTATAGGTTCAAAAACAACGAAATTACGCAAATTATATTTTTTATCCGGTTATCCGGACTTGATATCCGGATAAAAAATATAAATTACGTAATTTCGTTGTTTTTGAACCATAGGCATCCATCGGCATCTATCGTCATTCATCGTCATCGATCGTCAACCATCATCATCATCACTTACTGACATACAACTTTCGCCTTACTTCACCTACTTACTGCAGTGCAAAAATCCACACTTAAACGGACGACCAGGGAAGCACTGATGATGCCAGGCGCGGTAACGCCCAGCTTCAACAGTACTTCAATAGGCGACCGTTTAAGTGTGGATTTTTGCATTGCGGTAGGTAGGTGTAAGAACAACGCGGGATCGCGACTTGCGCGGGTGAAACCGCGGGGCGCAGCTAGTACAGAATAACATTATACTTCCGACTTCATAGAAAATGATAATAAGGATAAATTCGTCTTATATAATATTTTGCTGTATTTGCTCACACAGTACGTATTCTATTACCAACCGGAAGAAATAGACTCAGTTACATAATCAATGATTCAACATGCCAATTATCCGCACGACTCTCGTCCGAGACCCTAATTTGTCTCGTGTCACGAACATTTCTTGAGACCGTACGTTAAGAGTGGACGAAAAATAATAGCAACCATATTATTTACCAGCGAGTGAATATTACTACGAGTTTTATAAGTTAATAGTATTATGTAAATGTTTAGACGCAATGTAGGTTAACTTGACAACGTTCGAGCGTGACTACTTACTTTCCATCTACCAGGTTAACTTACACTTAGTGTAAATTGACCTAAAACTGACCTGTGGTATGGGATTTCAACTTCTATAGTGCGTGTAAAATATGTTACGTTAATACTAGTCCTTATGTTAGAATACCTACAATTTCATGAGTTAGATTCATCTGCGTTTTTTTTGAGGCATTTCTAAATCATTTTCTTTAACTCTATATTTCTGAGATGAAAGTTTAATATTGGCAAATTAGACATGAAGTTCAATGGTCCAGCTCGAGATGATGATGAATTTCCTTTATCAAACGTCTGATCAATGACCATAACGATGTTGACGCTATTGAGTCCAAATGTAGACAAGACTCTCGTCTTATTTTCATAATGAAATCCTGTAGAAATATAAATATTACATGATTTCTCAGTATAATCATCTAAGTCTTTAAGATGATTTCAATGAGTCCAAATGCAATAATATATGACTGTCTAGAAATTAATGAATTCTGGTAGCTTCACTGTCTTGCCTAGAAAGTAAGTTCCTGGAGCTTCAGTACCTACCTAAATTTTAGAGTCCTGTTGTAAGTCTCACAATTTTTAAAGTTCGACTACTATTGTAGGTACGAAGTTATTGAGATGCAGATTTCTATGGATTTGGGTGATTATTTCAATATTAATTTTGTCTATTCGTGAGCGCGCAATAACGATGTTCATACACTTAAAAGAACATTCGAACCGAATGTACATTTGTACAAAACTAACATGGTATCTAAATGAACAAATTAATAAATCAAATATCAAGAGAAGTTCGTGTTTAAGTGGTTATTTAACGCGGCAGTTCAAATGAATATTTGTTTTCATCTAAAACGCAATTCTTTTAAGCAAGCATTTCAATTTCAAAGCATTGAAATTAAATAAAATTCAACAACTACAATAAAAATGTGTTTAAAAGTCTAACAGGTAGTTTAGACAAACCTAAAACTACAGATTTGAAGAAAACAAAAATAACGACTATAAAAATAGGCATTTTAACAAACCATGCCGAGAAGTTTAAAAGCGATAAACGGAAAGAGATGCACGGTTACAAAATTCAAGTCTACCTGTGTATTTACAGAAAGCATGCGTGTGTTCAAACAAGGATGTTAAACTGAATGTAAACTGAGAGTAATTTGTAGTACGGTGAATGAGACGTTAGTGTTGGCTAATAAATGGGAGGCTTGACTTAACGTACTGCGTTCACGGCGAGGTTACACTGTGTAATCTACGAACAGCCGTTTTGTTTTCAACAATACTAACTTAGGTCTGACTGTTTAAACATTATGGAGTAAGCAAACTTTACTTATTTATGAAGGTGACTGGTTGACAGGAGTGGACGATTTGTGCGCAGGTAAAACTGCTTGTTCTTACAATATTGAGATATTATGTAAGTACTATTACTAGAGGTGATGTCTAGTAGGTGTCTTACTTACAGTGCCACCCCAGATAATTTGGGGTCTTAGCGGACCCCGGGATCTCGAGGGGGCTGCAATGGGGGCCGTCGCTCAGATGAGAAGACTAGAAGTGACGTTTCAAACATATTTCATTGTTTCATATTTGATGTTTATTGTTCAGCACAACATAATAAATATTAGATTTCTTACATAGATTTAAGTTTTGTAATTATATACTACATTATTGAATGCTCGAAATGAGTAGACTGTGCACTAATATAATACATGTTAAAGACTAATATACCTACACAGTTTGAACAATAAATTCTTTTTTTTTCTTAGACAATATTGTTCTACCTTGAAAATGAAATAACAATCGCTGTAGGTGCTAAGATACTAATTATAGTCTGAGATTATAGTCAACAAATGACGTTTAAAACTTCAATCATTTAAAATGAGGTATCGTTACTTCAGTGCCTAATTTCCACTGTCTTCCTTCTGATGCCATATATCTATCTGTTGAGACTGTGCAATCAATGTTGTATTGTTCTATAAATAGAGTTAGTAAAGCGAGGAGTATGTTTAGAGGTTGAGGTTTAAGCGTGGGTAGCTGTTAGTGTTTATTAGTAGATGGGTATCTCTTGTCTAATGAGTCATAAAGGTAGTGACCTTGTAAGGTCATAGAACAATCATCACAGGATCAGTTCTACAAATTAGATTATTCTTAAATAATAGATTTGGCAATGTTTTTATGGTCAGTTGCCTGGCTGACACCAATTCACGTTTAGACCGAGCAGTTTACCCGCCACCGCACAGGGAAAGCTCTAGGTTTGCTAGGCTACCAACAGATTCTTTAGATTTTCTAACGATATCCACGGGAAAAGATGAGGTATTTTTATTGTATGCAGGGGCAACACGTACTTACTCGTACAAGTTTATTAACACATTTTTTTTTCTTTTCAGGTGAGCGTTTGTCCACTATCCCACCAGATGGCAAACTAATGGTAAGGCTAGACTTGTTCTACGGGTAGACTACCCTCATATTCTGAACCTTCGTATGCATAATAATTAATAAGTGACCCTGGTCTAAATATTATCTTTATGGTTAATAACTGAATTAGAAAGGCACTTTTCAGTATATTGTTAGTTTGGCGTAACGAAGTAATCACCAATGAATAACGATAGATAGATAATACTGGACCGGAAGTTAAGCAAGCATGTATAAACCTTTTATAACTATGCGCATTGAGCAATCAATTTTAGTTTAAATAATGTAGGCACCTCCCAATTGACTTCTTGTTCTTTCTATAACATCATTAGTAAAATTTATACGGACCCAATTGACTCATAAAACAAGCAATGCTATTTTAATAGGGAACCAATTAGAACTGTTATAAAAAAGTAGTTATTTTCTGAACCAGGTAATGAGTATGACCGAATTGTAAAAAGCAATCACAGTAATAAAAGCAAAAACAGACTAGATCATTCTGTCGACTGATGACTTATATTTTCAGCAAGCAAAAAGGTTTTGTTTTATTACGGCTCAATATAACCTAGTTTAGTTTACAAAGGCAGAATTTTGTAGCTTATAAAATTCTAGTTTTGAACTGAACCAGTCTATAAATGTACTAGTTATTTTAGTACATTTATTTATTAATCAAACTTTTAATTAAAAAAACACAAATTTCTTGGTACAAACTGGCTAAATGTTAACTAAATAGTTTGTCAACAATGCTGAAAATAATAAGAGCAACGCGATTAAAACTGGAGAATAAGTTTAATTTCAAATAACTACTGTTGATTTTACATTAATATAGTTTAACAAACTGTTTTATATAAAAGTCGGCCAATAGAAAAATCTTACTTCTGCTTTCATTGTAGAGATGCAAGGGCAAAGCGAAGTCGAGGTCGAAATAATAATAAAAATAGTCAAAGCACGCGAAAGGTCGGTACAGTAAACTTTAATTACCGGATTGTTTTCCAGGTAATCTGGGACCTTTATCGGTTTTAGAATTTGAAGTAAAGTAGCCTAATTTGAAACTTGTGGTCCAACTAGAGTATATATTCAAAGAGCAGCTAAAATCTCCAGCATTTTAGTCAAGTAGAGAAGCAGTATTTTGTTCGACGAGACGCAACTGTACCTACTGTTATTTTACCAATAGGTTTTATTCATTTATTTAATTATCTCCATTACTTGACTAAGCTAAGTGATGAATAGTTCTTCGCTAACCAACTAATGTGCTGTGAAAATAAAAGGCACATTCTTTAGTGCTGTCAGACGTTGGGCACTCTCATAGATAACGAAACTGAGCAGTGGGAGGTAAATTTAGTATAATACTAAAGGAACTCATTCATGTCGAGCATTTTACTTATAATATTAAAGGTGGTTATCTTGTTGCAAGAATAACCACATTATATTATTTTGATTTTGATGGTCTAGATACTTCCAATGAGAGTAGATCCTTTGAAACTAGTTTGGTCTTTCCTTTAGTTTTGTCTAAGCAACACCCCAATCTAAAGAAAGTGTAGGTGAGCAGCGTGGGCCAGCATACCCTACCTACCGCTAATACAATTAGTGCTAATGGACCAACTTGTTTGTTTGTTTGTTCTTAAGTCCTACGTCCGAAACGATACCTCACTTAAGTTTTAAACTAAAAACTTCTTCAATGGGAAGTAGCTATACATATTTTTAGTTTCAAACACGTTTGCACTTACAGTTTTCTCGCATTCCTGAGTGTACACTGTATGTACAATGTAATATGAGATTTTAGTACAACTTACGCAAGCTCCTGCTCTAAAATTTAAATTACTACATATTTATGGTGGAAAACTTCGATTGCGATCGCATCAATTCGAATTGTCACACATCTATCGTATCGTCATATCGCCTAGCAGATTTGTTCGTATTTCTTTTTTTTATAATTGATAGGTAAGCGTTTGACCACTATCTCACCTGATGGAAAGCGATGATGTAGTCTAAAATCTTGCACGCTTACCTAGGAAATACCTGTTCATAAATTAAGACAGAGATGTCTTCATTAAGGTAAAATATCGAATGTTGAATGTGTTCATCTCTGAACACATTCCACATTCGATATTTTTACCTTCATTCCTGATATGATCCTCCATAGGTACCTATGGTATGAGTGCAAGGATATATTTCAAAACCATTTCGTTTCCATTCCACTTTATCCCACGAACTACACGAACAAAATGTAGATGTTTGTTTGTTTGTTAGTCCGGCAATTACGTAAAAATGCTCATGATGATACTCTAAAATGTACTACCTAAGGGAAGAGTTTAAAAAACATTTTACACACCTACTGCTCTACAAAGTTACTTTATTTGACCAAAAAGGCAACGTAAAGCGACTCTTTATTCCCTAGGTGCATAAAGTGCACATTATGCACCTAGGGCATAAAGTAATTTAAATTTGGAACTAAGGTTCTGGTAGCATACGGCCATTTCGAACTGGCCACCTAGACATAACACATAAAAAAAATAAAAACTGGGCAAATTTTTTCTATTTTCATGGACGGAAGGGTAAAGCAAAAAGTTTTGGTTAGTATAAAGCCCTAACTTTTTTTTTTCATCAGCTAAGGCCGATGTGTGGTTTCGTCATTTTGATGTAACATTGTTAAATTTAATTAATATAAAGCTGTCAATATATTTCATATACGTTGCATTATTCTATTTTTTTGTTGTTAGTTAAATACTTATTTTTGTAGCCCTTTTATTGTCTCGCAGTAGATGTGTAAAGTAGAGTATTCACCTCGGTACTAAAGTCTGTCTTTATCTTGGGCGCTTGAATCCCACGCTTCGCTTCGCTCAGGAGTTAAGTTTTTAACACCCTCGCTGCGCTCGGGAGTTAACCCTCTAGAGTCCTTCGTACGCTTTGGATTCAATATGACGCCCGCTATATAAGACAGGACTTTAGTACCTCGGTGCATAAACTACTATTATTGTAAGATTTACTGTTACTCAAGAGTTTGTTCTTACGTTGACGACTCTGTAACAAATCTCAAACAAAACAATCACGCTGAGGTAGGTACCTCATAAAACATTTTACGATGCGTATCCAAATCTAAAGACGCTATAAAGTCAAAATTATTTTAACTACACACTTGCTTGACTCACAAATCGTGCATGGTTACAAAGAATCGGGAGACCGAACACGCACATGATTATTAGAGTCGACGTCGAATAAAGGTAAAGCATGGTTCATCCTCATGTTTTAACATTTCCCGAAGGCTTCCGGTAGTTAGACTTAATTAAATTAATTGACTGATGTTACCACATTTTTAGGTTACCAGAAACTTAGTGGATCCATATAGATCTCTTCCATAAAGACGTCATTCTGTTACAAGGATCAAAATGTCTAGCCATCGATAGTTCTCTCGATCAATTGTCAGCGGACGTTATCACAGTCATTATTTATGGTAACATCGTCATTATCTATAGGATTTTGTGTAGAGAACCTAACCTAATAGGTACCTACATTTCGATAATAGCTACGTTCTCAAATTCAGACAATAATCCAGCTGAACCTCTTTGAATAACTTCATCACTTTGAGATTTTATATGTATAGGTGATTTACAATCTTAGTCAGTGATAGGCTAGGAATAAAATAAAAGTTTGGAGTAAAAATTCATTTACAAGTTATTTCCTTCATACAGTGTAATTTAAATGTCAATAAAACGTACATCAGTACTCTACTATCATGTATTTTGTCGTAGAGTTTTACGAAAAACTCGGGAAGGATCTCACATTTTTATACAATGTCCAGGAAAATATTTATTACGTTCTAATGCCTACTATTGGTTAGTATTTCTTTATATTATGTAGTTTTACATCATGTTCTTCTGTTCCGAACGACTTTTACTTTTCTACTTTTATTTATTATTACTTTGAAAAGTAGACGACGACTACTTTTCAAAGTAATAATCTCCAAAGCCGATCTCGGCCATTGTTTAGGCTATGATAACGTGTTTTTACAGTAATACTAAAACAAATATAAAGAGTATCAGATTAGTTAAGTTAGAAACTCTACACGTCTGAAAATTGTCAATTTTCCAAGCCTAAATTTAGTTTTACACGTGCACATGACTCAGATTTGCCACTCGACGAGAGGTCATTCTAATCGATTACTTAAGGAACGCTCCATGACGATGGCGTTCATAGAACAGGGGCTTTAAAAGGCATAAACTATTTCGTGGAAACTGGGAGGGACTATGGTTCATAAACTATGATTGATTGACATTTTATTACACGTAGTCTTTTTGTATTGTAATAAAGTAGGTAGCGCGTAGCTTGATTAGTTTTTTTGTGTAGGATATGTTAGTGTTCTTTCTGAGCTATCGGCAGTAGGCATTACCTTCTCTCTCATAGATTTCCGAGTTTAATGCCACAAAGAGAAAAAATACATTGTATACTATTTTACATTGTACCTATTATGTAAACTAGTATAAGTATCTTATAATTTCTTATGAACAATTATTCATAATGTCTTTCAAGATTTAATCTCTGAATAAATAGTGAATCACCAATTATAATTAATTCATTGTTATTACTAGCTTTAGATTAAACAAGAATATGGGAGAGAGAAAGACGAAAAAAAAACCGAAACACACAGACACGCTACACACAATCATCAATACCATCAATACGATATTTGCACAAATTGAAAATTTTAATATAGTCCACTTGAGTGTTGAAAGTTGGTACTATACGTGATAGTAATTTGTAATCTTATTGTCACTATGGTCATATATTATATCTACTTAGATAGCAACCTCGATAAAACTATATGTGGGGAAATACCTCGGATTTAGTCTACAGACCTATATCCGTAAATATTGTTACCGTATCCGTATTGAACAATGAGTCAAATCAGACTTCCTTATAAATTCTTTAAAAATTGGAACTATTCAGTGTGTATGCCGGTACTAGGTACTAAACATTTTTAATATTATCAATCGGAAGTATGCGTAATATGTGAATTCTTTGGTATATTCTTCACAAAGTAGGTGTATAATAAATATTGATGTGCACTGGTTATCGTTACAAGGTTCCTATTATATCCTTTGTTAAAAACTTTATTACGCACAGCCAGTTTAAGACTACAATGTACGTATTAAAAAATAGATAAAGTAACATAAACACACATAACAAAATTATTAACACGTATACTTACCATGTATTTGATATGGTTAACTGCTAGCTGATTATGTAACTCTTTTAGGTTTACGGGTTATAATTTGACAATTACAGTCGCTAGTTTTGGCAATTTGTTTGCTTCTGAATGACGTGTTAATGAAGTGAATACACCAATTTCAATTGTTTAAATCAAGATTCGTTAGCAACAATGTTACGTAATTAGCTCACTGAGTTGGCACTCTATAAAACTACTTAGTTTTTTACTTTCGGTTGAATCTGAACAATTTTATTGAGCTGGCTATAAAAACTAGAGTAAGTACCTAAATCTCTGAGTCGTTTTGTTTTTTGTACCATGAATGTTATATTTGATGTACCTACCTATCAAATTAGAACTCGGTCAATAACCTTTATGTAATTTGGCTATATAGTACCACATTTATTATCTACTAGCTGTGCCCGCGACTTCGTCTGCGTGGTATGGCGCGTGCGCGTTGTTGCATGCACGTAGTATTGTAAGGAAGCAGATTCATTGCGATATTCGTGATATTCTCTATCGTTAGTTAAACGAACTCCTAGATCAGTGAAGCTCTTCAGGGACCGTGAAATAGTAGCATGGCTACGAAGTGCAATAAGTCGAAATTCTAAATTCTGAAAACCTGAATATTCACATTGTGTGAATGTCTCGGAAGCACGTGACTTAGCGTGCCGTTCTCAATCCAACACTAGCCGATACTCACATTGCGTGAAAGTTTCGGAAGCACGGGACTCAATGTGCTGCTCTCGATAAAGCGTTAGTCAAATTTCGCTCAGTGTAAAGGTCTCTGAGGGATGTAACTCAGCGCGCCGCTCTCGATAAAATTTTTGGCAAAACTCAAAATGCTTGTGCCTCAAGCTACGGTCCCACGGTCTGGTTTATCACAGGCCACGCCTAATGAGGCCTGTACGTCCGCGCCCGTCCCTATCCGACGGGAATCAATAAGTTCAAAGTCGTGATACGTGGCGTGGCGCACCTTGGCGCGGTGGTCCCATGGCCCGATCGCAGGCATGTAAGGGCGCATTATTTACGTCTGTTCGTCTGCGCACAGGCGTGGCGCAGCACGGCGTGGCCCGTAAATCGTCGTGCCGTAAAGTCACAGCTTTAGAAGCAAGGTGCTGAGCGTGCCGCTCTCGGTCCAACATTTGCCGAAATTCACGTATATCTTAGAATCACAGCATGCCGCTCTCGATCCAAAGTTTGTTGTTTCAGAAACATAATATGCAAAATTGAAGTCCGTATGACCAAGCAAGTGTTTTAAACTATCGTCAATAATATCGAAGTTGCGAATCGAAGTTATTTGGATTAGGTATTATTTTATTTTTAAAGTTACCTCTAGATAGTTAATCCCTGCACATGAAACGAGTTTAACTTATCAACTGGCGAAAGTGTGTGTGGTATAATGGTGGTATAAAGCTTATAAGATAATTTGAGAAATTATCGTGTTTTAATAATAGGGGTTAAAGTATGAAATTGCCGTTTTATTGCAATAGGTTCTTTGAATTGACATAGAATCTTCATGGTTTGAGGTTTTCGAATGAAACTTTTTCAAATGGTTTCTGTGATGTTCTTTTTTTAAAAAATGTGAAACATTTGAATATCCACTTTCAATTGTTTTTGTTATTCAATTTAGACAAGAAAGATGGATACTGCAAAAATTCGAGTGATTTTTGAATACGAGTTCCGACGCGGAACTAACGCGGCAGAAACAGCCCGCAATATCAATGCTGCGTTTGGAGAGGGGTCTACTAATGAACGCACCGTGCGATTTTGGTTTAAACGCTTTCGTGATGGAAATTTCGACTTAAAGAACGAGCCACGAGGAAGACCTCCCACACAGGTGAATAACGATGAATTAAGAGAGATAGTGGAAGCCGATCCTAGTCAAACTACCCAGGAATTAGCGGCATGGTTTAACGTTACCTTACCCACTTTATTGACTCACTTGCGTCAAATCAATAAAATAAAAAAATACGAAAAATGGGTGCCTCATGATTTGACTGATCTGCAGAAAGAAACGCGTGTTGAAACTTGTGTTGCCTTGTTGAACCGGTACAGAAATGAAGGAATATTGGAACGAATTGTAACATGTGATGAAAAGTGGATTCTTTATGATAACCGGAAAAGAAAAATGCAATGGCTGACCCCAGGTCAAATGCCACAACAGTGTCCTAAAGCAAAACTTACCAATAAAAAGGTAATGGTAACTGTTTGGTGGTCTCAGCATGGTGTTATTCACTATAGTTTTCTTCGATCTGGTCAAGCAATTACGGCAGATGTCTATTGTGCCGAACTCCGAACCATGTTGACAAAACTAGCAGTAAAACAGCCCCGACTCATGAATCGATCTTCACCATTATTGCTCCACGACAACGCGAGACCTCACACAGCACGAGAAACCATTTTGACCCTTCAGGAACTGCACTTAGAAACCATTCGTTATCCTCCGTATTCACCAGACCTTGCTCCAACTGACTACCATTTTTTTCGTGATTTGGACAATTATCTACGTGACAAGAAGTTTTCTTCCCAGGAGGCAGTACAAAATGCTTTCACACAGTTTGTGCAGTCTAGATCGTCGGAGTTCTATCGCAAAGGCATTAATAACCTTCCCATTAGATGGCAGCAATGTATAGATAATAATGGCAACTATTTTGATTAAATAAATTTGTTAAAAATTTAAAAAATAAACAATAAAGATTTTCAGTACAAATCGGCAATTTCATACTTTAACCCCTAATATTACCTACCTGTGGTACCATCTAGTGCGCGTTAAAAGTAAAATTAAACACGGAATTTTTAGCTACGATTTGCGCCTAATGCGTATAGTTTCTGATTTTAATTATTCGATTTCTGGATTATCCGGATAGAACAGTTATTTTTCACACAATAGGCTTCTCCAGTACCTACATAAGTTACGGTCTAACGATTATTTTCATCTTGAAAAGGGGAGGAAGTGACTTTTTTCCGGAAAAGCAAACGGAATATCCAAAAAAAGTATCCTATTTTTTAATCCAGGTTTTAATCTACCCATACCAATTTTTTGTGTGTTTTTTAATTGAAATCGGTTCAGTAGTTATTATGTGATTTGCGCACAAACAGACAGACATTTAGACAAAAAAATTGAAAAACATATTTTCGTGGTCTGTTTTATGAATACAACACGTTCCGATAACTTTTTTCAAAAAATAATTTGTGTGCAAGCCGTGTCTGTACACTATAGGTATGTTTTATTATTTAGATATTATATATTATATAATTTATATTAGTATAGAATATCTGTTGTATTTTTTGACCTCGTTCTCATCAGCCTAGTTCTAAGTAATGTATCAGATGCATGGCAGCTATTGATTACTTTTCGGTTACCGAAGGCAACTTGTTTGCTCGATGGGAAAACACCAGAGATTTCTGGAGCGCCGTGAACGTAACTGCCTAGAGCTAAAGAAGGATACGGGTTTTGGTGACTGCCCGCCATGCAACTTTTTGTAGGCGTTTGTTTCGGTTTGATACTATACTTAAATACTATAACAATTAAAAAATAAAATTATGTAAGTGCTAATGCTGTTATCTGTTTCGATGGCATAGTCTATATTAAGTACCTACGTTTTTTGATTTCAGACTAAAATCTGACGTTTTGGCTCCTTGTTGGACATTTTTCCTTAGAAAGATATGTCAAATCATAGTCTCTAAATAAAAAACGAAGTTAGTTTAGCACTAAATGTCCCTAAGTGAAATTACCACTTGTAAATATTTATTATAATAACTTACGCAATTCAACTCTCTGAAATTTGTACTTAATATAAATTTGAAAGTAATAATCAAAGTTCAGTATTTTTGTTCTAATTTGCTAGCAACTAACTGGCATGCCTACTGCAAACTTTTCTAGATAAAGTCTTATTATCTTTAATTGAATACATACGTGAAAATGGCAAGACTACTGAGAAAGTTCATACCGACTTAATTAATTAACGAGAAATTAGCTGTGAATTAGTTAAGTTATCACTAAAACGTGTTTCTCTAGCTCTCCCAATGATAATTATTTGCCAATGCTATTTAGGATACGTCTATGGTAGGTAGAAATTTAATAATTTACGTTAGATAAGGTACCTAGATGGTGGCTATTCTTATTAATATTTTCCCAGGTCTTATTCGCGTAATGTTATTTTCAATGATCGAAACGTCGAGGTAAGAGAATTTATAAAATTCCCGGGTTTTATTCGAGTAAAAATACATAACACCTCGAATAAAACTCGGGAAAATATTAATATGAGTTCAAATTATATGGGTATTCTGACAACGACATTTAAATATTGATTCATCTTTTATAAAGATGTGTGAGTAATTTCCCGAACAGTCACTTTGGAACCGGAGAAACTCATTCGTCAGAGACGAGTTTAAAATGCATCACTGTCAGGCGACTTTTCTCCTCTAGTCTCTAATAGAGACCAGTCTAGTTTTATGTAATTTACCAACTTTATAAAAAATAAATCCAGCTTTGCAACATAAAATGTCAGATAAGATTTCAAATCCCAAAAGAGGGGAAAATAGAGATTGACGAAGGAGATTCTACGATTAAATTACTTATTGCGATACACTACGCTTCAGGGAATCGTAGAAATTTGACCTCAGACGATACGATACGACCCAGCAGGTAACTAGGTCGTAGGTCATAGAAAGAATTTCAACAATAGTTCTTTTTTTATTTCTAGACTACGATTTGACATTTTGAATATTTGTTTATGACATTTATTGTTTAGGAAAATATGAGTTAAATCCTAGTCAACAATTAAAAAATGAAGTGTAATTAGATGTAACAACACACTAAGAAACATAAAACTTTTTTCAACTTAGATTATCATAGATGGGAGGTTTTCAAATAACAGCGTTCGAATTTTGTTCCTAGTAATTTGCCGTAGTTTTATTGTTGAACTTATGGAAGCCCGGCCGTCAGTAGCGAGTTTGAAATGCATAATCACCATAAGCGAACTTTGTCATTCTAGTCTCTATCCAGTTCTTTGATGGGTACGTTCTTTCAAATTTATGGTAAATAGGATTTTTAACGGATTCAAAAGCTACGTCTTTTTCAATTACAGTTAAAAGTTATAAAGCAACAAACGCAGAAATAAGGATGAATTATTAGATAAAACGAAACCATATTAAATTAAAGGGCGCTCCGCAAACGGCACAAATCTTTAATGATTGATGAGATTCTCGAGTAACGAGGGAAATTATAAGACCTCGTAGGTATTTATTGGATTAATTGTTTTATTATTCTTTCCTTTGAATATTCCTCTTCCTTCGATACATAAAATGAAATTAATTATATCAAATTAATCCGGGATAAAAAGCCGATGTTTTTTGGTTGAACGCCATTATCATTGAGATGGATCAATATTACCGTCGAACTTTTTAAAGTTTAATTACCTTAAAGCAAAATAAGATTAATCATTCTTCTAAGTAAATGGAGCATTAACTAATTGGTTTTCTTAGATATGTTTTATTTTAATATTCCTACCGACTTTAAGTTCTCGCTTTATAGTTTCATTACTTCGATGGGTTTTTTAATTCCAATTTTCTGGTCTAAACTATTCAACAGATGTGTTTATACCCATTTTCTCAACAATTTTCATTCCAAAATATTTTTCCATTTTCATTTACCATAGAGTTTTAGCAAAACCCTCCATGGTACCATTTATCCAAACTCTTAAAAGGTTCAACAAAAGAGCTAAGTTATTAAACCTTCTTACTCTTTACTAAATGGCTTGGCGATTTATTCAAAGGCGTGAGGGACGTAAAGAAATGGTTTCATTGTTGACCGTCCAAACATTAGAAGAGAAGTAAGATGTAACGGACGACCGGTCGTGTCAACAGTAGGTGGCCCAGTTCTCTTAACATTGTAAATGTTTGGTAGTCAATAACTTAAATTTCTTCTAGGTAAAATTAACGTAAAAATGATTATGATGCTAGTAATGTCAGTGCAACTAATCAGCAAACCATTTATAGGTACTATACTATGTGTGTGCTAAAGACAAACCGAAGAAAATGTTATACACCCACACTTTAAATAATCTTTATTTAGACAAAGAATTTAGACTATTTTAACGTTTCCTTGGTGCGGTGTTGTAGTAGAAGATACCTTGACTAACATTCCGAGGGTTTTGGGTTATGAAAAATTCGCGATTAAACCGACATGTTCAAGGTCATCACGGATTTCTTCTAGGTATCAATTTACGTAGGTACTTTTTAAGTTTCAGTATGCGTTTGAACCGTGATCTATCTATCATTTAATTAAGCTTCTAAGGGCCTCTAATTCTTTTTACGAAACAAAACAAATTCTCCACTAATTTTCATTTCATTCAAGAACCGGCCTGTTAACGTTAACTTTGTAAACCAAAGCGGTTTTTTATCTCGTCTTGATTCCCTTTGTTTTAAGCTAAGGGATTCCCTTATTTTCTCATTTCCATGATAAATATTATTGTCCCAATTTGTATGCGGGGAGGGTGCAAATGGACTAAAAACT
Organism: Idaea dimidiata; assembly: GCA_949358125.1. Taxonomy (NCBI): domain Eukaryota; kingdom Metazoa; phylum Arthropoda; class Insecta; order Lepidoptera; family Geometridae; genus Idaea; species Idaea dimidiata. Next base: position 9,330,537 of record OX442328.1, read on the forward strand.
TAAATCGCCAACTTTAGTTACTTAGTTATAATTGAAAGGTCGGTCGATTAAATACAGATAAATTTCGAATGAATTAGTTCTAGATTACGTTTACAAATCGAACTTTTAGGTACTATAACTTATTCTACAAAAAGTCTTATTAGTTATATTAAAATGAAATTTTTAAATAATGCGATACTACTTGGACTGAACTACTACCTGAAAATGCCCAACTAGTTACATTAATGTAACTAAAATTGTAATGAACTGGAACAGACCGGTATTTTATATTTAAGTGTTAAGTCCTTAAACCATTCGTTCTGACTGACTATTAACACAAAGCTTATAAATGTGTTTTGAAAATTTATACAGGGCACTAGTGGTAACGTATATAGATAGTTAAGCCTTTAAATAATTATAACAGTTAATTTTACTGATCCAATTATCAGCCATGATAACAAAACAGGACCACGAGTATCATTCATAAATAACGGGGCAGGTAAATGCTTTGTACATTGTACTGAGCATTACTTAATAATATCAAGTCAATCTAGTGCTAAAAGGCTGTGTTATACAGGAAATGAAATCATACATATTTGATTCCTGGTCGCCGCACACCAATGAATTTGGAAAAAATGTATGCATAAAAAGCGTTAATAAATATTAGTCATTATCATCGCTTTTACGGTGATGAAAAAGATCTCGAAATATCCCGCGTCTCAAAATTACGTAGATATAGTGGCCCAATTTAAAGTGACTTATATTTTCGTCAGGAGATATATTTTTTAAAAATTCCCATGACAAAATTCGAACCTGTGCTCTAACCACTGAGCTTCTCGGGAATTACGTAACACGGTGTAATAATGAACATATTCCCCGTGCTAATTGTTTGCCAACCGAGGCTTGGTTGCAGCGCAATCTACCAGTAACTTTACAACTATTGAGTTCGAATTGATTCGAATCCTGTCATGGGATTTTTTTGAAAAATATATTCTTCTTGCGAAAATATTTCTAAGTTTAAATATGCCTTGAGCAAAAAAAACAAGAAATAATAAAATGACTACTTACGCAAAATTAGGTGTTTTGTATGCGAAACGTTTTTTATGCAGGTATGCCAGAAAATACCGTGTTTATAATTGAACTATATCGGCAACAACACAGCTCAGAGTAAGTACATGAGTATTGATGTCTTTAGTATGTGATCAAAACATGGCAACATCAATAGTCAGGGCGAGTTAGCTGGGTTCGTTTATTGTCTACGAACCCAAAACTAAGTCAGTAGTGATGGAATCTAAGGCGAGTCAGCACTAGACTGCATTGAAGTCTGTAAGTTCGACCATGTAGTTTCTACATGATACCTACATAGTTCCTGTACTGTTATTACTGACCTCGTATAACGTTGGTATAACACAGCCTTAATGCTAGAATTACAATTTCTCAGCCTCGGGACTAATACAATCTGAGTTGCGATCAAAACATTATTGAATTCTCTTCTGCTTACAATTTGCCTTAAGCTAGGTTAAAGTTTAAGCGATAGAAATATTCAGGAAATCACGTCCATAAGATACTTTGGGATTTTGATTGGTAAATAAGATATATAGGTAATGACGGGTCTTATTTAAAATTTCATTACATTTCAATATTAATTCCAAGGATGTGGTTAACTCGAAGAACTTTATTAGATTGAACAGTTTTTTTGTTAAAATGATAGCTGCGTCTCGCGGTTTTACCCGTAGGTGTCGATGCTGTGAGAGTATCGTAATCCAAAGTAGTCTATGTTACTCCTCCATAATGTAGCTTTTTATTGGTGAAATATTTTTTAAATCGGTCCAGTAATTTCTGAATCTATTCGTTACAAACAAACCTTTCCACTTTAAAATATAAGTTTAGCTGAGTATTACTAGGGTCAGTGTTTGACCACTTGGAAGGGACGATGTAATGTAAGAGCTAGCAAACCAAAATGGTGCACAATTTCAAATAAATTAAATAGTTTTATATTAGCTATATTGTTTACCTGCTGAACAAAGAACTACAAATTGTTTCATTTTCTTAATTAAAATATCACGCAGGGAGAGTTGGGGCAAGTAGCTACTTACGGTTTGTGTGGAGCCTTTTCCCCAAATCACAAGCTTCTATTGCAAGTAAAGTATCCATATAATTTTATATTAGGTAGGTAGGTATCTTTTATTGTCAGTGAGATCATTTAGGAGCGTGACGCAGTGAAATTCCGAGGTAAGACGAACGAAGCAAATGTTTTGCTGTTAGATTTGAGTACAACAATTGTCTACCTAAGTATCGAATTCTTTTTGGATATAGCCTACCTAATGCCTTTCCAAAATCTTACCTGGTAGAAACATTTAAAGAAAAAAAAAAACAAATAGCTCTTAGTATTTGGCAAATTGTGTTCCAAGATTTTATCTTTCATTGCTAAGTAAGTATCTAGAACATGGGCCTACACAAATAACAAGCGCCGAAGCGCTCAACTACAGTTTTTATCACATCTTTTGAATTAAAAATCTTTTTATCCGTATAAATCTATCTGAATTCTCGGTAAACTGTGATTCAAGTGATCTAATATAGTCACAACATCTTTATTCGATTACATTATTCTATTTTTCAACATTGTAATAAATCCAAAAGACAATAAAATACTACTGTTTTCTTGAATCGTAAATAAATCAATCTAGACATTCCTCACGTAGGTATTACCTACCTACTATAAAAATACATAATGCACAACCATAATAAACTGATAATCTTTTATCTACCTCATAATTCTTTGTGAAATTGCCTTGAAGTCTCTATCTTCTCTTTTTATCGTACCAAAACACTTTATTTTGTTAACAACGATGAAAATGATTGATATTCTTGTAACATAGTATAAGAAACCTTGTTTTTACGAATTTTTAGGGATAAAACCAAACCTATTTAAATTTAGTTAAAAATGCGTAGCAAATTTAATTGATTCTTTTCAATAATTACATTTAATAATTTTAAGCTGTACCATGTACAATTGTGGACATAGGTGGTTAGTGTTAAGTCAATATTTACTATAAATGTTATGTTAATGAATAATACTAAGACTGCTACCAAGCTAAGCTGACTGTAAAGTTATCGAAACGTCGGTAATTGAAACAATGCCGTGAATAAATAAAACGCGAGTAAACCCGGTATACAAGATGTAACGGGTAAGTCCTTTTAATCCGAAAGGGGGTTGTTCGAGACGTCTAGGCTAACAACTTTTGTTCTATGACTTCTGGAAATTCGAAGTACTTTTCGAAAATTTTAAGTGTAAAGTTTACTTGAAGATCAGCTGTTTCTTAGACTTCGAGGTCATTGACCTTATGTTGTCCTTTCATTTAGTTTGGTCTACTACAATCAAACCTTCAATTACCTTTATTTTCACAAACAGCTGTTTTTTCAGTGAAACATAATCTCAAAATTTTCAAAAAAAATGATCGAATTTTTAAAAGTCGTAGAACAAAAGGCGTTCGCCTAGACGTCTAGAACAACCCCCTTTCGGATTAAAAGGACTTACCCGTTAAATCTTGTATATTGTGTTTTATTACAATGCGGAATCGCGAAAACATAAGAAAAACTAACCAAACCACCTTACTATTAAATGTTAAGTGAATTTTTACTTTACAAAAATAAAACATTTAAAAACTTTAAATAAGACCTAGGTATAACCAAGTACCTACTTAGTATAAAATTAAAATAAAATTCAAGTACGAACCGTGATTTTCACGGCAACAAATTGCAAGAAAAAAAACACAATGGTTGTAACTAATTTGCGGAAACTCTATTTACCTGCAAATTATGCTTTTACCCCAAGCACGCTCCAAAATTAAACTTTCTCAAGGTATTACAGACAAAACGGCTTTCACCTCTAAATGTTGTCTATCCAGGAACATAATAGTCCCTAATAAGACATTCTGAGAGTACCGTTGCCTTATTGTGTATGCAAGTTGGAGCATTTATCTAGGAACGCGTGCCAGTACCAGTCAAACCGAGAAACGTTATTTTGTATGAGAAAAATGAAGGCAAATGTTGTGTTTTTGTTGTAGTTCCGTATAAAATTAGTAGAGTTTGACTTCTAATTCGTAATTTGGGTATGTCGATGATATTAGTGTTGTTTGGTAAATAACGAAACGAAATTTATTGAAAACAGGTGTTCTGTGAGATATCCAAAAAATCTACTTTCGAAAGATATCGAAATTTTTCTTCTGAAAAGTTTCTTTATAGGTATTGTTTAAGTTACATTATCGACTTTAACATGGATAAATTAACGCGCCCCAATGTGTTTTGTTAAAGAAAAAATTATGTGCGCTATTAACATCGCTCTTACGATGAAGAAAAACATCGTGAGAAACCCCACGGCTTAAAATCACGCACAAAGGCCCAATAGTAGGGCTAATCGCGGAAACACTGGACATAAGTTAAAACTATTAACTTTTAAACTTAACATGGATATTTGTAACATTTTGTTACTTTAATATGAATTAATTATACATACACACAAAGAATTTGACAGGTCTCGTTCTATGAGACTAGAGGTTGTAATAGTCGCTTGACAGTGCAGCATTTCAAACATGGCTCAAACTCAAAGTCAAATTGTTCGAGAAACTACTTACAGACGTTTGAAAAGTCGGAACAGAATTCTATCTATGTTGTAAGAATACCTACTATTTATTATAATTTACGAATACACCCTTTATAATTAATTTAATTTATTTCTACACAATACAATTTATAATACAAAATTCAATTATTAACAATACACACACAACATTAATATTAAATACTTACCTACACTTACATTATAATTTACGAAAAAAATAAAAATATATATTATATATATAAATAAATATCCCTTTGTTTGGAATGACCTAATTACCCAGGTAAAAACTACCAGAATGATCCATTTACAGTTATAGTAAATATTTTTCTAAGGAACCCCAAACTAAGTGACATATCTCGGAGTGTTTATTTATTTACAGAACTCGGTGTTGACGTGAAGTGCTTATAAATAAGACTCGTTAGGGCTGCCAGCCTCCTTTATCTCGGTATATTATTATTTTGAGTTAGTTGCAGACATGGCAACACCTCGGTTTTCCTCTTGAATAATATATTGTTGACAAACCGCGGCAACAAACGAAATGTTATGCCTTTTAGAGTATTTATGAGTTCCCTAAGAAACTTTTCACCTCACTTTGCTTTTAGGGTACCTGTTTATTTAGTTATAGAAACTTTTTATAGGCTCACAATAGAGGTGATTTGGACTCGTACATGCTCCTATCTATCTCACCTGATGGTAAATGATGATAATGGTCTAACTCTATAAGATGTAGCACGCTCATTTAGAAGGATGGCAGTGGAAAAGTTCTGATCCATCTTCCTTACTGGCTGCACTTGCCTACGAATCGGAACACGCCCGTGTTTCCATTCTGTTAGTCCTCTTGGCACTACGAGTTAGGTATCCCATCAAGAAACCCTTTTTGATCGGCTTTTACGATATCGAATAACGATACCGTATCCGTGTGTCTACAAGGTACAAAAACTTACAGATTATCTTCAATGTTCTATCTATACTTATAATAAAGGACGAGAGGACAAAACATCTGTTCTTGAAAGTAAATTTAAAAAAAATGGGGACTTAGGAAAAGTAGTAGCACAAAATTATATTTTTTTTTAAATTCACGTATGTCCGTATGTTTCTCTGATTGTTTCCTAGACAATTAAAAATCTACTAATCCGATTGAAATCTGGTTTTAAATATTGAATAGTTTTATTTTTGAGGAACGCCGTGGTATACCTTTACATCGAAAAGTCGGCTATGCACTATTTCTACGCAACGAAATCGCGGGTAACAGCTAGTTAGTTAGTATTGCTATATATTTTTTAATAATGATTTAATATTTCCTTTTTTGAATTCGGTTAGAAATATTTATCTACCTACATATATAAATATCGAATGAACAAAATTCATAAAACATTTACTTAATAAATGCAAATATTCAAAACAAATGTATACTTAAGCACCGTTAAGAAACTTAAAATCACATGTAAGTGATAAAAAAATAATTTAAAATCATCGTTTTAATCGGTTATAATCAATATCGGGGCATTAACCTAAACCTTCTTATGCATTAGAATTAATTAATAAATTTAATGACAGTAATTCCATTTTGATATGCGAGAATTTATTACGAAAGCAAAGGCTAATATGAGATAATCGGTATTAAGTAAATGCATTCTGTTTTATACCATGATTAGGTGATTGGACACGTACAATACAAAGACTTGTATAATTGTAGGTAGGCATTGTTATTTTTATCTACATGTAGTTTATTTCTTACTAGGACCCCCCCCCCCCTTGATCCCTTCCCGCCTATAATAATATTGGAATCAAAAGTTGCCTATGCCTAAAAGAGTTCAAGGAGTTCCCATCTGTTTATATTTACCTATTACCTATGGACCTCATCGAAATCGGCGTTTTTTCTGATCATGATAAGAACCTTCTCCTGATCATAACGAACACAATAAAGATAAATCGAAATCGGTCCAGCCATTCAGGCGTGAGGCCATGCGAAATAGGGATCCATTTTTATATATAAAGAAGATAAGATTTGTCACATGATGTTTTGAATCTGAAATTAGCTAAATTCTCAAAGGAAACAATCGTTACTAAGTACGGCCATTTTTATTTATCTTATCTTAATCCTATGCTCTCCTTTCCTACTTAATATAAAGCTGAAAGTTTGTGATGTGTGTATGTATGTGTGTTAATCATCACGTAAAAACCGCTGAACCGCGATTGCGATGAAACTTGGAATAAAGGTAGCTGCTTGGATAACGGGAATAACAAATAGGCTACGTTTTTATGCCAAAATTCCCGCGGGAACGGAATTAACGTGGGTGAAACCGCGGAGCGCAGTTAGTAACTAATAAAGATTCTAAAAATATCGTTTATACATTTACGTGTTAAAATCTTACATTTTTCGTGTATCCATTCGTTCAAAAAGTGTCAATTAGTAACAGTCTCGATGGTCATTTGTTGATTTTATTGTCATATTTTATTTCTCAACTTTTTATTGCCACTAAGTAAATTAATTCGTTTTAGAGATAATAATAACTGTCTTTGATTGCGAATCAATTTTACCTATACTTTTTTACGCATTATTGTCAATTTTACCTTTTTATAGCGTTTTAAATTCACACATTCGAAAGGAAATTAATAATAAATAAATCCTGTGACGAACACACAGCGCCATCTAGCCCCGTGGTAAGCTGCTAAGCTTGTGTTACGGTAACTAGACAACGGATGTACTATACTTGTATTTATTTTTCTTTTGTAAATACATACATATTATAAGTAGAAATACGCCCAGACCAGATACAAATATTTATTTTAAGCATAAATATTTGCACCCAGCGGGAATCGAACCCGCAACCTTCTGTATTGCAGCCAAGCGTTCGCCCGACGCGCCACACAGGTCGTCAAATTAAAAATTATCTACTTGAATTTATTATCATTAGTTTTCTCTTTATTAACAGAAACGAAAAATGTATATAAAATCCAATCTTAGATTATTTTTAAAACGTCAAGCGAAAGATATTAGATACTTACGAAAATTTACCGTATTATTAGCTAAAGTGCCAATGGTACTAAGTGAATACCTTACAAGTGTAGATACTGGCTATAAAACTGTTTATTCGAATTTAAAATAATTTAATTTTTTTATTAATAATTAAAAGCCTAATTTTGTGACACCCCACTTTCTGACAATCAAAATCAAGATTTTTCGAAGATATTTTTAAATTTTGTTTCTAAATTGACATCGAAATAAATAATTCGTTTTTTTAAAGGATCATTGGATGTGTTCAAAATAAAATATTTTATGATACGTCTTGTATGATATTATTATCGTACGATATAAACAAACAAGCAAACAAACACTTGTTTGCTTATATCAATGGTGTAAGCAGCATATTTAGTATCTTAATATCGATGTATAAAATTCCTACTATAATATAATAAATGCAAAAGTTTAGATGTTTGTTTGTGTAACAATCACGCTTAAACTACTCCGATCGATGAAACTTGTTATACAGATAACTGGAGATCTGTATTAAAACATAGGCTAGTACTTTTTATCCCGATATTCCCGCGGGATCGAAACTTACGTTAGTAAAGCCTCGGGGCGCAGCCAGTAGGTTTAAAAAACTTTTCCTCACAATACAACTAGTAATTCACGATTAAACCTAAAGAGACAGACGTCCACATTTAATAAAGCTAAGATAAAGCATACCCGGCGTGGACCGGTCGTTCGGACGTATCTTATCTGACGCTGTCAGAGTGAAGCTACCGTCTGCGTGTCGATACGGTGTCATGTGTCGTCGGATGCCGGTACTTACGCGACACACCATTAGGAACCACCGTAGACCACGAACTTGGGCATAGCATAATAGCACCGCTTTATAACTAAGTATAAGTCCTTGTTGAATTCTGAGTATAAACTTAAATCCTAATGTTTTACTAACACGGTGCATGGTATAAGTAGACACCTACACAAGTTTGACGTTAATGTATCATCTAAATATAGGCTTAAAAACTTTGGCTGCGGTGCAAGCTCGGCTAAATATGTTTAAATATTTACTACAATTTTATAAATACAAAAATTTGCAATCGCGGCAATATTTCCTAGGCGTTATCTAAACTTACTTTATAAACTTGAACGAGTTTTGATCATACCCTTTCGTGTTCTTGCCTTCCTTAACCAAACGTACCTACAAATTGTAATAAATTGATTTGTATAAACTGGTAAATAACATATTAACCTTATTATTTAGGATTAGGATTATTAATTAGGATGAATAAAAGAATAAATACCGCAGCACCGCAGTACCGGCAGCTCACCGGTTCAAAGCTAGTTAGTAGCTAGGTAGCAAAGCAAGTTTGGCAAGCAATAGGTACACGCAAGTCGTCCATAATCGCTTGTACTGTATCAATAACTATCGGGCGAGAGAAAAATCTCCAGTTTGCCATAATGATGGTTTGAAACGATATGAGCGTGCGATGTTATGGGATTGGGTTGTGGATATTAAACCAGTTATTTTTTAATTATAATTAGGTTGTGGTAATTAGATAAATATACGTATTAAAAGAATGTTTATTGCGGTGTCTGTATTTATATTCGTTATGTTTTGAAAGAAACTTGCTAACAGTTATGGGTTTTCTAATGAAGATTCTGTGAATTGCAGAGGTCTTCTTGATTATTATGCTGTGAGCTATGTTTATCTTTTTGTCTTTTTTATCATTAAGTTTTAGTCAACATTTTGGATTTATTTAGTTACAAAACAGGCAGAAGGTATCTACGTCAAAACAGTGCCCCAGGTGCAGTAACATGTAATGAGAATAATTGGTGTCCTAGTGCGAGTTTATTCGTATAATAAACGCTGAATATCACAATAATAATTTATTTCAAATAGTTTGATTTCAAATCTATGCTGAATATCAATATATTTGAGAAAACGCGAAATTGTAAGGTTTAGAACTAAAGCGAAGTTTAGACTTTAATTCAATTACCGTAACTTTAAGTTAAGCTACAAATCGGTAATAACATTTTAAATTAATAATCGCAATAAGCTTTATAATAAACTACTTATACTTACGTAGATAATAATAATATGTTCAATGTAAAAGATCAAAGATCCCAAACAGGTCACACCTGTACTTCATTATATTAAAATATGTAACGCCCACTCCGTAAATAAATAAGTGGGCGGTAGAGCCGGTAGGAAATTATTAAAATCTGTGTAGATTACACGTTTTGCTACCTTAAAATTGTCGGTTTACGTTGTCATTACTTTAAGTGTGGGAACGATGGACATTCATTGATCCTGATAATGCTTATAGACTATGTTCTTTAACTTTCTTAAGTGGTAAGTAATTTGTATGATGCCGTTGTTTATATACGGCCTCATCGATGTCAGCAAAATGTTCGATTGTTATAATTTCGATGCGGTAATCATGCGGTAATTGAACCATAGACTATTTTTTGACAGCTATAAGACTAAGATTTTTGAGCGTAACGAAGTAAAACAAACTCCTCTATAGCACGCAACCGGCAAAGTCGAGAATGCTGGTAAAAATACTACGATAAATGACAATACTGATCTTCATTATGTAAGTAGGTAGATACTCATTAGGAATTAAATAGTTTTAAAAGCCGTAGTCTTAAGGGTATACGTTTGAAGCTAAACCGAACAGGCAACTCTGTTAAGTCAATCCGGTCAATCAGATGTGATTAATTGAGTTACTTCAGAGTTTTTAGATGTTTTATCCATACACAACTAGAAATTATGTCAGACAGGATCTTAACGCTATCCTCTTTTGACTTTCCTACTTCATATAGTCAGTGATAAATCCTTTACTCTCCACGGACTTATTTATAACAAAACAAAGTATGTTCGTAATACTATATTATGAAGGACACAACAGCGCCCTTGCCTCCATGTGAGAATAAATAACTAATAAACTCCTATAAGACACCACTCTCAGAGGGCACTTAAAGAGATTGCCCGGAGCAGTAGGTATCTTTACTTTTGTAGCCGAGATTCACTTAATATGAACCCGAAATATAGCTTCGAAACAAACGATTGCTATGTTTGCTAGAATCGTATTCAAATGCACTTTGAATGATATTTATTGTAAATCGTTTAAAAGGATTTTGGAGTAGGTACGTATAAAATGGTTCTTTTGAGGATTTTCGCTATTTAACATACATTGGATACCGTTATCCTAAAAAGCTACTGATTAATACAGTTAAAAGATGTTACCTAGCATCCTAGGCACCTATTCAAAAACTAAAAACATAACACTTTCTTCGGCAGTCGTGTAAAAAGACTCAACTGTTCCTCAGCGCTGTTCAGTTTTTTTCTAAAAAGGTTCAACAGGTTTTGGGAAAAAAATGCAAAGCTTTTTGTGTTAGTGTTTTTTTTTTGCAAAATTGCAGAGAACTGGTTTTCTAAACCTATTCATTTTGTTCATTTTTTTGCATCATTTTGTTCACCGTTTTGACAGGTTTTTGCAACTATCTCTTGTGCTTTATTACCTCGGTAATTGTATTAAAAAATAAATACGTAAATAACTAACAAAGAAGAAGGAAAGAATAACTAATCTGTACAAAATAGTAGTAGACTGTTGAGGCAAAATGCCAAGAACACTCGCTGCCTCCTCGTCTGAAAGATTCATTGAGTAATTATTTTAAATTATCTTTTGGAGTTAAACTTCGTTGCAATTCTTTTGTTGTAATTTACTCACAGAAATATTGTTCTAAGCTTTTTGAAGCTATTTATTGCAATGTGTCGTAAATTAAACTTTACATACTAAAAATATTTTTCCGTAAATTTTTTTCATGTGTAAATGGTACTGCGTTTACCGAGATTTGAAAGCACAACGGGTGATTTGAATCAGGGCATGATATATAACATTAGACAAAAACGGCTGGTAACAACATGTAATATAGGCTTGTTATTAATATCTTACTAATATTATTAGCGCAAAAGTTTGTATGTATGTGACTTTGTTACTCTTTTATGCAAAAACTACTGAACCGATTGCAATGAAACTTGGAATATAGGTAGCTAGATTTTGGGAATAACACATAGGTTTTTTATCCCGATATTCACGCGGGAACGGGACTTATGCGGGTAAAACCGCGGAGCGCGGCTATTTTTTAATATTAACACTAGCCCATTAATTGGCTTACTGTTTCTCTACTGGCGTACATACATTTCTCTTTAGTGTTTTTTGTATTTTATTAAATTTTAATTTATTTTCTCACCAATGGCCATAAGTAAAAAATAGGATGTAGTTGCGTGCTTTAAACTATTAAAGTAAATCGTGCAATGACTCCCGTATATTGCATTTTTATGCTAATCACTTGTAAAAGATTAAAACTGTAATTTGTCGAACAAGTTTTGTTTAAAATAGTTATTTTTCTGTTAGGTCGTGTAAGGCTTTATTTAACAAAAATACAATTTAGTTAGAAATAAAATAAAATTAGGTAGAACATCATCTACGAAAATTTCGACTAAGCAATTCGATTAAAACACACTGAAACAATTCGACGAATATAACTGAGAAATCTTTTAAGCTGAGAAAGCTTTTTAGCACAGACATACAACTTAATAGGTGATAGATGTGAGAAGGTTAAGAGCTCGCTTAGTCTATTTTTTTCTCGAATTACAAAAGCATGCGTAGAAATATCTGTTGAAAAAGAAATAATTAAAAGTAGTGGGATATATATATAAATATAGAAACAAAGTTCAATAATGTATCCTAGATAAGTCGACGTAGTGTTGGATCAGTGTAAATTAGTAAACACAGAATTGTTTACACTAGATATTAGCTATCTAATCTTCCTATTAGATAATATAGATAGACAGACAGATTGTGTAATAATGACAAACACCCGAACCCAGAATAACAATAACCAGTCATAAAAATTATGTTGCGCGGTAATAAATCATAAAGTTACTATTTAGATTTTAGTAACATAATGAGTTAATTTATTTTTAATGTTTTTACTGTTTTAAACGGTATATAACTTTACCTTTTTTACATGTAAATTCGAATACAAATAACCTATACTACAGGCGAATGTCGGAATCATTGGTCGGATTGCAGATTTACAGAGAGGTATTGAAAATGCAAATCATCACGGATGCGCGAATAACGCTTGTGAATTTCTAAAGTACACATGTTTTCGGTAAAGTTACTATTAATTCAGTATATATAGGCCTATCAATGTAAGTAATGTATATGATATCTATAAATATATAATCTATATAGTTGGGATAAAACAATTAATATATTTCATAAATAGTTGTAAGTTCTTTTAAGAATCTATAACCATATTATATAATAGGTAACATAAAAGCTTTGTCCTCACGACTGATGTATCAACGCACAACCTGAACAGCTGATATTAAAGATTTGAAGGTTGGAGAATGTATTCTGTGGATGATTTAGGCAATCGCAACTCCCTCGCTTAGGCACACCAAATTTAAAACATGTTTCTGTTATTTTAAAACTTTCAAGTACCCAAGTTGTCTAAATATCTGATTTTCTTCCAAATGCGATTATTTTTGGAGCCATTTTGTGTGTTTAATATACAGATGTTTAGCTTATTTACCCTTTGTTGGCAACTTATTTCGTGAAGCGACTTGTACTGAATACTGATGATGTGGTATTACCTGGTCACGTCCATGTCTTAAGGGAATACCTTGGTATTGAGGTTTCGTAAGACGTCGCGGGACGCACGTAGTTCATTTTTGGTTGATCTTTAGAATTGGATCTTTGAAGGGCAAATAAGCCTACCTGAGATAATAATGATAAAATCTGTCATATTTTCGTAATAGGTAGAGCTATGTGGATAAATAAATGATTCACTGTAGGTACTGCGGAGATGGCCGAGACAGGTTTTAACCTAGTGCAGTGACCATCAGTTGTATTTCTGATATAGGCTAATCACTAGTATAGTCTGTAACTTGCTAGCAATTTAAGTTTGGTTTATGAAATCTAATTTTTTTAATAAATTGTTCCTATTCTAAATGGTAGGCTCGATAGAAGCTTTAAGGCAGCTCTTGGTATTGGGACATTAGGGCAACCTCTAAGGTACCATCTTAACGCTTGGTAGAAACGATGCAAGAATATAACTCTGAACCCAGTTTAGAGCAGTGCAACGTAAGATTATTTTTATTTTATTTTAGCATGTATCGTTCTACTGCAGGGCAAAGGCCTGACTGATCTATATTTGTATATATTTGTAAGTCTCTAAGATACAAATCTAGCTCGTACCGTCACCTGCTACCGGGCCTATTGTGTAGTTCCCTGTAAAAGTTCTTGAATTATTTATACAATTAAATAGGTATAATTACGGTGTTATAGCTCCAAAAGCTTTTATTAGCAAATAATCTGGGTAAATTTGGGTATTTTCGTCAAATAAATAAAAAGAAAAACACAAATATTTTGATTTTAATTATTTTGTTAATTTGATTAAAATACCAAACTTGAAACAATATTCCCGTTAGATTGGTAGGTATTTAAATTAGTCACTTAGACAGACGAATTTTTGTAACATCTTGAAATCTCGTCTGTTTTAAATAATTTTCGCTTTATTGCTTTTAATTCGATTCAAAAATATTCATTTTAGATATCTGTCTTATAATATTTTATGAATAAATTTCAATTATTTTGATTTGACGACGTTCAAAATATCTATGCTATAGAATATTTGTTGTTCCACTTTGTGATGAAAACGCAAAGCTCGGTTAGTAAGCACAATAATGGAAGAGCTTTTGACAGTTGTTAAACTGTCAAAAGTTCCATGCTCCTACGTAAATATTTTTTAGGGATTTTTCGTATTCGTTGATTGGAGTTCCAAATTTTCCACGAAAAATCTTTAAAAAGATTGTTGTACCCACGTGACATTTAGCATTCCGCAACCGACAGGCTTCTTTGTTCTAAAAAAGCTCGATATTTTTAGACTTTCAAAGTTGTTTTTTGTTTGTAGTTTAACTGGCCTCTCATTATTTTGATTAGAACTCGGTTAAGTATATAAACATCTTGCACTATATTATAATTTAATTTTCTTCGTTAAAACTATTTTATGCGGCTTTCTTAAACAAACCTTTAAGACCTGTTTACACTCCAAACTTTCTCGGTTCCTAAATAATTTACAGCAATTCCTAAGTATTTTGGAACGTGATCGACCACTCAGACAAAGAGTTAGGGTAAACCAAAGACAATACAGCCAATTGACTGATCATACCGCGAACTTTTCTACAAAACACAACTCACCGTTGCTTGCAGTGGGTGAGGTAATAATCAAACTTTGTGATTGGCTATTGCGTTACCTATCTTTACTTAGACTGTTTGTGATTGGTCGATGCGTACCTATCTATACCTAGACTCTTTGTTATTTGCTGTTCTTGCATGAGAGTGCTATTAAAAGACGTAAAATGTAGTAGGGTAAAACTGATATATTATACTTATTCAATAGGGTAATTCCGAATTTATTAAAAAATCAATAGAACTAAAGGTTTATTTCGAATTAAGCCGAGTACACCTTATTATTTTCGTGATGGGGAATACACATGATCAGTCAACTGGTTTTATCGTCTTTGGGGTAAACTAAGTACCTACGCACAGTTTCCAAGCAACTTTGTTAGCCAAAACAACGTCAAACTTCGCTAGAACAATGAACCTCTTATCAAAGTTGGCAGGCCCTGAGTAATTTGTTCTAATCAACAATAAAATTAACATTTTTGTCGGCTATATTTTATAAGACATTGTGAATTATGTTCTGTGATAGAAGTTAGGACGATAAAACTTTGTCTTGTGAGGTTCTGTGTTGAATAATCAGTTAATAATTTGATGTGATAATAACTGATAATCGTAATTAATTATGTTACTTATTTAAGGCTCATACAAATATACCGAAGGTGCTGTTTTGTTTTGCCCAAAGATACCTCTTCAAGTAATTTGAGGAGGTATTTTAATTTAAATTGAGGAGAAACTTCAAAATAATTATGGAACAGCTTTGGCTTTTTTGGGAGGAATTTAATCATTAATTGTGGTATTTTTAAAATTTATGAAAGGTTTTTTACGGCACCTAAACGGTACGGTACGGTAGTAGTAGTAAATAGACGCCTCCGGCATAATATCCTGAAGAACTACCAGATACTTTGCTATTCAAATTCTACGTCCATCTCAAGTAAATGAGTAAATTTTACGTTCACCTTCATTTAATAAATAAAAATTCTACATTACTATAGATTACCTACTTACGAAATTCTGGGCTTTACCCTTACAATTGAAACTTTCCATAAAAGGTAAAATTGTTAAAGTGACAAAACAACGATTCCCATAGACACCTACTTAGACGAACGTAAAGGTTAGATTAAATTTTACGTACATCTTAAGTTAATGAATAAAAATTCTACACTACGTTACTTACGAAATTATGTGCTTTATCGCAACAGATGTTTCATTCTATAAAAGGAAAAAATGTTGAAGTGACGAAACAATGGACTTAGGAACTATACTGGACTGATTAGTTGAACATTTTGCCTTACAATAGACAGAGGCTAATCCGAGCCGAATGAGATAGCAATCGACGATGTAGTGTGTCTCGTTCTTTCATCTTGCCAGTCTACAAAAATTATCATATATAAAAAAAAAACATTAAAAGAGGTTGCAGTTATTGTACGGCCAGATAAAGCACGACCCGATAATGTCCCTATAATACACGACCTGTTAATTGGACGCCAGGGTCTCCTTTTAACACTCCGTACAAATTGTATAGGATCTTACACGAATATCCTGGCTTCCATTTATCAGGTCGTAAATTATCGGGTCGTGTAATAAGTGGTTGTCAAGTACATTATTGGCTCCCATTTCCTTTTTATTATTTTAATGGTAACCCAAGCGTCAGTGTCATGGTGGCATCATGGCGGTAAAATATTAATTATTTAATTTATAAAATTTCTGCGTTCAATTGCATAAAATGGTGAAAACGTGTTGTGTTTTTACATGTACAAGTTAATCATATGGTGGCAACATTTCATAGGTAAGCCAAAATATGTTTATTATTGTATTCTACAAATGTTTTGTTCTATTACAAGAATTTATGGTGACTATGATTTTTGGATTTTTGTATTGAGTTCGGGTAAGGTTTTTTTTTACTGTAATTTTATTATTTCAGCTTTCCGAAAAATGAACAAATACGACAAAAATGACTCAGCAGTATGGATATGAAGTAGAAAATTACAAAAAAATCAGTCGTATGCAGTTGTCACTTCGATCTTTCCTGCTTTTACTCCCGTCGATTATTAAAAGCCGATGTAATACCAACAATTCCGCTGGTGGTACGAATACTGTTAGATATTTTACTACTTACCTGCTGAACATGAGTGATAATGATAATAAGTAATTAGTCAAAAAGTTTTATTTTTGAAATTTCCTCTAGCTTTACATTTGATGAATTTTGAGGGAAGTACTATATTAAATTTAACGTAATAGACCGTCATGTCTGTTAAAATTTGATTTCGTCAGTCAGTATGTAGTATGTGTCTTTGTGTGTATGTATTTTCCTTCTTCTTCTGCTGCTGCTTCACACCAAAGAAAATTAATTTAATTTCTTCTTCTTTCTTCGAACCTGTGCCTCTTGCATGACGGGCGAGAGCGCTAATCTTTGCCTCACGGGAACCCGTCGTGATACGGTGATTTTTGATGACACATTTCTTTTTGTAAAATATTTATACTTATTAATCAAAGTGTTCAAAAATTAATAAGCATACTATAACAATTAATAAAACTGTTTTATACCGTGTCCTTTTGTATTATTTCATTAATCCTTAAAGAGCGTCTATTGCTAATGGAAATCTTCAATTTGCCAACAGAGACTGAGACGTAAGTCTCAGTAATATTATAAACGCAAAAGTTTGTATGTATGTCTGTGACTTTGTTACTCAATCACGCAAAAACTACTAAACCAATTGCAATGAAACTTGAATATAGGTAGCTGAAAACCTATAATAACACATAGGCTATCCCGATAATCTCGCGGTAACGGTACTTACGTGGGGTAAACCGCAGGGCGCAGCTAGTAAATAATACAATTGCACTTGCATTATTAAATCTAACATCTGTCACATAAAAAAAATCTTATTGTCACCCTATTAGAAAATGACACAAGTCCTTTGCTACAACCATCTTGCTCAGCTCGTTTTTATTCTGACAGTTTTTCCTCCAGTTATTTATCTTACCTCCATGGACGAAACACAGATTCCCACAGACACCTACGTCATACGGAAAAGGTTTTACGGATGCGTTACATATGTCACGCTTGTAAAGTAACATGTCACGTACGTAACGACACTTGCATCATAAACTTGTGACATGGATGTGCTTACAAATTAGGTGCCTATCAAATACGTACTTTCAGCTTCTCGAATTAGGTATTAAATGTGAATTTTACTGGATATATGGTAGTCTTCTTCTTCCTCTTTTTGGGTTGTGGTGTGGCTCAATCAGTGTTAGGGTTTTCAGGTCGACCTAAGGTCTCTCATTTGACCTTACGACTGCTATTAGTGATAACATCTAGGAACAACTGGCTAACGCTCCTTCCGAAGCACTTAAGAACTCGAAGAAATTATTTTTTGCCACACTTTTCGGTCTCCTATCCAAGTGATGAGCGCACCAAGCGTTGCTTAGCCCGCACGACTATTCAAGGTCGGCTGGTGCAGCTTCTTCATGCTTTGTGGTAGTAAGATGCTACCACATAGGCTGATCCTACTAATATCATAAATATGAATGTTCGTGTGTAAGTAATTAAATGTGTATTTTTGTTACTGGTTACTTTTGAACTGATTGCGATGAAACTTGGTAGCAGATAAGTTATTATAGTAAGGTTATAATTTGGGCGTTTGGGCGATAGATACTCGATCACAAAGTTCATTCGTTCAAATTTCAGCCTACCGCGCCAATATCGTAATTTAGACTTAGGTACTTGCAGAGCTTGTTAGTTCGAGGACTAACTGGCCATCAGTCTGATTATCACTAACTAGTTAATCCGACGACTAACTAACTTAGTATGTGGACTATAAAGTTGTAACGAGGATACCCATTTAAGCCGAAAGGGGGTTGTGCTAGACATCTAGGAGAACAACTTTTGTTTTACATCTTTTGGAAATTCGAAGTAGTTTTCGAATATTTTAAGTTAATGTTAACTTGAACATCAGCTGTTTCTTAGAATTAGAGGTCATTGATCTTAAGTTGTCATTTCATTAAGTTTGGTCTACTACTATCAAAACTTCAATTGTCTTTATTTTCTAAAACAGGTGTTTTATCAGTAAATCATACCTCATAACCTCAATATTTTGAAAAAAAAAAGTTCTTATTTCCAAAAGTCGTAGAACAAAACTTGTTCGCTTAGACGATAAAAAAACCCCTTTCGGCTTTTATGGGTTTATCGTTATACTTTGTATACCTACCTAGTCCCTTGTTATTGTTGTACAGATTTTGACGTAAATTGTCAAATTAGCGCGGGGTTAGTTGCTTATAGTCCTCGGATTAGAAATCTTTGCAAGTGAGTCCTTAACTCCCTTACTTATAAACGATGATTAACTGATGACCAAGTTATGTGACGTTTGTCTCTGTCTGTCAACTTTGAAACCTCATGTCACAGTAAAAGACAAACAATACATAGTTATGCAGCTGTTAACCAGCGTTTACAAGTGAGGGGGTTAGGTCTATTTCTAAAAAGAATACAAAAACATTTGGGGAAAGTTATTCAAATGGGCCCTATTGTACGTCTCAAAAGTAAGTTCTAGTTTTCTAGTTTCTAAAACATACAGAATATTTCAGAGTACACTCATTTATTTCACGAGCGCGGGTTTAGGTAAGTTGTGTGCGTAGCTTTATTGTCTATGTATGTTGTTAGTGCTAGCTTGCGAGGCTATAATATACAGCACACACGTACACATTCGCGTGTCTATACGCTTACACCTACATTTATGACAAACCCGCGCTCGTGAGATGAAACAACTGCCTCACGAAGACCTAAGTAAATAAAGCACTATTCGTTTTACTGGATATTTTGTTCGACGTTTCCAAGAATTATACTTTTTCTATAAGTGATCTCAATCGTGTACCTACTAGGTAAATCAAATTGCGTCAACGTTCTATCCGAATACGTGACCAATTTGTTACAAACATTATGACGTAAGCAAGTTGAATTTTCTTTTAGAATTGAATCGTATTGGACTCATGCTAGCCTTACCTAATACTGAGTCACTGTAAATTGCTTGTAATTTGAAGAAGACTAGAGTACCCCACGGTTTCACCTGTGTAATTAGTCCAGAGCTCTTCGGACACAGTTTTCTGTTCGTCGCTTTGAATCTTCTTGTTGGGTTTCCATGCATGTAAAATATATTACGACCATTCCGAATACTTATTGAGTAATCCTATAGTAAAAAATGAAAACGAGTACTTTAATATTGATTGATTGATTGATTGATTAACTCTTTATTGTACACACACAAACATGACAAAATAATACAGAAAATATCTTAAAATATGGTGGCACAATGGGCGGCCTTATCGCCTAAAGGCGATCTCTTCCAGGCAACCAGTGAATGGACAAGACTTATCGAATAGGATGGGTAAGGTGTTTATTTAATTTAATAGGAGTGATTGGACAGAAAAAATAAAAATAATAATATTAATATTTATTATAACTAATAGATAAACAACGTAGTGATAATTAAGAATGTTAATAGGTTATGCCAAGTCGGTTTTAGGCTTGTTACAGTAAAGCTGGTATAAAAATACACTAGTTTTTTTTGTAGTCAAAGATACCTATTTTTTTTTTAATTTATAGGCATTTCAACTTACGATAAATATTGAGTCTCGCTAACAGTCACGTGACGTCTTTTACAATGCTCCCCTAATCAAAACGTTAGACGATTAAGTACTGATGTGACATCGACACATAGAGCAAGAGCGAACTGGGCGAGTGTGAGTTTTGAAGGCACCATTTATAACACAGGAGTTTTGTCCCTATATTTTCATTAATATGACTCAAGCGAGTAGAATTAACAATTTTAAATAAAGTGCAATAAAAATACTGACCTTATGAGAAATTGTTTAAGCTTCGTAAGTAACCTCTATGCGTTTTTTGCCTTTTATGAACGTCAAAGTTCAAATACTGCTTTTGAATTTTGATTAGGTTGTCATACGATCTTCACATTTATCATTGTTTGGTTGACTGGCCTTAATTAACTTGTCCTTACCCTGTTGAGTTTATTTGACCCAATTTAAACATGACATCAGAAGCCTCGGCGAAATTAGAGGTTTTGATTCAGACGTTTTTATTACGGTAGGTGAAATAGGTATTTTGACTTAAAAAGAAAAATGTAATATTGATAAAAAGGGAAGTGATAGGATTGGCTAAATGAAGTAATTTTTAAATTCGAAATCTTGAAAATGGCCAACAATAAACCAAAAGAAATATTGAAAGACTAATGAGCCGTCATAATCATCTCAGCCCTTAACCGTCCACTGCTGAACATAGGCCTCCTCCATACGACGCCACAAACAGCGATCGCGAGCCACCACCGTTGAACGAGTCCCCGCGGCTGCTACAATGTCGTCGGTCCACCGAGTAGGTGGTCTTCCGTTTCACATTACATCGACTAATGAGCATTAGAATAATGAGTGTTTGTACTAAATTATTTGTTACTAGCTGCGCCCCGCGGTTTCACCCGCGCAAGTCGCGAACCCGCGTTGTTCGAACACCTACCTACCGCAATGCAATAATCCACACCTAAACGGTCGCCCATTGAAGTACTGTTGAAGCCAGGCGCTACCGCGCCTGGCATCATCAGTACTTCCCTGGTCGTCCGTTTAAGTGTGGATTTTTGCACTGCGGTAGGTAGGTGAAGTAAAGTAAAATTTGTATTTCATTAGTAAGTGACGATGACGATGACTATGATCGTGATGCCACTCTACATCACTTACCCTACCCCTGTGTCGATTTTCATTCATTGAATAGTTATCACCCGCGTAAGTCCCGATCCTGCGGGATTTTCGGGATCAAGGTATCCTATGTTACTCTCCATCATTTAAACTATCCCTATGCAAATTTTCATCCATTAATATTATCACCCGCGTAAGTCCCGATCCCGCGGGATTTTCGGGATCAAAAGTATCCTATGTTACTCTCCATCATTTAAACTATCCCTGTGCAAATTTTCATCCAAATCGGTCGAGCCGTTTGACCGTGAAGAGGGAACAAACAAACAAACAAATAAACAAACAAACAAACAAAAAACAGACTTTCGGATTTATAATATTAAGTAGGAAGTAGGAAGTAGGATAGGATAGTAGGAAGTCATAAAAATTCATCCATTGCGTTTTAAGACTTTTACCCATTAGGCGACAAATACAGAGCGGCAATTGTCCCAGAAGACATCGGGCGCTGGACGTCCTGATGTTGCCAGACTCCACCAGACATGATTCCGCCGTTGACATTTTTTTTTTTTATACGTAATAGGCCAGCATTTGACCTCATCTCACCTGATGGGAAGCGAGGATGAGTTCGACGATGAAGCATGCTTACCTAGAAGGTACCTATTCACTCTGGATTTGAAGACCCCAAGGTTATAGGTTTGGGGAAACAGTGAAGCTGGCAGAGAATTCCACTTATTGGCAGGAACGTTTACCAGATGAGGATGGCGACCAACCGTACCCCTCGTGGTCATTACCGCCAAACTGATCCTGTAGTCTGTTTCTACGAACGAACGCAAAATCTGTCAAAATGCGTCAGAAAATTTAAAATGTGACTTTTTTCTTTCGTTCGTAGAATTAGAGTAGATACCCTGATTTGGACGGGGACAAGATGTCGGACAACATCGTGCACTATGTTGCGATATCTCTGGGCGGGGTCTTTTGTTGCCTAATGGGTACGAGACTTTACAACGTATGATTTGGCTTTAAGATTAATCACGCTTGTAAGACTAAACAATCAGTTTAACTCAATAGTAAACCAGTAATTAGTGCTGATGTCATAATAATGCGAACTTGTTATGATGTTCCAAAAATAAACTTGTCTAATTACGAACTCATACTCGTATCTGAAACGAGAATGTTTTTCACGGTTCTGGTTTCTTATTATTTGAATCGGAAGCCAAGATATTAACACCAAATATTATTCATGTTTTTTGTCAACCTTAAAAAAGCCAACTGTAAAGTTGGCGAAAGCTTAGTTCGTTTAAAACCATTAATAAAACGCGATAAAACCTTTAAATAAAGTGTTATCATGTTTTTTTACAAAACTTGCACCTATCAGGTCATCACCTTTTATTTATTATTTATTTTGCGTCCTCAACAAAACCTTACATTTGTCGGTTTTAATACAAACTACAATACCTAGCTTTTAATATATTTAACTCTAGACCACTTATTTTAGATAACAGTCTAAAGTCATTTCATATGTACCTTCATTTCATATGTACCTTCATAAACATATTCATATTTCATATTTACCTGTACATAATTATTATGTACATACATCGTTGCCTTTATCTTTTAGACAATCTATGATATTTTATTTGGTATAAAAATGAAACGTGATATTGATCAGCCCTTTAAAGAACCTTTTAACCCAAAAAAAATTACTAGGTATCTGCATTTACTTTAATGTTCTTTCTCTTTTACTTACCAACACATATTTTGTCTACAGGAAGAAGCAGAAAAAAAGCTAGCAGTGGTACCGAAATGCTGTCCAAGCGGTCAGAACCTTACCATACAGATCCAAGAGGATGGGTCTGCAAAGACTGTCTGCTCCCGAACGAGCCTCACCTTCCAGCCAGCCTTCCACCAGGCCAACGAGACCCATATCTTCAGTTACGAGACCAATGTCTACGAGACCCTGGTCGGGAACCCCTGCATCTACGAAAGGTCTATTGAACATGTAACTAGAACATTCTTTTACAATCGTTTCTTACTTTGTATTGTCAGTTTTGACACTTAAATAAAGTTAAAGTCAAAAACAATCAGTTTGCAAAAGTTTTAACTGTCTGATATTTTAGGGCCTTCAATTGATTTTCTTCTTTATGTGTTTGTTATGATTAGGATAAAGTTATTATGAAAGAAAAATTCTAATTATTGAATATCGGGAGGGAACGTGGGTGAAACCGCGGGGCGCAACTAGTTATTAATAATAATGAGTTTTTGTGAAAAATCTAACAATACCGCCTGGGTCATTGTTGAGACATTTAATTTTGGGTTATAAAAAAACACATTCCCTAATGTTTTGGTAAACTTAACAGTTAAAACGTAAAGAAATTCAAATAACTTTATTTGTTAAATTTGTTTTAATTTAAAACAACCGTAAACTGGTAATCTTAAACTTCTAAAAACTCATAAATTATTATGTCAACCTTGAAAAAGCCAACTATAAAGTTGGCGAAAGCTCGGTTCGTTTAAAACTATGAATAAAACGCGATTCAATCCGATAAATAAACGGTTTTATCATAAATTATTGTTAAACGTTTTCTGGTAATAATTCTAGCCATAAAATAAACTGGTTAATTTCAATTCCTTGCCATTTTCAATGAAAAACGCCCTCTAGTCGAGTCAGAGTTTTTTTAATCACTACGTTTAAATTCTAGAGACGATTTCAGCCGTATTACGACCTCCGATGTTTAAAATTGAACATTAAAAAAACGAATACGCAATAAAAAGCTGCTATAATAGTTAAGGTTCTTTCGAACGGCCTTGTTTGAATATAGTTTGAAATTACTAACAAGAAACTGGCAGAGCTAATGCAAGTCTGAAATCGGAATATAGGGAACCTAATATAAAATTCCATCTATTGTACACACTATAACAAAAGTTTATCAGTGGGAGAGTGGTGCTCTTTGTACGCTGCACACAGCACAATGCGTAGTGATACTAGTCAGGTGTCGGGGCTAAAACCTAAATATTAATTTTTGGCATAGCTTTAAATTGATCAATATTAGTTCATCGGTAATGTTCTTATAAAACCGTGTAGTAGGAGACTTTCTGTCTCCTACTACATTCGGGATTCTGATTCGGGATTGGAAATATCATAGGTAGTAACACCAAATTAAGCAGTACAAAGTATTTTACACCTTGTGATGAGGAAAGGGCCTGACATTTTTGAACCTGAATGTACATAATTACAAAATGATGGATAGAAATATACCCTACCTACTAACAATAGGTATTTATTTATATTTATACGATATTTTTTTACTAATATTTTAAAGAATCTTTGGTAACATGTCTATGTATTTTACTTTCTACTGCAAAGGAATATTTTACCAATATAAAACTATTAGATTATCAACGAGTTACAGGCTATATTTTTTTTAAGTTAGGGATCCGTAAAAAAATAATAGAATAAAACCGTTTGTTTCAGATATAAACTGGAGCCAGACAAATACAGCGAAGACGAATTCTATCTCTTAGTAAATGGGTCTCTATTCGTACCGTATAGCAGACCATATTTGCTTGGCACGAGAGATTTTTGTATGGAAACGTTTTATAATGAAACATATCCCGCCGGTGTGACGCTGCCAATGGTGTGCTTCCAGACGCCTTTGGAGGAAACCAAGACCTCAGCTACATTGATTGCTTACGCTACAGGTTAGAATTTGGACATATCTCTTGTAATATTACAAATAACATTTGAAAAATATTGTTGTTAGCGACCAGAGGGCTGGCTGCTAGGTACTTCAACGAATAAGTATTACTATTCAAATAGGCACTGCAGCTAGTCTTTTGAGTACCATATCGTGGGAGTCTTTCTGGATTCGTAATTTTAATTATTTTGTTTTATTTTTTGTAATATGATTTTAATAAAAATTTGAACTAACTCGTCACTAACTTAACAATACTAGTTAAACTGATATTCTTACTAGCTGGAGACATTTAAAAATATTGATGTCAAATTTGATCAAAAATATAACACTTCCTTTGGAAGTCGTGTAAAAAGAGTTAGTAGAAGATTTACATGAAATCATATAAACCAAATACTTGTAAATTAACAATAATTTTAAAAGAAATCGCATTGATTTGCAAATAACGTGGAAGTTGACTACTAACACGTGAATTATATTCAATTCAATGACATCAAAAACTTTATCTTGTTGGCGCAGTAAAATTGCAAGTTTAGCGAAACATGATGATTGATAAAAAGAATATTGAAAACTTAGGCATTAAACACACATTAAACTTAGGCATTATACACACGTTTTGTTCTAGCTTTATGCACTAATACGAAGAATTTAAGTTTAGTGTTTTCCAGACTCAAGACATACTCAGACTTCAGACTTAAGTATTTTGATTTTAGAAATCATAACTGGGAGTAAAACATATTTTATTAAATGGATGAAAATGAGCAAAATGAGCGGAAAGGTGCCTAAATTGCTTATAACATTCTGTAACATTTGTTCGAGTATTTTTAGAAGGTTTTTTATTATTCATCCGACTTTGAGAGTGAAATACTTATTATTTTTGAACGAGAAATTGAGGCAACCTTAAATACGTAGTGAAGTAAAGTACATACATTAAGTATTCGTTTTGGAGAAGTTATTTTTAACGTGTTATTTCTACCTATTTAATAACTTACGTACCTACATATTTGTTTATGATAGTTCAAGTAAAATGATATTATTATATGAAAATTAAAAACCACGAAAGTCTCAATATTTCTAGATTCTACATACATAGAGAAATAAATATACTATAGTTTTGTTTCAGGTTTTTGCGATTTTGCATATTAAAACACAATATTTACCGGATTTGACTCGCGTTTTATTAATAACGGCATTATTACAAAGTACCGAGCTTTCACTAACTTTACAGTTAGCTTTTTCAAGGTTGACTGACATGTAATTCGTCTATTTTAATTGTCTCAATATTTTTTCTCATATGCAGGCATGCTTGCGTAATTGCCTTAGTCCTAAGAATATTATGTACCTAAAATTTGTCTTTCTTTTCCCTTAGGTCTATTAATATCAGTGCCATTTCTCCTGGCAACTGCCAGCGTGTATCTTCTTATCACTGAGCTAAGGGACACGCATGGAAAGGCGCTGGCATGCCATACTCTATGCTTAGCTATGGCTTTTTCGTGTCTGGCAGCCACTCAGCTAGCTGGCCATGCATTTCCTACTGTGGCCTGTACTGTTATGGGTGAGTAAGAATATTTGATAAACTACTAGATATTTTGATGAGTCTTTTATAAAAAGAATAGGTACTGTGGTTCGATCCGACATGCCTATTTAGTTTCTTGTAGTGTTAACTTACTATAAATATATATTATATCTATTTATGAAGGACCTTCTTATATAGATATAAATGAAGGCTTCGTTGAGTTGAAGGTGCAATTTAACAAACCCATTTTATTTGGGTTCCAATTTAAATTTTAAAATATATGAAAAACATGACCTTTAAAAGTATATTCAAGATAACTAAATTGATATTCTTGTTTCAGCATATCTCATCCAATTTTCGTTCGTATCCTGTTTTTTCTGGCTTAATGTGATGAGCTTCGATATTTTCCTGAACGTTCGGTAAGTGTACGGGGTACCTACTGGATGTACAGTCACGATCAAAGGTATTAAGTATTCAACGGGGAATGGAAAATTAAGGGCCTGTAGTCGTAACGATACAAACTTATTTACGAAGGTCTTACGAAGGTTTCAGAATATTTGGACACGAAAGTTAATTATTTAGAGCTTTTATTTTTAATATTTTAAGTAGATGACTTTATATTTTGAACGTGAGTGTACTTTTCTTGGAAAATGGGAATGAAATGAACTTGTTATTTGGTGAAAGCCTTACATAATAATGTATCGGATCATATAATAGGTGGCGTTAAGGATTGAATACATTCAATATCTAATACCTAAGGCTACGGCCGCATTGGCTGGAGGTGTGCTTAGCGCCTGGAGAGTAGCTGGCCGCCTAGCTAGACGTTTAGCTTGCATCAAACCCTGCCCTGCTGCGTAACTTTTTTCAACCCCGTTATCGACAGCATCATATTCCCAAGTCGACGTCGAGTTGAACTCGACGGGAGTTACGTTGTAGGGTCCAGGTTGGTTTTATGTCACGTGACTCTCTAGGAGTCTCGCCATGTGACTAGCTAGCCTCCAAGCGCTAGGCAAGCCTCCTGCCAATGCGACCTTAGCATTTTACTATTTTGTTTGCTACAATAGTTGTTTAACAGTTCGTTGTAGCACACGAACCACAAACCATCTTCACAAACGCCGCCACAAGAAGCCACACGTAACAATCTACTAAACCCTTTAAATATAGATAAACGATGATTAACAGATGACATAGTTATGTACGTTTGTTTCTGTCTGTCAACTTTGAATCTTCACGTCACAGTGAAAGACAAACGATACATGGTTTTTGCAGCTGTTAGTCATCGTTTATAAGAGGGTAATTGATTTAGCTTCAAGTAGCGGCGTTTTGACGTAGCGCTCGTATGCAACAATACTAGAGCTATATTCGCACTGATAAGTCGAAACTTAAGCGTGTGTTGCCGTGGCGTCGTAAATTCCTTTGTACCATATTCTATTCTGTGTCTATATCAAAAGAATTAACGACTCTGCGGCTTATCAGTCGCGTATAGCCTAAGGCTTGATTTTTTTAAAAAGGATTTTTAAATCAGCAAACTAGCAACCCGCTAATATTGCCTCTCAGAATCTCTCGGAAATATCGAGATAAAAAATTTCCTATGTAAAATCTTATTATAAACTTTAGCGTTTGTAATACCTATTAGTAAAAAACAACAAGTTTTACATTTTTTCTCTTAATAAGCGCAAAGAAGGTCTCGCTCCCATGCCAGTCAACTCAAAGATCAGATAAGTCGGCGGCACTGTATGTACTTAGTTATTTTTGTTCCTTTTTTAACTTGGTTTTTAAATTTTATGGCTTAACAATTTCTAAAATAAGCTGTTATAAATGTATAGTAAGGTCGGAGTGTAGTGAGAACATGCTTTGTCTTTTTCCGTGACTAGAAATTTCAAAGTTAACAGACAGAAACAAAAAGCGGAATCTACTCCGACCTCACTCCCTTTTTATTAATAAGGCCATTTAAATAGGATTATAGGTAGAGACCTACTTAATAGAATAATATAGTTTTTTTCTTAGAATATCTGTTATCATCTTTTGAACTACATAAATGAAGGTTTTCCTCAGTTAATCTATCCGTCATCTTCCCAGACGCTACATAAACGCATCAGTAACGCGCCGAAGCATGCGCCGTCGGTTTGCGTGGTACTGCGCGTACGCCGTGCTCCTGCCTGTGATCCTGCTTATCATCACAGTCACCATGGACCTGTCTCCCGCGGTGCCGAGCACTTACCTCAAACCCAACTTCGGGGTCAAAGGCTGCTGGTTTAAAAGTAAGTCATGTTACTGATTAGATATTTTCAGTAACGTATTGCAACTTAAAACTAAGGCAAGTTTAATTTAATATTTATTTGTACCTAAATATACTAGTCTCCCCCAGATACCTCCCTTCCTCCTTCCTTTCACGATACCCACGGAAGAGATGGGGTAGCCCTATTCTATGCATGCCGGCAGAGCTATACCGGTCTATACGGCCAAGTTGTTGTGTGTTGAATCCTCAAGCTACTTTCCAAATATTCAAGGAAATCTTTTACCGTGTCATAGTACACGCGATGTATGGCCATCGGGAATAACCCTTCTAAACAATTCATATAAAACCGTGTCAAATTGTCATATATGCTTGGGGAATCAGATTTTTAATAAGTAAGTTTAATAAGTATTTGTGAAACAAAACACCTCGATATAAATAATATGCATTATGTAACTGACATTTAATTATTGTTTATATAATTAAACATTTACCAAATTTCGAAATTAACTCTAAAAGCACACAATTTTATTGATGTAAATGACATTAATTAATAATTCATTACAGTGTGTTTTTGGAACGGTAATACAAGTCTATTTGAAGTTGTTCTTGACGTCCAAGTAGTAGAATCACACTACCTTTTTAATTGAAAGTTAACTGTATACTTCTTGTACTTTGTTCGCCTAGACGACTGAAATTTCATCCATTCGGCTTACATTTCCGTCTCCGAGACACGTTAGGAAAATATATATTATACCATTTAAAATACATAAATATTAAAGTCAAATTTGAAATTATGTAAATCATACCAGCTAAATTACCTAATGAAATGTCACATCATTGTTTAAAAAATCTCAATCTTTTCAAATTATTTTTCTCCATAGGTATTCATAAATTAGTTAGTATAAAATCTAAACCACTTTGACAGTAACTCAATCCGAAGCAACAATTCGTTAGCCATTCTCAAGGATCCAAACTTAATTGGGGGCCGTCTAAAATTTAATTGTTCCTTTAATTAAGGTTATAAGATACGTCCGGCCGGTGAATCCGGTTTTTTTTAATTTTTCGCTAAATGACCAAACTGAAAAACGAAAATAATGACGTTTTTACTCGACTGTCAAAGGAAGTGTTATGTTTTTGCCGTGAGTGTATGTGTGTATTTTAATATGAGTCTACCTTGTTTTGCTTTTGTTTGATACTGTTTTCCAAGTAGTCACAGAGGTATTTAAGCATGAACCGCTTGTGGCCATTTAGGAATTAGCCAATGTCAAGTATTTTACAATATTTTCAAGTTATTTGCAGATACAAAAACAGTCTAGTTGTCGTAGTATACGTTGTAATATTGTAAAATAGCGACTATATTTTACAACAACTTTATACGAGGTTTGGAAGCGACGGGAAAGTCCATGTTTGGCACTGGTTTCCATTTCCACTACACTTGTACATAAACTTTCACGAAACTAAATTGATTATATAATATAATTATATATTATAATCAATTCAAGCCACCTTAATCAATCAATTTACACGAATTTACCTAGGTTTTGTATTGAATGTTGTTTGTTTTGTTACAGCGGACCAAGCGGCGTTACCATATTTCTATGGTCCAGTAGCAGTTGTATTATTAAGTAACTTAGTAATATTTTTCCTCACCTCACGCGCCTTCGCCATGCACTACGATAAGCTAAAGGATGTTACACGTAAGTCAAACATATATATAAGAAAGTACTACTATTTTGTACACTTTATCTAAAAATATCATTTAAGAACAGGATATTGACGATCCGAACGAGAACAACTCAGTTGAAATTACTGGCCGAAGAGCTCGGTTAAAAAAACATGGTAAATATCCGACTCGCCCTGCGACTCGCCCTAAAAATAACCTTGAAGTAGACATTTTAATTATTTAAGTAAATTTTAATAAAAAAACTGATTAAGCGGTCAAAACACACCTACGAAACAGCGATATTGCTTTATCAATAACAGTTTGAAAAGAAGAACACATTTTCAAACTCGTAAGGCTAGACGTCTAGACCAAGCCTCATCCGGATTACAATGCATTACCTTCACCGAAACACATTGTATACTTATTTGGAAACTTTTATGAAAACATTTTATATCCAAACAAACCTTATAAAGGAGATGCAACTTTGTGCCTACTGTAGGAATAGTCCCACTCTGAAATCATCATGACATCATGCGATAATAACCGTTCCTTTTGAAGTGGTGATAAAATATCTAAGACCAAGCTATGAATACAGAAAACGTAGAGTTACTCACAATTGATTACCGTAATGATTTCAATGTTTTAAACATTTTAAACTCACACAATTTGAACTCATAATTATTTTTCCCGGGTCTTATTCGCGTATTATTATTTTTAAATTCTCTTACCGTCAGGTAAGGTAAGAGAATCGGGTGATCAGTCCCCTCGCGACCAAGATCATTGTAACATGATCGAAACGTCGAGGTAAGAGAATTTAAAAATAATAATACGCGAATAAGACCCGGGAAAAATAATTATGGTTTCAACGTTTTATTTATTATTTACAAACATACGTTAATAGTTGAAGTCAATAATATCATTGTTGTGTAAATAAATACGAGTCGATACCTAAATATGAATGGTAAGAATTACTTCATGTTTTAATTATCGATCATATCTATGGCACCGTACCTCAAAAGGTATAAAAAGAACCTGTGAGATAACTTTCTTGCGGGTTTGTTTTACATATTTATCGCGTTTATGTCGATATAAATTAAAACCTAATGTTTTAAGGACGTTGTAACAAAACTAAGAAAAATATATTTCCTCATTGCATCTACCTGTGACTGTGTGCCTCATGGTCACAGGCGGTAACATCAGGCAACTGAAAAGTATTCGAAACATTAGTTTGTTACATTTAAATCAAAATAACTACCTACTATAAATCCGTCTAAACTGTTAATCATAAGTTAAAATCGTAAAACTTAAACTTGAATATTCTGTTTTCTGTTCACGAATATAGCTTTAGAAGTGGCGCATTCGGAGTACAGTACATCAGACGACTGGGTCCGGCTGAGCACGGTGCTCGGGCAGCCGATAGCGGCGCCGGAGCGCCTGAGCGCGTCCTCGCCGAGAGAGGCTCCGGTCAACTTCAGTCACAGGCTAAAGAAATATAGGAAAATGTAAGTAAAACTTATACTTTTAAGCTTTCTGTGTATTTGTCTTACTTTAAATGTAAACTGATTGTATTGTTGTTGGTTGTGCAAATAAAGTATTAATCTATCTATCTATCTAAAACTATTACCAACTTGATGATGCTATACTTAATTAAATGCTTTCCAAAAATTTCGCACCCGACAGGACTTGAACCTGCATCTCTGGGGATCTGTCCCAACGTCTAACGCAGGCGAAAAATCAATCAAAGTCGGACATAACCAAAAAAATGTTTAAGTACTTTAGACATGCAAAATAAGCCCTAACGGTTTATCCGATAAACAATGCATTTCTCCCGCACAGGTAAAGCGACCCATGAGTCATCTAGGCATCCTGGTCTCATTCCAAAGTTCGACTTGTTCAACGGCGGATGCGTTTACTGCTTAAATTGTTATCTAAGTGTTTGCGGCTCTATATTTTTTGTTGTGAACTATTTTGGATTTTTGCAATGGATTCCCTTCCAGGAGGTAAGGTTTTTTAAGTTATTATTGTTAAACTGTGCCTGATATTTTGTGTAATATACAACATGTTTCTAAGATACATGCATTTTTTACATGTTTTTCACTTTACATAGTCTCAAAAGTCCAATTTCCTGATAGATTCGGCTTCGATAATAGCAGTTTTAGAAACTACTGACTTTTGTTTATAAAACACCTACTCTATTTTATGCGTCCGTGTGCGTCGCTTTAACAAAAATTTCTTTTGAAGAGAGGACTAAGTAAAAATTGTAACTTATTCGCATAGCATTAAAAAGCGTTTTTCGTGTTTTTGTATTTCGAATTGGTTAGATTATTGGTTTTAAATGTCCTTTAATGTTGTTCTAGGATCAACTGATGAAGAAGTGAGCTTCAGCAGAATGACCTTGATCGGCTTCTATAGAGAAGAAACTTCCCGAAAGGAGCAAGATAAAGTGTTACATCTGTACGACAAAGTACGAAACGCTTTGAAAGTGGATGAGCTCACAGAGGAAATAAAACGTTGTCTTGGAAAATTAGTAAGCGATTATAAGACAAAACTTCTCCAGGCACATCGTAATTTTTCTCGATGTGTTAGCAGAAACAAGAACTGGTTTGAAACGTACGTTAATTTTTGCGTGCCGATTCGTACCCGAAAGCGAAGTGGTAGTCTTGGCGGGCGACCCACCAAAAATTTTGAAGAATGTACCGAACGTACTAAACGCAGGAAGACGGAAGAAGTTCGAAAGCAACTAGAACCTAAAGAACTAGCTTTTGCTGCCCAGGTGGAATATCGTGCACGTGGTGATATCCAGACGTCGAAACTAATAAAACAAGTTGCTCTTGCTGGTCCCAGTAGCTTTGTCAACGTTTCCGAAAAACATGAAAGCCTTTCATCAGACAAATCTTTGTCCTTGGTGATTGAAGGACAACTGACTAAATTTCAGTACAACACGTTACGGTCCTCAGCAATGGAGATGAACTGTAATCTGTACCCAAATTATGAGAGTATAACTGAAGCAAAAAAAAGGAGTTACCCTGAAGGCATTATTTGCACGGAAACCTTTGCTGAAGTTCCTCTTCAGAGTTTAATGGACCACACTGCAAAAAGATTGTGCTTGTCTATAAATGAAGTTTTGCAATCGCTTACAGCAGACCAGTTAAAAAATCTTCGCCTAATATCGAAATGGGGCTGTGACGGTTCAGGTTGCCATTCCCAGTACAAACAGACATTTGAAAATGCAGAGTAGTCAGACTCCAACATGGTTATAACTTCAATTGTACCAATTCAATTGGTATGTGACCACGAACAAACTGTGATCATCTGGCAAAATTCACGGCCATCATCACCAAGATATTGTCGTCCGTTGAAGTTAGAGATGGCTCATGAAACACCAGAACTGTCAAGATCTCTGGCCCAAAATGTTCAAACACAAATTGAAAATTTAAGTCCAACATTAGTTGAAGAAGTGCATACAGTGAAGCATCAATTAATGATGACAATGGTGGATGGGAAAATGATAAACGCATTAACGGACACAAAATCTGCCATGCGCTGCTTTATTTGTAAAGCCACATCCAAGGACTTTAACAGAATTAAATTCTGTGTCTCCAAGGCCACTCCTGAAGAAAACCTTTATATATGGCATTTCATCATTACATGCCTGGATAAGATTTGCGGAATTTATTTTACATTTGGGTTACAAATTGAAGGTGGGAAAATGGAAGACTAGAAATACAGAAAGCAATTACAGTTTTCTATAAAATTTTCTATACAGTTAGCAATGGAAGACACGTTCAAGAGACTTTTAGTGTCTTCCGATCCATATATAACGGGATTACGAAAATTAGTCCCAAAAAATCGCTTCAAATGTGCCAAGATGTTTTAGACTTACTAGAAGAACCAAATATTACATAGAACGTAAAATAAAAATGTCAAAAGTAATCATTATCGTGTTTTTATTACTCAACAATCCTTTATAAATACGATTCCTATAATTTTTTAATTAATTAAGTAATTTTAAGGTTTTGTCCGACTTTTATTGATTTTTCGCCTGAGTGCGTCTTCCCAATTTGGCCACGGATGCATGTTCAATCGAGTCGAAATTAAGGATTGCATTTCTTGATGATGCTTTTAATATTTTAATCGACATTTATAAACTCCATCTGAGCGCCTACAGCGATGAATATTTAATTTTTACAATAGACGTAACGATATTATAAGCGCTGCAGCGACTGTTGAAATTTATTTCTCGTTCTTACATTCTATTTTCGCTCGTTCATGCTATTAATTATAGAATATGTTTGCGATATCGCCTCTAAACTAATGCATAATGTCTTATGTTCAAATAATGCGTTTAATACTATAGTTTAGTACTTGGAACGGCTAGGTACCATGTGAATGTGCCATTATACCTCTACAAGTCGTCTACAATTATCTTCATGTTATAATAATTATGTATGATACCTAACTGCTGTAATAATTTTATGAAGAGAGTATTTTGCAAACGATTCTACTTACAGTAATATAAATGGTAATAAAATTATTAAAATATCTACCTCATTCCTTTGATCAGGAGAACGTATTCAAGTGTAAAACGAATGCATTTTATTTGACATGATTGCCACTTAATTTTCTCTTTCGGAAATTGGAGACTGTATGTTATCGGTTAATCCACCAATTTACGTTTACGCAAGAAATTTAGTTAAGAAAGTGGCACACTACCTATGTGACTTTTCCATTCAAAATATTTTTTGGTTTTATTGCTCAAGGCATACTAAACTGAGAAATATTTTCGCGATATATTCACGGATTCCCGTGTAGCTCAGTGGTTAAAGCACTCGCCTGGATAGCGAGGGGCACAGGTTCGAATCCTGTCGTGTAAAATTTTTGAAAAAATATCTCCTTAAAAAAATATTTTTCCACCCTACTAATTATTTATTTTTTATATAAAATTCAGAATTTAGAAGCCCTTTTCGTTTTATTACTATTGTTTGATTTTGGTGTTTCTTTAATGTAGGTAATTAACACGGTTATAAACTAGGTATTTCTGAGACAATTCGCATGCACTTTACTAATTATTAAAATAAAAATCAAAATAATGTATGACTTAAATAATAAAAGAATACGAGAGCAATTATTACTGTCATTGTAAAAAAAAAACGCGGAACATACATACGAAAGAAAAACAGTTTTCTCTCAATGGAAAAGTCACGTATAGACTACAATCTGACGTGTGGTTTCCTTATATATTTGATTCAGGAAGTATCAAATCGTAGTCTAAAAATAAAAAAAAAACGTAACAAAGTAAAGTGTGCAAGTTCAAAATATAAAGTCAAGAGATAGGCAGGTAGGTATAGCCACGACCGCAGACCACCCACCAGACGCTGCTAACTTGTCACCACTTTAAATCATTAATTATGTCATTAATTTGTTCGGTGGTTTGGTTAATTAAATCGACCAATGTGGTTTTGTAAATCATTCGGTTCGATTGATACCAAATTGAGGTCTTGGAAAACGAAAAGTTATGATAACCAGTTTTTTGATTTAACAGTTTTTAATACTAGTATAGAAAAAAGGATATTTAAAGATTTCATAACTTTTCCTCCTATGTTTTAAAGTCAACTACAATATTATTGTTTACTAGCTGCGCCCCGCGGTTTCACCCGCGTAACTTCCTATCCCGTAACGTTAATGATCCCTCACGTACATCATACCAGGTGTTGCTTAACGATCATTCAAAGTACTATATAATATTTCTACCTCTAAACCAACCCTGTACCAAGTTTATGAATATCGGGTCACCTGCTCTTATTCACCCATCACGTATGTTGTACCAAGTGTTGCTTAACCCGTACGATCATTCAAAGTACCCTATATATTGCTTCTACCTTTAAACCAACCCTGTACCAAATTTCATTCATATCGGTTTACGGGTTGTTGAGTTAGAAATAGAAATACACAACTTTATTTTTCAGAGCTGCCGTCCCGCAGTTTCACTTGCGTAAGTCCCGATCCCGAGGGAATATCGGGATCAAAAGTAGCCTATGTCACATCTGGATAATGTAGTTTTCTATTAGTGAAAGAATTTTTGAAATAGGTCTAGAAATTTCTGAGATGACCCCCAAAATACATACATACATACATGTTACCAACGTAACCTCTTTATAATATTAATTACCAACATAAAACAAAATATTAAGAATCAAAAGTACAATGAGATATTGCAAAAGAATTTTTAAAAAGCACTGCAGTATGTATATGCTCGCTTGGTACTTATTAATTATTTATTGTGGAGTTATTTTAAAACTGTAATATCTCGTGAGATATTCATTGAAATCAAGTGATGTTAAGGACAATTATGTTTTAAATTAAATACTTTTAATGAATAACGTATTTATTTGGATAAGGATTAATATCATATTTACAAAATGACCTTCGGAAACAATGCATTGTTCTACAATAAATTTCATTACTCTAAAAAATATTATATTGAGTCAACCTTAAGAGTTAGACATATGCTGTCGCGGACTATTTGTTAGATCCTATTTAGAGGAAGAATTCTCTCATAAATGGTTTTTATGTAACTTCAATCGTTTACTCAGCGCACGCGACAGAATCTCGGAAAAGGGGGATTTTTTTCCCGTTTTTGCAACATTTTTCATGGATGCTCCGCTCCCATCAGTCGTAGCGTGATGTAATATAGCCTATAACCTTCCTCGATAAATGGACTATCAAACACAAAAAGAATTTTTCAAATCGGACCAGTAGTTCCTGAGATTAGCGCGTTCAAACAAACAAACAAACAATCAAACAAACTCTTCAGCTTTATAATATTAGTATAGAGTATAGATGACATCGACGGCTACATACACATAGTACCTATATAATAAAAAAATATAAAACAGAAAGCCAATAATTGGCTACATTATATTAAAAAAAATATATATGACAGTGGGTATAATAAAACTAATAAATAGAGAGAGGGTTTATTATAACTGTCCCTTACAAAAATAAACAACACTGCTTTATATTTTAACTTGTTACTTAAATTAAACAATCCGTGTGTAACTATGTACCTATTTAATCACCGTTACGGGTGAACTATAAAGACTCATAAAGCTCTTCTAAAGCTTCTTCCGTTTTGTTTCATCTAGATTCAGGACAAGCTGTATGCTATCCTTCATCATGGGTCTTTCCTGGGTGCTAGAAGTAGTATCGTGGGCTGCGGGTGCGACGGGGGCCGGGGGTGCGGGAGGGGCAGCTGTCTGGTCCATCTTCGACCTCGTCAACGCTCTGCAAGGGGTCGTCATATTCGCTATATTTGTATTACAACAGCCAGTGAGAAGTTTTGTAAAGGTAAGCTTTAATATTCTCTTTCTGTCCTTTTTTCTTCTACAAACTTTTGCGTTAAGTTCAAACCCACTAGGGGACAAATATCCTACGATACGTGACCCCGAAGATATCACAACATATTGCACGATGTCGCCTGATGCCTTATTTCCACAACAGTTTTCAACAGTTGTCAAGCCGTCGCGGGATATATCTGATGAGGTCTGACAACATCGCGCGAAGTCGCTAGATGTTTTTGAAATCTATACCTACGTGTTGCTGTAATAAAAAAAATAAACAAGCTTTTACCAAATAGTATAAGGTTCTAAGAATATAGTATAAAAAAGTACCACTACAAGTTCAAAAGTATAAAAAAGGTTCAAATAGAAAAAGGCATCTAAATCACGTTTTAATTATGGACGATTTCTTTTAAAAGGAGTGCATATATTTTCGTTGAAAATATTATTATTTTTACGTTCCTGCTGTGGTGCGATAGGTATTGAAAATATGCCCAATGCACGCACTGACATAGAGTTATCTTTATTGATAACGGTCATTGCAAATTGACATTTGAAATCGTACATTCAATAGCGTCTAATAAAATGTATAATTTCCCCCATACAGAATTCAAGGCTATTCCGAAGTTGTGGAAGACAAAGGAACGGTTCAGAAGTTTCAGTTGTAAGTGAGCGGAACAGTATCATAGGAACTGGTAGAAGAGACTACGTGTAATGCTGTGTTTTTAAGGAACGAGCAAAGCAGACTGATACGATATACAGTATTAAACTCTCGACAAACACGCGCTTTTAGTCGTGTGACGAGACGCGATCGGGTATGTCGGGCCTGCCGAGAGCAAACTGGTGTTTATTAGTATTGTTAGTATTTATCAATTTGACAGTCGATGTTGAACCTATCAGGAAGTATAAAGTGTCATTAAGGAAACTAAAATTAATATTCGAAAAAGTATTTTTGTTTCAGAAAATAATGGACTTAGTTTCACAATATCTACTACGTACTTAATTGCCTTTCAATTAAATAAAATACAAAAGTTTCGATACTACTAAAATTACTACAACTAAAATTGTTTTAATTTTCTATTTATCCGAATTAAATGGAACTTTGTGCTTACAATCCACTTCCTTACTAGCACACATTAAATCGAAACCTTAATGGACATTCGACGTTCATTTGAAGTTAATGGCTGTTATATTCATTAGTTTCCAATTTGTATCTTATTTAAATGATACTTTACCACATTCCTGTATCTAAAC
This sequence comes from Idaea dimidiata, assembly GCA_949358125.1. Taxonomy (NCBI): domain Eukaryota; kingdom Metazoa; phylum Arthropoda; class Insecta; order Lepidoptera; family Geometridae; genus Idaea; species Idaea dimidiata. The sequence continues at coordinate 9,369,764 of OX442328.1, forward strand.
AGTCATATTGATCAATTTCTAAGATAAAAATGAGAGAAAATTAAAAATCGATCCCTACTAGTTCTACCTTAGATATTTAAATTTAATGTTTTTTCGCAACAAAAATCAAAAGTGTTTACTTGATTTCTGTAAAATGTTAATATTGGTAGCACTACCTATATTAAAATTCTATGTATTAAGCCCTAAACAAGCCACAACCACTATTCAGGCGATTCTAGTGACGACACGAAGTGATTAAAAAATTAACAATCATGTTTTTTCAAGTCTGCAGAATTGATTTTATAAATCCATAACTACAAAATTCATTTCACTCCACCTCGAAAAAAATATCTTTCAAAAAAATGATATTGTGGGATCCGACACTTAAAATTTTTCCGACACTTTACATCACTCACTATAGTTTATGTTAGCACTTAATAAAAATTCTTTCATACTTTAATCCTGTGATTGTGTAAAATAAAATTGACTTCCGAGTTATTTTCAAAAGCGGAGAGCTTTTTGTTTTCGAAATGTTAAAATTTGTTACCTGTTGGGTAAGCCTTTAGTTGCTCGTTTTACACTGTTATTTGATCAGTAAGAACCAGCGGCGTTGCAAACTCACTCTTAAACGTCTTATACTATAAGGTTGTTAATAGTTAGCGTAAGGAAATCAATATTTTTGTAAAAGCGCGTGACCAATAACATTGTAAAATAATTATGTAAGCATTTAGGGTTTGTACAAAATGTACGATTTGTCGCACGACAGCAAGATACAAAAGGCGATTTGAGAATTAAAACATGTTGTGTCACGCGACTTAGCGTACCAGTTTGTTCGGAGCCTTACCCATTATAGCGACATTTAGAAACTGTAGTGCCATAATGTAAAAATGGTAGAGTATAAAAAAACGTGGTGCATTTTGTTTCCTTTAAGAAAGCTAGTCATAGGTATATGTAAAATAAATTAATTCATAAATGATTTAGGTTATTTATTTTCGTAAAATTAAATTGTAAAGTATTGTAAAATATTTTAGTACTATAATTAATATTATATTAATATGTATCTTTCGAAATTGTCCAAAAACGTCATCTGTCCACAATTATATAATCAAATGTATCTATATATTATTTGTAAATCCTGACATTGAATTGAAAAGTTATTTCCTCCATGGTGTGTCTAAAACAAATTGTAAATATAATGTAGATGTATTCGATAAAAGCGCCTAAACATCATGTATCTATTTTTCCGCCATTTTTATGACTTATTTTGTTATATGATATAAAAGTATTTTACCTAGTTAATTTAAATGCAAAAACTATGTAGTAGGTAGGTACATCAAACTTATCAAAATTTGTCTAGTGAAATACAATTTATTTCGTAAAAATTAATGAATGATACGAATATAAAAACCCCAACGTTTAAATCCGACCTAGCCTACTGAATATTAAAACAGCAACGTCAAATCTTCATCCGTTTCACTTCACATATTAATAATATCTGTCCAAACAAAGAAAACACAATGTACGTACTTACTTTTGACGTTAATAACTCTGTCACTTTGTTTGGTGAATAAGAATTAATGGTTATTGGTATCGGTGCTAAATTGAATTATCCTGGACAAGACTATTATGAATGATGAAGTCCGAACATGGCGACTAAAATAGCGTTTAATATTATGCTTTTAATTACAGTAACTACTCTATTGCATAATTTAGAAAAATGTCGTTTGTTGGCTGAAAATTTTCTTCTACAACTTCAAACACATTTTAAATTTCGAACGTCATTTGTCTCTTAAATAAAAATGACCTGACCAGTTACCTGTGGTAGATATGCAATTGTTAATTGTTTACCATCATGTACATTCTTAGTTTATGATTACGGCTTATGGTTTTTGACTTTTTATTTAAAAAAAAATCCACTAATTGCACAGTAATATTTAATAATCCGTCTAGCTCCATCTAGCCTCATGGTACGCTACATAGCTTGTGTTATGGTGACTAGATAATGAATATAATACCGGTATAATATAATAAGGTATATTATAATGTTACATTCCTTCGAGCAAGTTGCGCGTTTATCGAGAGCCTTATATTAAGTACCGTACCAATGGTTTAAATTTAATTTCAATCTACTAATATACCTTCAGTACAAAATAAAAAATGTTACTTATAGCAAATGTAAGAATCAATCAAAGAGGTGTCGTAAAAACCATTTGATCGGTCACTTAAGTGTCGTTTAATGACGGGGTTCTTAAAAGCCTTTGGTGGCATAAAGGCTTCCCTTTCTACAACTTATTTCGGCTAGTATTATCATTGCGACACCAATAGAAATCTGGTATACTTACCTATGTACCTACCTCACGTTTATTTTTACTTGATTTTAGAGCAACGACTACAGTAAAGCAGTTATAGTGCAATTTTCTCCGTAATCGATTGATTCAAATTAAAAATTTATACCCACGACAATAATTAGACGTATAATTTTAATTAAATTGTATAAAACTGTGTTTAGTTTTCAGTGATCGGCTTAAAAACTAGGCTTAGAATTAGATCGATATAAGGATACTTGTGTAAATATAAAATTAGGTAACTTGAGAGAATTTTGACCATAATTGGCGGGAATGAAAAATAAAACGATTTTTGTAAGAAATACTTGAGATCGAAATTTTCGAACTCCTATAAGCTCTATGCCTACTATTTTGATTGATAAGCTATACTAAAATCTATTTATACTTATAATAAAGGAAGAGAGGACAAACAATCTGTACTTGGATGTAAATAAAAAAAAGTTGTCTAGAAGACTTAGGAAAAGTAGTAGAACAAAATAATATAATTTTTAAAATTCATGGCCGTCTGTCTTCTGTTTCTCTGTCAATTAAAAACTACTAATCTGATTGAAATCTGGTTTTTAATATTGGATAGCTCTATTTTCAAGGAACGTCGCAATATACTTTGCATCGAAATCCAATTAGAAGAACTCGAGTAATGAACGAAAAAGTGCAAACGCTCGGCCGCCCGCGCCCGTGATGCGTTTTTCACTTTCGCGGGTAAAACCGCGGGGCGCAACTAGTAATAAATAAAATTAAAATTATTTAGTATTTTCTACAAGTGCAGACCCTCTTACAAGTTGCTCCTATACGATTTATGATACATTTTGAGAATTATAAAACAAAATCTAGATTTTTCATTCCTACCAAATTATGATAAGTACCTACTTTCTTTTTTATTATCTACTACGCAGTTTTCTTTTATTTTTTTGTTAAATAATTATTTATTTTATTTTGTTGTTGAATCTAGCAGTATAAAGTATGTAGGCATAATATAGGTGTATGTAATCACAAGATGTACGTACTTGTATAGTGTAACTATAAAATAATATAGCTCGTATGTGTGTGTAACTATTTTAGGTAAACTATAAATGATTGTTGAATGTTGTTAAGCGGAATTTTTAAAGTAAAGAGACAATTTTCATAATGTATATTTGTCTATTTTGCAAAACATGACGTTAAATAAACAAGCTTTGTAATAAAATTGTGCGTTTTTATTCTATCAACTAACTCCTATATGAAGGAAAGAATACATTCCTTAATGTACAATTGTACACATCAAATATAAATTACAAGAGTGAATTTCTCAAGCGTTATTTTTACGCGGCGAGGCTGAAAATCATATTAAGTAATACGAAAATAGTTACGATTTTTTTTTCATAGCGAAATACAAGAAGTTCATTATAAAGCCATACAAAAAAATGTGTAGAAATCTGGTTAGAGATTAGTTTAAATAAAGGTTTTTCTTCAAATTTCTAAGTTTGGTGGAGCGTCCATAAACCTCGTCACTGGATATAATCACTGCTGAGTCAAAAGTTTATTGAGTTACTCGAAACAAGTTATATTAATTCTATTCTGTTGGAATTTATGTAATTAAAAATTGTTTAATTTATAAATTTAGCATTTATATAAATCAAGGAATAGGTCTCAAAACTCCGTCCGCGCAAAATTTATAATTTTGGTGTGAACTGTGAAACACTTGTTTTAACTGGTATAGAACGAATCCAAACGAACCACGTACCCGCCTCGCACTTCTTTAACTTCGGCGTTAGCGCCCAGTGGTGATTGACGTGTTCCATGCTGCTTCGATTTCCCGCCAAAAATGTAAGTATTATAATTTTTAGATCAACGGACAACATTTTGCAATTTTGGTGTGTCCTGTTTTATGGGAGCTTATTTGTGTTAACGCTGTGACACATATAATATAATTTAAAGGTATTATTTAGTGTCAAAATAATAGGTATATAATGATTGTAATACTAATAGTTTTATTTCTATCAATGTTTTTAGGCACGTTCCTAATTTTGGTGTGTCAATTTTGGTGGCTTTGGTGGTAATTTGAGAGTTACCACTAGCCACCAAAATAGTTTGATTACACCAAAATTAGTGTTAACAAATTTTTATTTTTACTATGTAGATTTGTGGTGTTATATTCTTTACATTTATTAGTGCAAGCATGTATTTAGTCAAGTTTGGGCTTATTGGTCTTAGTTTTTTCAAAAAGTTTAAATCTTGTTTTAGAATTGTGTTCCGAAATAGTTGATGTAAACCTTTATAAGTATATTTCAGGAAACCAAAGAAAAAAGCAAAACAAAGCCGGGAAGAGGTGTTAGAAAAGAAAAGAATCGCAGAGAAAAAGAGAAAGGAAAAACTACAAGAAATGCGAAGAAAAGAGAGAGAAAGGTATCATCAGAAGAAAGCAGAAGGAAAAATCATTCCTTTAGGGGAAATGCCAGCACGTGCTCGCAGACTTAAACAGAAAAGGAACAGGAATAATTTCAAAGCATGCTATGAAAGGAAGAAAGAAAAACTGAAGGTAGAAAATAACCTACTGACAAGTACAAATTATGAAATGAATAATACAAGAAAACCGCCTTCAATATTTCGTCGCTCTGAAAGCCTTGTACCACGTACGTCTATGTCACAGCCACACTCTCTGGACATGCTTCACCGCAATTCTCGAATGCTTCGCTCTCAGAAACGACTTATTGAGAAAAACCCTGACGAAACTTCTATTTATTGTACATTGGAAATTCATTCAGAATTAGATACAATAGCTCTACCTACAAATTTTACAAGTACACCAATTAATGTGCCATTTTCTGAACCAAATATCTCTCCCACTGTAAGCAGCATACATTCCCCATTATAAACTTTTGCGCCTAATAGTCCTAGTTCAGATTTTTCTACAAACTCTAATAACTAAGAAGATAACTTAATTATAAATTAAGAAAATACCAGAAAAAGAAATCCACTGAAATTACGTTACATATTTGAGATACAGCAGATCAGTTAATTGCCTTTGGAAATGACATAACAGATATCGACAGTCTTGTTCACCATTTAAGAACTGCTGTCAAAGGGGTAAAAATTAAAACTGTGCAAGAACACGAAATCGTTGAAAAGGACTGGCTATTACCTGATAAACTCACCGCCTTCCCTGTATCTATGAAGGTTCATCAAGTAGTATGGACAGAAGCTGCTACTAGCACGTTAGCCATGCGTTCCTTGTCTTGTGTTGATCCAGTGTGTCTCTACAATACGATTAAATGCTGTCATGGGAAGTATTGGGGCTTCTACGATTTGCCAACTAAAGCTACAGTTTTAAAAGAGGTTGACACTTCAAGTAATGCCATTACCTTTCCAAGCATGGAAAAAAATACACTTATTGATAGTACTAAATAAAGCTGCTAATTGTCTGCCTTTTCCAGAGGTGGGAACCTGGTGATCTGTGATACAGGTTAATTCCTACTTCAGACACCAGATTCTCACAATTACAGAAATTGTACATAACTTAGCTTTATAAATTGTTATGTACCTTCTTATATGTTCATGTAATTGTGAGTATGAATAAAGAAATTTATTATTATTTATATATTATATATTAAGCAGCCCAAGGTTGATCGTTTTAAGGCATCTGAACGTTTTTTCTTAAAAGGAAAGAGTATTCCTAAATGTGAAGTCAGCCAACAAATGGCAAATTCCTACGATTTTGAAAATTTAGACTATGAAAATATGATACCTAGTTCTACATTTTTTGAAAATATAAATAGCGAAATATTTTTACAGTTTGAAAAAACCACCGAAGATGTTGAAGAGAAGAAAACACCAGGCGGTGAAATAAACATTGTTGAAGACGATGAATCACATGATGATTCAAATATTTTTAAAGATTATATTAATTTAGATTTAGCATGTCGATCCTAAAAACAACAAATGTCGTAAAAGCCATTTTGGTCAAAATGACTTTTAAATGCAGTTTTGTTCAGTTTTTGAAGCTCTATCGATCTGTATAATTGAAATGGGCAAATTCGCAAAAAAATGGCGTTTACGTCGAATATTTTTTTAGTTTTTGTTCAAATATTTTTATAATTTATGACGTTAAAACCAATATCGAAATCGAAACCTGCAAATTAAGGGCGTAAAAGACACAAATTGTTAGTAATGTGGTTAATACTACATTTTACGATTATATCGAAGTAAGTAATATCTAAGACAACTTGTCTCAATATCCAAGACTTTTTAAAAAAGGCTTTTACTACAATTTTATAGAATTGGTTTTACAAATCAAAAACGTTTATTATGTCGTAAAGGACAATATTTCATTAAACCGTATTATGTTAATGTTTTAGAGCACACAGATTTTTGACCGAACGAGCGAAGCGAGTGAGTTGTATATTTGTATCTTTGTAACTTTGTATCTTTGTATGTTTGTTCGACGATAACTTGAGTATTGTAGCTCCGATCTTCATGAATTTTGGTGTGCGCGTAGTTCAAGTCAATAGAATTTATGAGTTCGAAGATGAACCGGATCAGTAGGGGGGTGGGGAAATAGGGGGTCGTTAGGTCTTAGTTTTGGGTGAACTCCTAGTTAGGGTAGCTACTTTCAAGAAAAAGCACCTAAACAACATTAATTGACCGAACGAGAGAAGCGAGTGAGGTCCAGTGTAGACGAGCCTGGCGCTTGTATCTTTGTATGTTTGTTCGACGATAACTTGAGTATCGTAGCTCCGATCTTCATGAATTTTGGTATGCGCGTAGTTGACCGAACGAGCGAAGCGAGTGAGGTCCAGTATAGACGGGCCTGGCGCTTGTATCTTTGTATGTTTGTTCGACGATAACTTGAGTATCGTTGCTTCGATCTTCTTCAATTTTGGTGTGCGCGTAGTTCAGGTCAATAGAATTTACTAGAAGTTCGCCCCGAACTGAGACTTCACGACCCCTATCTCCCCAACCCCCCTACCGATCTAGCTCATCTTCGAACTCATAAATTCTATTGACGTAAACTACGTGCATACCAAAATTCATGAAGATCGGAGCTACGATACTCAAATTATCGTCGAACAAACATACAAGGTTACAAAGATACTAAGTTACAATGTACAAACATACAAAGATACAAGCGCCAGGCCTGTCTACACTGGACCTCACTCGCTTCGCTCGTTCGGTCAATGAGTTCGAAGATAAGCCGGATCGGTAGAAGGTTGGGGAGATAGGGGGTCGTGCGAGGTCTCAGTTCGGGGCGAACCCCTAGTTTAGATCAATAGAATTTATGAGATTGAAGATGAGCCGGATCGGTAGGGGGGTTGGGAAGGTAAGGGGTCGTGAGGTTTCAGTTCGAAGCGAACTTCTAGTTAGGGTAGCTTCTTTCAAGAAAAAGCACCTTAACAAAATTTATTGACCGAACGAGAGAAGCGAGTGAGGTCCAGTGTAGACGAGCCTGGCGCTTGTATCTTTGTTTGTTTGTTCGACGATAACTTGAGTATCGTTACTCCGATCTTCATGAATTTTGGTATGCGCGTAGTTTAGATCAATAGAATTTATGAGTTCGAAGATGAGCCGGATCGGTAGAGGGGTTGGGGAGATAGGTGGTCGTGAGGTCTCAGTTCAGGATGAACCCCTAGTTTAGATCAATAGAATTTATGAGTTCGAAGATGAGCCGGATCGGTAGAGGTTTGGGGAGGTAGGCGGTCGTGAGGTTTTAGTTCGAAGCGAACTTCTAGTTAGGGTAGCTTCTTTCAAGAAAAAGCACCTTAACAAAATTGATTGACCGAACGAGAAAAGCGAGTGAGGTCCAGTGTAGACGAGCCTGGCGCTTGTATCTTTGTTTGTTTGTTCGACGATAACTTGAGTATCGTTACTCCGATCTTCATGAATTTTGGTATGCGCGTAGTTTAGATCAATAGAATTTATGAGTTTGAAGATGAGCCGGATCGGTTGGGGGGTTAGGGAGATAGGGGGTTGTGAGGTCTTAGTTCTCACTCGAACGAACTCATAAATTCTATTGACCTAAATCAAGCGCATACCAAAATTCACGAAGATCGGAGGTACGATACTCAAGTTATCGTCGAACAAACATACAAAGATACAAGCGCCAGTCCCGTCTACACTGGATCTCACTCGCTTCGCTCGTTCGGTCAATTATTGCATAATTTTCTAACTAGTCGTTCGCCTCGAACTGAGACCTCACGACCCCCTATCTCCCCAACTTCCTACTGATCCGGCTCATCTTCGAACTCATAAATTCTATTGACCTAAACTACGTGCATGCTAAAATTCATGAAGATCGGAGCTACGATACTCAAGTTATCGTCGAACAAAGATACAAAGTTACAAAGATACAAGCGCCAGGCCCGTCTGCACTGGACCTCACTCGCTTCGCTCGTTCGGTCAATTAAAACTTAATTTTCTTAAATTTAACTTCTTTTCTTGCAAAAATTTATACTTTCGATGAATATTTTAAAAAAATTTTGATGTTGATTTAGTTGATGCTATTTTTGTAGTTGTAATTTGTAGTTGTTTTTAAGTTCTTAAAAATTATAGTTCTTACCATACTTTAGATGAGTTAATTCATGCTAAATGTTAAATTTACAGGTAAATTAAAAAAAAATGTGTCACATTTATTACAATAATTTTAACTTTCGTTAATTATCTTTGTCCTTTATTTCAAAAAAACCTTAATATAAATATTCTTAAAGTCTTTTACTCCAAGTTGGCGTTACCTGCTTAACCTGCAAACCTTAACCTGGTACGAAATTTAGGGCGTAAAGGCCAGTGAAGACCAAATATTTTTGTAGTAAAAGCCATGCTATCTCGGAAACTAGCGTAGACCCCGCAATTTTAGGCTTGTAATATTGTACACATGGCAATTATAATAAAATAGAACTTTAATTTGTTATTATAGCTTTAATACTTTAGAAGATATTGCGAAAACAAAGTTACCCATTTTAGTTTTTTGGCTCTCCTGAAAAGTGGCTATTTGGCTTTTACAGCCTTTGTTGTTTTAAGGATCGATGTGTTGAAATACTAAAATTTTAAAACATTTTCACCAAGACTGTTATTTATAAGTTTGAAGTAGATCTTTATTGGCGTAATTCTTTTATACTTAATAATTGTTAACGAGTATGTTCCTATAAGCAATGTTTCCTTTGTTAGTTGTCATAAATAAGTAACATGTTATTATAAGTAAATATAATATTATGATTATAAGGTTGCTACATGAAAGACTGTTTAATGATAGTTGTTGTTTATATTAAGATTATATTAAGATATTGATTAAGAAAGAAGTTTAAAGGTGTTCTAGTTTAATTATGTTTTTTAAGATTTTGATGCGATAATATAAATTAAGCCAATATTTTCCAAAGATTTCATATTGTAATACACTGATTTATAAAAACTCTACGTAATAAAACTGTTTCCCTATAACTTGATTTTTTATAACAGTAGATTTATCCTTTCATTTTAATTTTGGTGTATCAGCAAAATTTTGGTGTCAACAATTTCTAATTTTGGTGTTTTAAGTCAACTTTGGTGTCTTGAAAATTTTGGTGTTATGCATAAATGAAAAACTTCGAAGAAACATCAAAGTATTCTAACACATAAAGTTAAGAAACGCGTTTTTTAAGTGGTTTTACCCATAACAATAATAAAATATTTATAAATTAAAATTTCCACCAAAATTAGGTATAAAATCATAGCTGTTGAAATTCACTCACAATAGTTACAAAGAAAACATACACAACATAAGGGATGATTTACATTAGACCGTCACGAGCGCCGGCCGGGCCCGAGTTTCGTTGTCCATTGCTTGGCCGCCACTCGGTTGCAACAGTCCGATCAACTGCTCGCCGAGTAATGGACAACAAAGCTCGGACCCGTGACGTAATATAAATCATCCCTAAAAATAGGTGCACGATGGACACTTAAACCGATCGATCTCTTCCAGGCAATCAAGAAAGGCGGGCAGGTAAGAAGGGTCCAAGCATTTGTTTTATTAAAAACTCGTTTAGTTTGCGGAAATTTGTGTAGTAATTAATATCTACAATTCTACAAATAATTGTAAAAGTAATATAATATAGGCACCTACCTACATACTTACGTAAGCGAAGGCAAATGGCCGGAGATATCCCGATTCCGGCGATCTTTGACAGGCGGTAATCTTGTGGAATTCCGACCAACTGTTCGGGAAACTATGCCCACTATTGCCCACTATTCGAACGTGATTCCGTTTCGCATTTATTATATTTATTGCTCACGATCTTCTGTGGTGCTTGGGGTGTTAATGCGTTTTATGGGAAAAAGTCAAATCGAGCTTGAACAGATTGGCAGTTCGTTTGCTAGAAGCTTTATGTGAGTACGACATTCAATCTTCTTTTGAAAATCGAACGTAATTTTTTTTAGAAACTTTAGTAAACTTCTTCATGTTCCTTTTAAATGTTTGTACATAATAGCCGTTCGACTGACCCAAAACATAACATATCGCAAAATTTAAAATAATAAACGTTTCTAATTAATTAGAACCTTTAACATTTTACCCTAAGCGTAAGACTTGGGTAAAAACCTTGAATACCGTATAAATACCTATAATAATTTATTAGGAGGTTTATATGTAAGTATACCTAGTAAGCTGAAAGACATAGAAAAACATCGAGTAAGTATCTATTTAACTCTTATAAATATTATTTAAAGGGATATTTACCATGTACCTAATTAAAATTTGTGATGAAAACAACCATGTTAGTTTAAAATCATTATATTTAGCCTTTGTTGTAATTCGTGGGCTAATTATAATTTTAATCAACAATTTAAGAGTAAGTTTTAACAATTTAATTTAAGGTAAGATTATGACAGGTAAATATTATTCTAAGGAAAGTTCTTCACCTTGAAATTACTATGCCAAAGCTTACAACGCTCGCATTCTCTGCGCGCTTCGTATCGTATAAAACTCTTGTACAAAATAACTTCGTAACGGCGACAGGAATTCGAGTCACTCAAATATTGAGAGGTATTCAAGTGTTCAGAGGAGAAGCAAGCGTTATTGCCACTACAACTGCCGGGAAATGTTTGAAAAATTACCTCTCGAAAGAGTCGATACTTAGTTTCTTGTTTAATTTTAATTAATTGAAGTTCAAAAAGATTTGATATTTCTATTTCAATCTCTGTAAATTTTGTAGAATGATTTCGATTTTATTAATAATTAGCATGGTTTCAAAGCTAAAATAAGCAACTGAAAAACGATGTCTTTAGCGTCGGTGTTGCTAAAAGTGAATTACTTTAGTTGTTTAACTTTTTTTTGCGAAAAATGTGTTGTTATAATGCTTGTTTAGCGCAAAATGTCAAACACTTAGTTTTCTTTAGTGGTAGTAGCCAAGCCAAAAAAGAAAAATATTTCGTTTCTGCTTTATTTCTCTTACGGCCGAGTACAGAAACGTTACTCAACATTTAAGAACTATTTAAACAAAGAAGCAGCTGTCAAACTCAAAAATTGCTATACTATTTTTGAATTCAGAAGCTGCTCTATTATTTAAGTAGTGACGTTTGTGAAATCGACTGTTAGTGTAGTGTTAGTGCTGTAGAGTATCTTAGTACCGACTGGTGATATAGTCTAAGGCCGGCTTGCATAACGGTTCCTAAACATGTTTAAGCTGTTAAACGTGTTAAAATCTGTCAGATTGTCAAGAACTGTCCGTGTGTGGCAACATATTATCAATCGTCCACTTAATGAAATAGAGTCTAATGTTCGATTTCCCATAAATTGTTTTAAAATTGATTTAGTTAAATATATTTTTAAATGATCTGATGCAAGTCACCCTGCATTAACCGTCAATGGTAAAAACTAGTACCTATGCCAATAATAAAATAATTTCGAAACCATGATATCAATAGTAAAGTTCAAATAGGTAGTCCTTCGTAAAAGCGCAATATCTAGACGTTAAGATGTCAGCAAGGAGTCTAGGAGTGTGATATTCTAGTCTGTCTCGCTTTCGAGATACATATAAGGATTTCAATTTAGACTTGAGAGCGAAGGAATTGAATATACGGAGACAGTTCCAGTCGTTGTAGACCGTCCAATCTTAGAGAGAAAGCTAGCTAAGTTACAGAGTAGGGACCTATTTATGTATTTATTAGCTGCGCCCCGGGGTTTCACCCGCGTAAGTTCCGTTCCGCGGAAATATCGGGTTAAAAAGTAGCTTATGTGTTATTCTAGGTCTCCTGCTACCAAGTCCAATCCAATCCATAATCCAAGTTTCATCGCAATCGGTTTAGTAGTTTTTGCGTGAAAGAGTAACAAAATCACATAAGTACATAAAAACTTTCGCGTGTAGAATATTAGTAAGAAGTGAGATGGTGTAGAGGTTTCAGTATCAATGTAGATACAGCTAAAACGCTGTTTAAAATGCTATTCTATACCTTATAAATCGATAAGGGTGAAAGTGTTATAAAACCTATATTTTTCAAAGACGATTTATTGAGAGCGTTTTAGAGGTCACAAAGGGGAAAATATTTCAAAAATAAATCAACTGAAATAATAGCCTACAATTTTAACCCAAGGTCGTGATTGTAATGCTATTAACAATTATTTAGTTCAAAATGTAGTAAGTACTTTTTGTAGTCACGTTCCTTATTACAGTGTAATTATGAACGTATCTGTTTAATAATGATTAAACTCTAGTTTTAGGCACTGAGTAGTTTGTAAATTACAGAGTTTCAGAAACAAGTAGTTAAGTATTTCGTTATTTGTTTTTATTCTTCAAGGCATATCTACTAGAAATATTTTAAAGGAAAGAAATATCTTCAAATATTGACTCGTGGCGAGAAATGTAAAGTTAATCTTTAGCACAGGTAAATCACTGAAAAATGATCCTGTAGATGGCGTCTCAATCGGGCCTTAGTCGAAAAATAATAGACATGGGGTAGATTTATATTCTTAAATTCGCCGCTCGAGATAGGGACTCGTGTGGCCTAGTCGGATAAGGCGCTGCGGTACTGACGCAGAAACGCGAGTTCAAATTTCGTCGCGAGTGAATTTTTAACGATGATTTTTTTCTTTTAAAATATTTCTAGTAGTTAAGTAGTAGATTATAATATGAATTTTTAATAAAGACTAGCTTGAGTTTTTAGTATAGGTTAGGAGGAATATCGAGATAAAAAACTGCGGGGCGCAGCTAGTATTAGTACAAATGCTACAACTTTGTTTTTTTTGTGAATAATTAGTTGGGTATATAGTCGAGTTTGAATATTAAATACAAACTCTACTCGTAAAGTCTGCTGACTTACCAACATTTGTCCACAAATTACCCCTAATACAGTAGGGGAAGATAATTTCATACAATTATAGAATCTAATAATACCGTATTACAAGTATTAATATTACACACAGTCCTCGTGTTTAAAACAACGTGTACGTCTACTGAAGGAATATGTACAGTCAGCATCAAAAGTCGATTACCCGAATAATCCGAATGGATTTTCAAAATCGCTATCTTACTAATATTATAAACGCTAAAGTTTGTATGTATGTATGTGACTTTGTTACTCTTTCATGCAAAAACTTCTGAACAGATTACGATGAAATTTGGAATATAGGTAGCTGGATACCCGGGAATAACACATAGGCTACTTATTAACCCGATATTCCCGCGAGAACGGGACTTACGCGGGTGAAACCTCGAGGCGCTGCTAGTTACGTCATAATTTTTGGGTGTCAAAACAGGACAAAGATTCTGAAAATAACAGAGAAGATAGAAAGTTATTTTTCAAATGTCTGTTTTGACATCCAACAATTATAATGGCGCATCTACCCCTTGCGTTTCCCCCCGGTATAGTTCCGTTCCTGCGAGAATATCAAGTAAAAGTTGCCCATGTGTTATTCTAGGTCACCTATCTATATTGTAAGTTTCATCGCAATCGGTTTAGCGGTTTTTACGTGATTTAGTTATCAAACATACTGTCAAACTTTCAGCTTTACAGCTATAGATAGCTATTTTGAAAATCTACAGGTTATACATGGAGGAACTTTATTATAAAGAACTTCATAAAGTTGCCAAAGTTCATAAAGTCGACGACTACTGTAGTCGTATCAAAAATCTACGACTACTGTAGTCGTCGACTTTTGATACGAGCTGTACGTACACTACACATGACGTTTGGCATCGCATGTTGCTTAGCAACTTTATGAAGTTCTTTATAATGAATTTCCTTACAGACTATTTCACACGGTGGAAATTTCCAAGTATTCCAGTAGCATGCATTCACAGTATCTTTCTTTAAACATTATCCATTTTTAGATTTCCGTATCTCAATAAGTAAAATAGGATCACTTTCTGGTTTTAAATAAAACTAGCAGTTGTTGATTCACCCGTGTAATTTTCGATTCCGATTTTGAATTTTAAAAAAACCCCTTCTTAACGGATACCTTCACATCACAAAAACACATTTTCCAAATGTCATATCTTCAGCCCAACCGGTTTGGGCTCTGCGTTGATAAATGAGATAATTAAAATCTGACTGATTTTAATTATCTCATTTATCAGGATTTTGAATTTCATATACAAAATAGATAGGTTTGCATTTGATCTAAACTCATCTGATAGGAAGCAAGAATGACAGTGGTCGAGACGATGAAACATGCTGGACATTGCTTGGTCTTCGCGGTAGCATGATTATCATGATTACAAGCCAGCGGTAAGCAATGGCGGACCGCAGTCCACATCCGGACCGCGACAGGATTGAACTTGGAAAGCCATAATTGTAAATTATTAAAACTTTACCGACCTAGGATATTAAACTTACATGGTTATTTTCCCTACCTCTTACCTTATAATGTATGTCTTACCTTTAATCCTTTGGAATTCTCTTCCACAACCTATCCGATCTGCTAAGTCCCTTCCCATTTTCAAGGCTATGGTTACTAATCATTATCTCAGTACTATCTGATTTATATGTGTATTACTGTATTTATATGTGTAGTTATGTGTTTGTATATATTTATATTTATTTATGGTTATTTATGTGTGGGTATATTTATTTGTATCTAGTTTATGTAGGTTATATGTATGCTTGAATTATAAATAGATATTTTATGGGTTTGTGTATAGATATTTATTTATGATATTATTTTCACATTTCTACCTACCACTCAAGCTGTCACAGTTCTAATCCATCCAAAGGTTGCCTGGAAGAAATCGCTCTTAGCGATAAGGCCGCCCATTTGTGCAACTTAATTTTTAAGCTTTTATTTTAGTATTTACTGTTGTATATGTGTGTGTTGTTTTCTATGTTTATGTTGTGCAAATAAAGATATAAAATAATAATAATAATAATGTAAGAGTTTTCTGATTGCCCTCAGGGCCTCTAGTTTGACCTTGTTTAAAATAATTTTCACGAGTAGAATTATTTTGAATAACTTTCAGTTGTAAAATTATTTTAAACGAGATAGATTTTTATTGCAGGTTGAATTATTATTTCGCATTCCAAATGTCTTTTTCACAAGACTGAAATAATGAGCTTAACAATTTTTCAACATTTCATAGAGACACTAATAGTTTTTACATAGCTACCTGAGCACGGTACTAAACTCTTCGTATAATTTCTGTTTGGATGGGTAATGCTTCAATGTTCTGTTTAAAACAAAAGTGATTGATGGGCTCTTATCTGGTGCTTTGCAGGTGGCAACACTGGCAGGCAACCCTGCAGACTTGAAATATGGGATGCATATTTGGGGGTTACTCTGAAAAGCTTTCTAGTCCATTATGTACATTTTAGATGACTAGGTATGCAATAGTAATAGGGGTTAAAGTATGAAATTGCCGTTTTATTGCAATAGGTTCTTTGAATTGACATAGAATCTTAGTGGTTTGAGGTTTTCGAATGAAACTTTTTTCAAATGGTTTCTGTGATGTTCTTTTTTTTAAAAATGTGAAACATTTGAATATCGACTTTCAATTGTTTTTGTTATTCAATTTAGACAAGAAAGATGGATACTGCGAAAATTCGAGTGATTTTTGAATACGAGTTCCGACGCGGAACTAACGCGGCAGAAACAGCCCGCAATATCAATGCTGCGTTTGGAGAGGGGTCTACTAATGAACGCACCGTGCGATTTTGGTTTAAACGCTTTCGTGATGGAAATTTCGACTTAAAGAACGAGCCACGAGGAAGACCGCCCACACAGGTGAATAACGATGAATTAAGAGAGATAGTGGAAGCCGATCCTAGTCAAACTACCCAGGAATTAGCGGCATGGTTTAACGTTACCTTACCCACTTTATTGACTCACTTGCGTCAAATCAATAAAATAAAAAAATACGAAAAATGGGTGCCTCATGATTTGACTGATCTGCAGAAAGAAACGCGTGTTGAAACTTGTGTTGCCTTGTTGAACCGGTACAGAAATGAAGGAATATTGGATCGAATTGTAACATGTGATGAAAAGTGGATTCTTTATGATAACCGGAAAAGAAAAATGCAATGGCTGACCCCAGGTCAAATGCCACAACAGTGTCCTAAAGCAAAACTTACCAATAAAAAGGTAATGGTAACTGTTTGGTGGTCTCAGCATGGTGTTATTCACTATAGTTTTCTTCGATCTGGTCAAGCAATTACGGCAGATGTCTATTGTGCCGAACTCCGAACCATGTTGGCAAAACTAGCAGTAAAACAGCCCCGACTCATGAATCGATCTTCACCATTATTGCTCCACGACAACGCGAGACCTCACACAGCACGAGAAACCATTTTGACCCTTCAGGAACTGCACTTAGAAACCATTCGTCATCCTCCGTATTCACCAGACCTTGCTCCAACGGACTACCATTTTTTTCGTGATTTGGACAATTATCTACGTGACAAGAAGTTTTCTTCCCAGGAGGCAGTACAAAATGCTTTTACACAGTTTGTGCAGTCTAGATCGTCGGAGTTCTATCGCAAAGGCAATAACCTTCCCATTAGATGGCAGCAATGTATAGATAATAATGGCAACTATTTTGATTAAATAAATTTGTTAAAAATTTAAAAAATAAACAATTAAGATTTTCAGTACAAATCGGAAATTTCATACTTTAACCCCTAATATATTAAATACATGTAGATTGGAGAGTAGGCTTACATCTATTTATCTTGTGTCGCGTGCCGTTTGTCTTTGAAATTAAAGTTCTATTAAGAGGCTGTCAATATAAAGTCTAAGCTTTGTCAGACGAAATGGTATAAGTGCTACATTATGCATTATACCATAGTTTGCCTGTCTTCTAAAAATGAGCTGTGACAAGTCACATGTTATAGATATGTCAAAGGGTTACTTATCTATCGTATTAACGTGTTTAACTCGGCTACTGTACAATGAGGGTTATGATTTTAGAAAAAATACGTGTTTCTTCAATTTTTAAATTAAAACTTTCATATAATATCATCGTCTGGGGGTAGGAAAAGAAGCACATAACTATATATTGAATAATAGTTAGGAATTATAAATATGTCAATTTTGCAGGCAATTAGTTTACCGCAGTGTCAAGTTATTATGTCACAGTGGTTTTTTAATGCAGCTTTACAACGAGCAGTAGTCAATAACGGAGAAAAAAAGGAAGACGACGAAGACTGCCTAGTGTCGAAAGTCTTATTCCAATAGACAGACTCTACGACTGTCGTGTTGTCCCAACAATTTAGCTAAAGGAAAAGAGAAAAAAATATCAATTTATACGCATAGTAGTCGGAAGCATCCATCACCAACTAGTAGGGGGTGTGCTGAGCGGAGCGTGCCTTATCTTCGAGTTTCGTTAACATCCCTCATCCGAATCGATTCGTTTCGCTCCGCTTCATAAAACAGGATCGACTTTACGTAAAATGTTCCCCTAACAATACAAGAATTCTAATTTGGAAGACTTAACATTTGGAAACTGATTTGCTAATGAAAAAGTGCCGACTAACAATTTTCAATATCATGTACCTACACATTTGTTATTTCCGATTTCCTATACCTAAGGATATTCCCATATTCTTATAATATTTTTACTGTTCATAACGGCTTTGTTACAATAATATAGGTAGTCGAAACGTCGAGGTAACAAAATTAAAAAGTAAAAATTATGCAATTAAGCCCCGGGTAAGTTTATAATTGTGTGTGACAATTATGCTAGAAACTAGATAGATCTTAGAAAGGTAAAATACTATATTTGATAAACAACAAAAACATTACAAATATAACACACTTAAAAATGTTTAAAAAAAAACTAACACGATTGTAACACATCAATCAGGTCAGTTTCTAATATCACTAGATAAAGTTGCTACATTTTAGGCTACATCGTCTGTACCATATCTTAAGATAGTTGTCGAACGTTCACCCCATGGTACAGAAATGATAATTAAGGTAAATAAAAAGGAAGACAGTCGAGGTATGCGGTAAATAATTCAATGAAAATATACACAATAATAAACAATACAAATATTGTTTTGTAGACTCGTAATATTTCCCAAGCGACGATGTGCCATCAATCTTGTTCATTTTTACTTTGTCCGTCAGTCGAGAACCTTGCCTCTTGATTGAATGAAGTTTTTCATTTCAGTAGACAGTGATTCTGATTATGAAGTTAATTTTTTTTTGCGTTAAATTGTTTCATTATTGAATGCAAGTAGTCCCGACTGTTAAAGTAGCTGTGTTCCGTGGCTACAGGGGCTCTATTTTTGAATCAAATGTGCCATTTCTAGCGATATAAATACTTTAATTTCTACCGATTTCCGTTTGATTTATTTAATATTTCTATGTGAATCGCACGACCGTAACTTGTGGTATCAACCACTAGCCGCAGGAGTCCGACATCGAACGAATTCAAAAATAAGGCTCCTGGACTTATTTTATTGTTTTATTTTTAGTTTTCAGTTAGATAAAAGATAATGGAAACAGAAAAAAAACATAACAAAACAAAGATAGTAGCCACGAAAAACAGCTACTTTAACAGACGGGACTCATGAAATGTTTAGAATGATTGAAGAAACCTTAGAATGATTTTCAAATAACTATTCAACGAAACCCCACTCGACATAGTCATTACTCAGTTTACTTTCGTTTTTTTTCTATTTTACAGTATGGCACTTGGTGACCATTTTGTTTTTATTTTTATGTCACCTATCGAAGACCGTTAGAGAAATGAGACCATCGGCAGTAACTGATGAATTAGATGGTGGTGCAGTCACGTCGGTACGTGTGGGGACAAGCTCATACTAGAAGTATAGACACTTTTTTTTTTTAAACCCTGTCCGGTGACGTGACTTGACGGTGACGTGACGGTGACTGATGTGAGAGTGCACTTTTAATGTTTGATATTTAACGTCATCCATCATTCCAAAATACACGTCATTCACTTGTTAGGTATCCTGGAGCCTTATTTTTGAATCGCTCGTTGCACTTTAGGCCTTTTTATAAAATCGATATCAGCTGATTTTCGTTCGATGTCGGACTCCTGCGACGAGTAGTTGATGCCACTCATTACAATCGTGCGATTCACATTAAAAAAAATACAGAAATCGAACGAAAATAGGTAGAAATTGAGGTATTTAAATCGCTCGAAGTGGCGCATTTGATTCAAAAATAGAGTCCCTGGTAGTTCTATTAAGTTAAAGTGATCCAAATTCGTCCACTTGAACAAACAACACTATCTGAATTTCATCCGGGTTAACCGAGCGCAGTAGTCTACCCTAAGGGCTCCCCAGATGTTCAATTGCAATTACTATTGTCAATATTTGACTGGGCGAGCGGTTGAATAAAGTTATTTTATTATCATTGTACCAATTTCACCATGTTTAATTAAGTTGTTGGTTAAATATTATGGTTTCTCTATACGGACGAGTATTTATTCGTGATGCGATCGCTGATCGACCATAGAGAATATTGTTTATGTTTTTGCAGGACCGGTCTGGACCATAATATTTATGAACTCATTAAAACAACGCCCGACATTTCGAAGTCTTTCCATATGTCTTGCTCACAGGTACACGCGTCACTAGAAATGAGTTTTGTTTCAAATAAACATTGGGAAAACCGAGGAAAAATCTACATAGACAAGTAGTCATGTACATTCTCAAAAATAAAAAGAAATATAGGAAAAATAAGTAACTCATTATGTTGTAGGTAATATGTTAAATTTCAAATAAAAAATGTACGTTTAACTGCGTGTTGTACTTTCAAAGCATACCTATAATATATATACCTACTTACTTACCTACTTATACGAACTCACGTTGAAAATTAACTAAGGAATATTCCCCCATAATACTTACTCTCTCTTTAAATAATTTGCTTCCAGATACGAGTATAAAATCTGAAGCACATTTTTATCTAGCCCTCTAGCCCTCTCGTATTATACGTCACTTGTATGAGGGAAACAGACTTCAGATTTAAGGATCAGCCAATAGTCTAATTCAGATAGTTGATTTTTCATTAAGAAAAATTCAAGAAGCACACAACTTTCACGTGTTGTATGCCAAAAAAAGATTATATTACTGCAGCGGCCGGCAAGAGAGGCATTGATGGACGAACGTGTGAAGCCGGTGCACACACACGTAAGTCCATCAACGCCTAGTTGCGGTCAAGGCTTGTATAGTACTTTCCTCAAATAATGCGCGGAAATTAAACTAAGTAGTACCAAATGAACAATTCTTAAAATTTAAGTTTTTTTTCACTAAACAGCTTTCTATGCAAGCCAGTTCGAAATTTAAATTAAACCTTTGATAAGTTACCTCTTTGGTCGCCATTTTGCGAAGTAGAAGATCGTTCCATTTTTAAATTACACGACAAATATTATGATTTTACATAGTAATTTATTTGGCCGCTCAACACGACAGATATGGATTTTCATATCTGTAGAGTTGTGGATTTTTTATCTCGAAGAAGGTTGTCAAAACAATGTTCAAATTTCCAAGCACACGTTCGTCCATCAATGCCTCTCTTGTCGGCTGCTGCGGTAATGTACTATGTTTTTTTTAATTGGTACACCAACAGTAACACCAACAACACTGTGATATTAAGTAACAAAAACAATGCAAGAATAACCAGACTTTTTGTATCTAAATATACATATTATAACGATTGGTTATGTAGCTATCGATCGATAGCTTAATCTAAGGCCTGTGGTCGCTCTAAGTACCTATAAACTCGCTATGTTGACTCAGGAAATTAGATTTTTCTTTACGCCCCGTCGTCGTATTACGTAATTATGGAAATGGCTAGCAAAATTAGTCATTTATTGCGATCGTGATACGTAGGCGTTGATGCGATAGCAATCTCGGCTGTTATCTAATGTAATTAGTTGTTTCACGTTGGGTGGGATGCTTGAACGTTGACAACGTTAAACTGATTGGATTAAGAATGGGTATCTTCTTACCCTAAAAAATATTGTTTAAAATGATTTCTTTGGGCAGGGTTTTAAATTTTAACAATAAAATCCCCTAAAAAGTGCGGTGAATAATTTTGGAAGACATAAGTTCTAGGTTTGCACGCTAACTTTTGTTTTTTAAGAATAGAAAATAAATATTTATTGTTCTAACGGTGTAAGTACTTTGGTCTTTAATATGTACTATATAAGTGCACGCAGTCTACTCGTTTGGAGTATACAATATTGTAATTTACAATTAGGTATATCATTCATGCCACTAAGTATTTCAATCTTTTGCTTGTTTTAGAAATAAAACAATTTATCTTCTATATAATAAGAACACGATAGTCCGAACTCATTTGTTATTGATAGATAAAACAAAAACCTAATTTGAATTCTGTGTGAAAAAAAAACAACGAGGAAAAACATTTTCCCTAATTCTATGTAACCTAATTTCAAATTAACGGCCATTAACTTCTCGTTCTAAATTCAAACTGTTTTCACAAAGGTTTGTAATTAGGGACGTTTGAAAAAGCTATGTCGATGCCGCAGGCGTAAAGTCAAAAATAAATGCGTCCAGCGTCGCCACGATTATGTGCCGGATGTTGTACGAAGCGGGTGGTGACGTCAATTTCCGCTTTCCGCGCCTGACTCGGAAGCTTAGGAAAACACTTCGTTCACTACATCATTGTGTTATGTGCTGTCGAATTGACATAATAAAATAATTAAGAACTCTGAAATGGTTTTTGTAATCTGCTAACTGATAGTGTAACTCTGTTGCTAACAAATCACGATTGAAACAAATAAAATTTTATTTTATTTCCATTTCTTATCGGTTGTGAACCGATTATGGCCATTAATTTCAAAAGTTTTGAAATTTTAAACAACTAGAAGAAATCTTTTTGAAATGAAATCGTTTATGTTTTTCTTTTAACCTAATACACCTAGGCGTTAAGGCTGGTAAAGACGCTAGCGAGGGTACACTTACAAAAAGCAATAGCTTTATAATATGTATCTTTTTGTGCCACCAGTATTAAAGTGGGTGTGATCTAAAGAAAAAAAAGTTAAATAAATTTATGTGTTTATATATCTAGAAAAAACCTTTTTTACTAACCGCCTTGCAAGATAATGGTTGGTATAGCTATATCTAGTATTCTCAATGCTTCCATTATGTATTTTTTCCGGAATCCTTGCGAATAAATTTCATTTTATTTTCTACTACAAAAGGGGTTGACATGCTTTCAAAGATTTAAGGTTAAAACGACAGGTAGGCGAGTAGAAAATCAAACATGAAACGCCGTACTATAAAAAGTTAAGTTTGGTTGGAAACAAACTTTGAGGCGTGTTTATTTTAAGGCGAAGTTATTGAAGCAGAATGGTCAGCTTTAGTCCAAACTGAACTTGAAGTATACCACAGACTATACGAAGAGTATTAAATGGGAGGTAGTTCAGACCAATCCCCCTCTGTGCGCTAAAGTTCGATTATCTTCAAGTCAGAGAAGACTATTTCCTACTAGAAGGCCTCACTATTTGTTTACGAACAAATTCCACATTTTTATAGACAACGGATGTGCGTTTGACCACTGTCTCACTCACCATCAGATGATGATCAGTGATAAGGTCTAAGATGTAGCATGATTATCTAGAATGTAGAAAGATGGTGGTGAACACAATCCGACCCGTTGTCTTTATTAGCTGCACTGATCTACGCGAACATAACTAATATTTTATGCAGCGCTTAACTTTGTAAAATATTTCTTTTTAAATGCCTTGAGCCTATAAGAAATATTAAGTTACACTTAGTCACTTATAGGTAACTTAGACAAAAAAATACCCAATTGGGTATGTTAAGAAAAAAAAATGTATATGTAATTTTAAGAAACTAACTTCATTCTTTAAGAAACTCACATCAGTATTGAATTTCTATCTAGTCTGAGTACCCTTTGTCCCCAGGCTATCAGTCAGCCAATTTTTATCCAAATCCGTCAAGCGTTTGTCACTTTTTCACGATCGGTAACCATTCGTTTTTTACGGCCCCAAACGCATCCTGTATATTAATAAATATGGTGATAAATTGCTTGTGTTGGCAACAATTGTCTAAAAACATATCAACCATAGTATAAAATAATAAATAATTAATGAACGCTGCAACCATGTGACGTCACATAAAAGTTCATATCAAGTCATTAGTTTTTTTCGATATTAAATAAGAAAATGTATACAGTATCTTACCAAAATTTCTCCAAATTTTATTATTTTGTTTTTCACACCTTTTAAAAATTTTTACTTACCAATTTTTTTCAATTGATTAGAAATTAATTTTATTTATTTGGTTCTTCTTTACACGTGGAAATGTGAGTAACCCACTCGCTTGCTTTCACAAACTTATTCGTGGTCCTCGAAACGTGAAAACTTTTCCGTCTCGATTGAGCTTCTTTCAAAAGGTAAGATGGTATTTATCTAGAAAGTTTATTGAAAGTAAATAATATGTATGTCTTAGTCATATCTATCATCATTAATATTGACATTTCAAACCGTCACGACACTAGCTGTGTCCGCGAATTCGCTTACGTGGTGTGGCGCGTGCGCGTTGTTGCATGCACGTAGTATCGTTGCCGAACAGATTCATTGCGATATTCGTGATATGCATTGGTATCCAATAAACGTAAAAAAACGCGATTCTCTATTGTTAGTTTAACGAACTGAACGTAAAACAGTAGCGAGGCTACGAAGCGCATTAAGTAGAAATTCTGAAGTCTGATAATCTGAAATTCACATTGTGTGAATGTCTCGGAAATACGTGACACAGCGTGCCGCTCTCGATCCAACATTAGCCGAAACTCACATTGCGTGAATATTTCGGAAGCACGGGACTCAGTGTGCCGCTCTCAATCAAGAAGCGTTAGTCGAGTTTCGCTCTGTGTAAAGGTCTCGGAAGCACGTGACTCAGCGTGCCGCTCTCGATCTAATATTTGTTGAAACTCAAAATGCGTGTGCCTCAAGCTGCGGTCCCACGGTTTGACGTATCACAGGCCATACCGCGCCGCGCCTTGCTACGCCAACAGGAAGTGGGAACTGAACTGCCCAATGAGGCCTTGCCGCGCCTAACGCGCGCCATGAAGCATTTTATAGATTTCGTTTTTTTGGTTTACCGCAGAGAGGCTGCGTAAAGCACAATTTGTTTCTATAAAATTACCCATTTTCTTCAATTCCATGATTTTTAAAACTGTTATTAAATTCATTTTTGACTAAGCTAAGATTGAATATTATAATAAGACATCACCATTGAATCGGTACACAAATAGGAAATGTACTTGTATTTGCTAAGCCAAAACGATATTCCGATTTCAAAGGTATACTTGAGTACCGTAACTTAATCTTATCTATTCATTAGATCAACTGCGTAGATTTCATGTTTCCGGGAAACCGGGTGATTATTTTATACAGCAAATTATTGAAAAAGTACTGCATTTGTCTTGAAAGGTGTACATAACAGTTGTAGGGACTATACAGTTGTATGCTTTTCAACAATGGCGGGACTGAATAGGCTAGCAATTTATAAAATGAATAGATTTATTGCAAATTTAGTCTTCACAATTACTGACACATACACTACACAGCTCGTCAATAGGTAGGTATTCGTAGTTTTCATTCGCGAAATGGAAAATTCACGATTTCTAAATAATTCTGAATTCATTTTTCAAACCAAGTGATCGCTAACCTGATGCAAATCACGCAACCAAATAGATTGCTTTATGTTTGGTAAAATGCGATGGTATCTACCTGAGGTCTATTTGTGGAGCTCTAGTTTATTATGTGCGCTGAGATGGTAGTCTCGTTTTGTTTCTGTAGATGGTGGGTACCATCGGTTGTTGCTGATGATGTTGTTTTGACTGCATTAGCGATATTGAATCCTAACATAAAATGTTTATTAAATCTGGCAGGAAAATAATTTACCTATGTTGCCAAAATAATCGAATGAAGGAATAGAACACGGATTGAGATACAGGTTTTTACGTTTCGTACCCAAATGGTAGGTAAAAACGACCCTATTACTCAAATGCTGCAGTCCGTCTGACTGTCGGTTACCAAGCTGTATCTCATCATCAACCGTGACAGCAATACAGTGAGAATTTTCACATAATTATGGAGTATTTCTGATACCGCTGCAAGAACAAATACTAAAAACATTTCTGTCTCTAAAAAGAGATTTGTTGTAACGTGTTTTAATTCCCCAAACCATTTAAATTTCGACTTAATAACTTCCCTACTTCTCATCTGTGACACTGTCTAACAAGCTGTACCTAAGTCGGTCGTTGTTGACAAATTTAGCCTGCGCAATCCTCCGAGTGTGAAACTTCACGGGTAGCGCCAGCGTGGTGTAAAGTTGGCTCAAACTTCGTGTGAAGTGCGCGCCCAACTCGTGTGAGCAGGGATTAGCATACAGAATGTTTTTACATTTGTTTGCATTTATTCATGAATTCTGTATGGACTTATTAGATCGTATCGCACGTGATTATAGTGTATTTTTATAGTTAAGTGTTGTATGTACTTGTACGTGTGTTGTAACTAAGGACTCTTCCTTAGTTGAGACTCTTCTCATAAGATTTTTTTCTATTACTACTTTACAATATCTCAGTCGAAACTCACCGTAGAATTTAGTTTTTACAGTTGTGTAGATATTGCCCTCGATTGGAATATTATTACCCTATTTTATGATTTCAGATTGTTTACAATAATACTTATTACATAATAGGATTTGATAATTTTTATAGTTATAAATAGAAACTGAACTTTTAAGTAATAAAAGTTTGACTTGTAAATCAAGTTCAAGTCACCTCAATTTCAACTTGAACATTAAGTTAGTTTAGTATGTAATCTCCGCATGATCAAGCAAGTTCTTCATACATGTGCGCGCATGTCCGCTATGCTCACTTTATTGAAAAAAAGTTAAACTACTTTTAGCTAGCGGTGGGGCTGTCGGTTTAAGAATGCTAGTAACTAGCACGCAATCTAACTGCTCTTTTGTGAAATTTATAATTGCTAGTGATAACAAGTGTGTAGCCACCTTACTTCTGTAGTCTTCTTATGAGCCCCAAAACATCGAATATCCAAAATCCATCTCAATACTGAACAAACGAGCAACAATTTAAAACTAACTACACTTGAAGGGGTATACGTAGCACGTATCCCCGATATGTTAGGGTGTTATCTCAGCCGAGTGGTTTAGCCACTCGGCTGCGGGATTATAGTGAACTTTTAGAACTGCCATATAATAGTCAGCTCGTGTTCCTTGTTACTGTTACCGATTTAGAAGGACCCGTCCGTCCACTTGTTAGAATTTGTGAGGGGCTTTGTGCAGGATAATCGGTGTATTGACAAGTTTAACTGTCTTTGTATGTTTCTGCTCTATTTTCTCATGCTGATATTGAACTTATTGGTTTTTATGGCTCAATCGTTCTAAATAAATAATTACCTAACAAATACCAAATTTACGTATAAATACGAGTTATAGGTACATTAGTTCTAGAGACTCTCGAGCTATTCTATCAAAAAAAGAAAATAATTACTTATGCGGAAAATTGTTATACTTTACTTATTATAGTTATGTCGATTCAAACCGTGTTCATTACTAGCTGCGCCCCGCGGTTTCACCCACGTAAGCCTTTATCCCAAATTTAAAAAATTCTGGCATAGATCCTTCTCCTGATCATAACAAACACAACACAATAAGAATTATCGAAATCGGTCCAGTCGTTCAGGCATGATGCCATGACCACGCGAAATAGGAACTCTTTTTATATGTAAGAGAAGAAAGTAATTTGAATGTATATCTGGCAATGTAACTTACTTTGGTTTAGCCAGTAGCTTGTAGCTTCAGCGCAATGTTTTCAATTCACTTAAAGCCGTCTACAACCCACAAAACTTAGTTAATTTAGCTCAGTCCATAAACTCAAGCCAGTCTTTCATACACGTGAGTCCACTGGAAACTATGTCAGTCTAGGTTAGTTGTTAAAAAACTTTCGAGCTAAGTCAAACTACTAGCTAATTTAGATTACTGCACGGTCAGTCTAATGACCAGATCACACATACATAAATAGAAAATCTAATATAAAAGTTGAAACTTTTTCTTTTAAAATTTATTTTAAATTATATTTCCTAAAGCATTGATATCTTAATATCTCGGTTGAGAAAGTAGATACTTACACCGTTGACGGCAAGTTAATTTTATCTCGACGCGCGATATCGAGATGTGAAGTAGGCAATTGTTTTATAGATAAGTATAAATCGATTCAAAACGACAACCTTTTATCTAAGTTATATCTAAATTGATTAATTAAATATATAAGTAGGTGGGTAGGTGTATCTCGCTGTGACGATAAGAAGCCATTAATTTAACATGCAATAGAGAATAAAATAAACTTATAAAAACGTCTGCTGAACGTGTGGCAAGGTATTTCTTGATTAACTTTGATGATAGGTAGGTATATGCGCAAAAAATATCTATATTATTAAGGAGGTACTCAAATTTAAGTTCTATATAGTTAGCTCGTTTATCTTTTTTGCTGCATCAAACGCTTTTGCCATTCTTTCAGGCTTAAAACTGTGGTTCCAAATCACTCCGGACTTGTCATTATCGACCATTGTAAATATCAGAATCTCTACATTTTTACATCCCGCTCATTTTATTACAAGACTACGATGGATACTAGTAATTGTTAGCTATTAAGTGTACATGCGCGTTACCATTTAACTGACTAAGCATCGTACAAGTTGCTATGAAGTAGAACTCTTACACTGCTATTTCCTTACTAACTACAACCCTATATAGAGTCCAAGTTTAGAGTTTAGAGTCCAAGACATCGAAGTCGCTTTCTATGAGGTGAGGTGAAGTTAAATTCAATTAATAGCTACAGAATACAATTCTAAGTAGGCATGGACTGATGGACCCAAAAAGAAGATAAAACAGTATAGGCATATTATACCAAATAGTTTCGTAAAGAAATAACCTAAAAATGACCCAAACGTCCTTGAGGGGAATGTCCCTACAATAACTCACATTATTATTACTCCGAAAACTGTATATAAAATATATCATAAGATTATCCTAAATACACGCAACGTGAAACCACAATTCGGAAACTGAAACTGGGGGTTTCATTCACAAATCGTCAGCCATGGGTCTCAATGCGGCAAGAATAGATATCAGATAGACGATAGATAGATATGACGTTTATTTGCAACAAAAACCAAATTTGCGTACATACAATTTTGTAATACAACTAAATCACTTTAGGTATCACTAATTCATATAAAAATAAATATGTGTAAACCAGAGAGAACGAGCGAGGCCGATGGTGCACCTCTGGCGTGCCATCGGCGCACCACTTCTATTTATTTTGTGCCCTACCGTTTTTATAAAATTTGTTTGAAGGATCATTACAAAATTGTCCAGTCTGTGGTAGGTAATTGACACTAGTCATATCAAAACCAAACACTTTAATGGCCCCGTTTAACCACAGTCGCAGGTGTGCCTCATGCACGCTGCGCCTATTCTGTCTGGCTTGTGCTTAATAGACAAACATTTTTAAAGACGACCTTCCATTAGGGTATTGAAAAGAGCGTGCATGTGCCGTAGCAGTACAAATGGGCCTCAAGTCAGTGCTACTATTGGCTAAAGACCCCACTGATTTTAGGTGCTACGTTATAATTACTTCTGTCACCCTTATATCTATCTATCCGTCGTACCAATACTTAAGATAGCGGCTGAACCAACTAATCTCAAGGAGCAAAGTAAGATAATTGGTGATAAGCAAGCGAAGAATACGAGTTTCATAATAATAATATTCGTCGCACGTATTAGACATAATTGCTCTAGGTTACAATCATTTAAAATAGAATGTACAGAAAAAAAACTGATCAATTCAAAGAAACTTGTGTGTAATGTCTATTCCGGCCAGACACAAGCTGGCCGCAAACGACCAAGTTACACAGAAATGTGGGCATTAACTCACTTGATATTCAAGGCCAACGTCACTCAGGTGGCCTGAAACATTCCCTAATGTAGCCAGACGTTCGCTGAATTTATTATTTGCGGTATATTTTCGTAATATGAAGGTCATAATGATTGATGTGTCTATTTTGCTGGTAATAAATAATTATTATGTTATAACGTTAAAGGTTGACTGGTTATAGTTACCTAAGTATGAAGCATATACTTATACCTAATGGTAATTTATACATAAACAATTTCAAGTCCTCTGCTTGATTGATTGACATAATGAACTAATAACGTAAATCCCAAATCTTAGTCCTATACCCTTTTTCAGAAACAGATCAAAAATGTTAACACAGGACTGGCAATTTTCAAAGGAAAAGTAAACAAAGAGCTATCACTTTTAAATCACTATATGAAGTTTTTGTTTACGTTTTTTATCTAACTGTAAAAGGGTAGGTATAGAGACTTGCAATTTGGAGAGTGTGTTCTTTATGGTAAAGTTTTTGATGTAAGTAATTCAGGACCTCTAGAGAGCACGGAATTGTATTAAAAAAGTTAAAACTATATTATTTTTAAAACCAATACTTAACTAAAAACTAACAATATTTAAGTTACCATACCCTGAAATTCATTCAAATGCAATGAAGAAAGTTAATAGGTATGCCAATGCGGTTGAAAGTTTGTATCAGTAAAGCTTGTATATATTTGGTATATATACTAATTAAATACGCTAGTATTATAAATTGCCGGTTTATTGGATTATCCTCCAGCATAACACTAGCTGTCACATAATATAGC
Source organism: Idaea dimidiata (assembly GCA_949358125.1). Lineage (NCBI taxonomy): Eukaryota > Metazoa > Arthropoda > Insecta > Lepidoptera > Geometridae > Idaea > Idaea dimidiata. The sequence goes on from OX442328.1 coordinate 9,400,228, forward strand.
TCGATCGTTTCCATACACTTGGTTGGTTGGTAAGACAGTCATGGATATTTTTAATTCTTTTCATGCACTCTTTTCACGTTCATCCAAAAGTGGCCATCTTTTTCCAAGCCAAAACTCTCCGCCTTCTACCGCAGCGCGGGACAAGTTTTGGCGTTCACTTCCTTCCGTTTCAATTCCAAATATATAGTTTTAAAATATATGTGAGGACTAAAGCCAAATTGTGTAATGTATATTACTATTTAAAAATACATATATTAATTAACTTACCGCAATACTGATTTATTTCTTGCAATTCCATAACATTCTGATAAAAAGTTATTTACAAACCCTCCGTTCGGTCTGGATGTTTTTCGATAGGATCCTACAGATGGCGCCAACCGTTGTGATAGTCGTTCTTATCTTGAGTCACTTATTAATGCTAGATTTTCGCTAAATACCTAGCTGAGTTGCAATTATTTTAATAAACATCCCTAATAAATAATAGTTTAAAACTAATCTATATTTTTGTTTGGAGTTAGATCTAGATATCTTTTAATTAATTGAGCACTTCCGCCAATATTCGATAGATGCTAAACGACAAATCCACTATTTGGCGGCTAAATACACAGTAAATTACAAAAAATCGATATTTAAATCATTACACTAGTTTTTGTTGTAGTCAAATATACTTTTTGTTTTGATTTTACAGGTATTTAAACTTACGAAAAATATTGAGACTCGCTAATAGTCACGTGACGTCATTAACAACGCTTCGCTAATAAAACGAAGACACCGACACCGTGCTGACAGCGCGAGCGGACTAAGCCAATGCTGCTTGTTGACGTCACACCCGATTCCGCATCGCACGTTTTCCTCTATAAAACGGAAACGAATTAATAACGTATCGAAGTAATTCTTTCACTTGTATTTTTATTGTTGACAGAGAATATGAAGAGTTAATATTCAAAATTAGTTATTGTTCCTCATTGTACAAACATTGATAAAAACATGTGATGATGTTTTATATTAATTTTCTTTTCATCAATCCACATCCTAATATCGATACTATCCGCTGAAGTAATCCCAGAATTTGTAGGTACAAATATTGTATATCAAATCATCGAAAATATCCTATAAACCGTACCTGCACTATCCATGCCAAATAAGTTTCGGAATATCGACAAATTGATTCCGTAGATATAAGTATCGTATGATGAACACATGACTCATCATACTCGTAGTATTACGAAAATCCTGGCAGAGCCAACAAACTGTGCTAATAGAGAGTGGAGCAGATAGCCAAACTGAGGCTATTGCAGACTAACGAGTTTATAGTATACGGTGTACTACCTTATATTAGTTGTTGTAGATGAGTAGTTTAATTGATGCACTATTATTACTGTGATTATGACGTGTACTCACGGTGAGTTTCTTCACCGTTAGTCAGTAGAATGTGAACAAAAAGCCAACAGACTTTTCAAATCATCAAAACTTTAATATTTAATATGTCTTTATTCAGTGAACATAATCACATAATCGTTTTGAAACGTCAGTAAACTATTGTATGTTCGGAACGCAACCTCCAGTGAGAAGAAGATACAAGAAACACATAAGTTTATTTTTGCAATGATTATGTGATTCTGATTGTCGTATATTTAGAACTTTAAAGTAGAACTGGAGCAATAATAATCTATACTAAATTCCGTACTGTTTATTATGTTATATGTAGGTACCTACTCAGTACTCAATAATTATAATTTGATTTGAAGTCAGGTGAACGAACACTTGACTGCAAAGTAGAAATTATGATTCCAAGTTCCAAGGCAAACTATCAGCCGATGAAAATGATTGTAGTCTGCTTTTAAAAATTGTAGTATATACGTTGAGCTGCGGACACATGAGGTGTTTTGTTTAACAACTTTTATGACTGTTTCCAACTTTGTACCAAGGGGCTTTTAAAATTTAAACGTTGATTTTTTTGGCACTTTACGTATTTATTTTAGGTTTAGTGTTTAGCACACGTTTTATACTATTAAAAAGTATTTAATATTGTGGTGGACATTTAAAAACTCATATGTATATAAAACAAAGCTTTTAAAGTATTAAAACATTTGTAAAAATACAGATAGATTGGCTTACAATTTGATAAGCCAAAAGGACTGTTATTGAATCACTGTCAATAAGGACAATACGGTATAGCATATAATATATGAACATGGATGTTATGATATTATAGGTAGTATCGAAATGATTTTATGTTCAAACTAGCTGCGCCTTGCGGTTTCGCCCGCGTAAGTTCCGTTTCCGCGGGAATGTCAGGATAAAAGTATATAGCCTATGTGTTATTCCCGGTATTCAGCTACCTATATTCCAAGTTTTATCGCAATCGGTTCTGTGGTTTATGCGTTAAAGTGTAACAAAGTCATATACAGACAAATATACGAGTATACATACAAACTTTCGCGATTATAATATTAGTAAGATATAGTAAGATTTGTATGGTTGCTGGGCAACTGTATAAAGCCCAAATGCGTCAACAATACTTAGTAGATACACAGTGGTTATAGTCTTTCTAAAGTTCTGATATACTGATTCTACATGCAACCTTCATTTCTTACTTTATTAATTAAACTTTATGCACCACCCTTACCCAATCGTAGTATCGTAGGGTCCATCCACGGTGAAATTGAAACCAACAAAATGCTGTACAAGTAAAACGTTTTCCATGTAGTTGGGGCGCGGGCGTCTCAACTCTGCCCGGTGCGGTGTGACAAGGGTTGTCATAAGTATTCCCTTGTAACCGAGGCGCACTTGACATGACAACTAGGGGCGACAGATATTGATATTAGTACACCTGTTTCGAGTAACACGGAGATCGGACTTTTGTTTTTGAGGCGTTAGTGGAACGTCGTCCAGAATTTTTATTTTTGCAAAACCTAGTTTTATTGCGTTGAAATTGTTTAATTTCGGCGGCATGTTATCAATTTAGTTACGCGAAGTTGAACGAGTGAAGTGAAAATATAAATACCAGTGCCAAACACGAAATTAGCACGTCACAAACAAATGTTCCATGGGGTTGGAAAAACATCGTCGCCATTTTTTCTCCAGCCTTCACACTTATTTGAAAATTGAAAATTATTTCAAACGATTACAGTACAATAGTGGTAGTTCACTATTAGTACGAGAAACTGGCTAAATTGTCCTATATTGCTGACAGAAAGCCATAACTACGAAAATGAAATCGTCGTCGTAAATAATGTATCGTGCGTTTTGCTTTACCCAAGTAAAGTTGTGTTCGTCCTCTTGATTAGATAATACCTCATCATCATCCTCTCGTCCCGGGGTCCGCTTTCATACTTTTGCGTCTTCAATTGCCACGATCTTCGGCATCCCATAGTCCCATGGTCCCCGTTGTCTAGTCACCGTAACACAAGCTTAATAGCTTACCTAGTTGTGTGTTATTCGTTGAATTTATTTATTTATGTAGTGAGGCCATTTGCACGCCTAGGTATCAGCTTTTACGACGTCAACCACCTTTCATGTACCTATAGGTATGTTATTTCAGGTCTCTTAGTAACATTATAATAATATATTTTTTCATGGCTTTCAGTAACTTTTGCTGTTTTTACACAATCCGACTAATATTGCCACGTTTAAACTGTCGCGTTGGCGAAAAAAGTCCATTGAGGAGGTACGATACTTTGATAGGTACGTCTTTTAAAATATGTGTGTGTTTGTTTGTAAGCAATAAAAAAGTGCTGAATGAAAAGACTCGTTTTTATTTAAATAAATGTCTCATTTTTTAGAGAAGACCGTAATATCTTATCTTACTAAGTAATATTATAAACGCGAAAGTTTGTATGTATCTATATGTGACTTTGTCACTCTTTAACGCTAAACTACAAAACTGATTGCGATGAAACTTAGAATATAAGAAAGAAAGAAAATAGAAAGAAAATACGTTTATTCAGACAGGCACACAACTTACACAGTAGGTACAATAAACACAACATACTAAATTATAATAATATATACAAATTAAATAATGCCAAACACATAAAAAAACAAACAAACAAATAATTTAGAACTCAACAAAAACAAATTATTATAAATAACACCAAACTACAAATTTAATAAAAAAAAATATATTTCTAAGAAGCCGTGTGCCCCCGAAAAGGTTACGCCTCAGCAAAAAATAACTGCAGCAGAACAAAATCCGCCGCAGCGCTGGTCTTCCGGCAAAACCCTATGGATGGTATAAGTAGCTGGATACCGGAAATAACACATAGGCTACTTTTTATTCTGATATTCCCGCGGGAACGGGACTTACGCGGGTTAAACTACGGGGCGCAGCTAGTTAATTTATATTAATAATCTACTTGACCTACAGTTACGGTAATTCAATATTAGTCATGCTTTAGTACGAGTATATCTTTCTGTACCGAAGCACTTGTAAGAGTCATTGATAGGTACTCCAACCATATTGTGTAGTCTAAATAATAAATCTTACTATAATATTCTAAGCGGGAAAGTTTTAATGTATGTATGTATATTATGTGACTTTGTTACTCTTTCACGCAAAAAATACTGAACCGATTGCGATGAAACTTGAAATATAGGTAGCTGGGGACCTGGAATAACACATAGGCTACTTTTTATTCCGATATCCCGGGAACGGCACTTACACGGGTGAAACCGTGGGGCGCAGCTCGTCTCAAATAAGATCCTTTGAGTCAGTCACTGTAAAGGACCTCTTACCAAGATTGTTCTCTCGTCTTGTTAAACTCCAATCCTGGGCTTATCTTTATTATTAAATTCCAATTGAACTGAAAGGATTTTTATTGCCAAAATCTTGTGATACTCTATTGGGATTCGGTTAAGTAATCTTTTTGGAATAATGTGAGGAAATTTCGAGTCGATTAAGATGTACCATTACAGTGTACTTGAGTTTTAATAAATAAGCAGCTTAATAGTTTGAACTGATTTTCCGACCCAGCTATGTTTTTTTCTTTTTCGTATACCTACTGATGTGGCAACTTGTATAAAAGTTTTATATGTTAAATTATGTAGGTAGCTTTACTAAGGGACCTAAATTATTAAACGTAATAATTAAAGTACCAACAAATTTGGTATAATCATTTTAGAAAGTTATTTTCCAACCTTATTCTTTTCTTGCTTGTTAGAAATGGAAAAAATCCATTTCTTTTCGTAGAATTTTATCAATATCATGAAATTACAAGTATTAAAATATGTACCTACGAAAAACGAGCGGAATATTGCCAAGTAATCCATCAAGTAATTGAGTCTTTAAATATTTTAGTAAAAGAGTAGTCTTTACGTTAATATAGAGAAAAAAATAAGTTTTCATTAGCTCACTCAAGTGTTTCCTAACTTTTTAATAATTAATATCTAATTTGTTTGCCGGTTAAAAACCTCAAAATTACTGTTTATGGGTCAATAATGTATTAAACTGTAATTCTGTATACAGCAGGAATCGATCTATAGGCCATATTTCGTTACTTTTTTAAATATTTATGTTTATACAAGCTTTCCAGCTTACCATGAGGCTAGATGGCGCTGTGCGTTTGTCACAGGATTTATTATTATTATTATAAATATAAAAGTGCAGATTTAATATTATCGTATAAATTCTGTTTATAAATATTTTTAAACTTATTCGGGAATAACTTGTTTACTTGGAGAAAATGCCTCAAAAGCCCGCTAGAGATTTCATACACCGTTATTTATGTAGGTAGGTGCTAATCCTTCATGAGCGATTGATCAAAAAGTTAGTCTACTTTGTATATAGTAGCTTAGCTAGAAGTAGTCCCAGACTATGTCACAACTTCTGACGTGGGTTACGAGGTACCGATCTGAAGTTCCACGGCCTGAATCAAAGTGTCTATTTAATAATTATGTTGTTACTCACATGAATAGTAAACAGGGACTAAATGGATTAATTTTGTCGTTGTAACTGTTTGGACCCTCTAACTGAAGATAATGATCAGGTGTGAGAGGGTATAGAGCACGTAAATAAGTATAGGTTATCGTGTACAAATCTAAAGTAATAGTTTTCTTTGTATACAATAGACGTGTGATTGACTACTATCATACCGGATTTTAAGTGATAATCGGGTTAAAGATGTGGTAGTCTTATCTAGAAGATAGAAGGTGGCAGTGGAACAAGGTCCTATCCGACTTCCTTAGTTGCTGCACCGTTCTGCGAATCGGAACTCAGACGAGAGACCGGTCTAAGTTGTGCTCTAAGAGCTACAACTTAGACCGGTAGGTAGTATCAAGCCGCGGCCTTAGCCTCCCACTATAATATAAAACGCCTTTTACAATGGACAGGCGAAGCCGTAGTCATATACTTTTACACCCGGGCTATAGAACCTAATTTAGATAGGTGTTATAAATGAGATATTGATTTAGTCTGTCTCTAAATGCACCTAAGAGTTAACAATGTTTATTTTTACTCAGTATTGGCCATAAAGTCAAACCAAAAACATTTAATTTCAATTGATCACTGATTCAGCCAATTTTTTTATTTATTGGTTAAAAGTAGGTAAATTTTCCGCAGAAAAAGTTTATTCTCGTGAATTATTTCGGTTTACTATCATTGTTTCTGAGTCGGTGGTTTGAAAAGATTTCAGCCCATCGCAATGCAGCCGGCCCGCTGGTTCCCTAGTCATATTTTCAATGAGATAAAACTGAAATCTTGCTAAGTGTCGGATACGTCTGTCTGTCGGTATTTATATTTAAGAATTGCCTAACACTGCCGGAAAGTTCCGAATCAATAAGAATCGAATTAGAATTTACAGCATCTAAAATATATTTTTAGTCCATGTCTGCTGTAGATACACCAAAACGTTTTCGAATCGGACTTTTTTCCTGCAGTGTGTGCGCAGGTTCAAAAACGATTCAAATAAAAACGAAAACGATCGAAACAAAAACCAAATAGAAGTCCGATTCCAGTTCAACGTTGGTAAAACCGCAGGTCGAAGTTAGTTTTCAAAGCCGTGTTCCCACTACAAAAGAGGAATGATAAATGAAACGAATTACAATCATCGTTTTCATCGTAGTCATACGACTGTTTCGATCTATGAAAACGGTCGTTATACATGTTTGATTTTTTTACATTATATGCCGCTGAATACGGCCTTTGGTGAAAATATCACAATAAAGTCGTGTTTTTTTCCTCTTCTTCTTCCTTCTCTCTCATATTACGCTTAGTTACTAGCCGAAGCTTAGTGCTGTACAAATTTTACAAGTTTTTTGTTAAATTAATGAAAAATGACTACAACAGTTTATTTTGCACATGTTATTTAGTAAGTGCATTCAGCCATAAAACAATTTACGAACATAAGAACAAAATGCACATAGATAATGCTGCTTTTATAATAAATGGTTTGTCCAGTCACAGGGCAGTATTCCAAAGAAAAATAACAACTTCATAACATTTGAATACGATGAAACGCCAAACGGTATGCATTATTCATTTATGAGTCGCAGGATGCTCGCTTGTACTCTGAATTTTATTTTTATGACTGTGAGTATGACATTTAGTTATAGTACAGTAAATTTTGGCTTTTTTCCTATTTCTTTTCTAGATAAACTAAGTTTAGTCATACGATGTTCTTTTCTATGATCGAATGTGCTAGTTTTGTGATATTTATCAAAGAGAACCGCTTCTTTCTTTTATTCTTTATTTTATAGTCTTGTCTTATAAAAGACTAAAATTAACCTTTAGTCGCATAAAGTACACTATATCAAAATGTCGACTGTGTCAAAAAGTTCAAAGTATCAAAATTGTAATTTCAAAATGTCCTATTATCAAAATGCTCTCTTTATCATAATGTTTTTTGTATCAAAAAGTCCACTTTATCACTTTTAGCTGGTGTCTGAGATAGGCGTAAGCCTGTATTACAGATCACTAGTAGGATACTGCTGAATCTATTTGGACACAGATAAATGGCACCTTGGAGAAAGACATACACTAAATAGAATTATAACCGCGAGATCGGGATATACGTGGGTGAAACCGAGAAGCGCAGCTAGTACTTTATACCTGCTTTTACCCGCGACTTCGTTCGCGTTCAAGTCGTTTTGGGAAAATACAGAAGAAACGAAAATTTAAAACGTTAATTACCTCACAATTCTATTCTACCGTCTCCTCCCGCTACCTACTGAATAATTTGGAAAAGGTGCCTAGTTAGTACCTAGATATCTACATGACAGTGGACATAATGATAGAATGGATATTATGATACTGTGGACTTTATGATATAGTGGACATTTTGATATTATGGACTTTTTGACACAGTGGACATTTCGATATAGTGGACTTTATGCGACTAAAGGACTCATTGATCCATTGCCTTCGATTATCATAGATAATGGGTAGTCTAACAACAACGTTCGAATAAAGCCTTTAGTCGCATAAAGTCCACTATATCGAAATGTCCACTGTGTCAAAAAGTCCATAATATCAAAATGTCCACTATATCATAAAGTCCACCGTATCATAATATTATTGTATTTAATTAAAGGAAGAAAGTGTATTTTAAAATTAGGTGTACCGAGCTCAAACTAATTAGGTTAGAAAACTTCATTTTAAATGTATTATTAACTCCCTCAATATTGTCACCTAAAAATAAATTAGAGCTGCCACAACATTTTAGCGCCCGAAGCAATTTGTCTCTTCTATCATTTGTCTCCTATTTGCTTATAGGGGTCGGGGACGTCCATAAGCGATTTGTATTTAATTTCATGGTTTTTATTATTATAATAATTTACAACTTTAGTATATTGGTAGGTACATATCTGGAATTTTATAAAAGACCTAGCTGTTTCACTCGGTTTTACCCACATAATAAGTCCTGTCCATATTTTCAAAAATCCTTTCTAATCGAATGCCTACTTCACACACTTACCAAATGTCAGCCTTCTACGATCAGCGGCAATGCGTTGATCCATCGGTAAGTCAATTAGCTCAAATCTTAGCTTAGGGAAGATGGGATAGGCTTTGCACATATATTTATCAGTCTTCTTATATTTTATTACGTCAGTTTTGCAAAGTAGCAAAATATATTTTATTTATAGGTCGAAATAGGGGTGAATTTCGAATTACCGAGTGATATGTTGTATCAGTAAAAATACAAAGGTTGATTTGGCATAACTCCATATTCCGAGTAAGTTGTAAAACTTTTTCAGCCTGAAACTTAAATTAATTTATTTAAAGTCGCTCACACTCGGCCCTTTCGAAGAGCTCATCTGCAAAGGACAGAGTGGAAAGGGCAAAAACAGCCACTCGCCTGTCACTCATCTGATGATTGATTACATATCTGTCGACTCCAAGACACTCGGCTATTCTTAGCTTCATGGATCACGGCCAGATGATGGAGTAAGATAGCGTGAACAATTATATTATAATTAGGTTTGTAGAAACAGACTAGCCTTTTTGAAGGATATACCTCTGAATTTATCAAGGTTGATATTTTTTTTTAAATTTTAAGCTCTCCTTTGTTTCACCATATGTATCTTCACAGAAGTAGAAGAGTAAAGATCTCCCTACCTCCTCACTCCCATTCGGGAGTGGAACTAATTTTGACCAGTTTGCATTGGTGTTTGCAACGGCCTACGTATCGGAAAGTGAGATGAGATTGCTTGGCGAACTCCTCCACTTCAATCTAAATTATTTTATTAGCAGTCTCTAGATACTCTAGATACTACTCAAAGCCTAAATCTACGCTTAATGATTAATATCGTAAAGGTTTTGAATAGTAGGTATAACGCAATTTACATTTATTGATGTGAAACATCTATAAGCGGGGGTATAAGTTTCCTAAACTGTTATCTTACTTTTTGGACGGTGGTAAACTGATTTTTGGCATGGCGAGGCCCATATGAAAACATATCTGTCGATGTCAAATTAATATTTCACATTTGTCAGGCGTCCTGTGACGCCTCACTTTTTTTAAATTAATTGTCAAAGTAATCAAAACAATTTTCTGTTAATTGCCACTCTCAATAATAAACAAAACACAACCAATCCCTTTTATATGAAATATTCAAAAGACTGAAATTAACTCCCAATCAAAATACCAAAAAACATAAATAAAATGGACCCATTACACGATATGATTCGGAATGAATGAAGCCGTTATGATAAATACCGCAATAATATTGAAATGGGCCAATAATACCCGGTATACCACGCATTCATCGATTTGGATAATATTCTGTTTAAGCCAAGCCCATGAACGGTTGAACAGCGGTCGGAATTTAATACCATTTAGGGTTTACTGACGTCGACTTGGAGAAACTGAACATCTGTGCAAGTGTAGGAGCTTCATGATGTAGTAGATCCTATATGAGCTGGTTAGACCAGTTAAAATATTACTAGTATTTAGATAGATCTAAGTACTACTATATCTACTTGAATCACACTCTATTTGTAATTGTTTTTATTTAATTTTCTCAGTAGCACAATTTTATTTATGGGCATATAATATCCTCGTTGACTTGGCTAATGTATGAAAATGGAAGCACCGTTTTTATAAGTGATACGGTAGTTTCGTAGTATGGTATCACTATCACATCACATAAGCCATAAAAATAATAAGCCGCGACTTTTCAGTGCGCGTAGAGCCTTGTGACACAGGTAATTACAAAAAATATACCACTTTCGGATAAAAATTAAAGATAAGAAATCTAAACGGCTGCCTTTAAATCAATTGAAAGGTGGTCGCCACGCTGTGGCCCTTTATAAAATCCTGTAGGTACCGAGTCTGTTTTATACTGAAAATCTTAAATGAGAAAATGATTAAGGGATGATGGATGGTTTTTTGATAAAAGGTTGAGTACATTCATGAAAGCTTCTAAAGTAAAGATTTTGTCGTTTCTAAAAGATTTGGCTTAGAGATTTACTTTCGTGTAGAGTTATTTTTGTAATTGTACTTAATATTCATGTACCTAATATAAAATACTTTAACAAGATTTTGTTGTAATAAGATAATTTGTTCCTTTTTTGTCTCATTGCATCACACACTGTTTGTTTACACTAAATATATATGAACAGGGATCACATTAATATGCGTTTACAGTGCATTTTTTCTAAGCACTTTTCACAACATAGTGAATTCGGAAGTTTACGCTTTTGGCGAGTTTACATACCGGTACTGTTCATCATTCACTGGCCTAAATTGTATCGCCATGTCGACTCGTCCGTGTCAACCACACATAATATACTGTATCGTTAGATAGTGGTTAAAATTACCTATAAAAAAATGACATATGCAAACATTTAGGAATCAACCAAGCCTAAAGTGATTATTTCTATGTATCAAATGACAAAAGCCTACTGTCAGTGAATCGCCGCAATTTATTGCGTCCAGTTAATGAAGCTCGCTCTAATGTTCAGCTATTTCACCATACAATGCCAATTGAAAAATAAAATTGGCACTAGCTCAATTTTCCGACTCAATAAATGCAGTTTGGCGCACTTGTGTACACACGGAAACACTACTGGGGGCTAAAATAGGTTAAGGAGCAATTCGCTCACCAGTTTATTAGCCGATATCATTGTAGGTATTATTTGATGTCATTTAAAATATTCAACTTTTAACTATGACAAAATTGTGTCAGTGTCAGAAGGAATAAAGAAGCTATTACCTTTTTAGGGTTCAAAGTCTGCTCTCACAATCATGTTTCAACATAGTGTCGATAGAATATAGTAATTGTCATGTTATCATGTTTGACGTGTATGTGTCAAATACACGTCAAACATGACAATTACTATTCTATAACCGATTCAGATTTTGAAAGACCTACCAAATTTAACAGAACAGAAGGTTGACAGTTGAAACTCGACAAGTGTACCCAAAGCAAATCGTCAATCATATCTATATAAGATCTAATCCGGATTCAATATGGATCCATTTCGTCTCATGTAAGCATTTTAGCCTCCCTGTTCGAACTTAGAGAACGGAAGTATGCCAATTGGGAGATTCTTTGCTTTCTTTTCTAAGGACTCCCAGCTTTCGGATGCGATTGAATCGGAACCAGCCAATACAATTCATTTTGTTTCTTTTACGCTAAAAGAATAGAGTTTTGATTAATTTGTTTCGAGGAACTCGAACTTCGAAATAAATAAAAAACTAAAATCTTGCTGTGTTGTAGAGTTTTTTTTGTATACTCTTGTTCCAGGAAATCTAGTATGCTTACATAATTTAAAATTGTAAAAGATTTCGATTTATTTTACGGGCCATTTTGATCCTTGAACATATTCTCAAGTATGCTAGGCTTGTGCATTTAAAATGTAGAATTATGACGGCCGAAAGGGAATTATTAAACTTAGGGAATATACTTACCTCATTTACAACCATCGTTTTATAAGAATCTATCAATAGGTCCTTTACTTATAAAATATTATTTACACATGACTAAGTTATGTGACGTTTGTCTCTGCTTCTCAACTTTAAAAACTTCATGTGACAGTAAAAGACAAACGACTTAAAGTTATGCAGCGTATTAATGAGCGTTTATAAGTAAGGGGGTAAGTCAATAGTCGAGTAGAAAACCATCATAAATATATATTTAAAATAATTAATAAACCATAATTTATATATTATTAAATATTTAATAATATATAAATTATGGTTTATTAATTATTTTTATTCTTAATAATTCAAAACTATTATGCCATTATTTAATATAAGTACGTAGGTACATTAACTACCAAAAGAGTAAAAATACTTAATTATTACATTTTCAGAATGAATGGATATGGCTATATTCTGCTTTGATAAGTTTTGTTCTACTTCCTCTTTGTCCAGTTATATTTTTACAGACTTAACAATCAATTTAACAAGATTCCCCTACAACATTTTAAAACCCCTTCTGCCCTAACTAGTAGGTTAGATTAGGTATTACGAGTGGCGACACGGAAAGGGCGGGCACGGACGACCGGAACGCGAACGTGGGCCGGGATAACGTCATACTGCCCACCACAGTTCCCACATATCTTATTCAGTTCAGATTATTTTAACGGAAACTTCGATAGGAAAGTTAAATTTAACTAGCTGTGTCCTGCGGTTTCACCCGCGTAAGTACCGTTCCCTCCAGATTATCAGGATAAAAAATAGCTAACATATTATTCCATGTTTTCAGCCACCTGTAAACCAAGTTTCATTGCAATCGGTTTAGTAGTTTCTGCGTGATTCAGTAACAAAGTCAAAAAAGTACAAACAGACATACATACTTGTAAACTTTCGCGTTACAATATTAGTAAGATATGACAGACTTAAACTACTCTTTTTTATTTGGTGAGATATTTACAAGTCTAGTCATATTGCCAAGCGGTTTCGTTCTTGTTCCAATGCCGTAGACCGTGCGTAGACCGACCGGCAAAATTTTATTACTTGCTTAAGTTTAAAACAAACGACAGAAAGTATACAAACCTATAGCAGTGCCCGGCGGTTTCACCGGCGTATGTCCCGTGGTATTATCGGAATCAAAGTTCTATGTTACTCTCCATCACTCAAACTATCAATCTGCAAATTTTCATCCAAATTGGTTGTAACGTTTGACCGTTAAGAGGTAACAAACAAACAAATAAACGAACGAACTTTCGGATCTATATGACATTAGTTTGGATATGACAAACAAACTCGATTTTGTTTATTCTAATTCCATAAGATATTTGCAAGTGTAGGCATATCGCCCAGCGGGTTGGTTCATGTTCTTATGCGTAGACCGAAATGCATAAACTGATTTGTTTATTTGTGTATAGGTTATATTTTTTTTCTATTTAGGTTAACTTTATATTGATATTTTAATTTGCCTAAGTATAGCAGATATTATTAAGAATTAAGGTTATTATGACTGAAGCTGAACTTTAAGTTTTTATGTAATAATTTAGTACAATAAAGAGTAAATCTATCTATCTATAATGGAACAATGTGTATTTCTTCCCTTCCCATAATTTGTTTTTTAATATTACTTCTCGTAGGTACCAAGTTCTCATTTAGGAAGAATGTAATGTCATAAGGTAAGTGACAGACGGACAGACACGCTTCCCGCTCTGAAAAGAGTGCTTTTACTTTCAAAATAAAATACTGAATTATTCACACGCTTGGATATTTTTTCGCTGTAACCTCTCTCACTAAATTCATATTCGAGAGATCAAGTTAGAGGAAATTGTTGCCGACGAAAATAGCAAAGGTGAACAAAGGTGGTGGTTTTGAATTCACAATAGAAATTATCTATTTTACTTTGCTTATAGCTTAGTATTCATACCAAGCACTTCTGTCTGATATATACGGCTTTAGATAACAAAGCCGAATTCATATTACAAAACTAGTGTCATTCGTTATAGAGTCAAATTCACAGCATTTACAGAAAGCAATTTTATTATATGGATTAATAGTACCGTTGTCTCAATGCATTTTAATTTGTAAAAATGACATAAATTGCATGGCATAGTTTCGTAATGTAAATCACGCTCTAAAGCGTTTCACAGTATTTACGACAAAATGGAAATGGAAATATTTAAAAAAATGTGGTACATTCAAATAAACTAAAAATGAAAGACTATTTATTTTACGAATGAACATAAAATGGTATGCAATCGTAAATGTGTAGAAAAATAATCTCTGCCGCTCCCTCTCATCAATTGTACGCCATGAAATACAGGTTTTCCCGACAAATTGATGGCGGAAACTTTCAGGTTTGAGAACTGGAAGTAGGCTGTGAAACAGTGTTCTAGTTGGCAGGACAGCCTAACAAACTCTCAAGGCTTCTCAACTTCAGTACAAAATCCATTCATCAGGACAAAACTGTCTACTCGCCCTTGGAATACACAGACATTCTTTTAGTTGTTTTGTTTTTATTTCAAGTTTTTTAGATACTTAAAATGTTTAACTGCTGACTAAATGGATGGCGAAGGTACCTACGATGTAAATTAATTATACAATAAGTACCTAAATATGAGACAAAAAAAATCGTCAATGGATACATGATTTTTAAAACACTTTATTTATCCGGTTGAATCGCGTTTTTATTCATGGTTTTAAACGAACTGAGCTTTTGCCAACTTTACAGTTGGCTTTTTCAAGGTTGACTAGGAGGTTAGTAGTAAACCTTGAAAAAGCAAAAAAAAATTAAAATATGCGTATGCGCCATGTAAGATCTAACTAATCCGACCTTCCTCCACGTTTATTAATAAGGAGGTAATTATTAAAGTAAATTTTAAGAGATTTATTTACTGAGGTAGCTAGTTGTTTTTATTTAAGGAGTTATAAGAGATCTTTTAACAAAACTTTCGATTTCTGTTTACGTTTTTCGGCTTTTACCAAACGATGTTTCAGAAGTTTTAATGGTGATCAAACAATCGTTTCGTTTTGATTCTGTGCGATTCAGATGCCTATGCAATGCGGTGTGAGAGTAGTTGTACGCCTGCAAATGTTTATTGTGTTTTTTTTCTACAGATTTTTGTATTTTTCGGTCTTTTGAAACACAGTAACCTTAATTTTACATCAGTTTTTCAGTTGAATTCAGAAAAACAGTTTTTCTTTTATACATTTTGGAGACATAAGACTATTAAATTGAATTTATTGAAATAATCGATCTTAGATTTCTCGCAGTTTCATCTCATGGGGCAAGGTCTGATGTGACCAGCAAAACATAGTATCGTACCATAGCAATAAAACATCGTAGTAAATAAATCACACATAATTTTCTGAGACAATCCGTATAACATACATAATACTTTAGTTCTAACTCAGTATATTGTGAAAACTTTAAAAAAGACTATTACTCTTTTTAAGCTGTAATATTAAATGCTCTCAAAGTGGTTCACTGGGGTGGACAGTGGAACAAAGTTTTCTCTAGATTTCTAGATTTGTGAAATTGGGCGCAAAATAATACAATTTTCCCAATAACCCTATTCATATTTTTCGAATTAAATGCTCCATTTGCTTAATTCTCCCTGTTGACACAAAATGTTTTTAGTATCATAAAGACTGCTCCGATTTTGTTTTCCATTTATCGTTCTTTTTGTTTACTTTTTGTTGAGTACCGTTGTTGTTTCGAATTAAAAATCACTTTTGAGCTGTACGAAATTTTCACATTAACAAACTCGCGATAAAAACGTTTATGTTTTATAAATTATTTTTTATTAAGTGTCATGAGACTATTATATATATGTATGTATATAGACTATAATGGCCAGGGTGACAAATCAAGTCGGGGTGACTCTATAATGTAAAGTTTGGTGGTCTTTATCTTTCTTCCATCGGCAATTAATAGTGGTTAATTGATGTTTGTTCGAAATTTTTAAAACTAGTTTGGACCCATAGAAGGAAACAGTATTTAGTCGACCGAACGAAAATGTTCTTAACTTTATGATTAAATCGACTGAAATGTGTACCTATACCTATTAAGAGTAGGGTTGTTGGAGCTTGTTCTGGCTCTAAACTTAAACCGTTTTCTGCTGCTAAGCACGCTATTACCTCTATTGAAAATTGACGGGTAGGTATTGATTACTGTTGGTTGGCAGGTTAGAAGTTCTTTTGTTCAAAAATCATTCCTCAGACCATAAATCCTAACATTTCGGAAAACCTAATATCTTACTTTTTTATGACATCATAATATAATTTTACCGCACTTGTTACGACGTGATATTGACAATATTTTATCATCTTTTAGATTATAAAAAGTGTTAAACCATGAATTTTAAAGCACAATAATACAACCCCTGTTTAATAACTTAAGCTTGTTAAAATTTTCCAAAAAATATAATCTTTTATATAAATAATAGTACCTACCTTCTATGCCCTTGACAAACAAATCAAATTATCGCTCGCAAGTTAAAAAAAAACTTTTTCAACACAATAAGTAAAGTATCAATAGCATTTGCAAATAAATAAGGAACTCGCAAAAAGATCCCTTCGAATCCGTCGAGGAAAATTACATTTTTTAATACGAATAGCCTAAAAACGTAAAAATCGAGGGCTTTATGCAGTTGTAATAGAATTGAAATTGGCGCAAATATTGTGTTGTCTCGTGAAGGCTGGACAATAAACTCCACGCGCTACTTCAACTAAGGGTTCTTCACGTAAAGTAAATTTTATTAAATCGTGACAAAAATACATCCTGCATGTGACAGCTCTTAGCTGTAAATTGCACCATCACGATAACAGCGCGAGGCTTTTTAGATGATATGTGTTAGAACTCTTTGGAATCTGTGAGGCATCAATATTTGAAATTTAAAAGGATTGTAAGAACCAATGGTCAGGGGAGATGGAGGATAAAGATAGTAGTAGACTACGTCGACTACTATAATTAGACTAACTTAGTGTGTGGACTTGACAAAGGCAATGTCGTCTCCTCTTCTTCTTATATTTATAAGTGTTGTAGCTTACCTGGGGTTAGAGTTGTCAGGTCGCCCTATGGCCTCTAACTTAACCTTACGACTGCTAAGGAAGACAACCAGGACCAACTGTAACATACCTTTCGAAGCAGGGTGGAGCTCGATACAATGTTTTTTTTTGCTACACAAATTATCTCTTCTGACATTACAAAAGAGGCTAAATGTTTGAGGGTACTTTCTACCAGCTTTTGATTTTTTTTTGAGAAATACATTTGACTTATCTTATATTTAATAATGAATCTCTATTTCGCGTGGTCATGGCATGAACGGCAAATTTCGGTAATTATTTTTGCGTTGTGTTTATTATGATCTGGAAAAGGATTTTATGCCAGAAATTTTCAAATTTTGGATAAAGACTTACGCGGGTAAAACCGCGGGGTGCACCTAGTACTTCGATATTTATGCAGTGACATCAATAAGTATTTCATCTGAAACACTGCCGACAACTAAAGCGCATTAACCAATCACTATTTATCCCGATCTAAAACCGGAGGCAACAAAGATTAATTCCCAAATGAAAATACATTATTGACAGTCAGACAGACAACTGGCTATTTAAACTTCTTACCCTGTGTTTTACCGATCTGAATAATTCATTTAGGAGGGTGCGTGAACAAATTTCCTGCAAACTTAATAATGTTTAAGAGTTGCGTAACTTTTTTTACTGACGCCTTTTAATTTGGACATTGCGGCATTGTCGTAAAAAGTTCATAGAAAAATTAATATTAAAAATTGACTGACGCAGTCTCGTGGACTAATGGAAGTGTCTAGTCTGGTAAGGCTTAGTGTTGAAGTTCGACATCTTATTATTTGAATGTATTTTTGCCCTACAGCCATGAAGAGTTATGGTTTTCGCGCAAATGTATGTTATTTATACGCTTATGTATGTATGACTTACTATCTTTATTCTATATGTATGACCTTGTTAAGTCATTTACCTTTATATGTTTGTTTGATGACTGAATGAAGTAATGGATCGTTTACACAGTGCGAATCAGCACCCTAATTTGTTGCACTGCAGTAACTCGCACTGTTTGAGCGTAACGTACGAGTAACTCCGACGTGCCAGTACCTACTGGCATAAAATTGAGTCGTGTAAACTAGCAGGGGGTCATCAACTTGATATGTGTTGCATATTGTTGTGTGCGTTGCGCATCTTTTTTGTTACTGTCTACTTATTTACAGTTTACAGACAAATACACGCATTTTTAATGTTACATTACGTACCTTTAAAACTACCTGTTCAAGTTACTGAACTATACAATGAAAAGTTAATTACGTATCAGGACGTCAAAATTAAATTCAAGTAAAAGGACATCGGATACAGCCTGGAGGTGTTTGGCCATACCCCGCCGTGTCCGCACACTTTCATTTATAATCACTGCGGAACCCTCCTTTAATAAAGAAGGAACCCTGGGGAGTAGGGGTGCTGTGGGGTCCTACTTATAGGGGACCGTAAATTTTCTCCAATACCCACTTGTAACTGTGATTTTTCTTTTCGGAAATGTTGAAGAATGTTACAATGGTTTAATTGCATTCCAGCTGTTTCTTCCCTCAATCTAGTTAACTTTTTAATTCGAAATGAAGACTGAAGTTTGAAAATTTCTTTATATTTTTAACAAAGTGTGTGCGAAGTTTACTATTAGTTCTTGAAATATCTGACGTCAAAAAGCATATTTTAGGTATACCTACTCGTGGAAACAACACGATGAAAACAAAAAAAAAATATGTTAGTACTTAATTATTCGCTTAATCGCTGAATTAGACAGCTGTTAAGCATCTATTACCATGCTGTTTTACATTGAATGAGTTACATTGTTTTCCAAATTAACCACGTATTAGAACACATATAACATTCCACGTTTTCTGAAAGTTTCTTTGAAAACTACGACTCAGTGCCTAGCATTAACAATTTGAAAGGATTTTTTCATAAATATTTAAAGACATGCTTTTTGTTCTTTTCGTGTCAGAGATTCAACTAATGAATCGAATTTATCTGACCAATATCGGGAAACTGCCGACGGTGACAATATACAGTAAATAGTTCTAGCAGGTTCAATGAGGCGACATCATACGATATGATGGACCTTACTTCACTGGACGTTCACGATCACTGTTTGGTAGGCGATAGTATAGACACTGAAGAGATACTTCATGAACTAGTAATACGATACTTGTATTTGGGACCGCGAAACCCCATCCCCATATTCCTTGTCTACAGCAACCCAAGCTTTTCATGTTAGTCGCTTTAATGAAAATCGGATTCATCACAGACACAATTATTTCCATTTGATCTGAGTAATTTCGAATAGTCTCACAACCGAAGGCGATAAAATATTAAATTCCGGGACGACATCCGTCAGATCGCAACGGGCTTTGTGGTCCATTCGAGATTTTATTAGATTTTGGTAGGAAACCTTATTTTATTATTTGCTCACTTTAAGAGCAAACACAAAGAAAGTAATCGATATTTTTCTATTGGAGCGCGAGAGTGTGATGCTTCCGGAATAAATATTAAGTTTGGCGCTTTGTGAGACGGCTCTTGGAAGTGAATTGGATTTAAGATTTTAAAAATATTTGGAAAAAGGAAAGCAAAGGGCTTCGTATTAACCTGAGCTTTGTATACTCCACACAACGTAGGTTATAACTATAATTAGTATATAACTAGTTACGTTGCAATTAATTTAGTAAATGAGCAACAAAAATACTTAAATATGTGTTTTATATTGTTAAATAACTAAAGTTTATTGATTTATTGTGAAATTGTGAAATAACTCAATAAGTATACCTAAAATATTTTTTTAAATCAAACAAAAAATAATAATTTATAATTAGATGGTAAGAAACATTATGTTACTGATTTTGATCAAACTCAGTTTTTAGCTCTAAAAATATCCTTGACTTCTGTGACTTGATATTTTGCGCCAATTTACTAAAGTTTCTCAAAAGGCGAATATCTTGTTATAAGTTAATTTCAAATGAAGTTTATACTTACCTTAAAAGTCACAGTAAGTATTTTACTTTTAGAAGCCAAACTTACCTGATTTTCGCATAGGTAGGTATACTTAAGTCCGTAAGAAAATGTTTAAGATAAACATTTTACGTTCGTGCCATTGAAAACTTTATTTTACTTTCCTTCTATTGGGAACGCCTTCAATTCAAAGTTTTAATGAGTAAATAACAAGACTCGCAATTTCTTGAGATTGCTCTTTGCGCGCTCAATCAGCTATCTGTCTAGTAGGTAGACTCAACATTTTTTGGTCTTCTGATATTTTAATGCAGAATTCTTCTTTATTTCAAACGAAAATATTTGTAGTTCACGCTCTTTTTTTAAATATCGTAGTGCAACTGGGTTTATCATTAATAGTCTGTCTACTTAGACTTTCATTGTGATAGCTAAGTTATTTAAGCTGTGTGATAATTGTATTCATGCCTTTGTTACTCTTTAATGCAAATAAACGTCTTATCTATCTATCTAATATCACAGACTAGATCGTCTCAGACAACTTCATGATTGGCTGCACGGTATCTGAACATAGTCGGTCTGAGTACTCTATGTATTAAACCGGTAAATGAAGAAAAGTAACGATCAAAGCCTCGAGAACCTCTAGCCTCTAGGTACAGACGGAAGCAAGATGAAACCTGATAAAACGTTAAAACTTATTCAAAATTAAATACCTGATGACTTAAAGATATACTCATAGCTGGGTACTATTTGTATTTGAATCATTCGGCTATCATACTAAGATCTGCGCTAAATAGAAAGTTACACTTTTATAAACAAAAACACTGATAAAAACACAACACCAATTTTATCACAAAGTAAAGTAAAGTGGTCTAATACCTATAAGTACTTATTGTCACCACCATCCATCTTTGGTCGCATATAGTAGGTAATTAATTATTTCCCTAACATGCTATCTCATCCCCAAAAGTGGGACAGTCCGGGTTAATTATCCTGAGGAATAAACTAATAGTTTTCTGTTTACCGGGTCGGTGACCTTTTATTGACGTATTTGTGGGGACAGTGAAACACGATTGGAAAGGACCTCGGAAACAGAACCGATGAGATAAGGGATGATTTGCTTTAACCGAAGGACTTTTAAATAATTATAATAGGCATAATAGGCATTTGGACTACAGATTATTTTGCTGTTTTCGCGATGTTGAATTATTAGTTTTAGCTTCGGATGACCAAAGGGCTGGCTGCTACTTTTAGCAAACGAATAGGTATTGCAATCTTAAGAGGCAATGCAGCCAACCTTTGGGTATAAGTAAAAAAACCAAAACAGTCAGTCCCTTGGAATGACCAAGGAAGTCCTTATTGTTTTTATTTTTATTTTAATTATTTTAAAACACTTTATTTATCCGGTTTTATCGCGTTTTTATTCATTATTTGACCCGAGCTTAAAAGCTTAAAGCCCGAGCTTTAATTATTTTATTTAGATTTATGTTGGTGTACATATTTATTAACTAGCTGCGCCCCGCGGTTTCACCCGCGCAAGTCGCGATCCCGCATTGTTCTTACACCTACCTACTGCAGTGCAATAATCCACACTTAAACGAACGACCAGGGAAGCACTGATGATTTCAGGCGCGGGAGCGCCTGGCTTCAACAGTACTTCAATGGGTGAAGTAAGGCAAAATTTATATGTCAGTAAAGTAATGATGACGATGGATGACGATCGATGACGATCAATGACGATGGATGCCGATGGTTAAAAAACAACGAAATTACACAATTTTTATTTTTTATCCGGATATCCGGACTTGATATCCGGATAAAAAGTAGCCTATACGTTAATCGAAGTCTTAAGTTACGATTTTATTATAAGTATAGATATAGATATTGTAAGTTTACTGATTCAAAGATCAAATGATGCTGATGATTGTTGATTGTTTTGTCTACCCTGAAGAAGGAGTCTGTAAAGTCTCTGAAACGTTGGAACGGCATGGCAACGATACTGGAAATAATAAAAGAAAAGCGATTAAAACAGGAAAATGAGCTTCATTTCAATTTGGACTATCCTTGCTTAAAAAATATTTACAGACGATATGAAAGGTTGACAGACAGGTATCCATCCGTTGAGCATTTCTCCAAGTTCCCTACTGTCGAACAAAACATTTAAAAATTTGTTTGACGAATCTCCGTTTTGTTAGTAAATTGCTATAAGCGCAAAAGTTTGATGAATTTATTGCAATTGAAAATGGTAGGTAGAAACAGCAGGAGTCATGGAATATACACTTTAAACTTTCATGGGTAAATATCTTGTAAGTTTGATTTGTATTGACCGAATAACTGTGTTTAATTTCTAAACAATGACCTTATATAATACGAATCCGGTACTTTTAAGAGACTATCGGCCGAATATTGAGACGCTATTTAAAAGGCCAACTTAATAATGAACGAGCTAAGCTTAACAATTTCAATACTGGTTTTAAATTTATCTGATACTCAATTATTTAACTAGTTCTTTTAGTCATAAGTAGACCTTCAATTTTAAGTGGGGTCTTCATATGCGGCAATAGGAAATTTAAATAATCAAAATAAAAAAATAAAAACAAAACACTATATTTATCACAGAGGAAATAAGTGTTTTTCAATGTTGCACAGTTTGCAAATTGACAAGCAACGGCAAGCTGCAATACATAATTTAGAAGTTCAATTGTCAAATTTGTGTTTGTCGCTCTGCAGCGACAGAGCATTAATATTGCATATTGCCGAATGCAGTTCGAATCAAAAACAATTTAATAGGTACCTCCTAATTGAACTACAAATTGAATTATTTCATTTTACTAATAAACTGTAAATTATTTTAGAACATCACCCATCAATATATTTTTGTCCACGTTAGTTTTTTTAAAACGGCGCTAAAAATACGTTGACAAATTCTAAGATTGATAAAAACAACTAGATTAAATGATGGCCTTACTTTGGTGCCATGGGAGAGAGGAAAGTGCTTAGTGTGGGACGCCACGTGTGTTAACACTTACGCGGCAAGTTATCTGGGGCGTACTTCTGAGGCTGCAGCTGCGGCGGCCGAAGTGGCTGCGGTGTCTAAGCATTTGAAATATGCTCCTCTGCGGGATAGGTATTTGTTTGTCCCGGTAGTGGTAGAAACCTGTGGCGCTTGGGGTGGTAAGGCTATACAGTTTGTTAAGGAGGTTGGTAGGCAGCTCAGAGACCGGGGGTTAGATGTCCGCTCTGGGTCGTTCTTGGTCCGAAGGCTTGCCATAGCCATTCAGCGGGGCAACGCGGCTTGCATTTTGGCTTCTTTCGGACCGGGGGCTTCTAGGAGTGGACCTTTTGTTTAGTGTTGTTTTATATATTATTTTTATTTATTTATTTTTATTTGTTTCTGATGTTTTATTTGTTTTGTTTTTTTTTTGTTTTAATTTTATGTGTATTTAGATTTAATTAGTTTGTATTTTAATTTAATTTGTTTGTATTTTTCATTTGATGTGTAATAAATATATATATTAAACGTACTAGATTAAAACCGAAGACAGTTTTCAGTTTCAAATTAGTATCGCGAAATCCGAAGGAAATTAAAAGTATTTTTCTTTATTTTATTAATAAAGTTATAGTCTTAAAATTAAAGTTGTGTACGACGTTTCAATGATTTTTTATATACTTTCTATTTATGTGGCAGTGGTTTTAATTTGTATAAGGCAAGGGACTCTACCAAAGTTGCATGACTAATAAAGGACATGAACATCTGTCCCTACATTTTCGCCCTGGGACCTCAGAGAGCCATGTAGTTTTTTTTGAGTTCAACAATTACTATATAAGCTATTTCAATTTAAATCTAGTCACGGACACTTGCTTAGACTATAAAAAAAACAAAAAACTTACCAGTTTTTAAGGTTATGAACGTATGAATTCTGAGTGGGATTACCTTCAATAGATATATGAAAAGTTGTTTCAT
The DNA here is from genome assembly GCA_949358125.1 of Idaea dimidiata. Classification (NCBI taxonomy): domain Eukaryota; kingdom Metazoa; phylum Arthropoda; class Insecta; order Lepidoptera; family Geometridae; genus Idaea; species Idaea dimidiata. The sequence continues at coordinate 9,424,567 of OX442328.1, forward strand.
TACATACCTACCTATTATAATTAATATTTCATGAATATGCTACTTGGGGATCATTTTGGACAGGTCACTGACATACAAGCCACACTGCCAGTTCATCAAGGGCAAGATTGGATCTCGGAATAACCTGCTTAAACGGCTAACCACGACATCTTGGGGTGCATTTCCAAATGTCCTCAGAACAACCTGTAGGTGGTCAGCTGACTAGTAGTTGGATATGTAGTAGGTGTTACACGGTAGGTAATGAAAATCCGAGACAATATTTGTTATCAATCACTGTGTTTATTGAATTTACACGCACTATCTCCTAATACTAGGGTAAGCAACACCACAAAGTTATAGAAGGAAGTAGGAGTAGATAAAAGTCAGAAACAAGCATAAGTAAATCATACGGTGGCGAACGCGTAACTATTATTTAGCCAAAGACGACACGGGTATCTCGTGCGAGGTATTCTGGTCGACTGCCGGAGAGTGCAGTCGCGGCGCGTGCGCACCTGTATGTACCTAGATGCATCCTGTTGCTTTCCATTGCACCGAGACAAATGTAGTAAACACGATTTGTGTCGTACGTAAGTATTAACGTGGCAATAGATAAATAGATAATGTAAATAGTAGATGTAATTATATATTACATAGATATATGAATATTATGGTTCGTTGATATGTAGATACCTACCTATGTAAATATTTTAGTGATAGTTAAGTTAAGTTATAAGTTAAATATAATATCGTTCCAAATAAACATGACGGGAACGTAAGGCTCATCACTCCCCTCCGGAGACCGTTACAACGGGCGAAAGAAATCTGGAAAACGAACTTTTCGTCCGGACCGAGTTGTTACGCCGGTATCGCGAGTCGGTACGTTGTGCCCAGGAGGTGTCGGGTTAGGAGGAGGGTCAGGTTGTGGGTTAGGGGTTGGTGTGGGTTTGTGAATAGGAATATATGTAGGGGAAGGGTCATGTAGTATGTAGGCTGGCTTCAGTCGGTCTATCGATACCTTGACAGGCTTTCCCTTAAACAAAATCTTAAAAGTTTTGTCACCGCGCTCGAGGACTTCATGTGGGCCAGAGTAGGGAGGCTCTAAGGCGCCTCGTAAAGCATGTCTTGCCTGAGGAAGACGTGACTCGAATGGGCTAAGTCTTTGAAAATAAAGACTTTATCCGTCCTATGTCTTGCGGCCGGGGAGGGTTGCAATTTTCCTATGATTTTGCGCAAACGCGTGGAAAAATCGGATGTATCAGTGGATTCCAGGGTTATTGGGTTGAAAAATTCTCCCGGAAGGCGGAGTGGCTCCCCATATACAAGCTCAGCTGGAGATGCTTGCAGACTGTCCTTGTAGGCCGCTCTGATGCCTAACAAGATCAAGGGTATTGCCTCTGTCCAGTTGGGATCCGCGTGACACATAATGGCTGCTTTGAGTTGGCGGTGGAATCGCTCGACAAGACCGTTACACGCCGGATGATACGCGGTGGTTCTGCGATGTTTGAATCCCACCACCTTTCCAAGATATTGGAAAAGGGTGGATTCAAACTGTCGGCCGCGATCAGTAACGATATCAGTTGGGCATCCAAATCTGGAAACCCATGATATCAATGCCTTTCCGACGGTCTCAGCGGTCATGTCTGGCATAGGTGTGACCTCTGGCCAACGCGTGAATCGGTCCACTACCGTGAGGCAATACCTCTGACCTTGGGAAGGGGGTAGGGGTCCAATTATATCCACGTGAATAAACGCAAAGCGTACGTGGGGTAAGTCAAACGTGCCTAAAGGTGCAGACACGTAACGGCTTACCTTAGCGCGTTGGCATGATAAACATTTTCGTGACCAGTCGCGACAGTCTCTGCGCATACCAGGCCAAACAAAGCGCTCAGAGATGAGTTTTGTGGTAATCTTGGGGCTGGGATGGCTCAAATTGTGGAGAATGTCGAAAATTGTCCTACGGAAGTCTTTGGTCACGAAAGGTCTTGGTGA